>BSBM01000668.1:17562500-18806250 GCA_027924585.1 Larix kaempferi | reverse complement strand
TAAATCCATGAAGAAAATCTCAATTGTAGAGTGGGTTAGGAATCACAAAAAATATTTCTCTAATGCCTCCATTATTTGGAGGGGTTTGGTCAGATCATATTCTTGGATGGGAGAGTGTCTCTCTTGGAGGGTTAGAAATGGGCTACATGTCTATATTGGAATTGACCCCTTTGTGGGAGGGGAATGTTTCTATAGACTTTCTGATTACCTTTTGTTGCATTTACATGAGTTAAATATACAATTTCTATCTCAAGTCAAAAGAAATGGTTGTTATGACTCTTCTTCTTCATATTGCCTCCTTGCTAATGATTTGGGGATGACTAGTCATATTGTTGTTGAATGGAACAATTTCACTATGGGATTGAATCAATCAGGTATTAGACTTGAGGACAAAGATGATGTCTTAATTTGGGCCTATAATAGGTCAAATAGCAAGATTACTGCAAGGTTGGCTTATAATTCTATATTTGAGGGATCTGTGATGGTTTTAAGGAAATGGTGGCACAATACCTTATGTAAGTGGCATACCCTTCTCAAATTAAAGTGTTTTTTGTGGTTATGTTTGGAAAACAAAATATTGACATGGGAAAGTCTCCTTAAAACTATTTTGTTGGCTCTGGCATGCGCGGTTTGTGTAGACTTGAAAATGAAACTATTTCCCACCTATTTGTTCATTGTTCTTTCCTCAAGATGGTATGGGCATAATTTTGTAGGAGATTGGATTTCTCTGGTATTTGGGATGCATCTTCTTTTGTGACTTTCAAGGAAGACTTGTTTAAAAAGGATGTTTAATTCAAAGAAATTCCTCTGTTTGTAATTTGGGGTATATGAAAAACCTGGAACCTTGCTATTTTTTAAGATATTAAACCATCTGTATACTATGCCAACTCCAGGATAGTTGGTTTTTTTCTTGATTTTTATAAGGAAGATAAGCACAGAAACAATAGAAACCTGCTTACGCTTGGTTTTGAAGATGATATATCTATTGGTTTCTTTGATGGTGCAGCTTCTTCTAGTTTATGTGGTGCTTGTATGGTGTTAAAATTGAATAATAATCATCTTTTCCATCTTTGGATGGGATATGGCAAGGGGACCAATACTAAAGCTAAATTACTCGCTCTGTGGGGTCTTCTCTGGTTTTCAAATCACAAGGGTATTGATCATCTTCAAATGGATGGAGATTCGAGGGTGATTGTGGATTGGGTTGGGAAAAATCAAAGCTACGGGTCCTTAATTTGGAACAGTGGTGCACTAGTTTTGGAATTTAAAAAGCACTTTTTCTCACATGTCTTCTAGCATTTCAACAAGGTTGTTGATAGATTCTCAAAGAAAGTTGTGGGCCCGATGAATGGAAATATTCATTTTAAAAAAATTTTGGGAAACGTTGTGGTTTCCAAAGGAGATGTGCACATTTTCTAATTTTAACCAGTTTCTATGTATTTGATAAATTGTGGTACTTATAAAAGTACAATATCTTGGACATAAGCTTAGTTTGGAAAGCCTGCTTTTTTGTATAAGTTTTTTATAGTTAGATAAGAAGCAGTGTTTGGATGATAAACAATTTCGAAAAGATGTATATCTTATTGAAAAAAGATAAGATTGTTAAGGTAATTTTCATCTTACTTATAATATTTAATAGGTTTTTAATTTAAATGGCATGACATATAAAAGTGGGTTAGTGGGGTTTTATTATTAAACCTTTTAAATCTTTGTAGTGCATCATTTTAAGAAGATGATATGGAAAGTCATTAAAATTATAATGAGTGAATTTTTGAATAATTAAATAATTACAATTATGACAATTGTCTTTGTCTTGATGGTAAGTTTGAGTTTGAAGGTTCAAAACATTGACATAAACATAGATATTTTTTTTTATCTCATATTCAAAACCAAACTTTGGATCACAATCATGTAAATTTTTATTTCCTAATAAGCAATTATGATTGGAAATTTACTAATAATCAATTGAAACCCTTCAATTATAATAATAATATAATATAATTACTAAAATGTAACCACCCTACATCATTTTTCGAATACACATCTCAACAATAACATTGAAATGAAAATGAGTTCTTTTAATATAAGGTAATGACCTAAAATACCTTTCTCATATTCAAAGATTATGCATTAAAATACTTAAATATTTGAATAAATCTATTATAAATAATGAAGTGGTATAAACATTATATATATTAAAGTAGTATAAATATTATATACATTGAAATAGTATAGAGATAAAAATAAAACCATAACCCTTATGTGGATTGGATCTGGGAAGATTCCCCATTACTCAAGTGTCAAAAGACATAATAGAGTTGATCCCCATAGATGTAGTGTATATCCTCTCTTAAGGTTATGCAGAGGAAAACTAATGGGTTTTTACCCTAACTCTCTCATTCTAAGTGACGTTGTTGGATCCTTTCCATAAGGTATATTTGGAAAACACCTCAAGACAATAAGAAGACTGCTATGATCGAAATCATAGGAAGCTCTTTTAAGCAACAAATAGGAACCTCCAAAGCCACAATGACAACTTTGGTGACTCTTATTCCTAATTAGCATGGAGTTATTACAATTAATCCTTGAGCTCACCACCCAAAAAACAAAATATAGATTTTTGGTTTCCTTCATTCCAAGTTGGAAATATTTGTAAAACATTCAAACTAAATAAGAAGAGGACTATCCTTGGTATACCTACTAGACCTTCCTGAGTTTACGAACCAATCTATCTCCATAGCCAACAACATTTTATTCAAAAAAGAAGGAAACAAAACTTAGTTCCTCACATTTACAACTGACTATGAAGACCAAGTTAGTATTTTTTAATGAGAAGCGTGCTTATCACCAACCACATGGACCACAAAGTAACCAACTTGGTAGTTACAGAAGGAAAAAACACATTTTTATATACCATTACCATGCCTAAAATTGAATAAATACGACGAGGTAGTGGCTAGACTTCTAAAGCTAAGTCATTTAATGTCTAAACCCAATACAAAAACAAGCAAAACTAAAAGAGCAAAGACCCACTTGCACTCATATCTCCAATGAATAGTGCGGCTTGTTGAGTAAACAAAAGTACCAACCCAATGCCCAAGATGGTGCGGGATAGGGAAAATGCCTTGGATTGAATTCTCTTATTCATCACCACCATGCCCTGTTATTTTAGCTTGGAACATATGGTCGTCCTTGCAATGTTCATTATGCAATCTATGATGCTTCTTCAATCCTTTCCACAACATGAGGCCCTTGGATTATACAGTTGTAGAAATTTTTAGTAGGTGTTGAGACCTTTTAAAGTGGGACAAAGAAATTTTTAGGGGCGAAATTTCGTCAATTGGCTATTTTAGGGGCTTTTTTTCAAAAAATGAATTCGCTATTTGGTCATTTTTAGTCTCCGATATCACCTATATTTACATAAAATATGTTTTTTATCATAATATTCGCCAAAATTTACAATTTTCAATATTAAATTGTATGTTTCACATTTAATATTCGCTTGCCTATCTATATATATGTTTTTTTCAATCCAAAATAATCGCCTAGAATACTACAATTAAGTATACTATTAGAATCCTTAAAAAATACCCTGAAGTGGGATGGCATCGACGACCATTCAAAATTTCCACATTTAAAAGTTGAAAATGTGGACACAATGTCATTGGATTTTTCCAATCTAGTTGTAGAAAATCATATTACTTTAAGAATAGAGTATTTTTAAATATTATCTCTAGAAAGTGTCAAAAACATTGCACCATTCACCAGTTCAAACTCACAAGATAACAATTGTCAATACAAATTATCAACTGAAGTGAAGGTCCTCGAGGCAGCGCATGCCCAGTGAAGAGGGGCATCTAATAATGATAGGAAATGGAAGATAACATTTAATAATGATATGGATAGTTTGTTTGCTCCTTATAAAATAGTGGTTTACTGTGAGCATTTATAGCATTATAATTGGAATTAGTGTGAGCATTTATAGCATTATAATTGGAATTAGTTTAGTGTTTATCATTCATAGTTTCAAGTTTTGGACTATTTTTTTTTTGTTTTCTTATAATTGAAATAAGATTTATGATAGTGGATATGATGGTGGTGATGATATTTGTTAAATTTAATCACGAAAAACATATATTTTTTTTGGACAGTTTTTTCCGATGCGCTTTTTCCAATGCGATTTTGAAAGAATTTGGTAGGAATTTTGAAGAAATTCTTAAAATCCCAAATTACGGTGTTTATATTATAATAAAATGGGTGTCTTAGATGTTTTTGAGGATGTAGAATTCATTTATTGATTCATAAACACAATTTGAATAACACGGAATTCAGATTTCTAAAAAAAGATATCGGATTTCAACTCAAAACTCAGGAAAAATTTGAAATAGTCAAATTTTTAAACTTATTCTTTAAAAATTGATATTTATGACATTAAATCCAAAAAAGTTATGACACAACGATATTAAATGACAACAAATATTAAAAAGAGTGGTATAATGATAAATAAATTAATGAAATTTTACAATGTAACTGTTGTTAGGACAACACCTCCCCTTGGATTTTAAAAAAATATTGGCGACCCTCCTTTTTATGATTGCCTTTAAATGTTTTCTGTACCTTTTGGGCATCCTGTTACTTAGCCTCAGTCTTAAGTTTGCCTTAGAGTTTTTTTTCCTTTTTAAACCAAGCAAAACTTAGCCTTTTGACCCGCAACGGCGGAAGCTTTCAGCTAACTGTCCCGAAATGGCAAAAGCTTTCAGCTAACTTTCCCGAAATGACGGAAGAGTTGGCTTAAGTCATCCGGAACCGCGGAGGAAGAACCAAAGTTAAGACATGGCGGAAAAGATAACATAAAGTCTTCGAAGGGACGGAACGTTTAATCAAATAGGACCGCAACGAAACAAGCTCGTAAAAACCTTCTGCTACAGTGGAAGCTTTCGCATAATTCTTCTGCGAGCGTCAGAAACCCTTCGACTCTTCCCTTTCGAAAAGACTCACCTTTTCCCCGTACCAACAAGCCTTGGCGTTTTTTCGGAAGAGTTTGGATAACTTTGTCGCGGAAGCGAAAGCTTTCATTTAAGTCTCCCACGGCACATAGCTCTCTCACGGAAACACTCGCACAACTCTTCCGCAAACGGTGGAACGTTTTTAGCTTTTCTTTCGTGTGTGTCGAAAGCCTTAACATGAGCATCCCGTGTTTGATGGTCGCATTTATTGAAAAGTTTTCGACGTGACCTGGCCGTACGTAGATTTAATGCCCGTTTAATGGCGTTCAACTACCAAATTAATGATCCCCACGTGCCAAATCGCATAAATAGGGGTGAGACCCCCCTCCCATTTCAACTCGTTTTTTTTTATTATTATCGCTCCAAAGACTTGCCCATTCCGTTTGAACAACCAAGTGCGTTCACCGTTGTCTCAAGGCTTAGATTCACAGGCTGCTAGAGTATCATCGGTGTCACGCTTTTCGTTTCCAAGTAAGTACATTCGCCTGTGTTATAGAACGTGTATGCCTGCTTGCAGTATTGTTTGATTGCTTCATTGGGTTGTTCTTTACTACGACATTTTCCCGAAACTTTGTCGACCCTTTGTGCAACCACCGCAGAGTATCACACTTCCCGGTATCATCACCTCAATCATGATCCTGTTATGTGTTAGCCCTTCCCGGCCCCAGTTAACAGTTTGACCTTAAGAAGACGTGCATTAAGCAACCCTAAACTTAGGCGTAAGTGGCACCCGAGACTCTCGCTTTTGAAAGTTGCGTCTCTTCATGACCTACTGAACCTGTTCACTTTTTCGCACCTAATCAATGGACATCTCGGCTATAGTGTGTTGACATTTCCCACACCCGTGCATTGGACAGTATCCGAAGGACTTGATTACCCAGCCCAACCTTGATCTTGTAGCCATTAGTTCCCCTAACCAGAACAGAAAACCACGAGGATAGCACGATTATTGTTTTCACGTTTTCTTCCTTTTGCATATATATGAGAAAGGAACATATTCCTTTTAAGACCATCTACAGGTATTAGTTTAGATTTGTAAAACACTGTGTCATGCATGCTTATCCATGTCAATTATTGTATAGGATTCCCATTATGGCCAAAGGTGGCAAGAGAAGGACGAAAGCAATCGAGGAAAGTTCCAGACTGGAGACGACATTTCAAGACACCAGATGCACTACAAACGTGCCTCCGGAAGTAAATTGGGGTGATATCTATCATATGATAAGGGATCTAGACTTTCCTGAAGCTCTCCTTGAAGAGGAATGCTTATATCAAAATATCAAGAATTCATGTATATCCAAAGCATCCACACGCCCAGAAACCTTCCTGTCCTCAGAGGTGATATGATGGGTGTTGCAGCATGCCAACGCTGGGACCAAAGTCATAGCAGACAGCACGGGTAATTCATTTTCCTCATTTCACCCATCCTACATTGCAACAGCTTACAAACTACCCAAAGCACAACAGCGACTAGATGATGCATGGTTGCAGGAGATCAATATGGATGATTTAGATATGGCAAGGAGGATGTTAATTTCAGGCAAGCAATTCAGAAGAAAATACAATGAGGAATACGAAGTCCAGAATTTAAGGCCTCCATTCAGACTAATTGCTCTCATGCTAAGCAGGATCTTTGGGAGACCTGACGGGACGATGTTCATGCTACAGTGGGTCCCTATCATACATTTTGTCTCTTTCAAAGGCACGATCTTCAATTGGGATGACATTCTCTCAGACAGCCTGACATCAGCAGTAGCAATGGCTAAAGTAGGGATGGAGGAAAGAAAGGCATAATTCTATATGGCTCCGTATCTCATAGATTGTATTGTGGCAAAATGTCTTTTTCGCAAATTGGGATGCATGTGGAGTCCTGCAGAAGGTCCAGTATTCCTTGCCTATAAAATATTTTGGGCGCAGAATTACAAGAGAGACTACAAGCTCATCTGCGAGGAGTTCATCATGCCGCTTTATGAAATGATTTTCCATGAAGAACCAAATTGTTTATCGGAGAACGCCATGGAAGCCTTGGAAAAGTATTGCGATTTCTATTTCTCCCCGGAAGGTACCTACGTAAGAATGTATGGAGGTTCTAAAGCACCCTATATTCATCCGAAGTATGCCACAGATTACATAGTCCATAAGGAAATGGTCAGGCAAGTCTTCATTGATGGAATGGGTAACACCTTGTACAAAGCCAAGAAGGCCACCTTTCCCCCCTTACCCTTTTATATTGGAGCCTACAAGTTTGCAAGAATCACAACTGTAAAAGAGTTTGTTGCAGAATTGAAAATCTTCCACTTTGGAGAAAATATTTTCCACAGGAACGACCGACAAGGAAAAGTTGCGCAGCATTGAAAAGAGCACTCTACTCCCTATGAGTATGCCAATTTTTATGATCCTCAGGAAGAACCAAATAGGGGAATCAGTAATATAGCCGAGCTACAGATTTGTCAGGTAAGCAAAGGAGGAGCCAGCTCAAGCTCCCAGGCTCTCTCTGAAGAAGAACTGAGGCTCTTGGAACACGCAAAGAAGACCCAAGTAGATAAATTAAGAGAAGAAGAGAAATTGAAAATCCAAGCAGCCGAAGCTGAAGAAGAGGCGAAAAGGAAAGAAGAGGAAGAAAGAATTAGGCTGGAAACCAATGCTAAGCTGGAAGAAGAAGACAGAAGAAAGAAGGAGCAAGAAGCAGAAGCAAAGAGGAAAGAGGAGGAAGAAAAGAAGTCCAAAGAAGAGATTGACCCCAAAAACCCAGACCTGCAGAACTTGGATATGGGCTCTCCTATAAGGGATATACCTATTGTCCCCTTCACACCCTATAAAGGCAGCACAGTTTCTAATTGGCATAATTTTGCTTACAATAAGAAGAGGAAGACCATTGTCAAAGAGACAGGGTCCATACTAAAAAGACCTTTTCGACCAGACATCATCACCACGCATGAGACCACGGTCATGAAGAACACTGAAGAAGCAGCTAGGAACCTAGCATCCATCTCTGTAGCCACGGTCACAGCAACCGTAGACAATGTTTTTATATTGGGAGACAAGTTACATGAAGAAAAGGAGAAGGCACAGCAGCTTCAGGAAGCCTTGGTCAAAGAGCAAAACTATGCAAACGTGATGATTGAGAAGAATAATGCCCTCAAATTCCAAAAGGAAGACTTGCAAAGAGCACTCCAACGATTAGAGGCAGATAGGAGAGCTTTGTCAATGCAAGTAAGGACATTAGAAGATGAAAATGCAGAGCTTAAAGGGAAGAATTTGAAGCTCGAATCAGATAAATTCGACAACCTTGAGGAGTTAGAAGACCTGAAAGAGAGCATTGAAAAATTACAAGGAGAGAATGAATCACTGGAGCAGCAATTAGAGTTAGCAAACAACAAAATGGGAGATATCAGACCCTTCCATGAGCAAGCCAGTGGAATCCTAAAAGAGACCTATGGATTCAGATAACTCATAGCAGAAGAAATATGTAGACTAAAATCAGTCATGACCAAGATCAAGCAAGTAAATGTTGAAGCCACCAGGATCAGAAGGAAGCACTCACGCATCAGTGAGGAGATTAGAAGGCATATCGAATGGAGAGAAGGAAAGTCAGGATTCCCAGCAACCCTTCCCCTTAAAACTGTCACTGAATACAAGGTAGATATACGCACCCTGGAGTATTCCAGAGACTGCGGAGTAAAATTGGCCTCCGTGACTGCAGAAGCTTATGAACAGTGCAAGACTGTATACTCCCGGATCCGGACCACACGAGAAAACTGTAGAATAGCCATGCCTCAAAGGATAGAAGACTTCCCGGATAAGGCTCAGTATTTAGCTAATCTTAATATAGAGCTCCAAGCAGAAAGCGAATATGTGCAAAAGATGGACACATTGACAGCAGAAGATTTACGCCAATTTATCAGCCAAGCTGTTGTTCATCAACATAGCCTGGAAGAAAGCCTCCAGATTACTGCAGCTGAAGTGACCGCCTTAGAAGAAGAGTTGGTCAAGCAAAAGATATCTCTTAGATTCATGAGCCCCTTGATTGGAACAAATATTGTGAAAGACACAAATCACTAGGGAATTCACATAGCAGAGGTGGAGAGGGCACTGGCAGCTAGTCAAGTTACTACATCAGAAAATGACCCAACCATTGCAGTGATGCAAGAGGAGACCCCAACAATCCCAGAGGCGCCTGAGCTGCCAAAGGATTCAAGTCAGAGATAGCTTGTGCTCTTCAGCGTGCCACGTGGATGTGCATTTTTGTACATATGTTTGGGACGATAAAACATTTGTAATTTTGTAACTCCCATTTTGTAAAGCATTTAGAATATTTCTCTTATGTAATATCAAGCACTACAAGACAAAATAGAGGAATCTAAACGGTTAGGGTATAGGTGTCAATTTTGGGCACATTTTGTAAAGCTATATATAGCTAATAAGAAGAGAAGAGAAGGACTTTTTGGCAGGTGAAACTCTTTTGCTATTTTGTAAAGGAACTATTTCTGCTACATGAATGGAAATTGTTTTGGCCTGTGAAAGCTAGCACGTCATTTTACATGGAGTCATGTTGATTAAGCTGCTGAACTATTTATGCAAATTTCTCATACATTTCCTGTGAGATATTTCCTGGATTTTATGAATTAATTCTTTGCTGTGGATGGTTTCATATTCTTATGTAAAATATCTGTGTTAAATGGGTAATGGAATGTTTATATTTATCTGAGTTACCTTAGATAATCTTTCTTTTCTGTTGTAAATGCCTCTTTCAATTTAACAGCTAACTGTGGATTGTTTTGGTGTATTTTCTAGTTATTTACCCATTCTTTAACTCTGCTCCTTATAAGGATAGGTAGATTAGACTAGTTTAGATTAATACAGATTTGTTTACCGCATGCATTTAGTCTAGGGCACGTGCACATCATTTTAAATACAAAATATATAACCGGTGGATCGGGCTGCAACCGGTAAAACCAACAAATCTTTAAAAAACTTACAGTAGCCGGAACCGTTAACCGAACGGGTTCCCCACACCAAACGGTGAGTGATCTAATTGGGATTTTTTACTGGGGAGAATCCCTTGCTGACTGATGCAACGATATTCGGGGCATCAACAGTTTTTGGCGCTAGAAGGAGGGCCTTCAGTGCATGGCTAGCGGAAAAGATTCTTTTGTTAGTAAAATTTCCACTGAAAACCCATCTACAACAGTCTTTCCAGAATTTCCAGATTTGGAATCCAGAAATCAAGAAGATCCTAACCCTAGAACAGAACAGTCAGAAGTAGTGTATGCTGTCCCTTTTGAAGAAGTAAATCAATTCAGGAGACATACCCGCTCATACGTGAGAAGGCTTGGAGGATTAACCACAATTCCTCTATTACCCAGAACTAAAGCTCCTCGAAAAAATCCTCAGTGCACAAGAGATTCTGTCCTTGTTCAAAGCCTAGAAGAATTGTTAGATTTATCTCTAGAAGATATCACCGAACCTTTCGACGAAGTTAGTCCAGAGACCCCTACAGGCCCAGAAGATCAACCTCCAAGAGATACTCCTCTTAACTCACCACCGCATTCACCACCACGCTCTCCCCCGAGAGTCATGGCCATACCCGCATGGAGAGCCAGAGGGGCATTGAACGTAGTCGGACCATTCCATGATTTGCCTAAGAACCCAGAAAAGGTTTTGCCTAAGTATGACCCTAGTAAAGGAGTCTCTGCTGAAGATCACCTCAAAAGCTTTTATTTAGCTATAAACCTTTTGAACGTGGAACACGAAGATGTGGTTTGTCGCCTCTTTCCGTATACTTTCGAACCCAAAGTATCTTCCTGGTACTTCAGTTTGCAGGCTGGTTCAATAACAAGTTGGGAAGACTTTGAGAAATGCTTTCTTAAAAAATATGGTAATCAGAAAACCGTAGCTACTCTCATGAAATAATTACTGTCTATGAGAATGGAGAAGAATGAAAAGGTTCAAGAGTTTAATCGGAGATTCACAACGTTGTTAAATAATTTCAGTGATGCAACAAAGCCCACCGAGGAATGCTTAGTAGAATATTATACAACAACTCTTAAATCTCCACTTGCAATGTTCATCAAAAGAACGAAAAAACCCACCTTAACAGAAAATTTTGAGGAAGCCAAGAAGGTAGAAGAAGAACATGATAGTATTGCTAAACATGCTTTGGATTTAGAAGGCAAACCAGCAGCTGTTAAGAAACCCTTTTTGTTGACTAGGGTAAAGAGGAACCCACAGTCGATATAGAAGGTGTCATAAAGATGATGTAGAAACTCTCCAATAAAATCGTGGATTTAGAAAAGGATAAAGAAACAAGTTCTTCTAGACCCCCATTCAAACCGTTCTACAAACGGAAAGAAGACAATGGGCAGCCAACCCCACCAGTGAATAATTCTGCTGTATTAAATCTTAATGAAATAGGGATGGATCACTTTTGTACTTTTCACCAAGAAAAACATTCTGAGAAAAGTTGTCCAGGGTGGATCAACTCGATGAGCTTAGTAATGAACCAAATGTTAGATGCACAAACACCTGAGCAAACAAGTCCCCAACAAGAGCAAATTCTTGACAATGAAGAACCAACCCCCGACACTACGATGATCCTTTGGGATTGGACCCCTGCCCAAGAACTGTCTTGTGAAGAGCTCACAGATGAAGTGCACACAACATCTGTTAACATTGCTACCAGGAGTAAAGGCCCGGTGACCGAACCAACAATAGAACTACCTAAGACAGGGTCTAACCAAATACCGAGGCGGCACATAACTGTCATACCTCCCCAACCCAAAACGAGTACGGTGGCTGCTCCTACAGTGACGAAAGTACCTAACTTTGAAATGAATAAACAGCCACAAGCTCCTTTGAACAAAACAGAAAACCAATTAGAGGTGTTGAAGGGTTGTGACATGAGCTATGATATAATCGAGGAGATTAAAAAAATGAAAGCAAATGTCTCCATTTTTTATATGTGTAGTTTACCGCAACAGAGGAAGAAACTAATGGAAGCACTAGATCCGCAAATAGCTGTCCTAGTGGAAAACACCAAGGAAAACCCAGAAATTAATGAAGCAAGTATTGGCTGAAAATCAAAATCTCAGACTCTTCCTTTTCTATTGACCTTTGAAATATTTAATCATAATGTCCACAACTATTTGGTAGACTCGGGAGCTAGTTCGAATGTCATGCCTTTGTCAATTTGCAAGAAAATTAATGGACAGCCTATCCCGTGCCCGTCTCAAATCATACAATTAGATAGGACTGATGTTAAGGTTATTGGGGAGATGAAAGATGTACTCATTAGATTATCATCCGATCCCAGGGTATGTCAGTTTATTGATATAGTGGTGGTCGATATTCCCGAGGCATACGGTCTAATCTTGAGCAGGGACTGGTCTGCGAAACTTAATGGCTATTTTGCAACAGATTGGTCCCATCTATGGTTGCCATATAAAAATCGTCAAAATCAGATTAAGATATTGAGGGAACCACATATGAAACAAAATGTTACCCAGCTGGATGGAAAGAATGAAGCAGTGGCCTTTTTGTCTTCAGTTTTAGGAAATTACTTTTTGGAAATTGAACTTGGAAACTACAAGTCAGAAGAAGTTAGCCATATTTTAGATAGACATCCTGATCTCCTTCAGTTTTCGTAGGCTGATGACAATGACTGTAACATAGTAGACTTAGCCACTAACTTAGACAATAATCAAACTAACTTAGTTAGAATAGAAAATGTCTTTTGGACGCTTTACTTTGATGGCTCCAAGACACAGGAAGGATCCGGAGCTGGTTGCATTTTAATCGATCCTAATAAAAATAAATATTTTTTGTCATGTAGGTTAGAGTTTGAATGTACTAATAATACCGTGGAATATGAAGCTCTCATTCAAGGCTTGAAGAAAGCCATTGGTCTTAATGTTAAGTTTTTGAAAGTCTTTGGTGATTCTGAAATTGTTGTTCGGCAAATAAGAAACACGATTCATTGTATTTTACCGCATTTAAAGGGTTATCAAGCAGAAATCTGGAATTTAATCTCTTGCTTTGACGCTTTTAATATTAATGTTGTCCCAAGATTACAAAACACTACAGCTGATCTGTTAGCTACTTCCGCTTCCAGATTAGTACCCACTAATAATAAATGTTCTATTGAATTGATTTTCAGGCCTTCAGTGCCAGACAATATCACAAATTTTAGGGTATTTGATGATTATGAACAGATCATCAGTTTCCTAACCAATGAAGATGCTTTTCAGGAAGCCATCATAGAAGAAGAAGAGCATGACTCAAGTCTACAAAATAAAGATGCAGTTAAAGGAAACTTTATGCCCAAAGGTGTGAGAACACTAGAAGCCCTCTTCGATTTACAAAACAAATTCAGAAGACCGGCGAATGCCAAGACCCACAGTTTGACCCTGCAATATGAACTGATCAATTTGGGCACCGAAGCTGAACCGAAGTATGTCAATTTGGGAAAATGTTGTACTCCGGCAGAAAGAAGCAGATTCATAAAAAAATTTCAACAATACAAAGATGTGTTCGCTTGGACCTATGATGATCTGAAGACATATGACACCCGTATCAATCAACACGTAATCCCTATGAAGGAAGGGGTCAAACCTTTTCAGCAGCAGCTAAGGAGAATGCATCCAACGCTTGAGCCTCTAATCCAGAAAGAATTAAAAAAGTTGTTGGACGCTAAGATCATTTTTAAAGTTCGACATTCTGAATGGGTGGCCAATTTAGTCCCTATGCGGAAGAAATCAGGAGAAATCAGGTTGTGCGTAGATTTCCGGAACTTGAATAGGGCTTCCAATAAAGACAATTACCCGATTCCCCCGATGGATCAGATATTGCAGTTGGTATCAGGATCCGAACTGTTCTCCTTACTGGATGGTTTCTCTAGTTACAATCAAGTGCTAGTATCAGAAGAAGACCGATTCAAGACCACTTTTCGCACTAAGTGGGGAACTTTTGCATACCGGAGAATGCCTTTTGGTTTAATTAACGCAGGAGCCACCTTTCAGCGAGACATGGACATTGCCTTTCGAGGATTGATCGGTCGATGCGTAGTAGTATACTTGGATGACGTCACGGTCTTTTCCAAAAGAAGAGAAGATCACGTTTCTCACCTGAAGCAAATCTTTGACCGCTGCAGGAAGTATGGTATTTCCTTGAACCCTAAGAAAAGCATTTTTGCGGTTCTTGAAGGAAAACTTCTCAATCATATCATCTCTAAGGAAGGAATCTCAATAGATCAAGAGAGGATCCAGGTTATTAATAAGATCCCCATGCCTCACAGCAAGAAATCTATGCAGTCATTCATGGGCACCATAAATTTTGTCCGAAGATTCGTCCCGAATTCGCCCAGATAGTTAAACCATTGCAACTAATGGTTAAGCAGGATGTACAATTTAAATGGACAAATGTGGAAAAGGCTGCATTCAAGGAGATCAAAGCAGCAATAGCCAAGGCACCTTCTTTAAGAAGCCCGGACTTTGACAAAGATTTCATAATGTATACGTTTGCCTCTGATGATTCTCTTGCAGCTGTCCTAACTCAGAAGACAGAAACGGTAGATGAATATCCAATCTCTTTTATGAGCACTGGTCTACAAGGTGCCGAGCTAAACTATCCCGTGGTAGACAAACAAGCATATGCAGTCTTCAAAGCAGTAAAACAGTTCAGGCCATATATTCTAAAAAACAGGACGAAAGTCATAGTTACTCATCCCGCTGTCAGAACCCTTTTCGTTCAAAAGGAATTAGGAGAAAGGAGAGGGAATTGGGTCACCGCCCTCCAAGAATATGACTTAGAATTCAATCCCGCTAGCATTATTAAAGGTCAAGGCCTGTGTAAGTTACTCACTCAAAGCCCAACTGACGAAGAGCTAGATTGGAGGAATGAAGCCGAGTTGAATATGATAGACGTGTGTTCAATCTTCACAGCTCCAGAGTCTTGGTACATGGATCTGGTACATTACTTACAGTCAGGGTACTTACCAGAACACTAGAGCCCGAAACAAAGAAGATCCCTCCGTCTTAAATCAACAACCTACCAGATCATTGAAGGAGTACTCTTCAAAAAAAATTATGATGGCATTTATCTCATATGTTTAGAAAATGAAGATGCTATTAGCGTGGTCAAAGAACTACATGACGAACTTGCTGGAGGACATTATTCAGGGGACACTACAGCCCATAAAATCCTCAGAGTAGGATATTATTGGCCTACTCTCTTCAAAGATGCCCATGCCTATGCGAGAAATTGTGATGTATTCCAAAGGAGCACTGGAAAGCTACCCAAAGCAGTAGGGCCTCTGCAGCCAATCATCATTACTGAACCATTCGAGCAGTGGGTCATAGACATAATTGGAGAAATAAATCCCAACTCTTCACTGCAGCATCGGTACTTTCTGACCACTACAGATTATTTTACGAGATGGGTGGAAGTTGTTCCCCTAAATAAAGCTAATGAAGACACGGTCATCAACTTCTTGGAAGAGAATATCATAACCAGGTTTGGGGTTCCAATTTCCCTGGTTTTTTATAATGCACCTTATTTTTCATCAATAAAGATTAATGAATTCGCTTTTGAAAGGGGAATCAAATTACATTATTCATCCAATTACTACCCTCAGGGAAACGGTTTAGCCGAATCAACCAATAAAAACCTCATCCGTATCTTGAAAAAGACCGTGATTGAAAACCAAAGGAGCTGGCACACAGCCCTCCCTAATGCTCTATGGGCTAATAGGGTAACACCTAAAGATGCCTTAGGAGCCTCTCCCTTCAACCTGGTCTATGGAAAAGAAGCCATTCTCCCACCGAACGTATTACTCCCCTCCTTGAAGTTAGCCCAATCCTCTCGAGGGACCAACAGTCAAGCGTTACAATCTAGAATTGATACTCTAATAAAACTGGAGGAGTCAAGGGAAAGGGCCAAAGAACGTTTTCATCATCACCAAGACATTGTCAAGCGATGGTTTGATAAAAGAAAATCCGGGAAGAGAAATTTTGATGTAGGGGACTTAGTCCTCAAGTGGGATCACCAACACGATGGTAAGGGAATGCACACAATGTTTCAACACCTATGGCTCGGTCCTTATCAAATTTCTGAGAAGCTGGGCCCATCAACCTATAAAGTGAAAGACCTACAAGGAGAGGAACAAAAACTTCCTCTCAACGGCCTTGCTTTAAAGCAGTACTTTGCATAAACCTCTGCAGGTTTTGTACATAAATAAAACACATTTTCTTTCTTTTGGTTTGTCTTCGTTGCTTTTGCTTTGTTTTAGTTTGCTTTAAGTTGCCTTTAGCCGCTAGTCATTTTATTCTTTGCTCATTTTTCTTTCAATAAAGCCAAAAATTCATCATGGTGTAGCTAGATGAATGAGACTCCATAAAACTCAGACATCATCAGAAGCTCACAAATAAGTGGAATGCATATTCGTAACCTCACCTTCATTGGTCAGTATCCTGGAATGCATTAGTTCTCCTTTCTGGTTGGTCGAAGTAACCCTTGTCAAATAACTAAGATCCAACGTTTCCTTTTTAACTATCTCAGGGCTTACTCACCCTAATAATAATGATTGTCTCAAGAAGTTGACTATGGTTGGACCCATGGAGAGGAAGCATGTCTCACAGATACATGGTATTTAAAATGATCCCATGCTCCAAGTAAAGCCCAAAGGCACATATCAAAGAGTTTGGTTTCCATAAATTCTCGCATCAATTGAAGCATGGCTGAGGAAATAACAGTAAGCTCGAGTAAACCAAAGAAAGTTGTCTAACAAAACAATCCAGCAAAGTTCTTCTCCGTCCGTGAATCACGAAATTAAAGCTTCTATTCACACAAAAGGACATTATGGATTGAAGAACTTATATCTAAACCTTGAAAATAGAAGAAATATATTTATGGAAGACTCGAAATGGCTAAATCCAGGAATTAAAGAGACATCTAAATGATGTGAGAGCATTGGAATGAGGAACAAACGAATGTCCCTGTGAGATCTTGCCACAATCCGGTGGCGTCCTATACTTTGAAGCTTCTGAAAGATGACCTTTTCTAAAAATCACCAGTTCGGCCCTAAGAGAGTTTTAGAGGAAGTTGAGTCAAAGTTACCCTTCCCCTTTATCACCATCATGAAAAAGAGCTATCAATGCATCCTTCGGAACTGAACTATGAAGACCTTCAACTTCTCATGCAATCAACACTTTGAGGGTTTTTAGATTTTAGGTGAGTTTGTTTCAGAGATCTGTGTTCACCAACGAATCGCCATTTGTTGTTAAGACAACACCTCACCTTGGATTTTGAAAAAATATTGGGGACCCTCCTTCTTTTTATGATTGCCTTTAAATGTTTTATGTACCTTTTGGGCATCCTGTTACTTAGCCTCAGTCTTAAGTTTGCCTTAGAGTTTTTTTCCTTTTTAAACCAAGCAAAACTTAGCCTTTTGACCCGCAACGGCGGAAGCTTTCAGCTAACTCTCCTGAAATGGCGGAAGCTTTCAGCTAACTTTCCCGAAATGACGGAAGAGTTGGCTTAAGTCATCCGGAACCGCGGAGGAAGAACCAAAGTTAAGCCACGACGGAAAAGATAACTTAAAGTCTTTGAAGGGACGGAACGTTTAATCAAACAGGACCGCAGCAGAACAAGCTCGTCAAAACCTTCCACTACAGCGGAAGCTTTCACATAATTCTTCCGTGAGCACCGGAAACCCTTCGACTCTTCCTTTTCGAAAAGACTCGCCTTTTTCCCGTACCAACAATCCTTGGCGTTTTTTCTAAAGAGTTTGGATAACTTTCCCGCAAAAGCGAAAGCTTTCATTTAAGTCTCCCGTGGCACGTATCTCTCTCACGGAAACACTCGCACAACTCTTCCACAAACAACGGAACGTTTTTAGCTTTTCTTTTGCGTGTGTCGGAAGCCTTAACATGAGAATCCCGCATTTGACGGTCGCATTTATTGAAAAGGTTTCGACGTGACCTTTCCGTACACAGATTTAATGCCCGTTTAATGGCGTTCAACTACCAAATTAATGATCCCCACGTGCCAAATCGCATAAATAGGGGTGAGACCCTGTTCCCATTTCAACTCATTTTTTTTATTATTATGATCGCTCCAAAGACTTGCCCGTTCCGTTTGAACAACCAAGTGCATTCACCGTTGTCTCAAGGCTTAGATTCACAGGCTGCTAGAGTATCATCGGTGTCACGCTTTCTGTTTCCAAGTAAGTACATTCGCCTGTGTTATAGAACGTATATGCCTGCTTGCAGTGTTGTTTGAATGCTTCATTGGGTTGTTCTTTACTACGACGTTTTCCCGGAACTTTGTCGACCCTTTATGCAACCACCGCAGAGTATCACGTTGCCCGGTATCATCACCTCAATCACGGTCCCATTATGTGTTAGACCTTCCTAGCCCCGGTTAACAGTTTGACCTTAAGAAGACTTGCATTAAGCAACCCTAAACTTAGGCATAAGTGGTACCCGAGACTCTCGCTTTTGAAAGCCGCGTCTCTTCATGACCTGCTGAACCTGTTCACTTTTTTGCACCTAATCAATGGACATCTCGGCTATAGTGTGTTGACATTTCCCACACCTGTGCATTGGACAGTATCCGAAGGACTTGAGTACCCAACCCAACCTTGATCTTGTAGCCGTTAGTTCCCCTAACCAGAACAGAAAACCACGAGGATAGCATGATTATTGTTTTCACGTTTTCTTCCTTTTGCATATATATGAGAAAGGAACATATTCCTTTTAAGACCATCTACAGGTATTAGTTTAGATTTGTAAAACACTGTGTCATGCATGCTTATTCACGTCAATTATTGTACAGGATTCCCATTATGGCCAAAGGTGGCAAGAGAAGGACGAAAGCAATCGAGGAAAGTTCCAGACTAGAGACGACATTTTAGGACACCAGATGCACTACAAACGTGCCTCCGGAAGTAAATTGGGGTGATATCTATCGTATGATAAGGGATCTAGACTTTCCTGAAGCTCTCCTTGAAGAGGAATGCTTATATCAAAATATCAGGAATTCATGTATATCCAAAGCATCCACACGCCCAGAAACCTTCCCATGCTCAGAGGTGATAGGATGGGTGTTGCTGCATGCCAACGCTGAGACCAGAGTCATAGCAGACAACATGGGTAATGCCTTCGCCTCATTTCACCCATCCTACATTGCAACAGCTTACAAACTACCCAAAGCACAGCAGCGACTAGATGATGCATGGTTGCAGGAGATCAATATGGATAATTTAGATATGGCAAGGAGGATGTTAATTTCAGGCAAGCAATTCAGAAGAAAAGACAGTGAGAAATACGAAGTCCAGAATTTAAGGCCTCCATTCAGACTAATCGCTCTCATGCTAAGCAGGATCTTCGGGAGACCTGACGGGATGATGTTCATGCTGTAGTGGGTCCCTATCATACATTTTGTCGCTTTAAAAGGCACGATCTTCAATTGGGCTGACATTCTCTCAGACAGCCTGACATCAGTAGTAGCAATGGCTAAAGAAGGGCTGGAGGAAAGAAAGGCAGAATTTTATATGGCTCCGTATCTCATAGATTGTATTGTGGCAAAATGTCTTTTTCCCAAATTGGGATGCATGTGGAGTCCTGCAAAAGGTCCAGTATTCCTTGCCTATAAAATATTTTGGGCGCAGAATTACAAGAGAGACTACAAGCTCATCTGCGAGGAGTTCATCATGCCGCTTTATGAAATGATTTTCCATGAAGAACCAAATTGTTTATCGGAGAACGCCATGGAAGCCTTGGAAAAGTATTGCAATTTCTATTTCTCCCCGGAAGGTACCTACGTAAGAATGTATGGAGGTTCTAAAGCACCCTATATTCTTCCGAAGTATGCCACAGATTACATAATCCATAAGGAAATGGTCAGGCAAGTCTTCATTGATGGAATGGGTAACACCTTGTACAAAGCCAAGAAGGCCACCTTTCCCCCCTTACCCTTTTATATTGGAGCCTACAAGTTCGCAGGAATCACAACTGTAAAAGAGTTTGTTGCAGAATTGAAAATCTTCCACTTTGGAGAAAAGATTTTCCACGGGAACGACCGACAAGGCAAAGTTGCGCATCATTGCAAAGAGCACTCTACTCCCTATGAATATGCCAATTTTTATGATCCTCAGGAAGAACCATATAGAGGAATCAGTAATATGTCCGAGCTGCAGATTTGTCAGGTAAGCAAAGGAGGAGCCAGCTCAAGCTCCCAGGCTCTCTCTGAAGAAGAATTGAGGCTCTTGGAACACGCAAAGAAGACCCAAGAAGATAAATTAAGAGAAGAAGAGAATTTGAAAATCCAAGCAGTCGAAGCTGAAGAAGAGGCGAAAAGGAAAGAAGAGGAAGAAAGAATTAGGCTGGAAACCAATGCTAAGCTGGAAGAAGAAGACAGAAGAAAAAAGGAGCAAGAAGCAGAAGCAAAGAGGAAAGAGGAGGAAGAAAAGAAGTCCAAAGAAGAGATCGACCCCAAAATCCCAGACCTACAGAACTTGGATATGGGCTCTCCTATAAGGGATCTACCTATTGTGTCCTTCACACCCTATAAAGGTAGCACAGTTTCTAACTGGCAGAATTTTGCTTGCAATAAGAAGAGGAAGACCATTGTCAAAGAGACAGGGTCCATACTAAAAAGACCTTTTCGTCCAGACATCATCACCACGCATGAGACCACGGTCATGAAGAACACTGAAGAAGCAGCTAGGCACCTAACATCCATCTCTGTAGCCACAGTCACAGCAACCGCAGACAATGTTTTTATATTGGGAGACAAGTTACATGAAGAAAAGGAGAAGGCACAGCAGCTTCAGGAAGCCTTGGTCAAAGAGCAGAACTATGCAAACCTGATGATTGAGAAGAATAATGCCCTCACATCCCAAAAGGAAGACTTGCAAAGAGCACTCCAACGATTAGAGGCAGATAGGAGAGCTCTGTCAATGCAAGTAAGGACATTAGAAGATGAAAATGCAGAGCTTAAAGGGAAGAATTTGAAGCTCGAATCAGATAAATTCGATAACCTTGAGGAGTTAGAAGACCTAAAAGAGAGCATTGAAAAATTACGAGAGAATGAATCACTGGAGCAGCAATTGGAGTTAGCAAACAAAAAAATGGGAGATATCAGACCCTTCCATGAGTAGGCCAGTGGAATCCTAAAAGAGACCTATGGAGTCAGAGAACTCATAGCAGAAGAAATATGTAGACTAAAATTAGTCATGACCAAGATCAAGCAAGTAAATGTTGAAGCCACCAGGATCAGAAGGAAGTACTCACGCATCAGTGAGGAGATTAGAAGGCATATCGAATGGAGAGAAGGAAAGTCAGTATTCCCAGCAACCCTTCCCCTTAAAACTGTCACTGAATACAAGGCAGATATACGCACCCTGGAGTATTCCAGAGACTGCGGAGTAAAATTTGCCTCCGTGACTGCAGAAGCCTATGAACAGTGCAAGACTGTATACTCCCGGATCCAGACCACACAGGAAAACTGCAGAATAGCCATGCCTCAAAGGATAGAAGACTTCCCGGATAAGGCTCAGTATTTAGCTAATCTGAGTATAGAGCTCCAGGCAGAAAGCGAATATGTGCAAAAGCTGCACACATTGACAGCAGAAGATCTACGCCAATTTATCAGCCAAGATGTTGTTCCTCAACATAGCCTGGAAGAAAGCCTCCGGATTACTGCAGCTGAAGTGACCGCCTTAGAAGAAGAGTTGGTCAAGCAAAAGATATCTCTTAGATTCATGAGCCCCTTGATTGGAACAAATATTGTGAAAGACACAAATCACTGGGGAATTCACATAGCAGAGGTGGAGAGGGCACTGGCAGCTAGTCAAGCTACTACATCAGAAAATGACCCAACCATTGCAGTGATGCAAGAGGAGACCCCAACAATCCCAGAGGCGCCTGAGCTGCCAAAGGATTCAAGTCAGAGATAGCTCGTGCTCTTCAGCGTGCCACGTGGATGTGCATTTTTGTACATATGTTTGGGACGATAAAACATTTGTAATTTTGTAACTCCCATTTTGTAAAGCATTTAGAATATTTCTCTTATGTAATATCAAGCACTACAAGACAAAATAGAGGAATCTAAACGGTTAGGGTATAGGTGTCAATTTTGGGCACATTTTGTAAAGCTATATAGCTAATAAGAAGAGAAGAGAAGGACTTTTTGGCAGGTGAAACTCTTTTGCTATTTTGTAAAGGAACTATTTATGCTACATGAATGGAAATCGTTTTGGCCTATGAAAGCTAGCACGTCATTTTACATGGAGTCTTGTTGATTAAGCTGCTGAACTATTTCTGCAAATTTCTGATACATTTCCTGTGAAATCTTTCCTGGCTTTTATGAATTAATTCTTTCTGTGGATGGTTTCATATTCTTATGTAAAATTTCTGTGTTAAACGGGTAATGGAATGTTTATATTTATCTGAGTTACCTTAGATAATCTTTCTTTTCTGCTGTAAATGCCTCTTTCAATTTAACAGCTAACTGTGGATTGTTTTGGTGTATTTTCTAGTTATTTACCCATTCTTTAACTCTGCTCCTTATAAGGATAGGTAGATTAGACTAGTTTAGATTAATACAGATTTGTTTACCGCATGCATTTAGTCTAGGGCACGTGCGCATCATTTTAAATACAAAATATATAACCGGTGGATCGGGCTGCAACCGGTAAAACCAACAAATCTTTAAAAAACTTACGGTAGCCGGAACCGTTAACCGGACGGGTTCCCCACACCAATCGGTGAGCGATCTAATTGAGATTGCTTACTGGGGAGAATCACTTGCTAATTGATGCAACGATATTCGGGGCATCAACAGTAACATTTAAAGATAAATTGATAAACTTTTACAAGATAATAAAGGTGAATTAATGAACTTAAAAAAAACTATGAATAAAAACTTTTACAGGGTAATAAAGGTGAATTAATGAACTTAAAAAAAACTATGAATAAAATTTAAATTGTATTGGAAATGAAGATGAAGAATGTGACGTCGGTGACCAACTACTCTCTAAACTATTTGGTAATTATGATGTAAAAATTATTTGTAATTTATATAAATCTTTTAAATTAAAATGAGTAAATTTTTTAATTAAATTAAGATTGAAAGTGAAAGATAGAATATAAAGTACTTGGTAATTAGGATGAAAAAATTATTTGTAATTTATATAAATCTTTTAAATTAAAATGAGTAATTTTTTTAATTAAATTAGAATTGAAACTGAAAAATAAAAACTAAATAACCACTTATATTATAAAAATAACTAATTATTAAAGAAAATTATTTACAATATATGTAAATCTCTCAAACAATCTTGTTTGAGTAATTTCCATATTCACACTGAAGAAGATTTTTTATTTAATTGACCTTGCATATAACAATTTTAATGAGTTTTTATTATTTAAATTTTTTAAAATATTTTGAGTACATTATTTTAAAAAAATGATATGAGAAGTGCTTTACCTAAAAAGAAATGTTTCTTTCTATTGGAAAATATACACGATTCAAATTAGTTATGAAAATATTTAATTGTAATTTCAAACGAGGCTTGGCTTTGTTTGATTAAAAATAGAATAAATATGTGGTTAATTCTACTCTATCAAATGGTTTTTTTTAATGTTTTTGTTTCTCATAATTCACTTTAAGGAAAATGAGATGTATGAAATTGGGAAGGTTAGTCATTATAAATGTTAAAAGTGAAATTTGTAATAATGAAGTAATTATGATTAAGAGAGTTGTTTTTATTTTGGTTATAAGTTTTAATTGAAAACTTTAAGTATTTATATAAATAAATATTTACAACAAGTTTTAAATTATAATTATACAACTTAACCATGTAAATTCTTAATTCTTAGTAAATTATTATAATAATAAAAAGTATTGATGATCAATTGAAACCTTTCAAATTATAATAAGAATATGACATGATTATCAAAATGCCACAACCCTACATGATTTCTCTAATTCACATCTTAACAATAACATTGAAATCAAAAAGAGCTTTTTATATGGGTTATGATCTAAAATACCTTTCTCATATTAAAAAATTTATATTATTTTGAATAAATCTTTTATACTATATATTGAAGTAGTTTAAACTCGGATTTAGATTTTTTCCAATTATTATCACTATAATTTCATTATATAATTTTTTAGTCAAATTGGATTTTTTTATTGATGAAATTGCATTTTTTAATCCATAAATGGATGCAACGCTCTCAAATTTACTTATTGCACCTTAATTGTGCAATCTCAATAACTAAATCCGTAATTCCAACATTTTTTCTAATTTTTTTATCGATTTCTGACAAAAATAAAAAATTCAACAACAAAAAATCCAAATAATAGGATGGTATGGTATATTTGGTTGATATTTATACATTTCTAAGTAATTATTGTTTGCAATGCATGTAAATCTTTCAAGCTAAGATGAGTGAAAATTTTAAGTTAGATTGGTACTGAAGGTGGAGGATAAGAAGCAGGTGACCACTAACAATATAAAAATAACTAATTATGATATTCTATGCAATACATGGATAAGATTGTTAAGGTAATTTCTCTGCAATAAATGTAATCCTCTCAAACTAAAATAAGTCAAACTAAAATAAGATGAGTAAGGTGATTTCCATTTTACTTATAATATGTATTAGGGTTTTTATATAAATAACATGACATGTAAAATTGGGTTAATGTAAAATTGGGTTAATGTAAAAGTGGGTTAATCAGTTTTTATTATTTAATGTTTTAAATATTTGTAATGCATCATTTAAAGAAGATAATATGAGAAGTGTTTTAAGTCACTAAAATTGTTATGAGTGAAATTTTGAATAATTAAGTAATTATAATTAAGACAATTGTTTTGTCTTGTCGATGAGCTTGAGTTTGAAGGCTTGAAACATTGACATAAGTATATATATATATTTTGTGTCTCATATTTAAAACAAACTCTGGATCACAATCATGCAATTTTTTATTTCCTAATGATCAATTATGATAATTTATTAGTAATCAATTGAAACCTTTGAAATTACAAGAAAAATTGATATAATAACTAAAATGCAACCACCATACATCATTTCTCAAATATACATCTCAATAATAACATTGAAATGAAAATGAGCTTTTTATACAGTGTCACGCCCTAAAATACAATTTCTCTTGAATTTTAGTAGTCTAAACATTATACGATTTGGTTTTTTTCCGATATCATCATTAGAATCTCAATTGAATTTTTTTATTGTTGAAATTGTATTTTGAATCCATAAATGAATGCAACGCCCTCAGATACTCGTATTGCACCCCATTGTGCAATCTAAACAATTGAAATCTGCAATGTCGACAATTTTTCTAAATGTTTGGTCGCATTTCCAACAAAAATGATCAAAAAAATACAACTACAAAAAATACAAATCATAGCATGGTATGGTAGATTTGGTCGATATATCTACAAGAATGGTATATTTATGAATAAAATTCTAAATTGGATTGGAAATGAAGGTGAAGGATAGGAAGTAGGGAATCAACTGCTCTGTAAAAGTAATAAGTAATTATGATGAAAAGTTTTTTTTAGTGCATGTAAATCTTTCAAACCAAGGTGAGTAAGATTTTAAGTTAGATTGGGATTGAAGGTGAAGGATAGGAAGTAGGTGACCACTTACATTATAAAAGTAACCAATTATGATGGAAAATTATTTGCATTGTATGTAAACCTCTCAAACTATGATAAGATTGTTAGGGATATTCCCATATTACTTATAATATTCACTCAAATGGGGTGATAGGGATGCAAGAGGGCGACACCTAGTGACCCTGCAAAACAATAGACGTGTTGACACCCTCTCTAGAGGCTAACTCTGGCGACAAGAGGATGGAGGACGAGATGGAAATCGACGATATGGTAGACAAGGAGATGATGGTGGACGATTTGCTACCTTCCAGGCATCATGATTTTGATTGGGGCCTACTAGCATCAGGATCCCATTTGTAATCTACCTCCATGATGGAAAAGAGAATGATGATAATCTGGAAAAATTTGTTGTGGTTCATGAGGCTTAATGGCGATTGGAACGAAAAATGTAGAAAGCAATTACTGATTTTGGTCTCAGCATTCTCTATGGTAAGTAATTGGGTTCTTTCATGTTTAGATGGTGATTTTATTGAGGTCTATTTTGCAGCCTTCTTCGTGCTCTATGATTCTCATCTCTCCTTCCTTTTGATACTTGTCTCTCCACAGGGATTTACACTCTCATATTTTGAGGGGAAATATCTACCAACTCCTTTTATCAAACAACCCAATGTCCTATTCATTTCCCTTCTCCTAAATAGTCGAGCTATTTCTTAAGTCTTGGGGTTGTCAGGTTTCTGGCTCCTATGGCTAGTCGAAGTACAACAAGGCGAAGGCGAAGAGGCAGTGGAAACACCTTATGAACCAAAGTAGGGCAAGAGGAAAAGGAAGTTGAGGCTGTCTACCTCCAGTAGACCCCTTCCAACATCAAATAAGAAATCAGTTAGGCAAAAGATTGGATTAATATTTCATCGAGGAAGTTAACATTGAAACTGAAATGGGGCCATGGGTCCATGATATTGGTTGCACGCCCTCCAGAGACACCAAATACTTTAAAATCGTATCAAAGTACTGGAAATTGAAATCACTTCTCAATAATATTATCCTATATAGCAAAGAGGAGCAAGGGGAATTATTGTTGTATATGGATGAGATGCAACATATGATAACAAAATATGACTTTAAGCTTAACATCCTTGTTAAAGTAGCCATAGGCCTATACTTTGTACTAGGAGAGTTAGAATGTTATTGCGGCCAAGAGGTTTTATTGCGGCCAAGAGGTTCCAATGATATTTATATCCAATGATGATCAAACTCCATAATTTGGTCTATGTTCGACTCTCTTTTTTATATTTCTAGCTATTATAGTTTTTCCCAAGATATTATAGATTCTTATTACTATCATTTTTATCTTTGCACATCATCTATCATGATCAAAAAATATGGATCATTAGTAATAATATGTTATTTTGTTGTTGTCATGGTTTCCCTTGTGACAAACTAGCAAACTCCTCTTTCGTATATTTTCATTAAATTAATATAAATGTTACACACACACACACTATTACTTATAATATGTAATAGGTTTTTTATTTAAATGGCATGACATGTCAAAGTTGTTGGAATCGATTTAATACTGAGAGGGGGGTGAATCAGTATTAGCGCAGTTATTAGCGATTTTTACCTTCTTTAACATATTAGCCTTTACTTAATCTTTATCTTATGTTATGCATCAGTAAATAAACATCCACGCATATATGCACCACATAAACAACACATAACACACAGGATTTTTATGTGGAAACCAAAATGGGAGAAAATCACATAATGTTTCTTTATAATGAGAAAGAATACATTCAAGGAAGCACTGAATTCCTCTGTTTACCAGTACCAACTGGAAGGAGGCACCAACTCCTTGGTTTTACATGCACCGACCTAAAGGAAGCTTCCGCTCCCTGTGTTTCTCCAGCACCAACTGGAAAGAGGCACTAACCCCCTGTCTTCTTTGTTTTATAGGAACCAACCTGGAGGAAGCTCCGACTCCCTATCTCATTGCCCCGTCCGAATGCCCTAATGTCTTATGTATGTTACTGTCTTACCAAACTTCAACTTTGTACACTTCTTCAAATCTTCCAATGACAATTCTATTGTGCGCCACCTTCGTATGTAGACTATACTCTATCACTACGCTGCATACATCACTTGACTTCTCATTCCTCTCAAATCATACTTCTGTTGATGACTTACTTCATATACTTTGCGCTCTGCTGATACTGTAGTCTGGGTCACCGTTATCTCACATTCTGCACTATGTGACTGCAATGATCAACTGATATTGTTATTTCAATTGATATTTTGTTGTTATGAAATGAAGCACTAGTAGCAGATGGAACTGCGCACTTTCTGATGTGTCCGTTCTATTTAAGTAATGCAGTATCTCAGATCATCTGTGACATGTTTAACGCACTTGTCTCAGATCATCTGCATCATGATGCACCCATCGGACCATGTTGTTGTTCTGTCGTTGCGCATCAGATGGATTTCTCAACATCGCACACTTTCACTTATGATCATATGCATCAGCTAGACATCTACGCAATATCTGATAAACTTTGGTTTTGTCTCTTTGCTTCTGTCTTTACAACATCTGTGACTATTGGCATGTTGATTGTATTACTTTCCTTCAAAACAGCAAGCACTTGCACACACTTCAGTATTTCTTCATTTCAATATCCGCACAACTATCACAGGTCTATCGCATCATTATGTGCGCCATCAAAACTTCATTCTACTACATGTGCGCATACGGCTCTTCACTAGATCATTATGTTATGTCCACGACCCCCTTGATGCCTTGAAAAAAAAAACTGAAACTTGCACTCGAAGCTCTTATTCTCTCGCCATCAAGCTTTCTTTCAATATCCAACTTGCATCTCTATTTATACATGTCTTGCATGGATTGTATCTTCACAAGTTGGTCATGGCATCCCTTCTTCCATACTTCATGGATTATGCATATGCCACATGTCATCTTTTGCACTATTGATGTTTCATATGATATGTGTCTTGCACCCTCAAGGTCCACAACTTCGTGGGACTTTACACCCTAGTGGTGTACCTTTGCACTCTTAATGTATCATTGCCTTATGGTATGTGCGCAGTCTTACACTTTATCTTGATGCGTCCATGACTTGTGTTGCATCATCTATTGCTGGTAATAATCCCTTGGTGCATTGATACTTTGTGAATTCTGTGCATACTCCAACTTATTCTAAGTGGGTCTTTGTCCATAGCATTGTCATCCTTTGTGGGACTTCTAGGAACTTGTACGCGTTCTACTTATTGAAAGCATCTTCTGATTGGCTATGATTGCGCGCTTTCAGGATTGTCCAACCATTAACTGCTTGTGCACTTCCAACTTTTAACCAAGCAACGCTCAGGCTTGCTTGCATACTCGTACCATTTGTTCAACCAACTCCTTGGCTGCTTAAGCACTTGTACCATTGTCCAAACAACTCCTTGGTTGCTACCATGTGAATGTATGACTTGGTGGACTTGATTTTTGCGCAAGGACCAAATGATGTAGGATACATTACTTGTATTCTTTCTTGAACTAGATTTGCATGATCTATCATTGACACACATATTCAGACTGAATGCACTTCTAGATATACTCCAAAGTTGCATACATGTATGTCACATTCACTATTTGCGCATATATTGCTTCAAAGTGACTTCCAACTTCTTTATACTTCTGCAGGAATATTGTATCCACTTTGACTTCAGTTGATATCAATGACTCTGACTGAATCAGTTGACATTTTCTTTGACATTAGTTGACAATCAAACACCTGACATCATCTTTAGTTGACATCAATAACAACCAATGCTCAACAAAAGTGGGTTAACGAGTTTTTATTATTTAATCTTTTAAATGTTTTCAATGCATCACTAAAGAAGATGATATGGGAAGTGTGTCACTAAAATTATTATGAATAATATTTTGAATAATTAAGTATGATTAGAACAATTGTCTTTGTTTTGATGATG
Source organism: Larix kaempferi (assembly GCA_027924585.1). Taxonomy (NCBI): domain Eukaryota; kingdom Viridiplantae; phylum Streptophyta; class Pinopsida; order Pinales; family Pinaceae; genus Larix; species Larix kaempferi. Next base: position 18,776,607 of record BSBM01000668.1, on the reverse strand, counting down.
AATTTTAGTTGAAGGCTTGAAACATTGACATAAGCACAGATATATATATATATATATTTTTATCTCATATTGAAAAGCAAACTCCAAATCACAATCATACAACTCAATTATGCAAATTCTTAATTCCTAGTAAGTAATTATAATCAAGAAATTATTATTAATCAATTGAAACCTTCAAATTATAATAAGAATATGACATAATTACCAAAATGTGACAACCCTGTATCTATGAAAATCCTCACAGCAAATCTAAGAGATGATGTATACCTCACAAGAGAATGATTATGATTAAGCAAGAAAATAGAAGAAGAGTGGTCAATACAATATAATGAGCAATAGAAAAATATGGTACAATAGAACTCGGATAGAAACAATAATACTTCACACACACTAACTAATTAATCACAATATGGAAAAATAAATAGTACAATGGTAGAGAGGATTCGAATTCCTAAGGTGGCAATTCGAATTAGCCTCTCAGAGTGATCATAAGATCAATAGAGTGTCATCGGAGCACAACTAGGTGTCCTCATGATCATTGGAGCACAACTGGAAGTCTTCATCATCATCAGTGGAGTCATCAATGCTCAAGTAACTGTCAACCATTAGTCAAACTGAGTCTGGTAGGTGTAACTGAGTGTAACTGAGTGTAACTATGTGTAACTGAGTATAAACTGAAGACAACTGGACTGGTAGGTGAAGGAGGGCGAGTTGCTTCCTAAAATCAAGGAAGAAGGGCGCATTAAGCAACTGGAGGGATAAAAATGAATAGTGAAAAGCTCCTGGGGGCTGGCTAATTGAGGGCTAGGTGTTGGACTGATGACAGGGATGCATGCAAAATGCATGCAAACCCTAAAAGTGCATGCATGACTGAAAATGTAAATGATCAAAATACTGGTGGGACTAGGAGGGAGTATAGGAATGTCCTAACACCCCCCCTTAATCCATCCTGGGCCTTGGTAACTAAGACCAAAGGTCAACCAATACAATGAATAATAACAGTCAATAAACCGAGGAAATGGGGCAAACCTCATGGGAAAAATACCCCCCCTCAAAATAGACTGTAAGGCACACACAAAATAAATGCTCCAAACTCAAGCAGGTGTGATGCTTGGTCATATGTCTAGAGGTATCTTCTTCTTGGGAAGAAGTGGATCATACTCAGAAAGCATGTGTTTGTACTTTCTCTTCAATCGAATGTGATGAGAACAAATCCAACAGTATGAGAATGATCCTTGAACCTGTGATTCAAATCAGCTGAGGTAGGATCAAATCTTTGAAAGTGCATATAGTCTTTTGTCCTCTCCTTCGAACCACCATGGGTGAGATTATGCCAAAAATAACTATTACATGTTTGCTTGAAATCAAAATCAGATTTAAGACTTAAAAAATAGTTTCTTGAGATCTCCTTTGAACCAGCAGGGGTGAGATCAAAACTATCATATGCATGAGAAATTATCCCAAGCAGTAATTGCTTAGAACCCTAATTAGATACAAGACTTGAATCATGGTTTCTTGAGATCTCCTTTGAACCATGAGAGGTGAGATCAAAACCAGTAGATGCATGAGAAATCTTCCCAAGCGAATGGCAATGGCCATATTCTTCAATGACCTTCTGAAAGCATGGAATTATGATCATATAGTAGTATAAAAGAGGAGATAGTTGGAGAGGAGCGAATGCATTACCTTCAATAGCTGTTTTGACCTCCGAAATAATCATGTGATCATGATGCAAACCAACAGACTCTGGTGCAAGAGAGGATTTAGGACCTTTTGCAATATCTAGAGTGTGAGCTGGCACAGAAAGAGAAGAAATTTGGAGCATGAGTGGAGAATCTGCAAGTTCTTTGTCAACAACTTCAATATGAGATGATACTGGTTCATGATCTGAGAGACCATCAAGGGGAGCGAATGCATCACTTTGCTTGCTTTTGAAGGGGTTTGGACCAAATCCTTCATTCTGTTTGCCGAATCTTTCATCCAAGTGAGCCCATAGCTCTTTTGGAGTTTCAATATCAATAATGAAAGGGTGCAATATGTACTTAGGCATAGTAAGCATCATTCTTCCAAGGTGCATGTCACCTTTATTCAACCAGTCAATCTTCTCTTCAGAGGATTCGAACTCTCTTTCAAAATAACAATCAAAGAGATCATGGCTCTTTAAATATGCTATCATATTCGGTTTCCATTCATCATAGTTGAATAGAGAAAGAGGAGGGATTCCTTCTAAATCATACATTGAAGCTGTAGAAGACCTGCAAAAACAATAAAGAATATATGCAACTGCTACTGCTGCAAAGATGCAGAAACTGCTGCAACTGCTGCACTCGAAATCTTGGATGGAGATAAACAATACTCTCAACATGCTCTGATACCATGTGAAAATCCTCACAGTAGATCTAAGAGATGATGTATACCTCACAAGAGAATGATTATGATTAAGCAAGAAAATAGAAGAAGAGTGGTCAATACAGTATAATGAGCAACAGAATAATATGGTACAGTAGAACTCGGATAGAAGCAATAATACTTCACACACACTAACTAATTAATCACAATATGGACAAATAAATAGTACAATAGTAGAGAGGATTCGAATGCCTAAAGTGGCAATTTGAATTAGCCTCTCAAAGTGATCATAAGATCAATAGAGTGTCATCGGAGCACAACTAGGTGTCCTCATGATCATCGGAGCACAATTGGAAGTCTTCATCATCATCAGTGGAGTCATCAATGCTCAAGTAACTATCAACCATCAGTCAAACTAAGTCTGGTAGGTGTAACTCAGTGTAACTCAGTGTAAACTGAAGACAACTGGACTGGTAGGTGAAGGAGGGCGAGTTGCTTCCTAAAATCAAGGAAGAAGGGGGCATTAAGCAACTGGAGGGCTAAAACTTAATAGTGAGAAGCTCTTGGGGGCTAGATAACTGAGGGCTAGGTGCTGGACTGATGACAGGGATGCATGCAAAATGCATGCAAACCCTAGAATGCATGCAAACCCTAAAAGTGCATGCATGACTGAAAATGTAAATGATCAAAATACTAGTGGGACTAGGATGGAGTATAGGAATATCCTAACAGTATCATTTCTCGAATACACATCTCAACAATAACATTGAAATGAAAATGATATTTTTATGTGGGATCATTACCTAAAATAATTGTACATTAAAATATAAATAAATTTATTATATCATATATTGAAGTAATCTAAACATTTTACGATTTGGATTTTTTCCAGCTATCATCACTAGAATCGCATTATACAATCTTTTATCAAATTGAAATTTTGTATTGTTGATATTATATTTTTGAATCCATAAATGGATGCAACACCTTCAAATTCTCTTATTACACATGGATTGTGCAATCTCACCAACTAAAATTTATAATTCCAACAAATTTTCTAATTTTTTTTATCAAATTTCCAACAAAAATGATACAAAAAATAAAATTACCAAAACTCCAAATCATAACATGTTTTACTCTATAATATATATATATAATCTACAATATTTTTTTTTAAAATAATGATTAACATTTAATTTAAGTTAATATATAAAATGCATTGAGCTTTTAACAATGTAAACCATTTGCCTAAGACAAAAACCTAATACATTTATTATAACTTAAGTTCTCAGTTTTTATTTTGTTTGTTATGATATAAAATATTAATGTTTAATAAATATATAATGGAGTAAGTTAATTGTGTAATAAAAAGAATTTTTTAGTTTTTAATTTTTATTTTGTTTTTTAATGTAAAAAATTGATGTTTAATAAATATATAATAAAGTAAATTAATTTTGTAATAAAAATATATTTTAAGATCATAAATTAATGCAATCCAAGTTTTGTATATAGTGGAATGATTCAAATCAATCCAATTCATCAAAATTACTATCATAACTTCAACTTTATATATTATCAAATTCCAACGATCATAAAAAAAAAATTACTACAAAATTAAAACTCCAATACAAATATATATATAAGAAATTAATTTAAATAATATGTTATATTATAATTTAATATTTAAAAATACATTTTTTTCAATTTTTTTACATATAATATTTTGAAAGCTCGTGGAATAAGAAATTCAACTGTGGTAGAGTGGCTTTTGTTGGGAACCCACTTATAGATTATCTATGCATACAATTTAGTACAGAATTACTAAACATCTAGAATGGATGGTAATCATATTCAATTATCCCTCTAGTTGAAACTTTAATATTTGAATTGTTATATTATATGAAAGTTTCATTTTAAAATATTTGATTGAAAGTTGAAATAAGCATTATGGTGAAGGCCAAAGCCTAGAGAATAGTGGCTAGGGTTCATTCCTGGCATGAACCCTAAGTTATATGCTAGTGATTATATTGGTTTCAATGGCTATCTCATCCACCTTTATGGCTTTTAATTGCACTTTTTAGTAGTGTTTTAGCTCATATCTCTTCGATGGTCATGCCTCCATGGCGTCCAATCTTTCCCTCCTCATCTATAGTGGCTCCTCCTTCAACAACGACGGCACCCTATGCTCTCTTGAAGCAATCTTCAAATGGTGCTTCTTCTCACCCTAATTTGGCCTCTATCCCATTTGGTATGGTCTCTTTTATGGTAATTCCTTCCCGTACCCCTACTCTTTCTAGTGTTTCCCTAAACAAACAATGTTGTGCAATATTCCCTCCCATCTTGAGCTATACCTCCCTAGTCTATGGTGCAATAGGATTCTAACCAAACCATTCCCATCGTTCAAGATATTGCAAATCAAAGCATGTTCTACAAATCTATTGGACTTGCCTACACATTCATTGGTCTTTAGCCAAGGTTAACAAAATTACATTAGTGTTCTACAAATATATTGGACTTGACTACAAAATCAATGGTCTTTAGTGAAGGTTAACAAAATTACATTAGTGGGTTTTGTTGGCTAGAAATTTGATATTGAGGAAGACTTCATATAACTTTACGCTAAAGGCATCTTCATTGTAAAGTCCAATCTAGTTGAAGATAACAACTAGATCCTCAACTCAAGCCCCTGGTTTTGGAGCATCTTTGGACTTTGCATGAATGCTCAATCTCCCTCCTTTGGACCAACTATAGATTCCTTGTGTATAGCTCTTCCCTGGCTCCAAATCCCCAATATTCATGCTCAATTTTGTGGATATGAATCACTCGATTATATTAGTTATGATATAGATAAATCTCACTCTAGAAGCGAAGAGACAAAGAATAGAAACATCGTCCCCAATGATGGTATTTGTGTGGATATGGATTTCAGTGAAGGGTTTACATTCAAAATTAACTTAGTAGCAAAAGACTACGCATAGAATAAAATGATGGATTATGAGTAGATCTCATTTCATTGCAAACCATGTTATGAAACATTCATATTATAGCTTAATGCCCCAAGCACTTAAACATTGGTCAATCTTGAAAAATGTCAAAAAAATTCACTTGGTGAGATCGATAAAAGGATAACACCATTTGATCAAGAAGGACCCTCCACCAAACACCCAACAAATTAGATAGGGATTGATCCATCTCTCCCTTCCATTCAGAAAGCAAGCTCTCTGTCATGAGATTCACCAGAGAGGACATTTTCTCCACCACAAAAGATGTCAACTCAATTTAAACCAGAAACAAATCCTTTGCAAAACCCTCAGCCTTAGGTTAGTTGGGTGGATTAGGCTAAGGAGAGAACAAAAAATCTAAATCCATAATAACAAAGCTAGCAACTAGAAGAAAATCATCCAAATCAGAGTAGCTCAAAAGTTAAGGATCCAGACACATTTATTCAAGAATCAATGGAAGCATGGATAGCAATTGTTATGAAGAAGAAAAGTGCTCAAGCACCCCAACCAATGATTACAGAAAACAATTGCATGTACTTATTTTATTTATGTTCATTTTTTTCTTTTTGTTATGTTCCCAATTTGTTCTCATTATTCATGTACACATGGCCATGGAAGGAATTATGGGCATTACAATTTTTTTTGGAGTAGGCGAACTAACCCAACCATTAGAGCCAATATCATCTCTCCAACTTCATATGACCAATCTTTTGTACTACTAGTCATTCGGTTTAATTGTAGTAGACTTCAACTATTGTATGGTTATGATTATGTATCTAATGTATGAGCATAAGATAATTAACATGAAAGACAAGAGACTTCCTAGCAGTGCTTCAAAATCATTTGAAGCTTAAGAGAGTGATCTAGATTATTTAGAGAACGAAATGAAGGTAGTAATATAAAATGGAAACACACATGCAAATATTTTGCAATGAGAGCACTAGTATAGTAAAACCTAAATTCTATTAATGAATGGAATGGAAAAACATTGTAAACTGCAAAGCAATACAAACAAGCTTGGATGGTGATAACTTATCTCTGAAGAAATATGTGTTGGTTACACTCATTCACATGAGTTGATTAAAAGGGGATAGAAAAGGGCCTTTTATCATAAGCATAAAGAGGAAAAAACCCTAAACATCCAAAAACTTAACCCTGGGAGATGAAGCACCAAAAGGATCTGCGGGCCCCGAGGTGGCTAGCCGATACGCCAACTTCTCGGGGGTGCAACTTTTGCATACGATCTCCATTTAGGGTGCATGATAACTCGTTGGAAAGAACTAACTAGGTATTACAACTTTTGATTGGGTTCAATGGATGTCATGGCAACCCTTGTCTCCCTGATTGGCCAAAAATCATCATTTAAGGCCTCAAAACGACCTTGGAAGTTTGGAACCTGAAAACCGTAGAATAACCCAGAAGATGGAGAATCGTTGTAACTCCATGGAACTGGTGGGTGGCCACCAGTATCCACCTGGATCAAAGAGGGTGGTACAAAGATGTTTATTGGCTAAATCATTAGAGAATAGAAAATGAGGCTACTTTTGTAAAATATTGATACCATTAAAAATATTATTACATATAAATTTAAAGAGTTGTTGTGCAATAAAGAAATAGAGAATAAGATAAAACTAATGTATTATAAAGAGATCATTAAACCCAATTTAGAAGATGAAAAGTATCTTAAGTGTGATACAAAGACGTTAAATATTAGCTAAATCATTAGAGAATAGAAGATGAAGCCACTTTGCATAATATTGATACCATTAAAAATATTATCACATATAAATTTAAAGAGAATTTGTGATGCAATAAAGAAAAAGAGTAAGATTAAATTAATATGCTATAAAGAAATCATTAATCGAAATTTAGAAGATGAAAAGTATACTTTTCTTATAACTAGATTCTAGAAGAAAAACAACATTACTAAAATAAAACAAACTCTCATGAACTTTATAATGAAACTAGGTGTTGGACAAATCCTAAAACATGGAAAGATGAAAGGGTTTGTCATCTTTCTAATACTAAGAGTGTGGAGGATGAAAAACACTTTATCTTATAATGTCCTCCAATAAACCAAAGTTTAACTTAATCTCACTAAATTAATAACGTCTATTGTGATTAATAATTTTATTACAATTTATCTAAATATTCCAAAAAAAACAAAACAAAACACCATCCTTTCTTAACAACAACAACAATATTTTATTAAAATAGTTTAGCAAAATTTATCAAATATTATTATATTAAAATAAGATAGTTTACCAATATAATACATATTTAAATTGAGCCTATGGACTAAGAAAGATGAGTAACCCATGTTAAAAATTGTGACCCCCAATCCATGGAAGTATTTTTGTGGACAAATTTATTATTGGACTATAAGGGATATGTATGTTAGTTAACATTTTTTAACATTTTGATATTAAAAAATAATTAAGTAAATAATATTTTAGGAGAAGCAAAGTAGGATGTAAGTATTTATCAGAAACAGAGTAGGGTGTAAGACTTTGTAATGTGCCCAATCATACATTAGGAATATTATCTCCAAGGTTCCAACTTTAATTATGTTGATTGTTAACTTTTTCCCAAACGGTGGCTTATGAAGGCTTGTGAGATGTTCTCGTTCAACAACAGTGGAGTGTATGTGTATTTCTGATGTCCATTAAATGTGTGTAGCTCATAAATGTGTTTAGATTCCACTGATATGTGTCCCAAATCATATCTGATATAAATTTGGAAGCTGGTAAAGAAACTAGGAACACTAGTTCAATTTTAGCCACCCCGGACACGGGGTTTCCAACTCTTCCCAAACACTACCAGAGCAACTCGAATTATCCCAATACCAATTTTATGGAATCAAATAGACTCGAATAAAACTATTTGACCCACTGATATACTCCAAAGAACTTCCAAATAAGTATGAAAGAAACCCTCTCAAGACTAGTGAGAAACTAGCTCGATTTCCCCCACATTGGAATACTAGTTTTTCAACTTGACTAAAACACTTCCTAATCAGCCCAAGTATTCCAAAAAATATCCAATTCGACCATGGAACTCCCCAATCAACACAAATAACTTAATAACATACTTCAGGGAGCTGATATGAAAATTTAATACACACTGGCTTAAGATTGCTTAACCATACTAGCAGAAATGCACATAAATCACCCATAAACTTGAACATTGAACACCATATGATGAAAGGATATGTAAATATTTATTATGAATGTATGGAAATAGTAAATATACTGATTACAACAATATATGGCTCTTACAGAAGCTCGAAATCCAATAAATACAGAGATAGAAATGTAGAGGTGCACCCCTCCACCAGAAGAGATGTCGAATAGAGTAGATTTAGTAAAATGATGATATATCGGGCATAAAAAAAATAAAAATAAAAATAAATAAATAAAATAAAATAAATAAATAAATAAAATTTGAGTGAAACAAAAATTGTTTCATACTGGAAACGATGATATTAATACAATGTAATAGGTATAACTACCCAGAAATACTCAGAAGTATCGAAATCAGAACCACTATTTCGGCCCACCAACACCGGCCCAAGCTCTAATCAATAGAAAGCAGCTCCAAATGATAGGAATTCAACTCCACTAATGTATATGAACATATGAACTGCAATAATATCTGTATAGAAATATGAAAGTGATTTCTCCCCCCAATAATCAGCTCCAATGAATCACAATGAAGATATATGGATGATCTCCTCCTCTCTACTAGCTAGGGTGGAATCTTTAACCACCGAAACTAGTTCAAAAATGAAAAGGGAACATATACCAAGCTTGATAATCTCAATGTATCTCCAGTACCAAAATCCAAATTACCAAAATCCCTTTCACTTGTGTCTTCATCCCTTTTATAAATCTTCATGGAGCATTTCCCCCTCATTCTAGAATTCTCTCACAAATATTCAATAAAATATTAATAAATGTTATTTTTATGAGAGAATGACACATTGGGACTCATTTAATTCCTCTCTAATTTTATTTGGCCAAATAATAACTCCATCTACTTTGGAAATTCAAATTTGAGAGGCTTAGCTTGATTATGGGGAAGTCACATTAGCATGTGGGCCCACCCTTCTCCTCTAGTGCCCTCCTTGGATAAATTTAAGACCTGCAACATGTCATAGGTTTTCATAAGTTGTCATAGGAACTGATTCTTTTCATAAGTTGTCATAGATGTCATAGGTTGTCATATATTTTCTATTTTTAGCCCGGGGAGTTACAACCCATGAGATTCTTCCATGATAGGATTCCTTCCACCTTAGATGGGAGTTACACCACACATTTAGACTCATTCCACCACTAATGTTCCCTCCTTGCCCAAATTATCTCAAAATATTAATAAAATTGATTTTTAGGAGAGAATGATTCCTTACTCCATAAATTTTTCCAACCACTAGGAACTGATTCTTTTCATAAGTTGTCATAGATGTCATAGGTTGTCATATATTTTCTATTTTTAGCCCGGGGAGTTACAACCCATGAGATTCTTCCATGATAGGATTCTTTCCACCTTAGATGGGAGTTACACCACACATTTAGATTCATTCCACCACTAATGTTCCCTCCTTGCCATAGTGCCTCATGACCCCAATTCACTACTTTACTATTCTTCTTTAACTTGTCCAAGTGACTTTTTACCATTGAATTCCCTAGTAATGGAGTGGTCCATAGTAAAAAAATTGTGGACATTACAGTCCTCCCCACCCAATATTGCTTTTCCTCAAGCAATTTAAACCTGGGAATGGTAATACTTCTTCTTCTTCCCCAACTTATGCTCATTGGTTTTTCTACATCCTTCCTTAATGATGACTTTTCATAAGGATGCAATTTCAAGTGGACCAAGTCATCAACTCTATATCCCACAATCTGAACTCTACTAAGGTTGAAAATGATGTCATGGTTCCATCCCAATCGAAACGAGGTGACACACTGCTCAATGTATGGCTTTGAAAGGTACTAACATAGGAAAACTCCCGACCAATTCCAATAAGAAGAGTGACTCTATACTACAACCACTCAATCAACTCCCCAACAACTAGTTTACTAAGAATATCATCATATAAAAGACAAAATTGTCTCTCAACTTCGGGTCTACTGCTAAAAACATGCCCTGCATTATAACTCTAAGATCCCCAACTAATCTCCAAAAGGAAACCACCCTGTTGCTGTTGCGCAACTCTGATCATAATCATCCCCTCTAGAGATATCTCCATCTCATCAATTGTCCTACCAACAACCCAACTGAGTCCCAAAATGATCCCAGGGTCCCAAATCAACTTGAGAAATGTAGAGTGTCTAAGACACCTGAACCCAACAATAACAGGATCCCACTGTCTGTGTTGCACTCCTCCAAACATCATCACCATCACATGTAGCAGTCTGACACTGCAAGGAATGCCAGGATCCCATAGCTGGCGCATTCCTTAAATATAGAAAAACACATCAATGTGAAGGATTCCAGGATCCCATGATCTAATGTGTATCATCCCATACATTGGAAATACATAGAGAGGTATGTCATCATGAAACATAATAGAATCATGCAATGATATACCAAAGAGATTATGCAACAAAGAATCCACCAAGTGTTTGTCCATCCAAGCAAAGAGATCATCATGTGCCCCATACATACAAGCATCAAGTATCATATCAAATATTCTCCAATGACATAGGTGAGGATACCATGACCTATAATGCTTCTCCAAAAGAATGTAAGATGCATAAAAATAATCAGCCATGTGTTCTTTCATCCAAGAAGTGAATGAAGAATCTCCACCAAAATATGAACCAAGTAAGGAGCAAAGAAAACCAGGAGACTTCAAGTAGCTCAAAGAAGTCTCATCAATACATCCATGAATGTGAGATTCATCAAATGGATGCTGCTCCAAGGAGGTGTTGGAGGTGTCAAGTAATTCTTCCATTGGGCCTTTCACCCAAACAATGGATGAAGGAACTCTCCCATCAAGAAAGGAGAAAAGAGAACAATGAGCCTTCAAGGGGCTCAAAGGAGTACCATATGTGCATCCATCCATGAATATGTGTATCATCATAAGGTAACAAAGGATTTTGCTGCAAATGTAAAGAAGAAGGTGCTCTATTCATGTCATCATCAAAAGGAGAGATAGGAGTTTCATACTCCTCATGTGGCACCATTAGAAAGAAACCTTTCACCCATACTTCATTAGGATGAATGCTGGAAAATGTGGAAGAGTAGGATGTAGGAGAATGAACCAACTCACCCAAATGATCAGAAAGTGCAAAATTTTCATCATGTAAAGGATCCATAAGGGTAGGATCATGCACCTCCCTCAAAAGTGAGAAACTTTCCTCATAGGTTGGTTCCAAGGTAGTGGATCATGCACTTCTTCAAAAAGTGTGCAACCATCATCAAGAGGCAACTCAAGTTCCTTTTCCACCACAACAAGTGCTTGGATCTCATCAAGCTCATCATCAAACACATTAAACTCATGCAAATCGCCATGTTTCTCATGATCCATCATGTCATGAGAATCCTCCAAGCAATCTACCAGATCACAATTTGAAACATAGGAGGAAGAACAAGTATCTTGCAACCTCTCAAGAAGTTGCTCATTTTTAATTTTGAGCTTATGAATATCCTCATTATTATTCAAGTATTCCTCATGTAACCATTCATTAAGCTCAACCAAATTTTTTCTATCAAAAATCAAAGACATGAAATTACCTTCGATGTTGCACATTGCTCTTTGAATCTTCTCCATGTCTTCAAGGAAGGATGGATCCTCCAATGAAGAAACTATCCAACAAGAATTTAACACCAATGATTGAGTGTAATGGAGTATGCTAAGGGACTCATAGATCTTCCTTTCACTCATCTTCAAAGACCCTTCAATGAAGGACGGTTCATGAGAGTGAACCTCCTCTTCTTCTTCTTTTCTTGGGATTAATTTCACATGGAAGCTCAAGTGGTGACTAGAAAGCTGATCTTGGTTCATATTTTGCTGCTACAAGGTCTTCTTATTCGTGCTCAACAGAGTTGGGACTTGCATCAACCTCATCAAGGATGATCTCTATGTCACCAATATAGAGGGATGGACATCCATTAGTAGATGTATCCATGCAATCTTGGTACCCATAAGTAGGCACCACATCATATCATCCATCAGTATATGCTTCTACAAAACTTGAGAAACCATGAGTAGTTACTCTCTGATCCATGTTCTCTGTGAGATGCCTCTAGACGATCCTTAGTAGAATAGGTGATGGATTCAATATGATGACAACCCTTAGTAGTAAGGATTGTGGTATTATCTTTCCCAACACTGGTGGTGGTCTCCTCATTTCACTCCTCCTTTTCACTCAAACATATATGATTTGCTCTCCAAGGTCTTTTGCAAGAAGGGCATAGAAATTTCTTTGCTAACTCCACATCTTCATTCTTGGGCCTATATCCAAACAAAGAATCCACAAAAATTTTGAAAGGAACTTCTAGGGATGACTTCATCATATCACTATAGACTTGATATTGTTAGGGTAGGGTTTTGCAAGTTTCCATCCACCATGATATTTCCTTCAAAAGATCTTTCCTTGGTGGTGTGATCCCCATGTCTACATATTCATTGTACAAGTGATCAAAATAGTAACCATCATCATATCGGAATGTGAACTGGGTAGAGGTGCTGCAAGAGGGTTCCTCATCCACATAGTTTCCATCATACAACTCAAAATCATTTTCCTCTGAGGCATAGAAAGGATACTCCTCCTCATACTACTCATACTCTGAATCTGAATAAGACATGGCTGCAATTTCCTTCTTCAATGGATGATCCAATGAACAGGTGCAAGGAACATGCTCTGATACCACTGTAATGTTCCCAATCATATATTAGGAATATTATCTCCAAGGTTCCAACTTTAATTATGTTGATTTTCAACTTTTTCCCAAACAGTGGCTTATGAAGGCTTATGAGATGTTCTTGTTCAAAAACAGTGGAGTGTATGTGTATTTCCAATGTCCATTAAAGGTGTGCAGATCATAAATGTGTTTAGATTCGACTTATATGTGTCCCAAATCAGATCTGATATAACATTGGAAGCTGGTAAAGAAACTAGGAACACTAGTTCAATTTTAGCCACACTAAACACGGGGTTTCCAACTTTTCCCAAACACTACCAGAGAAACTTGAATTCTCCCAATATAAATTTAATGAAATAAAATAGACTCAAATAAAACTATCTAACCCACTGATAGAATCCATAGGACTTCCAAAGAAGTATGAAAGACACCCTCTCAAGACTAGTGAGAAACTAGCTCGATTTCCCCCACATTGGAGTACTAGTTTTTCAACTTGACCCAAACACTTCCTAATTAGTCCAAGTATTCCCAAACAGATCCTTCAACCATGAAACTCCCAAATCAACACAAATAACTTAATAACAAACTTCAAGGAGCTTATATGAAAATTTAATACACATTGTCTTAAGATTGCTTAACCATACTAGCAGATTTGCACATAAATCACTCATAAACTTGTACATTGAACACCATATGATGAAAGGCTCTGTAAATATTTATTATGAATGTATGGAAATAGTAAATATACTAATTACAACAATATATGGCTCTTACAGAATCTCAAAATCCAAGAAATACAGAGATAAAAATGTAGAGGTGCGCCCCTCCACTAGAAGAGATGTCGAATAGAGTAGATTTAGTAAAATGATGATATATCTTGCATACGGAACCCTTTTTGAGTGAAACAAAAAGTTTTTACCACTGGAAATGATGCTCGGAATCCAATGGAATAGGTCTCACAACCCAAAAATACTCATAAGTATCAAAATCAAAACCACCATTTTAGCCCACCAACACCAATCCAAGCTCTAAATCAATAGAAAACATCTCCAAATGATAGGAAATTAGACCCCAATATTGTAGATGAACATATGAACTGCAATAAAGCTCTGTAGAGAAATATAAAATTGATTTCTCCCCTCAATAATCAGCTGCAATGAAGCACAATGAAGAGATATGGATGATCTCCTCCTCTCTACTAGCTAGGGTGTAATCTTTCACCACCGAAACTAGTTCAAAAGTGCAAGGGGAACATATCCCAAGATTGAGAAGCTCAATGGATCTCCAATACCAAAATCCAAATGACCAAAATCCCTTTCACTTGTGTCTTCATCCCTTTTATAAATCTTCATGGAGCATTTCCCCCTCTTTCTAGAATTCTATCACAAATATTCAATAAAATATTAATAAAAGTTATTTTTATGAGAGAATGACACATTGGGACTCATTTAATTCCTCTATACTCTTATTTGGGAAAATAATAACTCCATATACCTTGGAAATTCAAATTTTATAGGCTTAGCTTGATTTTGGGGAAGTTACATTAGCATGTGGGCACACCCTTCTCCTCTAGCGCCCTCCTTGGCTAAATTTAGGACCTGCAACATGTCATAGGTTGTCATAAGTTGTCATAAGCTATCATAGGACCTTATTCTCGTCATAAATTGTCATAGATGTCATAGGTTGTCATAGATTTTCTATTTTTAGCCCGGGGAGTTATAACCAATGAGATTCCTCCATGATAAGATTCCTTCCAACTTGGATGGGAGTTACACCACATATTTAGACTCATTTCACCACTAATGCACCCTCCTTGTCCAAATTATCTCAAAATATTAATAAAATTTATTTTTAGGAGAGAATGATTCCTTGCTCCATAAATTTTTCCCTTGGACCTTGGTTTGCCATAGTGCCTCATGACCCCAATTCACTACTTTACTATTCTTCTGTAATTTGTCCATGTGACTTTAGACCATTGAATTCCCTAGTAATGGAGTGGTCCATAGTAAAACATTTGGGGACATTACAGACTTTACACGTTCTAAAGTAATTAGATAAAATAATCAATTTGATTGCTAATTGTTTGTAATAAACAATGATGCCCACGATGTTTTGTGTATTGCATGTAGTTGTTTAAAATTTAAAATTATAATTTGTGGTGATGAAGTTTACGTTAATAATTTTTATTGAAATTAATTTTATGTATTGGAATTAATTTTATTTTATTGAATTTTAAAATAGGGAAAGAATTATTTAGTTTGTTTTAAAAAATTGTTTGATATTAAAAAAAATTAAGAGAAGTATTTTTTAATTATAATATTTTTTATGAGTTAAAAGGTTAAGAAGGTAGGTATTGTAATCAATATTTTGAAATTGTGATTTAATGTAGGTACAAGTAGGATATTTTAAGATAAAGTGAGCTTTTCATCTAACCTTTTTAGTGTCACAAATATGACAAATTATTTTATCCCACGACGATTTAAGAATCATCCAATGCCCTATTTCACAATGGATCACCTCCTAATAGTATCTTAATTTTCTCTTCTCCTTTAATTCTTTATTGCATCACAAATTTTCCTTAAATTTATTTTCAATATTATTGGTATTCTACAGTGTGACATCTTCCTTGATTCCCTAATGATTTAAATAAGATTTGGCATCTTTATGCCAATCCCACTTGAGCTACAAGTGGTTTTGATTAGAGTTTAAAGCAATCTTAGGAAGTCTTTTTTCTTCCATGTTGTTTATCTTGTTCTTGTACATTAAGTACATAGTCACAATGATGCTCTCAATGAGGTAAAGACTTGCTTCAATAAGAAGGATAGGATAGTGTGTATTGCCTTTAATTTTGAGATTATAAGTTATAAAATTATTTTGGATTTACTCTACCTTTCTCCACGATTCTCTAGAGATGTTGCAGCCCCAAACTTCACAACCATATAAGATAATAAGAGTGATGAGAGTATCAAAGAGAAGTTCATTCTTATGCCAAAGCCAATGGCTAATTGATTTACAACTATTTTCAAGTCCATAATAAGTTTTCCACCCTCCATTATCATTTTCTCAATGTTATAGTTCAAGTTAAATTTGTGATGAAAATCGATTCCAATATATATGTATGGAGTCACTTCCTCCAAGTTGTTGTTCTCATACATGAAATTAGTATATGTGATCATTTTAGATTCAATTATCATAACCTTGTTTTGTCAATGTGATCTGATGATGATGAAAATTAGTTTTTATTAGTTAAGATTAACATTTTTTTCTAGATTTTAAATAAAAATAATTATTGTTTTGTTTTGTTTTTTTACCTTTAAATTTAAATTGTTTAGAAATAAGATTATTGTTTTAGTTTTTACTATAAAAATTTGAAAATGGAATTTAATATTTGTGAAGGTTATGCACTCTAAAATAAAGTACTTTTCATCTTTTAGTTTGTCAAAATTGAAATCTTTACAAATTCTTTCTTCCCACAGTGTAGGTCTTGATTGTCTCCTAATTTCATTATCTCATGAGAGCTTGTTCTTTATTTTGCAACACTTATTTTATTTAGACTCCTAGAAACAACAAAGATCCTTTCTTTAGACTAGCAATAAGAAAGATCCTTTTGATCTTTTGATTGTAGCACCATAGTTTTTCGCTAAAGTTTGCTTTGATAATACTATTAATGTTGGTGGGGTGGCAAGCACGGGGGGGTCATCTTTGATCTTGGAGGAAGTATAGTTTCATCTCTTTCAAGTGGCTTGGGTATAGGCACTAACAATCAAGCAGAGATATATGCCCTATTCCTAAGCCTAGAGAAAGCCATCTCTTTGGGAATTCACTCTGTTGTTTTCATTGTTGATTCCTTATTGATCATTTCTCAAGCCAGACAACGAATAAATCTTACAAATAAACTAGGTGGAAGACTTCAAATGAGAATAGATAAGCTTCTACAATGTTTCTCCAAGGCCCAACTCTTTCATTCTCGTCGGGAAAACCATACACAAGCATACAAGCTAGCCAATGAAGTTTCCCTTCTTCCTTGTGGGTGCATTAAGTTGAATAGAGATCCACCAACAATGCGTTGGATTCCCTAACCCCATTCATGAGTTACACCAGCATTAAAATGGCATTCTTTTCAATTTACTATCATTTTGATCCTCAAGGACAGGACAAGATGCTCCTCCTACCACCTAGAAAGTATGAGCTCGTGGGAAATGAAGTCGAGGTGACGGTTGCTCTCCACCTCGATCGCACATTTGAAAGAACCAAAGCAGAGGGAGCTACGAATTTTCTCTACGCCTCGGGTTTCGCACAATGGATTTTAACCTCGACATGTGGTGACATTAATTAGTTTTCCCATGTGTTGTATTTCTTAGTCTCTTTCTATTGTTACTAGTATTATGTTGTGTGTATTCTCAAGGGAAGGAGGTCTAGTTGTGACTTGGGGATGTTGTTATAGGATATTGGGAATTTGGATGCCTTCCCATGTTCTCTAGGGGATTGGTTTTCTGTCAATATCAGAGTTTATTGCAAGGAGGACCTTACTCATCCTGTATTTTGTGGTTATGGTTTAAGTTCTTCTTTCTCTTTGATTTGGGAGGTCGAGGACTCGGGCTCAATGGAGCGGTCAGATGTTGCATTTTTTGTCGGTCGTATTGAAGTCATATCTCAGGGATTTTGCGGAAGTGTGAGGGTAGACTTAAATTCTACCATCACTTGGAGAATCTGTGGTATATGCACTACAGAGAAACTGTATGTTTGGCCGGTGACAAAATTCAGCAGTGGACATCGACAAGATATTGCAGGAGTTATATGAAGGTATGAGAGATACTCAAGTGGGTGTTAGAGACATTAGTAGCCAAATGAGGTAGATGAATATGCAACTTGAAGGTCTAATTGATTCAATTGCTCATTGTCCTATTGTAGAATCTCGCTTTGAAGATGTTGAACAAGGTGCTTTTTAGCTCTCATCCTTTACCTCCCATCTGGACAGCCATCTTGATGAAGTGGAAGGGAATACTCAAACCTATGATTCCCAAAATAATGAAGTTCTTATTATTGTTGGAAAAATTGAGGATTTGGAGCATATGGTGCACCAGATTTCAACGCAAGTATCTTGTTTAGACATCCGTTTGGATGATGCGGAGGACAAAATATGGGTTCAAAAAGCTCAGGTGAACAACATATAGGTGAATGTAGACAGACATGATGACCTCCTTGCAACGTAGTAGTCTCGCACCACAGATTATTTAAATAGCAGGGAATCTGATGGCTCCTATGTTCATCAACCTAATGCAACTGTCAATATTTCAATCTTTGATGAATCAGAAGACAATGAAGCAGAATCAAAAGAAAATCTTGAAGATAATTATCAAGATCAAGATATGAGAGGTGCACATAGTTCCACCTAGTTTTTATGTTGTTTTATGCTCTTTTTGTGCACATTAGTATTAGGCCAGTTTATAAAAATCTATAGTAGCATAATTTCCTACGAACATAGTGAATTATTGACAGAAATATGGATTACTATACATAGGATAATTAACTATTGCAGAAACTTTAGAATTTATTCTCTCTATAGTGATATAATGTAATTTTTTTATGATGATTCATTTAAACTTTTTTATAAAAATCAATTACCCATTTTTGTTAAAAAAATAATATTGATGTTGATATTTTACATCATATTATAATACAAACTAATAATAAAACCAATAAATGGATCTCGAGTCCTTCCTCACTTTACCCTTGAATGACTTTTAATAATATTTGAAACCATGATAAGAAGCCTATCCTTCTTCATATTAACTAACATATACTTGTATAATAAATACGTGATCATGTTAATTCCCATTAGCTCACTCGGTTAAGGTGTGGGTCTCGTTAGCAAGGCGACCCGAGTTCAATTCCCCTTAGGAGTGACTTAGTTGGGAGGCGACACCCAAAAACCCAGTCAAGTTGAGGCTGATGTGGTCCAGATTGGGTGTGATCCCCGGGTGATTTTGACGGCTTATATGCCCTTGAGTCATGATTTCTCAGACCACGGGCCACTCCCACAAATCAGAGAAATTCAAACAAACAACAAATAAATAAATACGTAATCATAATCTTACTCTCCACATTTGAGAAACTAATTTTTAAAAAAATAAGATAACATAAAGTCTATTATATTTAACTATAAAATAAGATTTTCCTCTCAAGTTTCTTAAATATATTATATTTTCAAATTTGAAAATCACAAAAAATCAATAAAATAATACACATATAAAATAATTAAAATTAAAATATTCAGTTTAAAGAATAATAATTTTAAACCTAACTTTATGTACACTACATTTCAATTTATAAAAATTCCATATAAAATACATAATATTAACATATCCATACATGCATGAATTGGATATTATTATACACCTTCCTTAAATGTTCATTGATATTTACCTCTTCCCCACTTTTATAAACTAAACTTTATTCATTGTAGCTTTAATTTATGAGCAAACGTCTTGGAAAAGCCCATAGGTAGTTGTAATTCCTTTTGTGCCTTGTCCTCGTGTACACATGAGTCACATCATCTTTTAAAAATAAAGTATTATATTTTTTTTTTTTTTAAATAAAGTATTGTATGTTTGTTCAATTATATGTTATTAAGTAATTCGATAAATTTAGAAATTGAAAAAATAAATAAGTTTTAAGTTTTTTTTTTCACATTTACGAGAGTCACATCATCTTTTAAAAATAAAGTATTATATATTCTTTCTTTTTAAAAATAAAGTATTGTATGTTTGTTCAATTATATGTTATTAAGTAATTCGATAAATTTAGAAATTGAAAAAATAAATAAGTTTTAAGTTTTTTTTTTCACATTTATGAGATACGGGGAATTGAACCCTGCTCCACTCCCATATACTGGGCGCCTTTGCTCCAACCGAGTTATTAATTTAAGTTGAATATACAAATTAAAAAATATTAAAACATAATAACATAAAAGAATTGATAAATTTTATCATATGAATAAATAATTTTCATCATAAAAATATATAAAGTTAATCACATCAAGATTAAAATATTACATAAAAAATAATAATCATAATTTTTTTTATTTTTATAAACAAAAATGAATACAAATTATTTTGATTGGACATAATTATTTTAATGAAGAAGCATGAAAAAAAGCAAGAATATGATGGATAGGACATTGTCCTACCTATTGTCGATACACCATTTATTGAGTTGGGTCCCAACCTTAATGTCATGACTCAACTCTAACCTTGCATACTTTCATTTGTTATGACTCACCCACAAACTAACAACCACTAACTAGTATCAGACCTTTGATTTGTTATGACTCACCCACAACACTAACAACCACTAACTAGTATAACTTGTAGATGAATCATTGAACAACAAATATACTTTCACTTTCATTTGTTATGACTCACCCACAACACTAACAACCACTAACTAGTATCAGACCTTTGATTTGTTAGGACTCACCCACAACACTAACAACCACTAACTAGTATAACTTGTAGATGAATCATTGAACAACAAATAATGAGATCACACACTCTTATTCATTATAATTCACCCATAACACTAACCATTAATTAGTCAAAGACTCTAGAGACAACTCTATCCAAAGTAGCTCAAGGGATACTAACCTAGTGTTTCATCAAATTCCTCTAAAGAAATTAAAAATGTCAAATTAGCATAGGGATATTTTAAAAATTCAACAACAACAACAAAAGTAACTCAAGAGCTACTATTATATGACTTCATAAACCTGTTGACCATTCATAAGTAAAAAAAATATTGTAAGGAATGAAACAACAAGAAAAATATCAAAACATTAAAAGCAAACAACAACCATGATTGTGTTATTTAAACCAATAAATGAAATTATAGAAGCAACAATGCTAAAACAAGAATAAGGTAAATGTTAAAAACATTGAGACTATCCATAGCTATAAGTTACAATCTAGATGATTCCTCCAGAAGAATCATCTAAAATGCCATAGAAAAAATCAAGATATGTAAAGGGTCCTCCATAGACATGAAGAGCATATTAGTGCCAAGATAACCTTCATATTCTCTGCCACCTCCAAAGTGCATGAGAATGAACATCATTGTGTTTCTTAGAATGCCATGGTTATAGATACTCTGGTTCATCAGAAAAGGAAAATCCAAGTCCTTAAGATTGAGTGTTCCATGCTTGAAAATATGATCTATAATATTAGTAAAAGCTCTCAATTGATGACTTCCAACCCAAACCTATTTGTTGGGATTAGAGAAGAGGAAACAATTCAAATGTTTAAAGATATGGACCTGGAAAGGAGAGAAACACGACCCTTTGGTGTGACATAAGAAAAAAACAAGCAGCAAGAATTTATTTCCTTAGTTTTTGTTAGTTATGTTTTTTAAAACAACTCTATATTTAGGTGTTTTTAATTGGTTATATACTAATTAGAAGCCATATATAAATGTAACAAATTCTCTAAATAGTTGGAATATTGCACTATATTATGATGAAAAGAGACTTATATTTTAGTATTTCTTCATTTTTTTTTGTGAGTTAGTATGGTTCCTTATATTTCATTCATCAAAATAGACAGAAGTTTGCAGGGCCTTCTCGTAAAGAGAAAATAGACCCAAAATT
Organism: Larix kaempferi; assembly: GCA_027924585.1. Classification (NCBI taxonomy): domain Eukaryota; kingdom Viridiplantae; phylum Streptophyta; class Pinopsida; order Pinales; family Pinaceae; genus Larix; species Larix kaempferi. The sequence continues at coordinate 18,754,746 of BSBM01000668.1, read as the reverse complement.
ACATAAGTTTAAGGGGCCTTCCCGTAAAGAGGAAACAGACCCAAAATTAGAACAAATACTGTAAATACGAGTTATGAGACCAATACTTCAGATTAACTGAAGTCCTAAAAACCAAAGTAAAGTCTGAGATGCCAATTAGAAACAAAGAAAAACATAGTCTGAAACCAGACTATTGATCTAACCCGTCTTGTAGACATGGCAATCGGCGAGCTCTATGCCCAGATGCTCAACAATTTGTTTCTGGGTCTGAATGATTTGCTGGAGGAGTAGGACCATCTCGTCCTATTGAAGGAGAATTTAGGCATGGGATTCCCCTCTTTCTTCTAGAGCCTTCCCAAGAACAGCTTTCTGTTGCCAATGGTAATCCAAGGTTTTCTGATACAGCGTAGTTCTGCCTCTCGTATTCCTGAGGTCCGGGATTAAAGCCTCAAATTCATTTTTAATTTCAGTGTCTGACAAACATCCTCTGGTCACCTCCGCATCCTCCTCGGCCTCTTGGATTTCTGCTTGGGCTTTCAGTGGAATCTCTTGTTTGAATCGACGAGCCTTCCCGACTACCCCTCTCATGACTCTAACCGGCACTCCAGACGAGTGGTTGGTCGGCTTAGCTTTCCTTCGGACATACTGTATCTTCCCAGGTGGCATTGGAACAAGGGCGAATTGCAGGCTGGAGGAGGAGCCTCCCCAAACTAAAGTATTGTTGCAGAGGGTGATACGACCAGCAAGCTCCCGACTTTGTTTACCCTTCAGGCCTTGCAAACCATGTAACCTTCTCTTGCTGCAGTGCCGATGAATACCTCGGCGGGCATCCCGGTCCATTATGACATTAACGCGGTCATCCAATTCCATTATGACATTAACTGGGGCTGGAAGCCAAGTACAAAGACTGGTGTTCATACACGCGGGATCCATCGAATTGCTTAACGCCCTGTCCGGAGGATGATGATGGCCAGAAGCCCGGACCGAAGAATGGAGCGGGTCAGAGGGGCTGGGAAATAACAAGCCACCCTTAGCTGGGTGTATTAGACGTGTGAGTAAGGTGGGTGGACGCGTGGTGTGCACGGGTTGTGGGATGGCTAGGATGGCGCGTGGGAAGACCAAGTGGGAGGACGTAGGGGTTGGGTGGACGTGTGGACGCATGGGCCGACTGAGTGGTCACATGCCTAGCCTCATGGCTGGCGACGGTGGGAGCAGTCTCGAGGTTGGCGCTGGTCATCACCCACAGTGGGTTTTTTTTTAGTATTTCTTCATTGATAAGTTTGGCTACATCACTTTTTAATACAAACCTATGCTTGTTCTTATATATATATTACATAAAATTGTTATATTAGTTATTGATAATATTAATATTAAAAATAAATTCATTATCAAATATTATATAGTATAAAACAAACTTAAGTTAAAATAAATTTAATCATTACATGAGCCTGGGACTGATTTCATTACGGTCAGGAGATACCTTGGATTATAGGGCGATGGTGGTCAATAACACTGTTGTGGCAGAGATTATTATGTGAAGCGTTTGAAAGCACTATATACCAACTATAAGGAAAACGAACCATGGAGTATCAAATGGGTTTATATTGAGAAAGATCTTGGCAGGGATTGGAGGAGATCGCAGCAAGATTCTGAAGGTAGAAGTTCGTTGTATTAAGAATTGAATTACACAGAGGTGGTATGGGCAGGTCTTGGGCTTTGGCAGACTGAGAACAGGGCTTGCAGAGGATCATTTTCCAGCAACGTGACTGGACCAGATTCTTGCCGAATGATGCAGTGTGGCCCTGAATTCGAATTGCTCCATGAAACCTTGATGCATGGTGGATGAGAGTGCCTCATTCGGGCGTTCTTCGGGTTCTTGATTGAAGCTTGTTCTGAAATGAAGTGGATTATGGAGGGCTGGGCAGCTTGTGCTTAAACCCTGCGGCTGAGTGTTGGGATCCGTGGGATTCGGTGTGAACGGTGGATAGAGGATTGGGCCCTATCTGGGTTTCCATCTTTTATTTGGCTGACTGCTCGGTCGGGGTCCGGTTTTGCCTGTTGTGAGGGAACCGCTGGGGTGGTATGGGGAGCGGATCTGAGCAGGAGGTGGACTACACCTCGGATGGGGACTGTGACATAGGGATATTTGATCTTGGAGCGATCAATTCGGCGGATTATGGGTCGGGGGCTTTGTCTAGCCCTTTCTTGTCAGGCGGGGGGACCGGGGATCTACCTGGGTCCGAGGGAGTGATGGATTTGGACGGCTACCACATCATCCCACCGACATCTGCCAGAGATACTTCGTCGGTCATCTCTCTTGGGCTGGAGGGTTTAGAGGCGGATTTAGAAACCTTTCGGTCTTCTGCTGGCATTAGGGACAGGCCAGATTTGGCGGGTCTTCTGGGGTGGACGCTGCAACCCCAACTGGGGTCTTATACAAATTTTCCAATTCCTTCGGAAGCCCGGCGAGAGGATGCAACTGCTGCGGTGGCATCTGGGGTGGGAGAACTCCTACCTGATGATGAACCTCTGATTCCTCGTGCAAGGGTTTCTGCACCGGCGGCTTCACAAAAACATTCTGCAAACAAGGTCAAGGAACGGAGAAGGAAGGACAAACTGGTGTTGGGTATGGATGTCTCGATGGAGGAAGCGGAGGACTTCTCCCACATAGCTGTGGTTGGACATGTCCGTGGAAAGAGGCTCGGGCAGGGTTTCCTACAGCGATGGGCGGCCGAGAATTGGAAGGACCTGGTAGCTGCTGCACCTGAGATTAGGGTATTGACGAAGGGTTGGTTCTCCTTTATCTTAGCAAATTTTGGAGAGGTAGAAGCTATATTAGGCCGACATTGGACGATGCTGGGCGTCCCCATTGTGCTGAAAAGATGGTCGCCCTTCTTTGACTCCAAAACTGAAAGAATCGACCGTGAACCAATTTGGGTGAAGCTACCGGGGCTCCCCATGCATCTCTGGAATGAATCACGATTTGCAGCCATTGGGAATTTCCTTGGCGACTACATATGTGCTGATTATTCCCATACTGAAACAGGTATTTATTCGGTGGCTAAGATCTTGGTCAAAATCGATCTTAGGATGGGGCTTTCGGCTGAGATCTCGGTTCAGACGAAGGATGGGGAATTCACACAGATCTTGGACTACGTGGGGGTGCCGTTTCGTTGCCACCGATGCCATGCTCATGGACACCTAGTAGCAGGGTGCACGCTACCATTTCGGGGTAGCAGACCGCCGGTTGTTCCTGTAGCAGAAGTTAGCACTGATACTGCGCAGAAGGGGAGCCCACTGATGGCAGGGGATAATGAATTCGTGACTGCTATTGCCACTGGGGCTGTCCAGGTATCAATGCTACCAGTGGCACCGTGTGGCATACCGGGTTCCGGGACACCCTTGACAACTTTGGAGAACACGGGCTGGGATAACATTCGGAGCATGAAGAAGGATGGAGTGGGGACTGCATTGGGCTCCACGACACCTTTGACTCGGGCAGCCTCCAGGAAGCTTCATGAGCAGATCTCTCGTCGGGGCTCAACTACTAATCCCCCGGGTATGTCTCAACATTTCTCTTCTAATGATCCTTTATATTCTGTCTCCACTGATTTGGGGGGGGTATGTTTAAAGTCTCATCCTCCTGACAGCCCTGTATCACTATGCACTGTAGCTCCTTGTGTAATACCTGTCACGGATTGTGTTTACACGCCACCTCTAGTATCCACTCTACCCTCTCCCAATTCTGTGGGTCGTAGTATCCGCTATGCTCTTAGAAATAGGGTGATCTCTGCTGATGGATCGGGGGGTAGGGGACTTCCTGAATTGGCTGCAAGTACTATGGGGAAAGGTCGGGGACGGAAATCTCATTTGTCAAAAGCACAAGATCGAGCAAAAGTTGATTTGGTAATGGGCACACAATCCTCTATTGAATGGGCACTTAGAGCTGCGAAAGCCCTGGAAGGGGGTTTCATATGAAACTATTGTCATTCAACTGTCGTGGGTTGGCGAGTCCCATTAAAAAATCGTCTCTCCGGAGGTTGGTGGATTTAAATCAACCTGATATATTACTACTACAAGAAACACTGGGCGGCAGTGTGGAGGTGGTTCGGGTATTGGAAACTTTGCTACCTGGCTGGAAGTTTGTGGGTGTGGATGCTCATGGTCGCTCTGGAGGGCTGGCAACGGGGTGGAAGGTGAAGAATTGCCGATATGATAGCTCTTGGGGTATCTCTTTTGGTATTGGGTTGGAAGTTTGGGATGCTGAGATTGGTAGGTTGATAACGATTCTCAATATCTATGGACCCTATTTAAATAGGGCTGGATTCTGGGACTCCTTGCTAAGCATGGATCTCTTTAACGGAAGGGATGTGATCTTGGGTGGAGATCTCAACCTGTCTCTGGGGTCATCTGAAGTTTGGGGGCCTCGTGCTGCTCCGGATCCTTTAGCTAACTTTTTCATACAAGCTTTCGCCGGGAAGGATCTACTTGACATACAGCCTACCAGGTTAACCCCGACATGGAGGAATAAGAGAGCAGGGGATCAAAGGGTGGCCAAAAGACTAGATAGGTTTCTGGTGGCTGATGTGTTGGCACTGGGGGTTGATGTTGTAAAGCAATGGGTTGGGTCAGGGGGGGTCTCTGACCACTGTCCCATACTACTGGAATTAAGAGGCAGTCGAAACAAACCCCCTAGTCCATTCAAGTTCAATCCTAGCTGGTTGAAGGAGGAGGATTATCTTAAATTAGTTCAGCAACTGTGGATTCATCGACCTTTGGAGTCACAGGAACATGCGGGCGCACACTTTCAACTCAATCTCAAGCGTATTAAAGAGGCCACTATACTCTGGGCCACTGATAAAAGGGTAAAAGATGACCAGATTCTGAGGGATGCTGAGCTGAATATTGATAGACTACTACATTGTCGGGGTATGGGATATCTGGATGAACAGCAGAAAGGTGAGCTGCTGGACTGGGAAAGTAGAAGAAATGTGTTACTGTGTGAGCGAGAAGAGATGTGGAGAATGAAAAGTAGGGCGATTTGGCTACAGTGTGGGGATGAGAACACAATATTCTTTCAAGCATATGCAAAGGCAAGAAAATTCACTAACTCAATCTGGGAATTATCTTCAACTGAAGGGGAACGGGTCTCCAGCTTTGATGGTTTGGCTGAGATGGGTGTTCGACACTTCGAAGAATTATTCACCGCTCAACCTGGGGCCTCCATAGCTGAGGTTATCAGGATGGCTCAGCTCTTCCCACGTTTTGTGGGGGTGGAAGAGAACAAACTTTTGATGGAGGAGGTGCAACCGATTGAGCTCTTGCAGGTTATGCAATCCTTCCAGAAAGATAAAAGCCCTGGGCCTGATGGCTGGCCAATTGAATTTTACTTGGGATTCTTTGACTGTTTTGGGGAGGAATTATTGGCTGTGGTGGAAGAATCAAGAAAGGCTGGATTTGTACATGGTCCCTTTAACTCGACTTTTATTGCTCTCATTCCCAAAACAGACAAGCCTGATCGATTTGATGAATTCAGACCTATTTCACTCTGCAATTGCATATATAAGATCATATCAAAGGTTATGGCGAGGAGACTTAAAAATATCCTGTCTCAACATATTTCATGTGAACAATTTGGATTCTTGGAAGGTCGACAAATTCACGAGGCCATTGGTGTAGCACAAGAAGGTTTACATACTCTGAAGGTTCAGAAGCAGAAGGGTGCAGTGATTAAGATTGACCTCTCTAAAGCATTCGACAGGGTGAGCTGGCTCTATATCCGGATGCTTCTCACACATCTGGGCTTCTGCTATGAATTTGTTCGATGGATTATGGCCTGCATCACCACGGTGAGCTTTGCTGTATTGATAAATGGTTCGGCTAGCCCATTCTTCCATGCAGGCAGGGGGCTACGACAAGGTTGTCCACTTTCACCGCTGTTATTTCTCCTTGTTGCTGAAGGCCTCAGCCGATTTATCCTAAAAGCAAAAGCTGATGGCTCCTTTCGTGGCATCTCCATTACCCAGGTATTGTATATCACACATCTCCTATTTGTTGACGATATTCTCATATTTTGTGATGGCTCGAGACAGGATATTGATAAGGTGGTCGAAGGACTCAATCTACTGCAAGTAGCCGCGGGCATGCTAGTGAATACTGATAAATCAACAATCTCATGCTCGCAATTAAATGAGCAGGAGATCCACAGATTGGCCATCAGACTTCCCTATCGGACTATGGATATTGATGATGGCTTAAAGTACCTAGGATTTCACTTAAAACCTAATGCATATCTTAAGGCTGATTGGCACTGGCTAATTGCCAAATTGGAGCAGAGACTTCATGGATGGAGTCAAAAATGGCTCTCGCAGGCTGGGAGACTGGTTCTGGTTAAATCAGTATTGGAAGCAATACCGGTTTATTGGATGTCACTTGCTTGGATTCCCAGAGGCGTCTTGGAGCAGATCCGTCGGTTGGTTTTTGCCTTCCTTTGGAAGGGTAAGGGAGTGAATCGAGCCTTGGTGTGGGTTAGATGGGAATTGATTGCAATCCCCAAAGCACTGGGAGGCTGGGGCTTAAAGAATATCTTTCTATTTGCCAAAGCGTTGGGGGCAAAGGTGGCATGGCGAATTATCCATACTCGGAGCCTCTGGACTAGGGTGGTATACCACAAATACATTGCTCCCTTAACCCTACTTGAATGGATTAGGCAGGGCAACAAGTCGAGGGCAAATTGCTCTGTGGTATGGAAAGCGGTGGTTCAGCATTTTCAGCTGGTGGGATCGGGATTAGTGTGGCGAATTGGGAATGGGCAATTACTTCGTATTGGACTGGATCCTTGGGTAGGATGCAGGGGGGGACATGTACTGCCTGTGGAATTAAGGACCTTTCTGGCAGCTAGGGGATGTCTTTTCTTAGCTGATATAGCACAACCGGGATTATCCACTCTTATGCACCAGGGGTGGACCTCTGCCCAGCGTCTTGAGGTTCCTGAGGATCTAATCGGGGTTTGGGAGGACTATATTCGGACCTTAAGATTCACAAATATTCGGCTGACAGATCGGCCTGATGAACTTATCTGGGATCACCATCCCTCAGGAAAATACACACCAAAACTTGGATACATACAGCTAAATATGGAGGTGCAAAATCGGGCTTTGGTGTGGTGGTGGAAATCCCTGTGGAAACTAAAATGCCCTGGAAAATCCAAACTACTCTTTTGGGCGATATTGGAACAAAAGGCTCCTACATGGGACACTCTGAAAAGACGATTCCTACAGGGCCCGGGCTTTTGCCCACTCTGTAGGGAGGCGGACGAGACTATTTCACACTTATTTGTCCACTGTCGTTTCTCACAGACGGTTTGGACACAAATTTGCCAATATCTGGATATCAATACGCGTTGGTGGGGAGAGAATGTAATTGAGGCATTCCAATATTGGTGGACTGAACAACAGACATCTACTATCTGTGCGGTCCCATGCATTTTTGCCTGGGGAATATGGATCACACGTAACAGGATTATTTTCCAGGACTGTAGAGTCCCGATGGAGCAAGTAGTGGCTCAAGCTGTGGCCATCATTGTTCATTACAAGTCTGCTCCTAAAACGATTAGAACTCGTCCAGTGATCGCTGAAACGATTGATACAACATTACCGTGGGCTTTCTTCGATGGCGCATCAATGGATCAATTGGTGTGCGGTGGGGGGATCGTACTACACTTATCTGATTCTCATTATTTCCACATTGTGGCTGGATTGGGGAGCGGTACAAACAACTATGCTGAAATCATGTCACTTAGACTGTTGTTGATATTTGCACTAGAACAGGGTTGTCGTTCATTACAGATTTTTGGTGACTCACTGATTGTTATTGATTGGGCCAATGAGCATACTCGATGTAATGTGATGGTTCTCTCACCTATACTGGAAGATGTTTTACGGTTAAAGCAGAATTTTAATCTTATAACATTTACACATGTTTACAGGGAGAGAAATGGCATGGCAGACTTTCTTTCCAAAGTAGCGACGCAGCAACGTCTAAATCTCGGCACTTGGCGAATTACATTATATACTACTGCTACATCCTACAGTTATTACCATATGCCCTTCAACGAGGCATTGGAGGACAGGGTGGGAGATTGATTGGTACCTGTTGATCAGCATTCTCAACAGTTCTGTTTTGGTTACTTTATGGTTCTTTTTTATCGTATAGTGGTATTTCATAGGCCTATATGAGGCTTTGGTGGAACTGTGATGGAGCATTTGGCTAATTGTTTACATCTGTTCTGTTTGGTGCTTTAGGGCAGATTAGACAGAGTATCTTTTGATAGGAACTACTACATTTTGAGATTACTATTGGGATATGAAACCGGCTATATGTGTGCTGTATGGACAGCATTTTTTTTGGGATTGTATGGGTCTCTAGACCAGTTAGATACATGAACAGTAAATATGTGATAATGTAGGGATCACTATGATTCTATTACATGTGCAGAATGTAATTTTGTTCAATCTATTTGAAATAAAATTACGACTTTTTCCTAGGAAAAAAAAAAAAAATTAATCATTACATCGAATAATATGTTATAAAAGTGTATTTAAAAATATTGAAACTTGAAATCGAAATTATATATATATATAAATTCGAACTAAAAATTCTATATATTAAAATGAAATTATTCATATTATTAATATTTTAAATATATTAATTCATTAATATTCAATATTAAAATGAAATTATTCATATTATTAATCATTTTAATTATATTTATTCATTAATATTCAATTATGATTAAGTATTGTAAACATTAAATTCCAAAACATGTGTATTTTATTTTAAAATTATAAAATCACATATTAAATAACTAATTTAAAAACTTCTACTTGTTTTTATATAACTTTATTAAATATTGGAAAAATTATCTATTATATTTTTGTAATTTTTAAAAATATTTTGTTATAGTTTAAAACATTACAAATTAAATATACTCATTATATTTTTATTTTTTTTACATATAACCAAGTATCCCATCCTCCTATAGGGGTGAGATATTCCTCATCCTTCGTAAACATGTTATAAGCATAATTTAAACCCAAGTTATGAGGATAATAATTCTTTCTACCCACCACTAGAACTCGGGGTATTTTTTAAGGATTATAATATTATACTTAAGTATAGTATCATAGGCAATTATTTTGGATTGAAAAAACATGTACATAAATAGGTAGGCGAATATTAAATATGAGACATACAATTTACTACTAAAATGTGTAAATTTTGGCGAATATTATGATAAAAAAACATATTTTATGTAAATATAGACGATATTAGAGACTAAAAATGACCAAATAACGAATTTATTTTTTGAAAAAAACCCCAAAAAATAGCCAATTGGCGAAATTTCGCCCTTAAAAATTACTCTGCTAAAACTATACCTACAAATTATGTAAATTTATATATACAAATTTTATTATTTCATATAATTTATAAAATATATTTTAATTCATTATATGATGATTACAATTAATTGAAACTAATTATAATTTATCCTATTATAATTAAATTAAATTATAAATAAAAATAATATATTAAATATCTATGCTTATTTATTATTACATAAAAATGTTGTGTAACATGTATAAAATATTAATATTCAAAGCCATGTATGTCATATTATTGGGAAATAGAAAAGACACAAAGCTAAACTCTTTATTTTGATTTTTTAGTTAGTCATTATTTTGGTTTGGTTATACAACCTTAGTTAAAAGTACAATTTTAAATTGTTGAATTTTTTTGTTTTAATATAGAAATGGATTTAACATCTTAAATATCAAATTTTGCAATGTATATTATTGATATTTACGATTTCATCAATCCAAAATTATAATTATCAAATTTTAAATAAAAAATATAAGTTTCCCTTCTCTTTATTTGTCAAATATTACCAAATACAAAACAATCTTAACCATTCATTAAAAAAAATGTAACCATCGAACTAAATATTTTATTATACTATAAAGTATTGAAATTTGAAATTAAAATATAACTTATTAATAAAATTTTAAATTGTATTATTCAGAATTTAAATTTCATTTATTTTTTAACTTGGAAATTTATATACTAAAACGAAATTGTTGATATTAAATTATTGTTCTTAATAATTTTATAAGTCAATTCAATAATATTCAATTGTTGTTAGGTGTTTTACAAGTTAAATTCTCTTATACTTGCCAATAAACAATATACTTTCCTTTACATCAACTTGATGGAACATTGTAAGATTTATTTTTTTTTAATAAATTTTATGAAAATTTAATATTTTGTTTGGTTTGATAATAACAAAACACATCATATGACCTTCTTTTTGTCTAATCAAAGAAAAAATAAAAGAATTTTAGAAAAACATTTTAATAATAAATTGTTTGGAAACATTGTAAGATATAAGTAATTTTTTCCAACCCATACAACTAATTGAAAAAAATGAAAACAAAATTATTGGGAGTAATAATAATCACCAGATGCTTTTAAAAAGTTGACATGTGGATGCTTTTACCTATAGATAATTGTAGATAATTGTGATTCCTTTTATACCTTGGACTCATGTACACTTCGGGTCTCATCATCGTTACCTTTTTAAAAATGAGCATTATAGGTTAGTTGAATTATGTTTTTAGAATATATGAATAGGAGTTTATTGTATATTAATTTTAAATTCAATCAATTGGGTCTAACTTGAGTGGTTGTGGGATGGAGTCTTATCCATCTCACCTAGGTTTTATTTTCTTAATTGACATGTTGAGGAATGATATAGACATTGTTGTTAATCACTAAAAGTATTATATATACTTAAACATTGATGATTGAAAATTAGTGTGATTTATGCAAACCTCTTACATCATAATTAATTGGTTGGTCTATGTCGGGTGATGGAGAGAAGGAGTGTTATCCCCTCCTCCCAAGTTTAATTCCTACAAGTGACATGTTGAGTTCTAACGAGTATGGTTTTATAATGACCTTGAGCCTTGTGTTGAGAAATCTTCAAACTTTTGCAAAGTCCAGTTTACCCTTTGTACCATCCTTAGAACAAGGAAAAGTGTCTGGTGAGTTTCCCCAAGATGTGTACTTCGTGATAATAATAAATAAAATACATCTTACACCATAAGAAAATGTGAGGAACCTCCAGCAATTAATTAATGAAAATGCACGATATATCAAAAATAACAGAACACGGAAGAGATTTATTGATTGCGGGCCACTTCGAGGGGGAAAACTCCTTTGAAAAAACTCAATACAAATAACTTGTGGATGCCTTCATTGGCCTCAACACGTACTTATATACTAAGTCTATGCGACAATGTAACATCCCCAAAATTTCACTAAAAATTTAAAAAAATTCAAGTAGCAATATTTGCTTGTGTTTGTTGTGTGGAAGTATCAAGAATGTTAACTTTAATTACAACTAGACATTAAATCAAAAAGTACTTAACGACAACAACTTCTATAATCTATCGTTAGTGACTAAGGTTTTTTATTACTTATGAACCCCAACAATTGTCTTAACAACTGTTAACCTAACTAGTGTCTTAAAATGTCGTAACGTCATTTATCGTCAAACATACGTCCTAATGTTAATTATTCCAAACATTTACACTATGTACTTTATTGATCAAATGCAGAATGTCACTTTCGTTCTATGTTATAAATTTGATTAAAGAGACTAATTGATTGTCTCACTGTAATGAAGGGGTCCTTGTGTACGCCCCGAGGCTTACTTAGCTATTGCTAGCTAACGCTCATGAATTTTATTTGCAGAGAACAGGTAAGACAGAGAATTTCCAACCGAAGCCTTCTGATGTGTTTCAAATTATCTTACAGTACCATATTGGCCTTTTAAGTTAATTATGAATGTGTAGAGAAATTATCCGCCCTGCAAATCAACTCATGTATTTTATTCTAATTATCTGATTACCTTCATGTACTTTGTATTCCTAAAGGTTTCATAGTTTAATTGTTGTAATAAGCAATTGGTAACCTACTCATCCAATTATTATGGAGAAATTTATGTATTAATAATACATAATTTTTATATCAATACTATGGGAAAATTGCATTGTGTTACATTACATGTTCTCTATCCAAAACTATGGAGAATACAATGTAATACTTTTCCATTACATAGATTATAAATATATTACCTATGTCATGCAATATAATATAGCTTTTACAAAACTATATGTTACGTTTAAGAAGCAAATGCACATTCTATATGCATAGACTTTATACAAGAATAATATGCATGATAACTATAGGCATAAACTATATGTTTAGGACTATATGCATAACTATATGTACGTTGCATAAATGTTTAACTATGGTAATAGTGTGATAGTGGATAATGCGTTGGCATGCCCTTCGAACTAGTACTAAAGTATTTATGGTTCAATAACTACAATATGGTGGATTACTTGATGGCAGCTCTCGTGGAAATATTCACATGAATGGAACTTGGAACAAGGTGGCAAACCTTAACTGTGCAATGTAAAAACTCGCCGAGCTGTGAAATGGATTATTATGATAATATCCTAGGTGGATCTATGTGTTGGCAGAATACTGTGCGTTGACAATTGTAACTTTAAATGCTATTAAATGAGTTTTGTGATCGTGAATAGACCTACCTCTGTGGTTATATATGCACCGTTGATCTCAGGGTTAGTCTCAGGTTTTAGGTTAAACCCTAACCCTGGCATTGATATGCCAACCTACTCGACAATTAGTTCATTTTGCGATTTGTGAGGGTGAGGCTGACAGGCTCCCTACCCTTCAGGGTTTGTAACTTTGTTTGAAGGTGCCTCCCGAGGTTTCGATACCTTGACCGTGTTGTATGCAATGTTCTCGAGATAGTTCGCATTCTGTACAGGTCTCAACTCTCTCTTGAGGTTCGATGGTGAGTCCTTCTTCTATAACGTAGGCGTTGGTGGAGTTTGAAGGTTCAGGTGTGCTTCGGCATTTGCAAACTAACAGGGTTTTGGCTCTTCTTGGAGTTTGATGTGGAAACTTCATACACATACTGTATGCGTTGAAGAATCTGGGATTCTTAGTTGTGCTTCCATAATCAATTCAGGTGAAGTATTAATTTGCACTCGAGTTTCAGTAGTTGACTTATGATAATGTCTTATGTTTACTTTTTTCGGTTTACAAGTTTAACCATTATCGTACTTGCTTTCCATGGCAGGTTCCTTCCTCACCAAGGTGTTGGAGTTGGCCCGAAAAGGGATGGATTCTTTGATGTCCTAGTAAGCCTCGGTGACATCTTTCAAGGGTTTCCAAAAAGTTGTGAAGGTCTTGACACCAAGCAAGTTCTTGTTTGTTTAGCCGAGAGTTTAGGTCTGTTTGATTTATGGTTTCGTCGAGATTCGAAGGTGTAATACTTGGTTTTACATTCAGTTGTAAAGGCAACTTAAATCCATGAGGAAATTTTTTTGAGGGCTTTTACCCTTTTGTGTTGAAGCTCGCATCGTATTCACGATGTTTACACCTTGGTTACTATTTAAAGTTTATTGTTGAAGTTTTTTTTTAATACAAAGACTATTTCGATATCATGTTGATCTATTTGTTCAGAGTTACCTGTTCAGCATAGTTAAGAATCATTTTGTCAAAGATTGTGGTGAATAGATTTAATAACCAACGCTGGTTACTGTTGTTGTGTGGAAGGTTTGATCCTTCGACCTACACTTGTTGTTTCTTTTCGTAACTAAATGCATTTGGATTTTAACGAAAAGTAGAGTCTGTTTGTGCAATTAAAAAGTTAGGGCATTGCCCAAATGCTGTGTTTGGAAGGTTAGGTTTTTGTTTTTCAACAAGGTCGTGAGGTCGGGTTAGCAACCCTAACTAGGATACTTGTCAATGTATAAGTTTTGTTTATATGAAAGGAGCTTTATGCTCAGGGTTTTAAACCATGGATAATCAATAGGTTTATATACTACTATAAAACATGTACTAGATTCATATTCTAAAATATATACAGTAATAAATGTCTTAATATTGATATTGTAAAATTACTATTTCTGTGCGGCTGTATTAAACTTTGTTTTAGTTATAAAAAAAAATACTTGCACTATGAATTTGATGTTTGAAAGTTTTATAAGTCATTCGTTTAATTTATACATGTTTTCTGTAATGTATAAAATGAAGCATGAAATATTTATATGAAATACTATGTTGAAATTGAACAAGAAAATAATACTTAGCATGTTAATTTATTTGATTCTGATAAATATACTACCATTGTTTATAGGTCAAAAAGGAAATGTATTGTTATATTTATGATCGTAAATTCTAAGATTATAAAACATAGTTTATACTAGCATTCTTAGCATAGATAGAGTGTAAATTCTTTATTATATGAGATCATTCGAATGCATAAGTTAGTATTTGTGCGACTAAACTAAATGCAGTAATGTTTAAGTTTCCTAGTTAGTAATTATCTGAAATAAACAATATATTTATACTGAAATTAAAATAGGTCTGTTTACGAATTCAACACTTCGAAACTATTTTCAGTACGGTATCTCAATCTTATTATAATTCTATCTTCCTTGTACTAGAGTACAGCACTGTAACTAGTGTGTGGAAAAATGCAGGGAAGCATTATTATTCATTCATTCTATCATTTAACTATATCATCCAAATTGCATTTTATCCTAACAGTTATAAATTACAGAAGTAAAAATATTCATTAACAGTCCAGAATATCTAAGATTTAATTGAAAAACTGATAACATAAAACATTCAGATTTATTTTACTAACTTGATAGAAGTAAATAAGATAACACAATTTGAACCTGGTAACTGTAGAAAAAGAAACAAACAACCAAAGGAGCCCGTTCCACCCAACCTACTCCTGAAGAAAACCAAGTTACTTTCCTTAGGACCCCCGAGCCTGTTCACTGAACCACCAGGACGAAGATGCTGTGTGGAATAATGGAATAAATTCCTTTGCAACTCAGGAGTAGCACTTAGCAGTAGTACTTCCTGCTTTTAGCAATATTGAACTCGGCAATGTGGTTGCACTAGTTTAGAATGCAGTCTTAGTTCACTCAATCACTTCTAACCTTCCCCTCATCAAATCTCTTGTGCTCAGAAATTATCACAAGTTAAGAATGAACAGCCCCTGCTGAATTCGATGGGTAGATAAGTAGCATGCCTAGGTATTTGGTCAGTTTATTTAGTAAATGAGCCACCTGCTCATTTACACTTTCTTGGGGAACATGACCATAAAAGTAGGGAAGTTTCCCCCTATAACAGTTAGAAGTGTGTTGAGGATGTTGCCAAGTGTCAGTTTTCTCTCCACCACAGTTCATTCCTCCTAGTGGGTCAATGAACACTCATTCAACGGTCTCCTTTGGATGTTTGTCTCAACTTTTATTTATTAATAATAAAATATTCAAAGTAATTAATTACAATCATCCTTGACCCCACTTGGTCAATAGTCATAAAACTTTACAATAAAAATAAAACATAATGTTTTCATCATAACATAAAATGTCTAGAGTTTGGGTATGTGGAAAACACCCCCTCTTAAGTTCAGCATTGTCCTCAATGTTACTTTATTCATCATCCTCTTGTTCCTCCTGGAACAGCATTGGATATGCCACCCGCATATTACTTGTCAATTCCCAAGTTGCTTCGTCCGGACTAAGGTGCTTCCACTGCACCTTTACCTGTCCAATGGTATGATTACGAAGCAAAATTTTCCTCTTGTCGAGGATACAATCCGGTTCCACCATAAAATATCCTTCTCGTTCCACCTGTACATCATTCCAATTAATCACATGAGTAGCATCATGCACATACTTTTTCAAAAGAGAGATGTGAAATACTTTATGTACTTTAATATTCGGTGGCAATGCCAACTGGTATGCCATTGGTCCTACCCTGGACAAGATTTCAAAAGGTCCGCAATACCTTGGTGCTAATTTAGCACAGCTTCCCAATCTTAGGGAACTCTTCTTAGGTTTTATCTTGAGGAACACATGATCACCAACCTAAAACTCTTTCTGAGTTCTTTTGAGATCTGCATGACTTTTCTGTCTATATTGTGCAATTTTCAAATTGCCTTGAACCTGTTTCACGGTTAGTTTCATTTATTTTAACAAATTAGGTCCTAGCATTAACCTGTCAACTGGATTGTTCTAAGAAATAGGAGTATTACATTTTCTGCGATATAAAATTTCAAAGGGACTGAGTTTTGTTGAAGCTTGGTAATGATTATTATAAGCAAACTCAACAAGATGCAAATATTCCTCCCATTTACCTAGTTGATCTCTAACATACATTCTTAATATGTCTTCAAGAATTTGATTAACTCTTTTAGTCTACCCATCCGTTTGTGGATGAAATGATGTACTGAAATTTAAAGTAGTATCTAAACCTTTAAATAAAGATTTCCATAAATTTCCTGTAAACTTTGAGTCTCTATCGGAAATTATAACTTTTGGTATACCATGCAAACGAAAAATCTGTTTCATAAAAATTTCAGCAATGTTAGCAGCCTTGTATATTGTCTTAACAGGTATGAAATGGGTTGCTTTACTGATCTTATCCACAACTACCATTATGGAATCGTTATGTTTCTTATTTTTAGGTAACCAAGTAATAAAATCAATACTAATTATGTCCTACTTCCAATCTGGAATAGGTAGTGGTTGTAATAATCCAGTTGGGTGTCGGTGTTCAGCCTTTACTTGCTGACACTCTATACACCTAGCAATATATTCAGCTACTTCACTTTTCATACATGGCCAAAAATAATATTTTCTCAGCATAGTTATCATATTTTGGTAACCAGGATGTGCTGAGTATGGACTTTTATGCAATTCATTTAAAATTAGCAACTTAATTTCAGCAACATTAGGCACATAAAGTCTGTTTTTATACATCAGTAACCCTCTTTCATCAATTCTAAAATCTGTTATAAAATTTTCAGCATTATCTTCAGCAATTTTATTAAGTAAATTCTGATATTTTTCATCCAATCCGATTTTGTCCTTAATCTGATTTTCCAGATCAGTTTTATAAGTACTGATTGTTGAAACAAAATTTAGCCTAGCATTTTTGCTTAAGGCATCATCAACCTTATTTTCCTTTCCTTTAATGTGTTGAATCTCAAAATCATACTCGCTAAGGAAAGCTAGCCACCTAGCTTGCCTTGCATTCAGATTTGGTTGATCCAATAAGTATTCCAAACCTTTATTATCTGTCATTAGAGTAAACTTTATTCCAATTAAGTGATGTCGCCACATCTTTAATGCATGTATTACGGAAGCCAATTCTAAGTCGTAGGTTGCATAGTTCTTCTCATGAATCTTTAACTTCCTAGACTCATATGCAATCACATGACCTTCTTATGTTAAGACTCCGCCAAGTCCGTCATTGCATGCATCCGTGCACACTATGAAATCCTTGTTGGGATCAATAATTTTTAAAATAGGTGTTGTTGTTAATAATTCCTTTAGTTTCTTAAAGCTTTCTTCACATTTTTTATCCCATACAAATTTCTTACCTTTCTTTTGTAAAGATGTGATAGGGTTCGCTATTCTAGAGAATCCCTCTATAAACTTACGATAGTAACCTATAATTCCCATAAAAGATCGTACACCAGTTACGTCTTTTGGGGCAGGCCATTCATTTATTGCTTTTATCTTGTCTAGGTCTACTGTGATTCCATCCTTGGATATCACATGCCCTAGGTACTGTATTTTATCTTTGTAGAAATCACATTTGTTGAACTTAGCGTAAAGTTGGTGTTCTCTTAATACTTGTAAAATTATCTTTAAATGTTCCTCATGCTCCTCTTTCGTCTTAGAATAAATTAGAATATCATCAATAAATACTATTACAAATTTATCCAAGTATTTATGTAATACATTATTCATTAAACACATAAAAACTGTTGGGGCATTGGTTAGCCCAAAAGGCATAACCACGAACTTGTAGTGTCCATAGCGAGTTATAAAAGCAGTCTTAAATATGTCCTCATCTTTAATTCTAAATTGATGGTACCCCGACCTTAAATCTATTTTAGAGAATATCGTTGCACCGTGTAATTGATCAAACAGATCATCAATGCGGGGCAAAGGATATCTGTTCTTTATGGTCATTTTATTTAGCTGACGGTAATCTATGCATAAGCACATAGTTTCGTCCTTCTTTTTAACAAAAATTACAGGTGCTCCCCATGGAGACACACTGGGTCTTATATAATTTTTATCAATGAGTTCCTTAAGCTGTGATTTAAGTTCATTAAGCTCCAGAATATTCATTCTGTAAGGAGACTTTAAGTTTGGTACCGCTCCCGGTACTAACTTAATGGTGAGATCAAGTTCCCTTTTCGGAGGTAGTCCTCGAATATCTTCCGGGAATACATCAGAAAATTCCTTTAGAATGGGTATGTCTTCCAACTTTAACTTATATTCGTTAGTTGATTGTTCGTCATTGATTACATTTACAGCAAACATCTTACACCCTTTACGAACAGCCTTTTTAACTTGTAAAGCATAAATCTGTCTAACAGATGTCTTTCTAGGAATACATTTTACTGTTACAGTTTCACATGCATCATTCAAACAAGTAAAAGTCTTTTCAAATCAATTTAATACTACTCTATGCTTTTCTAACCAATCCATTCCAATCAAAACATCGTAAGAACCTAAAGGTGACACGTTCAGTTTAACATGAGTCCTAAACTGATTCATCAGTAATTCACATTTTTTTACATAATCAGTCACTTTTCTTTTCGTTCCAGTAGCTAATTGCATCAACCAAGATTTATTAAACTTATCTATTTTCAGATTGCAACATTTAACTAAATCTGGTGATACATAACTAAGACTTGCTACTGGATCAATTAAAATAGAGATGGGTTTATTTTTCAGCATACCTTCCACTTCCACCATGGAAGTTTGATGGTCAGCTTGTCTGTTCTCCAAAGCTGCATTTATCCTAGGCATTTTCCTTGCTAAGTCACCGACAGTAGTCTCCTCTTGTATAGTATGTATATTGTTGACGGTCTTCTTTCTGAGTGGGCAGTTTGATGCATAGTGAGGTCCCTGACAGTTCCAACATTTAACAGGTTCTTTCTGTTCATTATTTTTAACAAAATTTTTAGGTGGATCACTATTTCTTGCAGCTGTAAATTTTGACTATGTATTACCTGTTCCATTATTTACTGAAAATTTTTTGTTAGAGTAATTACGTGAATTATTATTTCCAAAGTTGCGATTAAAAGAGAAATGCTTCTTCCTTTGCTCAAAGTTGTTAGGCCTCTTTTCTTTCCAACTTGGTATACCTTCTCTTTTCTTATTCTGTTCATAACAGATATTCTCCTTTCTCATGGCCTCTTCAAGAGTTCGAGGACCATCATACTCAATTCTATCTTTTATGTGAGAGGGCAAACAGCTTAGAAATCTCTGTACCTTAGACTTTTCTTCAATGATATAAGGCACATACCTTAATAAAATCAAAAACTTGCTGCATAACTCTCTCATATCCATGGAACCTAGCTTTAACTCGTAAAACTCTTTAGCTCATTCCTCATAATACTGTTCTGACAGAAATTTTCTTTTAAACTATTTCTTAAAATTACTCCAATTTACACTTTTCTCTTTTAAACCTTTTACTCTTTTCAGATCTTGCCACTAGATGTCTGCTTTTCCAGTTAGATTATAAATTGTCATTTTAGTTTTTAGATGACTTGAGTAATTGTAAATCTGGAAATACTTATTCATACTGGACAGCCATGCTTCAGCTGTCTCACTCTTTTCCGTTTCTCCATTAAAAGTTGGTGGTTTGATATTTTTACACTCACCATAAATTTCTTTGTAGGACCTGTACTTCTTTTTCTTAGTGTAGCAGTCACTGTCACTCCTATCACTAGAATACTTGTGATTTTTCCTGTGTGCCCTTTCATCAAATTCAGAAGATGAACTGCTGTCATAATTAGTCAATTTTACCTTTTTATCATTACGCTGGTAGGACATAGTTCCAGATCCAACATTATTTTTTGTTTCTTTATTATGATCATTTTTATGAAAATTACTCAGCAGTATTTGATTCAGCTCCTCCTAAGCTTTCAGGATTCGTTCGTTTTCTTCCTTAACAGTTTTTATCTCAATTTTTAAATCTTTTACTGTCCTTAATAATTTAGATGAGTTATCATTCAATTCGACAAATAGCTTTTCTGCATTAATTTGTCCTTGTTCATTATTATACTGTTCGTTATTAAGGGACCTCTCCTCAGCCGACTCTGTTGGTCCTTCCATACCTGCAGTCTAGATTTATAAAATGCTGAAACTGAAAACAAAATAATTAAAATCAGTAATTTGCAATTATGTCCTAAATTTTATTTGCACGAGTGAGCCGCTTCAGGACTAGTATTTGAACTTGCGCTATGATACCACATGTGACATCCCCAAAATTTGACTAAAAATTTAAAAAATTTCAAGTAGCAATATCTGCTTGTGTTTGTTGTGCGGGAAGTATCAAGAATGTTAACTTTAATTACAACTAGACATTAAATCAAAAAGTACTTAACGACAAAAAATTCTATAATCTATCGTTAGTGACTAAGGTTTTTTATTACTTATGAACCCCAACAATTGTCTTAATAGTTGTTAACCTAACTAGTGTCTTAAAATGTCGTAATGGAATTTATCGTCAAACATACATCCTAATGTTAATTATTCCAAATGTTTACACTATGTACCTTATTGATCGAATGCAGAATGTCACTTTCGTTTTATGTTATAAATTCGATTAAAGAGACTAATTGATCGTCTCGTTGTAATGAAGTGGTCCTTGTGTATTCCCCGAGGCTTACTTAGCTATTGCTAGCTAACGCTCATGAATTCTATTTGCAGAGAACATGTAAGACAGAGAATTTCCAACTGAAGCCTTCTGATGTGTTTCAAATTATCTTACAGTACCATATTGGCCTTTTAAGTTAATTATGAATGTGTAGAGAAATTATTTGCCCTGCAAATCAACTCAGGTATTTTATTGTAATTATCTGATTACCTTCATGTACTTCGTATTCCTAAAGGTTTCATAGTTTAACTGTTGTAACAAGCAATTGGTAACCTACTCTAGCCAATTATTATGGAGAAATTTATGTATTAATAATACATACTTTTTATATCAATACTATGGGAAAATTGCATTGTGTTACATTACATGTTCTCTATCCAAAACTATGGAGAAGACAATGTAATACTTTTCCATTACATAGATTATAAATATATTACCTATGTCATGCAATATAATATAGCTTTTACAAAACTATATGTTACGTTTAAGAAGCAAGTGCACATTCTATATGCATAGACTTTATACAAGAATAATATGCATGATAACTATAGGCATAAACTATATGTTTAGGACTATATGCATAACTATAGGTACGTTGCATAAATGTTTAACTATGGTAATAGTGTGATAGTGGATAATGCGTTGGCATGCCCTTCGAACCAATACTAAGGTATTTATGGTTCAATAACTACAATATGGTGGATTGCTTGATGGAAGCTCTCGTGGAAATCTTCACGTGAATGGAACTTGGAACAAGGTGGCAAACCTTAACTGTGCAATGTAAAAACTCACCAAGCTGTGCAATGAATTGTTATGATAATATCCTAGGTGGATATACATGCTGGCAGAATATTGTGCGTTGACAGTTGTAACTTTAAATGCTATTAAATGAGTTTTGTGATCTTGAATAGACCTACCTCTGTGGTTAGATCTGCACCGTTGATCTCAAGGTCAGTCTCGGGTTTTGGATTAAACCCTAACCCTAGCATTGATATGCCAACCTACTCGATAATTAGTTCATTTTTCGATTTGTGAGGGTGAGGCCGACAGGCTCCCTACCCTTCAGGGTTTGTAACTTTGTTTGAAGGTGCCTCCCGGGGTTTCGATACCTTGACCGTGTTGTATGAAATGTTCTCGGGATAGTTCGCATTCTGTACAGGTCTCAACTCTCTCTTGAGGTTCGATGGTGAGTCCTTCTTCTATACCGTAGGCGTTGGTGGAGTTTGAAGGTTCAGGTGTGCTTCGGCATTTGCAAACTAATAGGGTTTTGGCTCTTCTTGGAGTTTGATGTGGAAACTTCATACAAATATTGTATGCGTTGAAGAATCCGGGATTCTCAGTTGCGCTTCCATAATCAATTCAGGTGAAGTATTAATTTGCACTCGAGTTTCAGTAGTTGACTTATGATAATGTCTTTTGTTTACTTTTTTCGGTTTCCAGGTTTAACCATTATTGTACTTTCTTTCCATGACAGGTTCCTTCCTCGGCAAGGTGTTGGGGTTGGCCCGAAAAGGGATGGATGCTTTGATGTCCTGGTAATCCTCAGTGACATCCTTCAAGGGTTTCCAAAAACTTGCGAAGGTCTTGACACCAAGCAAGTTCTTGTTTGTTTAGCCGAGAGTTTAGGTCTGTTTGATTTATGGTTTAGCTGGGATTCGAAGGTGTAATACTTGGTTTTACATTCAGTTATAAAGGCAACTTAAAGCCGTGAGGCAATTTTTATGAGGGTTTTTACCCTTTTGAGCTGAAGCTCGCATCGTTTTCACGATGTTTACACCTTGGTTACTATTTAAAGTTTTTTGTTGAAGTTTTTTTTAATACAAAGACTATTTCGATATCATGTTGATCTATTTGTTCAGAGTTACCTGTTCGGCATAGTTAAGAATCGTTTTGTCAAAGATTTTGGTGGATAGATTTAATAACCAACGCTGGTTACAGTTGTAGTGCGGAAGGTTTGATCCTTCGACCTGCACTTGTTGTTTCTTTTCGTAACTGAATGCATTTGGATTTTAACGAAAAGTAGAGTTTGTTTGTGCAATTGAAAAGTTAGGGCATTGCCCAAATGTTGTGTTTGGAAGGTTAGGTTTTTGTTTTTCAACAAGGTCGTGAGGCCGGGTTTGCAACCCTAACTTGGATACTTGTCAATGTATAAGTTTTGTTTATATAAAAGGAGCTTTATGCTCAGGGTTTTAAACCCTGGATAATCAATAGGTTTATATACTACTATAAAACCTGTACTAGATTCGTATTCTAAAATATATACAGTAATATATGTCTTAATATTGATATTGTAAAATTACTATTTCTCTGCGGTTGTATTAAACTTTGTTTTAGTTATAAAAAAATTACTTGCACTATGAATTTGATGTTTGAAAGTTTTATAAGTCATTTGTTTAATTTATACATGTTTTCTGTAATGTATAAAATGAAGCATGAAATAGTATGTTGGAATTGAACAAGAAAATAATACTTAGCATGTTAATTTATTTTATTCTGATAAATATACTACTATTGTTTATAGGCCAAAAAGGAAATGTATTGCTATGTTTATGATCATAAATTCTAAGCTTATAAAACATAGTTTATACTAGCATTCTTAGCATAGATAGAGTGTAAATTCTTTATTATATGAGATCATTCGAATGCATAAGTTAGTATTTCTGCGACTAAACTAAATGCATTAATGTTTAAGTTTCCTAGTTAGTAATTATCTGAAATAAACAATGTATTTATACTGAAATTAAAATAGGTTTGTTTATGAATTCAACACTTCGAAACTATTTTCAGTACTGTATCTCAATCTTATTATAATTCTATCTTCCCTGTACTAGAGTACGACACTGTAACCAGTGTGTGGAATAATGCAAAGAAGCATTATTATTCATTCATTCTATCATTTAACTATATCATCCAAATTGCATTTTATCCTAACAGTTATAAATTACAGAAATAAAAATATTCATTAACAGTCCAGAATATCTAAGATTTAATTGAAAAACTGATAACATAAAACATTCAGATTTATTTTACTAACTTGGCAGAAGTAAATAAGATAACACAATTTGAACCTGGTAACTGTAGAAGAAGAAACAAACAGCCAAAGGAGCCCGTTCCACCCAACCTACTCCTGAAGACAGCTAAGTGACTTTCCTTAGGACCCCCGAGCCTGTTCACTGAACCACCAGGACAAAGATGCTGTGTGGAATAATGGAATAAATTCCTTTGTAACTCAAGAGTAGCACTTAGCAGTAGTACATCCTGTTTTTAGCAATATTGAACTCAGCAATGTGGCTGCACTAGTTCAGAATGCAGTCTTAGTTCACTCAATCACTTCTAACCTTCCCCTCATCGAATCTCTTATGCTCAGAAATTATCACAAGGTAAGAATGAACAGCCCCTGCTGAATTCGATGGGTAGATAAGTAGCATGCCTAGGTCTTTGGTCAGTTTATTTAGTAAATGAGCCACCTGCTCAGTTCCACTTTCTTGGGGAACATGACCATAAAAGTAGGGAAGTTTCCCCCTGCAACAGTTAGGAGTGAGTTGAGGATGCTGCCAAGTGTCAGTTTTCTCTCCACCACAGTTCATTCCTCCTAGTGGGTCAGTGAACACTCATTCAACAGTCTCCTTTGGATGTTTGTCTCCACTTTTATTTATTAATAATAAAATATTCAAAGTAATTAATTACAGTCATCCTTGACCCCACTTGATCAATAGTCATAAAACCTTACAATAAAAATAAAACATAATGTTTTCATCATGACATAAAATGTCTAGAGTTTGGGTATGTGACAGACAATACTATGGATCAATACCATGGAACATATAATACTACGGGACGACTTACAAAGCATATGCATCCAATACTATGGATCAATACCATGGAACATATAATACTACGGGACGACTTACAAAGCATATGCGTCCAACAATAATATACTAACAAAGTAAAGAGAAGGGTTGACACAGGTTCCTAACAGAAAAGCATAACATTGTGGTCATATTTCTTGCCATCAGGAAATCTCTAGCCTGGAAGGTAGGAAATGGTTCTCAGATCCAGTTAGGGGGTTACGACATCATGGACATGAGTTGTGATATCAATATTTTTCTTCCTTTGGTCAATATTTTTCTTCCTTTGACATGATTCACCAATTATAAGAATGTTGATATTTTATATTGAATCAAGCTTATGGATGATGTAGATACCAACAAATGGAATTAGTGATGGCGTTTTGCAAAGACTATCGGTTTAGTAAGTGACTTTACTACTAGGTGGGAAGCTTTTCTAGTTGCACTTAATCGAAGCCACATTAGATTGAGAGATGAATATAACTAACTAGTGTGGGTGAAAAGCAAGGTTGTTGGGAATTATAGTACCAATATAAGATATCAAGCTATGATGGGCAAGGAGCTTTACGACAAGTGTTGGTCGTGGGAAAAAATCTAACATGTAAATGCACCCAAAAAGAGCAAAGTGTTTATGTGGTTGGGTTCTAACATGAGGCATACTTCATAAAAGGAACAATCATGGGCCCAATAAGTGGTTTTTATGTAGATTCACTGAAGAGAACACTGCCCATTAATTCATTAGTTGTCCTTCTGCACAGCAAGTGTGCAGAGATGGTACATATTGGAACACATTTCCCAAATATATGGAATAGTTCACACATCAAGGATTTTTTGAAGGGTTGGTTTCAGAATCATACTTTGAAGGCTTATATTGGCGTACCTTTTATTACTCTTTTGGGGAACTTGTTGGCATGCAATTATATGTTGTTCAAAGGAAAACAACTACAAATTTTTCAAGTATT
The DNA here is from genome assembly GCA_027924585.1 of Larix kaempferi. Taxonomy (NCBI): domain Eukaryota; kingdom Viridiplantae; phylum Streptophyta; class Pinopsida; order Pinales; family Pinaceae; genus Larix; species Larix kaempferi. The sequence continues at coordinate 18,729,092 of BSBM01000668.1, read as the reverse complement.
TCCATATAATTGTGCATTGTTTGAATTTTACAAAATGTCTTCAAAAGTTCATAAGTCCATATAGATAGTAAAAATCACATATTGACAAATCCTTTCCTAAGGATTTATTTGACGGAACTTTTCAAGGACAATATAATTTTTTTTTTAGCAGTAACAACTATATTTTTTATTTATATTTTTTTGTAGTTGCACTCGCCAACATAGAAATACAAAAATAAGGTCTTATATGTTCATTTTCCCATGTCATGTTTAGCAAAAATTCAAAAATACTGAATATCAATATCAAAAAAGAACTAGTATCCTTTACATGGGATATTCTAGTTATTCTACTTGTATAAATGAGCCAAAATATACAAAGATATAATGAGGTTTTAAAAAACATAACAAATATTTAGAAACTAAGGGAACCCATCCTTGTTGTTAGTTTCCTTCTACCCTCTTAATGCTTGATTAGCTTCTATATTTTCCATTCCATCCCAATCCATCTTTACTTCTACTATGTCTTCTCCTGTGTTATCCACTGAGCATGTTCCCGAAGAGAATATAATATTTGATGTTGTAGAGAAGGAATCCCTACTTAGATTACTAACCATGCTATGAAGAAAACTACATTATGTTTCAAGGGCTTGTATCTACCTCTTTTGTTGCATAATTGTTTCCATTACCACTACATAATAATTGGTGTGTACTTACTCCCATGCATGCACTTTACTAATCATTGAGAAGATTAAGGTATTGTTTCATGCAATAGGATCTTCATGCATTTTCAAAATCTTATGGAATTCAGATATTTGACGTAGAAAACACCTCCCATAATGGGAATGTTTGTATTCCATTATAGTCTACCTCAGGGTGGTATCAAATAGCATGAGAGAAATCCTAACAAGATTCCTAAATCCAGAGGAGAAAACGAGCCATGGGAGGATTCAAAACCAAGATAAACAATGTCTTGTGAAACAACGAGATCAACAACCATGCGCTCCTCTATGACAAACAAAATCCAAGACAGAGATGAAGAGACCCATAGTAAGAATGGTATAAAGAGTCCTAGCAAGCCACCAAACTCGAGAAGTAAGGCTCGAAGTAGCAATACCTTGTCTATCGAAGAAACCTTGGAATCCAATAAGAAAATAAGACTTCACTGAGATTGGAGAGAAAATGGTAGTAGTCTAAACATGCTATGATTTGGACTTTTTCAGGTCATATTCTTTCAATATTTTTGTCTAAAATTTGCCTAAAAATTCAAAGGAGTTGCTAGAATTATCAACTATTGAGATTGCACAATCTAAATGCGATAGGGGTATCTGAGGGGGGTGAATCCATCTATGCATTCAAAATGCAATTTAAGTAATGAAAAATTCCAATTTAGCCAAAGATTGTATAGTCAAATTTTAGTGATGATAGCCGGAAAAGGTCCAAATCGTATAACATGTAGATTACTTTGAGAAAATGGAGTATAGAATTTACAATAAAAAGCCCCAACATTTTGAATCTATACTCCACTAATAGTATTTGCCTTCGAATAAACAAATAACATGCAAAATACAACACCAAAGAGTGTTGCATAAAATACTTGAACTAATAATGATGAGCAAGGGAACAAGGAATGAACTTACAGGAATCCAATTCCATCTCCTTATGACCAGAATTCTCCCCTTTTCTAGTCTAGAACAGATACAAATAAACCCCTCTATCAAATTCCATGCAATTAAATTCAAAGGCTTGTCAAATTGATTGCCCATGTATGAGTGCATAAATCCAAAGTGCGTGACAGTACTGAGTTATTTAATTGAATTTGTGTTAGAGATATAACCTATAGTTGCTACCATGGGTATGTGGAGGGTATGCATCTAATATCAAATAACACCATGGTTTAGGGGATGGGCTAGAAGACAAGCTCCCCAAAAACATTAAGTATCCCTTTGTTTAACCTTTCTCCTTGGTTTGCTAATGAATCGACTATGGAATTGTACAACCTTAATACAAAGAAGAATGCTACATTTTCAAACCTTTGGATTCAATTTTGAGCCAATGAATAATTCTCATGAGCTTGCCTTCATAGAGAGGAGAGGGGTCATTCATGAGGTTTATAATGATCATTGAATCTCCAAGAACTAGAAATTGCCTAATCCTTCTTGTATCATTCAATCACATCCCTTGTAACAAAGCAAATGCCTTCACTTGGTTATTTGTCAACTTTCGTAAGCCCCATTGAAAGGAGGTTTCTTGCTTTCCATTGAGATCTACTAAGATCCCCTGGCACTTGCCACCCCTAAAGACGGGATGATATTAGCAGCAAAGGAGTGGTTTATTCTATTTTATTCACACTTTATAAAATTTAAAGTAAATGTAGGTAGAGAGACCAATACTATGCGAAGTTGATGGTGTTATGATCACTTATGATGATGGCCTTGTCTAAGGATATTAGACAATTGCAAGTGTTTGGCAGTGGTTTGGTGGCGCTCTCTTGGTTATAAAAAGAATGACTAACAATCATGTAATCCTTAATGTTGATCTCCAAGCTCTAGCTCACCAGTTGAAGTTCAATTTCACAATAATTTGCCCACATCTCTTATAAGCACGTGTATCTGGATTGGATAACTTGCCTCCTTTTATTTCAAATGAGAACTTGAATATGGACATGGAAAGCTTCTATGCATGAAAATTCTTAATGATATTAGCTTGAAAATAAAACAGGTTATATAATTATCTCAATATTTAACATTTCATATATATTTCATTTCTCATAAAATCTTCCTTTCTTATAGCCCAAAGATAATTTTAAAAGACTATAATTACATAAGCATTTGGATTGTTTTTTATAGTGCAAATTAGAATTATTATGCAGATTATTATGCACCGTATATCTTCCTTTTTAAGAATATGAAGATAAATAGTGTTTTTCCATTTTTTTATAATTGGTTTGTGAAATATGTATTTTTACTTTTTATTTTATTAGTGAATAGTGAAATGAAAATGATTTTACAAACATTAAGAATATGAGTCATGATTTTACAAACAATTGGAATGGAAATAATTTTACAACATAAATCATTTTTTTAGTAAATTATGAATTTTTCAATTTATAAAAACAAAAATAATATAAAATATATTTATGAGATTTTTAAAAGTATAATAATTAACCAATCATGATAAGAATGTAAATGCTTAATAAATATATAATAATTATTTTGATAAAAATTAAATGCTTAATAAATATATAATTATTTTTAATTTAAAAATATAAAATAAGTTAATATAAACATAAAAATCACACATTTTTTACCACAAACAATGAGACTTATCATTTCTCATAAAAGTAAAAAGTTTTACCACAAACAATTAGCCTTATCATTTCTCATAAAAGTAAAAAGTTGTCAATTTTTTATTACAAACAGACTTATCATTTCTTATAAAAGTGAAAAGTTGTTTTACTTGTAATTCAAGTGTAACCATTCAACTTTGCATGTGTGCCTTTAACCTTTCACAATAATTAGGAGGTTACAATGTTCATGACATAATTATTGAAATTTTTTTGTAATTGTGCTTATTTTAATCGATTGCTTTAAAGTACAAGTGTCATTTTTTTATTACAAACAGACTTATCATTTCTTATAAAAGTGAAAAGTTGTTTTACTTGTAATTCAAGTGTAACCATTCAACTTTGCATGTGTGCCTTTAACCTTTCACAATAATTAGGAGGTTACAATGTTCATGACATAATTATTGAATTGTTTTTGTAATTGTGCTTATTTTAATCGATTGCTTTAAAGTACAAGATTCCATGAGAGGGGTAACACCGTGAATGCATTGTTAAATGACGAAGCATAGTACTGAATTTGGTTATATGTTACATGCAGAGAAACTTAGTAATTTTTATATGTTTTTAAGGATATAAAGTATAGATTCAAGTACAAAATGCTTGAGTAAATAAGGTTGGTAAGTGTTATTAAAAGCTTCTATTGTATGGATATCAAGATGGAGATGATAAATAAATAAAAATATTAATTAGAGATTTTATATTATTAGAGAGAAACACAAACAAGCTAGAAGTGTAAAGTTTTAGTTAAAAACCTATTTTATAAAGCATTAAATGGCTGAATGCACCACTTACATTCCCTAACTAGATTATGTTCATTCTCAATAAGTGCCCATAACAATGTAACATAATTAATCAACTCATATCTACCATATTGTATTCACTTTTCACGGTGGATATAATATTTTAATTTTCCACTCTCCAGCGAAAACTAAGGTAACCGCTAATCTACACGTGCATTGCAACGTAAAACCATTACAAAAGAAGATTAGCTGGCATGGGCAAACAAATATCCATGGAGTCAAGGGACAGACAAAGATATTGTTGGTACTGAGAATGTGTTGAATGGTAGATGTATTCCTTTGAGATTAACGACATTGTGTAATACCCCTCAAATTAAGATAAAGGTGCAATACCGAGCCTACATGTCACGTCCCTTTCTATCATCCAAACCACAGAGGGAATATCACTGTAACATGGGGGTGTCTAATTCTTCCCCAAAGTCATAAGACTGAATTTTACAATTAAAATAAAATGCATAATTGTTTTATACAACGGAATTCAAACATATTTGCACACACACAAACGGTAATACATCAACATATCTATCACAAGCAGAAGATGATTCAACATGCAGAGAATCAATCCCCTTCCAATGCTATGCACAGATTCCATATCAACCATATTAAGATAATCATTTCAATCCATTAACATGAATAATTATCATTCAGAATTAACACATTGCAGGACGCATAATGCATATAATTTAAACCACAGAGAACACTTATCTTTGAGATGAAGTTGTCCAAACAACTGACTATGTGGGAGCAACGTTCCACCCAACCATAAATCTTTGTCCAGCCTGTATTCTTTCAGCTGAAAGATCACCCCCGAGTTGGGTTGTGTATCCACTAAGGAGGAACTAAACAGGCTCACTCATAGCCATGGTTTCACTCAAACAGTCATGCTAAGCCAACGTACAGTTGGGTTTATCAAGCATGCAATAAGCAAAGGAGGAGGATGCTAAGCCAGTGAGCTCAACCACAGAGCTACATGCATCTCAAATGAACTCAACAGTCATAGTACCCACAATACCTACCTCACCCAACACAAGGAAGGTCTCATTTTCTGTTGCACAATCCCTCAGGCGTCCCTTCCCTCCAGTGCTACTCAGGGTAGGCATAGAAAGGTCCAGCTGCTAATTCCTTGAGATTCCAGCCTTCACTGAGTTTATCAAGCAAACCCAACCTCTGTTCAATCATTCACACTTGGATTTCTCACAATTCCGTCATCAAATAACTCAATCCCATCACTGGATTTCTGGGCTATAAAAACTGGGTTTTCCAACGGATTTCAGGGTATCTAATACTCTCAATTTTGCCCCAAGGTTCATATCTATGGATCCCCCATTGGATTTCACTGTCAATACCAAATTATGGGCGTTTATGGCACTTCAAATCTTGGGTTCTTGCAAAATTGTGATTTCTGGTTTTTCTCACTGCTGGGCATGTGTAATGGATGAAAACTGATGTTGGGATGTTCAACAATGGAATGGGAATGAGGAAGAGCCAATTCCCATGAGGTAAGGTGACTTGTGGTACAAGAAAAACAGAGCTCATACTTGCTATACGAATTTCTAGGTTGCCCATGCTCCATTGAAGTCATGGACTGAATTCTTCAACAACTTTTTTACACAGAATTAAATGTCAGCGAAGGAAATCAAATGGGTTCTCAAAATAACATTTGGCAACCTATGGTTCAATCCCACAGCCCCCTCACCACTCCCTAGTGGAATACACATGGGCCCTTCTCATTAGTTGCTTCCATAGCCGGTTTTGATATTTTATTGAAATATTAATGTTTACATCAATTACAATATTTCATGGCTTAATAATGTTTACATCAATATTTCATGGGTAATAAAATATCAAATACTTGTCTTTTAAATAAAATCCGAGCATACACTAACAGGGCCTTGGCCTTAAGCTCCACGCTAGAGAAACATACATCGCATGTATACAATATTTACATTAAAAGACAATATTTCATAAAGATCAAAATTAAGGTATTACACTACAGTTTTCCCTCCGAGATATTATCAACGTTCAAATATTACTCTCACAATGCATAAACATATTTCATCAGCGATCTTGTAGTGATCGTGGACTCTTGGTGATATTGGTGATACTCCAATGATAGTAATGGTAATGATAGTGGCGCTGTAAGTAGTTCCTATTTGTAGAACCTCAAGGATTATAGTGGTCGGTACAAATGGTTTGATATGTTAATTGGTGAAGAAAAAAAAATTCCTGACCGGTTCATACTTGTGTGCCAACCCTAAGGAATACTTATTGGAAGACAGTTCATAAGTTGGCAAAGCACTACTCATATATCTTTTTGCTTTCATTTTCCAATAAATAGAACTGCTGCTTACTGCGACATTTGATTTGGATTCTTTTACTCTCGTTTGAATTGGATTTGACTATTGCATAAATGATCTCAGCCTTGCTCACTTGAGGAGCGATTCCAGTTTTTTATTAAGACGGGAAATCTCGGTATGTAAATATTGATTAGATTGCATTTATGGAGGTTTGATAGAGCTCGTGCAGAGTGTGCGACCTCTCTCAGTGGTAGAGGGTTTTACTCGATTAGCAGAGATCCCTTTGCTGGGTGGAGGTCGAACTCACTGAAGATTAGAACTCCCCACGATGACTCGATCTATTTCCTTGGGAGATTCCGCCGACGTCCCTTGAAAACAGGCTGGCGCTCCTTCAAAGATTGTCATAGAATTATTATTAGTATAATTTTGTAATCCCCTCACAAGTGGGGATAGGCTTCCTTTTAATGAGGCCGCTACTCCTCTAATCTCATATCAAACGAGCTGATAAAATAGTTTTAATCATAAATCAATTGAGTGTAGATCGGGTGGTTGGGAGGAATGTTGTTATCCTCTCTACCCGGGTTCAAATCTAGCTTTGTGACACTTGCTCCTTAGAAGCTGACTTTGATTATATAATGATTGTAACTCTAAATACCTTAACTCTTCGGAATATCAGATATTGACTTTATTCCGATGGATGTAGCCCTCTAACAAATGGTGAACCATCATTTTAAAAAATAGTTTTAATCATTATATATATCATGAGTAGGTTTCATGTTCTGATCATACTTTCATTTAAAAATGGAAAGGATCAGCAACCGCCTAAATCATAGTGGGTCGCTAGTCCTCACAAGGGTAAATATTTTTTATTTTTTTTAGATACAGAGAAGTAAAGGAATGGTTTAGATCTAAATGGACAGGTTGAGCATGATATTTGGCTCAGGCCGAGCTAAGGGTCCGAAACATAAGATTACATAGAGCCTTCATGATCCCACTTGATCTAACTAATAGATCGGGATTTACACAGTCGTTCCAACTAGTATATGAATCATAGATTAACAATCGGAAACGAAAGCTAAATAATATAATTATGAGTCAGGTGCCCTCAAGGATCGACCGGCTCTGATACCAAATGTAAGGACCCCATTTCCGGGCCCTACCTAGAACAATTTTATAAAGCTTAAAAACATAATATTACCATTACAAAGCATGATCAACAATTAAATTAAATAAATTCGAGATCTATCAAGTAAACACATAAACGTAGAACCTGTTAATGTAGGTCGAATCTGTTGTTGGAGAAGAGGTCGTCGTCTTCATTCCAATCCCGCTCATCCTTTGTCGTCTACTTCTCCCATTAGATCCCTCTAGTAAAAGCTCATTTAACCATAGGCAAAGCAATCGTTAGCTTTGCCACCCAACCGTAGGCTTATGCAATCAATCGCATGGCCACCCCCGAGCCTCCGGGTCGAAAGAACATACCAGCTTTGACCTTCTGATGGGATCTCCCAACCCTCGGACAAGCTATCAACCAAACTCCAAGGAATCACAATCAAATGGAAAGTTCTATTACGAAGTCCATCCAACACTTGAGAGCAAGAGAGCCCCCCTCTCCTTCTCCCCTTTCTTTTATAGCCCAAATCTTGCATTACATGTGTCCTCTCATGCAAAAATAACTTTTAATTAAATAATTCCTTATTATTTATCGTCATGAAACAAGTGTTACTCTCACATCACACATCACTGTGCAACTAAATCTCTTAATTAACTCTCTGTTGTCTCCCCAGTCAATTTTATAATCCCTAAATCAGTAGGTGGAGTGGTCTCTACATGAGTGTTATTCTAGTTTTGCTCCATAATTTATCAATTTGAATATTTATTTATAATTTTTAATCTCATGCATATTCATTCTGACATAATGAGTACAAATCTACCTCAATTTCCCTTTTTCTGAAATAAATAAATAAAATGTTCTTCTATTTGATTTTCTAAAATTCTATATGCAACTTTTAACATATTTTTATAATTGTTTTAAATGCATAAAGTGTGAATAATAATATTTTTCCGTCGTTGTCTAGGGACCCCTTCGACAGGTCCTTCCGACAACCTTATTTTCCTCTTGTGGGGAATACTGTGTAGCAATCGGAAATTGTTACCACGATCTCTCGACTACACCTCCTTGGAGACTAATGGCAGTTGAGGGATAAGGTCCTCCCTATCGCGCGCCCCTCAACACATCGTACGCAACCAAATCGTGGTGGCCTCGTCTGTACGGCACACGCTTCCCCAGGTGAGCTAAAACGGCTTCTGACCCGTGTGTGGAGTACTAATTCAAGGTCGACAGTCCATCGTCGTACCCCTAGGTATTTTTTTCGTTCTTACGACCCATTTCTTGTTCTATCATGAGTCAGTCGGTAAACCATCTTACCTGTCACTGTACACATACTCAAAGCACACACATCAATAGTACTGCTTAAAAATCGTCATATCATAATTCATTTCATTCACTCGTTAATCGTTAAGCAAACATAGATAATAGTCTATGGATTCTTATCATAATCACCCGCATAATTCTATTTCCATAATCCACATAAATACGACATTCATCACATGGGTTCACATGTGCTAATCAATTAGCAATATTTCATATCACAATCACAAGTATCCATAATCATCATTAAATCAATCATTCTTTAGAAACATATTCGTTTATCACAAATATCACTAACTAGTCAACAATTTATTCTAAATCAACACATATGTGGTTAATTATCTTGGTTTCTTTAGTTGGTTCACTTACCAATACGAGTCATCAATATCAATAGTCATAACGAGTTTGAGAGGCATTGCAAAAAGGCCTTAAAGCACACTCCAATAGCTTTCATAGTTGTATGGTAAGTTAAAGAATGATTTGGGAGCTACTAATATAGACTTGTATGGTAGTATACTATTTGTTTTTATGTTCGATGATTTTGATTTGAATAGGTGGGACCTAAAGCTCAAACATTTATCCATACTTATAGGCACCAATGTGATCAAGGATTAATGGTGGTCTAAGCAAGTCCTATAACACGGTCTCAAGACTATACTGTTAACATTTTGATGAGAGACTTCAATGGAAGGTGTGTCAATAGACCATATAATTCTCTCTAATGGTATGCGTTCATTTATTATAAACACATCACATAACTTGAAAAATCAAACATAGTTGAGTAAGCATGCATAACATCACAACAAGTGTTACAACCATTTTTTCCTTTTGTATTCTTATGTCTTGGGTGTGGGAAAACCACGAAAGTAAGATTATTATCAACATCTCAAGGTCTATATATTAATTTTTCTTTGTCATGAGTCAGGACACTAGAGAAAAAGAAACTAGGCATGCCACCTATTGAAAGAATTTTACTCTAAACCTAACATTTCCACTTTGGACCATGCATTAATATATATTTTATGACTTTGGAATTTTATTAGTTGTGTCATAAATAAATATATGGTAAGAAATATCAAATCTGAAAACCAACTAATTTAGCTCAAATCCATTATATACACATTTATCAATATCTATTTAAACCAAGAAATATAAAAAATTTAGATGGCTACTTTTTCTTTGCATGTGGTTAAAAGTCACAGTTCTCAAATTATGTATTTAATTTAATTGGGAGTAAATTTTTGCACCGAGTGAAACGAGGTGCTCTACAGCCTAGTATGGGGAGATGTTGTAACGTGTGTGGATGTAACGTTACACACAAGTACGAGGGAGATGTTGTAACGTTTGTTCAATAACGTTATACGAGTAAAAAAAGAGCAAAAAGTAATAAATTATATTATGTCGGCCATTAATAAATTCATGTCAACTCATAAAATAAAAAAATTAATGAAACTATTTAAAAACATCCATGTTGGCTTATAAAATAAAATATTATGAAAAATAATTAAAAAATCAATGTTCGTTTATAAAATAAAAACTTAAACTCGGGTCTATCAATCAAGAGATATCAAACTTCTTGAGTTTAATTTAAAAAAAGAAATACACCTCAAGAAATTGGATCCCTCTTGGTGCTTGTTAGATACAGGTTTAAGATAGATCTATGCTGGTATAAATCAAGTAGAATTGAAGATATGAGATAGATATCCATCTAAAATGTAATGTAGCCCATACAATCAATCATTGAGGCAAAGTACCCCAAAATATGTGTGTTATTAGGAAAATATTAGTCATTTCAAAGTTGTGTATCTCCCTTGCATTGAAGAATATATGTAATATACTTAAACCCAGAAATTCATAGAAAAGATAGAAAACACGAGATAATAGATCAAATAGATAATTATATTCGCTTTCCTCTTCAAGGGGGCAACCTCCAACAGAAAAGCTCCAAATGCAATGACAATTCTTGACTCTAACTTAGTACTCTATATATAGTGTTTCAATAGCCAAAGGCCTAACTACTTGAGATCTTGCTATTAACAAGGATCATCCTCCTAGGGGGCTTTATTCAATAAGGAAGACCCTTTTACACCAATGAGAGTAAATTTTGAAACATGTTCATTGACAATTAAGAATGACTAATTTGAATATGAATAAGATTCTTGCCACTAAAGTGATTCTTGAGGACTTGTTTGACTTACAAGATTGTTGAGAGCTGCAAACATTTGAAATGAATAGTGCCTCTATGAAATATGAGGTTATTACTCTCAGGATTGGGGAAGATCCTAATGTTGTCAATCTAATCTCTTGGTGTGCTGAGGTTGGAAGACAAGCGTATATAAAGATGTTTAAGTGATACATACATGTATTTGCTTGGACGTATCGAGACTTTGGTGTACGACACAAAGATTATTCAACGTTTGATACCTTTGAAGCATGATACTAAGCCCTTTCAACAAAAGCTTCCAAAGATTCATTTCTCACTAGAACCAATCATACAAAAGGAGTTCGAGAAGTTGTTCGAGAAGTTGCTTGATGCAAGGAGTATCTTTCCATTATGCCACTCATCATGAATTGAGAATCGCATACCAGTCAATAAGAAGAGTGGTGAAATCAGCTTGAGTGTAGATTTCAAGAACCTTAATAAGGCATCATATATGACAATAACCCCATGCCTCCTATCGAGCATACTTTGTAGCTAGTAACAGGCTTTGAAATGCTTTAACTCTTGGATGGATTTTGGGGATATAATCAAGTTTTTGTCTCATATTAGAATAGATTGAAAACTTTATGCATATAAAAGAATGCCATTTGTTCTTATAAATGTTGGTGCCACTTTCCATCATGAAATGGACATTGCTTTTAAATGTCTCATCAATATGATCATAGTTTTCTATATAAATGGCATCACAATGTATTCAAAGAAGTTCTCTAATCACCTACAACATTTAAAGCAAATATTTGATAGATGTAAGAAGTATAGGATTTTGTTGAATCTCAAGAAGAGCAATTTTGTTGGCATATAAGGATAGATAATTTAGGCATATCATTTTGAAATAACGCATATTGGTTGATTCAAAAAGAGCAAACACTATAATGCATATTACATTGCACATAACAAGAAATCCATGCAATCATTTTTTGGAAGATTAACTTTGTGAGGCAATTAATCTTTGCCTTCATTGAAATTATTAAACCCTTGCAAAAGATTATTAAGAAAGATGCAATCTTTTGTTGGACTAAAGTTGAGAAAGAAGCTTTCGCAATAATTAGGGTGGCCATTGTTGCCACTCTAGCCTTATGTAGTGCAAATGTAAACAAATATTTCTACATCTATACATTTGTGTTTGATCACTCCCTAGTTGTCGTGCTCACACACAAGGATGAAAAACAGAGTGAATTTCCAATTTTGTTTATGAGCTTGAGTTTACAAGGTGTTGAGTTGAACTAACCAACAATTGAAAAGAAAGAATTTTCCATAGTCATAGTTGTCAAATGATGCAAGCATTAGATACTCAAGAGCCACGGTAAGCTTAGTGTGCCACATTCAGCTATTAGATCACTATTCATTCATAAGGAACTTAGTGAGAGGTGTGAAAAATGGATGATCTATAATATGATTTAGATGTCAAGCTTGATGCCATAGTTTGTGGACAAGGATTATGAAAGTTAGTAGATGAAGTGCAAGATCAATTTGATGCTAATGAGGCAAGGTTGGAAAATAAAGAAACCTTGTACACAACTAATGTTCTCTTCGTACCTGTAAACACAGGTTCATAGTACTATGATTTGAAATATTGTTTGCAACATTGATCTAGTCATAATCACTTAGACATGAAGAAAAGGAGAGCATAAAGATTAAAATCCACTCAATACCAGCTTGTCAATGGAATTAATTTTTAAGATATTTATAATAATGTTATGGAGATGTTTGGAGAAGGATTATGCTAAGAAATTATTGACTAATTTATGTTATGGACCAAGTAAACATTTCTCTAGAGATAAAATTGTGCATAGATTATTGGGAGTGGGATAATATTACCAACATTATTCAAATATGCCAGTGCACATGCGCAAAAATGTTGCATTTGTCGAGCATGTGCAAGTAAAGAGAAGAAAGATATAGTGCCTTTGTAGCCTATTACTATTGACAGACCTTTCAAGCAATAGGGCCTTGATGTTATTGGCAATGTTAATCCAAAATACTCAAATCAACACAAATACATACAAATAGCTACATATTACTCTACGTGAAAGACAAAGCATTCTACTAATGAATGTGAATGATACGACCGTAATCCAATTTTGGAACAACATATCATCACTAGGTTTGGCATTCAACCTATGTTGGCATTTGATAATGCATCATATTTTCATCTATGGATATTTGTCATATGGATTATTGAAGACTTAGTTGCTGGAAATTGGCATTGAGATAGAAGCAAATAGAGTTTTACACTAAAAATACTAGGCAACTAGACAAGGAACATTGATACTTCATCAAGTCAAGCTAAAGGGATAGTCTTTCAAAGCCAAAAAGTGATACATATGGATAATATTCAAGTTAATTTTCCCCATCTAATACCATAGTTCCTAGGCACAAATATCAACTAAGAAAGGAGGTTTGAACTTGAAAAGAGTCATAAATATACTAATTCTATGACTAGAGGTGTTGCACCAATGAAAAGTTCATCTTGAACAATTGTGGCACATTAGAGTGGAAAATATTTCTAGCATAGTTGTGCTAACACCATTGTTGTGTCATAGTTGTGCTAACATCATTGCTATATAATCGTTGCAAAGTAACATGCTCATGCAATATCTCAAAATTTTATTATTGTTACACCCCAACGTGCTAGCTTGGCACATGCTTTTTGTCACACAATCATATTTGACATTAATGGATAACTCAACAAGTAACCATTACACATGGAATCCCAAGAGTCATAGCTAATTGATTTCTGTATATCTCCTCTTCTTCCTAAAATGTATACACTTCGGTAATTTAGATATGAATGTGTAGGATGCAAAATTCTTAATTTTCCCTTTGTTGTATTGTTTAGCCCTCGTATTCATGTTGTATTGGTCCAATTGATCCTAGATAATTGTAATGGATAGATAGTTACGTTATAGGTATCATGGAGTTTTTATCATACTGTACAATCTTATTTATTTAATAAAAACTAAGTTACTACTCAAATATGACACTTATCTGTATGATTGATTTTCTAGATTTGTTTTCATTATATTTAATTCCCTAAGTAAATTGTTGCACCATAGTGTAGTGATTGTGCATTAAAATGGAGTTCATCACAATTGTTGTTGTGGTTATGCTAATTCCCTATGCACACATGTAGATAATGCTCTCCAAGTCTTCATTCCTTATGAAAATAGTCTAACGATTGTACATAAAAATAGAGTTCATCACGATTGTTGTTGTGGTTATGCTAATTCCCTATGTACAGATATAGATAATGCTCTCCAAGTCTTCATTCGTTTTCAAGAGAACCTTTGAATATAATTCTAGACTGAAACTTAACAACCAACTATGTGATTGAAGTCTAATATACAAATTTAATAATAGAGTCAAATCTAACTATCGATTGCACATAAGTGCCCTTTAGTAATATAAAAACCAAACCATTTTCTATTCACGGTGACTCGTATTGTTGTTTCCTTGTACATAAGTGCTCTCTATTAATATAAAAACCATTTTCTATTCATGCTGACTCGTATTGTTGTTTCCTTGTATAGGCGATAATATGTTCCAAGCTAACTTTTAATACCCAATGAGGACATATCCTATGTGGACTTCTTTTTGTACATGTTGATGTCTGTTAATTGAGATCAACGAGCCATTTAAGTACCAATTCAATTGCATGATCCTAGCTTCAAAAAGCAAGAAAACTACGAGTAATTATGGAGTATAAGACTTTTTGCATTAATGATGTGGTCGGTATCACTATTCTTTTATGAAAAAGAACACCTTTTTTTTTAAATTGTATTTATAAATATGTGATAAGTGTATTTGTTATGACATCTTACCAACTTAAGGCTTATATCTCTAGATTTAAGACTTACATTAATGCTCTCAAGGATTATCTATATTTCAATCCTAACATTATATCAATTTCTCTTAAAATTATTGTGTAGGTTGAACTTGATATTCTTATACAATAGAACTTCCAACCATCTCCTATAATTACACCAAAGGGTGTCTTTAATTATTAAAGTGAATTTGGTGTTTAGGTCAAGTATTTGTTGATAAATTTTGCCCATGTCAATGAGTATTGTTAATTTGGAGTTCTTAGTGTAGCTTCAAAGTTTCTTAGTTGGGTGATTCTTATCATAATTGACAATATTATTATTATGATTCTAATTCAATTGAGCATTTTATTGTAGAGAATGTTTTGAAACGTATGGTACACCTTTCTAATAATTCTTTATTATTTCATTCATGAGATCTAAATTTATCATAAAATCCAAGACATCAATAGTCATTATTTACTAATTAAATTATTCTAGATTATATTATTTTATAGTATCTCTATAAGAAAATGGTCAATTAAGAACTCATTTTGTTATGCAAGAACATCAATGATAATGTTCAATAAAATTGCATGTTAGGAAAGTGCAACATAAGAAAGCATACACCAAAGGGAAATAACAATAGAAAGATGTGTAGGTGAAGTTAAGTGTAATGATCTGGAAGCATAGTGTGTAGTTAGTGTTTCAAGGTGAAAAGCACTTAATAGTGAAAACAATGTCAATGCATGACAGTGCAATGGAACCTTGAAGAAAAATGAAAGGTTGCATCAAGAATGTAAAGAGTTTGGCATAAATATGAAGCACCGATAGGATGTTGAAGAGTCAAAAAAGGAAGACAGAGTTATTGAAAGTTTGATAGTCAAAACAACAAAAGGAAAAAGAGAGCAAGGAATCCATAATTTGGGATATTCAAACTATATCTAGTTACTTAGCTAGTATTGTATCAAATTTAATCCAACTAGAGCATCAAGAGCACAAACTATAAAATTATATGCATTTTGAGTGATGAGAATTAGTAAGCCTATTCCTTGCACATGTAATATGGTTCTATATTTGTGAAGAGTGGATGCATGAGTATGTTTTCCTTACATATGTTCTAAACTTAAATTTCACTATGCATGGAGAATTCCAAAGCTTGGTATGATTGGGCATGCCACACCCTTGCCTATGCCATTCTATATCAAAGAAAGGTAAAGGTAGGAAGCTCTAGGAGAGTAACTAAGCAAGATGAAGGAACAAAGAAGACAAGATGAGGTGATTTAAGGAATGACAAGTAGAAGGAAAAGAACAATAATGAATAGAGAACTATGGGCGTTAAATAGAATATTTGAGTTGGAGAGTCAATAGGAAAATTATGGAAGCCAGGGAAAGTGATTCAAAACCTTCGAAAGAGGGAAAATATGAAGTTTGAAGGAGGTCTATTTGTAAATTGGCTTAGCAAAATGGAGTGATATTTCGATTTCAATAGAATGGAACACCCTCATAGGATGAAATTCCCAAGTACCAAGTTGAATGGACATGTTGCAATAAGGTGTGATTTCATGCAAAGCAAGTGATTTTCAAAGGGTAAAGAGAAAAAATGAAGTTGGACCAAGATGTTGCATAGTTGTGTAAGAAATTTTGAATGTAGACTAAAAAAAGCATTGTTAAGACAATTGCAAAATTTGTACAAAAAGAGCATAGTATACAAGAGAACACCAAGTAATTTAACATGAATTTGATTCAAGTTTGGCATGAGGACAAAGACCAACCCATTTCAAAGTATGTGAATGGTTTGGAGCTCACAATTCAAGATGAGATTAGTCTTCATAAAATTTGTTCAATGGAAGAAGTAAATCAATTGGCACTAAAAGTAGAGGAAATATTAGCATGCAAATCCTATGAGGTGTTGGTCATGGTGGTAGAGGTCCCAATCCCACCCCACTGGTAGAGGCAAAGGAAGAGGTGTTGGTCATGGTGGTAGAGGTCCCAATCCCACATATAAGGTGGTAGATGTCCATGAAGAAAGGACATAGAAGACAAATGAAAATAACACGATATATAGAGGTTGAGGTGGAGAGAGTAGAAACATTAAAGAGCGAGGAAGAGGCTATCGTGGTTGTTGGTGATAGATTCATTAATACATATGCAAAGAAGTGGGGCATAATCCATTTGAGTGTCCACATAGAAATAATGTGCACAATAATGAGAAAAGAACTCAAGTTAGCATATGTAGAGACGTAGAAGGACTAAGTAATAGTCATGGTAGTAATAAAACATGTGGAGGGGGATTGATGTTGTACAAAGGAACAATCATACCACATAAGCAACAATAATCATTAGAGAAAGAAGTAGATGAGGAAAAATATCATTAGGACAAAAGTGCATGTCTAGAGTTTGGCATTGTGAATTCAACATTATAGCGTTAGCACACAAAACATGATCAAAGTAGAAATGGTTGAATAAATACGATTAACACCACATAACCACCCACAACCATCTAACATATTAGTTTCAACACGAGTACAAAGTGATGGTAAGATATTAATGTGGGTTGTCAATTAATGCATGAAAATATCAAGACAAGAGTATGCATGATATGATTTCTTTGCATGTTTGTCATTTTTTAATGGGAGTATGCAAGATATGATTACTTTGCATGTTTGTCATTTGTTAATGGGTAGACCATTGCAATGTGACCAAATCAAGGTGCATGATAAGAACACCTACACCATCACCAAGGAATGAAGGATATTATAGTTTGATGTCAAGACCGAAGAGAGGTCGTATTCTCGTCAATGAAGAAGTTATTGAGCAAAGTGAAAGAATAATCAAAAGGATGTTATGCTATGTGCCAAGGAAACCAGCAAAACACAATGAGACAACCAAGCATGATAGAAAAACAAAGATTCCAAATGAAGTAAAAAAGCCATGGTAGGAAGACAAGGACATGGTGCACTAATATTTATAAATTTCTCACCAAAAAGGAATATGGCACATGTGATAAACTTGATAGAAAGCGTGATAGTCTTGAAACAAGCAACTCGTGGGATTAGTACAATCGAGAGTACATCATTGAATCAATAGGTAAGAAATTTATTGTCAGTGAAGAAGCTCTCGAGCAAAGTGAAAGAATATTCAAAGGAATGTTTCGCTATTGTGCCAAGGAAACTAGCAAAACGCAATGAGAAAACAAAGATTCCAAAGGAAGTAGAGAAACCATGGTAGTAGTACAATAACATAGTGCACAAATACTTTCTCACCAAAGAGGAATATGGCACATGTGATAGGCAACGCATAGAATGAGAACATTAGAAAGCGTGAGATTGAATCAATAGGTAAACTAATTACTATCAAAGGACTTGAACAAGCAAAGCATGAGCCCATACTTTTGTTATGATCATGTCAAACAATATGGAAAATGGAGGATGTATTTGATCATGTCAAAGAATATGGAATATGGGATATGGAGGATGTATAGAGTCTAGATATATAACAAGATCACATATTTCACTAAAGCTTTTAATTATTTACAATGGACAATCTTGTGGATAGCTTGAAAGCTGCCAAATACCTTGGTACAACTTAATAATTTTCATTTGAAATTTTGTTACAAATCATAATATTTTTTACTTGGAAAATTTCTAAAGGTTTCAAAATTATAGCACAAAGGAACAATATAATGTCCCAAAATTTATACAAATTTGAGTTGCACATTGATTTTACAAGCATTAATTTGTGACTTCCACGTTACTCGTGGAAACAATCAATAGATGATGTCAATGCTATGTGCAATTTTAGCCCCTGATTTGCACATGCTTAGTTAGCAAGAAATTGCTCTAAAATTGCACTCAAAGCAAAGCAACTTTGATTGAAAACCACAAAAATTGTGATATACATTAAAAAAAACATCATATAAATAGAAATAACCCTTCAAATTCTTCCAACAAAAAGACAAAATGGTGAAAAACACAAAAAAAAACATGAGATTATTGCATAATAGATGCTTTATATCATGAATGAATCATAAATGTGTATAATACATTTTTAGACATTTGGTATCATTTTTTTAATAAATAGAAATAACCCTTCAAATTCTTCCAACAAAGAGACGAAATGGTGAAAACACAAAAGAACATGAAATAATGGGAATATTGCATAATAGATTTTTTATATCATGAATCATAAATGTATATAATACATTTTTAGGGACATTTGGTATCATTGTATAAGAGAGCACATTAAACCTAACTGTTACTTGTTTTCTTTAATTCCATGAAATATACCAGGTCAAGTGGTTGCATTATTCTAAAACAAATCTTTATAAAGTTCAAAGAAAACCCCAAAAAAATATGTAAACATTTACAACATTTTTAAAGAATAAAACAATTTGAGAGATATATTTAACAGAAAATCACATATTACATTTAGTAAATTCTATATTTAATATAAATTTATCGATGTTAACTACAAAGACAAAAATGAATAGCATTGAACAAATTCAGTCATAAATCTACTTCATTTCGCTTATATGAGGGAATTACTGATTTAGTTCAGTCACAATAAATCCAACCCAAGTTTATATAACAAGCACTCTTGCAACACTAGGGCCAGAAACCAAATCAAGTGACTCTATGGTCGAACCAAATCAAATGTCCCTACACCCAATTCAATTGAACCGATAAGGAAATATGTTGGAATCCTACCTTAGCGTAGTCACCTTATATATTGATAATGTGATCCTAGCTTTCTATTACAAATAAAAAATAGAAGGTCAATAGAAACCATAAAATCATCCAAGCACATGTTAAAGGATCAAAAAATCAATAAAAATAATAGATAACAATAGTGTTTAAATCCTAGGCTCTAAAACAAAATTGCTAAAAATAATAGATAACAATAGCGTTTAAATCCTAGGCTCTAAAACAAAATTTCCAAGTTCATAAAGCAAATAGAGATTTCATTTTAAGGGCACCAATTAACGTACTCAACAAAAGAGATTATCATGCAGAAAAATTATATTGCCAAAATAATCATACAATGAACTTGAAAACGTTGTTCTATAAAATTCAAAACTTTTGAGCAATGGCTTCCTATGTTTCTGTTTGGGGGATGATAATACGTTTTCTAAAATAATGTTTGTGAAATTCTATGTCACAAAATATCTAAGAGCTGAGGATACCTCACAAAGAAAGAATGAGCAAAAAAGTTGAATAAGAAAGAAAACTGCACTAAAAAGGAGCAAAAGAATAATTATGCAGCAAAACTCAGATAGGAGCATAATAATTTCACACAATCCAATAATCAGTATAATGAACAATAATGTTACAATGGAGAGAATTCGAATAACACGGGAGAATTCAAACCTCAATTGGTCTAGCATAGAGATTATCACCACTAGAGTGCTCTGGAAGACTCAAACTCAATTGAATTGAACCTAAACTCGGCTTATTGAAGTCACAATCAGTTAACTGACTAAAGAGGCCGCAATAGTGAGTTTGTTATGCATGTCAATCAGAAATGGACACATGAGGCCACAATCAGTGGTATCCGATTCTCTAACCCCCACAAGAGTCAACTAACTCAGGTGGAATGCACTAGAACACTCAATAGGTTCCTATAAAATAGGAAACTAACTGAAGTGGTCCTAAAATTATGCATGCAGGGTCCAAAAGGTGGTAGATGGATCTTGGATGACATATGCACACCACTAGGGAGAAAATGACATCATCAACAACTAGGGGAAAATAAATAATGCTAGGTACGACAAAAATGGAGTATTGAAATATCCTAACACCCCCTTTTAATCCATACTTTTGCATCATGGGCCTTGATTACTAAAGACCAAAGGTCACCCATACAATCAAATAAATGATAAAAAATAATTGTCCATGAACCAAGGAAATGGGGAAAAACCTCACGGGAAAAACACCCACCTCAAAAAAAAACAGCAGTAGGGAACTCAAAGAACCTTCATACTAAGTAGAAAAGGAAAAAACTTTCCCTAGTGAAATCCTTTGCAAAAAATTTGACAAGCTGCTCCTCTGTAGGATAGCAATGCAGGTGCTAGATCTGGATCTGGATCTAGATTTTGCTCCTCTGATGTACCTCCCACTGTGTCGAAGTTGTATTTTTCAAAACAAGTCTTTCAGCAACCCTTCTTGCTACTGGAGTAAATGGCTCATTGTGGTCCAAATCATGAACCTTTGAGTACCTTTGGTCAGGCAACCGAAATTGTTGCTCGGTTGTGAATCGCCCATGGCAAGTCTCTCCAAGATATTGTGGATCAAACCCCACCATCATGTAGCACCCTCTCTTAGAGAAATGGCTCTACATGACATAGTGCAACTTTTGCATGATACTGAGATCTGGTGGTTCTATGGTCAGATGGATCCCCAACTATGTTCTCAACAACTACAAGGACTTTGTGAGCCCATATTGGCCTTGGCCATGGACTAGGAGCATCTGTTGGATCTGGATTTGCATCTGAATCTCCTTGAACTTTATTCTCAACATCAAGATCTTGATCCTCATCTTCATTAGAAGAGATATCACTCTGATCTTCATCAAATTCTAATGGGGTGGGCAGAGAGTATGGCAAAAAATGTGAGAATTCATATGCCTTGGAGACATAGTTTGCAAACCCTTTCGCTATAATCTTCTCAGTGGAGATCTCTGCAATCTCAACTATGTCAGAACCAAAGACGACTTTCTTCGGTGAACCTGTGTGAGTCATCTGATATACAAACAACAAATTTGTTGACAAAGAAGACACAAATAGAACATTTTTTAACTTCCCATGCTCCATATGTATTGTGCCATCCCCTTCAGCAGAGATATGAGAGTTGTCTCCCATGTGAATAACCGGACTATTTTTAGATCTAAAGAAGAAAATAATTCTCTAGAGGAAACCGTGTGGTTGGAGACTCCTAAATCTATGAGAAGGGCTTGTGATTTTGAAAATCCAACCTTCAATGCATGGCATCTCCCATGACCATCAAACTAACTTCTAGAATCAATCTCACTTGCATCTTTTAGGAGGGCTATGTTGTGATGTTCAAGAAGCTTGGTCATTTGATCTATCTTCTTCTGCACGCAAGATCTCTCTGGGCAGTTTCCTTTCTTGCAATAGGAACACTTGGATTTCTCAAATCCCTTTTGTTTGTCCTTCTTAGAACTGGAGGCTCCTTCTGATGGACTTGACTTGGCATTCAGTTTGGGTTCAAATGGGCTCTTATCCTTTTCGTTGTGTTTCCCCTTCCCATTCCCACTTTTTGCTTCTCCAGCCATAAGAGCTTGATTTTTGGAGGCCTTCAAGGTGCCCATCTGGATCAACATATCTTGTTCTTGGATGAGAGATTTAGTGAAAACATCTAAGAACGGAATCTTCCAACCAAGGATTGACATTCGCCCAGAATGGAAGGTAGGGACAAAGATGGAGAACTCGAGACCTAGCTTGCTTAGAATGGATAGCAGCAATTGCTCGTCCTTCTTTTCAATGCCACACCACTTGCATTGCATAACCAGAGATTTGAATTTTGAAAAGAACTATTGGATGGTCTCGAAACTACTTGGTTGTAGAGCAATCAACTCATTTTTCATAATATGGCCTCTTTAACTCATCTTGTTTGTCGAAGAGAATCTCTAAATTCAACCATAACTCTCTTGAAGCTTTCAATCGTTCGATGTGGAAGAGTAAATCTCTGGAAATATGAATACACATGAAACCAAATGCTTCATCCAATCTATTGAGATACTTCGTTTTCTCCACAACTGATGTTGGTTCAGGATCCTTCCCCATTGTCACCTTATACAGTGATTTGTTGCGCAATACCATCTGCATATCAACCCTCCAATCAATGTAATTGAAGGGTGTCAAGATCTTAAGAGAGAGAGAAGAGTTTGAATTGTCCATTACAACTGTTGGAGTGAATACAAGGTGAAAAATGTTGCTTCTACACCAAAACTGTTGTAACTGCTCCAACTACAGAAAACTGTTGTAATAGCTGCAACTATTGCAACACTCAAAAAAATTGAATAACCTTCAAAAAAACTCTCAATAATGAAGGTAGACTACTACTGAGCACCGCTTTAGAACAATAGGCACTTTTATCTGGATCCTTCACACCTGGGTAGACCTCATTGGATTTCTCCAATGAATTCAATGCAATGGCATCAGGAATTGTTGTGGAAATCCAAACGCTTCTGGTGCACTGCCGAAAGCAGTTGTTTAACCTATTCGCTCAAATGGCTCTGATACCATGTGAAATTCTGTGTCACAGCAGATCTAAGAGCTGAGGATACCTCACAAAAAGAGAATGAGCAAAAAAGTTGAATAAGAGTTAAAACTGCAATAAAAAAGAGCAGAAGAATAATTATGCAGCAGAACTTAGATAGAAGCAAAATAATGTCACAATATCCAATAATCATTATAATGAACAATGATGTTACAATGGAGAGAATTCGAATCTCAATTAGTCTAGCATAGGGATTATCACCACTAGAGTGCTCTAGAAGACTCAAACTCAACTGAACTGAACATAAGCTTACCTAATTGAAGTCACAATAGTGAGTTTTCCATGCATGGCAATCAGAAATGGGTGCATGAGGCCACAATCAGTGGCATCTGGAACTCTAACCCCCCACAAGAGCCAGCTAACTCAGGTGGACTGCACTGAAACACTCAGTAGGTTCCTATAAAATAGAGAACTTACTGAAGTGGTCCTAAAATGATGCATGTAAGACTCAGAAGGCGGTAGATGGATCTTGGATGACATTTGCACACCACTAGGAGACAAATGACATCATCAACAACTAGGAAAAATATATAATGCTAAGTTGGACAAAGATGGAGTATTGAAATATCCTAACAATGTTAATCTCATTTACAAAAATACATTTATGTTTTTGATAACGCAAGAGTATAAAGCATCATAAGGCACTTATTAAGTTAAAGGAAAAACAGGACTAAAACATAAATGAGACTTGTATCATTTGAAAGTTGGTTTGGTTACCAAGACTGGGACTAAGTCCCCCTCCGAAAAAAAAAAAAAAAGACTAAAAAAACTATTGACCACTCAAGGATATAATTACCACCTAATCTTTCTGACAAAAAAAATACAAGTATAAACAAGAAACATGTTTACTTCAATTATTAGATTTACAGGCAATTCAAGTACTCATCATTTTATTTGGCATCATTTAGCATTCCAATCTTGACTCGTACCATTTTGTAGACATTCATTGCACACCAAAAAAATTCAACTTCATTTAGCAATCTCATCCCAAATATTTTTAAAGATATCTAATAAAAAACAAATTTCAAAATGATCCTGACATTGTCTTAGAAACTCTTTGACGTGTAGTGTCAATAAATGTGTCTAGAGACTGTCAGGGTAGATTACACCTTTATTAAACAAGGAGTATATATATATATATATATATATATGAAAGATTGTCACGGTTGATCACACCATTTATTAAACAAGGAATATATATACACACAAACCAAACTAAATACCAACTATATTGCTTGTATATAAAGCTATAGTTGATAAGGTCAGCAATAGCTAATTTTGTTTCTTGTAGAACTCTCGTCATTATTGATCTGAACGAATGTATGCAGTTTCACATGTATAGCTATAAACATGTGCACAAACGGATGCATGCAGTTTCATATCTAGAGCTATGAACATGTGCACAGTAGAGTTGTACTTCACCCAACACTGAGATGAAAGTTGAGATGAAAGAGATTTAGTGTGGCCCATTATATTTGTTTTGCATCAAATTAGATCAAATTTATTGGGAACACTGTTTAGTTCACTAATAATGTTTTTAAATTTGGAAAGTGTTTTCAACTTGATTGCATACATGAGCAAAGCATGCTTTTCGCTATCTATAAATAACATGAGAAAATATTTTAGAAAAGAACCAGAGAAAATAAATTAGAAAAGCAGCAGAGGGGCACACTGCTTTTAATGCAATTTATGCTTCAAAGTTGACAGAGAATTATATAATATAGCATAGTACTAACGAGGCAGTTTCATGCAATATTCAATAAAGATTTTGCTTCTTAGGTTGATGTGATTGGACCTCAATGGATGGAAATAAAAATATGAGCGTGACAACTTCGACCAAGTCCAAAGGCCTCGTGGCACAATATCAAAAAAGGATTTTAATAATTCAACATTCACCTGCATGCTCAAGTACCAAGTGGCCCCTCTATCTCCAAGGTGTAGCTCCATTTCTGATTTGAGCCCGGTAGTTGGTGATTATTAGTGGTAACCTTCGATTAATTACATTACAAACAAAAAAATTGAGTGGTGATCAATGCCAATACTGAAGCATAGTCAGTTCATACATGAACCAAGATACATTAAGCTTTAGATAGCAGGCCAAAGTTGGTCTTTACATTTAGTTTGATTCGCATGCTGTCTTTGACCAGTATCTTATTATAAGAATGCCTTTCGGTAATATCATTGGAATTTCCATAATAACGTCACTTATTTGGTTAACAGAACAGAACATTGAAAAAACCTTGATTTGTTCAACTTGTAAGATCAACAGAGACTAGAGATTGCAAAAGCTCAAGACATTGCCGGGCAAGTTGACCACAATTTAGACTTTTGATGTTACATCTTTGCCTAGAACTAACTTTGATGGCCTACGTTTTCCTTCCAATGTCAGACTCGTCACTTGATTTTTTTAACAATTTTACAATTCATTTAACCATTGAATTGCTGAAAACTCAATATTTCCTAAAAGAGATTAGCAAGAAGAAACATATCATTGTATCTAGACTTATCTAGACTTAAAGAATACATTTAAAATATATTGACGAATAAATTGAACGGAACCTTGAGGATTTCCACCATGGCCGTCTCTCATTGCATTAAACAAAACCTCTGCAATGCCATAATTCAGAAACATATTAAAGCTTCCCAACTCCACCTCCCGACTCTCGTGGATAGATGGTATGTTACCCAAATTGGAAAGCATGCAAGCTATGGTTCTTATAGAGAAAGATCGGGACTCAGATGAAATATCTGGCATTTAGGTTTGTAGGACTTTTGCACCTGAATCTGCTCAAATTTTTTGGTCATGCTCTCATTTTCTTGCAGTCCCAAAGACTCAAAGTATCTTTGCCACCATGATTGACTCCGTAATTTTGCCTGCCAAAATAAGAAAAAATTCAACATTCTTCACAAACAATAATTAACATTCTGGAAATAGACCAATTAACAAGAAATATTTTAGATAGAAATAAATTAGATGTAAATGCATCTTCCTCCTTTTTAATATCTGCCGTACAATTAATGCCCAATGAAAATGAAATGCATTAACGCAGGGGTAAACCAAGGTACGGAATTATTAAACCTTAACATGCAATGCTAGCTGACATCTACAGTAAACAAAGGAAGCTGAATTTGTGAACCTGGACAAATGCTACTAATCTTATCCATGAAAGACCAAAAATAGGTCATTTTACAGTTTCTGCAATGGATCTTTTGCCTAAAAAATTTCATAAAACTGACACAAAAAAGGTAACTGTGCAAATAAATTCATTACAACTTCAAGGACTCTCTTTGAAAAGGTTTTTACTCTTTAACATTGCTCAAACTACTAATGATCTGAATTAGCAAAAGAAAGTAGCATATCTCCCCTATATGGTTGAAATTAAAAACATGGTCAACAACACTGAAAAAGATTTCACAGCAATGTTGCCTCTCTGAAAGTTTAACCCCTTTGGTCACTGAACACCCAGAGCGCCCAGAACCTTGTTGAGTTCAAGTCAAGTATCCTGTTCCTTAGTGAGAGCTAGCCTGAGCGCCAGTGAATCCAGAATAGAGGAGGGAACTAGCTTTGAGACGGTTATTTTGCCAAGACATTCACTTGGTTCCACTATATCAGGTAGAAGGCATTGAAATTTGAGATCACTTTCTGTATATAATACTATCGGAATCTCACCTTCCCAGGATAAGAGATCATGTTAAACCACATTTGTAACTCTAGCCATTAGCATCACAAATTATGGATACGATTTGTGCTACCATGATGCAGATGTTAAACCACAGTTGTGAAATAACAGGTCAAAAAGTTAATCAAGTTAAAATCCTGAGCTCTGCAGCAGGTTCAAATCCCTCCTATTCAACATTTGATGATGTCTTTGTTGAGTACAGTTGTGACTATCAGATTGCTGACATGTTTTGCGGCTCCCTGGCAAAGGAACAAGGCAAAGGAATAAGGCAGAGGGCAGATCAGAAAGGCTAAGTGCAGTCAATTATAGATTCCAGTATGGCATGAGGAACAGCAATTGGTGCACAACAATTCCAGCCAAGTCAGAATGCAGGAATCATTTATGTTGCATGATAAAAAAACACTAACAGCAACTGATCAACCATGCAGTTTTTTCATGTTGACGCAATTCTTCACCACTAATCATTTTGCAGCAACTGTCCAATGAATAAGGCAGAAGACAGATGAGAAAGGCTGATAGATGTCACAGATAGACTTCATAATGGCATCACAAAATTGCAGTAGTTGGGGCACAACAGTTCCTGCCAAGACAGGATGCAAGAGTCTTTTATGTTGCATGATAAAAACAAGCGCTGATCATAACTGTAATTTTTTCACATTGGCAGCTTTTCACTGTTATGCATTGGTGTCTTGATAAATTGCAATTAAAAGTGGTAATGTGAGACGGTGTTCAGACTGCCTCCAAACCTACGTATATAGATTGCTGGGTGTGGCCTTCTACCAAGTTGAACTCTCATCTCTAACTATTCCTTATAAACTGCAAGACTCGAGTTCATTCCAGAAACTCATGATGAATTTTATAAACTGTGAAAACCTACACTCAAAAAAAAAGCCTCGAGTTAATTTGATGGCTTTTGTCTGGAATTCAAATCCACCCCTTCTTATTTCTATCAGTGGTTGTATGCAAGCTGGAATTTTTTGACGGGCTACATTTCCAGAGGCCAAATCAAAGCTTTTGAGGAAAGGGGTGACTTGTTTATAAATTACCGTTTTCCAAAGTTCCTTGTGCAGATTTGGGCCATGATCAAGTCAAAGAATATGAAGCAAAATTAAAGGCCTGAGACCCAAGTGAAAGTCGGATTGTTCACACCTAGAAAGGACCCTTAATGAGAGTATCTGTTGTGCAAGAATTATGAAAGAAAAGCTCTCTGCACTTAAGAAGGGAATCTTATCTACCTTTAAAAGAAACAATCCAAGAATAATGCAAAAAGGAAGTCAGGAGGGTGGCCATGCTATAGATGTGGGGAACCATATTCAGGAGATCATATTTGCTCTCTCAATCACCTATACATGGCTGATGACCAGCTGCTCACAGACATTGAGCAATGCCCCAAAGTTTCAGGGGATCAAAATACACACTCAGTCCAACAGGTCCAGATGACAGCAACAAATAGGACATTCACACATAAGGTCGACTCAACACAGGTGAGCCCTTGATCCTGTAACATGCAATAACTGGCCTTGGAAGGTTTGACACACTGAAAACATATGAGTAATCAGAAGGTACTGATCATGGCTGGCACAGGGAACACTCTTAACATCTTGGATCAGAAGATTACTTAACAATCAAGATCTATCAAGGGCCTTTTTGCCAGGCACTTAATTCTTTATTATTTGATCTAAGAGTTACGTTTGCAATCCCACGTTGTTAATTTGATGGATTTTGTCTGGAATTCAAATTCACCCCTTCTTATTTCTATCAGTGGTTGTATGCAAGCTGGAATTTTTTGAGGGGCTACATTTCGAGAGGCCAAATCAAAGCTTTTGAGGAAAAGGGTGACTTGTTTATAAATTACCGTTTTCCAAAGTTCCTTGTGCAGATTTGGGCCATGATCAAGTCAAAGAATATGAAGCAAAATTAAAGGCCTGAGACCCAAGTGAAAGTCAGATTGTTCACACCTACAAAGGACCCTTAATGAGAGTATCTGTTGTGCAAGAATTATGAAAGACAAGCTCTCTGCACTTAAGAAGGGAATCTTATCTACCTTTAAAAGAAACAATCCAAGAATAATGCAAAAAGGAAGTCAGAAGGAGGGTGGCCATGCAATAGATGTGGGGAACCATATTCGGGAGATCATATTTGCTCACTCAATCACCTATACATGGCTGATGACCAGCTGCTCACAGACATTGAGCAATGCCCCAAAGTTTCAGAGGACAGCAACAAATAGGACATTCACACATCAGGTCGACTCAACACAGGTGAGCCCTTGATTCTGTAACATGCAATAACTGGCCTTGGAAGGTTTGACACACTGAAAACATACAAGTAATCAGAAGGTACTGATCATGGCTGGCATAGGGAACACTCTTGACATCTTGGATCAAAAGATTACTTAACAATCAAGATTCCAATGA
The DNA here is from genome assembly GCA_027924585.1 of Larix kaempferi. Classification (NCBI taxonomy): domain Eukaryota; kingdom Viridiplantae; phylum Streptophyta; class Pinopsida; order Pinales; family Pinaceae; genus Larix; species Larix kaempferi. The sequence goes on along the minus strand of BSBM01000668.1, from coordinate 18,699,824 downwards.
AAACTAAGGTTAAATTACCTTTTAGAATTCCTGACCATCGGTTTATCCATTTTCAAAGGGTTGTCCCAAATATTGCAATACAAACTTGCAATTATACCCTCCAGGAACATTTTATGCGAAACGTGGAAGGAGTCGATAGTGTCTTGGGTACACAATACCTAGCAAACCTATGGACTACATAACCAACAACCAAAAGAGTTATCCCAAGTTTTAACAAAATGGCCAGCAATATATAATGACTGGTATTTGGCTCAACCCTACAAGCACGGTCCCAAATCAAATATAAAGACTTCGAAAGACAGATGCTACAAGGAAATCTGCAGAGTTTAACCAGTTGCAGCCAATCTTCCATAACATCGAGAACAAAGCCCTCAAGAAGGGGAGCAATGTTGTGCCCTGGAAACAATGACCCAAGTACTATAGTTGTGGCTATTAATTATGTCAGATAGGTTTAATATTAAAAAAATTGCCATTTTGTATAACAACCATATTAATATATTATTTTTTATCCCTGCCAATTCGTATAAATAGAGATCTAGGCAAGCATTAGGATATAATCTGGATTACTGACTTCTTGTATCTGCAACAGTTGCTACCGGGAGACAAGCATGCTTCCCTATCTTCTCCACAGGCAGTGTGCATCCCATTCTGTTGTTGTACATGCTATTATTCCATTGTGGGATATACCTACTATGGCAGCGTAAATATATCGAGAGCACTATCATTCTTACCATTTCTGGTTACCTTCGAAAAGGTCAGCAAGTCTATCAAGGGCCCTTTTGCCAGGCACTTAATTCTTTATTATTTGATCTAAGAGTTACTTTTGCAATCCCAGTACCACAGGCTGAATTATTGCATAAATAAATGGTGAATATCTCCTGTACCTTCCTGAAGATCCAGGGTAGTTACCCACATCCTTAGTTTTTTCAGAAATTCTTTGCAATGCAATTATCTCGAGTTCAAGCTTCATTATATAAATAATAACATGTTAAAAAGTACATGGTATGAAACAGCATGTAGCCAATCAGCATTCAGAATCTCAAGGTGTTGAAAACATAGTCAGAGAGTTTATGTTATGATCATATTGCTAATTACACTTCAAACTCTTGGGGCAGCAAAATAAAAATGAAATAAAACTTGTGACACTTACAGGCTTTCCAGTTTTGCTTAGTTGAATAGCTTTTGCTGTTTTTGAAGTATGATGACCTGGAATGCCTTCCCAGAAGAACAAGAACACAAAGTAAAACATTAATCAAAACATTATCCTTCATGAAAGCAACAGTTTCATATAACATCCTAAACAGATGCAAATGCTAAATAGTAATCTTCCAAAATTTGAAAATCTCTTTCTGAAAAATAAATGTTTCAAACAAATATTCCAAAGTAAAAATCCAAGCCCTTCCATTCTCCAGGAAAACAGGACGTATACGGGCCAAATTTACATATCTCAACTTGCTTCCAAGTAAATCCTTGATCAGTGGTGGATTGACGACTTTTAGATTCAACCCTTAAACTAAGATACTCTTCTTAAGAAATCTTTTGCATTTTACAGAATTCTTCAGTGTTAAATTGTTTGTATAACAGCATGTTTACATACAGATGAAAGGACCAAATTGAAATTGTGACAATTTCAGCTAAACAATAACTCAAAACATAATGCAGGCAGGATTATAACTGTCATTTTTCATCTATTGTAAACAATGTTGGTAGATATTTGTCAAACAACAAAAAAAACTTTAATACAACAAGCTTTCCAAATTACTGTATCCCAAAACAGGTCAGTAATAGGAGAAATTGGCTGGCTTTTAAAATTGCATTCCTTTCATAATCTTGTTCTCCTTGAGAAGCAAAATCCAAACAGACCACTTGTCAGCTGAAATAGAAATCGTAAGTGCAAACAGAAAAGGAAAGCTTGAATGGCATGTAATATCCCGATTGCTATATTGCAGACCATAGAAAGTTTTGGATGCTTACCAACAAACAGAACAAGCGCATCAGCTGAGACTCTAGTTAGCTCTGGCAGTGTCTTATTCAAGTATTTTGGAGACAAATGGTCTGGTGCATCTGAAACAAGCACAACTGGGAATGACTGTGCTTTGTAAGGTAAAGGAAATTTGATGTCAGCAACCCGGACGATACCCTTTCGAATCAAATTCTTGCAGGAATTGTCTAGTGGGGATGTTATATCAAAAGGCTCAATACCCCAAGCTTCAGTGTCATCTTCCTTTAACAGTTTGGAGGTAACAGGACAGGTGTCAGGACCGACATGTAAGACCTTGTGCATGCTATCCCCATAAACTTCTTGCAGAACTGGTAATGCCTTCAGGATTTCTGAACCACAAGAAAGTTGTTCCCCTGCAAATAACGATATCAATATAAAGGCTTTTTCAAAACAGAAATAAAAGCAATCCAACAACCAAGGACAGAAAGCTAAACAAAAGCAGATTATAGAAAACAACAAGATACAAATGCAACCACCATTCACACAAAAATGATACAGTTTTTTCTCTTACATCTACCCAGATATGGATCATGAAATGCCAGACTAGGAGAGATTCTCAAAAAGATATCACAAATTAAAAACTTGGAAATCAAAAAAATGATAGATCTTCCAACTGAAAAATGCATTGACACTGGCGTAGATTAAAAAGACACTGAAAAAAGATAATCTGAGAAATAACCCATGAGCCTGGAATAGTTCTGCCCTTCACAAGAAAATTTATTCTGTTTATAGCAATGTCAAAATAAATATCCAGTTTACCTGTAGAGATATAGTAAGTATGATGCCATCAACAACCGCAACCATAATAAGAAGAACATCTTTGACAATTTCTCTGCTCAAAACCTCATATAGTTTGGCGACAGTCATCTTGCCCTTTTTCCCTCAAACATTTACAACTTTCTAATGAATATCTTGAGACCTATGTGTTAGAACAATATTCCCATCATATACATGTCATGGACCTTCATGTTGCTCTACCTAGTGTTATTTGGCCTTCTAGTGCCTAGTCTAGTGTCTTGGACCATAGTTTGTCAACATTTGACCACCTTAGACTAGTGATATATCCATGAAGGCTTGTTTGTCCACTTATCCACTCATTTCCACCATTTTAGGAGTCAATGCACCCCACTACCTTGCATTTATGTGGGAGTTATTGCATTTCCCTGTTTTAAGGAGATGGAGTGTGCTCTCTTAATTATTTGGTCAACTTGTGCATTAATGGCCACTACTTAGCCAACTACTCACCCATACTCACCCATGCACCCTCATAATGATACCTTTCACACTATTTTGACTAGCCTAACCTCCTCGTGGTCCATCTATGTTCATTGAACCTCATTATGGCCCAATCTATGAGTTACGCTTGGCCTCATGTCATTGATGGGTGAATTGGTCCAATCTAAGCGTCATTATTGTGATCTACTCAACTTGCCACTAAGCCTCTCGATTTTGTCTCTTGAGAGTATCTATATATTGTACACACGTTGTTCAATAATAAAATAATGGAAGACCAATCCACATGAGAGTTTTGCTCGTGTTCTGCTTAATATTTTCTTCATATTTCTTCTATTTTCCTGCTTAATATTTTCTTCGTATTTCTTCTATTTTCCTTTCAATGTTTGGTAAATTCTAAGTGAAGCTTGCTATAGTAATCTAGATCCACCTATGACACATAGTATTTGACATGGTATCAGAGCGCCATAGGGGATCCTAGTCTTGCTTCCGAAATAGATTTCCAAGTGTGTGTTTTGCAGGTGCCTACAACAACTTCAATATTGATTTGAAAGCAGTTTCTCTCCTCTCTCCATTCAACAATTATGAGTGGAAAGAAAAGATGTGTGCATATCTCAAGAGAAAATGTCTATTTGATGTGTCCATTGGTGCTGTGAGCGAGCCAGAATCTTATGAAGAGAAGTGTGATTGGCTCAATGACGGTGATAGAGCGTATGGAACTATGTGTCTGGCTATACCTCCTAGAATGCATTATCTCATTGATTTTACTGAGTATCCATTTGAGCTTTGGAGAAATCTAAATAGAGCTCTTGGCATGCAGAAAGAAGATATTAGCTATATGGAGAACAAGCAAATGGACACCTCCTCATGTGTTCTCCCTCCAAAGGTCTCGACCTCATGCATTTCTCAAGAAGTTGTGCAAATTGAAGAAGAAGAAGATACAAATTCAACAAATGATCCAGCTCAACTTTCTTCCTCTATGGCTTCCTTTGTTTTCCATGAAGCTATTTTTCATGAAGATAGCATATGAGTTGCTGCCATCAATAGTGTTGAAAAGATGTCTCTCCATTCCACTTCTTTCTCCTCTATGTCTTCTATTACGAATGTTGAAGATGGGTTGCTAGTTGGTGATCATAATGATCCTTCTCTAGAAGAGGTTTTTTCTTCACATGAGAGTATTGGTTCGAAAGATGGTCAAGGAGAAATTCGGAAATCAAGTGAAGATCTCTCATTGCTTCACACTCTTTTTCTTCCTATGTATTCCTACACCATGACTAGCAGAATTTCTTCAAATTCAATTGAAGATGGAGAAGCTTTTGCCATCAAACTGGCACACTTGGGACTCGTGTTCCTCTTTCTTGGAGCTGATTACAACTCTCGTGATTCGAAGTTGATGCTTCAAGAGCCTTATGATTCACTTGGGGTCACTTATTCTCAAGCATATCAAGTCTCTTTTGGACCTAGCACCCTGGTTGGTTCGAAGTTCAAGTCTAAAGAGCACATGCATTCGCTCTACTATCAGTATGGTTCAATTGTTCTACATGGCTTCAATTTCCATCATGCAGTTGTACATGTTTCTGATCTAGTTGAGAACATTCCACTTCTTCCCAAGAAGAAGATTCCTCCAAACATATTCATTTAGTTTGGAGAGTATTCAGTTTTTTGTTTCTCTTTCATGTCCATTTTTTAGGGAGGATTTTCCCCAAGTGGTTTTGCCTCTTTCCTCATATTACATGGATTAATAATGTAAAGGGTGACCATAAGCCTTTGTTGCTTGGGCCCTATTTCTCATGCTCACTACCATTTTGGCTTAATGGGGGGTGTTATAACAATATTCCCATCATATACATGTCATGGATCTTCATGTTGTTCTACCTAGTGTTATTTGGCCTTCTAGTGCCTAGTCTAATGTCTTGGGACCATAGTTTGTCCACATTTGACAACCTTAGACTAGTGATATATCCATGAAGCCTTGTTTGTCCACTTATCCACTCATTTCCACCATTTTAGGAGTCAATGCACCCCAATACCCTGCATTTATGTGGGAGTTATTGCATTTCCCTATTTTAAGGAGATGGATTGCGCTCTCTTAATTATTTGGTCAACTTATGCATTAATGGCCACTACTTAGCCAACTACTCACCCATGTGCCCTCATAATGGTACCTTTCACACTATTTTGACTAGCCTAACCTCCCCATGGTCCATCTATGTTCATTGAACCTCATTATGGACCAATCTATGAGTTACACTTGGCCTCGTGTCATTGATGGGTGAATCGGTCCAATCTAACCCTCATTATTGTGAGCTACTCAACTTGCCACTAAGCCTCTCGATTTTGTCTCTTGAGAGCATCTATATATTGTACACATGTTGTTGAATAATAAGGTAATGGAAGAATAATCCACATGAGTGTTTTGCTCGTGTTCTGCTTAATATTTTCTTCGTATTTCTTCTATTTTCCTGTCAATGTTTGGTAAATTCTAAGTGAAGGTTGCTCTAGTAATCTAGATCCACCTGTAACACATAGAATTTGACACTATGCGATTTCAAGTAAATTGAAATTTTTAGAAGTGATCTCTAGTATTTATTTCATATCCAAATTGTTTGTCATTTGCAACATTCATGTGTTTGCTTTTCTTGCTTTCATAGTGTAAAACATCCCTCCAACCTATATTGCATTTTATGCAACTAAGATCAAGACAGCAACAAGGATCTAAAAAAGGAATATGTAATAGTATAATCAGATATAAAATTGGAGATACGGAACCATGCCAATCTTCTCTTTTGGCAAGAGATTTCATTCAATATTTCTATGAAGTTTAGCCTTGGGAGATTTCTTATAGCGGAACATTCCACATTCAGTAGTTTTGAAATAATTTCCATTCTCAAATTCCCTAGGGAGTTGTCTAAATGTTCTACGTTTTAAACTTTTCCATCTATTATCACCAGAATCCAATGATTTCATCTTTGGTCAAATCTTGGTTTTTCATTGTTCAAATTCTGGTTTTGACTGCAAAAATGGATTCAGTGCCTTCGAATACCCTTGTTGCACTCGGATTGTGCAATCTTAACAACTTATATCAGCGATTCCAGTAATTCCAACCTGATTTCAGGCAGAAATGGTCAGAAAAATAACCAGAAAAGTGGTCCAAAACATAGACGGTTCAAACTACTCGATTCCCTAGAGGGTAGGGTTGTTTTCCAGCCATATATGGCCTCGATTGTTGGCTGTAAATGTTTGAAAGCTTCTGTATAATGGTTTGTTTAATAAGGGACCGTATCCCTCTTTTAGGCCTGCTCAGGCAAAAATTGGATGAAAATGACATCATGGCATGGTAAATTCAATTAGCTCTCATAATTTTGGGATGTTCAATAGTTCAACTAATTAGCACCAACAATTCACTAACTTGGCAAGCACATATATGTGTTTTAACAAGCTACAACCTGACAAAAATCCAATACAGACTAAATGATAGTGTGCCCAACCCATTTTTATAAGCAAATATATTTTAGATGTAAAACTAGTAAAGAAACCTTCGGAGGCAAAGTGAAAGAAAAACTTAGAGTGTCCCACTCTAAATGTTCCCGAATATTAGATAAGGCATTCCCAGATCCAAAATAGAAAGCTAACCCATGTTCTTCATGGTGAAGCTACACGTGTCTAGTGGACTTTGTATGTAAACAGTCATTATATGGCTTTTAAAGTTTCCTTGAAGGCATCTGTTCCATTGCATAATGGAACATGTAAAATGTAATAAACAAAATATATAAAATATCAATAATAATAAACATATAAACATATATATAATAATTAAGTAGTAACTAGTAAGTTTTGGAAGGGACACATTCTTTTGAATGGTCATCATAAGTGCCTCTAGATTATGTGTGTATATATATATATATAACAATCTCTTATTGTACATCATCTCTTATCTATTACATATTCATTTATATACTTATTCATGGATTATTTATCCTATTTACATTGGGTATTTACTCAGTAAACAGTAAATGAATTATATTCGTTTCATACAACTGCAAAAGGTTGGATGATTTTCAACTCTCTTAAAATAACCCATCTTGGACACCGCATCGGATTTTATCTTTCCTCCACTTCATTTAACATTTCTCTATCATGTACGGATCAGCAGACTGCAACTAAGAATGAAACATCAAAATAGTGAATTATGCAGAAAGATGCCATTTTCGATTTTGTGGGAAGTGCATTTAGGCAAAAATTTATGGTGTCAAAATCAATCCCAAAAACATATTAAAATAAGAAATCAACATGTCATGTCTTGTAAGGGATAGGATATGAAGGGGGTCAGATGGGAAGAAACAGTATATGAAGGGGAAACCACATGTCAGCCAAGTTTGAAGTACCATGAGACACTGACAACTAGAAGAGTAAGAAAGATTTGGAATGGTTTTGCGCATGGACCAAGGTTTAGGTGAAAACAAGTTCTGTATCATTGTGTTACTAAAAGCATTTTGAGCATGGACCAAGGATTAGGTGACAAGCAAGTTCTGGAACATTGTGTTACTCGATATAAGCCAACCTTCGCATCTGTCAACCCAGAACATATCCATTACAGATCAATTCATATCGGGATGCTAACTTGTGACAGATCAATTAAAAACAAAATCAAATTCAAAAAGAAAATCTACCTCCAAGCCAAATAGTGCCCCTCAGCCGCCCACAAATTGAAACACTTAGATTTTAACTATTACAAACAGCAACACTAAATTTTCACCCGATGAGAATGATTTTCAGTGTTCACCGAGGTTGACGAGAATGATTTCGGAGAAATTTTGCACAGTAAAGGAGAACATTTTTCAGAGATGAGATTTGAGGAGGACAATTTTCAAATTCACCATTACTGAGTCATTTTCTTTAAAATAATTAAATAAATGAAATAAAATCATATTCATTTCCGCTGATGACTAAATAGGTCAATGGGACTAGAGAGCACAAAATTTGAGAATATCATAACAGCAATAAGAAGTTCCTACAGCATCTCCTAAGAAGTTCTAAAATCTAAGGGTAAGCAAAAAAAGATAGATAGAAAATCAAATAGGAAAGGGATGGAACCCGAAAGGGTAACCATAGAAACTGCAATACATAATACTCCCTGGGAAGAAAGCCTCAATGCTGCACCGTGACACAGACAGGTCACTCACAAAGCAGCCAAGACTATGGAGGTCAAAGGAGAGCAATTTTTTGAATAGCATATGAATCTGAAGTGGAGAGAAGGATGTTCTCAAGTTTCTTTTATTTTCTGAAGTGCATGACTTTCAATTTTCCATGAAAAACTGCTGTTGTCGGCTTTTTCCTTAACAGTGAACTGGGGATACTGAATAGGATGGAGTCTGGGACTGTTTTTCTATCACTTCCTGGACTCGGCATCGGCACAGTGAGCACAGTGGACAGTTCCCTGGACAGTCTGTTATATCTCAGTTGTAGGCTCAAGTTTCTCACTCTTTCGTGGTGTTCATGGGTGTCTTTTATAGACATTAGGTGTTCCAGCCTTCACTCAGGTGCTTACAATTACTAGTTGTACGAGTCCATGGACTCTGAAGAAGCAGAACACATGTCCTCCCCTTCACCCATCGATAACCTAGCCAGATTATTGAAGAAGGGCAGTCATAAGCTTACCCTGATGTCTAAGGAAAATGAGGCTTTTGAACATTTGGAAGCCCCAGCCTGTGTCTTAACTCCTGAACTGATGGCAAAACATGGTAAAAGTTGCTCAATAGGACCTTCATTTGCTCGTTCATGGGCATTCATACCTTAACTAAACACATAGCAAAAAGGATAAACGCAAATTGTAAAATGTAGAATTATGTGGCCATAATAACCTATAGCGGGAGCATACTTCTTAGTTTTCTTCTCAAACCCCATAGACAAGAATATTTTCTTTGAACGGGGACCTAAATGATGGGAACAGCAACCCTTCTTATGGAACATTGCTCAGCAGACTTTTAGACTCAACTTTAACCTTTCACCATTTTGAAGAAACACCCTCATCAATTCTAGCATAGGTAGTAAATTCCTGCCTACAGCCATGGAGTTCTAGTTTACTTTAGTCAGTTCTTCCCGATGCCAGTAGATAAGATGAGATAATTTTATTACTGTCAAAAAAATGACCATAAAAGTAGGTCAATGAGACTATTAGAGAGTTCTAGCTTAAAAGTTGCATGACTTTGCGTAGACTTGGATGTGAACAAACCTTTACCAGCCAAAATCAAGCTTCAGATTCCAGACTATCAACAAAAATTTGTATCTCTAGGTTATAGGAGTCATAAGAGTCATGTGATGAAAATTTAAATCATGTTAAGGTGAGTCACATGAGGAGCATTAGTAAAGTCCTATTGTAATTTTGATATCCATGTGTCTTGAATCTTGATATATGAATAAGTGTCAAGTTAAGAAGAACCTAGATCATATGAGAGATGTAGAGCCTTGGAATATGAATAGAAATGGGTCAAGATCAAAAGGCCATTAATAATTTAATACATGATAATTGATATGTAAATTGTGGAGACTAATAGAGAAGCATATATGTAAGTTGTGCAATGTACTTCCCAAGAATTTTCAAATACAAAATTACTTACAAGATGCACCTCTTGGACATGATCGTCGAGACCATGGTCCTTTATGGTTTTGATGTCTAGGGAATGCATTTGCTTCAAATGAATTAGACATAGCGAATCTAGACACTCCGCCCTCCTCCTCAATTGCACCATATGATGCAAGTGCATTTTTCCCAAGGCATTGTCTAAGGAAAATTCAAGGCCCAATGTCTTTGCCTTAAAACTATATTTCAACTAGTTCCCTTCCTTCAAAGAGTCAAAACTTTTAGGGACTCGATCCCTCCTTAGCTCTTTGTTCTTCAAAGGCAGCCACTGCCTTAATCAACCCGCCTAAGCATGCTCAATGTTGATCATAAAAGTAGGTCAATGAGACTATTAGAGAGTTCTAGCTTAAAAGTTGCATGACTTTGCGTAGACTTGGATGTGAACAAACCTTTACCAGCCAAAATCAAGCTTCAAATTCCAGACTATCAACACAAATTTGTATCTCTAGGTTATAGGAGTCATAAGAGTCATGTGATAAAAATTTAAATCATGTTAAGGTGAGTCACATGAGGCGCATTAGTAAAGTCCTATTGTAATTTTGATATCCATGTATCTTGAATCTTGATATATGAATAAGTGTCAAGTTAAGAAGAACCTAGATCATATGAGAGATGTAGAGCCTTGGAATATGAATAGAAATGGGTCAAGATCAAAAGGCCATTAATAATTTAATACATGATATGTAAATTGTGGAGACTAATAGAGAAGCATATATGTAAGTTGTGCAATGTACTACCCAAGAATTTTCAAATACAAAATTACTTCCAAGATGCACCTCTTGGACATGATCGTCGAGACCATGGTCCTTTATGGTTTTGATGTCTAGGGACTGCATTTGCTTCAAATGAATTAGACATAGCGAATCTAGACACTCCGCCCTCCTCCTCAATTGCACCATATGATGCAAGTGCATTTTTCCCTAGGCATTGTCCAAGGAAAATTCAAGGCCCAATGTCTTTGCCTTAAAACTATATTTCAACTAGTTCCCTTCCTTCAAAGAGTCAAAACTTTTAGGGACTCGATCCCTCCTTAGCTCTTTGTTCTTCAAAGGCAGCCATTGCCTTAATCAACCCGCCTAAGCATGCTCAATGTCGATGTTGATGTTAAGACGTCTCTAGATTACTTCAGTGAGTGATCATCTCTCCAAAACATCTTCCCCATTTCAACTACTCCCTAAACACGCCAAATCACCTCATGTCCTCCATGTAGAATTTGAACCAAGCTATCAAAGAGGACATTCGTAAATAGCATAAAGTCACCTGGATCACACCCCCAATGGGAGGTCTCAAGCCAAAGATGGCCTTCTATATTGAGACTTTTTTGGAGATGGGAGAGTGTTGTCGCCCAACCTCCATACATCAACAGACACTAGATGCATTCCCTTAGGATCCCCATTGGTTAGTTTTGGGTGGCCTTCCACGAACTCCGAATTGAGATAGATCACCACCTCTCGCAATCAAACACAAATTGATAGTTCTTCCATGTACATGAGAAAAAGACAAAGAAGTGCCTCATTTTCCAATGCCTCGTCTATTAAGAGATCAACAAGAGATACTATTGCTTGTTTAAGGACTCAAGACGCTCCTTTCTACATTTTGTCACTACCCCAACTAGAGATGTCTTGCCCTCTTCATGAGGGAAGTATTTTGAAACAAATCTTATTCTATACATGTCTTGTCCAAAGGCCTTCAGAAGGATCCCTCATATGTCATGTTGCCATGTATGACCTATGCAACAAGGCAAAGATTCATGACTTTAGATTCCATATCGATGCGACATAGCGCTACCTCAATGCCCCCCCAAGCAACCACCCAAGAGGTCAACCTACCTCGAAACACATGAGGAATTGTGCTCCAAGATACAAGGTGTACACCACCAAAACAATAGACAATTCAGATCTAGAGGGTCCCAGAGTCAAGCTCCCTCCACCCCTCTCACCACTCCTCAAGTTCATCCAAGTATCCAATTCCATTAAGATTTTTTTCACCACAAACTTGGATGTTATGAGAGTTTAGTTTCCTCGCTCTTAAGCTCCCCACAAGATCAAACAACCAAGCCTTCTCAATGTGAACCAATACCTAGAGGATATCATTGGCCAATGCATTAGCTAATAGACACAAGTTGTACACCACTACAACAATGGACAATTCAGATGCACGAGGTCCAAAGTCAAGCTCCTCCCACCCATCTCACCACTCAACTTCATTCAAGCATCCAAATTTCGTTAGGATTTTCTTCCCCACAACCTTGGATTTTATGAGAGTTGAGTTTTCGCGTTCTTAAGCTACCTACATGATCATACAACCAGGCCCTCTCAATGTCAACCACTCCCAAAAGCATATCATTAGCCAATGCAGTAGCACTCCCAAAAGCATATCATTAGCCAAGGCATTAGCATGACTTCAATTGGGAGCCTATATCACAATCCCATCACTCGCCCTTGCAGTAAGCTCCAACTCCAACAAGCCTCGACATCCTCTCCTTTGTTTCAACATCGAGACTATATTGTATTTGTACTTTATTTTGTATCTTCTCTTATCTATATATTAGCTTTTGCAAGACACTTTGTTCTCAATTTTGATTTGGAAGTTGTTTTCACACTGCAACTTTGTACCTGCACTAGATGTACTCCTTTTAGTCCCACTATCCTACTTTCATGGTTATTTGTTGGACATTAATAAATTATCTTGTGATCTATCTTACATTGTATCAAAGTATTAATTCTACATGACTACAAGAACAACCCTTTCAAGTGTTGAAGTTGCTTTGAGCATGGACATCTTGCTTATATGTGCCCAAATTTCTAAAATCCAACACAGGCACAAACTAAAACCTCCAAAGATGCGGGGTACCAAAGTGTTTAATCCACATCCTCAGATTTCTAGAGTCAGATTGGAAAGCAATCTCTAATAGATTTTAAAGATCTTATAAAAAAAAGATGACCCAAAGAACTAGTAGGGCACACCTCAATGCTTTTCACACTCTTGTAGACTCAAAGTTGGAAAAATGGCCAAAGGAATATGCCATGTAAGAATTTTCTACATACTTTGGAATTGGAATCATGAAAAGGTTGCTTGTGATGTTTTCCAACGATACATGCATCACATTGCTTCAATTTCTTCGTAATTGTGGGCTGACCAAAAACACCAATCTTCTTCAACAAACGAAGACTATCATAATTGATATGTCCATATCTAGCATGCCACAAAAGACTAGATGGCAATGTACCTTCATCACTATGAGAAAAGTGTGCATAATTATGTGCCCTTACAGATGTCCCTTTTAGCTTCAACAATCTCTCATCTTCCCATCTTGTCATGATGCCCTAGTTGTTAGATTTCCTTATCTCAATTATTCCATCAACCATGTTAGTGGAATGGCCTTGCTATCAAATGTGCATAAGAGACATCAAGTTCCTCTGCAACGAAGATAGAGAACATTATGCAACATAAAGTTTGGGAATCCAAGCAATTTGAGCCTATTCGTGTCAATTCCCTCAAGTTTGAGGCTGGATTTATCTACAAAATATACTATACCATCTACATTAACATTTCAATTCTTCAAAAAAGAGTATTTTCTAAAAGTCATGTGGCAGGTAACAACAATGTCAAGCAGCCAAGTATCTCTCCAGGCAGCAAATGAAGCATTAAACAAAATTTCATTTACACCAATATTCAAAGTTCAGGAGCGTTAACTTATTCATGAGCTTTACCTCTTTCTTCTTTCTACTCTTTCTTCTCTATGATCTTCTCCAAGGAATTATGCATGTCTTTGCCTCATGTCCCTTCTTGCCACAACAGAAAAAATAAAGATCAAATCTCTCACCGTGGTTATTTCTACCCCCTGCCTCTAAAATTCTTTCTTCCACTTCCTCTCTTACTACCTTCTCCTTTATAAGAAGCATGTGATTAATCCTTCTTTTTTTTAGCAAGGCACACAATCTCCCCAATGGGTTGAACTACCTTCTTTCCAAAGGTTATCTCATTCTACAATTTTATCCACCAAAGTGTCAATTTTGAGATCCTTCAGTTGGCCACTAGCTTGAAGTGACGCAAGATAGTGAGAATATGTCTATCCCCCTACCTTTGAAATTATTTCTTCCACATCCTCTCTTATTGCCTTCTCCTCTAGAAGAATCAAGTGATTGATTCTTCCCTTTCTAAGCAAGGCACACAGTATCCCCAGTGGGTTGAATTGTCTTCTTTCCAAAGGCTTTCTCTTGTTCTGCAATTTTCTCCACTAGATTGTCAAATTTGAGATCATTCGATTGGCCACTAGCTTTAAGTGACTCAAAATAGTGAGAATATCTTGGGTAGAGGACCTTGATGACGATCGTGAGAGAAATGTCTACCTTCACACCAAAGGCATCAATTTCAAGCATAATGGCTTTAATTTCTTATGCTAAAACCATGGGGCCATTATCCTTCAACTCTAGGTTGAAGAGCTTCAACAAGAACTGAATAAAGCTACAATTTTGAGAGTGAATCATACAAGTCTTTCAATTTCTTCAAAGCACCATACAAATGTGTAATAGACATGATATGACAACTCGACTCTTCACTTACTATAACAGCAATCAATGCATAGGCTTTCATGTCTTTGCTCTTCGCAAGCTCTTTGTCTTTTGTAGGCTCTCTAGGTTCACCTCCTTTCTCAAAAATGCCATCCCACAAATCATTGAATATGAGTGTGTTTGATCTTCCTCAACCATTCTAGATAGTTCTCCTTGTCACTAAGCACCACACCGACAATAGAAACAAGCAAGTGCATTTTCACAAATAAAATCACTTGAACAAGCTCTACAATATAATCTTTGTGAAACAATAGCTACAAGTATAGACTATACTAAAAACATTTCCTTTGCTACCACATTTATAGCTTCCATTTCTTTTTATCTATTTTTATGGCAATACATAATCTTCACAATCGAACATCTGGTTGCCAGAATGATTTTACATTGAACCAAAATTGACATAGTTTTAACGACAAAACCTATCTTAGTTTTCAAATTCTATATTCTCTTCATTGTATCATATTCCATAGATTGATTCTTGCCCAACACCATAACACATGAAAAAATAAAAAGAAATAAAAGAAAGCTTCCCCACTTTAGCATTATGCTACTCTATTCACATTAATCACGTTCTTAATCTCTTCTTCTATCAACTTAAGAACAGTGCCTTTGAAGACACCATTCTTCATATGACCTTTAATCTAGTCTAGCTTGTACACTTTCGCAGGAAGTTCAATGCAGCTGTTGTATTCCCATCCACTGCTATCCAACTCTACCGTCAATCTAGAGTAACACATATGACAATACACAAATGATGGTACACATAGCAAAGTAGGGTTTTCCAAAAAAAAACACAAAATAGAAAGTTTCAACACCACTTTGAACATTGGTCATTCCCCCCTCCTCTAGGGTCTAACCCTTTGCCTCTACCTCAAATCTTGAAGTTAATCCTCCAAGGACATTAGTCAACACCGTACAATTTTGATGAAACTTCCTAATCCAATCGTTAAAATAAGGTAGAAAAAACTTCCCATGCTTAATAAGTGATTTTGCTTTACTAAAGGGTATATTTTTATTAAGGTCACGATAAAGGTGTTCAATCAACTTCAACAATTAGGCATCAGCACCACCAACATCAAGGTACATACCTGGTTTGATGTGCTTGAATAAATTCCAATCCCTTATCCTCATACATGATAGAATCTAGTGGAAGCATTGCAATCCTGAAATCCTGAAATCTATTAAGTC
Organism: Larix kaempferi; assembly: GCA_027924585.1. Taxonomy (NCBI): domain Eukaryota; kingdom Viridiplantae; phylum Streptophyta; class Pinopsida; order Pinales; family Pinaceae; genus Larix; species Larix kaempferi. The sequence continues at coordinate 18,684,187 of BSBM01000668.1, read as the reverse complement.
TATTGAATTTTGAATGGGATCTAAAATTCTACTTTTTGCATATGAAGTCTGATGATGTTGGAACCACTCTCAAACATCCTGAAACAATTAATGGTAAAGTTAAAAATTTAAGTAAAAGGATAGAAAATAAAAGATAAGGAATGTCACTTTTACAAGGAGAATGTCACTTTTAAACTCCATTGCGATTTTTTGGGTCTTCGCGCGACTTTTTAGGAAAAATCGCCGATTTTTTGAATCGCAAGGTCTGATTTTTATGGCCGAAAAAATCAGCAGGCCAAACGCGATTTTTCGGCCATGTTTTCCACTATGATATACCACAATCCTAGGGATTATGGTACAAACACACACACACACACACGCATATTTTAAAGTATTTACGCTAATTTTCAAAAGGCTTCAAAGACAGTTGACTGTGTCCCAGTTCTGCATATTATGAATGATGATACTGCAGTAGCTGTAGCATATACTATTGTTATGGAATAAATTATGCTTTAACCCTATACAGCATAATCCAATTGTGTGCATGGACATCAGAAAACAACACACTAAGCTTATTTAACATGATTGAATCAATAACGTGTTGCACCTGTGTTTATGATTTCCCTGAAGAGTTATCAAAAAATAAGTTTAAATCAAAATATTCTTCTCTCTATATGGATGGGAATAAGCACAATCATTTGAAAAGTTGGATATTATCTTTGACCTGTTATAACAAAAAACAAAGCCTACAAAACTGTCTGCAATCTGCATGCCTTTAACCCTTGCATTCTTTACAATATCCATAAATAATAACCATTTCATAAAAGATTTTACATTTATCAATCAAGCTATCATCCATTATGATCAAGCCGGTTTATATATATAAATGACTACCACTATTATTGTCAAAAAATACCTGGATTCAGATTCAAATGGAAAATTGAATAATGGCACATTGGAAGGATTAAGGTAACATGTCAACAACCAATACTACTATTATCTGAAACAATATAATATGTACATTGTACTATGTATCACAAACGATCAGAGAGGAATTTCACAATGGCACAAAAGATTATTTGTCTGCCTATTTGTTGGCATCTGTCAAAGACTACAAGGACTGTTCATCCAAGAAAGAAATGTTTATCCAAAAAGTTAGACTCTTAAGCAAAAATGGCAGAGCAGCATGCAATAGTGTACTTACCATTATCAGTACTGAGAGCCTCCCTAGTTCTGTCTTCCCTGGAGTTTTCTTTGATTGTTGTCCCTGAATTTGAATCATGAATCAGAATCATGAAATCTCTTTCCAAAGCCATTATCTATCAGAAACTTAGTGATAAGAATCCACATCAATCAATAAACAACCAAGATTCAAATTCATTCCAATTTACAAATGAGATTAATTGCAAACAACAAGAAATTCAACTTATTGGACAGTCTACAAGAAAATCCCTCTAAACATTAAGCTCCCAAGAGTCATAACATGTAATATGCTGTAATCTGTTATTCTATGCTAGCAATTTTGCTTCAAACGAAAAAATAAACACAGAACACTAGTAACAACTAAAATTGCCTGGAATGCAGTCATAATGTAACAAAAAAATCCATGAGATTTAGGGCTGAAGGATTAACTACAAACCTGAACCACTGTACATATAGCCTAGAAGAAGAAATGCCCCCTGAAAAATGATACCAGGTCTTTCTTACATTATTCATGTATTTAAAATTGAGATATGACCGAAGGACAGATATTGACCTCTAAAGAACTTTTTTGGAAAGTATGACCTCTAAAGTACTTTTTTGGAAAGTAAACAAATAGTTCTAATGACAATAAAGTACAACATGAATTGAAGGAGAATACCAAGACGACCAAGCCAATTGAAAATAAAGGTGATGACCGAGACTTCTGATGAAGTGAGCCAGTTAACGGTGTAACTGTACTCTCTGCAAAACGTCTGGCAGTGGGATTCACTGGTCTCCGAGACATCGCTACAACCTTCTCAGACCAGAAATTCACCTGCAAAATATAGATTATCAAGCACTGGCCCAACCATAGAAAAAATTGAGATTAACATGCTGTCAGACTCCACCATGCATATGCCTCAATGGATCTGTATATGGTATGGTCAGAACTTTCAAGCACAGATACTGTTGTCTTAACCTGCATACCACATTAACCTTCTAAAAAAAAAGGCGTTCTATGAACTGCATATAAAGATGTAAAGAACTCGTATGACATATCAGCATAATAGCATGACATGATGCCGTTTAACTTTAGCATATACCATTCAGCTCAACAGGCTACGTATTTCATAATGACAGAAGTTTAAACCATCAGAATGCAAAAGTAAGCATCTTGATCAGCTGAAGAAGATATTCATGTGATTGCAGGAAAGCGAAAGGTTGCATTAATCTGAATTTAGCCTTTGGCATAAAACTACAATTTGCAAGCAATGACTAGTAAAATACTCCAAAACAAAACAGTTCGACAAAGACGCCAGCTAGAAGTTCAGCTTATACTATTCAGCTCAATGGGCTATGTATTTCACAAGGGCAAAAATTCAAACAATTGGAATGCAACAGTAAGCATCTCGGTAAGCAGAGGAAGGTATCCATTCGATTGAAGGATAGACAAAGGGTGATTAATCTGGATTTAGGCTTTGGAATAAAATACAACTTGCAAACAATGACTAGGACATCTCAATGCTTGTATCTTTCTTTCTTTATTTACTCTATATTAGGTTTAGCTCCGGCATTGTCTAGGAGTTACATTTGCACTCCCACATTGTACTCATACTGTTTGTATCCTGTTGGTCCCATTAACCTACTTTTGCAGTCATTTGTTGGACATTAATAAAATTATCTTATCTTATGTTATCTAATAAAAAACAGTTAGACACAGACACCAGTTAGAAGTTTCCATTCTGTTTGTTCAATCAGAAATTACCGTCATACTTGGATCATGGTGATCTACTGAACCAAGACAATAAACTAGTATGCAATTTGTATTTTTGCACTATTTCAGTTATCGATTTATGTAGTCTATTTAGACTTTCAATTGCCAGTAGTTCTTGAAGATAGTTGTTTGTTGTTGTTTTGAATTTCTATTGTCGGTCAGCTGTGAATAGGGAAGATGAGATAAGATAATTTTATTAATGTGCAACAAATGACCATAGAAAGCAGGTCAATAGAACTAAAAGAGTACATGAGTACATGGTGGGAGTGCAAAAGCAACTCCTATATCAACACTATCAAAAGCCAAGAGTAAACATTGTTCATATTCAGCATTCTGTTTGTTTCCTAATTGCATTTTATTTTCCCAGTGGTTTTTGGAAGTAGGCCACCTGCTCATCCCACAGTGCAAGTTGTGTGAATAGGTTCATGTCTTGAAGATTCTGGTCTTATTATTTATTCTTCTGTCTATGAAAGTGGCCTGGATTTGGATTTATATAACCTTTGTAGCATTTCAACTTACATTGTTAAAGGAGGATTTCCAGATTCAATAAAACATGTTTAAATTTTTCTTTCACACAGTTCCCAGTTCTGCTCACTCAATCCAGAAAGTTACAGATTGCCTACATGGCTAACAATATTGTGTTAATTGTGCCTACCTCTGTTTTGAAGTAATATGGTTGAAGCTTCTAGCTGAACTGATTAACACAATATTTCATTTTTTTCTTCTACCCATATATCTCTTTCCTGTGTGCCAAAACATGATCTCCAGTAGCTATATTTCTCATTAGTTTTTCCTGATTTTTCATTGCATGGTACGTAAACTTCCACTCCTTTCTGGATGCACTTATCGATGGGCAAACAAGATCACATAACTCTTTTGAAGTACAGTTTTACTTTGGACCAAGATACGAGTTATTGAAACCTTGATACCTAAATCCGGTGCATGCCCTTAAGACCTAAATATTAAACTGGTACATGCCCCCTGTCAAAACACAGCATGTAATGACCTTACTCAGGTAAGGATAAACATAGTGACGGTAACGCTAAGCATAACTCAGTTAAGGATAAGTAGCATTGGACTATCATATGTAGTCAGAGAAAACCTGAGGAGAATCCAACAGACCAAAACACCGTGTACCTTGCATGCGACGAATGCAGATTTAAGATATGTTTGCCGTTAAATTAGCAAATAATTCTATAAATCAACCGCTAGATCAATAAAAATATACAAAGCATCAGTTTACATGCTGCGCTTTCTGAGTAAAGGGAGACAGAAAGATTTCCCTTTCAATGAACACCAGAGCAAGTAGGACCAAGTATCAGTGAGGATCGGCAGTAGTTCGTAGCATTTATTATAAGAAGAAAACAATGAACGAGCACGACACCTTTGGTATACTATTGGAAAATTAGTTCAAAACAATTCAAAAATAAACTCCACAGCTACGTGCATTTTCTTGATAAAAAAAATATCATTAATCTTCAGCAGCAGCAACCAAAAAGGGTCAATGGGACTAGAAGTTACTATATCGCAAATGAACTCTTGATGGATCTGCAATCTAGATTCTAATATAGGCATGTCGCTTAACACTATATTATACCCTAAAGAGAACATAAATAAAATTATTTCGATTGAGTAGATGAAGCTGAGGGCTCAAATATAACTCCATGCCCTGGGAGACCTGTGCCGGCTGCTTAAGAATTTCAATCATCATGGTCTCGCTGCTTATGATTTTGCTCATTGCAGTCCCAGTAACGCAAGGCACTATCTAAATCACCCCGAAGAGAACCCAACCAATGTTGAAAAAATCGATTCGACAAACAATTCAGCAAGGTTGAAGTGTAAAATCACAACACGAACTCAACAAAAACTTGTCACAATCATTCAAAATGAGATATTTGACTCATCAGGCAGGAAATAGTCATTGCAAGGTTTCAAAGTCGAACCCTAGAGCACTCACTGTCTGCTAGCTTGATTTACCAGTAAAGCATCAAACTCTGGAAACAATTTAAATCGGTCTTGCAGCAGTTCAAAGCCAAGTTTAGAACCAGGAGTACTAAGAAAACTCAATGTTATTTTCCACGATGGATCTGGCAAAGCTAATCAGAGGAGGCTGAATGATAAATGCTCATTTGTCAACCTCTTCGTGCCTAAAAAGAGTGCAAGTCACACAATCTACGGGGGGCTGACCAGTAAATGCTCATTTGTGCATGTCACACATCCTCCAGGCATTGGCAGCAGCCTATCACTGTAGCATATCATAAAGTTTATCTATAAGTTCAATTTTTCGCCTTAACCCAATGCAAGATCGAAACAAGCCCGAATGTCAGGCCTCAAAACACCACGGAAGCTTAGTTGACCATAGTATCCCCTTTGATTATCACCATTAGCAGAACAAATTAACTGTGCAGCATTAAAGACTAATCCCAAAATTCCTACTGTGAAATCTAACTAACCAGATCTGAAAATATTTAACGCTTATAACTTAAAAACAGAATGTGAAACAATAGTGGGTCAAATCTCGCAGAGTAAAGTCTAATGTAACCAATTCTCTGTACCTTCTACGCTGTTTACAGTACAAGGCCAGATCTAGTGAATTACAGTGAACATTTTGACTTCAACTAAAAGATTTCTCGTAAAACAATAAAGTGTTTGAAGATTCCAGTGTAAATTGCAGATCCAGCAAATTGCTAGTGAGATCTTTACCTCGAGGAAGAATGCCCAGGCGATCTGGTGCGAAGCGGACCGCTGTATTCTGTTTCCCCTTCTTCGCTTGCTTCTACTTCTAACACTATGGCTAGTGTTGTTTTTTAAATTATGGCCGAGCTGAAATCTTATTATAAAACAAAAAATAAGTCGGTGGCACATGTGGGTTTCATCCCTTTAACCTTTTCAAAATTCTTTTTGAAATACGACATATATTATATCTAGTTATTGTGAAAAATCTGTTTGGAAATATCGACACTATGTGGTGGTGGATTACGAGGTTTGGTAGAGATCAAGTTCAACTTAAGTGAAGATGTTATATTGGAACAAAAATTAAAGAATTAATCATATAATATTTTGATATTTGTATTGGGTAATTAGCACAATATCGGGTACACGTGTCATAAATTGTGTTTTATTTATTTCTCAACTACTAACTACTAGTTATCGCATGTAAATATATATATATATATATATACATATATAATTGTTTATTTCGAATGGTATCACTATCATAAAATAAATCTTGACATTACAATTGTCTCATCTTCGTGTAATCTAGGAAGAGGACCCTTCTTTGTCCACCCCAAATTGTAAAATACTAGCACAACCACTTAATATGTGGCCGGTGAATACCGATAGGCCAAGTTAAGTGTGATAAACAAGTAATAAGTTATATGTTACTTGTTGTTTGCCACCAAGTTCATTATCCATGCATCAGCCAAGAGTTATCCATACATCAACTACCAACCATTTTTTATATTTTTTTTCTATATAATTGTTTATTTTGAAATTTGAGTGACTAACATAAAATCAATCTGGATAGTACACTTGTCTCATCCTCGTGCAATCTAAGAAAAGCATAAATGTTAGTCCACCCCAAATTCTAATATATAAGCACCTATTGGTGTAACTATGATCTTTTGAGCCTCGGATTCGAGTGACAATCTCGCTCACATGAGCCAGCTCCCCTCTGGGGCCCGCCACCTTCAAGAGCACACCTGCACTAGTCCACCTGTCGGGCTCTCCACCTGTCAACACAAGCACCAAGACAACGGCGCGGAGTTAGTACAAGAGGACCCTCTCCAATGCTCGGCATTAACTCGCCCTCATGCAGAAGGCACCTCGACGTTGGCGGATGGTGCTAGAAAGCACCTTAGACATTAACTCACCACCTTTCTCAAAAATGACTGCCAGATGCATTAACTCCTTCCGCAGGGTTAAAGCGCGCAAGCTGGGCCACTTGCGGTTCAGTGCTGGCATTCGAGATTATTCTACTGCACTGGATCCCGCTCGGTACTGCATTGTTGTTCTTGCTTCGGCTCTGGTTCAAGACGCTCTCAGCCGACCCGCGGCCATGACGCAACCAAGAGGAACTCCTCGTCGAGGTGGTAGCAGGAGAGGCACTGGCAGACGACCCAAAAACACCACTAACTGGACAGCGATGGACGACTATGCGAAGAGTGTCTCTGCCTCCACCCACGACCTCATCGACAACTGGGAAGCACGCAGAGTCACGGCCATGCTTGCTTCGGGGAGGAATGGAGGGAACATTAACCATTAATGGTTAATTAAGAATATGATGAGCACCCTGGTGGAGGAAGTGGTGGCCAATTGGAACACCAACAGAAGCACTCTCAGGGACATCAAAACCAATCTGACAGAGATGGGAGAGCATCTGGATATCATGGAGGCAGGTCTGATCTGGGATAATTTCTCCCTTGGGTGCAACAACGAGCTGGAAACTCTCCAAAAGGCTGAAGAAACTGAAGACCCGACAGGTCAGGGAGATGGTATGAAAGATGTGGACAGGCATGTCAGGGCGGACGGTGGTCATCCTTCTGCAACGCTGGCCACCCTCGACTCTGTACAAAAAGATGGCAATATGGACTTGGGGAATGACACCACTCTCCTCAGTGGCAGCACTAGACCTCCGTCCCCTGCTCTCCCCTCCCTCGGGACGGTGGAAGACTACTATGGCAATTGCCCCATAATTGAAGAAGAGTCAGACACGTTCCATGCCGAAGCTAATCCCTAGTTAGTCTCCAAGGGCATCGGGTTACTACTGTGACATCCAACTTTTTTGTTTCAATATTTTTTACAGTCTGTTTTTTAGAACTTTTAGTATACATGTTATGTAATTTTCGAACAAGACCCAGCATCAATTCTGGGCAAGCCTTCTCTATAAGGTCTTTTTTTGTATAATGCTAGTTTTTACAATATTTTTGAGCGTCTGGGATGGTGGCTTCACTACATGAGGCCTCCCCAGCCGGCTAATAACCATCCTGACACTTGTGTAATCTCTGTTATGCTTCTTGCCTCTCGTAATTAAATGTACCTCTGCAACTTTACAAAAAAAAACTATGATCTTTTGAGAGGTTATCATCTTCAATGTGTTTAATTGTAGAGGTTTTTTTCATTATCAAACCCACTTAGCTTGCAACATCTTTCTACTTCACTCAATCTTGGTTAAGTTCATGGTGTGATGATGGTCATCAATGACAATGACACAAACTTCTCTAAAACCATGTTTAATATTCATTTTGAAGTTTCAAAATTCTAGATTGTGTATTTTGAGTTCTAATATTTTTCCTTCATGGGTGATTCTCTAGCCTTCAACCCAACTCCCAACGGGCACGTGATCGCATGGGAGGAGCTCATTAATGATGCTATAGATGGAGGGGCAGATACACACAACTCTTCAGATGTGGATCCTCTTCAACGTCGTGCTATAAATGCTCGACTCGACATTCATGATCCCATGGAGGAAAGAGGGTACGAATACTTGCAAGCTTGTAATGGAGGAGATCATTAGTACGGAGACGAGGATGATAGGAAAATCCACTAGGCCTGTCACGAATTCAATGATAATTCGTGTAGTGGTAGCTCTTATGGCGCCAATTTGGAGAATGGAAGGTTTAATATGGTCAAGTAGCCCTTTTTGCATTGCTTTCCATTGCGAGCGGAGCAGAGCGACAAGTTTCAACAGCATTGGGGATGTTGTTTATAGAGCACTAATAGGTATGGTCGGAGAGTGATTTCATGGTGTCACCATCGCAGCAGCAACTATCACACAGGTGCCTATACTATGGAATCCAATGTCCTCTCCCAAGAGATTGGAAGCATCGGCAACGACTTATATGATGTCAAAGCAGAGGTTCAAAGCTATGGAGATGACATGCAGACTCGGCTGCAGACGCTGGAGCTCGAAGTCCAAACTATTCTTGAGTAGGTGGAAGACATTACTCGAGCTCTAAAGGTCCCCCACTCCACTCTCAGAAGCCCATCGATGTATCAACATGATTACTTCAGTGAATCGGGATGATGAGGTTCCTCCCCCCTCTCGGCACATGACTAATACCTTGCAGCTTACAGTGGAGACGATAATCAAAGAAGAACCTACCCCGTCACCCAATTCCAAATGTCCTCAAACTGATGTGGGCACGTCAGCAGGGCAAGAAGGTAGTGTTCCTCTGGGTTTGGCTCATTAGTTTTTCATGCTTAGTATTTTTGTTATCCCTAGTGCTCGGTCTTTAGTTAGATTAATAGCGAAAAATATAACAGTTGCCTTGAGTATTTTGAATTTGCATGTAAGCATAAACTTTTTAAAAAGTTATCACACAAGTAGTCATAAACAGATAGTCTCTGTTTGGTTTTCTGGTCTCTCCATTGGAGCTAGAAACTCTCATCTTTTTGATAGAGGGTGGGCAAGTTTCCCTACGGATTGCCCGCGCTTGGCATGACTGTAAATTTCTATATTATTGCAGCTTAATATTATTTCTTATCTTACCAAAAAAAAAAGTTGTAATATTAGATATATCAATTATTTGCATGCATGAACTCAAGATATGCATTGTTTTGAAATTAAAATCCAAGTTTATTGTGTATTAGTTGCAATATTTATTATGGGTGCATTTAGATTCAATCCAGTGTTACATAAGCAATGACTTGATGCATCACCCCACCCACAAAAGGATTGTGTCTTGTTTCTTTCTATGCAATTTCTTTTTGGGTAGAGAATGTTTATTTTGACTTAAGTAAAATCAAATGGTGAATGTTTATATATGTCATCGTTCGATTCGTGTTTAAATTTCAAGGAAGATATACCATGCATCATGGGTTGAAAATGTGATGAATTTGTCTAATTTTGTAGCAAACCTTCCTCTGATTGTGAAAATTTGATGATAGTTATAATTCCCATTAATCTAGGACTCTAATCAAATTTTTAATGATCTAGCCAATTCATAGTTGAAAAACTCTTAAGATTATCATTCCAGCGTACATTAAAGTTAGATTTAGATCGTGGTGGAATTATAATGATCCCTAAAATTTATGGTAAAAAAGAGAGATTAGTTTGCTACAATATTAGTTTATTCCAAATGCAACTTCTATGCATTAATGTGGTGTTTAGATTTAAAACTCTCCACAAATCAAACAATTACTTGACAAAAATTAAATAGGATATTTGCAAACAAATAAATAAAAATTTGTTTATTGTGGGGTATTTGGCCAGAGAGAAATAAAATGACCTTTCATGACAAAGTGTGGGACTCGGCAATAGTGGCACATAAAATCAAAATCTTGTTTAAGGAAGGACACAAGGATAGAAAACAAAAGATTACTTGGATCCTAAAAGAGCCTATTAGACAAAATGAATGTTGGGATTTTTTATGGGGTGTGCCAAGGGATACTAAGCATTTGTGGTGCTAGAGTTGTTTTGTTTCTAACACCTTCTCATTACTTCACCTTAATGTATGGAGCAGGTCAAGGAACAAATACCAAAGCATAACTCTTTGTCTTTTGGGTACTATTAAAATTTGCCCTTGACAAAGGTAACAGAATCTTGCATGTGTTGGGGGACTCAAAAATATCAGTGCATTGATTTAATGGAAATTGTGAAACCACAAATATAGTGTTATCTCGCATTTTACAAAGAGTTGGAGAGGCAGGAAACCAATTTATCGCATTATCTGTTGAGCATACTTTCAAGGATTCGACAAAAAAGTCAATGCTCTCTCAAAAGAGGCAATTCCTCTACAAGAAGATCTTTTGATTTCTCGAGAATTCAATGGAGAAGAGAGGTTTCTTAAAATTTCACAATACCTTTCTTTATCTAAATGGTTACTTCTTCATAATGTTTTCTTTTTTGTCATGCCTTTCAAAGGTATGGGGACTATTGTATAGGGATAAAAAGTTTTCTTGTAGCGGGTTGACTCAATTTTCAGGATTGAAGTCTGTTTATAGTGCAATGCATTCTACTAAAGTAGAAAAAGAGCATGCAATCTCTCCCATGAATATTTTGATTTCACATTTGAAATAGAAAATTTAAAACTAGCAATTGCACCAAAAAAGTAAAAACACGTCTTAAAATATGTGATTAATATTTGTTGAATATTCAACACATCAAAAAACACAAATATGTAATGTGTACATGTTTAGGAGAAACAAACGGATGCTTGCGTTGGAAGGAAATCCAAATACATATATTACAATGTGAATGTGGAGCCTTGGTAGACCCTTTGTTCATTGAATGTCAAGCTTCACTCAAAAATCACTTGTACAAGCATCACTAAAGTATCACTCATATTTTTATAGTTTGATACCCATATCTCATGAAAAGATATTGTCCTATTTAACATAATGTGGCGTGCAACCCTACAACTTTCTTTAAAAGGAGAAACCACTATCGAGCAAAAACCAATTAATTAAGTGCAGTAAGCATGTTATGTGTGCTAAAACACTAATATGTAATAATCATTGCAACAAGGTATGTAAAATTCCATGGATGCCATGAACAATCCCACAATCCAGCTTCATTGCCATAAAGACCTTCAACTACGTATTAATTTATATTTGTGAAAATGGTCATACACACATCGCACGCCTTACTCTAAGTTGTGTCCAATACGTATGTTGGATAGCATAGGGTATAGTCCAATCTATGTGTTGCAAACCACAAAACAATCTATGCATAGCGAATTACAAAAGCTACAACAACTTTTTTTACAGATGTTCCATTAATACATAACCAAGGAGAATTTTATAAAAATATAATAACATTCCATTATAAAATCACAATGAATATAAAAGTTTCAAAAAGACATCTAAAAATAAATAAAAAATAAAAAATGAGGGAAACGATTTTATATAACAACATATCACTATAGCATAATTCTATTTAAAGAGTATCGAATGTTCAAATTAGGGTTCCATTTATCAATGTTCCTTGAAATATCAAGTAAATGAGTAGATATAAGTGGTCTCCTTGCAAGTCAACGTGATACAAATCCCAAGTTCCAAACCCACGAACACTAGAATTATGTCACTTTTTGTCAATTTGTTTTCCTTGTGATGAAGCTAACAATATTGAGAATTATTTATTTCAATGAATTATGTGTAATTAAAGTTCGGAAGCCTTCCATTGTTAAACAATATTTCAACTAAATTGTGAAATGTCAAAATTTGATATATATGTAAGTCCATCAATTCAATTCAAAATGATTTCTACCAAGCCCAAAAGATTGGTTCACCTTCTTGTTATTTTGAGTTAAAAAAAAATCAAAAATTAAATAAATCGTTCAATTAATAATGATATTAAAATAATAATTTAATAGATTAATTAATAAATATGTTCTATGAATCTCCTCGTTGCTTTGACTTGTATGCTTACACAAGGACACAATATTGGGGACTCGGGCCACTTCAATATTTCCTTTTTAGGGGAGAGGATAACCGACAAGGAACGTAGGTTAGGGTTTTGCTGGTGCGTCTGCTCTAATGGAGCTACCGCCGGATCCCGGTCGCAATGGTCCAGATGAAGCTCGCCCCCTCATCTCTGACCTCTTCAAGGCGCTTGTTGCTTCACAGCCCGCTTCGTCGAAGGTCACAGCTCCGCCTGACTCCAAGTTTGTTAAAAGAACAGAGGTTCCAGAAGTTAAGCTATCATCAACAGCCTCGAAATGCAAAGTTGTTGCTTTGGCAGAAAAGGGACTGGTAGGACATTTTACGGGTCTTTGGCCTTCCCGTCGTTCCATTGAAACTTGGCTCAACAAAAACTGGCACCCTCTAATCCAAGGAGAAGTCCAGCAAATCTTTTGTGGAAAAGGGTTCTTTGTTTTCTACTTCGAAAAAAAGGAGGCCCGAGACCTGATCTTCAGAAATGGGCCATATTTTATGGGTCCAAGAGGAATGTATCTTAATAAATGGGATCTCTCCTTTGACCTAGAAAAGGACATTCCAACGGCAGTCCCTGTCTGGGTTAAGTTGCCGCATCTTCTCCTTCACTGCTGGAATGATGAAGTTCTACGAGCTATTGGCAACTCACTAGGAAAATACATTGATAAATCGGAGCCAAAACCCCCAATGTTCTCATGTGCAAGAATTTATGTTGAGGTTGACCTGGAAAAGGGCCTCCCAGAAGCTATAGACTTGGCAATGGAAGGATGGAGCCATAGACAAACCGTCGATTATGAGCAGATACCTTTTAAATGCAAAGTCTGCCATGAATATGGGCACTTTGTGAGGTTATGTCCTAAGAGAAAAATCCCAGAAGCAGAAGAGACTCAAGGAGGAGAATGGAATGAGGTCTCAAGGAAAAAAGGGGGCAAGAACAATACAAGTACAGTGGCCAAATCTCCACCCAAAAATAAAGAGAACTCCAACAAGTTTCAGACCCTGAGCATCGAGGAAGATGAAGAAGAACAGGAGAAAGAAAAACAATCAGAGGAACATCAGGGAGATCAGACGCAAAACAATATTGAGGATGAGAACCAGAGTTTTCCCGCCTGTCAACATGCAGCTGATGGAATAGAGGCATCTCTAAATTCGGGAGGATCAGTAACAAGAGCCAAAGCAAAATTATTTCAAGAAGAAACTTCAGAAAGCAAAGAAGATGAGCAAGAACCCATAGTCAAAAGAGGAAGAAGACTCAACAAAACAATAAGAGAACAAAAAGCAGCCAGAGAAAGGGCGGCGGGTAAGCAAACCAGTCTGGACCAGTATGTAAGAATAATATCCAGTGGAAAGCAGCCTCAGGAGGAAAGAAAGGACATAGCAGGTCCTCTTTCAATCAAAAAATAATGAAAATAGTCTCCTAGAATTGCAGAGGATTAGGTGGAAAGCAAAAAACAGAAGCAATAAAAAGAATAAAAAAAATGGAGAATATATCAATCCTCACAATCCAGGAGACCAAAATGCAAAAGGGGGACAACATCAATACCATGAAGCATGTCTGGCCCAAAGGAGAAGGAATAGTTGTTAATGCATTAGGAGCTTCCGGAGGAATAATATCCATTTGGGACGAAGGTAAGTATAAATGCCATTCCTCTAAAATAAATCGGCATTGGATTTTTATTGAGCTTGAAGATATTTCAAGCAATGACAGGTTCTGGGTTGGAAACATATATGGGCCGACCATGTATGGCCAAAAGGAACAGTTTTGGAATCAATTAATAGACCTTCGCCACAGCTTGGCAAATCACCCTTGCATACTTGCAGGAGACTTCAATGTCACTATTTCAGCGGCTAAGAGGAAAGGGGGGTAAAAAATCAGAGACCCTTATGGAGAAAGAATGGAAGATTTAATGTCTGATTGGAATCTTATTGATATCAAGCCCAAGCAAGGTGTCTTCACCTGGAATAACAAGAGGATTGGCCCTAGCCATATTGTTGCTAGATTAGATCGGTTTCTAATAAGCTCCTCTTTTCTCTCCAACCCCAAACTCCCTGAATCTAAGATTCTAGCCTCAGCCACCTCGGACCATAGGCCCATCTCTCTCCCTCTTCTTCTCCTCACCTGACAACCTGGGTCCCCTTCCCTTCAGGTTCAACCCGGCTTGGCTTGAGAATCAAAGCTGCTTGGATGAAGTGATATCGATTTGGAAACAGTTTATTCCTGGGTCTCCAGGTTACATTTGGGAGACCAAACTTAAGAATGTTAAAAAAACGCTGAAAAATTGGGCAAAAAAAAATAATACGAAGCCTGGCGAAGAGCTCGAGAAACTTCAAAAGGAGCTGGAACATCATCAAAACAAAATTGAGCAGACTGCAGTCACGATGGAAATGCTTGGAGAAGAAAAAGATCTTGACGAAAAAATTCTGAACATAGCTAGAAGAGATGAGGAAGAATGGAGACTCAGATCAAGATGTCTCTGGCTAAAGGCAGGAGACAGGAATACTAAATTTTTCCATGCTCAATGCAAGGAGAGATACAGGAAAATTAACATCATGAGTCTCACAAGGGAGGATGGCCAAAAGATAGAGGGGCAGGATGTCATTCTTCAAGAAGCCAAAGCTCACTTTGAAAGTTTATATAATGAGAATGAGGACGTTCCCAAAGAAGATCTGGACCAAATGAGTATGGAAATCCCCAACCTCATCTCAGAAGCAGACAACAAGAGGTTAATGGATCAGATAACAGAAGAAGTGAAAAAAGCAGTTTGGTCACTTCATCCAAAAAAGGCCCCCGGCCCGGACGGACTCTCCATCCACTTTTATAGAAAACTTTGGCACTGGCTTAAAAAATATCTTATCAGAATGCTTAATTGGACAAGGAAAAGAGAAAGAATTGGAGGGGCCACCAATTCCACTTTCATTGCTCTTATTCCCAAGGAAAAAAACCCTCACTCTATAGGAAGATTCCACCCTATCTCCCTCTGTAATTCTTCCTACAAAATCCTCACCAAAATCATTGCTAACAAAATCAAGGGACTACTTCCCAGAATCATATCCCCAAATCAAGGAGGCTTCATGGCTGAACGACAAATCTACGACAACATTCTTCTTGTTCAAGAAGCAATACACTCAAGCGTTCAGAGGAAAGATTCAGGTATGGTTATAAAGCTTGATATGGCAAATGCTTTCGACAGAGTAAGGCATGAATTTCTTTTCACAGTTATGGCAAAATTTGGTTTTGAAAAAGATTTTATAGGATGGATCAAGGCTTGCATTGGATCTCCTTGGATTGCCCCCTTAGTAAATGGCAGACCCTCTTCCTTTTTTCGATTGTCTCAAGGGTTGAGGCAAGGCTATCCCCTCTCTCCCAGTATTTATGTCATCATGGCAGACTCCTTGAGCAGGAAACTCAACAGTCTGCAAATGAATGGCTCCCCCCCAGGTATTGTCATAACCAAAAATGTCTCTCCTATTAATCATGCTCAATTTGCTGACGATACCATTTTGTTAGGTAGTGCCTCTCCCATCATTGCCTCCAGATTCAAATTAATCCTTGACCTTTTCCTCCATGCCTCTGGGGGAAAAACGAATAGTCAAAAGTGTAATATCTACAGCTGGAACTGTGGAAACCTTCTTCTCATAAATATAGCTCTTACTCTTGATTTTAAACCCTGTTTCGATTGGACATCCTTCAAGTATTTAGGCATTCCCATCACCCATAAACGAATCTCCTCCTCCTCCTGGCAGCCTATTTTGGAAAAAATCAAGAGTAAAATCAATTCTTGGGGAACTCGTTGGCTTAACTTGGCCGGCAGAGTGACTTTGATCAAAGCCGTCATCTCCTCTATCCCCATTTTCATCGAAGCCATTCTTTTGGCCCCCTCAATGGTTACGAACGCAATCTTTTTGGAGATCAGAAAATTCCTTTGGCAGGGGGGAAAGAATCAAGGCAAGAAATTCCACCTTGTTAATTGGAATATTATCAAGGAGAATCGAAAAAAGGAGGATTGGGTATTCGTGATCCAGCAACAATGAGCAAAGCCTTGGGAGCAAAAATTGTCTGGAGAATGATATCAGGTAAAAAAGAATGGTGGAAGGAGGCAATAAGGAAAAAATACACAAGAGGACCAAGACAGAGATGTTTAAATAATATGAAGGAGAAAACAGGAACAGCCATTTGGAGGCTTATGCTCTCTTCTGCAGGGTTGGTAAAAGACAATATGTATTGGATTCCTGGTAACGGGAATAAAATCAATCTTTGGACGGACAACATTAATGGAGAACAACCTATTGGAGAAATACAAGAAATTCAAAATGTCAAAATCTGGCTCCAAGAAGCAGGGATTCAGAAGCTGGCGGATTTGGTCAATTGGTCGCCCTCAGGAAAATGGAAAGATTGGAAAAATATGGACCCTCCAGGCAACTTAGCAGAAAACTATAAAGTCTTTCTACAATATTTGCATGGGAAATCTCCAATAAGCATCAGAACCAAAGACATCAGAGGATGGGGTAAAGCAGGAAACTACTCGGTCAAAGCTGGCTACGAATTTCTCACTAGAAACAATAACCCTGTCCAAATAAGATGGAAGAAAGTTTGGAACAGGGATAGCATTCCAAAGATAAACTATTTCTTTTGGATCTTAGCTCACAACAAGCAGCTAATAGCAGACAATCTCAAGCTTCGAGGAATTGAAGGTCCCTCTAGATGCCACCTGTGTCAAAACGCAGAAGATAGTGCACAACATTTATTCCTAGACTACACTTTCGCTAAACAGGTTTGGAATCTGGTTCTTGGTCCCCTCGCAAACTCCTCTACAATTCCTAGGCAAATGCAGCAGCTGATGGATGACTGGAACAATAGAATTCAGGGAGGTCGAAAGAACAAGCCCACTTTAACAAGAATTTGGAAGCTTCTCTCGATGAACATATGCTGGCAGATATGGTTGGAAAGAAACAAAAGAGTTTTTGAAGACAAAAAGAGTGCAGAGATGAGAATATCAAACAAAGCAATAATCTTTATCTCTGAATCTCTGAACACCAGGGGAGTGGCTCTACATTCCCAGGAAGCTTTAAACTGGAATGAATTCCAATGGCGCCAAATGTTCACAAAGGTGAGTTCTCTTCAGTCCAAAAGCCCTACAGCCTGCCATGAGTGGGAGATAAGGAAAGACAAACAATCCTTTGAAAAATGGTGGAAGAATCAAGCAAGATTCACAATCTTCTTCGACGGGGCCTCTAAAGGGAACCCGGGGGTGGCAGGTGCGGGGGGGATAATTTTTGATCCCGGAGGAAATAAAGTTGCAGACTTCTCTTAGGGACTGGGTATCAGCACCAATAATCAAGCCGAATGGTTGGCCCTATATCACTCTCTTGAAATTTCTGTCACCTTCAACATGGAACATCTGCAGGTATTCAGGGATTCCAGGCATGTAATTCAAGCTATGCGCAATGGTAATTCCCACAAAAGTGCCAAAAGTCAGAGATTTCATAAAAGAATTAAGAGTCTCGAGCTCCCTATTGATACTCTCTTTTTCCATGTGCTAAGAGACCTCAATCCTATCGCGGACAAATTGGCAAATGTTGGTGTTATAATGAAAAAGGGGGAAGCCTCTCTTAACAATGTTTTAAAACATAGTTTTATACCCTAATGATCCATTTGCTTATGGGTTTTCAAACTTGGAGAAATTATTTAAAAGGTGGCCCTCTCCACCATTTGAGAACTCGCTCTCGGCATGCCTTGGATTGGCTTCCACGCTTCCACCCACGCGCCCTCCACATGGCTCGTTTAGGTCTCACGCTTGAGCATTTAAGGCTCCAAGCATCCGTTGGTTTCATAGCCCACAAGATGGAGAGTCTTACCCACCCTGCCCTCGCTCCGGCTCTGCAACAACTTTGCATCACCGCCCAGGAACCTGCTCTCGCGCTGTTTGAAGTCGGCTCTCCCTCGTCGGCACGTAGCATGGAAGGGGCCAGACAGGCCATAGCCACGTTAAGCCAGCTCTCTTCGGAAATTAAAACCTACCTGTCCAGGACGTATTTAGCTGTTTGCACCACTGCGAACCAAATTGAGGAATTGGCCATGGAAGACAGGTACATTCACTCCCGGCTCTCTTGCCTGGAGTCACGCATGGAAGACATGGACCGAAATATCATTGAGTTGATGGGAAAAGTGGATAGTATCAAAGCAGATACCTCAGTTTTTGCCTGCAAAACTCATTGCAGCATTGTGCAGGAAGCCCCAACTGTAAACCAGGAGATGATGGATGCGGCCTCAGTTCAGCAGCAGAACTTCAGTTAATGACACTTTTTGGAATATCCTCCATTCTGCAGGTTCTCTTAGTTGCTCATACTTTGAATGTTTTTTTGCCTAATATTATGTAAACAATTTGTAAGGGTTTGTCCCAACAACATGAACAGAATCTATAGGAAGTCAGGAAGCAAAGAACTGAGTGACAAAAACTCTATTAATCTCTGCAATTTTCCTCTATCAGATGCAGAGTGCTGGCTTCTGTTTTTGTAGTGAATGGTTGTGCACAGCCTTTATCTATATATATCTTTCCCTTGTTTCTGTTAAAAAATAAATAAATATGTTCTTATAACAATTAATTGACAATATAATATTAATAATAAATGGATTAAAAAAAAGTGATTTTGATTGATGGAATGTGTTTGATCCATGCCCTTAACCATGGAAAGTAGATCAAGGGTGGGTTGAAAAATAAGCCATCTTGAATCTATTGGAATTTTGAATGGATTTGGATGTAGTAGACTAGAGTCCAAACCCATACGAGGGTCAGGAGATTTGGTTAAACACTAACTCGATCATCGTGATGGATGTTTCCTCCCTAGGATCGTTAGATGGTCATATGCTATGGTACAAAACAACTCTTGAAAATCCCACAGGTGACGAGTCAGTTGCGGGAGTCAGAGTTGATGCCACAGGAGGCAGGTAGAGGGTGGGATACCATTCATAATACCCTACCTCATTCCAATTATGATTTCGGACGGGCTTCCCATGTTAGTGGCTCACCTAGTAGGCGTGTCTCCTTGTGATTGGAGGGAGACAGAAAATGCAGTCAGAATAAGGGTCTGACCATATCAAGTGGACTAAATTCAAAGGTTAATCACGCCTGGGATGAATTGGCGGTGTCAAACTCAAGAGGGGCGTTATGAAATATACTCTTACCTATAGATGGGTTGGCTACTGGTTAATTTCAATCAGATTCGGGATCTGGTGGTTTAGTGGGACCGAGTAATGGTGGTTACCCTTGTTTTTCAAAGTGAACAAGTAGTGAAGAAGTGGGGATTACGAAGATCTTATGGATGAATCTAAGGTGCAAGAGGCAATGGTTCTATTTTTTTCATATGTTTTAGAACCACATACGCATCTAGAAAAGGGAGGTTGTATAGAGGCGATTGTAGAGGGGAAAGGGGTGCTGAAGGAAACTCTGGATAAGTGCTAGAGGTATGTATCAAATCTAGACAATACAACTGGTGATGAATCTTTCTCAGGTAAATTGGTTGATGCATGTGTGGGTACCTCGATTCCCTCATCATGTATAAAATTGTCGGATAATTATGAACAAAGGAAGAAAAACATGAAGTGTATTAAGCAAAAGAAGTCGTAATTGAACCTAGTGCTTGGGGAGGACCTAAAATGCACAAAGTGGCGAGTTTATCAAATATGACTTTGGTTGGAAGGATTTTTTGTCATCGCATGGGTGAGAAAACTCTCGGGAGATGGTTGGAGGACGTTTGGGAGACGGTTCTTAAATATGATATAAAATTTTACATCCTCTCCAAAGGTTGGATGGGGTTTATGTTTCGGTCATAGAAGGATGTCTTGAAGCTTATGAAGGGTTTTTGGAAATGGGAGATTGCGTCTCTTTTATGAAAAATATGGTCTCCATTTTTTGATGCTCGGACGGATAAATTGGACTTCATGTCAATTTGGGTGAAGTTACATGGATTGTGTGTTGAACTTTGGTCTCTCGAAGTTTTTAAGGAAATAGGAAAATTGCCTCATTGTTTTATGGACGTAAACATGAGTCTCATTGAATCAGGAGTAATTGTTGATGTGGAAGTACGTGTTGGTGTTGATTCGAGAGATGGACTGGCGGCATAAATGACAGTCCAAAAAGGTCCTCACACACACATGCAACAACTAGATTACTTGGGAGTCCCCTTTAGATGTGCAAGGTGCCATCGCTATGGTCACGTGAGGAGGGACTGTGATGCTCCATTTCAGAGAAAGATTTGGGTCAGAAAGGCAGACCAGCCAGTGGTGTCAATGGAACTCAAGGTTCCCGAAACTCGACAAGGGAATGAAACCAAACTTAAGGGATCCGAGGTACTAGTGCGTGCCACTAAAGAATTAAATGATACCACTAAAGAATATGCTCTTAACATACTGGATCTCCTAACTAATTTACTGTGACATAATGTGTTGGATACAAAGGTGGTGGATGCCTTGCGCATTTCCTCGTCGAAATACTTCTCATCTAAAGTAGAACAAGGTAAGGTTTTGAAGGACAATGTCCCCCTGTCTCATATTTTAAATAATATTATGTGTTCGGGGATACATAAGAGGATTTATGAGCATGACCTTCTATCTAGTCATGGGTGGTGGACTTCTTGTGATGTCCCCAACCCCTAAACCATGGCCAAGGACACCTGGGAACCCAAGGGGAGGGCTGAATAAGGGTAATGCACAATGGAATAAGGGTAACTAAGGATAGAATAACATGCCAAAAATCTCATAAAATAAAATATTTAGCCTCTTTAATTTGAAATGCAACAATACAATGTAGATCAATCCTTAATACACATGTTATGCAAGGTAAATGCAAGCATGAAATGCAACCAGATCTGAGCAAACTATTAGCATGATTTCAAACATTAAATATCATATCTATTACAACCATATAAACACTAATAAAATCAGATATCCAAGCTCCCATAAACAATGTAATTATCAGATCTACATGTTTCCATCCACAACCACATTAACAAATTTAAAAAATCATATCTACTAACTGCCACCTACAACCATATAAACAAAAAGGAACTCATATATGAAGGTTGTCATCTACAACGATATAAAAGATAATAACATCAAATCTCATGGTTGTCACTTACGACCATGTAAACAACATTAAAATCAAATCCATGAGCGCAAACACACGCGCGCACGCGCACATACACACACACATGAAATTGCAGTAAATAAGCATGCAACAAAATACCCATCTTAATTAAAAGCAGCTAGCTTCAACGGGACAACGTTCCACCCAACCATAGACATGTCATGCTCGTGCATCTTTCAACATGACATTCACCCCCGAGCTGAGGCCATAGAACCACAAGCAGAGGTACTCTCAAACCAAAGGTAGGGATCGTTCTTCTCAGCATCGGGAATACTACCACACCAAAACAACTATATCTTAGTCATACGAAAGCCTTTTGCAGTGAAACAAAAAGTATTCCTCAATGGAAACGACATTCCAGATGCAATGGAATAAGTCTCACAACCCATAAATTTTAAGAAATATTTGAACCAGAACATATGGTTGCACCCTTCTCAACACTGTGAGAATACCACACCTACACCTTTCACCGTGTCAACTTTCCCTTCCATCTACACTACCTAGTGAGTTGTGACTCCCCTCACTACACAAGCCCTCAGGATATCGCCACCCTCACCCCGACTTTACAAACTATATTGGATAGGGACAAGTAATGGGAGAAGGACTCATGTTGTGTAAGCATAGATGAATCTTCAAACCCCGTTACAAGGTCTTCAAACCTCATTACAAGGCCTTAAATCTTCATGCAATACAATGCATCTCCTACTCAAGAGCATGCATTTCCCAAACAAGAGAGCATTCCATTGCATTAGAGAGAGAATAAGAGAGAGAAGAAGAGTGAAAGAGAGTCAATTTGAACCATTCTATAGCCATTCGAATCCACAAGGGAGTGACCTGAATTCCAAAAGAGGTAACTAAAATTCACTAGGTGTTACTCAATTCATGAGAGAGAGGTTACAATTAAAGATTCCCTTTCCTATAATAGAAAAAGGTGAAACAAGAGGGGAGTTACACTTTTTTGTAAGTAGTATAGACTAAAAATAGCCAGTGAGGGCACACTAGCATGTGAGCAGCATCACAAGAGGCTTGGAATAGCCAAGGAGGGCGCACTAGCCAAGAGGGTCCCACCAAACATCAAAGAGGGTGTAATAGTACCTCCATAAACCAAAATAATAAAAAATAGGGTCCAATAAGTAATATTAGGGAGAGCAACAACTCTTAGTCCCCACCCCCCTCACATGTGGAATCCATGGCCCCCCATTCTCATTAGTTGTCCACGTCGAGCTAGTTATTTAATTAAAAAATAATAATATCAAAGTCCATAGTCTCAGCACCTAGTGTCACAATAATAACATATGTTCGGGGCTTAACAACCCGGGTATTACACTTCTCCACAAAAGAAAGAAGTTGGATCTGAGGGGAACCCTCATTTGATCATTGGGAATATGATTGTTCATGTCAAAGGAACCTTAACTAAGGATGATCTATTAGATGTGAGTCGTAAAAGTCATGATAATTTTTTGTGTTCCTCCTTCAGATGGTTCTCATAGGTACAATCTTAGATCCAAGAAAGATGGAAGAGTATGTCCCAAGGGGAGTGTGGAAGGGGGTTTAGGACCACTAGAAAAAGAAAAAAAGAAAAATTCCATAGTAGTGGTAGGAAATCCTTATTATCAATTGCACAAGACAAAGCACGTACAAAAGTAAAATCCAGAAAACAACAAACTCTAGTTAGGGCTCTTAGAGTGAATGCCCCAAGAGAGGTTGCCCCATGATTTGCCTCTCATTGAATTGCAAAGGGTTGGGGAATCCCTCTAAAAAATTGGCCTTGAAGAGGTTAGTGGACATCCACTGGCCTCATATCCTTTTATTGCAAGAAATTATGGGTGTCGGTTCAAGATTGTCTCAAAATTAAACAGATTGTTGGGAAGGTGGCTTTTCTCCTTTATCAATGGCAGATGAAGATCTGGGGGGATGATATCAAGTTGGAAAGAAATAATTATTTCAGTCACTAATACATGGTCTTGTGAATTAGGTATGGGAATAGTTATCTTCTAAAATGATTTGGGTAAAGAAATGTCGATTATGAATTTATATGGTCCATATGTTAACATACATGATTAATGGGATAAGATTTTTAGGATGGAATTATTCAAACAAGAGCTTGTTATAGATGGAGGGGATTTAAAATTCTCATTAGGGCGATCATCAGACGGGGATACAGTTGTACAGGTGGACAATCTATCATATTCCTTGCTTACTAGACTAGAGGAGGCTAAGCTTTTTGACATTGAACCCGTGAAATTAAGGCCAACTTGGTCCAACAAAATAAATGGGGACGAATGGATTGCCAAGAGGATTGACCATTTCTTGATTTTAGAACCCGTTCTGAATGAGAATCTAAGATTAAGACAACAAGTCATAATGAGAGGGGAATCAGATCATTTACCAATATTAATGGAGCTGCCCTATGTAGGGAAAAAACCTTCTAGCCCTTATAAGTTCAATTCATCCTGGCTTGTAGATTAAAGTTTTGTAAATTTAGTTAAGGGTTTATGCTCTCCATTTGACGAGTCTCAATAGGAATCTAATGCAATTCATTTTGAAGAAAACCTAAACAAAGTCAAACAAGCATCTATCAAATGAGCACATGATAAGAAGATAAAGGATGAACATGCACTGGCAAAAGCCAAAGCAGGTTTAGAGGATCTATATAGTAAGGAAATGGTCAGTTTTCCAGACGAGAACTATAAGGAGCAGGTAAAAAAGTTGGAACAAAAGCACAAAAAATTGTTCGATGAAAAGGAGGTTACATGGAGGTTTAAAAGTAGAGCTTTATGGCTCTCTTTAGGGGACGAGAACACTAGGTACTTCCACAAATATGAAAATTAGAGAAGAAATATAAATACCATCTGGAGTTTGAAGATGAATGATGGAACATTTGCAGAGAGTTTTGAGGACATGGCAAAAGCGGGATTGGATCATTTGAGTGACCTCTACAAGGAAGAAAGCAGAGTTACCATTGTTGAAGTAGTAAAGATGGCTACTTTCTTTACACCCTCTGTCTTGGAATAAGATAACCATAGGATAATGGAGAAAGTGTCAAAAGCGGATCTCGAGGAGGTTCTACATTTGTTTCAAAAAGAAAAGAATCCCGACCCTGATGGGTGGCCAATAGAATTTTGGATTTCTCAAGATCATTGAAAACAATTTGTTGCGGGCTGTTGAGGTTTCCATAACTTCTAGCAGAGTTTTAGCGACCTTCATTACCACTTTTATATCCCTGATAACAAAAACATATAAACCAACATCGTTTGAAGAGTACATGCATATCTCACTTTGTAACCGTATATATAAGTTAATTATGAAGGTTACATAAGAAGAGTTACAAGATTGTTATCAGCAGCTATTTCTAGTTTGGGTTTCTTAAGGGTAGACAAATTCATGAGGCAGTTGGAATTGCTTAGGAAGGGCTGCACACAATCAAGTCAAAAAATCTTTTAGCCATGGTTGTCAAGATTGATCTTTCAAAAGCCTATGACGGGATTAGCTAGCTATATTTAAGAATGATGATGACTCATCTAGGCTTAGTTGGCTATATTTAAGAATTATGATGACTTATCTAGGATTTCAGATTCCATTTACAAATTGGGTAAAGAGTTGCATTTCAGATGTATCTTTTTCAATACTAAACAATGGATCAACTTCTTCTTTGTTCAAGCTAGGCAGGGACTTAAGCAGGTTTTCCTTTTATCTTTGTTTCTTTTCTTGATTATAATAACAAAGGGGTTGAGCAAGGGTATGTTAGAAGCTAAAAGGTCAAACACATTTAAAGGGATAAGGATGGGGAGATCCATTTATTTGTCACATATATTATTCATGGACAATATACTATTGTTTTTGCAATGGGTCCAGAAGGGACAAGTTAAAGCTTAAGGAGATATTGGATTTGTATTGTACAACGACAAGGATGAGGATAAACTTTGAAAAAACCACCATCTCCAGTATGGGGATTTGTGAGGAAGTGTGAAGAACCTGCAATAATTAATTAATGCAAATACACGAGATATCAGAAATAATAGAACTCAGAATCACTTTTATATTGATCACAGGCCACTTCGAGGAGGCAACCTCCTTTGAGCAAGCTCAATACAATTAACTTCACGGTGCCTTCAATGACCTCAACACACACTTATATACTAAGTCTATGCCCAATACTATGAGTCAAAACCATGGGACATATAATACTACGGGACGACTTACAAAGCATATGCGTCCAATACTATGGGTCAATACCATGGGCTAATATAAACTATGGACCAACAAATACTACGGGACAACTTACAAAGCATATGTGTCCAACAACAATATACTAACAAAGTAAAGAGAAGGGTTGACACGGGTTCCTAACATCCCCTCTCCCTTAGAAAAAGCTTTGTCCTCAAAGCTTTGGTTGGGGAAATTGATGCAAAATCTGAATGAGTGGTTCCCCGGTAGCATCCTCGAGTTGCATTTCGGGCCACTGACGCCTTTGGAGTTTCAGGGAGGATTGCTTGGAAGGATGTAGACAAAGAAGAACCATATCAGCTGTGTGAAAAGTGCACTCAGAATGGTGCTGATTGGCTTGTTGTTGTAGTCGAATTCTGGCCATGTGAAGATTGTCCTGCAAAATGAGAAGAATCTGATCGCGGTTTCGAAGAACTGAGTCAATTGCCTGAACTGGGGAGCTGCTAAGGGTGTATGGAAGAAGAACTAGCGGTGTCTGTCCATAGACTGCTTCATATGGTGTCCTTGTAGATGTGGTATTGTACCACCAGAGCGCTTCTAAGAAATCCATAGAAATAGTTGGCCAAATCTATGTAGGGATGGGCAAGGGTTTGAGCAGTCTCGAAAGGAGTGTCGTTTCACCCTTGTTGACCTGGAAAGTATCACAGTCAGCTACCATCTATTGAATTGTCATTTTAAGTCCTTGCCAAAAGAAGTTACATTGTTCCCTGTCATACATTGTGAAGAACCCAGAGTGCCCTGCTGATGAAGAAGCATGGAGTTCATAGAAGAGATAGCCCTGTTGAACATATTGCAACCAATTTGGAACAAGCAGAGAAATAGCTGTAAGAGAAACTGGGTCATCAATTGTGCGAGAAGGAGCATCTGCCACCATATTGTCCTTACCCTTATTGTAAGTGATCGCATAGGGATAACCCATGAGTTGGATAACCCATTTCAGGTGTGTTGGGGAGGAGACCCATTGTTCTAGGAAATTTTCCAGACCCTGGAGATCAATCTTGATGCAGAAATTATTCCCTAATAGGTATGGCTGTCACTTCTGTACTACATGCAAAATAGCCATCATTTCCTGCTGAGAGGTAGATGCGGCTAAATTCTTACCAGAAAGGTCTCTTGAAGGCAGCAAGCTCATTAGTTCAGCAAAGACACCTGCATATCTATCCAAGTAAGTAGTGGAGACTGTTGATGGGTGCATCTGAATGGAATGGAGCTGAGCAATGACACCATGTGAATTCTTCTTAAGGATTTTTTCCAGGCGATGTGAATTGATGATGCAGAGAGACCCTGGTTGTAAGCCCATAAATTTGTGTTGTGCCCCATTGACTGAAAACTGCATCCAAAGTTCAGCAAAATCCCATAAGATGGGGCCAAGTGTGCGTAACCATTGAACGCCCAAAACCACATCACATCCGCCTAAGGACAAGGCAAACATGTCAGAGCGCAGGTTATAATCTTCCATAGAGATACGCACATTGTGACACTTCCCCTTGCAAGGTAAGGTGCCCCCATTGGCAACCATGACTTCAAAGTGGGAGCAAGGATGGACAAAACAATCATCCTGTTTGGAAATCCGAGGGTTAATGAAGTTATGAGTGCTACTAGAATCAATGAGTATGGTAAGAGGGAGCTTCTTGAAGTATCCCCTAGCCCGCATTGTTTGTGGGGTGGTGACGCCGGTTACAGCATGAAGAGAGATCTCAGGTGGGTCGTCCTGAGATGGGGTGTCAATAGGCGGGTGCTGAATGTCAACCTGATCATCTACTGTATCTAGAGCTTCTTCACCAAGTTCAGAGGCAGGCGGAGAATCCACATCCAAGAGATAGAGCTTTTGTTGAACACATTTATGTCGCCGAGTGAATTTCTCATCACAATTATAACAAAGCCCTTTTTCTCGGTGTGCCTGCATCTCTGTTTCAGACAAATGCTTGATAGGAGTTGGTCGAGGAGCAGGCGTGATGGGAGGTCGTTGGGAACCCATATTTCTGAAGGGAACAAAATTGGGTTTGGAGCGTTGTTGAGCTGCGATCTTGTCCTCGGCCAACTTAGCCAACCCTAGGACTTCCATCATTGTGTTGGGACAGAACATTTTGACCTCTGAGCGGATTTCATCCTTGAGACCATTGATAAAACAACTCCTGTAGAATTCATCAGACAATCCTTCTGTGTGATTGGCTAGTTTCTCAAATTCCGTTTGATACTCTCTCACTGTGCCAGTTTGGTGAAGTTTAGTGAGTGCTCCTGTGAAGTCGTCAAAAGCACTAGGACCAAATCGTGGCAAAAGGAGTTGGCAAAAATCTGTCCAGTTTGGCTCAGGATGAGCTTTGATGTACCAACGGTACCATTGAAGGGCTTCCTGTTCCAAATGAAAGGGTGCAAGTGGAACTTTCTGGACATCAAAAGTATTATGCAGACTGAAATATTGTTCTGCTTGGTATATCCATCCAGTTGGATCAATACCATTGAAGCGAGGAAAATCAAGCTTCAGCCCACGAAAATTGTTGGAAGAAGAGAACCCAGTGGCTGCAAAAGATTCCGACTGTCGGTTATTGTTCATGGCTGAATGCTGAAGATGGAGGCTGAGAAATTTTTCATCTAGATCTTGGAGTTTGGTTTGGATGGCTGCAAGTGCTTCCTCCATGGTTTTTGCTCCTGCGCGGGTGACAACCACAACCATGAGTTTTTTTTTTTTTTGGGAAATGGATAGAAAAACACAAACAAAAGCTTATTTAGTAAAGGAAAATTTGGATTTGGGAAAAACTCAGATTGGTAATTGGGGTTTGACTAGGATTTGGACACTTTCTGATGGATAGGGAGGCAAAAAATGAGAATTTCAAAAGCGGGGTGAAAGAATGAGAAAATTTTGTAAAAAGGGATAAAGAAGCAGAATTAGGAAAGGAACACGGTGGCAAAATTTGAAGGCGTTTAGGTGAAAATTGAAGGAGTTATGGCAAACCCTAAAAATAGACAAATGTGGGATTTCTGGTCTTGGGAAGTGGAATTTGGGATAGGGTCTTCAGGAATGAAATATGGAGAATGGGATTGCAAGGATTTCAGTGAAGTTTCAGGGAAAACAGAGTTGAAACAAGGGAGATCGGCAATAGCGACGCGAAAGGTATCCGCAACAGATGGATCTGCAACGGTGCAGAAGGGATAAAAAAATGGCTGGATCTGAAACGGTGACTGGATCTGGAACGACTTTCAGAATAGATCTGAAACGACTGGATCTGGAGCAGAAGTGATAGGCAACAGTTCAGCTTAAAATAGATATGGACCCAAGGTATGTGCGGCTTCCTATCGGTTCAGGGGATTCACCCGGCCACCAATGCTGTCTGACGGCTTGTGTATTGGGGCAGTACCCCTCACTCCACGGTTCAGGTAAAACTGATAACCGCTTTGCCACAAACGACATCTCTTGGTTTACCTCACGGGTGGGAACTAGTCAATCGGGTAGGGGTCGTTGCCCTTTTTGTTGGCAGGTCCTCTCAATGGGCCAACTACTTTGGGGTTCCTGTGGTACTCCTCACAATGAGTTTTAGGGCTTATGCCCAAGTACTTCCCACAGTTGAGCGGATAGGGATTATTCCCAGATCCGAACTTGCAACAGATGCGAAAAAAAAAATTGGCAGAAATTCCACCCAACGAGCCCAAGAAAGTGCTTTGATACCAGATGTGAAGAACCTGCAATAATTAATTAATGCAAATACACGAGATATCATAAATAATAGAACTCAGAATCACTTTTATATTGATCACGGGCCACTTCGAGGGGGCAACCTCCTTTAAGCAAGCTCAATACAATTAACTTCACGGTGCCTTCAATGACCTCAACACACACTTATATACTAAGTCTATGCCCAATACTATGAGCCAAAACCATGGGACATATAATACTACGGGACGACTTACAAAGCATATGCGTCCAACAACAATATACTAACAAAGTAAAGAGAAGGGTTGACACGGGTTCCTAACAAGAAGACTTGAATTTCTTTGCCAAGCTATATCCTTTTAAATTAATTGATTTGAACGAGGGCTTAAAATACCTAGGATTTTATATAAAACCTAATGATTGTGTAACTAAGGATTGGGATTGGCTCATAGTAAAGGTATAAAAAAGATTAAAAGTTTGGTATAATCACTGACTATCCAGAGGAGGGAGGTTAATGTTGATCAAATCAATTATAGAAGCAATTATGGTATATTGGTTTTTATTGTTCCATATTCCAAAATATGCGATTGAAAAAATTAGACAATCGAGTTCGAGATTCTTTGGGTCAAGAGACAAGGAGAAGAGAGGTATTGCACTTACTAAATGGAAAAAGGTAGCTCTGCCCCAAAATAGGGGAGGAATGGAAATTAAGGATATATCCTTATTCGCTAAGGCATTATCTGCAAAGTGTGTATGGAGTTTAATATATGTTGACGGTCTATGGAGTCAAGCATTGAAGCATAAATACATAGAGCCAGATACTCTCGAAGAATGGATTAGAAGAAATTCAAAAAATAATCAAAATACTCCAATTGTATGGAAAGTTGTAGTTTTAGTTTTTGCGCTGGTGGGAAGATGGATTGTGTGGAAGGTGGGCAGAAGTAGCAAGGTGAGGTTGGGAGAAGAATATGTGGATCAGATGTGGGGACTCTTTTCAACTTCTAGGGAATTTGATCCAAGCCTTGCAGGAAAAAGGGGCCTTTTCATGTGGTAGATCACGATCTCACAACAATCTAAAATCGTGAATGGGGGGATGCAGGTAGAATTGGGTTACCTGGAAATGAAGCTATAGAGTGGGATCGTTTCATCTCAACTCTGTAGGCCAACCACATTAGGATAAAGGACAAAAGGATGAACTTCTATGCTCTATGAACCCATCCATGGGTTGTTATGTGCCAAGAGTAGGGTATAAGGCTTTATGTGAAGAGAGGCAGTGGAGGAATCTTATTGGTGGTAGAATTCATTGTGAAAACTAAAAAGTCCATTGAAATCCAGAGTCTTCATTTCGCTTTCCCTAAACAATAGAATACTCACATGGGATTTGTGTTAAAGAAGAGGCAAGAAAGGCCTTGGAAGGTGCCCAATGCGCAATAATGAAGAAAAATCTGCATATCATATTCTAGTTACCCGTGAATTCACCAAACAAGTCTAGAAGGAGGTGGATATACTTGTAGGAATCAACATAGCATGGATAGGTGTTACTATTGAAGAAAGTTTAAAAGGATGGCTAAATAACATAGTTTTTGACAACTTGAAGGCACTTTCGATTATTGTGGGTTGGGGTGTGTGGCTAGCAAGAAATGCAACATTGTTCAAGGAGAAATATTTTATGGCTATTTAGTGTGCATCCCAAGGGATGAGCATCATTAGGATTTTCCCACAAAAATCTGCAATTAAACCCATAAGACAAGTGTGTGAAGTAGTTATTGATAAATAAAAAAGCTGGGCTTTTTTCAATGGAGCTTCACAACAACAATCTTTGGTTAGTGGAGGAGGTGGAATTATATACCTATAGAACTCCCACTACTATAAGTTTAAAGCAGCTTTTGGAAGAGTTTCAAACAATGAAGCAGAGTCCATGGCACTCAAATTAACCCTCATACTAGTTGTTGAGCATGGTGCATACAATATTTAGATCTATGGTGATTAATTGGATGATGGGTGTGTTCGTTTTGGAATATTTTACACTGAGGACTATATATGATGAGATCCGAAGGATGAAAGGAGCTTTTTCTACACTCTTTTTCATGCATGTCTACAAGGAATAGAACGTTGAAGCTGATTGGCTATCGAAAGAAGGACTAGAACTAGAACCAGGTAGATGGATCGTCGAATAAGTGGTGAATGGAACCATCATTGTATATGAACATGGAACATTCTATTAAGACAGTGATACACATGTTTCTTATAAGGATCTTTGTGTGGATTGTGACATATCTCTGTTGTAATTGGATGTCTTTATTCTTGGAATATATGGGAAGAATGTATAAGCGAACCCTTGTATGATCAACTTTTTTGACATATATGATAGATGATGCATGCAACACTATATTTTTTGGGAGGGACGAGAGATAGATTGAAAGAGCTATGTGACATGCTTACAAGCATCTGGAAAGTCATAGTTATCAGTATTATGTTGCACATAACCATCCTTAACTGTATATTTGCGAATTTTTGGGCCCTGTACCCTCCTATCCTTGTATGAGAGCTCTGTTGGTGCTTTTTCCATTTAAAAATATTTGCATAATTATCCATTGTTGTTTAAGTTCCCCGTATAGGTTAATTTTTTTTTCCATTTTTCCCATCTTCCTTTAGAGTCCCACTCAGATATATCTGCTAGAGTATGTATCTGATTTTTTGTCATCCAATTATGCAAGGATATTAACTCAACCTTATTGCTTAGCTCCTTCATGTCTAATATCATGTCCTCCTAGATTTGTATACTATTACCATTACTTGGCATCCAAGAAGAGTGAGATTTTACCATACTTAATGATGCCTTACATAAATTCCAAATTGCAATACACTTAACATTTATAAACTACTAATCTATTATTCTGCTACGATCCAAGGTGGAGTACTTCCTAAATACTGTACTCTTCCACCGTGCTTCATCTCCTGTTGCAATATTCTAAAGAATTTTGGCACCCAAAGCTTTGTTTAACATGTTAGAATCTCGTATTGCTAATCCTCCTTTATTAAGAGGAGCCAACACTTGATTCCATTTAGCCAAATGGATTTTTCTTAATTAGCTTTTCCCTCCTACCACAAAATTTTTCTAAGTAGTATATCAATCTACTTTGTAATACATATTAGCGCTAGCAAAATAGAATTATGACAAATGGCTAATAAATATAAAACTGATTTAATCAACACTACTCTGTCCGCTGGATTTAACCACCGAGTTCCCCACTAGTACACTTTCTTTCTTATTTTTTCAAACACATATTTCCAATCCAAAGATTTAGGTCTCCCTAAAAAGATAGGGATTCCTAAGTATGTGAACAAATCCCAATCATTCTTTGTTGCAAATCCTAACTTATTAGCTATATTTTTAAGGTTTGCAGCTGTCAAATTCCAACCATAAACACAACATTTGTGACTGTTGGTTTCTCTTTTTGTAGTGCTTAGGTACCTTCCCACAATGCTAATTCTAAATCTCTTTGTTATCACACCTAAAGCTCCACCTAGTAACAAGGTGTCTTTTGCAAATTGAGAATAATTTAGTTCCTTAACTCCTCTGACTATTCTTATTCCATGTAGATTGCCTAATCTCCTTTCGTGTTCTAATATTCTACTTAAAGAATCTACCATAAGAATATAAAGCAGAGGGGAAAGAGGGCAACCCTATCTCAATCACCTTCCCCTCTTAAAGAAATCAGTAGGTCTTCCATTTACCAATGGTGTTATCCAAGGGATTGTTATACATGCTTTGATCCATTTTATAAACAACTCCAATAATCCAAATTTAATAAGAACAAACTGACTAGAAAGTCTTGGACTATAATGATATAATATAAAATATTTCTTTTCGGATATTAAATCCCCCCTTAAGTGTATGATATTATATTAGACAAAAGAGGTTTGACTTTGTTGGTTAAAATCTTTGTTATCAATGCCAGGAATGATTTAAGGATCTTTTCTTTTGGGATCAATGCTAGGAACGAGGAATTTGAATTGCCTCCCAATTTGCCTTTTTTTAATGATCATTTAATCATCTTACAAAGATTAAATTTATTAACTCCCAAAATTTTATGTAGAATGATATAGTAAAGCCATTTGGTCCCAGATCTTTATCAAGCATTTATGGCCCAAGCACAATTTTGTTCACTGGATTATCCCAAGTCATTTGTGTCCTACACCTTTTTCCATATAGAGTTTCAAATGGACTCATTCCCAATGATAGTTGTCGCCCATTGTTATATTCAAACTCTACCAAGTGTAGATAATGTTCCCATTTGGATGGTTTATCCATCACATACATGCTTCCCATGGGAAGCATGTCTTCAAACACCTAATTTACTCTTTTTGTTTGTCTATCTATTTGTGGATGGTAGGCAATGTTAAAGTTCAACTGTGTACCCAAATTTGTAAAAAGAATTTTACAGAAATTAGAAGTAAAATTTTGCATCACAGTTAGATACAATTAATTTGGGTAACTCATGCATTTTGAATATTTATTTCATGAATATTATAGCTATCTCATTAGCCTTGTGAGTAGATTTAACTGGAATAAAATGCGTTGCGTTAGACAATTTATCCACCACAACCATGATGGAATCATGCTTTCTTGAATTAATTGGAAGTGGGGTAATAAAATCCATAGCTACCACTTCCCGTTTCCATTCCGAAATTGGCAAAGGCTACAATAAACGTGCTAGGTGTTAATGTTCAACCTTCACTTGCTGACATTTCATGCATTTGTAAATATACTCAACAATGTCTTTCTTCATCCCTGACCAAAAATATTGTTTCCTTGTTGCAGAAATTGTTTACCGGTATCTTAGGTGAATGGAATATGACATTTTATGGGTTTCATCCATTCTAATTCTCCTCAAATATGCCACATTAGAAATATACACTCTACTGTTATAAGTAAGGAGTCCATCATCTTCCAAATGATAATCTTCATACCCATTTTCTAAATTATGTTGCTGTAATTTGTTTTTTATTTGTACATATTGGTCATCTTCAGCAAGAGAGTCACAATCTTTTGCCTAAAATCTGATTGGAAAATGTTAATGCCTACCATATGCCTTACATGCCATTTTTTGTTGTGTGCATCAACCACTTTATTTTCTCTCACTTTTATGTGTTTGATCTCAAAATCAAACTCACATAAAAATTCCTTACATCTAGCTTGCCTTGCATTTAGTGTTGGTTGTTCAAACAAATATTTCAAATCAGAGTGGTATGTCCTAAACTCAAATTTCTTGCCCATCAAATAATGCCTCCACATTTTCAAATCACGCACTATGACGACAAGCTCTAAATCATGGGAAACATAATTATTCTCATGTTCTTTTAGATTTCTTAACTCGCACCATACACACCACAAAATCCTTTTTGGGATTTGCAATTTTTGAAATTGGAGCACTTGTAAGAAGCTTCTTTAATAGTTGGGAGTTTTTTTCATATTTTTGTGTCCACTCAAATTTTATTCATTTCTTTTGCAACGAAGTGATGGGGTGTGCAACCTTGGATAATCCTTCAATGAACCTTATGTAATAACTAGCGAGACCCATAAAGGATCTCAGATATATCACATTCTTTGGATTTGGCCAATTCATAATGCCTTCAATTTTCTCGGGAAGCACCGATATTCTTTCCTCCGAAATAACGTGACCCAAATAATGAATTTGTTTATGCTAGAAGTCACATTTACTTAGATTTACGTACAACCGATGCTCCCTTAGCACTTGCAAATCCATTCTCAATCTCCGTGTTCCTCTTCATTCTTGGAATAAATAAGAATGCCATCTAGAATAACAAGCAAAAACTTGTCCAAATACTCATTGAAAACATTGTTCATGAGACACATGAATGTAGTTGATGCATTAGTGAGACTAAATGGCACCACCACGAACTCATAGTGTCCATACCTTGTTCCAAAGGTTGTCTTGTGGATGTCTTCTTCCTTGATTCTTAGTTGATGATAACTAGACATCAAGTCGATATTTGAGAATACATTTGCCCCTCTTATTTGATCGAAGAGATCATCAATTCATGGTAAATGGTACTTATTCTTAACTGTAACTTTGTTCAACTGGCTATGGTCAATACATAGCCCGAGGTTCCATCTTTCTTTTTCACAAACATCACGGGTGCTCCCCATGGAGACACACTTGGTCGAATGTACTTCCAACAACTCCTGCAATTGCATTTTTAGCTCTAGCAATTCTGGATTCATTTAGTAAGGTGTCTTGGACATTGGTGTATCTCATGGTATAAGATCAATTGTGAAATCAATGTCCCTCTTTGGAAGAAGTCCCATCACTTCACTGGGAAACACATCCCTGAATTATAGCAAGACTCGATAGTCCTCCAACTTGGGAACTTCATTTTTTGTTCTGTATAATACATGAGCTGCATACAATTGACAACTGTTTCTAAATAACTTCTTTAGTTGCAAGGCTAAAACTTTCCTAATAGAAACCACCTTTGGAAGGCCCTTTATTATCCTTGGGTTTCCTTCTTCATCGATGCTTTCAAAGGTCTTGATATAGCAATTGAGAACTTTATGTGCTTCCAACCAATCCATTCCAATGAGGACATCATAAGAACCAGGTGACACAAATATTATATTTTCCCTGACACAAATATTATACTTTCCCTTATGAATAGCCCATCCATTTCCAATGGACATTTCTCCACCATCTCACTAACTTTCTTCTTGGTTCTAGTGGCTAGTTGGGCAACCATGATTTACTATGCTTTGTTTTTTTAAGGCACAAATCTCAACAAATTTAGGAGTGATATAATTGTGAGTGGATCCAGGGCCAATTAAAATAGAAATAGATTGCTCAACAATCTTACCTTCGACCTCAATCATAGCTTATTGATGGTATGCTTGGTGGTCCTCTAGTGCAACATAGATTCTAGGGACGATTCTTACCATATCATCAATAGTTTCAGCCTTTTGGATGTCTGAACATGGTTGGCACTCCCATTTCGATGTGGATAGTTTCTAAGCAAATGATCCTCTCCACGTCCCCAACATTGAAGAGGCTCTATTGGCTTACCCCCCTTCATCCTATCTAGCTTAATCACACCATGTGGTGGCTGCCTTTATTGATTTTTGAAATGAGGAGTCTTGAATCCCCTCTTTCTTTGGACAAACTTCTATTTTTTCTTGTCCTTCCATGCTTTATGGAATTCTTGCCTATTTTTGTTTTGATCATAACAGTACTTGGCCTTCATGATGGTTTCATTTAGAGTTTGAGGTTCATTAAACTAAATTTTGTCTTTGTGTGATTCCTTAATGGCGTAGATCTCATCAAATTCCGAGCTAAACTGCTCCTATTATGGCCAAAACAAATTTTGGGCTCCAGTATTCTTTTTAACATTTTTGAAACACAATCATCACATCGACTTTCTCCCATCGAACTTGTTCTACATTGCCAATTCCCAATCTCTACGATTACCTGTCTCAAATGGTCGATGATCGATATCGCATCGAAAACTCCTTGTTGGACCGATTCCATATTTCTTATTCTCGATTTGTTTGATGACTTGTCTCTGATGGCTAATGGCCAATATCGCATTAGATCTCTTTCATCAAACCTTTTTATGTTAGACATCCTTCGTTGAGCTTTTCATATCGAAATTTTGTGCATGCAATTTCAGGATTAATTTTCGATGGTCCTCTTTTGATGAGTACTTTTCGATAAATCGAGTTCCAATCCATCGAAAATTTCGACATACACTTTCGAGAGTACTTCCTGATGGCCTACTTCCGATGGGTCACCCCCTAACCATTGAGTTCTAGTCCATTGAAAATCCTTGCTCCATCAGGAACCTCTGTTTTTGTGTTTTCTCGCTTCTCCCAATGCTTAACCTCTGATGAGGCTTTTCCAATACTCCGCTCCCACTAAGGTCCTTCCGCACCATCGAGATCTCTCATGTTCACCTTCAACATCATTTCCGGATATAACTATCAAGCTCATCACGTCGAATGACCCTTGTCAAATTTGAGCTTTTGAACATTTTCATAGCGGACTCACGGGTTAACACTAGAAAGTGTATTACTCGATAAGTTTCTTCTAACGACCTTGTTATGATCCTGCCATCTGCGCATTCATCTTATGTGGTTGGTCCATGTCATGCCCCCTTTCCACATGGCTCCTCCATGTCACATGTTTGTCCATGTGGCACGGGTGGGGCCTATCTCAAAATTTTGCCCAAATTTTCATTTTTTCTAATATTCCTCCGATGACAATTTTCTCGTCCTTTGACAGAGTAACAATTCCCATCAATAAAACTCGACCGTGTGACCATGGCATTAGTTCACTTCTTCGATCCATGCAATCTCAGTGTTGGGAACCTGGGCTCCATTAAAACACCATATGTTACTAAAACCACAATTTTCATAGAAGAGTTTATCAAGCATGTCATGTGCAACTTTGATTTTTTCCTGTAACTAGGGATCCCGACCCATACAACCTTGGTGCTGCAACCAGTAACTCTGATACCACTTTTTCATGTCTTCATCCATAATTCCGACCAACATAGGGGGATATTTATGAATTACAGGTTTCCAAATTTCGCCCCATGGTCTATAAATACAAATTCATAATATGAAATGTATGTGCATATGCATAATTGTAAAACAAAATGGAAATAAAAAAACTAACCACATACACATCATGCATAATCGAGCATATTCAACACATGAAGAAAATAAAATCATTCCACATTCAAATACAAAGATAATACTTATCTTTAGCAAAGAAGATCCAAGAAATTGGTTGTGTAAGAGCAATTTTCCATCCAATTGTGGGTATCAGCTATAGATACCACCCCCCCAGCTAGTCTATGAGGCCACCGAGGCGAATGAAACACCTACATGCTTCTCTCTCTCAACCCACAACCCATTTGCTATCATGCTTAGCAAAACTCATTTATGAGGTCTCACTCAATCATCCCAACCATTGAACTCTTTTATACTACCCCACACGACACAAGGAAGGCATTTCCCTTTACTGTTCCACAACTCCCTCAATAAATCCAACCCTTACAGTGCTTACTAGTGTGTGCAAAAAGAGTCCAATTCGTTGTATGTTGTTGGAGAACCTCTTGTAGCATTAATTCATGGTTTCTCAAGCATTTAGGAGCAACAAAACTCAATGGGTAAAGGTTTCTATAATTCCCAATCTCTATGCTCACCTACAACCACCTCTTTTCTCTCCAATCTATAATTTCCTTCACTATTTTGAATTTATGGTTATTGCACAATTTGCTAATGGTAATGGCAATGGAATGAACAACAAAAGAAAAAAACCTGACCATAGAAGTGTAACAACCCCAAATACACACCAAAATCTAAAAAACAAAAAAAACAAACTTTGAAAATATCTAACATCCTTTAGATACTTTATGCGTAATTTAGTCTGTCATAATTTACATAGTTGTACTCTTCATAGGATCCTATATATTTTTCTTTCTCAGTATATATATGTGTGACAACTAATAAGGATGTTTTATTTGCTGAAAACAAGTATATGTATCTATATATTTTAATCCTCCAACTATCATAATCATATTTGATCTCCTCGTTACATCATATAAGTTGAATGACAAGTCCATTAAATACCAACAACAAATTTAAAATATAACTTCCTATAGAAGGAAGTCTTCGTAACTACTACACATTACCTGACAATTACTTACAACATGATCTATGCAAGTGTTTTTATTTAGTGGAACTCGATACTATTAAAATAAGTTAAGCACAAACGTTTGTCAAAACACCCGCACTATCACCCAGAACAAAATATCCTGAGTTTAAAGATAGTCTACAATAAATCTCAATTAATGAGTTGAGATAAGGTAGGGGTCACAGGCCCGAAACAAAAGTCGACTACAATGTTCATAAAAAACGATGTAAATTTAGCTAGCCATATGAGATAGATGGAGTGGTGACAACGGTCAACCATTTTAAACAGTTTTGACACTTGTTTTAACAAGGGAGATTGAGACATCGATCGAGCCACAGAGCTGATAAGTATGGAAACATTTAGATCTTTCCCAAGATTTACAAAGTCAACGTCGATGCTCCTTCGATACCCTATCAACACTAGTGCTGGGAACCGAGTGAATCAATCAAACGGTCTATAACAAGGCGAAGAATCAAGGTTACAATAAAATCCGACCAATACAACAAAAAGTGATAAATGAACCAGTCCCGACTTACTAGGAGGACGCCAATGCCATTCAGTACAACCATGCATCCTACAGAAGAACTTTTAAGGGCAAGTAGTATGAGACAAGACTTTCTGAAAACGAAATAGTCAACCCTGGAAGAACTAAATATCTAAGAGGTTCAGCGTAAATGTTGGTTTGGCAGAGTGACCCACAGTCAACAAGAAGTTAAAAAGCGATTAAGTGAAACTCACTGACGTCCCAACCAACTCAACAAACATGAGTGAACTCCTACCGAACTTAACAATAAAAGGATTTTTTTTTCCAAACTCATACGCTGTAACGCTTTATCAACTAGATATCAAGCTCAAAAGAATGGCTATTTTTAGCTTGTTATCATGCAATCTTTGATTTATAAATCGACTTCGGGATCACATAGTAACAATAACTTCTATTACCGATAGGGATTATTTTGTTTTAAAGAGCAATTCGTGATAATTGAAATCTAATAAAAACAAACAAGTTAATCGATGATCAAATCAACTCCGTCAAAGGATAAAATAAAATGAAATAAACACAGCCGAAAGTACAGATCTGACAATCAACAATAGATCGATCTTTATTATAAATAGAGATTCGATCTAGGTATAACACTTAATGACAAAGAAAAAATTTTGGATCACAAAAATCTTCCAAAACACGCAAATATCAACGAGTAGACCAAAATCAATGCTTTTTCACAAGGCCGCCCCTCATTCACACAGATCTAAAGGATCACTTTATACAAATTTGACCCAGTATATACAATTTTTTAAATTAAAACAATAAAAAAACCAAACCTTTATAAAGATACAAAGTTTTCTCAAAATATACAAAATTCGGGCTTAGAACTTCAACGTTCCTATATCTACTCTTATAATTTACACAGAGCAAAAGAAATTGTTTTACCCAAGCCCGATCCAAGGCATATAATTTAAAAAAAAATAAAATCAGAATTCCACACTCTATAAAATGCAAAGTTTCCTCGAAAATATACAGAGTTCGGTTTCAAAGACTTTGACTTTTCCATAAAGAAATATACCCCACTTCGGTTAAGAAATTATAACATTTTTATAAAGGATCAATACACCACATTAGATCCCGTAAATTTCCATTTTCACGTACTGTTGAAATTTCCAAACAAAAACAAAACAACAACAAAAAAAACTTTATCATAACAGAAGGTGAAACCGTTTAATCAGTTCATACACTTTTTCCAAATACATATTGAAATAAAAGAATTTGACGGTAACTCCCTTGCCAGTCATATTCCACCACCATAACCCCAAATATATTAACAACAACCATTTATTTAAAAGCATTACTCAAAATAAAATCGACGATTTTAACACCATGAATATACATCTACATAACATCAAATACTTACTTTAAAATGAAGTAATGAAAATGACTACTTAGAGAGCCATCTCCTCCCAACCATAGGAGAGAGAAACTCAATTGTTTTCCCAACTCCACCCCCGAGTTGGATCACCATCATGCACTAGAACACCAAGCAACACTTCCACGCGGCACTCTCTCTCTCATAGTCCGTAACAAGCAATGATGGACGTATGAAAGAGAAACACTCAACACAGTTTCTCAATGCACAACACGACCTCCCGTGCTATCTCAGTGCACTAATATATATAGTTTTTCCCAGGTCTTGTGCCATCCCAATCAAGTCTTCAATCAATCCTTCAATCCCTATGATTTAGGATCTTGTCTAGTAGTTGAGATTTTGGTTTGTATTTGATTGGTAAAAATATTCCTTGCTTGCTTTACACATGTTATTTGTGCCATGGTGGTGTCCCCTCATTTAGCTGAATTCTCCAAGTGCCTTTTTCTTTTTATTAATAATAAAATAATAGTTTGTTGTGCAAAGTGTCACTCACACCTCTTGTGAGTGTTTTTTAGTTTTTTTTAAATAACTCTTACAAAAATACTTGTTTTTTTGAAAATATTGTCACAAATATTAAATCAAAATAAAATAATAATGTCTGGGGGGTATCACATTCCCCCCCCTTATTCTTAACACTGCCCTCGATGTTATTTATTTTGAGCTCTCTTGCTCATTCCGGAACATGGAGGGATATGCCTCTCGCATTTTATCCTCCATTTCCTATGTTGCCTCTTCAGTGCTGAAGTGATTCAATTGCACTTTTATTTGAACGATGGCTCGATTCTGTAGCATACGTTCTTTCCTGTCTAAGATGCGGAAATGTTCGGTCTGGAACTTGCCCTCGAGTTCTACCTGAATCATATTCCAATATATTACATGAGTAGCATCATGCACATATTTTTTTAATAAGGAAACATGAAATACATTGTGTACTTTTATAGTAGGGGGAAGCGCAAGCTGATAGGATATCGAACCTATCTTAGCTAACACTTCTAAAGGCCCACAATACGTGGGCGCCAGCTTGGAGCACCTTCCCAAGCTCAAGGTACTCTTGTTTGGTTTTACCTTTAGATACACATGATCTCCAATGTTGAACTCTCTTGGAGTTCTTTTTAAATCCGCATAACTCTTCTGCCGATCATGTGCACCTTTTAAATATTGTTGCACTTCTTTCACCATTTGTTTCATCTCCTTTAACATGTCAGGTCCTACAACAATCCTATCAACAAGGTTATCCCAAGACACAGGAATGTGGCATTTCGACCATACAATACTTCGAATGGACTCATTTTTAATGAAGCTTGATATCCATTATTATAAGCAAATTCTACTAAATGCAAATAGTCCTTCCATTTACTTGGTTTATTCATTACATACATTCGCAACATATCTTCTAACACTTGGTTAGTTCTTTAAGTTTGCCAATCCGTTTGAGGATGGTAGGAAGTATTGAAATTCAGTTGAGTATCTAGACCTTTAAACAAAGACTTCCAAAAATTACTTGTAAATTTTGCATCTCTATAAAAAATCACAACTTTCAGAATACCATGCAAACGGAAAATTTATTTCATAAAAATATCAGCTATGTTAATTGCTTTAAAGGTAGATTTCACATGTATGAAGTTTGCAACTTTGCTTAACTTATCAACAACTACCATTATTAAGTCATGTTGTTTATTTGTTTTAGGTAATCCTGTTATAAAGTCCATGCTTGTTATCTCCCATTTCCATTATGGAATAGGCAAGGGTTGAAGTAACCCGATAGGATGTTGATGTTATGTTTTTACTTGTTGACATTCAATGCATCTAGCTAGGTAATTTGCAGAATCATTATTCGTGTTAGGCCAATAATAGTTGTTTCTTAATTTTGTTATCATATTTTGGTATCTTGGATGTCCGGAATACGGTTTCTTATGTAACTCATTCAAGATTAATTGCTTAACTTCTTCATAATTTGGTATATATAATCGATTTTTATAGACTAGCAAATCTTATGAGCTGATGGAGTAAACAGAGGATTTGTTTCCATTAACATCATTTTCCAATTGTTCTTTAATTTTTAAGTATTCTTCATCATTTTTAGCTACATATTTTCTCAAACCTTCTAGATTTGTCTTATAATTGCTAAAAGCAGTTGAACAATGTGGGATAACATTCCTACTCAGGCCATCTGCCACCTTGTTCTCTTTGTCTTTAATGTGTTTAATTCCAAAATCATATTCGCTCAAGAACGCTAACCACCTTGCTTGGCTAGCATTTAAACTTTGTTGATTAAATAAGTATTTTAAGTTTATATTATTAGACATTAAAGTGAATTTCCTTCCTATTAAGTAATGTCTCCACATTCTTAATGCATGTATTATAACAGTTAGTTCTAAGTCACGTGTTGCATAGTTACGTTCATGTTCTTTAAGTTTTATTGACTCATAACTTATTACATAATCTTCTTGCAGTAACACACTACCTAATCGCTCTAAGAAGGCATCCGTACATACCACAAAGTCCTTGTACGGATCCGCTATTCTTAGACTAGGTGCAGTGGTCATCAAGTGTTTAAGCTTTTCAAAGCTTTCTTGACATTTATTAGACCATATGAATTTAGTGTTGAAATTTAGTTGAGTTTTGATCTTTAATTATTTTAGATGCAAAGACTTGAAGCAATGAGATAATTCAATCCATGAAATTCATACAACCATAACACAAGCTATACCCTAGGGAAAATCCTCAAAATTATGAGAACAAAAACCCCAACAATTCTTTTGAGTATAATATAATGGAAAATAGAGAATGCTTTCTTTTACAACATAGCAGATTGCTTTGGGAAGATAAGAGATAACCAAACACTCTCGATGAAGATACACAAGCAATAGAGAAGAGAGATCAATCAGATGTTTGCCCATCACAGCAATAACAAGCACAGACAATACCTTGCACAAAGAGAAGTGCCTTGCCTTCAATGGAGAAGAGAATTCGCTTCACGTTGGATTCATCAATCCCGTATAACATATTTATTCTTCTCTTCTATTTTTATCTTCTAACTTCGGGATGAACTCGCCTTCAAACTGGATGTATTAATCTTGCATGCAAAGGTGCGCCCCACTTCCAAGTGTCCTTTTCTTTTATTAATAATAAAATAATAGTTTGTTGTGCAAAGTGTCACTCACACCTCTTGTGAGTGTTTTTGAGTTTTTTTTGTTTAAATAACTCTTACAAAATAATTGTTTTTTTGAAAA
The DNA here is from genome assembly GCA_027924585.1 of Larix kaempferi. Lineage (NCBI taxonomy): Eukaryota > Viridiplantae > Streptophyta > Pinopsida > Pinales > Pinaceae > Larix > Larix kaempferi. The sequence goes on along the minus strand of BSBM01000668.1, from coordinate 18,639,984 downwards.
CATTGTCACAAATATTAAATCAAAATAAAATAATAATGTCTTGGGGGTATCGCAAGAAGAGAGGACTCTTTCGACAATCATGGAAGTATATTCATCACATGCTTACGTAACTACATGAGAAGACTTTCCCCACCGACCTCACACATCCATTCAATGATTGGAGTTAACAAGCGAAGGGAAGTAATTGGCTTATTCAAGGAACATGGCAGCAATTGGATGAATTATAAGTTTGAAACTTGGCAATAGAGGATTTGATCTCCTTAGGTCCCCTTTTCTCTTCCCCTCTAATGGAATCATATCCCTTCTAGTGGTCTTTACACAACCATCTTAGACCATTTTATTATTTTTTCCAACATAATAGTTACATAGCATTTGAGTTAGCATGACAAGCTAATCACATGGTCTATATAGATATTTACATTATACATGCCTAGCCATTCACTGGTCGAGCCTTGGCCTTGAGCTTCGCACTAGGAATCCATACCAGCTCATTTACATCATTTACATAATTTGATTTAATACATTCCAAGTCAAAATTGGGGGTAATATACTTTCTTACAAACTTCGCAAACAAGCACAAGCTTGTTTGATCTCCTTGAACCTTTACTTGGATCATAATTGTCGAAATAATTGGGAATAAAAACCAGGTTGAGGTGGCTTTGGGTTGGTTTAATCCCACATGCACCTAGCAATCCCGTCAACCGATCCTTCATAATTTGATCCATACGAATGCATTTATATATGGCATGAAAGGGTGGAGGCTTAGAATTTGCACGTGGGGAACATATCACTACTTGGTAATGTAATTGAATGGACACATAAAATTTGGATGTGGGTGGAGACTTAGGGGATGTAGCAAAAGCTTCTCCTTCCATCTTTTTCCAAGGCGCTAAATGTTATTCAACATCATCTATTCGCTTTTTCTATTCACAACTAAGTTTAACCTTGTTGGTTTATGGTAGAATTCTATAGGCTTAAAGCTAATGATTATGCTTAGTTATTTGTTGAAATATTGAAACCAATGTAATTGAATGGACACATAAAATTTGGACGTGGGTGGTGACTTAGCGGATGTAGCAAAAGCTTCTCCTCCCATCTTTTTCCAAGGCGCTAAATGTTATTCAACATCATCTATTCGCTTTTTCTATTCACAACTGAGTTTAACCTTGTTGGTTTATGGTAGAATTCTATAGGCTTAACGCTAATGATTATGCTTAGTTATTTGTTGAAATATTGAAACCTTAAGCACATGAAACTACTTGTTGTCCTTTGGGTCATAAAGCACATCCCTCGCACATTCTACCCTGATCATAATATTTTTTAAGCTAAACAAAGGTAGTTGTTATACCTAGGAAAAAAATTGGTTGAAATAGTATTATAATATTACCAATATTAGGTAGGATTCGGTCAAATATTAATTGGATACTAATATAAATATATATTTGGTCTATTCAATCTGCTAATGATGATCTTAAAGCATGATTGAAATTATTGAGCAAGAAAATTGTGAATACAACTTCCTATATACATGTACATATGTATATTTGAAGAACAACTTTATATTTGATATTTTAATCTTGAAATCAAAATATACATTACATTAGCCTCTTGGCTCAAGTCCGAAAACCATGAATAGTCTGAGCCATTAGTACAATTCCAAACTACTTATTTACAATCATCCATTGGTCACATGGGCATTTGAGAGCCTTCCTATCTTGCCTATAAAGCACCAAAACAAAAGAAACATATCCCAACTTAGGCTAATTCTGGAATATACCAATTATTATACTTTATTCAAAAGACGAACAAAGAAGATTTAGAGGACATAGCATCCGCAATTTATTGTATAGATAAGGAAACTTCTTGCAATGAGAGGACTTCTTTAGACATAGAGTCTTCTTTGTTGTTAAATACCCCGTAAATATGAGTGAATGAGATTGAACCAATGGGAAATTTTACCTCCAAAACTCTATTAATGATAGGTCCTAGAGCCTAGTCTATGAGCACTTTAGAATCTCCCATAACTTGCAAGTTTTTATCACTATTGATTTCGACAAATATCCACAAAGTAAAGAACTCAACTCTATTGTTCGAACCAAGGTCAACACCATATCTTAGAAGAAAGTGATGATGATTGTTTATACGAAGGATGGCTCCAACACCACACTTTTATGGACTACCTTAACTAGCCCCATCAAGAAACCCCAAGGATAATGGATAATCTATACAAAACAAGAAATAACAATAACTATATTACTAAATGGATTAATTGTGAGAATGCCAATAATACTGAGGAAGTAATGTATAATAATAATTAAATTTTAAATCCATAGCTTAGCAAGACAAAACATTAATGCATGAAACTTTTTTGATTCTGAGATAAGGGATGCCTTAATAAAATGATTAGATTGTTTAGTTTATATAGGTGTACAAATCACATGTAGAAGTTACAAGATAATTTTTTTTTTCATATTAGAGGTTTGACATCCGCAATTGCTTTGGTCTAAATCTCCTAGGCAGTGATAAATTACCCACGGTTGCCACTTGGGGGGCCATACTGTACCGATGAATCCATGATCCTCTTGCTGCGTTCAACCTCCGACCACCTTGCTGAAAAAACCCCAATTAATGCATTTGAGTCAATCTTCCAGCACTTGGACATGAACCCAAGATCTTCCAAAGTCCTAAATGATCGAAGGAGAGTGGCTTTGCCAATCTAGTTACAAGATAGACATATTCCATTGTCCATTGTACACTACCATAGACTAAGTAATAATGAAATTGTCACACGAAAATAGTTTCTTACAGACTAAGACACCTCAAATGTTTTTTTGATGTTTGGCTAAGATATAACTTCAAAGTAGTATTATTATTATTAATATTTAGTAAAAACACCATTAGTGTGTGTATACAGTTCTCATAACCGATATGGGTTGTGAGTGAATAAAATTTGATGATACAAACACTACTTGATGACCACAAGATAAATATATCTCATTGTGAATTTGAAAATCCTGCTCACCAGAATGTACTCTTTACTTAAATTCACAATCAAATCTACTGAAATTGTTCTATAAATAGATTCAACAGACTTGCAAATGGCCGCTTGAATCATGCAATCTATATATTTAAGAATTTACGGAGCATATTTTTGGATGCCAAACTCCAGATTTAAATTCAGAGGTATTTTCATCGAACAAAACACAAAACACCCATTAGATGAACTCCAAGCATGTTCACTCCAGCAACAGAGCGAGTGGAAGCCGCCGGAATCATCTACCCCTTTAAAAATTGTTCGTGTTCATAGAATCCTTGCACTCTATTGGGTTTAAAAAATACAAGTCATTGACGGGTTTAACCAGAGATCTAGCTGACACAACTGAGACCAACCGTACTTAAAGGGGTTGTTATTTCTGTTATATTTTCTTTGTACCCCTCATCTGGTTGTTTAACAGTTGAGCGCTGGTTGGAGTCATTGGAGATGCAATTTATAGCGTGAAAGTACTTGGACCTGTACAAATTTCCATAATGGATTTCAATAACACTCGGGGTTTTCAGATGAGGGCTATGCTGATGAATCTCCTGATTTCTGTGGCGTTTTCCTCTGTGGTAAGCAATTTTTTCTTCAAAAGCTCGTACCCTCTGGGCTCCTCTGCGTTTTCCTCTACCTTAAGCATTTCTGTTTTTCTTCTCAAAGATTGGTTGTTGCACTGGTTCAATCCCCACTGCTTACCCACCTGAATAGTGGAAATGTCTGTATGTCTCTCTCTCTATATGGGAAACTTGCTACGAAATGCCCCGGGGGTAACTCAAAACCTCTTACTCTATATGTACATTGAAAGTAGAACCCTGTTTCAGAATATCTGGGTTTGTTATGCCTGATAATCCCAAGGGGGTTGGAACTCGAAATCTCTCACAATATATGAATTGAACCTTCTACACAATATCCAGGTTTGTTCGACCTGATAATCCCTGAAGCAACACACACACTTGCTTAGTGGAATTGATTAGTAAAGGCAGACGATGACAGAGGTCCCATGGGTTTAGCGCTAAGTTGCAATGGCAGTGAGGCTTTGGAATGATGAAAAACAGTGGCATGGGAGAGTTGGGAAAGCATAAAAACACAAAAAATACAAAAAAAGCATTTAAACTAGCATTTAGAGCCCAAAAATAAGGCATTACAGCCTGCTGTACTTGCTATTTCTGCACTTTATTTAGGCACTCTTCAGCTTAAAGTTGCATTGGGTTGTGTGCAGAAACATAGTTCAAAATTCAACATCGTTTTCCGTGCACATTTTTCAGTTTTTAGGCAATTTCCAGCTTGCTGTTTTTAACATTTTAATTGAAGATTTCTAACAGAACAGTGAACTTTGATTAGATTTAGAGTGTCATTAATCGCTATTGTTTAAAGTGTAGACACTCGGATCATTTAGGGATACCCCCTTAAGTCAGCAGTCACCAACTTTGAGGTGAGAGGAAATAAGCGAGATGATAGGGGTTTGTTTCTTAGTGTTATTCGGACTCCCTTCAGCTTTTGCAGGGTTGGAATTTCTGGGTGATAACAGATACCATCAAATATTGTCAAGAAGAGATGATCACTGATACAATGAATTGATCATAAGAAAAACTCATATAATCATATTTGATGAAGACTGTATGGTTGTACAATGGAGGAAACTAGACGATAGGATTTCTTCATACAAGAGCTCGAATGTCACCGTGACCCGTAGTTACATATATAATGTTGGCGAATATATTGCCGAGGGTCCGGAATGTAACTTATTGGCGATATTGGGGAAAATTTTGGAAAATATCGACAACTTTCAAAAAAATACAAAACTAACAATTTTTTTTCAATTTTTTAACATCTCAAGCAACAACAACATCAAATAAACAAATTGCTACATAAATATGAAAATACAACTAATATATAAGATGCATAAGATGTCAAATGGTACATCATGATCACATATCGACACTAAATTGAAAATTCTAAAATCTGTTCCCGATAGAATGATAGAAAATCACATCAACTGATCAGACTAAATGTATCTCATGAGATGAATCATTATGACTTAGGAGGCATCTAGATACTACATAGTACAATGATAAATAAAAGGAATCATCGATTCCCTCTACCCCTTTTACAGGCAAAGGGCACCACTCTTCCTCTAGAAGCAGTAGGTGGTGGTGGAGGTGCTCTGGATGAGCCTGGGGTGGAACTGGAAGCTCCAATTGCTCGGGCTGTGGTGGAAGGTAATGGTGCTGAGGTGGAAGCTAGTGTGAGCTGTCTCCTCCCAGTCCTAGCTACATGTCTCTGTGGAGGTGGTGGCATTGGCTGCACCGGAATATCAACCTCCTCCTCAATGTCTTCATCCTCTGGAAGTGCAACATCGTCCTCCTGCCCCTCCTCCTCCTCCTCCAACACATCTGCATCAACATCGTCCTCTCCCTCCAACCATTTAGGTGCCTCCTCCATCGCAAGCTCCTTAGTCTCCACTCTCCATTTATTGGCAGTGTTAATGCCATCCATTGAAATAACATTTGGTTGGGTACTTTCTCAATTTGCTTCATTTGCAGCTTTAGGTTGTAGTAGATGCAAACCATGTCATTAAGGTGCTATGTATATAACATGTATCATATGAGGGCCATAGTTAGGGGGTGATGATAAATTCAAAATTGCAACAAAATTGTAATAAATTAAAATTTAAATATAATAAAATTATAAACAATTTAAATTTAAATTTTGATTCTTGAACATTTCTAATCTGTTGCGCTTCTTGGAGTGCATCTTTTTAAAGACACTCCAGTTGTGCTCACACCCTGAAGAGCTGCAAGTTTGACTTATCACCATAATGGCAAATTTTGCAGCTCTGGAACTCTGCTGCCATATTGTGTTCGCCACACATCTACAATGAAACAAGGAAAGGAAAGACAATGAATTAAATTTCCATCGAGTAACAAAAATATAGAAAGGAAAGAGTAAATACTAAAGACCTGTGTTGCACGGGGACTCGCCCCCCCTAAAATTTCACACGTTTCCCGCGTTCTGGGGACTTGGGGAGCCCTCGGAAACGTCCCCAAATCGTCGGGGACTCCATCAGGGACTTGGGGACTTTTTGGACGTCCCCTAAACGTCCCCTTCCAAATCAGGGACTTTTCGGGTACGTCCCAGACATCCCTCGAGCAACAGGGGACTCCCGGACGTCCCTCGATCTCTGCACATGAAAAAAAAATCAAAATTAAAAATTAAAAACCTAAGGCTAAAAGTAAAACTAAAAAACTAAATTCTAATTTCTAAGTTTCTAACCTAACCCACGGCCCCCTACATTATCTTTCCCCTCCATACTCTGGCGGCTACCATACTCGCGCAGCTACAACACTCTTCCTATAGTGGCTACCATACTCAACGGCTAAATTTATGCTTAAATAGACCCTTCCTTAATCATCTTTAGACTTTTATGTATCATGAATGATTCATAACTCTAGAGTTCTAAATTTAAATTTAAAATTTAAGTTTTTCAGTTTTATGATAAAGTTTACATGGAAGATATTGTGTTGCAAACACGTTCTGATTTTTATGATTTATCTCAATTAAAGGATGCAAGCATGTTTTGATGTTTTTTGATAAAGTTACATGGAAGCTATTTTAATGTTTTGCTGCAAACATGCTCTAATTTTTATGATTTCTCTCAATCAAAGGTTGTTCTGATTTTAATGTCAATGTGTTTATAATTAAATATATATATTAAATTTAATATAATTATTAATTATATATCATTTTAATTATAAACATATATATTTATTATTATAAAATTGCCGTCCCCAACCTGCCGTCCCCTGAAAAATTGGGAGTGCGCTTTAGCCGTCCCGGAAACTCGTCCCCGCATCCCCCCGTCCCCAAGGCTAGTGCAACATAGCTAAAGACATTGAATTTGAATGTTTTAAACAAGTTGAACTTGAATGTTGAACTTGGAAGCTTACCTGGCATCCTCATGGTTCTATATTGGACAACAATGTCATAGCCAAAAGTGCAAGCTGCCATCCTGTAGTTCTCCATCCATTTGGAAATCTTTGAGCGTTTGGAGGGAGTTAACACCATCCTCTGAACACACTGGAGAAATCCATCCATGACCTCAACATTAAACCGAAATCAACATGCATAAGAGAACACGGGGTTGAGGTAGAGCCCTGTTACATGAATGGGATGATGGAGAGTATTATTCCATCATTCATCAATCACACCTCGTAGCTGAGCTTGTCTGGTGAATCCTTCCCTCCCTTGTCCTCATAGTACCTATGGATAGTTTCCTTGACCCTATCCATGGCTTCATACAAGTAGCTCATTGCGGGCTTGTCACCATCAATCAAACAAAGAACCTTTGCCAAAGGTTCACTGATGGCACATATCTCTTGCACTCCCACCCAAAAAATCAAATCAAATTGCACCAGTCAAGTTATGGCTTGCCCACCATGTTTGGTGCTATAGACACAAGAAGCCAACTCGTTAGAAAGACACATCCTCTGCAACTCCATCATAACCTTGTGGAGAGACTGAAGAGAAATGAAGCTAGTGGCGAATCGTGTCATTGCGGGACGCACTAACTCCTTGTTCCCCATGTATTGTCTCATGAGTGAAAGAATATATATATATTGTGTCACACTTTGAGTTGAATCAATGACTTTCTTGATGTAAGGAAGTTTTCCCATGTCCTCTAGCATCAAATCAATGCAATGGGCGGCACAAGGAGTCCAATATAGGCATTTATGCCTTTCCATAAGTATCCTCCCAACAACAACATAATTAGCAACATAGTCCATAATGACTTGGAAAACATACTGTAGGCCTATCTCTTGGATAAATTTATCCAATATATAACATAATAATTGTGCATCTTTAACATATGCAGATGCATCAATAGATTTGATAAACATTGCCCCCCTGGGACAATTAACCAAGAAATTTAGAATGGGTTTGCCCTTCCCATTTGTGATCCATCTGACATAACACTGCATCCGGTGATCTCCCATGACTGTCTGAGCTTACCTAATCTACGTGTGCAACCAACCTTCTCCCCTTGAAGGAGTTTTACTCTCAAATCATTATCGGAAGGGTCCCTATACCCCAAACCAACAACAAGAACAACTTCAAACATGGAATGGTAGAAGGGGTTGTTCTTGGGAATTTTAAAAGGTACATCATCCCATAGAAAACATTTGGCCACAAGCTTGTTGGCCTCCTCCTTCTCCCTTGTTTTAATTAATGATTGAATAGAGGGTTGCCCCCCAGGTGTTGACCTCGACACAAAGAAAGGTGAGGATGTTGGGGGCATTGTGGAAGTTGTGGGCCGTGTGGATGAGGAGAAGGAATGCGTTTTACGGTCATTGACACCCACCCTTGACAGACCTGTGGCTCCAATGCTTCTTGATTGTGTTTTAGATGCAAGTTCAACTCTCAATTCCTCCTTCTCATCCCTCTTCCTAGCCATATCAAGAAGGGGATTAGTTTGCAATACGCATCACTTCCGGGGTAATTGCAAGACAAACCTCCACTTCATGCCCAACAATTTTAGCAAGGTGGTATTTCAAGAGGCTAATCCCACCATAAATATTCTTGCCACATAGTTTGCAATTCAACCTTTGTCTATTATGAGGGACAATTGGTTCACCATACACCTACATTGGATCCAATGGCTTTGGCATTGTATTATTGTTGAGTTGAAACTTGAAACTTAAAATTTGAGATTAAACCTCTGACACAAAAAAACACACAAAAGAATGCTTGGATCTTTGAAAAGAATGCTTGAAGATGAGTTGAATGATCAAATCTTCCATTGAAAGACAACAAAAAGAGGTATATATAATGGCTATTGAAAACCCTACACTAAATCTAGAAAACAAACAAATTTGAAGCATAAACTTTAATACATACTTGGAAAAATGGAGAAGATGGATTGTAGTGAATCCCCACTCCACAATTGCTCTGCGAATGGCAATGAGAACCCCGGTTTTCCCCTTGTTCTATCGATGGAAATGGTCACAAACCTTCTTGGAGCTATTCACCTTTGCTTAACAATGCACAATGAACCTAATTAACCCAATCCTAATTTGGTGTGTTTTTTACCAGCATGCCGATATTTTGCATCGACTCGCGCTATTTTGTGAATATATCGCGATATATTGAAAGTGTCACGATATGTTCAAAATATCGTATATATTGCGATTTTTTAGGGGTGATATATCGCTAGGGAATGTGTCGCGATATATCGAGATTTATCGCTGATATATATAACTATACCATGACCTATCACCAATCCAACCACACATAGTTTTTATAGCGGGCATTGATTCAAAATTCTACCATCTATGCTTAACTATTGATTTGTAAGAAGAGCTGCTATCATACCAATAAGTGTGGTAATAAGGATGTCAATACTTAGATGGAGAGCAAGAACACCTCCTATCACGATGATTAGGATGCTAATGTGGTTGAGATGCCGATAGTGAAGAATTCAAGTGATTTGCAGTAGTAGAATGAAAAGGTGTGGGTTTAGGTTCCTACAAATCAATAGTAGATGACATGGAGGGTGCATGATCTTGTTCCTATAGATCAATTGTAGTAGAAGAAATGGATAGTGTAGGTCTTTGTTCTTGCAAAAACGTGGCAGTAGAAGATTCAAGGTGACTCACATTGGGCAATTTAGCTCTACTTACCTCTTAAGGATCTATTAGGAGCATTGGTGAAAACCTTTTGGTGCTAGGGAGGAGGTTAGGGTTCAAATGTTAGACACACTCCTAATTTAAGTCCTAAATGCCACCTTAACACACCTAGTTATGATACAATTATAAGGTGGTTATGAAAGGTGTACTATAAATGTACTTTATATACATATGAATCAATGGCACTTAGTATGCCTTTTCCGCCATATCGTCAGTTTCTTGATTTTCTTGATTTATCAAATGTGATTCTAATAGTTGTTGAAATATTGTAACTTGAAGAATATTCTATTGTATTTTATTTATTCGGAGATGTTTTATTCCTTCGTCGGGATGTTATTATTGTATTTGGTCATCATAGAGTCATGAGGTAAATCCTCCCTTGTAAGTCGGGGCAATAGATCCCCCTAGAGTCAAATGTAATGGTGTTTTTAAGTCCCCTAGAGGAGTCGGCCCAATTAGCATTAGTTGAGTGGTAAAGTTAGTTGAGGCCGACATGTCAAGTTGTAAAATTAAAGTAGAAGTGAATGTATAAATAAAGAGCTAGGCTCTCTCATTTATTCATTCATTCACACACACACTAACTTGTATAATTCGCATAGGAGAGAGAGAGAGAGAGAGAGAGAGAGAGAGAGAGAGATATCTGCAAGGAGAAGGAGCACTTGTTTGGGGTTTTGTCTTTGTACTTTTGATCATCCATATTGAGGAGGTTTTGCTGGGTTTTCTTCCCCTAGAGGGTTTCCCAGGATAAATTTGTGTCTCTTGTGTTTATGCTGTGCTTGTTATTCTTTGAATGATCCTGTATATGCTATTGTGGTGAAATTGAATTGAATACTGATGTTATCTATCTTAGCATATTGAATCTTCACATGGTATCAGAGCTAGCCTGAAAGAAGGCAATGTATGGCATTTACGACACTTGTTTCACTTGTGACAATTTGAAAGCTAGGGCTTTGTATAGCAAAAACTAGTCATCGTGGAACTTTCTCGATAAATCTGTTTTTGCGAGGGTTCAGGATCTGAAACTTCTACAGGACGAATATCAGACATATATGTACCTTCTGTCAAAATCTCAGCCCAGATTCGTTGTACTTTGTGAGATATGATCCGTACACGTTAGGGTTTCTGCCTCTTCCAAAATGCAGCCCTAAACAGGTGACCTAGAAAAAAATGTCATATCTCGGGCTAGGAAGCTCCAAATGGAATTCCGTAAAATGTGACAGTTAGGGAACAGATTGTAGTTTCACCAGTCCGAATTTTAGAGGCCGAAGTTGAAATAGTGACACATGGCACGCCGTACAAGTTCGCTATGCTGTTTCATCCCATAAACAGGTCATGTTGGGAAACTTAGCATACCTCTCTCATGGAGAATCCAATGAAGCTCAAATATGTGGGGTTGGAAAGATGACAGGTCAGGCTACCACAGGCCGAAGTTTCAGACCCTGAGGATCCAAAATTTCAGAGATACACTAGAAACAATACGGCACATTTGAAATAGCTCAATGGAGGAAATCAAAGAAGAGGAGGAAGAAGTTCTCACTTAGGGTTTTCAGTTTTTTAGGTATGGCAGGACCTGATACAATGTTGGAGACACCTGATGCAACATTGGAAACTTTGAAAATGGATTTGGAATCCCTTCATCATAGATATTAATCTTCCATCAAAATGTTGCGGGAGGAAGGAGATTAAAAATTAGGGTTTCCAAATTCTACAAGTAAGAAGAAACCCTAGCAAAGTTGGGAGACTCATAGGGCAGCAATGAAGGAGGTTTAAATATAAGATGTTTACAAGTGATCTACCTTGGACGATTAGGGTTTTACCCTTATAGAGAAGACTACAAGCAATCTCGACAAGTATGACTTGAGGAGATGCATGTATGTTTTGAAATCTGTTTCCTTTATCTGATGATTAAGTTCATGATATGTTTGTCTTCATATTATTGAGGTTAGTACAATCATGATTAATTTTAGATTTGTCTGATCACCTTAGTAAAAGTATGAATGGATGTGAATGATAGAAGACATTCATTGATTAGGGTTATGACACTTATGATTGTACTAATGCACTTGTGGTGTTGTATGAGGATGATGTTGTCTGCTAACATGAAAGGTACACGAAGAAAGACAAATCAAGTTCTAGATCAAGAATATATGACCATGATGACATGAAGACAAAGACTCATCCATAGTCTTTGATCACATAGAAGCTCTACTTATGAGGTATGTATGATTTGGTTCTACTATACTTAACTTATGAGATATGCAGGTTACTAGCACAAGGTCTCTAAATCATTGAAGAGAACAAAGAAGATACTGTTTGGGTATGTTAGACATAACTAGCAAACATGCTAATCCAATATCTTTTCCTGTATCGAGTTAGAATCCTACTTTGTGTTAGGATCTTAGATAAGTATACTTTCATATGGTTGATAATGATTATTCCTGAAGATAGAGTTTAGCTAATCAAGGCTTTATGCATATTGTGTTTCTTAGTTTGATTAATGATATGACAAACTAGAAAAGTCCTATGGTCAAATATGAATATGCATAATTAAAAGACGTACTCCATGAAACCTTGAATATTAATGCTCATGATTATGACCGTACGTGTTTAAGAGTATTTAGGATTATAATGTTTTGATCTTATTGAGATTATACTAATGAATGTATGAGATCTTGAGGATGACACAATGATGAAACTAGTGCACACTTAAGGGTGCATAGTGCTACAGGATGGATAAAAGCTCAAAGACACAAAATCATGATAATATCATGACATGGAAGGGAAGTAGAGATCCAGAGGGAGGAAACCTCCATAAAGCAAAGATCAAGAGGGAGGCAATCCCAAGGAAGCAAAGATCCAGAGGGAGGCAACCCCACAAAACATAAAAAAAAAAGATAAGTATTTGAATTACTTCTTGAATCTTTGAATAGTTAATGATATTAATAGTTGTATGCATATTTCTTTTCCTAGAATCAGGAAATGTATCATGCATAGGGTAAGCATTCATATAGAATTGAACAATGTACTACTAATATGCATATGATGGGTAAGTAGCCAATAGTGTTGGAAAACATTCCATTGTTTCTTGTCTAGAATGAAACCTCTTTGCTAACACGCTGGGAGCAGTGCACGCTCTTGATAGTATGTTCTAGCAGAGATGGAAGGCATCTAGATAGTCACCGCATGCATACGGGATATGGAAAAGTGTTGTCCCAAAGCATTGGCCAAGATAGTTGCATAACTATGTGAATCATATCAGTATGCATAAAAGGTTATACTTGAAATGACTTGATGATTATGAAGTGTTACTAATCTTGTAATTGAATTTGATTTGTAGGAAAGATTGTGTGCTATGATCTACAAGAGAAGGATGATGAACACCTGTTCCAAAGAACAAGTGATGACTGTTCAGCAAGAAGTCTTACAAATCAAACATACTACAGAGGTACAAGGCAAGGTCCGTGGCTTGCAGTTTCTTAGAAAGAGGGAATTGATTATGAAGAGACATTTGTGTTAGTAGCAAGGTACACTTCCATTAGAACCATCATGGCACTTGCATCCATGATGAAGTGGAGTTTACACCAGATGGATGTGAAGACAACCTTCCTGAATGGTGTGATTGAGGAAGAAGTGTACATAAAACAACCACAGGGATTTGAAGTTGAAGACAGACAGAGTCATGTATGCAAGTTGAAGAAGGCTATGTATGGATTGAAGCAAGCTCCTAGAGCTTGGTATGGAAGGATAGATAGCTTTTTGACGAGCTTGGGCTTTACCAAAAGTAAAGCTGACCCTAACCATTACTTTAAGGTTATGGAGATGAACCTGTCATATTGTTGCTGTTTGTGGATGATTTATTTCTGACAGGAAATGAGAAACAGATTTTAGAGTGCAAGAAGCTCGCTGAAGAATTTGAGATGAAAGACCTTGGATTGATGCACTATTTTCTAGGTTTGGAAGTATGGTGGAACCCAAAAGGAATCTTTCTCAACCAGGGAAAGTGTGGTGTGGAAATCCTAAAAAGATTTGATATGTTGGAATGTAAAGCCATGGCCACACCCATGGATACCAACCTGAAGTTGTTAGCTGATGAATCGTCAGAGTTAGTGGATGTGACTCAGTATAGACAAATTATTGGGTCATTGATGTATCTGACGAATACTAGGCTAGATATATGCTTTGCTGTGAACACCCTGAGTCGGTATCTAGTTGAGCCTAGACGTGTTCACTTGGTAGCTGCAAAGCATGTGATGAGGTACCTGAAAGGTACGATAGACTATGGTCTATACTATGTTGGAGATCATGACTACAGATTGTATGGTTATACAGATGCAGATTGGGTTGGAAGTGTCTCAGACAAGGAGAGCACCTCTGGTGGATGTTATTTTCTGGGATCCGCCATGATCTCATGGTTTAGAAGGATGCAGTCCAGTGTTGCTCTTAGCACAGCTGAAGCAGAGTATATAACATCTTGTTCTGCTAGTTGTGAAGCCATATGGCTTTGAAAATTGATGTCAGGTCTATTTGACCTAGAGTTGGATACCACAGTGATTCTATGTGACAACCAAAGTTGTATAAAGATGACGGAGAACCCAGTGTTCCATGACAAGTCAAAGCACATAGAAATCCGGTATTTTTACATACGGGATATGGTACAGAAGGGAGCTATAAAGCTCCAGTATGTGAGCACTAATGAGCAAGTTGTTGATGTGTTGACTAAGCCTCTGTCTCGAGTGAAGTTTGAGTACTTCTATGACAAGCTTGGTGTGGTTTGAAAGGACCTTCCTCGAAAGGGGGAGCAGTGATGATGATGTTGTAGTGGGATTGTATCATCGCTGGACTTCATGTCCTAAAGTGATCCGCAGACTTTTGTCTCCGTGATGTTGCAGTGGGATTGTTCATCCCTGGACATTAGTCCTAAAGTGATCTGCAAACTTTTGTCTCCGTGATGTTGCAGTGGGATTGTATCATCCCTGGACATTAGTCCTAAAGTGATCCACAGACTTTTTTCTCCGTGAGTGTGGTTGGGATTGTATCATCCCTGGACTTATGTCCTAAAGTGATCCGCAGACTTTTGTCTCCGTGAGTGTGGTTGGGATTGTATCATCCCTGGACTTATGTCCTAAAGTGAGAGGGACCGATCATCCCGTAATTGGATCAGGATTGCATCGTCCTTGGACTTATGTCCTAAAGTGAGAGGGATTGATCATCCCGTAACTGGATCGGGATTGCATCATCCTTGGACTTATGTCCTAAAGTGAGAGGGACTGATCATCCCGTAATTGGATCAGGATTGCATCATCTTTGGACTGATGTCCTAAAGTGAGAGGGATTGATATCCCGTAATTGGATCATGTGTGTTGCAGGCTGTGTTTTAAAAATCGGTCGAATCGGTTTGCTAACCGGCCGATTCATCGGTTCATTACCTTTCCGGTTCAAACCGGTATGCAAACCGGATCAAGGCACCGGTTGGACCGATTTTTTACTTAAATCGGTCCGGTTAGCTAAATCGGTCCGGTTCAACCGATTTAAGTAAAAAATCGGCCCGATTTGTTTCGGGTGTGGCCAACATAAATAAGTAATATTTTAATTTTTTTTTTTAATATTTTAAAACTATAAACCTAAACTCGTATCTAACTACCCAACCCGACCCAACCTATTGCATTTGCACTTAGAAGTTAGCACTAGCAGCGGCCGTGAGTGTGGGAGACTATCCGGAGCAGCGTGGAGTCGTCGTGTGTGTGGGAGACTATCCTATGTGTATGCATGCATTTTAATATAATTAATTATTGACCTTATAATATGCCTAAGTTAAAACGAGATTTTAAAATATAAATGTGCTTTTAAAATGTTAAGTCATTGCCTTTATATTAAGGTCTCTTTGGTCGCTGGGAAGACAAAAAGTATTCTTTTAATATAATTAAAAATGATTGTTCATTAAGTTATAAATGATAGCTTGATCATCATTTTCTTATTTTTGAAAATTATAATAATTATAATTCTTTTATTCTTATTTTTGAAAATTATAATAATTTTAATTCTTTTATTCTTATTTTTGAAAATTATAATAATTATAATTCTTTTATTCTTATTTTTGAAAATTATAATAATTATAATTCTTTTATTCTTATTTTTGAAAATTATAATAATTATAATTCTTTTATTGTAAGTATGTTAAAATGGCCTCATGGATTATGTATTTTGTTCCAGTTCTAGTCTCCTAGATATGTTGTTTTTCTTAAAAAAATTAAATATTTTATGTATTTTTGAGCAAACCGATTCATTAAATTCAAATCGACCGATTCATTACCGATTCCGATTCCGATTCCGAGTTGACCCTCGACCGATTCCGAGTCCGATTTTGATTTTTCAAACTCTTGCAGGTTATGTTGCTGCAGATGATGTTGTTGCTGATCGAAAGATCAAGAGTTGTTGCTGATTGAAAGATCAAGAGTTGTTGTAGATGATCAAGAGATCAAGTGTTGCTGTAGACGATCGAGTGATCGAGTGCTGCAGAAGATGAAGATCAAAGATGAAGACTCAGTGCTGTAGAAGATGATGCTCCAGTATTGAAGATGTTGAAGATGTTCCAGTAACTGTTCCAGTTGCTGATGATGTTGAAGAAAACTTCCGATGATTTATAGATGTATCACCTTGATGTTGTTGATGATGCTCTCTCTCCTTGCTCCTACAGTTGATGTTGCTGTTGTCAGTAGAATACTCTTCTCGTTAAGGGGGAGTGTTGAAATATTGTAACTTCGAAGAATATGCTATTGTATTTTATTTATTCGGAGATGTTTTATTCCTTCGTCGAGATGTTATTATTGTATTTGGTCATCATAGAGTCATGAGGTAAATCCTCCCTCATAAGTCGGGGCAATAGATCCCCCTAGAGTCAAATGTAATGGGGTTTTTAAGTCCCCTAGAGGAGTCGACCCAGTTAGCATTAGTTGAGTGGTAAAGTTAGTTGAGGCCGACATGTCAAGTTGTAAAATTAAAGTAGAAGTGAATGTATAAATCAGTGTAGTCAGACTCGGACTCGGCAAATACTCGGATGGCTTGGGACTCGGCAGACTCGGATAAGACTCGACAAATATGAAAAAAATTAAAAATGTGGTAACTTTTAAGCACAAAAAACATAGATAATGACATTTCTAATCCATATAAGTTATAAAAACAATTCTAGGCAGAAATTCATTAGATCATCTCATAAAAATTAATAATACAACATTTGACACTCCATATTTGTATGCAAAATAGTGAACTGAAAGATGATTCCTTGAACACATTCCAAAGTTGTAACAAGTTCAAATACATAGGTAAACATTACTAGAAAATAAAAAAAAGATAGTGTCTCCAAGTCCAAACTCGATTCTCATGCACGACTACGAGCAGTGGAATGCCTAGTATAGGCCCTACTAGAGCTAGTGACAACATCACTAGATGGAAAAATCAACTGTGATGCAGGTGTGTTTGGCGTTTCCATTTTAGAAAATGGTACACTAGAGGGACCCTCGGTCTCTTCACTAAGCCAAGCCAAATCATAAGCTTCATCCTCCACTACCCAATCAGAGACTAGATCAATCTGATCCAATAAAATTGGATCCAAATCCTTTGCCCACAGCTGTTTTGTGGGCATCCGAAGGTTGTAGTATATGTAGACCAACTTCTCCAACCTCTCATGCTCCAACCTGTTGCGGCTTTTGGTGTGGATGTGCTCGAATATCGACCAATTGCGCTCACAACCTGAAGTGCTGCAAGGCTGACTCAAGATTCTGATGGCGAATTCTTGTAGTTGTGGTGCCTCAGCGCCACAATCTAACCACCAATGGGCTGTTATAAAAAAAAAAAACAAAGATTACAAGTTTTGCAATGTTAAACTTGAAAAATAAAACTAGCAAAATAAAATTTAACGAATTACAAATTGAATCTTACATGGCATTTTCTTCTCCCCGAGACGTTGTGTTGAGCTAAATCCAAACATGCCAGATGATTCCTTGTACATATCTCGCTGCATATTGATTAAGTCTTGAGTATCTTGATTGGGGTACATCCTCTCAATGCATATCATCATACCTCTCATCACCTCAGGATCCTTTTGAATTTTAGACCCTTCATTATAGAATATGCTCGGATTGAGATATGCCCCTGCTGCATGTAATGGTGAATGTAGCTGCCTGTCCCACCTGGAATCAATAATATCCCATATAGGAAGATATTTTGATTCATCCCCCTTATAGAAGACCTTGATGGCCTCTTTGGCCCTGTTCATCCCCTCATAAACATACACCATTGGTGGTTTGTCACCATCCATGATCCTCAACACTTTCATAAGTGGTTCTGTCATGCAGACAATCTCAGTGACTTCCTCCCATAAACTATCTCTACGGACAGACAAGCTCATAGCCATTGCATCTAGTCTTGTGCTGTCCTTGTAATGTATCCATTCCCTGCTACTAACCATTCGTCTCAATGCTTGGTACTCATTAAGAAGGCTTTGGAGGGAGAGAAAGTTGGTTGCAAACCGTGTGATAGCAGGGCGACTGAGCTCACTTTCTGTGTGCTCTCTCATAAGGCTCAACACCCAAGCATGGTTATAAATGTACTTGGTTATTTGTTTGCACTCATGAACCACATCTTGCACCCACTCCAACTTCCCAATGTCCTCCAAAATCAAATCTATACAGTAGGCGGCACAAGGTGTCCAAAAAAGAGTAGGGTATTTTGCACAAAGCAATTTACCTGCTGCCACATAATTTCCTGCGTTGTCCGTGATTACTTGGACAACATGTTTGGCCCCCACTTCTTCCACAACCTCTGCTAATAATGTAAATATCAGATTTGCTTCTTTCACATGCGAAGATGCATCAATAGATTTTAGGCTTGCCATCACGCTGCCCCTGTGGCAGCCTAAAGGCCTGTAGGCCATGATGGCATGCCAAGGCCAAAAAATTAAAAATTAAAAAAAAACTTAAATAAAAAAACTAAACAAATTTAAAATACAAATTAAATTTAAAACAAAATTAGAAATGTTAAGTTTTTGACATTTGTCATTTGACATTTTGTGTTTTTTAAAAGTTTTTCATATTTTTTTTTATGTTTTATATAATTGTTTTGTTTTTGTGATGGCTGCCTCCACATGCTGCCAAAGGAATGAAACGCAAATACATGACAAAAAAATTTAAATAAACTTAAATAAACAATAAAATTGAAAGAAATAACATTTTTTTTTTACAGAAACGAGTAAGAAGATTTATATTAAAAAGGAAGGTCTGTTACAAAAATGGGAAGACTATGCCCATCAAAAGGAGGGAAGAGGGCACCTCGAATCCAGTCTTTACACTTCGCAGAAACCATAGATACATATATGTCTTAGAAAGAGAAGATGACTGACTGTTATTAAAACTGTTTACATATTTAACTTAAAGAAAAGTAGTAGCTAGAAGGAAAACCGAAGTTCAGTTCTCTGCAGAACGTCGGGACTTTTTCTTGCTGCTTGAGGCCAGATTCACATTGCCCTCCATTCTCAGAATGACAGAAGGGCTGTTGCTCTTGCTGGTCCGAATACAGTCCACCTTGGCTTCTACAATCTTGAGACAGCTGTGCATTGTCTCCATCCTGCCAGCAATGCCTTCAAAGTATTCCTTCATTTTGTTATTGCTGTTTCTTATCTCAGAAATTTCAATTTGGACAAATGTAGCAAGGTGAGAGATAGTTTTCTTGAGATCTTTATGCTCACCTCTCAGCCCTCCAACCCGAGCTTCAATATCTTGCAGATGAGAGAGAACACCAGGGGGAGGACTTTTTGGTCCACAAGGGGAGTCAAGGTTCACAATACCTGCGTTATCTTCTGTCACGTTCCAAAGTTTGCCAACTGCTGTCTCCCCAAAGTTGCCACCCAATTGTTGCAGAGAGCCGAGTTGCGTAGAACCGCCGAAGATTTGATTGTTGTTGGCTTCAATCGGGCGCCAAAATTTCCCTGGTTCCTGCTCGAAACCGTTTTGCATGCCAGTGGCAGGGTTCATCAATTGCCCACCACCCTGTTGAACCTAGCCTTTGCTATTTTCCATGGTTTTAGGCTGTCCACGGCGCACATGCCTTGTCTTGTTAACCAGGGGTCCGAGGACCTCCTCTTCACTGTGTCCATTCCCCTGTATTGCTTCCAGTGCAGTGAGGTATTGATTCAAACCAATGCCCTCAGTAACTTGGATGGACGTCTTACATTGACGGCACTTAAGCGCTGGGAGGCAGAGCCCGGGGGTGCTTCCATTGTCCATCCTGTAACACTCGTCTGAACACCTGAGTTGAGCCGAGCTTTTCTTCTAGAGCAATCCAAGGTGAAGCGCTTGTGTTTTGCCTTCAGCCAAGTGTTTGAAATAGGCACTGTATGCCAGGCCTTTTAATTGCAATGAATTTTCGCATGCGGGACGGGAGAATCCAGGCTGTAGACGCCGTTGTATTTTCCTTGGGAATGAGGGACGCGATCTTGGGAAGATAGTGAATTTGACCGTAGGTTCCATCAGCCAGGTGATTGAAATGATCGAGACTATGCCAATTAATAGGAGCAAGATCCAAGGGTGACGCCCAAGGGTGGGTTGATAAGTGGGAATTAAGGTACCCATTCCATTGTGGGATGTTGCCCATTCTTGATCAGGATGCCGCAATTCAGGCCAGCTCCGATATTTGGCGTGGAATCAGCTTGCTCGTTGTTGCTTCTCAGAATGTGATAGAGAGAGATAGAATTGAGATCTTTTATCTTGTGGAAGAATTGAAAATGAAATTTGGAGGAGGGTTGATGGTTGTTCTTTGCAAGGGCCCTTACTTCTTTGATCACTAGGAGTGAGTCGCCGATTGCAACCAGGTCTCGGACGTTGTTTTCCTTTGCGATGTCGATTCCTTTGAGTAACGCAAGCCATTCCGTGTCATTGTTGGTCTTTTTCCCTACCCCCCATACATAATCCATCAGCTTGTTTCCTTCGGAGTCTAGGAGAGCTCCCCCCGCACCTGCCAACCCAGAAATTTAAAGAAATAACATTAAAACGTTAAAATTTTAAATTTTAAAATAAATAAAAAATAAAAAAATTTAAATTTTAAAGTCCACCAACCTGTAGGCTCTGGTCGATGGTCGATGACAACTGATGAGTCAAATCCGGCTGAGATGAAAACCGAGCTTGAGGTAGTGTTGCCAACTAAGTTGTACTTAGTTGGACTATCAAGTGAGCGGGCAAAGTTGAACATGTTACATGTTCATTTTCGATGATTTGATGTCCATCAGGCCTTTATAAGGGCCCTCTTTTTATTTTTTTCCACATGTCCATGGCCCTGCGGGGTTTGTAATAAAATGTACTAGCATGGTGTTTTGTAAAGGACTTGGTTACCTAGGACTTTTTGACTAAGTCAGGTATTCCAAGGAGTTTTTTCACTTATTAATTATGTCTTGCATTAGTGCATAACATAATTTTTGGGTTTTTCTCCTGCTCCTCCAAAGCTGGAATGCTTGGTGAGGTTAACGGGCCTTAGGGGATTATTAAAGTCCATGGGTCAATGTATATGAACATGCTAGGCATTATTTTTGAGTCATATGGACATGTGCTAAGTTCCCCTAGGTTGTTTTTTAATTTTCGGCGAAAAGTATTTTTTTCCGTAATTGAGCCATTTTTTAATGGTTTAATTAAAAAAGTTGTAATTGGTATACAAGTGTCGTCTAGGGGTCTTTTTTGCTTTGGGGGTGCTCGTTTTCTAACTCAGAGCACCCACATTACTCCAAAACCCACTTTCTATAGTCATTGGGTCATTTATATTTCACTTATGGCAAAAAATCCCCCAAAAAGTGAAAAATGGAGAAAAAATTCAAAAAAAAAAATCATGAAAAAATAAATTCCAATTTTTTGGGGATTGGAAGTCATAACTATTTCAGCTATGTTTTAGGAGTTGTAAGAGCTGATTCCGGATAGCTATATTAGTGGGATTACTTCCCCACTTGAGGGAGGCACATTTCCCAAAATTGGGCCCCTTCAATTATGGAATTTGCAGCTATGTTTATGGGCTGTCACATGGCTGATTTCTAGTTGATTTGGGGCTGATTTTGGCAGCCCATTACATGGGAGTGGGCAGCCCCATTTTCTCCACGAGTTATGCCACTCATTCCACCCATTCCTCTCCATCTTTGGCTATTTAAGCATGGCTTCCCACTCCATTTTCTCTAGTTGGAGATTGGAGGACCTGATTTGTATCTTGTTTATCTCTTGTCAATGAATAAAGAAGACTTTGGAGGTCAGCTTGTGTTGTGCTTGTGATAAGTGGATGTACCATCTTGTGTTTTTTCCAAGGTAACTTGTGCATAAGCTTCATTTTTCATAGGTGTGGTGTACTCATTGGAAAGATTGGTATCAATTTGTGAGATAGGTTATTTCAATTTGTTTATTGCAATAGCTTATGGATGTATGCTTATTAAGAGGTTGTGATTGTGTGTTTCATTTATTTATGGATATGCAATAATAATTTCTTTTAAGTATATGTTTGCACTTGATCCTTGTTGGTGAAGTCTGTGATGTGCAGGTGATTTCTTGAGTTGGAAAGAGGGATGATCTTGCTTGCTTCTTCCCATTTCTAATCTTTGTTTTGCAGATGTAGTCCCTTGGTACCACACAAAGCCAAGCTCCAAAGCTTTCGGCATCAAACAATTTCTTCTCCATCTCTTTCTCTTTTAAATCTATCTAATCTTTGGTTACTGGTTACTTGTGAAAAGAGTATTTTTGATTTAGATGCTGATATTCATATTCTTAAGTAGATTAGAAGTTACTTGCAAGAAGTCTAATCTATTTTTTTTACAAAGCATTCATCTTTCATAGATTAGACCTCTTTGTTTATCTAGCATTTCAATTTTCTTAACTAGTAAAAAATTGTCAAATCTTTAAAAGTTTTGAAGGGTAGTGTTGGATCTGATTTAAAAGTTTTATTTGGCTGATCTAAAGAGCTAGTAATTTGCAGTTCTCTGAGTTTGCAAAGATCCTAAGAAGACAAGCCTCACAGCTTGTCTCTCTTAGTTCATTGTTTGCATTTTTAATTAGTTTTTTACTTAGAATTTTTTTGGGTTTTTAGTAGGTGACCCAAACACACTCTTAAAGTGTTTTGGGCCATCTTCTACTGATAATTGCTTGCTGGTTTGCAACAAATGATGATCAGACAAGGGGAGATGCTGGCCAAAAATTGAAGATCCAGGCCATCCAGAGCACACCATGAACTAAAACTTATACAAACCGGATACTTTTTTCTCTCCAATTTTTGTAAGCCACTAAGTCAATAAAAGACTGGGGCATTTCTATTGCATTGTAACTAAAATATTAAACGAGAGCAAGTGGGCTAACCAAGCCCCCACACCCCATCCCCCCAGGGGGGAAAACTGCGTCGACTCAATTTTCGTGGTTTGCATTTTTTATAGCTTAGATTTCATTTTCCGCATTAATAAAACCAAACTAGGATTAAAATTTACCTTGTTGGTCCGTTCCATTGGCGGGCCACAAGTTCACTAAGGACTTAGCTTTTTCACATTTTTTACAATTTCAAAACACCCCCTTGCTTTCCCGAAGAAAGGTTTCAGGATAAGGGCTTGCCCGAGTACTGGCTCGAAAAGAGATTCTTGGGGCTCTAAAAAAGTAAAATACTGGTTCTAATTTTTAAAAAAAATTTCCAAGGCTTTTCCTCGTATGCTCTATGGCCACTGCAACTCAATTTGAACATGCTGGCACACATCAGAAAGGGATCAATGACTAGTAATAGGTTATAACACATCCCAAATAAACAACCTACTTGTGAAAATCCGGCACAAAGCGAATATTCTTCTGTTGTGGTCAAATTTCTCAAAGGACGTGGGATAACATTGGATAGTGACCTCTTGGAAGCCGTTAGGCTTTCCCTCATTGGTATAGCATCTGAACACCTCCTTGAGACTCCGATCCAGCTCACATGTCTGAGTGAGAAACCACACAACTGAATTCCGGACATATTCCCTGTACCTTTGTGTATATCGGGAATCCACCAGCCTTTAATAAAAAGATCATTACCACATTAAAAATAAAATAAACCAAGAACAATCGCACAACATTGTCTTTTTAGTTCAAGCATTCTTTTGACTCCATTTATCGGCACTGGTCTATCTTGTTATATTTCAATGATGATGAATGTTTTAAAATGACAGTGAGAATGATGATGAATGACATTTGCTTTATATATATATGCTGCATTATCTTGGTTTACAAAAAATATTCTAACTCCTAGATTAGATGCTTTGTCTTTCATAGATTAAACACCATAGTTTATTTTCACCTTTTAGGGTCCACCCCCCTTGGCTTTGCTAGGAAAGCCTAGACGGAGGAGTCGAGTTTCAGGTGACAGCACTTGACTCTGACTTGCCCCCAAGGCCACACCAGCAGCTTGAAGACTTCTGTTGCGTTTTCCCAGGTGTGGAACCAGGCGGCAACAGGTAGCCCTTCCCCGATGCAAACCAAGCTTGAGGTAGCCCGTCCTCGATGCAAAGTTGCAAACGGAGCTTGAGGTAGCCCGTCGATGGCAACCCTCACTCACGAACCCGTTGAAGTAGTCGCGGCTAACTCTGGAGTGTGAATGCTGAGTCAGCGCTCACCCTATACGCAACAAATGCGAACCCTCACAGTCACAATGAACAATCATGGAGTGTGAATGCTCAGTCGCCGCTCACCATGAACAATAAACGAACAATCGCGGTTCATTGTGAGTGGAGGAGGACCCTGAACGCCTTCTTAAAGGCTCAAACCGGTGCCAATCTTTCGCGCCAATCTTTGGCACCAATATGAAAGCCCGACGGTGGTCAACTATTGGCCCAGTCAACCGCCACGAGGGATGGACAAAATGCCTGCGAGTATCGACGAGTTTCAGCGAGTATTGGAGTTTGGCGAGTATACCCTAAACCCGTGAGTGCCGAGTTAGGGCCGCGAGTTTGCTGTGGTTACGCTGCTGCCACCTCACTCAGCCAGACTCAGTGAGACTCGCGAGTCTCTGCCGAGTGAGACTACACTGGTATAAATAGAGAGCTAGGCTCTCTCATTATTCATTCATTCACACACACACTCACTTGTGTAATTCGCATAGGAGAGAGAGAGAGATATCTGCAAGGAGAAGGAGCACTTGTTTGGGGTTTTGTCTTTGTACTTTTGATCATCTATATTGAGGAAGTTTTGCTGGGTTTTATTCCCCTAGAGGATTTCCCATGATAAATTTTTGTCTCTTGTGTTTATGCTGTGCTTGTTATTCTTTCAGTGATCCTGTATATGCTATTGTTGTGAAATTGAATTGAATATTGATGTTATCTATCTTAGCATATTGAATCTTCACAATAGTGGTATCGGAGCTCTTAAAGGCCTGATGTTTCCATGGAATGTATGATATCATAAAAGAGAGGTGTGAAAGAAGCTATTGCAAGATAAGTGTGCAGCCAATGAAGCCAAGGGACATCAGAGCTACATTGATTGAAGGACCCAAATTGTTGCCTGATACTAAGACAACACATAGCGTGAAAGGATCAGGAGGGATTAAGCATATCGGTGGACTCATCTTTGAAGAGGCGAGGGGAGTCTTGAAGATATTTATGGAGAATGTCATCAGAGATGCCATTACTTATACTGAGTATGCACAGTGAAAGACTGTCATGTAAATTTTAATCCAGAGATCACTACTCCCTCTGGATAGCCCTGAGATCTCAAGCGGTTTGAGTCTCGTAAAGCAATAATGCTCTAAAGAAGTAAAACTCAACAACTATAGATCTCTTTACAACTTTTAAACAATCAATCACACATATGACACTGTATGTACCTTGGAAACTCCAAACGGGGAAAACCAACAATCCTTTGGGGCTTTCTTCTATCTCAAGCCCATCTCGAGCCCAGAGCAATATATGAAAAGGACAAATACAACAATGTTACCTCAGATGTAACTATCAATCCTGAACGGGTCAAATCCTAGATCTGCATGCATCAACTGCTGATGCATTGGGGAAATGTGCCCTAACTGTCAATCTGGATCTG
The DNA here is from genome assembly GCA_027924585.1 of Larix kaempferi. Lineage (NCBI taxonomy): Eukaryota > Viridiplantae > Streptophyta > Pinopsida > Pinales > Pinaceae > Larix > Larix kaempferi. The sequence goes on along the minus strand of BSBM01000668.1, from coordinate 18,614,206 downwards.
AGTCTCTCTGCAGGTAGCCCTGATTGTGCTGCCTCTCTCAATCCTCTGCTCTGATCTGCTCTGCAACGGAAGAAGGCCAACTGCTGATTGCGTCCTCCTCTGCATGGATAAGTGCGCCCTCCCTCAAGATAACAAATGCTTGTACTGGATCAGATCTCAACAGATCTGAGCTCTGATTGTCACAGACCTTCCTCAAACACTGAGGCAAGGCTACTCTGAAAAATTCAGACGCTCAATCACTCAACCAGATGTGGTACGAGCTTCTCACTCCTCAAAGAATGCGCCCTCCTTCCCAAGGAAAGTCACCCACCTCTCAACTGGATCTATCTCAGATCAATTGGCTCGGTAATCCTGACAGACACCTTTTGTCTCCTTATATCAACTCTACTGAATTAGGTTTACCAAAAACCTAAAAGAAGGTGCATGCAAAACTCACTTTTGCATGCATTTGAGCATGCAAAACGTTTCATGCCCTCCAGTGAATAACTTCCTTGGTTAACTTTTTAACATGTCACAGCCATGGATGTCATCTATGCCATGAAGAGGCAGGGCAGAACCCTCTACGGTTTTGGTGGTTAACATTTATCTCAACTCTCTTCACTTTCTTTTAAGTTCGCCTCTTTAATAACTTTGAATTGGAGCAGTCGCGGAGCTCAAATTTCACGTTTTTCGGATTCTTCAGTCATGTTTCTCACATTCGAATATATTGCGGGAAGTTACCGACTTCTCATAAGAGATGTAAATATTACGGGTACTCCTCATCTTGCTTGGCTCTTCAAATTATTGATGTTAGAAAATCATAGGAAGCAAAATAAAAGGCACCCAAGCTTCATTCATTCGGTACTGTAGCGTCCTATGCTTTCCCACGGCTTCTCAACTAAAGATTATGTTTCTATTGCCGTAAGTTTGATTCTTGAGAAATGGAGGGAAATTTTAATGGTGGGAGATAGTTGTTGTTTCATCTTTAGGGTTTTGGATTGTGTTTAAATTTTGGTTCAATTTTGGGGAAGATATTTGTGTTTCCTGCCGGATCTTGTACCATATTACTATATGTTGTTCCCACTAAACTATTGCAATGGGTGTAGTATATTAATCTATATCTATGCGCTTGTTTGTAAGAGGAACCAATTTCTCACCTGTATTGTGCTCATTCCACAAGTTTGATAGAGCCACCACCTCTGTTGCATTTAATCTTTGTTGAAGGGGCCGCCTGTCATATTTGGATTCTTTGGTTTCCTTGTCTGTTCATACAAAATGATCGAAATAAAATTATATGTATTAACTGTAATAAAACGAGAAAACTTCAAATTTTGCCTTAAAAGTAGGGCAACCTCAAAACATGTGCTTCAAGCCACCCTATTCCTTGGAGTGCTCATCAAGAGGACCACATATAAACCACCTCCAATAAAATAAAAACAAAGACCATGTCGAAGGGAGCACTCTCCAAGGAATATAGTTAATCTTCCTTGAAATGCTAAAATAATGCCACATGCCTACCTAAAATCTAGGCCATTTCCTCAAAAATGTGCTTTGATCTTCATTCAAGAGCATTTAGGACCAACTTATCCTCCAAAACGCCCTGAAAGATGGTGCGCCTTTGAAATGTGTGCAAGGGATGGAGCGCTCCTCAAGATATGCAATAAACCATAAATAGGTGGCATCAAAACCTAGGATGCTCTTCAACTTTTCAACATCTCTCCGCAGGTTGTGGCAATACCTCCAAATATGTGACTGTGCCTCAGGATGTGTGAGATGCATCCTCAATATACAAATATGCATGAAAATATGCCAATAAGGGCTCCAAAAGGCGGAAATTTATCACATGCTCCACCATGCCCCTAAACATGTACTGATGCCTCAATGAGAAAACATGCATCTAAAGCTTAGATTAGGCCTCCAAATGCCATATCTCATACAAACAACCCATTGAAAAAGGTCTTCAATAATGGTACGAGTCTTCATGCATTATGAGTGGTAGCTACTAGCAAGTAGACAACCTTCAAGGAAAAAATATTAAACCTCACGAGACTGAATAAACTATAGGATGTAAGTTTAACGAAGGCACTTATACCTCTATTGATATGGGAAAGGGGAAGAACTTCATTGCAGAAAGACTAGACATATTTGCAATGAGTGACACATTTCTTAATAGGAACATATCCTTGGAATCAAGAATTGTTTTGGGGAGTAGATAGGGCTATTGGTCTATTTGATATAAATCTTTGGTTTGAAAAAGTTAAATCAAATATCTAATCACCTTTGGTCAAATGAAAAACCTACCTTTCTATATTTATACCCCAATTTTGTTATTAGAATGACTTTTGAACATGCATCGTGGGTGAAATATTTTTAAGGAAGGGCAATATGTGATAAAATTTAGAGAAGTTTACAAAATCCATAAACAATAGATAGTTTAATTATTAGGATAAGGAGTGTCTATTAATACATGAAGCTTGAAATAGAGGTTCTCTATTTCGAGGTGCCCTGAAAGTATTTTCAAGAAGGGGTAATACACAATGAACTTGAGAAATGAAACACCATTGATGAATAGAAGAGGTCAATCGGACTAGAAAGTACCGCATAGCAAAATAGCGATCAAGGGAGTACGAAAGGCATGTCTCAAGAGTACAAGAAAAAAATCCTAAAGCTATAAAATACAATCTTAGATTAGTGGTGAAATGCTTTAAGTAAGAAGAGGGGTTAGTCACTATCATCCTAAGAGTTGAGAATGGCAATGCCCACTCGAAGAACTTGTTTGATGATATTGCTAGGAGAATGGCTTGAATTGATGGGCCACTGGTTTGCAGTGGCCTTCGAATGTTCCCTCTAGGATAAGCATGCAATTTCAACAAAAATATTACTATACATGTAAAACATCGATTCATTTATTATCAATTAGATATTTATTGGCTGCGTCAGTTTTTATACCACGAGTCGTGGGATTGGACTACACACCACTTTTGTTCAATTTCCATCATAAACACATCTTTAAATAGGATTGAAAGTTTATGCACGCTCTTCAATTTTTCCATTTTTATGGGGAATGTCTCAAAGTTTTTGAGTTTTTAAATCTGTATTGTTCTCATTGTTATGCCCCATTACACACTTTACCATTGGGCACATGCTCTTTGTATTCCTTTGGGCTAGTTCATGGTGGGTTCTCATCATCTCAGGGTGGAGACAGATCACCAGATCAACCGATCAGACAAGATCTTCTAGGTATGTCATCTTCGAGAGGTTGAGACCGAGGAGCACTTCATCTTTCGGTGCCCTATCTACTACGAGATTCACGGGTGGTTCCATTGTCTTTTCAGGGACCTTCTTCTCACAAAGCTTCATACTTTGACTAGTTTCTTAAGATATCTTGATAAGAGATGTCTGGCCTTATACTTGTCGGATGCCCTCTAGCTTCACTTTCTCATCCTTTGACGACATTCACAATTAGGACCAACCTCCACTTAGCGGATCACTTCCTTCTTCCCGGTGCTCCCTTCCTCTAGGTGCACCAAGAGATCGGCAAAGGACGACACTACTTCTAACGGCAAATGAGTTAGGACATAGAGGACCACCTCCACTTTTGACCGACACCAGGGATATGGCCAATCTTGGCCCCATCCCAGCGGCCATACGACTTGATTTAGATCACAGCAGCTGGCTCTCCACTCCATGTGTTGACACACTTCCTATTATAGCTCTTCCAGCTCTTCCTTTAAACAGAGTACTATTTTGAGATTTCTTCATTTGGCTTCAGATGTTAGGGAGATGCTTCCAGTGCTTCCAGTGCACCATGACATATTCACCATTTTTGTATCCCAGATTCCAGATCCACTTCCCTTGTACATTTTTCTTTTGTATCAACTCTCTTTGTACATTTCTTTTCTGGATTGACTCTCCATCTTTGGAGTCAGCTCTTTTTGGTTTTTTGGTCAGAGTCTTCTTGCTTTTTATAAGAGCTGCCTTAGCGCTCCCAATTTGTTTTGACATCATGGTACCACACAGTCCCGTTGACCTACTTTTGTGGTCTTTTGTTGGACATCAATACAATTGTTTTTTCTTCTCTTATCTTATCCTTTAATTAGGTATTGCTTGGACATTGTCTATTGGAATTTTTCACACATTTATGTGTTTGAAAGGCTGTGCTTCTTTATGTATTGTAGAGATGGAGCAAGGTTTTGTGACTTTAAATTAAGTTTATTATATTTGTTGCTCTTGCTTATTTGTGTTTGTGTGGGAATAGTTTGAGAGTAAGTTTTTTAATGAAGTTTATTTTTGTATTTAGGTGTTTTTTGAATCTTTTGATGAGCCATGGGAGGGTCGTTGGATTCCTTCTGACAAGGAAGATTACAAGGGTAAAGTAAATTTATTTAATTGTTTTCTTGTGATAAAGATTATCTTTTTCTTTTTTCAATCATGCTTTGACATTGACACTTTGGTTTTACTAGTAGTTAATGAACTTTGGATTCTAAACTCTGGAGTTCATTCTGATAAACAAAATTTTGTCTGATTTATGCAACTAGCGCACCCTCAATCTAGATTGTTCGTTTAGCTGCTTTGGTTGTTAAATAATTTTTTATAATGAGGAAACATATTGACATTCTTGCGCTTTCACAGGAAAGTGGAAGCATGGAAAGAACGACGCTTATGATGATTATGGCTTGCTTGTGAGTGAGAAGGCAAGGAAATATGGTATTGTGGTTGAGATACCAAAAGTACATTTCAATAATGAGCCAGTGGTTCTGCAATATGATCTGAAGACACAGAATGGGCTGGAATGTGGGGGTGCATATTTGAAGTTTTTAATGCCCCGGAAGGCTGGATGGGAGCCCAAACACTTTGATAACAAGTCTCCTTATTCTATCATGTTTGGTCCTGATAAATGTGGGGCCACCAACAAAGTCCACTTTATCTTTCACCATAAACACCCTAAGACGGATAAGTATGTTGAGCACCATTTGAAATACCCTCCAGTTCCTATAGCTGATAAGGTCACGCACATATATACTGCAATCATCTATCCAAATAGCACTGTCAGGATTCTCATAGATGGAGAAGAAAAGAAGGCTGCTCATTTTCTTTCGGATGATTTTGATCCTCCTGTTCTGCCTCCTAAGACAATACCTGACCCTGATGACAAGAAACCTGAGGATTGGGATGAGCAAGCTAAGATTCCAGATCCAGAAGCTAAGAAGCCTGATGACTGGGATGACGATGCACCTATGGAAATTGAGGATCTCGAGGCAGAAAAAGCTGATGGGTGGCTAGATGATGAGCCAGTGGAAATTGATGACCCAGAGGCTATAAAACCCAATGATTGGGATGATGAAGAAGATGGGAAATGGGAAGCTCCTAAGATTTCAAATCCTAAATGTGAAGTGGCACCAGGTTGTGGGAAATGGGAAAGACCACTTAAGAGGAACCCTAACTACAAAGGAAAATGGTATCCACCTATGATTGAAAATCCAAACTACAAGGGAATCTGGAAACCTCGTCAGATTCCTAATCCAGATTATTTTGAGTTGGATCGTCTAAACTTGGAAGCAATTGATGCTATAGGAATTGAGATCTGGACCATGCAGGATGGAATGTTGTTTGACAATATTTTGATCGCTGATGATGTTTCTGATGCCAAGGAATACCGGGACAAATATTGGAAGCCAAAGTTTGAAATTGAAAAAGATAAACAAAAGACGGAGGAAGAAGCTGGGACTCACATGTCGGGATCTCTTGCTGGTATCAAGGTGAATATGTTTTCTTTGGTACATGTAGAATTTTTAACCGATTTAATTTTTTTTGGGATCTATATCCAGTATTACTGACCACTTTGTACAAGCAATATCGCCAATGCAGACAGAGTGAGATCCGGCACACTGATTTGTTTTTGATTTAATGCATTTTTTAATTGCAGGGTAAAGTTTTTGATTCACTATATAAGTTTGCAGATGTTCCATTTCTGGTACCATACAAGAAAAAGTTCACTGTAAGTATTTTCAATTGGAAGCTTTTGTAAGGTTTCTATGTTTTAAAGGGTTGCCAATTTCTACATCATCTGGGTGAAATGAAGTACATTTGTTAGGCCATTTTCTATAAGTTCTACGGGTGAAGGAGTTTTCTCTGTTTTTATTGATTTTTAATTTTCCAAGGAACAACCTTGTGGAAAACCCTCTGAGTACTTCCCCATGATTCATGGATGGTAAGCAGGATAAACCGTTGGCCTTGATTACGGAGCCTAACCCCAAGGGTATCAATAGAGTCAAACCCGTGACCTCCCCAACTTTGTGGGGAGAGATCTCATGTCTGGTTCGTGAGCGCTTGAGCTAACCCTCGGGGCTAACTTTTACTGATTTCTGCTACAATATTAAATTTGTTTGTTATTAGACCGTTGGTTGAGGAAATTGTCATAAAACTTATGGGTAAAGAATTTTTGTTCTATTGGTCACCAAATTTTGTTACAATGCCAGTGTTAAGAGAAGAGTCGGATAATGCATGTAAATTTTTATATGGACTGCCATGTTCAGGACAAGTTTCATTTAGAATCTCATCTATGTTTTTTTTAAAAATAATATCTTTAATTTTTTCGACGAAACACACATCACATAAAACCCTGCGTGCACTTCCCCTCATTTCAAGGATGGTACCCAGGGGTAAACCTTTCGGTTGCAGTTTTGGCAACCTAACCCAACAGGTACATCAAATGAGGGCCACAATATTCACAGAGACAAGAACCTTGTCTATGTAGCAAGGTTAGTCTGTATAATGTCATTGTCGTCTCATTCATTTGCATGCCTGATATACTTTATTTTGTGCAGTAATGTAATATAAGATGCATTTTACTTTTGAAAAATGCTTCATTCAGAATTGAGTCTTCTTAAGGAATCCTTTCAATGTTTGAATCGATTTGCTTGTAATGCTTTATTTCTTTAGTCAACTTTCTTGAGTTGAAGTTTAACTTTTCAAAAGGTTGCCCAGTGTTGTAGAGCATCTATACTTTTAGCCCTAGGGAAATTGTATAGGACTGATTTGTGTAGTTAGCATATTTTTTAATATATAAAATGAAAAATATACATGTTAGGTGAATTTCATGATTGACAAATATTTTTCTGAATACAGATCACTGAATAGTTCAAATATGGAAAACATCTAACATGAATTATTTGTCATCTAACATGAAAACATCTAACATGTGAATGAGTTGGCATCATGTGACCCTTGTTTGAGCTTTGGCATGGATATTGGAGAGGTTGTTGCACTCATGGTCCATCTTCTATCACTTATTGATGGGACATTTCTTCCTAACCTCCCACATGTGCCACCTTATGAGGAGTTTTGTTGCATTATGGTTAGAGCGTTCTAGGGTTTTGACACTCTTGGACCCTTGAGACACACATGACATCTATTTGTAGAGGAATGCTCCATGTCTTGGGGCCCCTTGACCTCATAGTTTAACTTTCTTGATGGGACGTCACTCCTTGGAGACCTCACTCATGCCACACGTGCCATGTTTTGGAGGAGTGTCCACCTTCTTCGCACCTTTTGGATGGAGGGTGACTCATTGGAGATCTCTTGGCACACTTGCTCGTTCATTTGGTTGAGGACGTAGCACTGGGGAGGATTTTGAGGGTCAAAATCCTAGGTTTTGGACCATTCGTATATGTTTTGACTAGATCTTGTAGAGGACCCCACTTTTTGGGAGTGGTTTTGTATTGCTCATGTATCATTTCACCCATTCTAGTGGTGTGCCCTTCTTATCTTGGGCAATAGTTAGGGTTTTGGTATTTTGACCATGTCATGAGAGGATTTATTATTTGCCTATTGAGGAATTAGTTAGTCTCTTTTCCTATGTAAGAGACCCTCCTCTCATTGTAAAACTTGTTAGAAACTTGTGGAAAACTCTCTCTTTTGTCTTTGTGCTTGGTTATTGTGGTGAATGCTTCTGGATGGTTGATGCTAGCGCTATCTTGGGGAATTTTTGCTAATGTTATGGTGTATTCTTGGATCAACAATTGCTTCTAGCTTGGGATGATATGCAAGTAAGCTCTTTACTTTTGAAGGTTAAATTTATTTGTTTTATGGTTGGGTAGGTGGTGTCTTTTCAGCTATTGATTGTATGCCCTAGGATTCCATGCTTGACAAATATTATGTCCAAGTTAGTGTGAAAATACCACCTAGTTTTTTCCCTCGTAGATCCTTGGATAAATCAAGCCTCCTTTGATTTGAGAGGAATTGGCTCTCAAAACCTATCTAACCCTATCAATCCTTGAATGTTTGTAGGCTCTTCATTACTAGCCTTGATTGATCCCATTTGTCCAACTTCAAGCATAGGCACTAGTCACACATTTATAGCCACTTTGAATTTAATTTAAACCCCTTCTATTTTTTGCTTGCAAATTTGGAATTTAATTCATCTTGTTAAGCCTCAGATTGTTTGCAGTGTTCCTTTCAGGATGCACCAAGGATAGGGGGTTTTGCCAATGTAAAAGGCTATGTAAAAGTGTTGCTCTAGTGGGGCTCAAGACTCTTGGTCTAGTCATGGCAGGTCCTCTCAGTTCTCATTTCAAGGAGTGTTGGCCTAGTGGCTCTGCTGACTACCCCTTGATGGGCAGAAGTCCCTCATCATGTTGGGCATTTATGCCTGGTTAGGTGTCTAGTGCACCTTGGGATGAACCTATTTGGACACATGGCTTAGGGGCTCCTGGCCACGCTTGTGTTTTTTCTATGTAGAGGTGATTGTGCTTGTAAGGGTTGTCATACCTGCTTTCCCACACCTCATCTACGCCCACTTGGACCTCTCTTTTAATGTATTACCCTTCCTCTTGGTCTCCTAGAGCAAAAATGATGATGACATCATCCTTTGGAGAAGGCCTTACCTTGCTAAAAAGGAGGACATTGAGTGACAAGCTCATCGTTGGGGTTAGTTGGGGCATGGCGTCCTCCTTTAGGCTCAACATCTCACTTGGTTGCAGCCATTTGCGTCATTTTAGTGTTATTTATGTCATTTTGTGGTTTAGTCCTCAACTTGTGGGTGAAAAACCCTAATTTTGAAATATTTTATCTTTTAGTAAGGTAGGTGTTATCACACAACTTGTAGTTGTCCCAAAAGGTGATCCTATCCAAGATGGTAGAGGTGTTGGACAACTAAAGAGATGACCCAAGAGATGCCACGGTTCCCAATGCAAGTGGGTGTCATGCTAACCGAGGCACTCTTCACTTTAGATCTAGCCTAAGCAAGACCAAGGGGGAGACCCTAGCCAGCCAATGAAGGCTAGCGAACCAACTCTAGACCTCCTAGGGAAATGTGAAGATGAAATATGAGAAGATCAAGAGTGAATGGATCTAGATCCAGGGATTGTAAGTGGACACATGCTGTGAATATTTAATTAATATTATTAATTATAAATTAATAGATTATTAGGTTACTAAGTGAAAGGGCATAACTCTTCACTATGCTTCCTCAAGCCCTATAAAAGGCGATCTTATTGTAATTTATCAACATCATCTAATATATTATCATTTTATCACTCAATATGAGAGTCGGATTCGACTATTAACCTAGTGAACGGATACGTTCACTGCATTTGGTATCAGAGCTCGGTTTCGGCTCTCCCTTCAAATCCAACCGGATACGATTGCGGCAGTCTCGGTCCTCTGAGCTCGGTTTCGGCTCTCAGCATGTTTTCGCTCTAGTACTCACTGCGTGAAGTTCTCTCGGCGAAAATCTGTTCCAGGATTCTCCATTCCACACCAGCGATCTCCACCAACCATTTCCATCTCCACTCCACTCCTGCGCACTGCAACACTCCTCCGCCTTCCCTCCTCCTCCACGCGACCTGCTACCCACCTCTTCCCTCTCGCCTCCACTCCGCGTACTCTTCTCCCTCCCTCCTCCACTCTGCCTTCCCTCACGACCTTCCCACGCAGCCCCTGTGCAGGTACCCCCCCCCCCCCGCACTTTGCGTTCCCCTCTACCCCCAACTCCACCCTGCGCTCTGCGTTCCCCTCGTCCCCCGTCACCACCACTCCACGCCAGGCCATCCCTTCAACCCACTCCCCACCTGCTTTCGCTTCACCGCTTCCTGTAGTCTCCCTTTCCCATTCGACGCCCACGCCCACACCACCTCTGCTCTGCTGCGAGCCCTCCCTCCTTGTTGAGCACCCTTCTGTTCGCCCCTCGACCTCCCTATCGCCACACGCTGCACCTCCACCTGCTCTGCGACCTGCACGCAGCACCCAACCTTTTCCTCCATGGCCTTCGTCCGCTGCACTCCATCTCCGACCTGCTCGCCTCCCCCGCAGCTTCCATTCAGCGCTTGCTCACCTCGCCAGTCGGCCCTCCTGCCTTCTCTCTTCCACCTGCTCGCCCTGCCAGCCACGCTCCTTCCCAAGACCTTCCACACAAACCCTAAATTTCATAAAAAAAAAATTATATAATTATCATTATTATATCAATATTTGTTTATTGAAATTTTAAAATTAAAAATAAAATATTTAAATATAGTTATTATTATATTTATTATTTTATTTAATCATATTCAATAATTATAATAATTATTATTAATTAAATCAAGTTTACTAAGAAGCATGACGATGGAGTTAAAAGCTCAAATTGCGAAAATAGAGAAGGATTTCCAAACTTTCAAGGAAATGACCACCAAGAGCCAAGAAGCACTTAAGAAATAAATTAAAGAGGAAGTCATTCAAGTAATGGAGCAGAAAATGGATGACAAGTTCGACATTATGAGCAAGGAACAAAAAATGTTAGACCAAAAAATGACGCAGAACCATAATACATTAATGGAGGTGTTACAAAGACTAATGCAAAAAAAGGACCAAGTCGGCAGTCCAGATGTGCTAGATGCCTCATCTCATATTTTCACACAGGAAGCACTCGCCAAGAATCAAGAAGAATTGCAAAAAGAAATAAAGATTAACAATGCGACACTTAAGCAAGAGATAGAAACAAAAGTACTGCCAGAGATGGAGGCACGATTAAACAGCGAAATAGAAGCTATCAGTAAGATAGTAGAGAATAAAAAAGATAAAAATCACCGCCAACAACGAAGCAGTTCAAATATGTCACTTACGTCATCCAGTAGTTCCGATCCACCATCAAACCATAAAGCAAAAGGGAATCAATATCACCCTTACATAGTGTACCCACCTAAGGCAAAAATAGAGTTGTCGAAATACAATGGAAGTGAAGACCAATGCGTTGCTTGGCTAAACAAAGCAGAAGAATACTTCGACATTTACAATATTCAATCTGACGAGGAGAAGGTGAAATATGTGTCAATGCATATGGAAGGGTACGCCTATAATTGGTACTTATGGTGGAAGAGAGACAATTTTGCCTACACCTGGAACTTGTTCAAAAATGATTTTTTTAATAGGTTTCAAGGTATCAAAGAAGATGAATTTTTTAGTAAACTTACCAGATTACAACAGGTTGGAAGCGTTGAGGAATTCACACATCAGTGGGAATCCTTATCGACACGAGTATTTGGGTTGCCTGACAAACAAAGACTCGAAACCTATTTAGGAGGTCTTAAACCGTACCTCCAAAAAGAGTTAAAGTTACATGACATACCTAACGTAGAGGTAGCAAGACATAAAGCAAAAGCCGCAGAATGCAAACTGGAAGGAATAAAAACAAGAGGTGATAACCATTATCGACAAGAAAAAGAGACACAATGTAGGTACTGTGTAGATACTTGGTCACCCGGCCATCAATGCCACAAACCTCAATCATATGCCTATGAAATGGAAAATAGATCAAAGTCATCTAACAGTTACTCTGATAATAGGAAAAAGAAGAAAAACATATGTCGTCGATGCGGTGATGATTGGATCCCAGGCCATAAATGTAGGAACAATCAGACAATACAGTGCAAAATCATCAATGGAAAGGAAGTGCAAGTCTCTACACAAGAAATCACGTCCGATTCTAATACCGACACTGAATCTGAATGAAGGACGACATTAGGAAAATACTCAAGCTTTGGGGACAAAGCTTTCCAAAAGGGGAAGGCAATGTTGTGAATATTTAATTAATATTATTAATTATAAATTAATAGATTATTAGGTTACTAATTGAAAGGGTGTAACTCTTCACTATGCTTCCTCAAGACCTATAAAAGGCGATCTTATTGTAATTTATCAACATCATCTAATATATTATCATTTTATCACTCAATATGAGAGTCAGATTCGACTATTAACCTAGTGAACGGATACGTTCACTGCAACACATAGAGTTAGGGATTGGTTGAGGAGGCTTATGGAAGGACAAATGCTCAACCAAAGAATGAAAGTGCCACTTATGAGTTTAATTGAGTAGATCTAGATAGATCTAATGCCAATCAAGAAAACCCAATTGGGGCCCACCCTTAAATTAAGGAAATTGGTTAAAATGGGGCCCATAAGGCAAAATTAAAGTTGGAATGGCACTAGGAGGGTTGCTAATCAATGGATCTGATGTTTTGATGAGGAACAAGCAACACCCAGATGATAGATCTGGAAAAAGACCACCTACCCACAAGTGCGACCTCCCTTGGAGAGGCCCAGTGCCTTAGATCAAGGGGTAAATGGAGTTGGATGCCCACCAAATTTGGTCTCCAAGGTTTATTAATTATTTGTGAGGTGGGTTTTAATTATTAAGCCCAAGTTGTCGCCAGATCTATCAGATCTAAAAATCTAGGGTTTTAAGATATGAGGGTTTGAAGTGACCAATGGGTAAAATGCATGAAACTAGATACATACCTTGTAGAACATACCTCAAAATCTTGCGGCCATCTTGCAAATCGATAATCCTTCCCAAGTGAGGCAATCAAGAGTGAGATCCAAGTGCTCCAAGTGAAATCGCTATCCTCCTAAGTTGTCCAGTGCGCCCTTCCCCGTCCAAAACGATCTATAATGAGAATCAATCAAACATGGAAGAAGCTATACGGAAGAAGAGATGAAACAAAAAGCATCAAATATGTCACGAAGATACAATAATGATACTCCATGAGACAAAGAACAATCCAAAGATAAGATATGGGGTTTCCCCACAATAGCGTCCCCTCAAATCGTCCTCCTCTTTACCCACACAGCCTCCCTGGAGAGAAAACGTTTGAAGCCCAAGATCCACAATGATAACACAGAGAAAATATTGTATATTAAACTTGCAAGAGAATCCAACAAAGCTAGAGAGGTAGATCTGCAAAAGTAGTATTTTATTCCAAGAGTTCAAGAGCCAAAAGGTGCCTTTACAATAGGGGGGTCTCTTCCTTAAATAGGAATGAGAGAGACCAAAACCCTAAACCACTTTATGAACGATTGGTGGAGATCAAAAGATAGATACAATACAATCAACGGCTAAGATGAGCCAGAACAATATAACACAGATCAACTCACTAAGAGGGGTACCCACTCACTAAAAGAGGCCCTAGGGGGGGGGGGGTGCGCACCACATAAAATGACTAGGACAAGTGCGTACCACATAAGATGACTAGGACAAGCAACTAGGAGCACATGGTGGGGCTAGGAGGTTTTATTATCCTTCACTAGCATCACCCCATGGCACAATGATGTAAAATATGACTCAATAACATGTCCAAGTGACCAAATGACGAAATCGTGTCCCCCTCATTGAGAGAATAATACATCAAATCACAACCCAGAGAGTGTGTGGACCCCACTGAATGCTGCAAGTTGATCTGAAAGAAGTGGGATACATCACATATGACCTCTGAACAAACCTAATGCCAAAACCTTGCCTCAATAGTCCAAATCGATTTCCTCAATGACCTTTTTATCCCGTTTTTATTCCACCTGAAAACCATCAAAATGTCTGTAACTCATTGCCTAATGCCCGGGCACAAAATATGATTGTACCATCATGTCTGGAGATGGGGTAATATGGTAATAAGAAGTGGCCGGACCACCCCTCTCCTCTGTAGAGCCCTAAGGAAACGTGCTAGCTCAATACAACTGCTGGACAGGCCATTTCTGCATGGCAAAACCGGACAAATGTGGAAATCTGACCATATCATCACTGAGAGTGCCTGAAACTGATAACTGAGAGTCTCAATGGATTCATAAGGTCCAAATCTACTAGGGATGAGTACCCATACACCCTGTGGTAACCTGTAAGATCATCTGTAGCCTCAGCCATACCCGGACAATAGTAAAATAGATGGTCTGGGAATATAATAACAATAAAAAAATACATCGACCATCATCTGAAACCTGTGTCCACTGTATGGAGTCATCAAAGGTGCATCGTAGAACCATAGATCATCATCATATAACATCACTGGTCCAACTCATCACGGATCCCAAGGTTGACTTGGTCAAACTAGGTTTGACCAGGTCAAGACTGATCAAAATATAACCCAGGCTAGAAAAACCTAATGCTGCAAGTGCAAATGGTTAAGGCATGCTCTATTAATCATTCTCATAGCAAGACTTAAAGTATTAAGCATCATTTCACTGGTAGTTAAAGATATTTATATCAAGCATAAGTTTAAATAGTCATTTACTTACAAAAGAACCTCATGAATATACTCATTCTGTAGACATGAACATTTTGCTAGCAAAGGGTGAGGGTGAAGAATACAAGGCTAGGATAAGGGGATGACTTGACTGACTCAACATTGTGATACTTTGGATATGGGACAATGGCAATACACACTTAAGCATATGTCGGATAATAAACACACAGGGAATGGCAATGTCTCACAAATGGGATAAGTTGTTCAGAGGAGTGCTTATTCAACCTTGGCAAATGTCTACAACTCACATCCAAGCTGTATCAGCTTCGCGAGGATCTTTTCTAGAAACACCATGGACTGGGTGCCCGGCTAACCGTAACTTGAGGTTCTAGGGGACACTTAGAATTAGTTGTCCCTTACTCCATCTCACATCACAACCCGTGGGTTCCGTGAGGAATTAATCATTACATTTCATTTCCTTGGCCAAAAGTCTTTGGATTTAGCATCCATTTAACCACTGCTTTCTTTAGGCCTATATGACCCTTTTGGGGATTTTACATTGTGCTGAGAAGCACAGTTTTTAAAGTATTTTCATGGGTTTTCATAAGAGATATAACAATAGTTTCCATATGTAATGATGGTAGTACAATTTGCTTCAGGTTTTAGCCAACACAACTCAAGCAACTAAGGGGACTCTCTACAATCAAGACCAAACATCGGGGAAACCGACTAGAGTGACCAAGGTATCAAATCCAACTCACCAAAGGGTAAGTTTTGTTGCCAACTCAGAGCTGAGACACAAACTAACAGGGATGCTATCCAACACAGAGGCAAAAGTGGGGAGGTCCTCCATATCACAAGATGGGTTGTAAGTCGGGGTAAAAACCAATCAAGGGAGAAATAATGGATGGATGGGGAAAGTGAAGGGTTACTAGTCTTTGACCTAATTTGTAAATATTGAATTGCCAAATTGAGAAGGGACATTAACCTTGATCTTTTGTTGCCATGGGGTTAAGGACTAAGGTCTAACCCTTCTCCTTCAATTTTTATCAAATTTTTGTTGTATATATTTCAAAAAATACAAAAAAAATAATATTGTGAAAACCCCCAAAATAAAAAAAATCATATCTCAAAAAATATCTGTCAATTGGAAAGAGTAACCCACCCAAAAAGTGCACCTCCCTAGGTTTCTTGGAGGATCTTTGAGGGCGTCTCCCTTCTATGGTAAAATTATGAGATATTAACATTTTTGTGGAGAGTATCGATGTTTTTGAGATTTGATATAACAGGTACAATAGGAAAATCAACAAGTTTTGAAGCTCTAGAAGAGCTGGAATAAGGCCTAGGTTTGCCCTTGGGGGGTTGAGCATCAAGTGGAAGAGTTTAAGTTGGTCTGCCATCTATTTTGAGGGCTGGTTAAGGCTCAAACCAGATCTGGTTAGTCATTTCCAGATCTGATTTAGAGCCTCCTTTTACCCTCTTAAGGTATATCCTTACCTTATTACTCAAGGTACATTTTGTATGGTAAGTTGGTGAAGTTTTAGCTGGTTTTTCATCTATTTCTGAAGTGTTATTGACTTCTGTAATTTCATAACAGCATTAAGATATTGATGTTATTGTTCTTGAAAGTATTATTAATCATCGTAACTCCTGCCTTCTGCTAGTGTCTTATATATGCTTCATTGTTTTGACTCCATAAGGCACTGGTCTTGTTTCCTTCATCTTTGGCATGTGGGGACATATTCTTGGATTGTAGAGGGGGTCGTTCCCTCCTTCAAAGTGATGATTGTTTATTGTGGACACTTTATCCTTGGTTTTGATGCTTCTATCATGGATTGATGGTCTGCTTGGTTCATGGCTTGATGAGTTGGCATGGAGGTTGGCTTAGTTGATATGTGGACACTCATTCCTTTACTATGACGAAATACAACACATGGAGGGTTTTACTTGATGGATGAATTGTTCTACACATTTGTTGGTCTTTCTTGATGAGTGCCCACCCTTTGGAGGGTTGTTTACACACTCATCTAGGCCATTTTTGATGGGAAGTTTTTTGAGGGGCGTCCTAGCTTCGGGAGTAGTTATCTTTTCACTAAGTTCCCATAATTGTGCCATCATAACACTATTAAATGCAGATTGGTCATGGGATTTTCAAAATGTGGCTAGAATAGAAAATCCGATAATTATTGAGGAAATTAGAAATTCTAGAATTACCGTTTAAAGAGCCACATTGTATTTTTGTTGTGCATGCCTTTTGGAGCCTTTTCATGGAGAGCATCACCTTATTTTAGGAAGTGCTCCACCTTTCGAGGCCTTTTTCTTGGACTGCTACCTTTAGAGAGCCTTTCGAGGCTAGGTTTGACTTATTGTCATCATTGACTCTCATTGATGGATGCACTCCCTTCTTGGGCCTTGTTATCTCTTGGATGTTGTATATGTGGCATTGACCACCTATTTCATTTACTATTTTATTATGGTTGGTTAGTAGTTGGCGTATTTTGGATTTTTTTGCTTCATCCTAGGCCAGATCTAGGGTTTTATTACTTGTTTATTTTTAGGAAGAGAAGGATTGAAACGTAAATAAGGGTTTATCTTCTCATTCATTTGTATGGTTGGATTTTTGGAGTTCTCTCTCTTGTGAGCTTAATTGATACATCTTTTCTTGGAGCAAATCTTGTTGTAAGGGTTCTTGTCTTGTTCATGTGTGCGCTTTGATCTTGCCTGGAGCTTCAAGCCTTCATGGTTGTAAGTTGTATTGGGTGTTTACATTGTCATTTCTATGCTTTTGCTTGGGCCATTGAAGGGGTATTACTTAGAGATACTGGATTCGACCCTCCCCTGCACATTTCTGTATCATAATCGCAATGACACCATGGATTTGGGGACCTGTACCGGATTTCAATAAAATTTGCAATTTTTTTTCCGGAATCGATTCCGATTTTCGGAAATGGATTTTTATCTCTAGGAATTAATTCTAGTTGAAGGAACCAATTCCTAAAAGTTCAGAATTGCTTCTTTCAATTGGAATTGATTCCTCTCCATTAAAAAAACACATATTTGTTTGCTTAAATACCTGCAAGATAGGTTGCATGGGCCCCACGATGTTTTTGGGAGAGGAGTTTGAAATTTATTCAACGTTGTGACCAAGAAGCGACTGAGCAAGGGCACTTGAAGTAGTGACTGAGGAGCAGTGTCCGAGCAAGGGTTTGGAGGCGCTTGGGATTTGGATCAACTAGTTTAGGACCTGTTATCACATATATAGTAGCCGGGTTACCATACATTTTTTGTCAGATTCCAGTACACTATTTAGCCAGTTCCCTTACATTGAGATGCTGAGATGAGCATCTATATTGGATCACTATCAGATTTTGGACAGCAGTTTTATTCCCCATGCCATGACTGAGTCTTAGGACACTCAGAGAGATGACCGATGTAGCCATTATACCATTTGTACAGAGCAGTCAGTAGTGCCCAGAGTTACAGTAGTAGTTTCAGAGGACAGATGATGGTTCAGATGATGAGCATTCAGGTATATGACTCAGCAGGTATATCATAGTGTTGTGGTTATATTGCTTTTATATTTATTCTTATAGCATGTCTTAGCACTTAGTGTCATGATCTGGCGATCATATAGATATGTGGACTTGGTTGATCTTATTATATATATTATATTGTCCCTACTCAGACTTAGAAGTTCACTATTCATACTCATTGTTTTTACCCTCATTAGGGCGAATAGAGGTGATCATACCACCATGCCTTGGCTTGCTAGTGTTGGCTCCATTATTCATTGTCTTCATCCATCCATTGCCTACCTTTTAGTTTATCACCCTGACTTACTACTTGACTAGTGACATGGAGGATCTTTTCCCCACTGTAGCCTATGTATTGGATGAGCTTCCCTGTTTATTGTGTCTCGGCTCTGAGTTGGTGACAAAACTTACCTATGGTGAGTTGGAGTTCCTTGTGAATTCCCCCTAGTCACTAAAGTTGTGTTGGCTAAACCCGAAACTTTTAGTGTTGCCATGAATACAAAATTTGGAAAATGAAATGCTATATCTTGTCTAAAAAGCCCGTTCATGCAATGTGTTTTTCAACACACATGAATGAAAGGCATGCCAAATGAAAAAGGCCATGAAAATAAAATGTTATATCTTTTGGAAATGTAAATACCTAGGTAAACAAGCTGTTTATGACACACCTAGAAGTGCTCAGGTAAACAAGTGCCTTAAAAACACACCTGCAGTAGAAAGCCTCAAATAAATGTAAAGCTATGCAATGTGTTTATAAACACACATAGATCAAGGCTATGGAAACTTTAGGCCCAAAGCAATGGAACTTAAATGCTATATCTAAATAATTGCTGGCCTCATTTGTATTATGGATTGTGCGCATCTGTTAAAGGTGAATAAACCTTCTTTAAACAACTCATCCATTTGTGAGACACCGCCATTCCCTTTGTTGTTGCTCATTCAGTATATACTATGGTGTGTATTCCCTTTCCCTTTTCCAAAGTGTCACAATGTTAAGTCAGTCAAGTCATCCCTTAGCCTAGCCAATTATTTTAGCCTTCACCCTTCACTAGCAAATTGATCACAGCTATGAAGTGAGTATGGTCCTGAAAGTCTGGTCTGAGTAATAATAATAATTAATGACATTATATATTTGGATTTAGATCGCCAGTAAATGATTACTTTGTGTTATAATTGCTATTTGAATAAGTTGTAGAGCATGCATTAACCTTTGACACTTTGCAGCAGCTTCTGATGATGGTCTGAGTTATATTTGGTCATGTTGACTTGGTCAAACCTAGTTTGACCAAGGTCAACCATAGGACATGAGATAGTTGGACCTTGTGATGATATGGATAGATGATATATGGTTTATGTACATGTACATGATGATTCTATGCAGCAGATACAGGGTTATGACGATGATTTATGGTTTACAGCATTATTTGATCATTTATAGATTATTATTATTTCACCTGTTCCGGTATATTGGATATATTATATGATCATGCAGAGACACATATGGTGTATGAGTACACATCTTGGATGGATTTGGACTTTCTGAGTCCAATGAGACAGTCTGTTTTCAGTTCCGGGCACTTATAGTGATGATTGAGCCTCAGTAGGCTAACCCAGTGCAGTTTTGGTCTGTCGGAGACCCTGTCAGAGCAGAGAGGATTTTTATTTGGTTGACCTAGGGCGCTGTGCTTGGAGGGGGTGGTCCAACCACTTGTTTTTATCATATTACCCCCCTCCCGGACACACTGGTGCCCTCACCTTGATAGTGCAGGCACTCCAGGAGGCAGTTTGGGGCAGTTTCACGCTTCCCGAGGCATTTCAGGATTGTTAGAAATGGCTATTGAGGAATTTGATTTGGGCTACTGAGGCAATGTCTTGGCATGGGATGATCAGTGATGATGGGTTGATGTCTTCCACACCTCCTCCAGCAGTTTCAGCTTCATCGGGGCCTGCATCCATCACTTATGGCACTTTCTGATGATTTCTGAGGCCTCTTAAGGCCCACGATTTATCCATAGAGGCATGATTTGGTATATTGATGACTATTTTATTATTATTGTGCTATGGGGATTGACCAAGGGTGGCTAAAATTACCCCTTGGACCCACCATAAGCTTCTTATTATATTTTGTCATCATGATATGGTGGGATTCCCCTCTCCTAGGGCGATTTTGTCCACTTATGTTATATTTTATTAGTGATCCATGTATTTTATTGTTGAGCTCATCTCAACCATTGATTAGACATTTGTATCTTTTAATCTTAGCCACTCATTCAAAAAGTGGTTAAGGTTTTGGTGCCTCTCCTATCTATTTAAAGGAGAGAGCCTCTCATTGTAAAGGGGTCTTTGGCTCTTGGATTATTGGTATAGAAAAACTTTCTTGTGGAAATTCTTGTGGTCTCCTTTGCTTTGTGGTAAGATCTATCTTTTTTAGAAATCATTGTCTTGTCTACAGGAGGGCGACTTCAACAAGGGCGATTTTGCAAGGCTTCTTCAAATCGATCTTCTTGGCATTTGCTTGTATCAGGGGGTTATCATTAGTATCATTGTGATCTATGCTATCTTTCTGTTACTTCTCTTGTGGCATTAGTCTTATCTTTTGATTGCATCAAATTTGATATTGTTGATGTTTGTTGTGCAGGAGAGAGGGCGCATTGGCTTCTTGGACTAAATCGACTTCATAGAAAACTACCTCAAAGCTTCTCAAATTGATCGGGATTGCATAGATCATCATCATCAAGGCATCTACAAGGTTACCCAGGTAAGATCCACAGGTTTGTTTATCTTATCTTGATCCAATCCATTGACATAACACATAAATTGATAAAACCCTAATTAATCAAAACCCCCATTGTTACATTTTCTTAGATCTACTAAGATCTAGTGGGTTGTTGGGTATAATATTGAAAACCCACCTCTATAGTATCCACGGCATCCCGGATCTATAGTTTGGTGAGGATTGGCCTTCATTCGATCCCCTTCTCAAGCCAACTTAGCTCCTCCAAGCAAGGGCTCACTTCTTGGTGAGGTGAGTTGACCTAGATCTAGTTGATGGGTAGTTGAGTTTTCAATTGATTCATGATCTACATGCCCTAAAACCTACCGCGAGACTCTTACTTTGGCAATTTCTACCTTGTGGGCCCTATTCCACATTTTAAGGGATTTAATCCCCATTTTGGACCACTTGGTATATTTAAACTCAGATCTAGTAAGATCTAACCATTGGATTGCCTTGAAACTATAGATCCACACTCTCACTTGATCAACCTACTTGGATCTAAAATTTGGATGTCATTGGACTTGTCTTGATTCATGTATCCCACATTTTACCCTCCTTGGGCAAAGTCGCACTTCCTGGGAGATTGGAGTTGGTCCACTTCTAGGACATGGGTACATGAGATTTTAGTGGATTTGGAACGAACATAATTCAAAACCTAGGTCTAGTTGGTCACTTCATCAAATCTTGCCTTGGGGATAGCATTCCTTGTTTTAAGGGATTGTGGTCCACTTAGGTCAAACCTTGAATCTCTAGATCTAGACCCATTCATCCATCAAACCTTTAATTGCCCACTTGTCTCATGCAATAGGAGTCATCAACCACAACTTAATTTCATTTGACTCCATTATCCCAATTCCCAAGGCACTGATCTCTCTCCAAGTCAATTCGACTTTTCTAGATTGTTGGATTAACTTGTGGTTTGATCCTTGTTTGGTGGACTAAACCCTTTGATGTCATCATACTTCATGATCAAGCTTGTCACTTGTACTAGTTAGCCCCAATTCAACCCTTAAACTACCCTGCATTAGACACGGTTCCCAAGGCAGTGGATTTTCTCACATTGAACTAGTACTTGAATCCTGGATCTCATTTCATATACTATAAGTCACTCTTACATCAACAATGAACCAAAGCTATACTCATTGAACCCCTCACTTATCTTGTGACTTCATCCTTAGGTCTAGGATAAACCATACACCTTACTTCACTTAGTCTTAACTTGATTTGGTGTCTTGGTTTGATCTCTCCTGTCGGGAGTAGATTGGGTCTCCCCCTTTGTTTTCTGGGCTAGATAACATAAAGCGAAGGTTGCCTCGACTGACATGACAACCATCTATTGGAGGTCGAGGTGATCGTGGTTGCACCTTTTGAGTTGCCCTTCCCTATTGCCATCCATTTATGGATACATCCACAGGGGTAACTACAGTTTAGGTGATAACATTTTGGCGCCGCTGTCGGGGAGGGCATAGGCTTACTCTGGTTTGACATATATTTCCTAAAACCCTACTCCCGTTCTTTTTGCCTAGCATTTTGGCGTTGGAGAAGGCATAGGCTTACCTTGGATAAATATAGTAGTCATTACTCACTCTCTCTTGCATATACAACGACACATATCTTGGTAGAAGAGTTTAAGAAATCTACCTGGCGACTCCCAACCGTGACTCCGTTGAGGAGCGAGCTCATTTACATCCTTACAACATCTAGAACTATGCCGTGCGTCACCTATTCAGAGAATGATATGATTTTGAAAATGATGACTGAAATGAGTGGCCTAATTCGAAACTTGAATAGGGTAGTTCTCAAAAAACAAAGTGAGAATATCAAACGTTATGAACCTTTTTATAAAACCTCTGAGAGTGTGTACACCAATGAATATTTTCAAACTAGCAAAGCTTCTGATGGTCGAGTAGTAACTAGGTCTCAAACAAAGAATAACGCGAAAGATTTGGATAATAGCAAACCTGGAGTGAAAGAAAGCTCCCCTGACCAAAGGAATATTATTCGTAGAGTCCCCACTCAAACTCCAAACATTCTTCCTAAAGGAATTCTAAAGAAAAATGATCAGCCCAGAAGGTTGTCTCCTCAAGTCACCAAGAAGGTAACAAGTTCGAATCCTGCTAAACCCCAAACTAAGGACCCAGTGCAAAGAAGACAAGTAAGTACTCCTAGCAAAGAGATTTCCCCTATAACACAAGAAAAACTAAATGCAAATATATTGGGAAAACTCTCTGGATCCTCTATCATGATATCTTTGAAAGACTTGGTAGTTATCCCTTCTGTTAGAGCACAGGTGATGCATTTATTGGGTCTAAAAATGAATACCAAATATCAAGAAAAGGCTTGCAATTTAAAGATTGATTTAAGCAATTTCTTATCCAAACCCAACATCCTTGTACCTTTGGATGAACTTTTAAAAATCCCTTCATACTTTATCAGGCCACTAAATTCCTAGGAATCAAGCCTAAAGTCAAAGATCCTAAAAGATTAACAACTGAGGAAGATCCCCCTGTCATGATTCAAAGCGTAGTTGATAAGGGTAGGGGTCATCCCCCTTTTTATATTGCTTTGGAGATCAACCAATTGATATTACATAACTGTATGTTGGATTCTGGAGCAGAAGTAAATGTTATGCCTCTTAGGGTCATGGAACAGTTAGAGTTGAAACCATCTCGGGAATATAAAAATGTGTGTGGGATGGACTCTAGGCCTGTTAAATCAGAGGGCATGATCGAGAATTTGAAAATGAAATTGACTGCATATCCCGAAATTGAAATAACTATGAATGTTTTGGTTTTAGACATACCTGATGCATGGGGAATGTTGCTATCAAGGGAATGGGCTGCCAAACTAGGAGGAAGTATCCAAATGGACTTATCTTACGCAACCATTCCTATTGGGGGAAAAGCTTCTTATAGATTGATGAATGAAAAACCTATGACAGAGCATGTAGAAACACCCGATTATTTGTTTGAAGAGGCTATGCGTCCCACGAAGGAAGTTGGAAATTATATGGTGATGGCTAATTTTTGGGAAGAGCCCCGGCAGCATCCTTTTCCTCCTAGTCAAGTTTGGAAAATGTATTTCGATGGGGCTAAATCTAGGCATGGTGCTGGAGCTGGGATTGTCCTTATATCTCCTTCTGGG
Source organism: Larix kaempferi (assembly GCA_027924585.1). Lineage (NCBI taxonomy): Eukaryota > Viridiplantae > Streptophyta > Pinopsida > Pinales > Pinaceae > Larix > Larix kaempferi. The sequence goes on along the minus strand of BSBM01000668.1, from coordinate 18,590,285 downwards.
GAAGAGAGATTATTTGCATATCGTCTTGAATTTGAGTGCACAAACAATGTAGCTGAGTATGAGGCATTGCTTCTAGGGTTAGAAATTTGCCGCGAACAAAAGATCAAATGTCTAAACGTAACAGGAGACTCTGATTTGATTGTGTCCCAAGTAAAGAACCAGTTTGCAGCCAAAAATAATAGGCTTAGGGATTACCGAAATGCTGCTTGGGATACCATAGAAATGTTTGATGCCTTTGCAATACGAGCAGTCCCAAGAGAAGAGAACACCCTAACTGATGCATTATCAGTAATAGCATGCACCTTTGAAACCCCAGATCATCTCAGGGATAAAGAGTGTAAGGTTGAAGTACTATTTAGACCATCGGTTCTTGATAATCAAGATCATTGGCAAATCTTTGATAATGATGCACAGATCATTGCATTCTTGCAAAACACTGAAAATTTTCAGAATTGCAATGTGAATTTGGAAGATAAATTAAATGGTTCTTCCGTTCAAGATTTTGATGTTACGAAATTAGCAATACCTCTGGAGAAAAATTTCAACAGGCATGATGAATACAAAGGTAAAAGAGCTGAACCAGTAGATGAGGTTATAGAGATTAATATTGGAACCTCAGTCTCTCCCAAAATGATTAGGATAGGAAAGAATGCTTCCCCAGAAGAAAGAAAGGCGATTGTAAATCTAATTAGGAAATATAGAGATATTTTTGCCTGGGCATATGATAAACTCAAAACTTTTGACCCTGAAATTATTGAGCATACTATCCCTTTGCATGAAGGAGCTAAACCTTATAGGCAAAAGTTAAGAAATGTCAAACCTAAACTTGCTCCCTTGATTAAGAAGGAGCTTGAGAAAATGTTGGCAGCTGGAATTATCCAACCTGTTCGACACACCACTTGGGTTTCTAACCCGGTGATTGTAAAAAAGAAAAGTGGTGAAATCAGGGTATGTATTGATTTCAGAAACCTAAACCAAGCATCCCTTAAGGACAATTACCCTTTGCCAAATAGGGAAAATTTGTTGCAGAGTGTCACTGGGGCAGGTATGTTGTCAATGTTGGATGGTTTTTCGGGGTATAATCAGGTACGTATTAGAAAAGAAGACAGAGATAAAACAACTTTTACTACTCCATGGGGAACTTTCCAATATATAAGAATGCCTTTCGGATTATTAAATGCCGGTTCTACTTTTCAAAGAGCTATGGATCAGGCATTTAGTGATTTGATCGGGAAAATTATTGCCATTTATCAGGATGACTTGACAGTGTTTTCCAAGGAACGGGGAGATCATATAGATCATTTAAGAAGAGTTTTTGAGCGTTGCAGAAAGTTTGGCATATCTTTGAATCCCCAAAAGTCAACTTTTGGAGTAGATGAGGGTAAGCTATTAGGACATATTGTATCAAAAGAAGGTATCAGAATCGACCCAGAACGTGTCCAAGCCATCAGTGCTATTGCTGCACCCCATAATGTGGCCACCTTACAGTCTTTCTTTGGTAAAATAAATTTTGTCCGAAGATTCATTCCAAACTTAGCAGAATTGGCCAAACCATTAAATGCCCTTCTTAAAAAGGATGTGAAGTTTGTATGGAATAAAAATTGTGAATCATCTTTCACCAGGCTTAAAAGAGCCATTTCAACCTCCCCTGTGTTAGCCTGCCTTAATTACAATAAAGAGTTCATGATTTACTCGTACGCTTCGGAAGATACTATTGCTGGTGTGTTATTGCAAAAGAATGATGAAAACCATGAACAACCTATAGCCTTTATGAGTAAAAATTTGAGAGACGCTGAACTGAAATATACCACAACTGAAAAACAAACTTACGCTTTAGTCAAAGCCTTGAAACATTTTAGAACATATGTGGGATATTCCAAAATCAAGGCATATGTACCTTATCAAGCGGTAAAGGACGTTCTGTCACAAGCAGATGGTATAGGTGTTAGAGGAAATTGGATCTCACGCATACAAGAGTATGACTTGGAAATTAAGCCTATCAAGATTGTTAAAGGACAAGGGTTAGCTCAACTTTTGACTGAAAAGGGAGATAACGTGGTAAATATGGTAAGTGAAAGAAACCCTGGTATTCTAAATATTGATGACGAGCATGAATGGTACAAGGGTATTATGTATTTCTTGAGAAACTTGTCATGTCTAGGTCATCTAGTAGATCATCAAAGAAGAGCATTGAGATTAAAAGCTGAGAAGTATGTTATAACTCAAGATGGTTTAGGATGGAGAAATCTCGATGGAATAATTCTGAAATGTGTTAACCCTGAGGAATCACAAACCATTATAAAAGAAATGCATTTTGGACTATGTGGTGGACATTATGCCCCAAGAACAACCGCTGCAAAAATCATGAGGGCCGGTTATTATTGGCCAACACTTTTCAAGGATGTGCATTCTTATGTTAGAGTTTGCCAAGAATGTCAACTGTTTTCAGGAAAGCCAAGATTGCCTGCCTTACCTTTAAATCCTGTGGTAGTAGAAGCTCCTTTTCAGCAATGGGGTATGGATTTTGTTGGACCCTTCAGTGAAAACTCAAGCAACGGGCATAAATATATGCTAACTTGTACTGATTACTTTACTCGATGGGTAGAGGCCATCCCAACCAAGAAAGCTACAACTGAGGTAGTTGTGAAATTTTTGGAAGAAAACATTGTGTCCAGATATGGTTGTCCTTTAAAAGTAACGACTGATAACGCCCCCGCTTTCAGTAAACTAGAAATGTCAACCTTTTGCATGAATCACGGAATCACTCTCTCACATTCTTCAAACTATTATCCTCAAGGAAACGGTCTCGCTGAATCTAGCAATAAGAATTTGATAAGACTGCTAAAGAGAATGGTTGGTACAAATAAAAGAAGTTGGGACACAAAGTTGAAATATGCCTTGTGGGCTGACAGGACAACGGTTAAAAGGATTACTGGGAAATCCCCTTTTGAGTTAGTATATGAGCAAGATTGTAGACTCCCAATAAATTTGCAAATTCCTGTATATGAGCTATTACAACAATGCACTTCAGATGAAGAGGCTTTCCAAGTAAGAATTGATAAACTAGTAGAACTTGATGAAATGAGAAGGATGGCATTTGACAAAACTATTATTGAACATGAAAGAGTTAAAGGAACTTTTGACCAGAGAACCAGGAATGTAAAATTCGGAGTAGGAGACATAGTTTTGTTATGGGACAAACATAAAGCAAAACCTGGAAACCATGGAAAATTTGAAAAAGTCTGGATGGGCCCATATCGAGTATCAAGGATAGCTGGAAAAGGATCAGTGTTCCTAGAAACTCTAGATGGGGATGAACTCGAACTCCCTGTAAATGGACTCTTGTTGAAACATTATTTCCCACCTATCGAGTAAACTAAGTCTTGCCTTGCCTGGTAGATTAGAGTAGGTAGGAAACCAAATAAGCCTACTTAGGCAGTAGTTAGTCTTTTCAGCCATTGAGTCTGGCACCTTTTGTTTATCTTTTCTTAAGCTCCTAGTTTAACTGAGTATCTGTCATTTTCTTTTTCCTACACAATAAATTTCAAACTTTGCAAGTTATGTTAGTAATTTAATTTACTTTCTGCATTTATATTTTTGTCATAGAATAGATTTTATTTCAGTTGGATTTTATATTTTTCCCATACATGCTGCATGAGGTATTTTGATGTTTGTGAATGCAGAAATAGGTGCAAAATAAAATAAAAAGCTGGAAGCAAAATGGTAGAGTGATGGATCGAGGATTCGAGTAGCAGAGTTCGAGAACCAGAGATTTTGAGGTTCTCAAGCGCTCTTTTCAGTAGAGCACTTGTCCCAGCCGGAGCCAGATGTTATCACATATATAGTAGCTGGGCTACCATACATTTTTTGTCAGATTCTAGTACACTATTCAGCCAGTTCCCTTACATTGAGATGCTGAGATGAGCATCTATATTGGATCACTATCAGATTTTGGACAACAGTTTTATTCCCCATGCCATGACTGAGTCTCAGGACACTCAGAGAGATGACCGATGTAGCCATTATACCATTTGTACAGAGCAGTCAGTAGTGCCCAGAGTTACAGTAGCAGTTTCAGAGGTCAGACGATGGTTCAGATGATGAGCATTCAGGTATATGACTCAGCAGGTATATCATAGTGTTGTGGTTATATTGCTTTTATATTTATTCTTATAGCATGTCTTAGCACTTAGTGTCATGATCTGGCGATCATATAGATATGTGGACCTGGTTGATCTTATTATATATATTATATTGTCCCTGACTCCCTACTCAGACTTAGAAGTTCACTATTCATACTCATTGGTTTTACCCTCCTTAGGGAGAATAGAGGTGATCATTCCACCATACCTTGGCTTGCTAGTGTTGGCTCCATTATTCATTGTCTTCATCCATCCATTGCCTACCTTTTAGTTTATCACCCTGACTTACTACTTGACTAGTGACATGGAGGATCTTTTCCCCACTGTAGCCTATGTATTGGATGAGCTTCCCTGTTTATTGTGTCTCGGCTCTGAGTTTGTGACAAAACTTACCTATGGTGAGTTGGAGTTCCTTGTGAATTCCCCCTAGTCACTAAAGTTGTGTTGGCTAAACCCGAAACTTTTAGTGCTGCCATGAATACAAAATCTGGAAAATGAAATGCTATATCTTGTCTAAAAAGCCCGTTCATGCAATGTGTTTTTCAACACACATGAATGAAAGGCATGCCAAATGAAAATGGCCATGAAAATAAAATGTTATATCTTTTGGAAATGTAAATACCTACGTAAACAAGCTGTCTGTGACACACCTAGAAGTGCTCAGGTAAACAAGTGCCTTAAAAATACACCTGCAGGAGAAAGCCTCAAATAAATGTAAATCTATGCAATGTGTTTATAAACACACATAGATCAAGGCTATGGAAACTTCAGGCCCAAAGCAATGGAACTTAAATGCTATATCTAAATAATTGCTGGCCTCATTTGTATTATGGATTGTGCGCATCTGTTATAGGTGAATAAACCTTCTTTAAACAACTCATCCATTTGTGAGACACCGCCATTCCCTGTGTTGTTGCTCATTCAGTATATACTATGGTGTGTATTCCCTTTCCCTTTTCCAAAGTGTCACAATGTTAAGTTAGTCAAGTCATCCCTTAGCCTAGCCAGTTATTTTAGCCTTCACCCTTCACTAGCAAATTGATCACAGCTATGAAGTGAGTATGGTCCTGAAAGTCTGGTCTGAGTAATAATAATAATTAATGACATTATATATTTGGATTTAGATCGCCAGTAAATGATTACTTTGTGTTATAATTGCTATTTGAATAAGTTGTAGAGCATGCATTAACCTTTGACACTTTGCAACAGCTTCTGATGATGGTCTGAGTTATATTTAGTCATGTTGACTTGGTCAAACCTAGTTTGACCAAGGTCAACCATAGGACATGAGTTGGTTGGACCTTGTGATGATATGGATAGATGATATATGGTCTATGCACATGTACATGATGATTCTATGCAGCAGATACAGGGTTATGATGATGATTTATGGTTTACAGCATTATTTGATCATTTACAGATTATTATTATTTCACCTGTTCCGGTATATTGGATATATTATATGATCATGCAGAGACTCATATGGTGTATGAGTACACATCTTGGATGGATTTGGACTTTCTGAGTCCAATGAGACAATCTGTTTCCAGTTCCGGGCACTTACAGTATTGATTGAGCCTCAATAGGCTAACCTAGTGCAGTTTTGGTCTGTCGGAGACCCTGTCAGAGCAGAGAGGATTTTTATTTGGTTGACCTAGGGCGCTGTGCTTGGAGGGGGTGGTCCAACCACTTGTTTTTATCATATTACCCCCCTCCCGGACACACTGGTGCCCTCACCTTGATAGCGCAGGCACTCCAGGAGGCAGTTTGGGGCAGTTTCACGCTTCCCGAGGCATTTCAAGATTGGTAGAAATGGCTATTGAGGAATTCGATTTGGGCTACTGAGGCAATGTCTTGTCATGGCATGATCAGTGATGATGGGTTGATGTCTTCCACACCTCCTCCAGCAGCTTCAGCTTCATCGGGGCCCGCATCCATCACTTATGGCACTTTCTGATGATTTCTGAGGCCTCTTAAGGCCCACGATTTGTCCATAGAGGCACGATTTGGTATATTGATGACTATTTTATTATTATTGTGCTATGGGGATTGACCAAGGGTGGCTAAAATTACCCCTTGGACCCACCATAAGCTTCTTATTATATTTTGTCATCATGATATGGTGGGATTCCCCTCTCCTAGGGCGATTTTGTCCACTTATGTTATATTTTATTAGTGATCCATGTATTTTATTGTTGAGCTCATCTCAACCATTGATTAGACATTTGTATCTTTTAATCTTAGCCACTCATTCAAAAAGTGGTTAAGGTTTTGGTGCCTCTCCTATCTATTTAAAGGAGAGAGCCTCTCATTGTAAAGGGGTCTTTGGCTCTTGGATTATTGGTATAGAAAAACTTTCTTGTGGAAATTCTTGTGGTCTCCTTTGCATCTGGTGTTCTTAGATGGTGATTGGAAAATCTATTGCAACCTAGCATTTGGAATTTGTGGTAAGATCTATCTTTTTTTTAATCATTGTCTTGTCTACAGGAGGGCGACTTCAACAAGGGCGATTTTGCAAGGCTTCTTTAAATCGATCTTCTTGGCATTTGCTTGTATCAGGGGGTTATCATTAGTATCATTGTGATCTATGCTATCTTTCTGTTACTTCTCTTGTGGCATTAGTCTTATCTCTTGATTGCATCAAATTTGATATTGTTGATGTTTGTTGTGCAGGAGAGAGGGCGCAATTGCTTCTTGGACTAAATCGACTTCATAGAAAACTACCTCAAAGATTCTCAAATTGATCGGGATTGCATAGATCATCATCATCAAGGCATCTACAAGGTTACCCAGGTAAGATCCACAGGTTTGTTTATCTTATCTTGATCCAATCCATTGACATAACACATAAATTGATAAAACCCTAATTAATCAAAACCCCCATTGTTACATTTTCTTAGATCTACTAAGATCTAGTGGGTTGTTGGGTATAATATTGAAAACCCACCTCTATAGTATCCACGGCATCTCGGATCTATAGTTTGGTGAGGATTGGCCTTCATTCGATCCCCTTCTCAAGCCAACTTAGCTCGTCCAAGCAAGGGCGCACTTCTTGGTGAGGTGAGTTGACCTAGATCTAGTTGATGGGTAGTTGAGTTTTCAATTGATTCATGATCTACATGCCCTAAAACCTACCCCTAGACTCTTACTTTGGCAATTTCTACCTTGTGGGCCTTATTACACATTTTAAGGGATTTAATCCCCATTTTGGACCACTTGGTATCTTTAAACTCGGATCTAGTAAGATCTAACCATTGGATTGCCTTGAAACTGTAGATCCACACTCTCACTTGATCAACTTACTTGGATCTAAAATTTGGATGTCATTGGACTTGTCTTGATTCATCTATCCCACATTTTACCCTCCTTGGGCAAAGTCGCACTTCCTGGGAGATTGGAGTTGGTCCACTTCTAGGACATGGGTACATGAGATTTTAGTGGATTTGGAACGAGCATAATTCAAAACCTAGGTCTAGTTGGTCACTTCATCAAATCTTGCCTTGGGGATAACATTCCTTGTTGTAAGGGATTGTGGTCCACTTAGGTCAAACCTTGAATCTCTAGATCTAGACCCATTCATCCATCAAACCTTTAATTGCCCACTTGTCTCATGCAATAGGAGTTATCAACCACAACTTAATTTCATTTGACTCCATTATCCCAATTCCCAAGGCACTGATCTCTCTCCAAGTCAATTCGACTTTTCTAGATTGTTGGATTAACTTGTGGTTTGATCCTTGTTTGGTGGACTAAACCCTTTGATGTCATCATACTTCATGATCAAGCTTGTCACTTGTACTAGTTAGCCCCAATTCAACCCTTAAACTACCCTAAATTGGACACAGTTCCCAAGGCAGTGGATTTTCTCACATTGAACTAGTACTTGAATCCTGGATCTCATTTCAAATACTATAAGTCACTCTCACATCAACAATGAACCAAAGCTATACTCATTGAACCCCTCACTTATCTTGTGACTTCATCCTTAGGTCTAGGATAAACCATACACCTTACTTCACTTAGTCTTAACTTGATTTGGTGTCTTGGTTTGATCTCTCCTGTCGGGAGTAGATCGGGTCTCCCCCTTTGTTGTCTGGGCTAGATAACATAAAGCGAAGGTTGCCTCGACTGGCGTGACAACCATCTATTGGAGGTCGAGGTGATCGTGGTTGCACCTTTTGAGTTGCCCTTCCCTATTGCCATCCATTTATGGATACATCCACAGGGGTAACTACAGTTTAGGTGATAACAGGACCGAAGTTATAGGTAAGCCCCCTTGGTTTTTTAAATTATTTATTTGTGAAAACTTAACTGTTTCATGTTTGGGATGTGGGTAATGTATGTGTTGTGTATGCTTGTTAGCATACACATCAAACAATTTGTTTGTTGTGTATGCTAACAAGCATACACAACATTGCTGCCCTGTGTATGCTTGTTGGCATACATAGGCTTGCTGTGGCTGCGAACAAGGCACACACAAGCTTGTTATTAATCATTTGTATGCTTGTTGACATACATAAGCTTGCTGTGTATGCCAACAAGCATACTCATGGCCCTCATTTATTTATTTATAAAATCAGGAAAATTATAACATAATAAAATCAAAATAACATAACTATAATTTATGGTCATTGTGCTAGCAGGTTTGACCATTTTCTAGTGTTGAATGTTTCACTAAACAACACCAATGGCCTCTCGTCAATCTGTTCAGTCTGGGCATGGAGTTCATGATGGGAGGTGTGGTTTTGGGAGAGGAGGCAATGATCGTTAAAGAAATTAACAACAACAAGTACCTCAACTTTTACTACCAACATACCTTATTGATTCTCCTCTGTGGAAGTATGTGACCAAGATTGGGAAGAAGGAGACGAACAATGGTGGTAGCTGCTTGTGGAATTGCAACAGGTGCAAAAGAATTTTCACATGTTCATACACAAGGGTTAAGGCCCATTTTCTTTGTCTTGAAGGTGATAATGGAGTTCATCATTGCAAAAGTATTAGTCTAAAGGATGTGGACAACTTTCAAATAGAGCAAGGTATTGCAGATTTAGCCAAGGGAAAAAAGAGGAGTTTCAGGAAGCAACCATTCACAAAAAGGATAAATGAAGTTCCCTTAGTTGTTGAAGAAGCCCATAAGAGACAAAACCTTGGAACCTTGGCCAAAATGTTTGACATGGGAGGGAGGGATGAGATGGATAGCAGGGTTGCAAGAGCCATATTTCCCTGTGGATTACACTTTATTGTAGTGCGGTCTCCTTATTGGCAAGATATGCTTATGGCAATTAATGAGGCCTGTTGCCGCCTGGTTCCACACCTGGGAAAACGCAGCAGAAGTCTTCAAGCTGCTGGTGTGGCCTTGGGGGCAAGTCAGAGTCAAGTGCTGTCACTTGGGACTCGACTCCTCCGTCTAGGCTTTCCTAGCGAAGCCAAGGGGGGCAGACCCTAAAAAATAAAAAGAAACTAAAGCCTCTAATCTAGGAGTTAGAAAAATGCTTTTGATAACCAAGAATAGACAACATATACATTGATCAAATTAAAACAATCATTTATCATTTGCTCTCATTTAAAATAGCCATCATTTAACTGCATACTAGTCAACAATATAAAATGAAACTTGCAACAAGACCAGTGCCTTATTATGGAGTCAAATAACAAATGCATAAACAGAAAAGGTAAATGTTGTGGAGTGTTCTTGGTTTATTTTAAAAGTTAATGTGATGGTGATCTTTTTATTAAGGCAGGTGGGTTCCCGATATACGCAAGGTACGGGGGAACATGTCCGGAATTTTGAAGCGTGGCTTCCCTCTCAGGCTTTGGGCTGAATCGGAGTCTCGAGGAGGTGTTCAGATGCTATACCAACGAGGGCAAGCCTAACGGTTTCCAAGAGGTCACTATCCAGTGTTATCCCAAGCCTTCTGAGAAATTTGCCCACGGCAACAAAATATACGAGTTGTGCCGGATTTTCACAAAAAGGATTTTTTATTGGGGTGGTGTTAAGTCCTATTACTAGTCATCCACTCCTTTTTGGTGTGTACCAACTGGATCAGACTAAGCTGCAAGCTGGCCACAGAGCATACGGGAGAAGACCTTGGTATTTTTATAAGAATTTTATGAACCCAAATTTTATCTTTTTATAACCCCAAGAGTCTCTTTTCAGGCATGTATTTCGGGCAAGCCCTCATACAAAACCCTACTTCGGGAAAGCAAGGGGGGCGTTATGAGTTTGTAAAAAATGTGAAAAACTAGGTTGTGAGTGAACTTGTGGCCCGCCAGTGGAACGGACCAACAAGGTTTATTTTAATCCTAATTTATTTTATTTAATGCCGGAAAACAAAGAAATAAAACTACTCTAACAATCACGCCATGAAAATGAGACGACACAGGCCACCCCTGGGGGGATGGGGTATGGGCGCTGGCTAGCCCACTTGCTCTCGTTTAAAATGTTTACAATGATTTCGAGAAGTGCCCCAGTCTACTTAATGTGACTTGGTGGCTTACAAAATTATAGAAAAAATATGACCGGTTTTGAGAAATATGGAAATTTGTCCTCCGGATCGCCTGGATGCTCGAAATTTCGCCAGCACTTCCTCCTACCTGTTCATCTTTTGCTGCAAACCAGCAAGCAATAATTAGTATAAGATGCCCAAAAACACTTTAAGAGTGTCTTTGGAACACCTCCTAAAAAACCCAAAATTTTCTAAGTTAAAAACTAAGTAAAATGACTAAAAATAACCAAGTAAAACAAGCTATGGGGCTTGTCTACCTGGGATCTCTGCTAGCCTTTAATGGCTGCAAATTTCAAGCTCTAGGACAGCCAAATATATCTTTTATATCAGCACTACAACTACCCCACAAGACTTAAAAGAGATATGACGTTTTTACTTGCAAGCCTTTTGAAAAGTAGATGCTAAGTGAAGGAAAGTCTAATAGTTAAATATAATAAACTTTGTAACTGTCTAAACCAATCCTTTATGAAAATATTTCTGATCTACTTGAAATACAATATGAGCATATAAATCAGAAATATTTCACATGCAAGTAACCAGTAACCAAAAAATTTTGATTTTGAATTAAGTTGAGAGAGAGATGGAGCAAATCTTAGTTGAAATCCGAAGCTTTGAAGGTTGTGTTTGTGATATTCCAAGGGACTGCATCTGCAAACAAAATTAGAAGGGAGGAAACAAACAAGATCCACCTACTTCCAGTTGAGATAACCTGCACATCACACACTTTGCAAACAAGGATCAAGTGTAGACATATATTTAAAAGAAATCAGTGCTGCATACTCATAAACAAATGAAAACATACAAACATGATCACTTAATAAACATATATCAATAAGCTAAGACAATAAACAAATTGAATTAACTTATCTCATAAATTGTTACCAATCTTTCCAATGAGTACAATAGATGCAATAAAATATCAAAGCTTATGCACAGGTTACCTCCATTAGACAAGCCAAAGATGGTTCATCCACTCGCACAACAACACCACAAACTTGACCTCCAAAGTCTTCTTTATTCAAATTCAAAATGATAAGAGTATTACAACGATAACTTTTGTGCTCCAATTCTCACTAGTGAATAATGGAGAGAATGCTAGAATATATAGAAAAGGCCAAGGGGGGTGCGCCCATGTCAAGGAGAGGAAATGGGGGGAGTGTTGGCACAAAACATGGAGAGATATGGGCTGCCTTCCCACCTTACAAGCTGCCATATACCAGCACGCATGGTGCTAACATGGCAGCATACTATGTGCTGCTCTAACCATAACTCGTGGCTGCCCAATATAGCAAGTGCGCCCCTCTCTTATGGTGAATGCGCCCCTCTCTCATGGGCATAAATTTCTCCTTGTTTGGGGCTGCCAAATACCTTCCAAATCAGCCTAATATCCTCCTATAACAATGCTGGTCCAAAACTGAGTTGTCATTACTCCCAAAAATAATTAATTTTTTAAGTCATTTTTTCACTTTTTTGATTTTTTCATGACCTTTTTGGGATTTTTTGATTTTTTTGATTTTGACCAAAGTAGAAGCACCCAAACATTAGGAAAAGTGGGTTTAGGGGTTTAGGGGGTACTCTGAGTTAGAAAACGAGTACCCCTAAGGCAAAAAATACCTCCAGACGCCCCAGATAGGCCAATTACAAATTTTTTAATTGAACCATAAAAAAAATGGCCCAATTTACGGAAAAATTAAAACTTGCCGAAAATTAAAAAACAACCTAGGGGGACTTAGACATGTCCATATGACTCAAAATTAACGCCTAGCATGTTCATATACATTGACCCATAGACTCTAATAATTCCCTAAGGCTCGTCAGCCTCCCCAGGCATTCCAGCTTTGGAGGAGCAGGAGAAAAACCAATTAATTATGCAATGCACTGATGCAAAACATAATAGATAGGTGAAAAAACTCCTTGGAATACCTGACTTGGCCAAAAAGTCCTAAGGAACCGAGTCTTTTACAAAACACCATGCTAGCACGTTTTGTTACAAACCCCGCAGGGCCATGGACATGTAAAAAAAAAAGAATAAAAAACGGGGCCCTTTAAAAGGCCAGCTGGTCATCAAATCACCAAAATTGAACATGTATCATGTTCCACTCTGCCCGCTCGCTTGATAATCCAACCAAGTGCAACTTAGTTGACAACAAGGCCCCTAGGGGCTACAAGGGGCCTGTTGCCCGTCGATGTGCACACAATAGTGGAAATCTTTCGAAGCTGCTTTTGGGAATGTGTGGCCTTGAGGGCAAGCAAAGAGTCAGGTGCTATCACCTGATCCCGACTCCTCCGTTTAGGCAAACTCTTAACGAAGCCAAGGGGTGTAGACCCTACAAAGAGTTACTAAGGCTCTTTAAGTGTTTTTGAATGTTTTTTGTGGATTGGGATGATTGTTTTTAGGAGTTTTTAAACAATTTGCAACAAAATTATATCCAAGTATAGATTTGCAAGATACAAAACACAACCACAGTATATGATGATAACTTATAAAATTAAAGAAGCATCCACGACATTTACTCAAAAATAGTGCAATTGTAAGATAGATAGATTGCGGAATAAAAGGGGCAATTGCTTGCTTTTAAACAAAAAATAGACCAGTGCTAATGGAGTCACTGTCTTTGGAGTGCTTGGAGATGTTTTGCAAATGTATCTTGATGAATTTTATTGTAAATTTTGAAAGTGAGGTGGATTATTGTGGGAAAAAGGGGATCTCCAAGATATACCTTTCGGTGAAGGAGATATGTCCGGAATACAGTCTAGGTGGCTCCGTACAAGGACATGTGGGTTGGAACGGAGTCTCGAGAGCGGTGTTCAACCCTACACCAACAAGGATGTAGTCTAACTAGTGCTCCGAGGTCTCTTCCCAGTGGTTCCCGTGTCCCCAGGCAGAATTTGCCCACTTTTGACTGTAGCGATCAACGCCGGATTTTCGTTGGTTTTTTTGGGAGTTTATTTTATTAGGTTGAAGTTGGATTAAATGTGAGGAAATTGAATAAGCTACACCTGTTTCTGGTATTCCTTAGCTCAGACGGACTGCTGATGGGTAGAGCATACGTAGTGTAGTAAATAAGTTTTTTCCAATTTTATTGATTAAGTGATGAACATAAGAGCCATAGACTCTCCGACAAAGAGCACTCTTGATCCGCCTTATGGGGAGATTCAAGAGATTTTGCAATACAAAATATGCTAAAACAAGGTAACTCTAAAACAACTAAGTAAAATAAGCTCTCCGATAGAGAGTGCTCTTGATCCACTTTGCAGTGAGATTCAAGAGACTTTAGGTTCCTTTTAGCAACTTTATATCAAAAGCAATAAAATCTAAAATAAAAGTTTAAAATGAACTAAAGTAGAGATGCAAACTTTAAACTAATCTAGCAGTTTATAAAAATGACACTAATCTAACATTCTTAGGCACAGGTACTTTTGTGTTAATCAACCAATTACCTAAATCAAAGCTTAAATCACTTATTTCTTTAGCATCATTCGGAATTGTTACTGTTACCACCTAAAGTTGCACTTTAGTTGGACTTCAGTGAGTCGCCAGTATTGCACAATTACTTGTGCTCTTTCAGAGTTCAGAAGTTCCAAGTTTGGCTGGTTCAGGGCCCCTTTTTTTAATGTTTTGTAGTACATGACCGTGCCCCACGGGGTTTGTAATAAGCGTGCTAGCATGGTGGTCTTTGAGTGACTCGGTTCCCTAGGACTTGACAACCAAAGAAGGTATTCCAAGGAGTTTTTTCCCTTGTCGATTATGCTTTGCCTTTAGTCGAGTATAATCGATGAGTTTTTTCTCCTGCACCTCCAAAGCTGGAATGCCCAAAGTGGGGGTTAGGCCTTAGGGGGTTATTAGAGCCCATTTTGTAACATGTATAAACATGCTAGACGCTAGAATTTTATTGTTTGGTCATGTACTAGGTCCCCCTGAAGTTTCAGTCAATTCCGAGAATTTTTTTTTTTTTTTTTTTTGGTTTGGTTCGCATTTTTAAGCCATTTTTTTAATTAAATAATTTCAAAAGGTGATAAAAGTGTGATCCGGAGTCGGAATTTGGCGCAAGGATGCTTGTTTTCAAGCTCAGAGCATTCTCTTTATCTCGGTACTCGGTTTTCCTACATTTCGGGCGACCGAAAACCCCCGTGGAGCAGTTTTTGCCTATCAGAGCTACATTTTGCCACTTTAATGCTAAAATTGCTACAAAATGCACTTTGGCAAATAATTAAAATATTCAAAAAAGTGGAATTTTGGCACATGCCAAATGACATGGCTTATGTCAACTAAGATGGACGACTATGCGAAGGGAGAAAGCATATGTTAAAAATTGAATTAAGAGTCAAAATTGGATTATTTCAAACTCATGCTACGCTTTCTCCTTCACATGGGGCCATCTTACTTCACTTGGCCGTGAGCATATGACTGGTGGTTGAAGTTATATCTCAAACCATATGTTATAATTCAAGGTTGGCGAATTTATTAAGTATCAAAGCATATAATTTATGGTCATTTTAAAGAGTGAAGGATTTGATTCCAAATCCGTGCGGATTACCCTCACGTGGGCCAAACCTCTCCTTCACGGCCGTGTCAAGTTAGAGATTGAAGCATGGTGTTGTATGTCATATTAAAACAATGTCGAAGCATATATTAAAGGTTGGTATTAAAGTCAAAGTATGAATATATCAATATAAATGTTCGCCCTCCAACCCTCACGTGGGCCATCTCACTCCACGCAGCCGTATGGATTTGTGAGGATAAGTCTTAGTGGTGGGCGCTTACACCATTGTGAGGTGGCACACCCACTTGGACATGCTTCTATTTACAACAACCAATCGTAGCACTCCATCGAAAGCAAGGAAACATCACACTCACCATCCTCATCCTCACGCGTGAGCTCCTTCCACAAGTGGGCAGCTTCCATTTTTGATGAGCTTTTGTCCAAGTATGGTGATGCATTCATTGGCTATGAGGTTGTTTGCTCTACATTTAAGGTTTTTTGTTCTACAATCAAGGAGCTTTGTCTCCTTAGGGTTTTGGCACCCAGGCTACTTGCCTTGTGCTATAAATTGAGGAGTTGAGGTCCATTGTAAAGGATCTGAAGGTAGAACCTCTGCTCTTGTCTATTGTAATATTCTGTTTGGTTATTGAGTAATAAAAGGCTTTGGAGGCTACCTTGGTGTTGTCTACGGTGTGTATTGTCATGTTCTTTGATCATCAATGAGGTAATCTGTATTGTGGTTCATGCTAGTATATGTTGGGTATTTGCCTTTGTAAGGAAATTACTTTTTCATAAGGATAGTAAGCATTGCTTTGTAGAATTCTTATTATTGTGAGTGATATCAGAATGCTAGAGGTAATGACATTTCTTGTTTGAGTATGTTATACCTTTTTATTTCTTTCAATTGTTCACACAAATCTCTTAATCCCCTTTGCTAGTTGTTGATTCCATTTTGCAGGTAACTCAAGCTGAAGGAGCGGTTGAGCATGTTAGCTCTTCCTCACACTCAGTAGATTCAAAACAAGGAAGCCAATACTATTGGAGCATCAACAAGCAGACTCCATAGCCCGTTTAAATGCTCATCCCCCCAAGGGTTCCATTCTTCTGATCCAAACTTCTTCAACTCTCCTTGGTTACTATTACGCATTTATATCGTAGTTCTTTCAAAGCATAAATATTTAACTTTAGATCTAATGTTACAAATTTTCCTTTTCAAGCTTGCTTTATAGTAAAATTTAGAGTTCTTGATAGGAAAAGTTTGTTTTGAGTGGAATAGTATATTTGGCATTTAAGTGCTTTGGTTCTCTTAGCTTTTCCAAAAGCAAGCAAAAGATCCTAAGGAAAGTAGCTTTCTAACTCACTTTCCTTAGTCATTTGATTTAATTTTTTGTAGTAGTTAAGTTGGAAAAATCTTCCATTTTTTGCATCTAAACCGAACACTCTTAAAGTGCGTTTTGGTAGTTTTCAATAAACTTTTGTTCGCTGGAATTTGTACCATTTTATCACAGTCCTACATTTAAAGGTTAACTAAAAGTCACTTAAAAACTAAAAAATTGCTCCAAAAACAAGTTTTTGCATACTAGTTGCATTAGTTTTCATTTTTTGCAATTTGTAGCATTGTCAGAACACTCTTAAAGTGTTCTGATTAAAGAGTGTTTTGATTATCATTTCTAATCAACTTTAGCTCGCTGGTCTATTTTATGTTCTTAGCAGGTTGGAGCTAAAAAACTCAGAGAAAAGTCATCCTGAAGCTCCCAGAACCACCCTGTGAAGTAGCTGCTTAAGCAATGTTTTACTTTTGCAAAAAATTTGTAAACTGTCTTGTTCACTAAGCATAAAGGGCAAGTAGTGTTTAATCTTGAGTTTCATATTGTAATCGAAAGAATAAAAAGAGCATAGCAGGCAATTCCAGCGCCTGACCCCAATCCCCCCAGGGGGATTTCGCACTTTTCCTTTTTTCGCAACTTTTTTCTAACTTTTTTTTGTTTTAGATTAGTTTCATTTGAGCAGTAGTAATTAAACAACTCACTCAAGCACACAACGTCCTCCGAGGACCTGTTTATCATTTTGTTATATGCTTGTGTGTTTTATTCAAACAACTACAACTGTGCTTAAAATCTGACTCTAAAATTAACCCCTTGCTCTACCGAAGTACTCCATCACTTTGTGGTGCGAGGAAAAGATATTCTTGGGTTGTAGCTTAGTTAATCATCCACTCACACTTTTTTAATAAAACGAACCACGCCCCAAGCCCAAACTATGCTCTTGGCCATTGCAGCTTAGTCGGATCAGCTAGACCAATCAGAAACGGGTGCAAGGTGATTAGTTTAATAGGACAATCCAATCTCATCTTTCTTGGCGGATTCGAGAGGTTGCATGGGTGTATATCGTAGAGTAAGTAGGCTACTTTAAGCAGGTTCATCCTCGCCTGGTTGGACACTCGGTTAAGCCGCTATAACACTCAGTCCAAAGAGTTAGATTTGGTTGGGCCAAACCAAGAATTAACCAACTCCTTAATCTACTCATTTAATAATCATAAAATTTACCAACTGAGACACCGCAATACTTTCATTGAGACTACACAAGCAACCCTACACAACAGCAATCGCACGCATTTCACATTCTCGGCATTGGTCATTAATTTTCCATGTTTTAAGTTTCAATTATGAATGTCGTGAATGCTTATCTATCTTATGTTGGGTTGATTAATTGATTTAATTTGCATGCAGTGCTTAGTTGTTATTTTTCCATCTCGTCATCTCATAACTCCTAGAATAGACTTTTATCTTTTGTTGTAGATTAAAAGCCTTAGTTTATTTTTCATAGGGACCACCCCCCTTGGCTTCGCTAGGAGTAAGCCTAGACGGGGGAGTTGAGTAATCAGGTGACAGCACTTGACTCTCACTTGCCCCCAAGGACACACCAAGCAGTTTGAAGGTTTCCTGCCGTGTCCCCCCCAGGTGTGTATTAGGCGGCAATAGTTACCTTAGGTGCATTCTGAGTAGAAGGTCCATCATTTGCTTTCATGTTGTCCGCCGAGATGCACACCAGCAGCAAAAATCTTTCGAAAGCTGTTTCCTCACTGAAAGTGGGAAAGGTGTGGCCTTGGGGGCAAGCAATGAGGCAGGTACTGTCACCTGATCCCAACTCCTCCGTTTAGGCTAACTCCTAACGAAGCCAAGGGGGGTTATTAGAGTCCAACTGATGTATACGAACCTCCTAGACACCATGTATGTTTTAGATGGTCATTTCCTAGGTCCCTTGTCCATTTAAAACATTGTCCGAATTTTTTTTACCAGACGCGTTGGACAGTTTTTATTTTTTATTATTTTATTATTATTTTTCCAAATATTTAATTGGAAAAATTCAATTTGTAATATGTCAGTCGTTTGGGGGTGGATTTAAAAGATTGGAGGCTCAATTCCTAAGCCAAAAATCCTAGTTAAACCCCAAACCCACTTATCCTAAGTTTCAGACAGTCATTTAGCCATTTAATTAATATTTTCTCAAAAAATCAATAAAAGAGAAATATTAATTAAAATAATAAAAAAATAATGAATTGGAGAATTATCCAAATCTCTCCAAAATAATCCAATTGGATTAAATAAACAGGCTAAATGACATGGCATCAGGCATTTAAGAAGATTCCAATCAACTTCAATCAGCTTCAGTTGAGTATCCAGTCACCACAAGTCATCTTCAATTCAAGAATTCGCCCTCCTTCATAAAAGATCACGATTTAGTGAGATGGCAAGCATTGAATGGATGGTTGAGTTAGCATTTACTTTATGGTAGGCGCCTTCCTTGAAAGGAGGCCACATCACAAGCTTGGCTCCTTTTCAAGCTCAAGTTAACTCATTACTTCAACTCGAAGCTTATCTCATGATGGTTCACGCCTTCCCTTTGCTATCTCATGCCTCCTTGACATGGCATTCACGTATTGGCTTGATGGAAGTTCCTATGGAGGAGTGGGGGGCGCCTTGCCTAGGTGGAGGCCACCTCCCCACTCACAATTACCAAGAACTCGTGTTAACTATTGGATCATGCACTCCAAGCTTGGATTTGATTGGAATTCGACTTAGTGTTTATTGCCATTGGTTCTCTATGTTGCCAAGTTCGATTTAGGTATTAGGTGTCTAGTTTTTGTATAAAGAGAGGCCTCTTTGGCTCTCTTAGGATGGAGATTTTGTGCAAGAGAACTCTGCCAAAAATTGTGTTGTAATAATTTGTTTAATCTTGGAATAAAAGCGACTTTGGAGGTCTATGCAAGGGTTCTTTGTGTTGTGGTTTTCATCTTGTGTGAGATGTTATCTCTCTCACCCTACTCTCTTTTTGCAAATTATGTTCAAATGCTTGCTTTAGAAGGCTATCAATCTAGCACATAAGGTTAGTCTTTTAAAGTTTTAAGTTGATTATCTATGCTAGATCTCTCAATTATCTAGATTGAACAGGACGTAGTGGTTATACTAGTTTTTTCTAGATACTTGTTTGATTTACATTCTAGCATTTGATCTGGTTTGTCTTGTTGAGAGTTGTGTTTTCAGGGATCACTGAAGGTGGAGAAGGGTTTGGAGATCAACCTTTTCTTCATTAAACAAGAGTTTTTTTACCATCTAATACTTTCACTATGCAGGATTTTCAGAGGCTTCTACTTCCAAGTGAAGAAACATAGCCAACAGGGGCTCTTCCTCATCCATCACACTTCATTTTTAATAACAATTTTCAGTTACTTGTGGTCCTTTAAGAAGCCCTAAGCTCCAAGATCCATCCTTTGGATTTTCTCCTCTTTAGCCTTGTTTGGTTTGCCGTCATCTTCTCCTCCTCTAGCTCTCGTCTTTCCCTTCCTCCTAGCTTTTGTCTTTCTCTCTTTTCCCTTGCCTTCGTCTCCCTCTAGATCTCCTTGCTTTGGTTTTAGTCCCTTCTTCCCTTTTGTTTTGACTTGATCTTCCTCTTTTTCCTTTCTCTTTAGCTCTCGTCTTCTCCTCTCCTTGATCTCCTTTCTTGCTTTCGTTTTACTCCTTCCTCCTTCCCTTCGTTTCTCTCCTCTTCATTTGCTCTTCTCTTCCTTTCGTTTCTCCCTTTTCCCTTCTTCTTCCTCTTCATTCCTTGTTTACTCCCTTCTTGTTTAAGTTTAGATCTCATCGTGATAAGTTTGCATTTCATTTTTAGTCTTAGATCTACTTTCATTTGAAGTTTGGTTTTAGATCTCATCTTAAAAAGTTCAAAACTTGCATTTAAAAGTTGATTTGGCATATAGACTAGCTTGTTTTCTTGCATATAGATCTTAGATTTCAAATTTCTAGATCTTAGACTTAGTTAAATTCTTTGATTTGACTAATGCATAATGGGTATTTGAGTTGATTTGTTTGTTATAGGTATTTGACGAGAAGAACAAAAAAGCCAAGAAGAGAAGAAGCTAAAACCAAGAAGAGATCAAAAAACCAAGAAGAAGAACAAACTAAGAAGAACAAACCAAAGATGAAGATTTAAACCATGAAGATCTAAAAGACCAATCTCCTTTTTCTTTGTAAAAGCTCTTAAGAAGCTTCTTCTATTTCTTTCAAGTTTTCTTCAAGGGTTAAAATCCCAAGCATTATAATATCTAATAAAAAGAGCAAGTGGGATTTAAGGCTCCCACACCCAACATCCCCATTTGGGGAAGTTTGTAGTGTCTTTGTCCTTTACTTGTTTCATTGCTAGCTTAGTTTCACTTTTTTGCAAGAAGAATACTAATTGTTAGTTTAGTCTTCCTTTTGCAAGTAGAATACTAGTTGTTAGTTTAGTTCTTTTTGCATTCTTAGAATACTAATTGCTAGATTAGTCTTCCATTATTTGATTTAATTGTTGTGTTTCTTGATTATAATTTCTCAATCTTAAAAAGAACACAAAAGTCTCTTGAACCTATCATAAGACAAGTCAAGAGCACTCTCTGTTGGAGAGCATTGTTGCATTTTGCACCTTCATATAGATTAGATAAGACTCTTGAATCTCACCATAAGGTGGATCAAGAGCACTCTCTGTCGAAGAGCTTTGTCTTTATGCTCTAATTAAAACCATTCACAACTCACCATCCCCTAAAATTGGAACTTATTGTTTTCCACACCATGTATGCTCTGCCCAACCTTGAGAAAGGTTGGATTACTCAGAAACGGTGTTGGGTTATATTTAATTTCTCACATTAATCCAATTTGAACCATAATAAAATCTACACCCCATAAACCAACGAATCCGGCGTTGATCGATAATATTCTAACGTGGGAAAATTCCAAGTGGGGGCGCCAGGTAGCCATGTTCAGATTCTAGTGGTTGGTTAGTTATTGAACGCCTCGCTAGAAAACTGGGTGGTCCTTCATGTCTTCGAACGGAGCCACTTAGATTATTTTCGGATAGATTTCCAGTACCTTGCGTATCGGTTGGAAATTCCCTTTAGCCATAATAATAATCAAGATCACATCAAAATACACAATAAAATTTACCAAGAGCATTGCAAAACGATCTCACGAACACATATTGAGACTTGTATTTCAGCATCCCCAAGCACTTTTGACTCCATTTGGCACTGGTTCTTCAAACTTATCTGTGTATCACCTTAATTTGGACCATTTGTCCTTCATTTGCTTAAGTCATTATTATTCTGTGGATGCTTTAAATTTCAGTCATTGTATCAATTGTGTATCTTATCTTGTGTTTTGCAACTGGAATGTGGATTGCTTAATTATTATTGTGTTCATCTCATAAAAACTCCTAAAAAACACTCATTCACACCATACACCCAAAAATGCTTAAAAAACACAAGAGCCTTAGACAAACTCTTTGTTAGGGACAACTCCCCTTGGCTTCGTTAGGAGTTAGCTTAAACGGAGGAGCTGGGATTCAGGTGACAGTACCTGGCTCATTGCTTGCCCCCAAGGCCACACCTTTCCCACTTGTAGTGAGGAAACGACTTTTGAAAGATTTCTGCTGCTGCTGTGCATCTCGGCAGACAACAGGTAGTATAAAGTGAAGGGTGCCTCGATTGGCGTGACAACCAATCCTTTTGGGAATCGAGGCTCTCGTGGTTCACCACTTTGGTTGCCTATCCCCTCTACCATCCTATATAGGATCCATCATTAGGGGCAATTAAAAGATTGGTGATAACAGATCCCAAGAAATATAACATCAACTTGTTACTGCTTTTATAGAATTGCAGCAGTGATTTCACTTCAGAACACTCGATAAAAATTGATCAAAACAATGTCATCCTTACCATATGAAGTGTACCTTGTATAATAGGGTAGGGGGGATGAGCAATAGGGTGAAGGAGAGGCGTCAAAACAGTGCCTCAAAACAATTTTGAAAATAGGATATCAGATCTGATATGAGCCTTACAACAGCCCTTAAATGGAGTGTGGTCCCGTTCAACACATTTTCCAACGAACTTCTAAACCCCCAGGGGTCAATATAGGACTAGAAACCACTTTTAAGCCTTCAAACTTGGCAAAAGTGCTTGATATACCCGCTGTACCTGCAATAACATATCGCCAATACAAAACCATAGTTGGCACAAATATCGAGATATCACACAAATCAACCATAGGATCTAAACACCCACAAAGATCCACCATTAATTCAACTAGGGCACATTTTTCTATCCATATAGAAATTCCAAATTGCAAATGTTTTTTGAGATATAAATCTTTCTAATTTTTAGGGCTTTTTGATATTATATTTTTTTGAATTTTTTGTAATAAATGTACAAGAGAACTTTGATAAAAAAGAGTGAAGAGAAGGGGTTATGACCTTAGTCTTTTCAATCCAAGGGCGATTAGAGGTTGAGGTCAACATCCCTACTCAATTTGGCTATTCAAGATTTACCAACTAGGGCAAAGGCTAGTAACCCGATACTAGGTAGAAGTAGCCAAACCCTAATCAGGGCAAACAATGAACCCCAAGGCCCACAGTGTAGAGCTCCTCCAAGAGGAAAGTTTCCTCAAAGTTGACAAGATGCCAATAAAACCCTAATTTACCTTGCTTAAGGTGCAAAAGCAACGTCAAACAAGAAAATGGAGAGATCTTACCAAGAGAAACCAAGAAATAGAGAAAGAGATATTTCTTAGGTCCTTCCTTAGCTATGAGTTATTACAACTATTCTTAGGATCAACCTTGCAAGATAGCAAACCCTAGAAAAATCATCATTCAACCTTCATCACATTTCATTCATTCCAAAGAGAGAGGTGCGCATCATTGAAGTGCTCCAATAAACCAGATAAAGAGAAAAAAATACATAATTAGAGCCCTTGTCTTGTTTACAAATGATGTTAGGAGCCTTTAGTTATAGGAGGCTTCCTAGACTTATCTAACTTTAGAGCCCACCTTCCTTAAAAGTAAAAATAACTAAAAGTTAGGGTTTGTCACCCACAAGCCGGGGACTAAACCACAAAAGGCTACAAATAATGATAAAATAGTGCAAATGGCTTCATCCGAATGAAGCAATGAGTCGGGGGAGGATGTCATGCCCCAACTAACTCCAACAATGTAGTAGATCGCTCAATGCCCTCCCCTTTAGCAAGGAAAAGCTCTCTCTTGAAGAAGAGATCATGATGAAGTGTGCACATGTGTACCAAGAGGAGGGGTCATACAATGGAGAAGAAGGTCCAAGTGGGCATAAAGGAGGTGTGCTAAACCGGGTATGATAACCCTTACACGTGCAATCACCTCATACATAGCAAAACATAAGTGTGGCTAGTAGCCCCTAGGCCATGTGTCCTAATGGGCCCATCCCAAGACGCACCGAACATCAACCAAGGCACAAATGGCCCAACATGACTGGGGACTTCCGCTCGTCAAGGGGCAGTTAGCAATGGCACTAAGCCAACACTTCCTGGAATGAAAACCAAGAGGACCTGCCATGACCAAACCATGGGTCTTGAGGCCCGCTAGACCACCACTTTTACATAGACAAGCTTAGACTTGTCCTTTTACAATGGAAAAAGGCCCCCCACACTCTGGTATATCCTGGCAAGCATGCTACGTGTTACGATGGTACCAGCACTAGCGTACTTGTCGAGGTGCCCAAGGGAAAGGGTGTCTTTTTTCTGACCAGGAGGGGTGTTTAGCCAGCTTATTCTGAGGTGGGGTTTAGCCAGCTTATTCTGAGGTGGGGTTATGGCCAAACCCTCTGGTTTCTCCTCTGGAAGTACTATGGTTTAATGGCATCGCTGACTGCCTCATAAAAGGGTTTGAAACCCTGAGGTTGGTGTCTGGGGCTTCCAAGGGTGGGTCATTGGGTCACATGACCCCGACCTTGTTTTATCACTCCAGCGGTAGGTTCTTTAGCACTCCGACATTTACTCATCCTTCATAGCACCTCCGACACCCTCCTGGCCCTCCAGTTCACCAACGCCCTCTCTCTGGGTCCTCCTACAAAGGATGATGTCATCCTTCTTGGCAGGCTATATGCTTGCTAAAGGTGGGGGGCGTTGAGGGTTTTCATCTCTGTTGGGGTTAATTGGGGCATGACGACCCCCCTTACACAGTCTGGCCTTCAGTTTGGTCAAATTTGGCCTTGTGCAGCCATTTTGCTCATGTTTGGGTCAAATCTTGGGAAAAATACCCAATTTACCCACTTTTATCATTATTTTATATTATTTTTGTTTTAATTTTAATTTGACATTTTTAATATTAAATTGACCTTATTTTATGTAAAAGTGAGTGTGAGATCATATAAATTCAATCTCCTCACTTCATTTTCATCATCAAATTTTGGGATAATTTCATTATGTCTGCTATTTGCCCTAACTATGGCTCTTTGAAGGGATGCACTCCTTGATGAAGATTATTTTGCAAGTTTGAAGCATTTCTTGGAAGTTTTACTTTTGTTCATGCCATTGCTAAGGTGAGGCTAGAGTTGTTTGCTTAACACATGCACTTGGAGGTATCTATACTTTTGGTTTGATGTCTTTTAGTCAATTTGTATGAAAGTGATGCTTGTTAGGGTGGAATGGAAGCCATTGTTGCTTCATTTTGTCTTGATTAGCAGTTCATTTTTATCTTTGATCACCCATGCAATCAAGCTTGAGCTTTAGGTCTTCAAGTCTTGCTAGGCTAGGTCTCCTCAACGAATCCTAGAGATTGTTGAGGTTAGCCCTAGTTACCAAGCTTTCCAAGTACCATCTCAAGGAGGATAACCCCTCTCATTGATGCCCTAAGGTTTGGTAGCTAGCTTTCTCTTGAACCCCTAGTTGTTCATCTATTCTTTTAAACCTAATTTCTAAGTTGTAAATTTGTAAATATTATTTGTATTAGGCTTGTATGGTTGTTTTCTTAAGTTAGTGGTTAAACCTGGTTATTTATATGCATTTTTTGGAATTATTTACATCATCTAAAACCTAAAACTAAACCCTAAAAATGAGTTTTCTGTTACAACCCTAGCTGCAGCAACCTTTTTACCCTTGCGACCTACCTTTATAGGCCTCCCTCTCCTTCGTTTTGCTCCCAATTAACTCGGCCTCTACCCTAGCCCTCTCTTGCACCCTCGGACCTCCTCCTTGACCTGTGTGCTGCCCTCATTCTCTACCTGCAGCTCCTTCTTTTGCTGCTGCAGCATCCTGTTGCCCTAACCTGCTTTCTTCCTTCCACCCTCGGTTCCTTCTTCCATCCTTCTTCCCCCTATCTTCTTCTTCCTCCATACTCGAGTCTCATCCTCTTTTCTGCTGCCCTAGGCCGTGATCCTTTCCCATCTCCTTTACTCCGTCCTTCCTACTCCCACTCCCTTCCTCTTCTTCCTTGTCATCCCCTACTACCTTCTGCCTTCATCTTTGACTCCTTGGCTGCCCTTCTTCTCCTTTCTACCCTAATCCGTGGCCTTTTCTCTTCTTTTCTTAACCTCTGCTGCTCCTACCACCTTGAACCTCTCCCTTATCACCCTCGCTGCTTTCCATTTTAGCTCTCGGCTCTTCCCTTGCCACTTACCATCCGCCACTTCCTGCTCCATCTACCCTATCTCTTCTTCTTTTCCTCCCTATCCACGGCCTTCATTTCCTTTTCAGCTGCTCCATTTCCTGCCCTCCTTCTCCCTTGCCATCCAAGCCTTTTCCTTACCTCCTCCTACCTTCTACCTTCTACCTTGGCTGCCCCTTATCCTCAACGCCCTTCCTCCTTGGCCCTTTCCTTCCATTGGCTGCCCATCCGAGCCCTTTCCCAAGCTTAGCACAGGTCTGCAATCAAAGATTGCAGACCCTTTGTGTAGTGCCCTTTCACCCTACACCTATAACATAAAACACAAAAACAATAAATTCGAGTTAATGCATTTAATTATGGTCAGCCTTTTTGCATTTTATATATATTTCTAAGGTAATTCGCAGCCATGTATAACTCAGAAAAACTTCATATGCAGATCTGGAAATTGTGTGTTTTACAGTGAATATCTATTTGGTGATGGTAATATTTGATGAATGCTGGAAGGTGTTGTCCGCCAAACTGCACACCAGCAGCAGAAATCTTTCGAAAGCTGTCTCTTCACTACAAGTGAGAGAGGTGTGGCCTTGGGGGCAAGCAATGAGCCAGCTACTGTCACCTGAATCCCAGCTCCTCCGTTTAGGCTAACTCCTAACGAAGCCAAGGGGGGTAGTCCCTAAAAAAGAGTTTCACTAAGGCTCTAGTGTTTAAGTGTTTTTTGTATGGGGTGATGTGGATGAGTGTTGTTTAGGAGTTTTCTTGTGAACAATAGATAATAAGCAATCCACGTCGCGAGATAAGATAACAAGATGGCAGTATGATTCAAGATTTGATAAATCACTAAAGCATTCACAATATGAAATAAACACAAGGACAAATGGTCCTGATCAATATATAAGCTTTTAGATAACCAGTGCCTTATGGAGTCAAAGAAAAGTAAAGATTGTGATGCTGAAAGTGTGGGTCTTGAAAAAATGCCATTCGTAAGATTGTTATGCAGATTATCTTTGTAAATTGAAGATTTTAGTGGTCTTGATTATTAGGATAAAACCAAGGATATCAAGAGAGTGTCCGGAAAGACAGTATCAAGTGCCTCCGTTCAAGGACATGTCGGGCCACCCAGTGCTCTAGCCAGGTCGCGCAATGCTAACCAGCAAACTAGAGGCTGAACATGGAACCCCGGCTCCCCTAACTAGGAGAATACCCACCGAACTTATCTTATCGCTCAACTCCGGATTGGTTGGTTATGGGGGTGAAAGTTTTATTAGTTATCACTTATGAGCTTAACAAGTCTTCCACCTTTCTGAGTACTAGCCCAATCGTTTTCGGTTGGCAAAGCATATGGGTGTTGGACAAACGACCAAGATAAATTAATTAAGGGGGAAATGTGGATTGAAATATTTTATTATTAAGAGCACTTGTTCAACTCTCCGACAGAGAGCGCTCTTGACTTAGTCTTAAGACCACAGTTCAAGAGACTTCCTATTTTAAAATGCCTAATGCAAGGGGAAAGTGCAAATCTAACAATGCTCTCCGACAGAGAGTGCTCTTGACTTGGATTTGGCCAAGTTCAAGAGACTTTGTTTATTTTAAGAAACAAGAAGCAGTTGTGAAAACAGGATATTGAAACTTTGTAATATTAAAATCATGTGGTAGCTCAATAGATATGAAACACAGCTAGCATGCTACTTGCAAAATAAAATGAAATAAATGAAGGATTTAGTGTTCTACCAAGCAATTTTACACTAAAGGTGGGATCAATCTCCGAACAAGGTCAACCACTAGAACCGTTAGTCCTGGAAACCTTCCAGCTAGCTGGATGTCCACAAGATGCTGATGGGGGAACGAGAAGCTACCACAAAACTATGTGGCCTTTGGGATACAATCCCAAAGTTAGCTTACTCTGGTCAAAACTTGAAAGAGAAGCGACAAGATGAAAATAAACTACTCTAAAAAAAACTGAAAGATCTAACTTAACCAAACACCACACTCTTCCTCAAATGGGGAAGAAACCAAAAAAAATGGAGGACTCCTCCACTTGAAATTTTATTATGAGATTACAAATGCCTTGGGTTTTGAAACCTTGAAGGACTTTTTTAAGAGGAATAAGACAACTATTTGAAACAAAACTTTAAGAGCCCTTAAATGGCTTTTTACAAAAGGAGATTGATTTTCTTGGTCTTCTTGGTTCAATATGATTCAAGCCTCTTCTTGGATTTATGCTTTAGATATTCCTTTTGCTTAAGAAGACTCTCCCTCTTGCTTTTCTACACATGAAAACGACTCAACTCACCCATTACTTGTTAGAGAAAAAAGAAACAAAATTTGGAACTACTTAGACTAAAATCTATAAAATACTTTGAAAACTCTAGATTTATGAGACTTTATTTTTCGAAACATGCATAAACATAAAACGGACGGGCAAACAACATGTGTTTAGAATATGCTAGGAATGAGATCTAAAGTATAAAAAAAATGAAATATTTTTGGTATGTGAAATCTATTTTTTGAAAGATGTAAAAATTGCAAACAACTACAAGCTAGATGCTACCTATGACTACCCTATGTGCTCAACAAACTACTTGACATGCAAGAGAAAGACTTCTAGTACAAGATCTAATCATTCACCAAAAGTATTGCAAAATTTGACTAAGACTAACAATGCTAACTTTATAAATAATGGAAACTAAACACTACTTAACAAAATAACTTGCTTTCGTTTTGCTTGTTTTGATTTTAGGGCTTCTTGGAGATGGATGAGAGGAGGAATCTAAGGGGATAAACAAAAAGGTGAAAGAAGCCAACAACGAAAGGTAGGAGGAAACTTTAAGGTGGACGAATGGGAGAGGAAGAGAAGAGAAACGAATAGGAAAGGGTGAAGATGGATGGTGAGAGAAAGGTTGGACGAATGGAAGAGATAGCTACTAGAATGGCAAGGATGGATCTAGGATAAGAGGACAATAGGCTAGCAATTCAAGGCAAAAGAATCAAGGAGAAAGTGGAAGGTTTGAAGAAATAAACCCTTAAGAACCAGTAACCAAGGTAAAAGTTTGTGTGAATGTTGATGGGGAAGAGCTAGATCCTCTTGTTTCTCAAGTTCATAAAGCTTGGGACTTCTTTAGCCT
The DNA here is from genome assembly GCA_027924585.1 of Larix kaempferi. Classification (NCBI taxonomy): domain Eukaryota; kingdom Viridiplantae; phylum Streptophyta; class Pinopsida; order Pinales; family Pinaceae; genus Larix; species Larix kaempferi. Next base: position 18,561,093 of record BSBM01000668.1, on the reverse strand, counting down.
TATGTGGAGTGAAGATGTACCTGCAAGAACCTTAAGCATTTGTGTAATATATGTAAAACAAGAGTATTCAAGCGAAAAGAACTAGATACATGCTTACTTGTGCTAGATTGTTAGCCCTCTTGAAACAAGATCTACAACTTAGTAATCTCAAATACCAAAGCAAAACAATATCACCTCATTTATAAGATGAAGCAATGGCCACCAAGAGCCTCCACGTTTTTGACCTCCAAAGTCTCAACTTTATTATTAAAAATAGCTTACAAAAATCTCCAGAGTTTCTTTGCTCAAAAGTCCATGAGAGAATGGCCAAAATGCCATCCCTTAAATAGCTAAACTAACTACCAAAACCCTAAGTTGAATTGGCCACAAGAGAGCCAAATGCTACCTAACACCAATCGAGATCCAATCACATCCAGTCTTCAACCAATCGAATTGCAAGATCTTGGAGTTGTATCCAATTACAAAGTCGAGTTGAGTTAATGAGATGAGGAGGTGGCCTCCACCTAGGCAAGGCGCCCCTCATCTCCACATTGGTAACATCTCCAACGAATAACACCATGCCATGTGGTAAACTCGAGTTCCCAAAGAAGTATGACGTGAGCAAACTTGGAGCTAGCGTGAGATTGAGGTAGGTGCTTGGAGTTTTACTTAGATTTGATTGTAATCATGGTGGTTGGAAGTGGGAGGTGGCCTCCACCTAGGCAAGGCGCCCCCACTCCATTCAATGCAACTCCATACCAACCAAAACTCAATTAATTCCTTACTCCACATCACCAATTCGACTTTGCATGCATGGAGGGCGAATTCACTTGAAGAGTCTTGACTTGTGCTGACTGTACGGTTGACTGAAGCTCAGTGAAGTTGATTGGAATCATCTTTAATGCCAGGTGCCATGTCAACTAGCCTTTTATTTCATTCTTTTTGGATCTTTTTAGAGAGATTTGGATTATCTCAAAAATAATCAATTTTATTATTTTAATTAATAATTTCTCCTTAACTGGGTTTTTTGAGAAATTATTAATTATGAGGCCTAGCTGACATCCGAAACTTAGGATAAATTGGACCGGGGATCATGAATGATTTTTGCAGTGTTCCACGGAAACTCGCCCCCCAAGGTCGGGGGCTCGCCCCCCTCGCTCCCCACGCCTCGGGGGCTGCTTGGGGGCTCCCTCCGAAACGTTTCGCATCGCCCCCAAAATCCAGAAACCCTCCGAAACGCACATGGGGGCGCGTTCCTACCTTTCGAACAGAGTTCCACTTATGGGGGACGCGTAGACGCCCCTTCCCGAGCATGGGGGGCTCCTAGACGCCCCCCCCCCCCCCCGATTTTCCAAATTACAGTTAATAAAAAAAACAAAATTAAAAAAAACAAAAAAAAAATAAAAATTAAAACCTAATTTCGAACTTACCTTTCCATTCCGTCGACGTCCACCTCATTCATTCCGCGAGTGAACTCATTTCACATTTGCCGCCCGATTGCTGTGAAGTGTGAGGACTCGTTTTTTTCGACTGCTATGAAGTGTGACGACTGCTGTGAAGTGTGAGGACTCGTTTTTTTCGACTGTGTGTGGGTTGTGTTCCGGGTTCCCATTTCCCATCAGTGTGGGCTCGAGCTGTGTGGGGAGGGAGGTTGCCGTTGAAGCAGTGGACAGGTCGCGAGCGGGAGGTTGCCGTTGAAGCAGTGGACAGGTCGCGAGCGCCGAGGAGAGGAGAGGCCGTTGCAGAGGCCGAGGAGAGGCCGTGTTGAGCGAAGGAGAGGCCGTGTTGAGCGAAGCAGGGACAGGTCTGCTAGCGCCGAGGAGAGGTCGTGTTGAGCGAAGGAGAGGCCGTGTATGTGAAGGCCGTGTTGCAGAGGCCGTGTTGAGCGGAGGAGCAGGGTATGCGAAGGTCTTGTTGAGGAGAGGCCGTGATTTGCAAGGCCCGCGTTTTGGAGCAGAGGAACCCGCCAGCGCCGAGGACAACCCAGTGTGAGTGAACCCACGTCCTATTTGCACTTGCAGACTTGCAGACGGCCGCGTTTTGCAAAGAAATTAGAAAGGCTATTTCGAGCAGAGGTTCTGCAGACGGCCTGTTGAAGACAACGAAGCTGCAAAGGTAGGTTTTTTTTATTTTTATTTTTTAAATTTTAATTTTTAATTTTAACTGTTAGTCTGTTAGTGTTTAATTTTTTTTTTATTACAGTTTTCTAATTTCTTTAAGCTGGAACAGTTCTGGGTTTTCTAATTTCTTTTTGGAACAGTTCTGTTTTTATTAAAAATTAAAATTTTAAAATTTGAAAATGTTACTTACAATTACAAATTCTAGTTTTTAATTCTGTTTAACAACCACGATGATGAAATTTAATGTTTTTTAAAGAAAAACAACAATAAAATTTTAAAAGTTTTGTTGCAGCAGGTTGCCCAAAATCAAATACAATTATACAACACCTTAAAACAACAGCAATATGAGCAACTCTAGCAATTGCAACAGTAGTGACAACACTGAGAGTGAGACTGAGGGTGGAAGTGTTGGAGTTGGGACAGAGATTGGAAGTGGGAGTGGAACTCCCTCATCAACCAGGTTAAGTCAAAGTGAAGGAGAAGGCAATTCCAATCTCACCCCACACAGGTCATTGGCTCAATATGCAAAGGGGACATTTGATCCCAAGAAACCACTTTTGCTATATGCAAGCAAAGTAAATGTTCCCTCAACCAACCAAAAAGACAAGAAAAGTGGTGGGTCACGTCATTGGGCATGCAATGTGTGTGGCCATCCTTGGGTTGGGAGTTATAGTCGTGTTAGACAACACCTTTTGGGCATTGGTGGCAAAGGGGTTTCCGTGTGTTCGAAGCTAACCATGTTGCAAAGAACAGAGCTTATGAGATTGCAAATGGCAGCAGATGCTCAGGGCACATTCTCTAGCCAAAATGTCGGGTCAAAACTAAAAGAACATCACGGTGCAAAAGCAAGTTCCAAAAGGAAAGGTAACTCATCCACTTGTATGCCTCCACCATCTTCTACTGAGACATCTTCATCAAAAAAGGTCCGTTCTTGTTCTATAGCACCGACCATTACAGGGATGTATGGCAAACTTAACCGTGATGATACAGATGATGGCATTGGAAAATTCCTTTTTGCCAATGGCATTCCTTTCAATGTTACTCGTTCTCCTTATTATAAGGAGATGGTTCGTTTAATTGCAGCATCGGGACCCTCATATGTGCCCACAGGTGAGCACAAGTTGAGGACAACGATCTTAGAGAGGCAGGTGTCCAATATTACTGTGCAGAAAGAACAAATGAAAGAGGTATGGGTGAGGTCAGGTTGCTCTATTGTTATGGATGGGTGGACAGACATTACCAAACGTCCACTTATTAACATCATAATTACATGCATAGATGGGCCATTCTTTCTTAGAGCTGTTGACTGTTCTGGTAAGCGCAAAGATGCAGCTTTCCAATTTGAGCTTCTTCGGGATGCTATAGAGGAGGTTGGTCCTGAGAATGTTGTGCAGGTTGTGACAGATGCAGCAGCAGTGTGCAGATCAGCTGGTTTACTAGTTCAGAGCAGGTATAGGCATATATTTTGGACCCCTTGTTGTGTCCATGCTCTCAACAATGCCCTGAAAGACATTGGAAAAATTGATTGGGTAAACACCTTGGTAATAGCTGCAAGGGATGTGCAAATGTTTATCTGCAACCACCACACCTACTTAGCCATGTATAGGGCTCACTCGAGGAAGGAATTCCTCAAGCCCACAGATACTAGATATGCTAGTTATTTTCTCTTATTGGAGAGGATGTTGGAGATACAGCCAGCATTGCAAGCCATGGTTGTGACTCCAGATTGGAACAGGTGGACAGAGTCGAAGACAGAGGAGGGGAAGAGGATCAGGCTTCAGATATTGGATAATGATTGGTGGGTAGATTGCAGCTATTTGGTCTCATTCTTGCGCCATATAGTTGAGGTCATTCGCTACACTGACACTGATTCTCCTAGTCTTGGAGAAATCTATGAGACTTTTGATAGCATGTTGGGTAAGGTAAGGGAAGCCATCCGTCAGAAAGAGCCCTCCTTGGAGTTCTACACTAACCAACTTCGACCCATTATTCAGCGTAGGTGGGATCGAATGAACACACCTTTGCACATGGCAGCATATGCACTAAACCCAAAATGGTACATTTCTAGGCCTGGTAGAATTTCTCCCTATCAGGATTCAGAGATCAAGAGGGGTTTTCGAGCTGCCATTACAAAGATGTACAGTGAAGAGGAGGGGCAAACACTTCGGAAACAGTGGATTCAGTTTGCAGGTCTCAAAGGTCCCTTCAACAAGTCTGATGCCAAGGCAGACCGTAACGGCTTAGCCCAGGATGACCCCATTGGTTGGTGGGAAATGCATGGGGATGGAACTCCAGAGATCAAACATCTTGCTGTTCGCTTGTTGTCTTAGATTGCTAGTTCCTCCACAGCTGAGAGGAATTGGTCCACCTACAGCTTCATTCACTCTATCAAGAGGAATAGACTTACCTCTAGGAGAGCGGAGAAGCTAGTTGCAGTGCATAGTACCCTGCGTCTTGCACACAGGAAGACACCAGAGTATCGGATGGGACCAGCTGTACGATGGGATGTGGATCCAGAGGATGATGCACAGATAGACGAGGAGGATGGGCCAGATGAGATGCAGAATGGTTTGGTTGGTGTGCCATTAGTCACTCCTGAGAGTGACTCAGACTCAGATGATGACATTCCCATTGATGGTCCCGATGCTTTCATGCAGCAGATGGATGCAGAGGACCAATCCATGGAGTTGACTCCTTGATGCTCATTTTATGTTGCTTTCTTTCAGCTACTTTAGTCTTTTAGTTTTCAGTGTTTGTTGTTACTACTTACTTGTTAGTTTTGAACTTTTGACTCTAGATATTGATCAGTGATGACTGAGTCTTTGACTCTTTTATATTTTTGACTCTTTGAGCAAACTTAATTTAGTCATTTACTTAGTACTATTCAAGCTTGAAAAAATCGGCGAAAAATCGTAAAAATCGCGAGGTCAAACCCTTGCCGAAAAATCGGCGAGTAAAAATCGCGATTTTTTAAAAAATCGCCGAGTGCCGACTTTTTCGAAAAATCGCCGAGTTTTTGGAAAAAATCGCGAGTCGAGGTAAAAAGTCGCCCAGGCAGTCACGGCCGCGGATTAAAAGGTCAAAAGTCATTTTTTTTTTGTCATTTGTTTTGTTTGACTGTTGGAGAAGGAGTGTGAAGGGCAAGAGGGCACCATCAACTAGTTTGGAGGCATCCAAGACTCCAAACAACATCCAAGCTCACCATTGTGAATTTTTGTGGAGAAGGGATTCAATTTGAAGAGTCAAAACTTTGCCAATCAACCAATTCGTCTCACAGGTATGTAGTGCCTTCATTTTCTTGTATTTGTTTTATGATTTTTTTTCATGTTTGCTTGCCTATATTCTTTCCTCTATTCTCTTATTTTTTTTTTCCATTTTTCCAAAGATTTTGATGTCCATAAAATTATAAATATCAAAAAGAGTCAAAATGCAAGGGGGTTTTAGATTCTTAGAATGGAATAGCATGTTTTCTTTGTTAGATATTTAGCCACCTTCTTGTTATCATTTTTTCATGGCCAAAAATATAAATTTAGAGGTCTGATTTTTTAAGCCAAATTGTTGCAATTTTTTCAAATGGGGTTTAATTTCTTGTTTTTGTATTTTTGTGCCCTAGGTTTGCATTTTGAGGCTGCCATTCCATTTTCGAAGATGCCAAAGCCATTGGATCCGTTTTGGCAGTATGGTGAGCCCGAGGATGATGGAAATAGGCAAACTTTGAGTTGCAAATTGTGTGGGCATCACATGTCAGGAGGGGTTAACAGGTTGAAATACCATCTAGCTAAACTCCCTGGGCATGATGTTGGCGTTTGTACTGCAGTGACCCCAGAGATCATGAGATCTGCCCATGACGCAATCCATGAAAAGAATAAAAAGAAGGATGAGATTGCCGCAAACAGAGCTGAGCTTGCAGCTTTTGGCCTAGCAAGAAGTGTGGGGGCAACAGGATCTACCACTTTCACTGAGGGTAGTGCGAGGGGTTCCACAGCCACGCCGGGGGCCTCACACTATTTTGGTCCACGAACAGGAGGTGGATCACAACCTTCTATCAAGGCAGTGATAAAGAAAAATGACAAGGTAGAAGTGGACAGGGTGATGGGGAGGTGTCTTTACTGGAGTCACATACCTCTCAGCATCGTAAAAAACAATCCATTTTGGCAGCAGATGTGTGATGCCATTGCATCATTTGGCTCGGGGTATAAAAGTGCCACCTTTGATGAGTTGCGGGGTCCAATCCTTCAAGCAGAAAAGAAGGACATCAGTGCTAGGTTGGAGGAGCTCAAGCAGTCATGGGAGAACACTGGATGCACAATCATGTCAGATGGTTGGTCAGATGGTAAGGGTAGATCCCTTATCAACTTTTTGGTACATTGTCCTAGAGGTACCTTGTTTGTGAAATCAGTCGATGCATCGGCATATGTAAAAGATGCAGCGCTCTTATGTGAGTTGTTAGATGGGTTCCTACAGGACATTGGGGTGCACAATGTTGTGCAAGTTATTACGGATAATGCAGCTAATTATGTGGCTGCTGGCAGGATGCTTATGGAGAGGCACCTCGCTTTGTTTTGGACTCCATGCGCTGCTCATTGTATTGATTTGATGCTGGAGGATATGGGGAAAGTTCCCTTTATCAAGGTGGTGATTGATCAAGCTAAGAGCATCCCCAAGTTTATTTATAACCATACTTTTGTTCTTAGCCTCATGAGGAGGCACACCAAAAACAGGGACTTGAGGCGTCCCGCAATCACACGCTTTGCCACCACCTTCATTACTCTTCAGTCCTTGCTTCGATTTCAGTTTGAGTTGAAGCAAATGTTTGTTTCTGATGATTGGCGTGATTGTGCTTACAGCAGGAGAGAGGATGGGAGAACCATTGCCAAGTTGGTGTACACTGACTCATTCTGGGAAGGAGTGGGGGAAGTGTGCGCGGTGAGTGAACCTTTGGTAAGGGTTTCGAGACTTGTTGATGGTGATAAGCCCGCAATGGGCTATTTGTATGAGGCCATGGATAGGGCCAAAGAGGCCATCCGGAATTATTATGTGGGCAGGGGTACCCCGGGGCACGAGAGGCACATGTTGTTATGGGAGTTGATTGATAGTCGATGGACCGGGATGCTTCATAGACCCATTCATGCAGCAGCACTCTTCCTCAACCCTGCATTTTCCTACAAATGCAAATTTGATTTTGATGCTGAGGTGTTGGAGGGGCTCTTCACTTGTATTCAGAGGATGGTTCCTGATTATGAGACTCGCAATGCAATCAATCGCGAGTTAGAGGTGTATCAGGATGGTGCTGGAGTATTTAGCTTTGCTGATGCTATTCGTGACAGGACCAGTTTCATGCCAGGTAAGTTATTAAAGTGTTTAACTTTTATTTGCAAGTTGAAATTTGAAATTTTGAATTATGATTTATTTATTTTCTTATTTGTTGTAGCTACTTGGTGGCGAACCTATGGTGTAAGGACACCAAATTTACGGAAATTTGCCATCAAGATTCTGAGCCAAACATGTACCGCTTCAGGATGTGAGCGGAATTGGAGTGTGTTTGAAAAAGTACATGCAAAGAGACGCAGAAGGTTAGAGTCTTAGACTTTAAATTTTCAACAAATCAATTTCATTTAATATAATTTGTGAATCTATCATCTTCACATATTATAATTATGTTTCATTAATTTTTTAAACTTGAACCTCTAGACTCATACAAAAAAATTATTTTCCTCTTACAGGATGGAGTTCACACGTCTCAATGATTTGGTCTACGTCCATTATAATCTCCGCTTATGGATGGCACAGATAAATAAAACACCAAATGCTGATGCCATTGTCTTAGACAATATTGATATTTTGTCTGATTGGAGGGTGGAGATTGAGACTCCTATCATGGAGGAGGAACTTACATGGCTAGAGGGAGAGGAAGGGCAGGAGGAGGAGGAGGAGGAGGAGGAGGAGGAGGAGGTGGAGGGGGTCAGAACCACCACGGAGGGTGATGTGCTAGCATCGCCACCACCGCCTACACCGATTGATACATCTAGTCCTCCATCCGTCACTCGTCGTCCGATGTTAGATGCAGGGGCAGGGTCTTCTGCTGCTACTTCTAGTGCTAGGGGCAGGCCTGACAAACGGCCCATGACCTTTTCCCGTAAAAGGGGAAGAGGGCATTGATATTAGATAGATAGCTACTAGTTTTCCTGATATACATTTATATATGTGATGTCATTTTGTATTGGTTATCTACTTTTGAGTTTTGAGTCCTTGATTGGACAACTATGGTGTTTCAGACTTTCAGGATTCCGTATCGACTTTGATGTATCATTTTATATTTGACATGACTACATGATGATGATATATATCAGTGCTTTCTACATATTTATGTTCCAATGTGTTTATCTGATGTTATTGTTGCTTTATATGTTTAAAATTCTGAAAAAAATGAATGTATTTTGTATTTTTTAATGTTTGCCGACTTTTTCCGACTTTTTCCGATTTTTTCGCCGATTTTTCCGAAAAATTGTTTTCGGGACCCTTGCCGACTTTTTGCCGAGTCCGACTTTTTCAACGTTGGTACTATTAATGGTTCACTGTTTCAATGTCTATTTCAGACTTAGTATCTAGTATTTGATATTTATATTTACTATTTGCATGCAATATCAATGTATCATTGATTCAATTTTATTAATTTATTTTTCAATTAGAATGACTGAACTATGATTATGAATCATGAATATCAAGAATCAAATGACAAATTGAAAATGATCATGATGAATTGTCACCTTGTGTAACGTGCTTGTATTATTAATTTGAAAATTGGATCAAAGTTAGATGAAAGTTAAGATTTATGATATTTGTTATTAACTTATTTATCATTTATCATTTTTAATTTTATATTTTTATATAATTTTTATGACCTAGACGCCCCCCCGCTCCCCCCGAATTTCCCTAAAATTTGGGGATGGTCTCCACACGTCCCCAACGTGCGTTTCCACGTTCCCGCGCTCCCGCGTCCCGGAAACTTGGGGGAACATTGGATTTTTGGCTTAAGGTTAGAGCCTTCAATCATCAAATTCAGATCCCGGATGACTGACATATTACAAATTATTATTTCTCTATTTAAACTATAGAGAAATTTATTAAATTTAAAAAATAATTAAAAACCCAAATTCGACGGACCCGGTAAAATTTTTTCGAAATTTTTTCTGAGGGTTTTATGGACCTAGGACATGACCGACATCTATTCTAAGAGTGTCTAGTAGGCTTATATACATCAGTTGGACTCTAATAACCCCCCATAGCTAAAATTTTCAAAATCGGGCATTCCAGCTTTGGAGGAGCGGGAGAAAACCTCATCGATTATAGCTCGGCTATAAGCAAAGTATAATTGACAAGGGAAAAAACTCCCTGGAATACCTTAGTTGCTTAATCAAGTCATGGGGAACCGAGACACTCAGATCCTACTAGCACACTTTATTACAAACCCCATGGGGCCATGGTCATGTCGACTCAAAAAACAAAACAGGCTAGCCAAAACTGGCTAGTCATAAATGCTGGATCATCTGATACACTGGAGTCAAACACTTATCATGTTTGTCAAATGGCGGCTCTTCAGATAATCCAACTATGGTACAAATAAGTTGGTAACAGAAGGGATAACACTTAAGTTTTGTTTATTTAATTAGTTTGGTAATTAGTTGTATTCACCAGTGGTTCTCTATTTGACTGCAAACTAATTAGGCCTTTCTACACATATGTTATAAGTGAGGTATCTTGGATAAATGGTTAAGGTATATTTGGTTACATAACTGATTCAATTCTTAAATGCAATAATCTATGGTGAATGAGCGTCATAAGAGAACTCCTATATTCCGTTGGTTGTTTATTGTTATAGTAATTGATCCTTGCTTGTCATTGACAGATTATATATGATATCAGTAGGTGACTGATCTTTGTTATCATTGATCATTGAATTGTCATGCTACATCTGACTAGTGAATAACATTGACAACTACTACTTGAGACATATTTGGTTATTGGTTGTAGTTTATTGGCAACATAGTCTTTTGATCCAATATTGATTGTTATATATGTGAACATGTTCCTACATTGCATCTTGGGTTAATGGTTGACTTGCAATACAGTCTTTTGATCCAGTATTGGTTACTTTTACATGTGTACATGTTTTAAACATTTTGTTGAATGCATTTGACTCCATTTGGGCACTGGTCTAACTATAAGATTGCATAGAACATAGCTTGTTGGTTGTCTTAGTGTCTTACAGGATTCTTAAAGGATACTTCTCCTTGGAGGTTTCGACTTCCTAAGAAGTTAGAACGGTGAACGAGGTAACATTGGGTCACTATTCTTATTTTTGCTGACTGGGAATTAGCCCTGCTAATTTGCCCGCTAACACTGCGGATGATCTGAGCTGTAATAGTATGTATTTTGTATTTGATAATTTGATATTCATATCCGATAACTTGATAAGTATATACAGATATGACTGATATCACCATGATCATTGATGTTATGAATCATTTCACTTTTGACAAGGGTCAATGAGCATTGAAAACTTAGATTTTAGAATCCATGATGTAAGATGTTATATGGATCATTGAATATTGAATAATGAATAGCTTATTAATGGTGAATCATTTCACTTTGATTTTGTTTATAAATTTTCATTATAAAATAAAAAATGTAAATATATATTTATAAAAAAATTAGGGTTAGGGTTATGAATCCCTGATTCCTATTTTTGGTATGAGTGCTGCACCCGCACTGGATTCTTCAGCCGATTCCGATCGTACCCATGGTTTTTGTAACCTTGGTATTGCTACCTCATTGCAGAAGGGTGCTTCCTTTCTTGCATGTTTATTCATACGAGAGTTATGTGTTATATCTTTACCTAAATTTGGATTGTGCAACCTTGAACTTTATTTATAGAGTGCAAACCCCAAGAGATTGAAAGGAAGGAGATTCTTCGTTCAACTCATTACCTTGTAAACCCTGGTTCACCTTCAACTTCATCAAGTAGGGTTTTTGTTAGCTCATGCAATTCTACTCCCTTGGTGACATATTAAGCGAGGCCCTCTTGGTGATTTTTTGACTCCATTTGCGCTTGATTGGATTGGCACTAGTCTTTGGAGTGATCTTTTTTGTCCTCCCATCACCTCTTTTATTTCTTATACTACAAAAAGATAAACGTTTTCTCTTCACATCACCTTGCACTTCATTGTTTATAGCCTAGTAATCCTATCTCAGGGAAGCCCTCCTTGAGTTGGAGAAGAGCCAACCAAAAGTGTGAAGAGTGTTGGTGTGGTGACATTGGTTTCTCCTCCTGAGTTCTCCTTTGGCTAGTATTGCTCTTTTTGGACTTTAATCGTACATGCTAGTACATTTGAGAAAAAATTATTGATATCAAATATGTGCATATTTCACTGATTTTATAGTCAGCATTATTGACACAGATATAGTCACATAATTATTGCTGTTACTGCTCAGAAACCCCACTAATCAAGAAACGGAAGCAATTATAAATTATTCTCAAATTTGGCCATCCTATGTTCTTTTAATTTTTTTAAAATAAACTTATTGCACAATTTCCTATTTTCATTTGTTAAACAGTTGTTTGCAGAACAATATAAAAATGATTTTTTGGATTTTTTTTTTCACTTTTTAGAGATGTACTGTTGGCTTCCCTTGCAGGCTCTGTATTCCCATGATCCATCTGTGTTTCACCCAAAATATCTGATAAATCCATGTTTGAACTATATCTTTGAATTGACCTCCAGTATATCTGAATAGTAGATCAATGATAATAGTCTCCCTTAACTTCAACCCTTCTCAGAGCTTGTTAGATGCAGATTTTTAGGCCTCTTATCAGGCTGTGAAATTTGGTGGATTATTTGTGGCTTGAGCAAACCCTTTACAATATCTATGTTTAGAATAACCTAATTGATCCCTGATAAGACTACTCTGCTTTGTTGGTGCTTTCTTTGGAGGCCCTGTCAACATTTAGTTTCCACCTGTCTTTTATAAAATTATAGGTGGCTGCAATGTCATTCTGGGTCCTTCAGGAGATCCTAGCTGTCTTCCCCGAGACTAGAGACTCGATGGGGGTGTTAACCTAAGGTGCTTATAACATTTAGGAAAATCTATTGATGTGAAATATGTGCATATTTCGCTTATTTCTTGGTCATCCTTGTTGATACTGCCATTGCTGTTCAGAAACCCTACTAATCAGGAAATGGAAGCAATTGGAAGCTATCCTCAAATTTTGCGACCTTAAGTTCTTTCATTTTGTCTTTGATAAACTTCTTGGACAATTTCCTATTTTCACTCTGTATAAAGTTGTTTGCAGAACAGTATAAATTTGTTTTTTAAAATTTTGTTTTCCCTTTTGGGAGACACACTATTGGCTTCCTTTGCAGGCTTTATATTCCCATGATCCATCTGTGTTTGACCCAAAGCATCTGATAGTTCCAAGTTCAACCATGCACATTTTCGTTCAATCAAGTGTCACACTTCATATTGGGATGGCATGTACTTTTGAGGTTGGTAACAGGTTGATCATAACAGGTTGACCTTGATCCTTGACATGTCTCCCATTAGCAAGTCGTGAGCTTGGATGAAGTCAAATGAATTTCAAGTTCAGACTTGCTAATGGGAGACATGTCAGGGCTCAAGGTCCCAGTAAAGTAGAGCCAAGCAATGTTTGAACAATTTCCATAGTACCACCCATAATTGCCTAGCCTTTGACAAAGCAAAGCCCTATTTTGTTCCTCAGCAGAAGCAGAATTAAAAACATACAGGATGAAAGAATACTCTTTTCACCAAATCCTGGAAAAAATGCTCTATATTTACTGTCCCTTCTCATGCACACCTCATGTTTGACCTGCAGTTGGAGGACTGCCTCTGGAAAATTATGGCAAATGATGTGGTCTGCAACTACTTCATAATCATTAATGATGATATCAAATTATGCTTACCTCGTCATTGTCCTTTGGGAAAGATGTTTTTGGTTTTGCATTAGTACCCTCTTGGGCATCAATTCAATAGATTGCTTGGCAAGAATGTTCAGAAGCTTGAGCGATTATATTCTGGTTTGCATTTATGCCGTCTTGAGCAGCGATTCACTAGATTGCTTGCCAAGAATGTTTAGAGGCTTGATGATCATGTTCTCTGTTGAAATTGAATGAGACTGTATCCTTTCAAACAAGCATAAGATAACTCAATGCTGAACTCTTGAGAGTCCATGAATCATCCATTCTTGTGGATTGCAGAAGGTAATCAACTTCAAAGACATCAGAAACTATTGATTTAATTGACCCACCATCTACAATTCCTTGTTGTAAAGGACTCTTTTCTCCCCCTTTTACAAATTGTTACACTTGACGAACTTGCTCATGGAGATATAATATTTGACTCTTGCATTTTGGAGAATTTAGTAATACTCTATTAAAATTTTAATGCACTATATTCATCATAGATCGGGAGAACGTGGGTCCTGTATGGCTTCATATTTGCATGTAAACTGTTTCAAGGGGTGGGGTCCTTATCCTTAACTCATGATTTTACCTTGGTTCAGGATTTGATCAAGGAGGGTGAGAAGGCTCCTAATTTGACCATTGGTATTTTGGTATCCATTTTAGCTGTTCTTGTATCTTTCATTTACAAGCTTCTTTCTGGAGGAAAGAAAGCTCCACCAGTAAGTTCGTCTTCATTATGCTCATAATTTTTTTAAAGTCTACTTGGATTGCACTTTCAAGATCTGTTTCTCATTTTGTAATTGGAATTTTAGTTGCAGGTTCCTGCAGAGAATAACAGAGAGGGTTGTCCCAGCTCTTCTTCAGATAAAAGCAGCATGGAAGAAGAGCCTAGTGGAGGTGCAGAAGAGAAGGAAGGAAAGCCCTCTGGAGAAACAGAGAAGGAAGAAGAAAGTTCTAGCACACGTCCTCGAAGGATAGGAAAGGAGACTTAGCCGGAAGAATTTGCAAGTGTGCCTGTTGCTAGTTGCCAAATATGATTTTTCCATAGCTTCATATATGCAAATGATAGATTGCATCTTCTAGACCTGCACTTGCAAAATACTCAAGTCCAGCAGTAAGGATGTAAACCTAGGGTAATTTCTCTCTCTTGGTTGAAACTTCTCTCTCTTTAGGCTGGTTCTTTTCTAGCACAAGAGGGTTTTCCCTAATAGGATTGCCAACCTGTTCTTACAGCTCAAATAATTTAAATGACATTTGGCAACACAGTTGTTTATACTGTTCATTAAAGATTTGATGGTGAAATCAAGTATATCAGTGCCTTATCCTTAGGGTATGGAGTCTCAAACAAAGCTATGAGATAAGAGCTTGATTATAAAGCATAGCAACCTAACAAACATGTATTAACAGCAATGCTCTGCCAGTTATAACAGATCTATAAATTGCACCTACGGCCAAGTATAGATTTCCAAAATAACACATCAACACAACCATCAACCATTTGAGTGAGTTTGTGATATCACATAAGACAAAAGCAGCAAAAGAGGACAGTTTTCTATTGAATAATCAGCCTGAATACATACCTCTGCAATCTGGAATCACAAAGAACCAAGAAGAAGGTCAAAGACCTCTCTTTCAGCTCTTCAAAAGCCAGCATTAACCCACAAGAACAGTACAACATTCAGCCCAGCTAAGAAGAAAACCCTGAAATGATACGATGGTGAGCTTGCCACCTTGGAATGTAAATACTAAAATTAGCCCTGAATATTTCCACAATAAAGTGACAAATCTGCAAGATAATCTTCAGCCTCTAATACAAGAGTCTAAGGTTTTTCTCCACAATGAAACCACACATAGCAAGTGGAGAGACCTCCTTTTATGGGTTCACTTTGCAATTCTCTCTTATTAGAATCCTCTAGAGAAACCTAGGGCACTCCATGAGTGGGCCTTTTGATCAAAATGTGCCAAGTGTCAATCTGCAGTCCATGTGCTCCATGTAAATAATTATTTCTTTTGATGTGTGTGTTGAAATTTCATCAAGTTAGGGTTATGTACAGAAAAATAACAATTCATCATACTTTAATGCACAGAGTAGATAAACAAATACTGAAATTAAATATGAAATAGTACAACAGTAACTTCTAACATAATTTTCATCTCTTTCAACTTCACACCTTTAGCACTCTCAGGTCGGTCACTGTGTTAAAGTACTTTTAACACTACCAGTTAGGTCACTGTGCTAAATTAATCTTCAGCAATAAATAATTTAACCACATAATAATAAGAGAGAAGATACTTACTTGTGTGTGGGACCCTTCCTATAAAATACTCAGAAGAGTTACTTACTTTCAGTAATCACTGTGCCTCAGAGAGGCCAGTCAAATCTGGAAACTATCAGACCCTACAAGAGGGAAGTACATGCCAGAGAGAGAGATGACAGGTGTAGTGAAAGTTAATGACAGTGAAAGCACAGTACAAGACTCGGCACAAATAAAATCACAATAATAAATCAACCCTTGGTAAGTCTCAACACCATAGATACGATTAAGTCTCAGCAAATATGATTCAACACAAAGGTCAAATATAGATCTGGTCAAAGGCAATTTTCAGTAACATATATAACAGTCCCAAATAAGATCTCAGTACAGAACTAAATAAATAGTTCACTGTTTAGGGTAACAAACACAAGATGTTCTCAATTAAGATGATAGACCAAGCAAACAAGATGGCAGCCCAACAGGTCCACACTAAAGTAATGGACCAAAAGATAAGCCCTAGGTTCAGAAGTTGAGCCCACAAACAGATCACAGCACGTCATGGTAGGTTTCAACAAGCCTCTTTTAGCTCTCGGCTTCCACAGGTGACCTCTTGACAGGCTGGATCAAACCAATAAGGGTCACGGCCTTTATCTAGCAGATAGAACAGACCCACAGTGTACTTATCCTTCATACGTGTGCACACAGTAGGCAGATCGGGGCCAAAGGAGCTCATGTCTTAGCAGTACAGGGTCACAGCTTTCATGTTTGTGCCCTCAACAAGCTGCGGCCTCAACAACAAGGTAGGACAACCCTCAGGCAAACCCTCCACACATGGATCGGACCTCTAAATCAGTAGATCGGGTCACAAGCAGGTCAATCATAGCAGATCAGAACTCAGACAAGGTTATAGCAGCCAGACACTTAGAAGATTAGACCAAGGTTTGAACAGATAGAGCAGTAGTAGAGTGCGGCCTTCCTCAACAAAGCTTACGGGTGGCAGACTATTACTACCAAGGCTGACGGCTTGGTTAGGATCTGCATTAAAACCTCAATGAAAACTTTAACCAGCCACAACGATGTGATGGACTCCAACAGAGGTGCGATCTAAACTGGTGGGTGAACAAACAGCAGAAAAATATCCCTTAAACCCTTGACGTTAGGTAAAACAGAGCTGACGTATATGAGGATCAGATGATATCCAAATGAGAGAGTAAGCACTTCAATATATAGGATTTGGATTATTAAAATAATCCTTTAAATTAGGATTCCATAGAATTAGGAAAGATGTCAAAAGAATAAAACATAAATATATAAAAGATAAAAATATAAAATATAAAATAAAAATAAATAAAATAAAAAAATAAAAATAAAAGAGTCTCATAAAGTGGACTAGTACCCATAAGACCAAAACAACAAGAGTGGTATAAATAGAAGGTGGGTCAATGACCCTATTTACCACAAATCAAAGACAGGGTACCACAAGACTTAATAAACAACAAGGTGCAAGGACCAATAGTAAATCACCCAAGGTGGAAAGGTACAACTAGTCATCTCTCTCTCAAATGTACAAATGTTCCATATAACCTGAAAGTTCATCATCATTGTATAAGGAAGGGTTCACACAGATGATGTGATCATGTGGTCCTCTCAACTGCTCCTTAGGTCAAATGTTAGTAACTTGCATAGGGGGTGGCCAGTCCCTTGAGAAGACCAACCAACTCATCCATCTCGAAGACCTAGGAGAAGAGGACATCACACATCATAATCTTGGTAACTGACCAAGTGCCTCCATTCTCAAGGAATGGCTTCTCAGCCCAAGGCTGAGCCTCAGTCCTAGACTGGGACATGTTGATCAACCATCTGGTCCATGACCAGGTTCTCCATTCTCCCAGAGAATGGTCCTCAGCCTCAAGCTGAGCATTCAGTCCTAGACTGAATGTTGATCAACCATCTGCAGGACCTAGGATGTCTCTGTCTCAACCTGCAGGATCTGCTTGGTCCTCGACCAAGAAACTGTCTGGTCCCAGACCAGAATACCCTAGAGACAAATAGGGGCCCTAGCTACATGCTAGGGACTTTGCCATGGCATCCATCTGCTTGGTCCTCGACCAAGAACCCCAGAAGACAGCTGGGGGCCCTAGGGTACCTTCTAGGGTCTTACACATTACTCTGCCTGGTTAACTTGACCAGGAACCCTAGTTAACGGACTAGGGTACCCTTCTCTTTGAGAATGGGTCTTGCAGCTGCATTGAAAAATTAACAGTGTGGACTGTTCTAGACCTTTCTAGGTGGGGCTCCCTCTCTAGTGCCTTTGACCATGTCAAAAAAACATTAAAAGGAATTTCAAGGGAGGTGCGACATAGAAATATGTGCTTCATATCCTCAAAAGATGACGCCATGTGTGAAATAATAGATTTCAAAGAGGGCGGCTTTGATAAGTGTGCAAATATGTGCTGGTTGTTACAACCCTTGGATCTAGCATGCCCTCTTTGAAGGGTTACATTCCTTCATCAAGGTAGCTACAAATATGATTTTTAACCCTTAAATGTGGAGCGCTTTTCTCATGTTGACCTCTTAAACCTTGAATTAAGCAATCATGTGCCATGTGCATTCATGCTAATCAAGGAGCTCCTGTTTATGCTTGAACTCTTGCTAGTTGAATGTGCCAAGGGTCTAACATGCCTCCAAATAGTCAAACTTTGCCTCAGGATGTGTGATATGCCTCAAAAGTACAACTCAAAGTGAAAACATACATGAAAATATGTAGGTAAGTCCATCCAAGGAAAGATCATCCTTAGAGACAAGAACCATCCTCCTCTAACGTAGGCACTCAAGATCTCATGCATCTATAGGTGGTAACTACTAGCTCCATATGGGGACTGCACAGTGCAAACTCTTGTAGGGTGCAAGAGAACTCCAAAATCTCCAATTGCTTGCCATGTACCTAAAATAAAAATGAGATGGATGGAAGCATGTGACTTGATGGATCCAAAACTTCACATCTCCATCAACCCCAACACACAATTCAAAATAATCTTAATTGACAAAGTTTTTAAAAAAATGACCCTATAAAGAAGGCATGAGCCAAATTGTCAAAGGGAACATCAAATAACTCCTACTTTAATGCTCATAAAGCTTAGTCATCCTAGTCTAGAGCTAAGCTGTTGGGAGTGGGGAGCGAGAGTAGAGTGAAAAACGAAAATTTCAAAAGCTCTTGTTTCGGGAGCGTTTTTTATATAGTATATATTTTAATATATTTTGATGGATTTATATCTAAAAAACATGTAGGATGTTGAATTAGCTATAGAAAACATGGATTGAACCATATAACATCAATCATCTAGTAGTTATAACTTATAACGTTGTCATCAAATGATCAACCATAACATCTTTTATAGGAGCTTGGCAAAGAAGGGAGGTACCATAACATTGTCATTAAATTATCAACCTAGCATAGGAGCTTTTAGTATAGGAGAGGTAGAGAGCGCCTTGGGAGCGAGCTTCCGAAGGGAGCGGGAGTGAAGGGGGGCTCTCCCACACAACAGAGGTCTAGAGTGATATGAATGCTTTAGCAGTAATAATGCTTGAGATATTGCTCTTTCATGGGCGAGCCAATCTTTTCTCCATCCAGATGGCTATGATAAAATGTGTTTGGTCCAGCAACTGTCTCAAATCTTGAAAGGTCCAAGCCACAAGCTGTCAGACTTCCTCCTGGTGCCTTCTTGGTTTGCTGTGAATTTTTGAAGTGTTGCCCTCCCGTGTTCATCCAATTCAACTAGTTGAACAATACTTGTCCAAACTGCTTTCGGTTGGCGGTGAAAGGCTGCAACATTTTATACCATAATCTTTAAATGGACCAACAGCAGAGTGACATCCAACCTGTAGACTAGATCAAAGGGGCTCTTTCCAATAGTTTGTTTCTTTGTGATTCAGTCGGCCCAAAGTGCGAATTTAAGCTACTGTCCCAACTTCTTTTGTTGTCTCCAATTGTCTTCTTAACGATCTTCAATAGGTTCTTGTTGCTTGATTCAACCAACCCATTACCTCAGAATAATACTTTGATGCATAACAAATAACTATGCCGCAATCAAGACAAAATCTCACCAGGTCTATAGACTTGAAAGCCTGGGCATTCTCTGTTGTGATCTTTGCAGGAACAACAAACATGATGCTGATCTTCTCTTCAATAAAATGAATGACTACCTGGTAGCCTTCTTGGTAGGAATTGCCTCCACCCATATGGTGAAATACTCTTTGGTTACCCCATTTGCCCAATCTGGGATGGAATTCACCTATGAAATTCAAACCCCACTACTGAAACACTGCTTCAACAACCACAGGCTGCAACGGTAGTGATGCCACCTTTAATTTTCCTGTGAACAACTGACAAGGTTGGCAAGATCTAACAAATTTATTCACATTGGAATGTATCGTGGGCCAGTAAATAAGCATCACTTAAGATTTTATGTGTGGTTGTTTTTGCTGCAAAATGTCTACCGCATAGTCCATTATGCATACCATTCATCAATGTCTGAGCCTCATGGGGATCAACACATAAGAATAAGATCATCTGGGTTTCTCCTCCCAATGCTCTTTCCATGAAGTAATATTTGGATGCATTCAGTCTCAAAGCTCTCCTTTTGGAACTTGTCAAATGATTTGGACATGATAAGTTCTGCAAATAATAAATAATGACCCTATACCATTCACTTTGCTGCAGATTTTAAAAAATAGTCACTACCATCCCAAGATAGACTTTACCTTGCAGCTGAAGTACGACTTCATTCTTTTCTGTGAGCAACTAGGCCAATCCTCATTCTTTTATCAACTTGGTGGGCTTCTATTCTAAATCATACTCTTGAGACTTGGAAATCAACTTCCCTCTTCTATCCAAACAATCTTGCTGGGCAAGAATGTCCTTCACTGGGGTATGAGGCAAGAATGCAATTACTCTTGAACTGCCAATATAGTTTCTAAATGTTTTAATAATTGTACCATTGCATATGCTTGTTTCTCCAATATTGATTAACCCAAGTTTGGGGGCCTGGATTCTTCTTGCCAATTGATGTGATAAAAATAAAATTCCTGCAAGTTAGATAAAACTCTGATAATCTGCGGATCATCCTCAAAAACTTGCTAGCTGTCCATATTATCAGGGACAACAGGTCTAAAGACAACCATTTGACATCCAGATTTCAACATTTCATCTCAAGATTGAAGGGTTGTTGTTGCTATAGCCAATACAGCAACATGTTCATTTAAATCTTTAGGAAAAACTTTGATGGAGAAAGCAATAAATAATTCAATAAAATTCCATATTGCATTTATGTATTTTTTCATTCTGTCATTTTTGGCAGCACATTGGTTTCTTACTGGTTGCACAATTAAGTCAGGATCACCAACTACTTCTGCAATTTTAATTTTAATTTTAATTTCCCTTGCTAACTCCAACTCCAACTATAAAGGCCGACTACTTTTGAAATTTTAATTTTCATTGCCCTTGCTAACTCCAACGCGAACAATAAAGCTTCATATTCAACGACATTGTTAGTGCAATCAAATTTTAGTATGTAAGAGTACGGTGTAAGTTCACCGTTAGGTGAAATGAATACAATCTCTGCTCCAGTGTTAGTTATTGACCTGGCTTCATTGAAGTGCATCTCACATATGCCATCTTGGTTATCATCCGTAGTGGTGTCCATAGGCAAATCTATAGATTGGGTTAGTACAACATATTTCCGAAATTTATCTTAATGGTTGTGTGATTTGAAACCCTAATTGATTCATGACTTTTAAAGATATCACATTATAGAAGCACCATAGTCCAACATGCAATTATGAAGCAATAAATCTTTAATCGACAATGAGATAGAGAAATGAGAGTGGAGCTCCATTCCTTCTTTCTTGCCTTGACATTTATTGGTTTGTCTTTAGTTTCATTCAACTGCACTATCTTTATTGAAGAAATCAAATAACTGAATCAATTTGCATACTTTCACTTCGATATTGGGGTGTTTCTACCCATTAATTTGGCTACTTTGGAACAAATTTTGATGCTAGAAATGAACCTCCATTATGCTTTTTTGCATTGTAAAACCAACTATTTTTTCCTCCTCTTTCTTCGATTTTTTGTAGTTCAAGCTCGTTAGTTCCTTGTCTTGTTTGTAGATATTTGCAAGCAATGTGTTCAACTTTTTTGTAATGGTCATAATATCTTCAAGAGATGGTCTTTCCCCAAACATGCTTTGTAATTCATAAGTTTATATACTCCCATTTTTTATTTTAATCATGTATGAGGATCATTACAAGGTATGTACCAATATGGTTCTTCATCTTGTACCCAATTTGTGGATTCTAGGGGTACCAAAAGTTTTGATTTTCAAGATTTCTATTCTTATTGTATCCAAAGTTTCTTCTAAGGTGAAAATTAGGTTTGGATTGCATTTGTTGTATTTATTACAAATGCTAGAAATCCTAACACGAGATATAAACACAATAACACAATATGATTTTTTTTTTGTATTAGGGGAATCGACAACTGGGATGGGACTAGTACTCGCGTGACACGGGGTCTAGGGGTCCAATCTCGCCCGCTACCACTATACCCCTAGGTGCAACCACTGAGCCTGCCACAATGGAGCACGGGTTGTCTTGGGTTTGAACCAACGACCTCTTACAAGGATTACACGGACTTTGTCGGTAGGTCTACACCTTGACGGGCAATAACACAATATGATATTATGAGTAATTGGTGCAATTAATACATAGGAGTTCACCTCCTTACTCATGCAACAAATCATTTCCACTTATGAATGTGGGATATATTTTCTTTACACAAAAGTACACAAATATAATTAAGTCATAAAGTGATTTTTATTACATGTAAGCCTTATATTCTAACACCCCCTCTAAAGGATTATAGTAAGTCTTACATTTCAACAATATTCTATCCATTTCGAGCACTTAATTGCCCCCATTTTTGAGAGTTGCATCACGTTTTTCTATTCCTTTAACAAGCTTTGCCATCATATCTGGTACTGGATCATTTGAGTTCATAGCTTTTGGCTTTGTTTCAATGTTAGAAATGGATGCTATGGAGGAACTAAATAAATCCATTTTCCACATGCTGCAACATTATTTTCAATTTTTCTAGTCATCTCTTGGGATTCTTTCAAGTCTTTAGGAGCCTTATCTCTAAGCAAGAAACCAAAATTTCCTTCAAATGTATTTACATAATAAAGACGAACAATAAATTTTTGGATGAGCTTTGGAAATTTTTGATTAAATTCTTTTGTTGTTTCATTTCTTAGTTTCATGGAACTCTGTTAATAACATTCTTACATCTTACATTCTTAATTCTCCATGAAGGTCTTTTTGAAATCTTCCCAATTTTTATTGCTACCATCATTTAAATCTTTGAACCAAACTCTAGCATTTTATTCCAATTGTAAAGTGAATAACTTCATTACCACATCCATATGAACAATTTTTTTTCTTCAAGCTTGGATTTGAAAGCCACCACACGAGTTCAGCTGAAATGACACTATTAACTTGGATGTTTGAAAGCCACTTCCCATATTAATTTGGTAGATCACGTGGAACACATTGAATGGATGTGATATAGATTTCCCCTCCATGAAGCCATGATGCTTGTTGTAGTTTGCTACCCTGTATTATCAAGACACAAGCACCATAAATCTTCAAGAATTTCAAAATTTTCTTGACTTGAATCTTGTGATACCTGAATCGATTTGTTCACTTGTATTTTTATGAAATGTCTTTCTTGTTCCGTCAAGGGTGAATTCAATTTCAATGAGGAAATTGTAAGTTATTTCCCTTTGGAATTTCTTTCTAATGGTGTCATTAAATGAGATGTCTCACCAATAGTCATAAAGTATAGTCTTCAAATTCTAAGCTAGGAACTTGGATTATTTTGACAATGGTGCCAATTTGTTACCTTTTAGACTTTCACTTTCAAAATACTCAAGTCCAACACTAATGATGCAAACCTAGGGCAACTTAGAAGTTCCACCCATTGTCACCTTGGTGGAAACTTCTTTCTCTATAGGATGGTTCTTTTCAAGGAAAATGGGGATTTCCCTAACAAGATTGCCATTTTGTCATTCAATTCAAATAATTAAAATCAGATTTGACATAACAATAGTTATAGTGTTCAATAAATGTTTGATGGCGAAATCAATTATATTAGTGCTTTAGCCTTATGGTATGGATTCCCAAACAAATCTATGAGATAAGAGTTTGATTATAAAGTACAACAACCCAACAAACATGCATTACCAATGCTGTCAGTTATAACATATATGTAAATTGCACCTATAACCATGTATAGATGCCCAACATGACACTTCAATGCAACATCAACGATTCAAGTGAGTTTGTGATATCACATTAGCCATGAGCAACAAAATGAGAAAATTTTCTATTGAATAATCTGTTGGATTTTAGTGGTATAGCAATATAATTTCCATCTCTTTCAATTTTAGCTACACATAATCATGCACAAAAACACAAGAGACACAATAGTTTACCTTTGGAAAAAAC
The DNA here is from genome assembly GCA_027924585.1 of Larix kaempferi. Taxonomy (NCBI): domain Eukaryota; kingdom Viridiplantae; phylum Streptophyta; class Pinopsida; order Pinales; family Pinaceae; genus Larix; species Larix kaempferi. The sequence goes on along the minus strand of BSBM01000668.1, from coordinate 18,537,198 downwards.
CAAACTCGGGAAAAACCCAACAAGCCTTTCTTACTCAGAGAATTTGTACATAATACAAGTACACCAAATATATCAGATATAAGAGCAAACTCAAAAACAAAGATATAATTCTTCTGCTACTGCTTTTTCTCTCTCCCATGCACTAGATCAGATGCTTGAACGAACTTTCTTGGTGTGCAAATGAGGTAGACGTCACCTTTTATTTATACATGACATTGGAGTGATTTTTTTCAACTGGGTCGGCTTATTTCTTTTACTGGGCCGCCCTGCCACTTTTACTGGGCCAACCTGCCCCTTTACTGGGCTGACCTTCCCTTTTACTGCCCCTTTTACTGGGACAACTTGCCCCTTTACTGGGTCGACCTATGTGAGGATACCTCACGCAACTACAACGACAACATAATCAACCTTGAATACATACTTCTGCAATCTAGTATCACGAATAGCCAAGAAGGTCAACAAATCTCTCTTTCAATGCTTCAAACACTAGAATTAACCCACTAGAATAATGCAACATTCAACACACTAAGAATAAGAACTTGAAATGATATGATGGTAGCTTGGAGTGCAAAATCAACCCTAAATATTTCCCAATAAAGCTCCAAATCTATAAGATAATCATCAACCTCCACTACAAGAGTTTTGGGGATTTCTCCACAATGAAATCACAAATTGCAAGTAAAGGAGAGACCTCCTTTTATAGGTTCACTTGCAATTCTCTTAATTAGAACACCCTCGAGAAACCTAGGGTGCTCCATGAGTGGGCCTTTTGATCATGTCAAATGTGCCATGTGTCAATCTCCAATCTAAGTGCTCCACTTAAACACTGATTTCTTTTGATGTGTGAGTTGTTCTATACCTTTTTAGGTGGAGCACTCCCTCTCTAGAGCCTTTGACCATGTCAAAAAACCATTAAAAGGAATTCCAAGGGAGGCGTGACTTATAAATATGTGCTCTATATCATCAAAAGATGATATCGTATGAATCAAAGATTTCGAAGGGGGTGGACTTGATAAATGTGCAAATGTGTGCTAGTTGTTACAACAATCCTTGGATCTAGGACACCTTTCAAGGGTTACATTCCTTCATCAAGATAGTTACAAATATGGTTTTTAACCCTCAAATGTGGAGTGGTCTTCTTGTGTTGACCTCTTGAACCTTGAATTAAGCAATCATGTGCCATGTGTCTTCATGCTAATCAAGGCTCTCCTCATCTTGTTTCAACTCTTGCTAGTTGAATGTGCCAAGGGTTGAATATGCCTCCAAATATGCAATCTTTGCCTCAAGATGTGTGAATGCCTCAAAAGTACAACTCAAAAGGAAAACATGCATGGAAATATGTAGCTAAGTCCATCCAAGGCAAGATCATCTTCAAACTCAAGAAACATCCTCCTTCAACTCAAGTTGTCCCACTCAGTGTGAATTTGCATATCAAGCTAACAATATACAATACACAAAAATGTATATGACAATTTTATATTCAAGAACATAAATATAGTTAGAAAATTGCTCAAGAGCTAGTTTATACTATAGTGTAGTATCGAAAAATAAAATTTCAGCTCCAATCAAAGGAAACGGTAGCATTTCAATAGCATTGAAAATTGCCAAGCATCAATAAGAAAATAGTAAATACCAGAATGCATGTATACTAGGTGCAAACTAGCTCTAAGTTGAATTAAGTCATTGAAATTTAAGAGTATAACACTCGATTAGTGATTAAATATACCAACAATCAGATTTATTTACAAATGCTAATTAAGTCTCACAAAATCATCCTAACCACAGGCTTCAATCTTTTTTTTTCTTTCATTTATGTTGGAACATGATTCAAAACTAATAGCTCAGTAAATCTCAACAATAAGAATTAGCATAAATGCTACTAAAAAATCATTTCAATTTACAGTTAGGCTAGTTGGCTCTTAACTTAGAAGTTGGTTGCAAAACATTCAATTTAGAACAATCAACTAATGTGCCCATTTATTTTCAAGTGTCATGTTGGGCAACGGGCTTGAATTTATGAAAAGCCACTATTTCTAAATGCAACTGACTACTATGTACATTAAACAATGGTCATATTATCCTGACTACAGTCGTTTTATGTTTCCATAACAATAAAATTTTAAAAGTAACAGTTGGTTTTGTAAATAATAACCATATTGTATTGTGCATTCACCTTTACTCCAATTTAGAGAACCTCTTCAAGAGTACGAGTTCCATGATCCATGACAAATAAAAGAATGTTGTAGAATATAAGAGTAAAATATTTGAACACTAGAGAAAGATTATTCAGAACAATAGTTACAAGATTTGGATTTGTATTTCTTTTCTTCTTGTTTGAATGATGTCAACATTTAGGCCCACAACATACTCTTCAACTATGTTAAAGTTACTTATCTTGAGATTGGAGAGTTTAGTTTCAAGGCTATTGATTGGAGTATTATTCAACATTCCAAATAGAGTTTCGAGGTATCCCAAAGTTCCTTTGCACTTTTGTTATCCTTGGTTTGATGAATGCGATCAATGTCAACATAAAGAGTGATCAACCTAAGAGCTTCCTCCTCTAAAATTTTCACATCATAATTGCCATCATCTTTAGCAAGAAACAACTTGACTAGGTGCATTGTGGAAACCACATCTTTGAATCTATAGGCTTAGCAATAACGGGTTGAAGGCTCCTTATAGAATGAACACTTCAATTATTCACTTTTATATGTCCAAATGGTACATAACCCTAGGTAACCCTAGGAATGGAGGCACAAGCATTAAAAAGGGGTGAAAATGCCAAAGAACACCTTATAAGGAAGGTGCAACATTAGATTAGGGTTTATATCTATTAAACCCTAGAGAAACCTTATAAGTGCAATGTTGGATTATGGTTTATATCTATTAAACCCTAGAAAAAACCTTACAAGTGATGATCCACGAAACCCTAGTTCTGCATTGTAACAAAGACTAGCCAATAGTTTTCAGATCATTTAGAAGAATTGAGAGATTAAGGTTCATAGCCACATTGATAACATGTTAATATTTTTAAGGGTTAATAAGAGAGTTTATGGATCCCTCACCCAAATTCTAAAGAAGCCTCTTTAGGATTTTGCTAGAGAGAGTGCAAAAGCCAAGCACATGTGCATTGGAAATATAAATGCACAAGTGTGGCCAAGAGAAAATGCCAATCACAAGAGAAACAACACCAAATATAAGTGTCCCCAAGCATTTTACACTTTGTATAATGGAGCAAGAAGATCACAAGATTAGATGATGCAAATGAGAGCTTGAGTAGTGTATTTATAATATTCATCCTCTTAAGAGGATTTATGGGTCCATATAACAATGAAACACAGTTTAAGGGGGTTATTGATTCTACATATCAAGTTTGACTAGGTTGGCCTTAACGATAAACCTACTATAAAATAATGAAATAAACTATGGCCTTAGTCATACTTATAAGTACATGATGGTACACATGAATGTATTGTGGCCACATGTATATATTACACCAACAATTCCAACAAATATTTTAATAGTATAAAATCCGCCAATGTAATAGTTGTTATGAGAGGTGAATCGGGTTAGTGAGAATGGGAGTTGCTATTGACCCCACTTGGTGCATTCTCCTTGTGCTTAACCTCTTTAAAGCTTACAAATTGGTGATCATATATTCATCTCATGTGAAACCACTCTAAATCTTACTAATCGATGCTAGCATAATCATCTATTGCTTAACTTCTATAAACCTACACTAAAGTAGTATTGCTTTTCTTTAAAATGATTTTTTGAAGTTTTCTTTCATACATCTTTTACATCATTTAAAAGGAAGATATGGAGGTTCATTTTGGACTAGTGTGGAGTTCAAATTAAACTAAAGAGAACTTTGGTTGAATTTGAGTTAGGTTTAGCCAAGCTTGATAACTATGATTTAGACAATGATAAAATATGTAAAAAAGAAATGAAAACAACAAAGCATACTTTGAAAGTTTGAATACTTTGTATAATTATCACATATAAATATACCACAAGTTTTCTTGTAGGGTTTTGTGAAAGATTTTTAAGGTTAGGAAACAAGTTTGTTAACAAATTATCAAAGTGATGCAGGAGCATCGACCCAAAGTTCTACATTTTCTGAATGAGCAGCCAATGCTATTCTCTCTTGTAATAGTTTCTAGAAGTCTAGGGCCAGTTATTGATTTAATTGTAATTGATTTGGAGATAGGATTAGTTTGATTGTAATAATCGAAATTTTCCATTGATGTCCTCGTATCTTGCAAGAGGTTGTTCGAGGATAGGTTTGTTATCTATTTGCTTTCTTTAGGAGCTCAGATCCTTCTTATTCGGATTTGATAGGTTTATGGAGTCTTATTTAGTCATGGAATGTAATTGATCAAAGGGTTGTTGATGAAATGAAGAACAAAGCTCTAAGTCTCTACGTTTGATTGAATATTTACTGTCTTCTTTCAATAACCAGAACCGTGTGTAAATTCCCTGTGTATGAGTGAACAGAGTGTCATTAACAAATATCCCCAAAAGCCGAAGGCTGTGGCGTATTCATTCGAATACAAGGTGTGCGAAATTGATCGTTTCATTGATCAATTTAACGAGATCGTAGCTTCGATTAATATGAGGGAACGAAGCAGACATAAGAGCTCCCATTCGACAAAGGAGGCAAGTCTGGACGGTCAAGATTAGAAGAGGGAGATTGACGGTCCAAGGAAGATTTCGGAAGGCCAAGGTACAAGTTTGTTAAGCTGCGAGACAAGCAGAGATCGTACGGTGGAGATCAAGACCGAAATGATCGACGACCCATGTGGTATTTCACTGAGGTGAAATGTGCAGAAGATAGACCTTCGAAATCCAAAGTGAACGTTCCACAATTGATCGCAGTTCAACGGATAAGAGAAGCCATGAAAAGATCAACAACTTGAAGAGCATCTCGCTCATGTAAAAGAGAGGAGGTTAACGGTCAGAATGAACGCGAAACTTTTATTGGAATTAACACATAGATTGGAGTCCACCATTGATCTGGATCCGACGACCCAAAGTAGTTGTGGAAGGGTGATTGTGGAAGGCAATTACGGAAGGGTGATTGCGGAAGGCAATTGCGGGAGACTTAGCCGACAAGTGAGACCCGAAATTCTTATGTAATTTAGCTCACCGACAGTTTGAAATCCTCCCCTTCAACGATTGTTTGGATAAAAACTTAGCTGGTCTGCTAAGTTTGGTGATTCTGCTAAGTTTGGAATCAAACTAAACCTGGGGGAATCAAAATCAAAAGTGAACGTTCCACAATTGATCGCAGATCAACGGATGAGAGAAGCCGCGAAGTGATCAACGACTCAAAGAGAATCTCGCTCGTGTAAGTGAGAGGAGGTTAACGGCTAGAAAAGACGCACAACTCTTATTGGAGTTGGCACATAAGATGAGATTCTTCCGTTTATCTAGATCCGACAATCAAAAGCAACTGCGGGAGGACAATTGCGGAAGGGTAATTGCGGAAGGCAACTGCGGAAGGGAAATTGCAGAAGACAATTGCGGAAGGGTGTTTGCGGAAGGAAATTGCAGAAGACAATTGTGAAAGGGAATTGCGGAAGGTAATTGCAGAAGGCTTAACCGACAGGTGAGACTCGTAATTCTTATGTAATCCAGCTCACCGACAGTTTGAAATCTGCCCCTTCAACGATTGTTTCGAGGACAACTTAGCTGGTCTGCTAAGTTTGGTGATTCTACCAAGTTTGGAATCAGACTAAACATGGGGAGAGCGGATTAGATTGGTTTTGCTGATCCATTTCTGCATCATTTGGTATTAGAGCCAAATTTTATAGTAAAGAGAAGGATGCCACCAAGACGAGGCCGAGCACGTGGAGTTCCAGTTGGAGGTGATCGAGGAAGACAAGGTGCATATGCAGATACACAAAAAGAATTGAGACAACTTCAAGCTAGGATGGAAGCTATGGAGAGAAGAAATCTAAGGATTGTAGATGTCAGTGATGAAGAAGAATCCTCTGAAGAGGAACTAGAGGAGGTTGCTGAAGAAGTAAAGGTATTGAGGATGTTGGTAAAGGCTAGCAATAGGCCTAAAGTGGAAGTTCCCATGTATGAAGGTAACCTAAATGTTGAAGAGCTCATGGAATGGATCAATGCTTTAGACAAGTATTTTGACTTTGAAGAAATTGAAGATAAAAAGAAGGTGAAATATGCAGCAACTAGACTGAAATGATATGCAACCATTTGGTGGGATGAACTACAGATCCATAGGGAAAGAAAATGTAAGTCCAAAATAAAAAATTGGGATAAGATGTTGGATAAAATTAAAAGTCAATTTATGCCTAAGGATTATCAATTAACTCTTATTAGACAACTGCAGAATCTTAGACAAAAAGGCATGACTGTTAAAGAATATACATAAGAGTTCTTTAGGATGAGTATTAGAGCTGGACAAATACAAGGAGACATATAAAGAGTGGCCAGGTATATATATTGACTAAGATATGAAATACAAGATGAGATCATCTTACTGAATTTCATGACTGTTGAAGATGCTTATCAGGAAGCCTATAGGGTAGAAGAGAAGCTACTAAGAAAACAAAACCAAAAGAATAGAGGAAGAACTACAACAAGAGGGAAAGGATATTCAAACAGAGGATAAAAGTTTCAGGTTTCTAGGAATGAAGCAGAAGGTTTCAACAACCAAATACCCCAAAGAGGAGGATTTAGGGGAGGCATATTTGGTGCTAGAGGAAGAGGCATAAACAAAGAAATGAAATGCTATGCATGTGGTCAGATTGGACACATGTCATGGGAGTGCCCAAAGAATAAACCATAAGCTCAAAGGAATGCAAACCTTGTTGAGGCTCGAGAAGAGTCCAATGTGAGAGCAGAGATGGAAAATTATCTTGAGGAAGGAGAGTCTCTTATGATGAAGAGAGTTTTGGTAAAGACAAACAAATAAGTACATGAACCGGCACAAAGGAAGAGTCTATTCAGGACTAAGTGCAAGTCACAAGGGAAGTGTTGCAAAGTGATAATTGATAGTGGTAGTACAGACAATTTGGTCTCCACTGAGATGGTAGAGAAGTTGGGATTGAAGAGGATGAAACATCCCACTCCTTATAAAGTGTCCTGGTTGCAGAAAGGACATCATCTCTTGGTGAATGAGCAGTGCAGGGTGGAGTTACAAATTGGTACTTTCAAAGTTGTGGTATTATGTGATGTAATGCCTATGGATGTGTGCCATATACTCTTAGGAAGGCCATGGCAATATGACATAAAGGCTGTTCATGATGGAAGGAGAAACACTTATTCTCTAGAAAAAGATGGAAAGGAACATGTGCTACTACCTTTGAAGGATGAAGCAGCCCAAGAAGATACATGATATAATATTTTGTTGATGACTGGGAAAGAACTGCTACAAGAAGTCAAGAAGGAAGAGGAGCTACATTTTTCCCTCATTGGCAAACCACAGGTAATTTTAAATTCTACAAATTTAGATGATTTTCCTACTGAAGTTAGAATTTTGCTCGATGATTTTGCTGATATTATTGTGGATGAGTTACCAAATGCTTTACCTTTTGTGAGAAGTATTAGTCATCATATTGAATTACTACCTGGTGCAATCTTACCCTATAAGGAAACCTAGAGACCGACTCCTCAAGAGAATGAAGAGATTAAACAATAGGTACCGGAGTTACTGGATAAAGGTTTGGTGAAAGAAAGTTTCAGTCCTTGTGCAGTGCCCACAGTGCTTAGCCCAAAGAAAGAGGGTGCATGGCGTATGTGTACTGATTCCCAAGCAATCAATAATATCACTATCATGTACAAATTTCCCTTACCCCGCATTGATGATTTGATGGATTGTTTGAGTGGGTCCAAGTATTTTTCAAAGATAGACTTGAAGAGTGGTTATCGTCAAATAAGAATTAGAGAAGGGGATGAATGTTGATGTATATGTAACTTCGGAATGTATTTCACCTATGCATATTGTACTCCTATAGAGATGGTATTATTCCTCTCTATGGAAGTGTCGTCATTTGTATTGACAAGTGTCGCAAGTGTTGTAACTTGCTGTGATGGGTTATTAGACCACCAAATGTGGGGTCGGCCCGGATTAATGTAACCATGGGTTATTAGTCTTAGTTAGACAAGTCGGCCCTGTTAGTTTATTGGGCCGGACATGAAAAGTATAAATAGAGATCGGGAGATCTCTATTTGATAATCTCATTACTCACTCTTACATCACTCGGAAAGTGGCGCACTAGTCGAGGAGGAGGAGTAGATGCTAGTAGAATACTATCTCTTTTATTTGGTTGTATCATTGTTTTTTCTATCTTTGAGGAAGTTGTGGGGTTTTCACCTTTATGGTTTTCCCCAGTGAAACTCTATGTGTCCATTGTCTTATGTGATTGCTTGTTATGCTTGATACATGCTTGATATGATTGATATGCTGTACATGTTATTCTCTTAGTAAAGATCCTAGAGTATGTTGAATTAATGCTTAAAATCTAACGATGAATGGAAGACTACATTCAAGACTAATAATGGATTGTATGAATGGTTAGTAATGCCCTTTGGACTTACTAATGCACCTAGTACTTTTATGAGATTAATGAATGAGGTCCTGAAGGAATACACTGGAAAGTTTGTGATAGTGTACCTAGATGATATTCTATTTTTCAGTCAAAGTAAGGAAGAACATCTGAGACATCTCAAATTGGTGTTGGATACTCTACATAAGGAGAAACTACTAATAAATTTGAAAAAGTTTAGTTTCATGAAGAAAGAGTTGATTTATTTGGGTTTTGTAGTCTGTGAAGAAAGGGTTAAAGATGGATCCATAAAAGATACAAGCAATTCTCAATTGGCCAATCCCAAAGAGTACTTTTGAGGCTAGGATTTTTCTTGGTCTTGCAAGTTTTTATAGAAAAATCATCAGGAATTTTAGTCAAATTTGTTCACCCATAATAGACGCCTTTAGGGAAAGTAGACAACCTTTCAAGTGGGTAGAAGCAACTGATAGAAATTTCAATTTGATGAAAAAGAAGATCACTGAGAACCCTATTTTGGCTTTACCAAGTTTTGACAAAGTTTTTCAAGTGGAAACAGATGCTAGTGGGACAACAATAGGAGTTGTTCTGAGTCAAGAATAGAGATTAGTAGCATATTTCAGTGATAAGTTAAATGAAGAAAAACAAAAGTATTCCTCATAGGACAAAGAATTGTATGTTGTTGTGCAAGCTCTTAAGAAGTGGAGGCATTACTTGATGCCCAAAGAATTTATATTATATTTAGATAATCATGCTTTGCAATTCATAAATAGTCAACCTAAATTGAATCAGAAACATGCTTAGTGGGTGGAATTTTTGCAGAACTTTAATTTTGTGATCAAGCATACAAGTGGAAAATCTAATAAGGTGGCTGATGCCTTAAGCAAAGTAAATTTGATCTTGCAAGAAATTAAGGTCAACACTTTAGAATTTGAAAATTTGGTTGATATGTATAAGGAGGATGTGGATTTCAAGGATATATATGTAGCCTGTGAGAATCTAGTTTCCCACAATAGAAGTCAATGGTTGGAATAAATGCTACAAGAAGGATTGTTGTTAAAAAACAGCAAATTGTGCATTCCTAAATGTTATATGAGATAAAAATTGATAAAGGAGAAGCATAGTAGAGGTTTGTCAGGTCACTTTGGACATGACAAAACATTTGCTCAGGTGAGTACTTTTTATTTTTGGCTAGGAATGCAACAGGATGTAAAGGATTTTGTTGAGACATGCAGGATATGTCAACATGCCAAAGGGAGGAGACAAAACACTGGATTGTATCAACCCCTACCTATTCCAACTAGGCCTTGGGATTCCATCAATATGGATTTTGTTCTGGGATTGCCTAGAACTCATAGGGGGAATGATTCTATTTATGTAGCAGTGGGTATGTTTTAAAAAATGGTTAATTTCATTTCTTGTGAAAAGACCAATGATGCAACAAATATTGCTAATTTGTTCTTCTCAGAAGTTGTTAAGTTACATGGTCTGCCTTTGAGCATTGTATAAGACAGAGACACTAAATTTGTTGGTCATTTTTGGAGAACTTTATGGAAGAAATTGGGAACCAATTTTATTTTTAGCTCTGCTTATCATCCTCAGATAGATTGGCAAATTGAAGTGGTAAATAGAAGCTTGGGGGATATATTGAGAAGTCTTGTTTATGAGAATCCAAAGCAGTGGTATTTAGCTCTTGCTCAAGCTGAGTTTTCTTATAATGATTCACCTAACATGAGTATAGGTATGAGCCCATTTAAGATTGTGTATGGGATGCATCCAAGAGGGGTGTATGAACTCGGAAATTTGGGAAATTTAGAAATGAGAAGTGAAGATGGTGAAGAATTTGCATATAGTAGGCAGGAGCTACGGGAAAATGTCAAAAAGAAATTGCAGGAAAGTGATAGAAAGTACAAACAACGAGCAGATTTGAAGAAAAGGGAAGTTAATATTCAAGATGGAGATTTAGTGATGGGATATCTTAGGAAGGAGAGGTTTCCTAAGGGAACCTACAATAAATTGAAACTCAAGAAAATTGGGCCTTGTAATATTTTGAGGAAGTTTTATGCAAATGCATATGAAATAGAACTTCCTTCTGACCTTGGAATTTCTCCAATTTTTAATGTTTCAGATCTATATCCGTTTAAATATTCAGGTGTTCAGACAAAATAAATGATTTCAGGTAAGGATGGTCAAATGGTAGATTGGCAAGAACAGTTACCTCAGAAGGAGCAACCACAGATTGAAGCTATACTTGACAAGATGATTTCAAAGAAAACCAGAAACATGGATTATTTTCAATATTTAGTCAAGTGGAAAGATCAACCATTTGAAGATGCAGTGTGGATGAAAACAATGGAATTTTCCAAGTATAATGTGGACCCTGAATACCTATTGAAGAATTCCTTTTTCTCCCCTGGAGTATGACGCAGGGGCATCGACCCAAAGTTCTACATTGTCTAAATGAGCAACCAATGCTATTCTCTCTTGTAATAGTTTCTAGAAGTCTATGGTCAATTATTGATTGAATTGTAATTGGTTTTGAGATAGGATTAGTTTGATTGTAATAATGGCAATTTGCCACTGGTGTCCTCGTATCTTGCAAGAGGTTGTTCGAGGATAGGTTTGTTATCTATTTGCTTTCTTTAGGAGTCCAGATCCTGCTTATTCGGATTTGACAGGCTTATGGAGTCTTATTTAGTCATGGAATGTAATTGATCAAAGGGATGTTGATGAAATGAAGAACAGAGTTCTAAGTCTCTGCGTTTGATTGCATATTTACTATCTTCTTTCAATAACCAGAACCGTGTGTAAATTCCCTTTGTTTGAGTGAACAAAGTGTCATTAACGGAGATCCCCAGAAGCCGAAGGCTGTGGCGTATTCATTCGAATACAAGGTTTTTGAAATTGATCATTTCACTGATCAGTTTAACGAGATCGTAGCTTCGATTAATCCAAGGGAACAAAGCAGACATAAGAGATCCCATTCGCCAAAGGAGGCAAGTTTGGACGGTCAAGATCAAAAGAGGGAGATCGACGGTCCAAGGAATATTCCGGAAGGCCACGGTACAAGTTTGTTAAGTTGCGGGACAAGCAGAGATAGTACAGTGCTTATCAAGCACGAATTTATCGACGACCCATGTGGTATTTCGCTGAGGTGAAATGTGCGGAAGATAGACCTCCGAAATCCAAAGTGAACGTTCCACAATTGATCGCAGGTCAACAGATAAGAGAAGCTGCGAAAAGATCAACAACTTGAAGAGCATCTCGCTCGTGTAAAAGAGAGGAGGTTTGTTAAATTTTCAGAATTTACTTCAATCTGATCTAGGATCTTAACTGAGAGAACAACATGTACAACAAATCTACAGCATATCAAACATGGACACAATAATGCAAGCACACAAGAGACACAGAGTTTACTTGGGGAAAACCATAAAGGTGAAAAACCCCAATAACTTCCTCAGAGATAGATAGAGCAATGATACAACCAGAATACAAGAGATAGTCTTCTCCTAGCAGCAGAGCCTCCTCTTCCACAAGTGCGCCACTCTCCCAAGTGTGAGTGAGAGAATAGAATGATCAAATAGAGATCTCCCGATCTCTATTTATACTAGACTTGACTTGCCTAATAACCTTTACTAGGTCGGCCTTAACTTAACCACATAACACAATGCTGACTGGGCCGACACCCAATAGGGTGGTCTAATAACCTTTTGACCCACATGGCCGACCCCCACTAGGGTGGTCTAACAACCCTTCGACCCACATGACTTATACAGGGCTGACCCCAACAAGGTGGTCTAATAACCCATCAAGTATAAGCTATGACACTTACAATATAAATGATGACACTTCCGTATAGAGGAATAATAACATCTCTATAGGAATATAAAATACATATATGAAATACATGGGTGAAATACATTCTGAAGTTACATATACATCAACACTCCCTCTTAACTAGGAAGGTATTTCTCGACACAGGTCTGCTAGCACAAGTCTTCTTCTTTGGATCATCATCCTCGAATCATCGTCATCGTTACTGCTGCTGCTATCTCAATCAATCTCTGAATCTACTCGTCATAGGAAGTTCTACAGAGCCAGTTCTTTTTCATACTGGATGTAGGCCCACCACTTGCAGGTCTTCGTCATCACTGGCCATACTGTGGAATCCTTAGGACTTACTATGTGCGTCACAAAACCTTGCAAGAGCATCCCAGGACTTATTACGGGCACACAGCCCAACCTATCGGATCTCCCAGGGAGCTATTAAATATGACCCTACCACAAAACCTTGAAAGAGAATCCCAGGACTGATTACAAGCACACAGCTCAACCTATCGGATCTCCCAGGGCGCTATTATATGTGGTCACCACAAAACCTTGCAAGAGCATCCCAGGACTTATTACGGGAACACATCCCAACCTATCGGATCTCCCAGGGCGATATTACATGTGGTCATGGAAAAAAATTGCAAGAGCATCCCAGGACTTATTACGAGCACACAACTCAACCTATCGGATCTCCCAGGGCGCTATTATATGTGGTCACCACAAAACCTTGCAAGAGCATCCCAGGACTTATTACGGGAACACATCCCAACCTATCGGATCTCCCAGGGCGATATTACATGTGGTCATGGCAAACCTTGCAAGAGCATCCCAGGACTTATTACGAGCACACAACTCAACCTATCAGATCTCCCAGGGCACTATTATATGCCATAGGACAAAACCTCGAAAGAGCATCTGCCAGATATCCTAGGGAGCTATTATATGCCAGTGGCAAAACCTTGCAAGACTATCTGCAGATCTCCCAGGGCGCTATTATATGTCCTCCCAAAGCAAAACCTCGAAAGAGTGTTTGCCATATCTCCCAGGGAGCTATTATATGCCAGCGGCAAAACCTCGCAAGAGAATCTGCAAACCTCCCAGGGAGCTATTATATACTTATCTGCACAACCTGTCCACGACCACAGAGTATCAATCTGATACTCACCATACATCATCCTAATATATACATGATCATCCCGATCATCATCACTGCAAAATCCTGCTGCATGTCATCTGGAGCAACATCCTGAAGCTCGTCATCCATGATCATCCTGATCATATAATGCATCTACCTGATGCATACCAAGTATCTACCTGATACATATCATCATACATGATCCACTTGATCATACAATGTATCCACCTGATACAAATACAAAAACATGATCCACTTGATCATACCTGATACATATCAACATACATGATCTACCTGATCATACAATGTATCCACCTGATACATATACAGATACATGGTCCAAGCATCCAACATGATGCATATACAAAATACATACAAATGATCCAACCGATCATATCCATCATCCAACATGATGCGTACATACATATACATATAAATGATCCAACTGATCATATCCAGCATCCAACATGATGTGTACATACATATATATAAATGATCCAACTGATCATATCCAACATCCTCCTGATGCATGTACAGAGCAGTAAGTGGAGCATCGTCCTGATGCTCATCATCCAGTGCTTACATCCACAGCCATGTGAAGGACCCTTCTTCCAACATGCTTGGAATGGCTTCTGCAAATGTGTCCATCACTTCTTCCTCGAAGTGTCATCAATATGAAGAACACCAAGCCTCTCCCTAAAGTACTCGAACTTCACCCTGGCTAGTGGCTTCGTCAGCACATTTGCAATCTGCTCGTTCGTCGCAATGTACAGGAGCTTCACAGCTCCTCTCTGCACCATATCCCTAATATAGTGATATTTGATCTCTATGTGTTTCGACCTGTCATGAAACACTGGGTTCTCGGACAGCTTCACACAACTCTGGTTATCACAGAAGATACCAGTAACATCCAACGAGAGATCAAATAACTCAGACAGTAGCTTCCGTAGCCATACTGCCTCACAACTAGCTGAACACGCTGCAACATACTCTGCCTCAGCTGTACTCAGTGCTACGCAGGACTGCTTCCTGCTGAACCAAGAGATCACACCTGATCCCATACTGAAGCAGCACCCAGATGTGCTATTCCTATCTGCAGCACTGCCAGCCCAATCTGAATCAACATAACCCTGCAAGTTAAATTTTTGATTCGCTTCATACTTGAGCCCATAATCCACTGTACCCTTCAGGTACCTCAGAACATGCTTTACAGCAACCAGGTGAACACTCCTCGGATCCGTCAGGAATTGGCTCAATGTGTTCACCGCAAAGCAAATATCTGGTCTCGTGTTCGTCAGGTACATCAAGGACCCAATCATCTGATGATACATAGAGACATCAATCGGCTCAGATGAAGCATCACATAGAAGCTTCAGGTTCGATGCCATACGTGTGGCCATGGCCTTGCAATCCATCATCCCGAATCTCTTCAGTATATCTACTATGTACTTCCCTTGACCAAGGAAGATCCCACCTGCACTCTGCCACACCTCCATACCTAGGAAATAATGCATAATTCCCAAATCTTTCATATCGAACTCGGAAACAAGCTTCCTCTTAGTATCTGCAATCAATTTGTCATCTCCTGTTACAAATAAGTCATCCACATACAGGAGTAGAATCACATGATTCCCTTCCTCAACCTTGTAGTAAAGGTTGGAATCCGCTTTACTCTTGGTAAAGCCCAAACTAGATAGGAAACTGTCCATCATACCATACCAAGTTCTGGGAGCTTGCTTCAAGCCATACAAGGCTTTCTTCAATCTGCACACATATGACTCCCTGTCATGTATTTCGAAACCGAGTGGCTGCTCCACATATACTTCCTCTTCAACTACACCATTCAAGAAAGCTATCTTGAAATCCATCTGGTGTATCTTCCACTTCATCAGTGCAGCCAGAGCAAGTACCTAGGATGATTATTAGTCCAAGTGCCTTCAGGGGTGTATACATTGAATCTGGTGATGAGTAGATTTTGGGTGTAACAGAATGCCCCTCAAAGCATGAAGCTGTTAAGGATGCACAGGTGAAGTGCTTTGATAGAAATAATGGCAAAAGACTCGTCGGATGAAGGACGCTGCTGCAGTACAACTGATTCTGAACTGACAATCTCATATGAAGTACAACATGGCTGCCGACCAATACATTGCAGATCCATGGTAATAATGACCGACTGAACACAATCATGGCTACTAGACACAAGCGTAGATCCATGATGAGATGATAACACAGCCACGACCAATACAGAAGTGGATCCGTGTAATATGACTCAATACAAATTGTATCGCAACCTGGGTAAAAATGACTCCCTAGGGTCTTCAAGCTGAACCCGCAATGATACGAATCTATCCATGTGATTACAAATGTCTTGACGTCGAACATGGTAGAAACCACTTGATTACCGGTCATTGATGTAAACCGTTAACAAGTGCGAGGGATATCACCATTAATGTCAATGATTCCTAAGGTATCACAGTACATATCATCAAGCGTGAATAAATGGGTTGAAGTCGAACGCAAGATGAAATCTTTCAATCAAGAATCAATGATGTAAACTCATGATGAAAGCAAGGTAACCTGCCATTGAGGCATGCAGGGCCAAGGTACTTGACTGGTTTATAGATTCAATCCTTGGATGATGAGTTGGAGTCGACAAGGATGAATACGTCGAAGGAGGGCCATGATGAATCCCCCATCAATCGACACGAAACATGACAAAAGATGTGTAGAGTGGATCGGATGGTGCAACAACATGTAAGACTAACTCAAAGTAGCAACGACATGATGACGTGTGTAAAGACTGTATATGATAAATAGTGGACGTGTTCTTGAACATGGGCATGGCATGACTTGGCAGTATTGACATGAGAATGATGCAAACTTCTAATGCAACTGATGATGGAAGCTTTCTCCGAATGACTCAGAGGAGTGACAAGACTCAGAAAGTAAGCGGGGACTCATAGACAAACAGATGACCCAAGCATTGTATACAAATGTAGATGAGTGCCATGTTCAAGAACGACTGTATACTGCCACTAAGGTATGTAACACAAACACTTTCCTTTTTCCCCATCATGAATGATGAGTGCCTCATGTGTTTTTTACGAGCTTGATGAGGGTAACCAGATGCTCGGTATAGCTCATCTCATAGATGAGTCCAATCTCAAATATTTTCCGAACCTGGGATAGGAGGGGTTCGTCCCATGACGGGCCCTTCAATGTGAAAATTTAACGAGTCCATAGAAGGTAAACTCGGTCGTCATTTCATGTTTAGAGAGTCTGAAAAGAACTAAAGAAGACTCCAACGGTCCTTTTCGTAAAGTTAGCCTCATCGCCCGAAAAAGGGTAAAACAACGCGGGAGAGGATTCTTCCAGTCATGATTGGCTGGAGTATTCCTTTTTTGTAATTAGTGCCACCTGGTCTGAAAAAGGGGTAAACTATCACTAGGAAGACGACCATTCAAATACTTTGACAAGCGTGAATGCGACAAGTTCGCTTGGCGATCTTTTCAATTTTAGGGAGTCTGAAAAGAGCTTAACTATGGACTACGGGGGGTGTCCTTTTCTGTGGAAGTTTAACGAGCCCGAAAAAGTGATAAATCATAACTCGGTACTTGTTCTCATGGTTGGGTGAGTACGAGAACAAATGAAGAGTAAACTCATCCTCATGCCATAATTACGACTTAACCAAAAATAATAATGACAAAACATCGAAAGGGGCGTTCACACCTGTAGTTACCGTTGGTAATGCGAGAAACGACACAAAAAGACCACTTTACGACTCTTGTACACTAGAAAAATTGTCAAATAGTCCCAAATATAATGACAAACGGTCGAAACTATAGTAAATGGCCCAAAAGCATCAAAATATTTGAAAAGGAATATTCCATTCTATTTATAAATATAAATATGGGCCAAAAATAGAAACATTGTTCAAATTGTCAATTTGGGTGGAGAAGTACCAATTTGGAGCCAAAAATTCCTTTGCCGATTTCGGGAGCTACGATCCGCCATTTCACCAGCCGTTCGGACCAGGTAGGCCTAAATCCCATCCAGCAACTTTGTAGTGGTTTACTTTTTGATTTATTGTTCATTTTTTGAGTTTTTGGGTGGTTTGTGGATGGGCCATTGCGCCCTCGACTCGTCGCAAGTGTCCCTTTCAGGACTTGTGACGAGTCCGGGTCGTCGCAAGCCTCGAAAACGAGACCTGCGACGACTTCGCGCTGTACCTGAAGGTACAGTGCGACAACGGAAACCCAAAACCCAAACACAAAAACTAATCCAAAAAATGAGTTTGTGAATGCTAAGGAAGGTCCTAACAAGGTTTAATTGTCCCTTTTGGCAGGTTACTAGCAAGAAAAAATGGTATTGGAGTGGCGAGAGAGAGAACATGAAGTGGAAGATGAGCAAGCTGCAAACGATCCACAATGTGTGGCTGCTTTGAGAAACTGTGGTTTGCTCAAATTATTCGAGATACAGGGGATGAGAGCCCAGATCCCGCTACTAACACACATGCTCCAGAGTTGGGATGTAGCCCAAAAATACTTTGTGATAGGTGAGCATATCCTCACGATTGACATTGAGGATATCTACTTTCTGACCGGTTTGTCCCGAATAGGGGATGCTGTACAACTCACTGGGACACGAGCCAGTGATCGTACAGTTGAGGACATGGTGTCGCAGCATTGCATAGATACTTATCGTCCTTCCAGTGGGAAGATACTCATCAGAGATGTGGTGAGTTGTCCGCTGAGGACCATACTGCTCACTATTATTAGGGTGGCGGGTAGCCAAGCTCCACATATGGCTACTCGGACTCAGATGTTGTACGCGGAAGACTGTATGTCTCCCATGGTTTTCAACTGGTGCGAGGGTCTCCTCACCAACATCCGAGCTCAGCTGACCAAGAGTCTGCGCGGGGAGCTCAAGGAGTTTGGATACGGATCGATCATAATATCGTTTCTCTTGGAGCGGGTTCCTCTCTTGCGCCCACAGTTGGTACTAGATGATAGGGATCCGAGAGATCCTCACATGCTCAGGTGGGAAGAGGTGATGACCCGCCATGGTGGGGGTCCCATCATCAGTTTTGGTCCTGAGTTCTTTAGCTGGCTGGAAGGCCAGTTACTTATGGTCGAGGACTTTCCATATGGGGGCACGGACTTTCGAGAGGATCCGGACTTGGTGCTGCCAGAGGGTGCAGCATGGGGTGATATCGGTAAGAACAAAACCCTTGTATTTTTAGTTTTGTATATTATATCATTTTTTTTTGATGTAATGCTAACAAGTATGCAATATGTGTGTGCAGATGTGGGCCCCGTGCGACGAGTAGGTCTCTCCCTTCCGGCGAGGAGAGATAGAGGCAGGGAGGCAGTGGTTCCTGCAGGTGCTCATGCTGCCATCGAGGAGATGGAGGAGGTGTACCGGAACCTGTCCCAGCTGACCGTGGAGATACCCGAGCCAGCTATCGATGACCTACCGAGGCCCATGCAGAGATTTGGAGTTGGAGCGTTCGTGAGCTTCAACTCCTTACTCTGCAAGGTGGCTCGTACTGTAGACTGCTTTCTCACCCAGCGACAGATAGCTGTTAGAGCTAGGGGTGTACGGGTTAGGCGTCCAGCCTGATTGCACTTTTATACTTGTACCGAGAGCTTAGAGGCCTCATATTTTGTACTTACTGAAAGCTATGATGCTTCAGATTTTTGTAGAGACTCACTGAAAGCCATCGTGCTTCAGATTTTGTACCAGCACTACTTTTGAGCGATTTATATATATATACATTATCGGTGATTTATACATTATGTGTTCTTCAAATGATAAGTGATGTGATCTTGTTCATATGTTTGCTTCTGTACATTATATTTACATGTTGTGAATGCTTTTACATATTATGAGTATTATGTGTGTGCAATGTACCAATCCAAAATTAAATTGGCCATCGAGTCAGCAACTGTGTTTAACTCTCGTGGAATGTGCAGGTATTGAACATATTCAAATGACCTTTCTAGGAGACGTACTCGTCTGAAGAGATGGAGTAAGATGAGATCACGGATGGCGTAGACCCGGTTAATATGGGAAACCACTAATTGAGAATCCATGTGGATGACAATGTGGTTCATACCCAAGGAAATGGCATTAGCTAGGGTTCCGATTACTGCTTGATATTCTGTGGCATTGTTGGTCGCGAAGCCTAGGCAACTTCCTCCTGAGCTAATGAGCTCACATGTTGGGGAATATAGTACCCAGGCTGCCGAAGCAAGGTTACGGGTATGCTGGTTGGCGCCGTCCGCGAATCCATAGCACGTTGCCATCTGCACACGCAGACAGAACATGGTATAAGAAGCGGAAACAAGATCGAAAGACACTCGAAAAGAAATGCGTCACACCACACAAAAACACAAAAATACGCCATGTACAGTATATACAAGCAAGTCTATGCATGAGAGATCAAGCATAGTATCTCTTTAGGTAAATCCCATTGCGGGGTTCACCCAAGGAGATTCCGTTGTAATCTTCAAGCTCGTAAGCACCTTCTTCCAAAACACGTTTTATGACGTAAGGTCCATGCCACATGGACTCGAACTTCCCTGCTCCTAGTTTGTCGTGATTCTGGTCATAAGTGAGGACCAGGTCACCCTCATTAAAGATACAAGGTTCAACTGACTTATCGTATTGGGATTTGATGCGTTTCTTGTGCGCTTCATTAGCAAGAGCGGCATCTCGGCGAGACTCGTCAAGTTTTGCTAAGTGCAAGAGATGTTCTTCCTCAGCAGTAGTGTTAGGAAGAAGTTCGAGAGCGAGTTGTAGAGACGGAATTTTGCACTCTATCAGAAGGACAACCTCCAATCCATATACCAATTGGAAGGGAGTGAAGCCTGTGGCGGTTTTGACGAAAGTTCGATAGGCCCATAACGCTGAAAAGAGCATGTTGTGCCTATTGGACTTATGTGTCCCTACCATCCTTTGGACCATAGTTTTCAAGACCTTGTTAATGGCCTCGACCTGTCCATTGGATTGCGGGTAGTAGGGTGTTGAATTTTCATGGCGAAAACCCAACCTGTCGCTCAATTCATCAACCATATGGTTCTAAAAGTGAGAACCATGATCGGTAACAATTGCCTGAGGAACTCCGAACCGCTCTATTACATGATTGAACATGAAGAGTGTGGCGGTTTTGCCGTCGTTTTGGTATGTAGGCATAGCCTCGGCCGACTTTGTGAAGTAATCCACAGCTACAATGATGTAACTATGCCCCCCGGCCGAGGTAGGATTACAGTGCATAAAATCGATGCCCCATTTTGCAAATGGGCCAAAGGCAATAACCGGATGTAGTGGGGCGGGATGAGTGCGCTTATTCGTGTGGAAGTGTTGGCAAGGAGGACATTTTTTAACGGCCTCAATACAATCTTTGAAGATAGTAGGCCAGTAATATCCTGTGCGCAAAATCTTTTGGGCTGTAGCCATCCCAGAGAGATGACCGCCACATGCCCCAGCGTGACAGTCATTCAGAACGCGTTCAGCCTCATCATGAGTGAGACAACGTTGAAGAATTAAATCGATGCCACGACGATACAAAGTATCATTAATGATTAAATAGTACTTTGCATGGTGACGAATCTTACGACGGTCGTCGCGAGAAAGTTGAGGATCGAAGTGTTGGGTTTGAAGATATAATAAGATATCTCCATACCATGGGTCATTCGTACTGATGAGAAACAATGATTCATCCAGAAAGGAGTCATTGTGTTCAACTTCTGCATCAGAACGGGGAAGGTCTCAAATGAGCTCGACAGACACCAAAGACTTCTTAGACTTAGCTTTCTCGAAAAGAAGATCAAATTCTTGCCATATCACAATCTAGCGTGAATACTTGCCCCCAAGCACCTGACGTGTCAGTACATGGTACATGGGGTTCGAGTCGACGATGATGGTGGTGGTGCGGAGCAATATGTAATGACAGAACTTTTGGACGGCAATGAATGCCGCGAAAGCAAGTTTTTCGACATGTGAATATCTAGTTTCAGCGTCAGCTAGACCCTTACTTGCATAGTATATCACATGTTCCTGGGCGTTTTGATCCTCCTGTACCAAAACCATGGCGATAGTGGTAGCAGAAGCAACGGGATATAAGATGTAATCTTGATAATAATTAGGCAGTTGGAGTACGGGGGCATGCGTGATGGCATGTTTGATACTGTCAAAGGATTTTTGAGCTTGGTCATCCCAAATGAACGGGATATCCTTCTTGAGCAGTCTCATATACCCCTGAGTTTTCTCCGCGAAATTGCAAACAAAACGTCTTAAGTAAGTCGCCTTCCCTTGGAGACTTTGAAGTTCCGTAATATCTGTTGGGGGTGGTAGGTTGATGATGGCCTCCACCTTTAAGGGATCAATGCGGATCCCATCCTTCAAAATGATAAATCCTAAGAGGCGTCCGGACTCAACCCAAAAGATACACTTATGAGGATTCAGACGGATATTGTACCATCTGCATCTGAGGAAAATGGCCGTCAGATGATCAATGTGGAACTCGCGCTTCTTTGAATGAGTAGGGAGATCGTCCAAGTAGGGTTCCACAAAGTACTTAATATCGTGAAAGGCGTACGACATAGCCCGCTGAAACGTGGCACCAACATTTTTAAGGCCAAATGGGAGCTTGCGATAAGCGAATGTACCCCATGGGCAGATGAAAGCCGTCTTATGTTGGTCGGCTGGGTTGATCTCAATTTGGTTGTAACCAGAAAAGCCATCCATGAATGAGAAGATGATGCTTCCGGCACAGTTGTCGATAATCTAGTCGATCAAGGGGGTCGGGTAGTTGTCTTTTGGACAAGCCCGATTAAGGTCCCGATAATCAACACAGACACGAATGGTGCCCTGCTTTTTGTTCATAGGAACGAAGTTTGAGACCCAATCCGTCAATGGGACAGGATAAATAAAGCCAGCCTTTAAGAGCTTTTCAATTTTTGCCTTTATTGCCGCAGTCTTCCGGGGGTGTACCGGTCGCAACTTTTGACGTACAGGTTTGATGTCGGGATAGGTTTTTATTTCGTGAGAAACAATTGCGGGGTCTATCCCAGGCATCTCCTCATAGGACCAAGCAAAGACGTCTCGAAATTGCTTGAAAAAGGCCGTGCTAACAATGATTTCTTCAGGGGAAAACTTCTGGCCTATGCGAATGTGTTCCACTATACCAGGTTTCACCGATATGTCTATCGAGGTGGTTGGCTCAATGTTGGCCAAGTTGCCCTCCGTGTCTGTAAGAAATGTAAGAATGGGGGAACGAGGGGATGGGTAGATATCTGGTGAAAAGAGGGTATGGATGTTGTTCTCTATGTATTCCAAAGGAGGAAGAAAAGATGACCTATTATGGAGATCATCCCACAGACTATCATCAACATTCATTACTTCCATGATGGACTCGTCTGAATGAAAAGTCCGAAGTAAGAGATCAGGTAGAGAGGACGTCCGTCGTAGAGAACAGGATGGGGAGGCCATGATTAAATGGTCCTCCGATGCTGATTGGATAGCCTCATAAATGCGTTCAGCGGGTGAAAGAGGCATCATATCTCCAAACAGGGGTGTTGTGGCTTCATCCTGTACAAGCCAAGCATCGTTCGAGTGAGATAAAATCTTAGTGGAGATCATGTTCACCGTAGCAACATGATTAGGGGGGTCCGCGGTTGGAAAAACGCCCATGAGAGATGAATCTTTCAAAAGGCCAACCCCTACACTCTCATACTATTTTGACATCTGTCCAATGGAAGGAACATGGTCACCAGGATGAGTAGTGGCATCTGGTGTACAAAAATCTAACTAGTCGATAGTAACAATTCATCCTACGTGAGGGAATTGTACTATGTGGAAGACTGAAGAGGCTACCGCTTGCATGGTGTAAAACCAATTGCGACCAAGCAAGAGATTATAATCTAACGGGGTCGAGACTACTTCCACATTAATGGTTACAGTCTTTCCGCCCAACTCAACTGCAAGAGCTTGTAAGAGCCCATGAGGTTGAAATCCACGGCCGTCGAATGCTTTCAACGTTCTAGGAGAACGATTCAATTCGGGGGAGCCAATGGCTCTCCAACAGGCGATCGACATGACAGAAGTGGAGGCACGTTCATCTAGAAGAGTGCGATGGATAATCTTCCCAGCAACGTTCATAGAAACTTGGAATGCGAGCTGGTGTGAGAGCCTCGACTTAAGGTTGTCAAGTCGGAACATGATGGTATTCGAGGAATCCGGGTCGACTGCACCAATGGATGCAAGGAGAGTTTGCGTTGATTAGGACAATTCTGCAAAACTTCCAGAGTAGACATGGCGCAAGGAGCTTGGGCCAAGTCCTCTACGATATTGTAATTCTGTGACGCTCGAGCATTAGGATTGAAAATAGCTTTTCGAATCGTACTCTTGGGCATACGCAATATCAAATCTAAAGAGGGTCTCTCTATGGTGAGAGAGGTCGATGGTACAGTGACATCAGTTAAAGAGTCGGAAGCTTTTTCAGTATTACTTCTGGCGGGTTCCTTCGAAGGGACGGGTTCGTAAGATCGCGAGCGCTTAGTCAGATTGATCGCCTCGTTATGCATCATGAGAACATGCGTGGTATTGGATGGTTCCCCCTGGGATGGGGGGTTTGAGCAATCATCTGCTGGTTTTGAGCAGGAAACGGATCGTTGAGGACTGCGGGAGTCGTTTTACCCCTAGGAAACTTTTGCACTTCGTCTCTATGGGGACACTCTTTGGAGAAATGGTCTTCTCCACACAGTAGACAAGGATACTTTAGTTTCCTTTTCTGCTTAGTATCGTCAGGAGTGCTCTTTGGTTCCTGTTGGGCAAAAGATTTTTTGGGTTTCCCCTTGTTCTTCTTTTTGCCGTTAAACTTCTAAGATGAGGCTAATTGAACAGAATTCACCTCTTCAGTTACAGCAGGAGGGGTTGACGTGGTGGTGCTATGTCCAGCCTGAGCCGGGTTGGATGATCCAATAGTGCTAACAGCAGGCTGGGTGTTAAGGGAACCAATGATCCCATCAGTTTGGGGTCCCTTATGTGGTTTCGTGGGATCGTTAACGTCTCAGGGTGCGTCAGGAAAAATATTGAACAAAGTGCCAGACTGAGTGTAGACCAGGTCTAACAGATGGGCACTCGCGATGGCTTGTTCTTCGGTGACAACACCTCGCATGGCAACATCTTTTTCTATGGTGGGAATGGGCGATTTTGTAAACCAGTCTAATAGGAGCTGATCTGGAATATGAGCTTTAATGAGACGTCGTCTTCTTCGCCACTCGTGGATATGATCCGAAATGTGAGTGGCAGTATTATGATGGAGCGAGGTTAAAAGCTCAGTACCAGTCTCATACCGTATAAGGAGCTGGAAGTGCGTCAAAAATTTCATAGCAAGAGAGCCAAAGTCAGGAAAAGAGTGTGGTGGCAGCTCGATGTACCACTTGGCAGTCGAACCGGTGAGAGTCATTTGAAACAATATAAGACAAATTGAATCGTCCATTAAGGAATTAGATGAACACCATAAGTGGTATGTCATCACGTGGTTCTTGGGGTCTTCACCCGGCTTGTCGTCAAACTTGGGGATATCAGACGAAAGTTTCACCGGAATTGGTGGCCAGTTAGATCCGTGATAAATAGGATCGTTGGTTAACCAGGATAGGTCGGGTAAGTCCAGAGTAGCCAGAAAGGACAGCTTTGGGTTAGGCTGCGCGTATTGATAATACGGATAAGGTGTGTAAGTACTAAACTGACCGTAAGGTGTACCAGGATGAAACTGACCGTAGGGAGGTGTACCGCCCGAACTGTAAGGAGGTCCACCACCATAAGGTGGTCCATTCCAATAAGGCGGGGGTCCACCTCCACCACTGGGAGGGGGCGGAGGTCCGCCGCCACCACCGGGAGGAGGTGGGGGTCCATAACCGTAATAAGGTGGCCCACCACCACCTCCGCTTGGAGGAGGTGGTGGACCACTTCTACCGCCAGAAGGATGGGGGCCCCCACCACCTCCGCCGCCGGAAGGATGAGGGTCCCTACCACCACCGCCACCACCATAGTGATTAGGTCCTCCACCGCTTCCACCTGGAGGGGGTGGTGGACCACCTCTGCCGCCCGAAGGGAAATGTCCTCCTCCACCATGATAGGGTGGTCCCCCGCCGCCTCCGCCTGGAGGGGGTGGTGGACCATTCCCGCCACTGCTGGAGGGGTGGGGGAAGTTGTAAGTAAAATGAGGTGGGCCTCCACCAATGTTAGGTGGGGGCCCGCCGCCTCCAGCGGGAGGTGGGGGAGGACCAATCGGGGGTGGTGGTACTTGAGGGATAGTCGGTTGGGGTCCGTGTTGCAACACAGGTTGTTGCCCCCATAGAGTGTATGGGTTCCCGGGATAAGGTATCCCGTATGGCGCGTTTCCAGGATTAGTTTGGCTCGGCACAGGGTTAATGGAACCTGGATACGCTTGAATCCATGAGGGTTGGGTTACATTTGACAGCCCTCCAACATGAGATAATCCCATGGTGGATGGTCTAGCAGGTTGGGACGGTCCAACGGAAGGCCCGTTGGGGTTTCCACCGCCTACGTTCTGGTTAGGAAATGGGGGTTGCCCCCCAGCCACAACAAGTTGACCACTATTCAAAGGTTGAACCAATGTAGGTTGTTGACTAGCTACCGTGGTAATAACATTACCAATAAGATAATTCATGGGAATGGAATACCCTCCCCTCAAATTTTGAGGTGGGGGAGGAACTGGTAAAGTAACTGCGGTAGTGACAGGTGTGTTGGACCGTTGTACTTCCACTGGTTGGTTCACTTGAGGTGCAGGACTGGACTCTTGTGAGGGTTGACCAGTCTTGTTAGTGGTCACGTGGTGGGGTGCTTCAGGTGATCCGAAAGATATCGGATGAACTGGGATGGGTTGGTAAGGGGGTAGCGATGGGTCTTGAACCCTCCATTCGAGACTTGACTGCCGAAACTCTTCAGCCATGGAACGAAAGTGAGCCAATTGGCCACGAAAGCAAGCTAAAGTGTCTTCCGGGGTAGCCTCACTAGATGAGGATGAAATGGAAAAATGAGCCACTGGGTGATCTGAAGGACCAAAAGCTGCAGCAGGGTCACCCTAGGGTTGGTTTATCCATTCCAACGATCCAGGTTCTCCCGGGATGACGGGAGGAAGGTTTCGTGAAGTGGGGGTGTGTGCTTCTTCATCCTGCGTGGGATGAGAGGCAGGTGAATCCAGAGAAGTTTGTGGAAACAAAAATCCTCCAACATTCAAAGTGGGGTTTTCCACTTCAGTAACTACGACCGCGTTACGTTGATCCATTCTTACCTTCGAAATAATCTCCGTATTAAGGGGATATTCGGGTGGTAAGTTCAAGATCCTACAGGATCTTCTCCAGGGAAAATCCGCCAGAGTATCAGGAAAATCAGCCAAAAAGGGCTGAAACAACGTTTCTCCTAAAGGTATGCTAAAAGAAAAGCAGTCCAGAAAAACCTACTCAAACTAAGGCAACAAGCAAACTTATGTGACAGAGTGGATTCAAAAGTCTGGAACCTCACGGGATTATCAAGGCATCGCAAACCGCGATATACTGCAGGGTCCAACAATATGACATGACAAGGAGGATTGGGACCTTACCCTTTCCTGCATACCCGATTACCTGGACAGTACGTGTGTGCTAATCTCCCTGAGTGCTGTTCTTGTTGTATTGCTTTGCCAAGACGGCCAAATGGTTAACTTGGTTGGTTTCAGGAATCCTAATGGTGTCTCCCGATATACGCAAGGTACGTGGGAGCTCAAATCCGTAGTGGTGTTGTCTAATGCACATCCGTTGGCACGAGACCTTTTGATATACGTGTCGAGTACGTGATACACCCTTCAATATATGCCAAGTACGGATTGTGGTACTTGGTGGGTACGTGAAGGAGCTCGATATACCGATGTATGTGGACGACTACAATACCACCGGACTACAATGCTGGCAAATAACGACAGCTGCCACGCTTAACAACGTCGGAACACATCTCTAACTTACACACAAGTTTGTAAAATTTTTACCTAGTTCTACCGTTAATTTTATCTTGGACGGTTAGGTGAATGCATGAGGTGAGTACATAATCGGAAGCATAATGCAAGCCCTAGCTACATGCACGAAATATTCTTTTCTTTCGATGAATTCTACCTATGGGAAGGAGAAAGCTTTTTCTTTCCAATGGTATTGCCAAACAAACTCAATGCAACACAATCTCAATTCAAACAAATTTGACAATGAAAGTATTCTTTTCCTTTTATACGAAACACAAAAGCACAACACTATTAAACCAAATCAAAACAAATTTTTCTTTTCTTTTTCCTTTTCAAAGTAAAATGACCCTAAGTGATGAAAAGAGAGGATTCTGAAATGAAATATGCAAGCTTTTCAATTTCAATTTCAATGATTCTAAAAGCAACAAAAGTTAAAAATGCATCTATCTTTCCTTAGCATGGAATCAATTTTGCAAAAATCGAAGTGTACTTTGAGCCTTTCAAGAAAATGAGCAATTCATAATTCGGGAAAAACACAATAGATCATACATTCATTCAACTTTTCCAAAATATAAACAAGAATTTTCCAATGCACAATGATCTTTCTTCAATAAGTTTTTGAGAAACAATGGGAAAGAAACACTTTTAATCTTTTCAATGGATGCATCAAAGAATAGACTCGATAACAACTTTGCTTTCAGATCTAAATGACTGAAAGAAACACTACTCGCAGCACTCATAGACTCAGAAAACTCAAGAAAAGACAAGCACTCAACCAAGCTGAAAGACACACTTAACTCAAAATCAAGCAGTAGCAAGCAAAGCTCAAAACAAAAGTAGACGAGGTTTGGAAGTTGATCCAATGTAGTGATCAGATCAGGGATGGAAGGAAGGGAATGCAAGAGTGAATAGATGAAGGTGGAGGAGACCAAAGTATCCACCACTTCCGGTTTCAAGCTTGTCCAAAATGAAACCCAAAATCAATCCAAATGAAACCAAACTCTCAACACACAAATCATAAATGGGGTCTTTGGTTGGATCTTGCAGCGCAGAGGGAGTTCACACATCAGAACAAGGCTCAAACTGTCAGATGAGAGGATGGATGCCTGTATGCCAAATTTTGGTAGATAGGTGCACTCTGGCTTCACACACAGTGCGACGTTGCAGTTTTCCTTCACGGGAGGTGCGACGATGTCGCAGTGTACCAATGCAAAGGTTGCGACGGGTAAGAAACAAACAAAGGACAGAGACTCAGAAAAAAACAGCGTCTCTCTGTTTCCACTGCCCAGGTGCGACAGGCGAGTTCTAGACTAAAAAATGAATCAGATCTCTCAATAATGAACCACAAACAGACTTGGAACTGAGTTGTATAGACTCAAAGGAAGAAGATCGGAACCTTCAATGTGAAGATCTGAAAGTGAATGGAAAAAATGATAAATAGGCTTGTGTCAAGTAATCTACTGAAAACGACTTCCAGATTTAATGACTACTAAACAAAACAAACACTACTCCCCAGTATGGTCGCCATATTTGTTACTGGACAATCCACTCGACCGGAGGCGAGACGAATCTCCCTAGCTCAATGCGAGTCTAGAACAAATAGAACATACTACAAACACGTTTCCTAGATCTACTTAAGGATCAAGTGCTAGATGTCTTACCTCTTTGATTCACTATCCTTTCTCCCGAATGTTGCTGCACGTCCCACGGTCGTCAGATCTAAGCTGCAAGACCTATCAAGACATAGAAAAGAGAAACGAGTAAAGAGCATCTATACAATAAGAGATCTATGTAAAAAGTTAAGCAGGTAAACAACACAATATCATTGCACACACGAAACAATATTGGTGGAAAGCATTTGTATTACTGCAAATAGAGGAGTACATGATAGAGATATAGGACTACAACCAGAGACTTAACGTAGCATCCCTTCTCCGACCAAGCCAATTGCCATGTTCTTCCGAAGAAGTATGAGTTCTCCAAGAGGTGAGTGAAGGTGTCTTAAGAGAGATTTTCCCAGCATGTAAGTACTATAGGCTTCCTCCTAAGATAGATTTCACCAGCATGTAGATACCATAGCCTTCCTCCCTTTGGTATGGGAGTGAGGCTCACTTATATAGGACTAAATGGATAGGGAATGGATAGGATAGGTTGAGGAAGGGTAGGAGAGAGATAGGGGATCTTCCCAAAGAGTTAGGGGTCGATTACCAGCTCTCCTAGAGGTCAGGGATAAGCCCCCAAATGAGCAAGTTTCGAGAAGGATCTCAAATAAGCTATTTTTTCCCATTAACAGACCTCGTCGCACCCTGTAGTGGAGCAGATTGCGACGTCGCATGTTGCTAGTGTGTAACCTGCGACGACCCTTCAGAACCTAGCACAAATGAGTACAAACCCTCCGAGGATGATTATTAGTCCAAGTATCTTCAGGGGTGTATACACTGAATTTGATGATGAGTAGATTTTGGGTGTAACAGTAGGTGCCAATACCATGGGGCAATACCATGTGTCAATACAAACTATGGGCCAATACAAACTATGGATCAACAATTACTACGGGACGACTTACAAAGCATATGCGTCCAACAACAATAATACAAACTATGGATCGACAAATACTACGGGACGACTTACAAAGCATATGCGTCCAACAACAATATACTAACAAAGTAAATAGAAGGGTTGACATGGGTTCCTAACATCCCATCTCCCGTAGAAAAAGATTTGTCCTCAAAGCTTTAGATGTGGAAATGCAGAATCTGAAGGAGTGGTTCCCCTGTAGCATCGTCAGGTTGCATTCTGGGCCACTGACACATTTGAAGTTTGAGGGAGGGTTGCTTGGAAGGCTGTAGACGAAGAAGAACCATATCAACGGCGTGAAAAGTGCGCTCAGAACGGTGTTGATCGGCTTGTTGTTTTAGTCTAATTCTTGCCATGTGAAGATTGTCTTGCAGAATGAGAAGAATCTGATCGTGGTTTCGAAGAACCGAGTCAATTGCCTGAACTGGGGAGCTACTGAGGGTGTATGGAAGAAGAACTGGTGGTGCCTGTCCATAGAATGCTTCATATGGTGTCCTTTTAGATGTGGTATTGTACCACTGGAGCGCTTCTAGGAAATCCATAGAAATAGTTGTCCAAATCTGTGTAGGGATGGGAAAGGGTTCGAGCAGTCCCGAAAGGAGTGTCGTTTCACCCTTGTTGACCTGGAAAGTATCACAGTCAACCCACATCTGTTGAATTATCATTTTTAGTCCCTGCCAAAAGAAGTTACATTGCTCTCGGTCATACGTTTTGAGGAACCCAGAGTGCCCTGTCGATGAAGAAGCATGGAGTTCATAGAAGAGATAGCCCTATTGAATAGATTGCAACCAATTTGGAACACGCATAGAAATAGCTATAAGAGGAACTGGGTCATCAAATGTGTGAGAAGGAGCATCTGCCACCATATTGTCCTTACCCTTCTTGTAAGTGATCGCATAGGAATAACCCATGAGTTGGATAACCCATTTCAGGTGTGCTGGGGAGGAGACCGGTTGTTCCAGGAAATTTTCCAGACTCTGGAGATCAGTCTTGATGCAGAAATGATTCCCTAATAGGTATGGCTGCCACTTCTGTACTGCATGAAAAATAGCCAGCATTTCCTGCTGAGATGTAGATGCGGCTAAAGTCTTACCGGAAAGGTCTCTTGAAGGCGACAAGCCCACTAGTTCAGCAAAGACACCTGCATATCTATCCAAGGAAGTAGGGGGGATCGTTGATGGGTGCATCTGAATGGAATGGAGTTGAGCGATGACACCATGTGAATTTTTCTTAAGGATCTTTTCCAGGCGATGTGAACTGATGATGCAGAGAAACCCTTGTTGTAAGCCCGTAATTTTGTGTTGTTTCCCATTGACTGAAAACTGCATCCAAAGTTCAGCAAAATCCCATAAGATGGGGCCAAGTGTGCGTAACCATTAAACACCCAAAACCACATCACATCCGCCTAGGGACAAGGCAAACATGTCAGAGTGCAGGTTATAATCTTCCAGAGAGATACACACATTATGACACTTCCCCTTGCAAGGTAAGGTGCCCCCATTGGCAACCATGACTTCAAAGTCTGAGCAAGGATGGACAAAACAATCAGCCTGTTTGGCAATTCGAGGGTCAATGAAGTTATGAGTGCTACCAGAATCAATGAGTATTGTAAGAGGAAGCTTCTTGAAGTAACCCCTGACCCGCATTGTTTGGAGGGTGGTGACGCTGGATAAAGCATGGAGAGGTATCTCTGGTTGGTCATCCTGAGATGGGGGGTCAATAGGCAGCTCCTGAATATCGACCTGATTATCCATTGTATCTGGATATTCTTCACCAATTTTAGAGCCAGGTGGAGAATCCATATCCAAGAGATAGAGCTTTTTTTGAACACATCTATGTCCCCGAGTGAATTTCTCATCACAATTATAACAAATCCCTTTTTCTCTGCGTGCCTGCATCTCTGTTTCAGACAAATGCTTGATAGGAGTTGGTCGAGGAGCTGGCGGAATGGGAGGTTATTGAGATCCCATATTTCAGAAGGGAACAAAAGTGGGTTTGGAGCGCTGTTGGGATGCAATCTTGTCTTTTGCCAACTTATCCAACCCCAGGTCTTCCATCATTGTGTTGGGATAGAACATTTTGACCTCTGAGCCGATTTCATCCTTAAGACCACTGATAAAACAACTCCTGTAGAATTCATCAGTCAATCCTTCTGTGTGATTGGTTAGTTTCTCAAATTCTGTTTGATACTCTCTCATAGTTCCAATTTGACGAAGTTTAGTGAGTGCGTCGGTGAAGTCATCAAAAGCACTAGGACCAAATCGTTGCAAAAGGAGTTGGCAAAAATCTGTCCATTTTGGCTCGTCATGAGCCTTGATGTACCAACGGTACCATTGAAGGGCTTCCTGTTCCAAATGAAAGGATGTAAGTGGAACTTTTTGGACATCAAAAGTATTATGCAGATTGAAATACTATTCTGCACGATAGATCCATCCAGTCGGATCAGTACCATTGAAGTGAGGAAATTCAAGCTTTGGACCAAGGAAATTGCTGGAAGAAGAGAACCCATTGTCTGATGAAGACTCAGACTGTCATTTGTTGTTCATGTATGAATGCTCAAGATGGAAGCCGAGAAAGTTTTCATCCAGATCCTAGAGTTTGGTTTGGATGGATGCAAGTGCTTCCTACATCGTTTTTTCTCCTGCACAGGTGACAACCATAACCAGGAGTTTTTTTTTTTTTTGGGAATGGATCTGAAACGACCTTCAGAATGGATCGAAAACAACGGGATCTGGAATGGCTCAGAATGGATCGAAAACGACTGGATTTGAAACGAATTTTAGAATGGATCTAAAATGGCTAGATCAAAATCGGCTTTCAGAATGGATCTGCAACGACGTGGAAGTGATCGACAACAGATGGATCTGCAACTGCAATGGCGCGGAAGTGATCAACAACAGTTCAGCTGAAAATGGATATGGACCCCAGGTATGTTCGGCTCCTATTAGTTCAGGGGATTCACTCGACCACTAATGCTGTCTGATGGATTGCGTATTGGGGTAGTACCCCTCACTCCATGGCTTAGGTAAAATTGATAACCGCTTTGCCACAAATGACAGCTCTTGGTTTACCTTACGGGTGGGAACTAGTCAATCAGGTAGGGGTCATTGCCCTTTTAGCTGGCAGGTCCTCTCAATGGGCCAACTACTTCGGGGTTCCTATGGTACTCCTCACAATGGGTTTTAGGGCTTATTCCCAAGAACTTCCCACAGTTAAGTGGATAGGGATTATTCCCAGATCTGAAGCTGCAACAAATGCGGAAAATTTTTTTTGGCATAAATTTCACCCAGTGAGCCCAAGAAAGTGCTCGGATACCAGATGTGAAGAACCTGCAACAATTAATTAATGAGAATACACGAGATAACAGAAATAACAGAACTCAGAATTGCTTTTATTGATCGCAGTCCACTTCGAGGGGGCAACCTCCTTTGAGCAAGCTCAATACAAATAACTTCACGGTACCTTCATTGGTCTCAACACAAACTTATATACTAAGTCTAGGCGCCAATAACATGGGTCAATACCATGTGTCAATACAAACCATGGGCCAATACAAACTATGGATCAACAATTACTATGGGACGACTTACAAAGCATATGCGTCCAACAACAATAATACAAACTATGGATCAACAAATACTACGGGACGACTTACAAAGCATATGCATCCAACAATAATATACTAACAAAGTAAATAGAAGGGTTGACATGGGTTCCTAACAGTAATTGCACCATGATTAAGAATCAGAATGATTATATATATATATATATATATATATATATATATATTCCTTTATTAGTAAAAAGTTATAACCCTGCATTGTGCATAGAAATATAAAAATGTTGATTGTGTAATTGATTATTTGTTGGTTTGAGTTTTACAAATGTATATAAATAGAAAAATGTTTATTGTGTAATTCATCATTTGTTGGTTTGAGTTTTGCAAATGTCTATATGGTTGTGTGTGTGCATTGGTTTTATGGATAACTCTACCTCTCTAGCCAAGGATGGATCAAAAGTGAACATGTATAACACAATAATATTACCAAAAGGACAACCACCATAAAATGAGGGTCTTTGGATAAGATTATTGATCATTGAAGTGTAACCACTATGCAACGGAAGGATTTTTGGTTTGTAAACTTATATGAAATATTAGTGTGTAGCAAAATAGAATTAAAAGGCCTAATGTGATAACAACTATGTCCACTTAAAAAAATAAGAAGAGGGGAAATGCTATGAATGAGACTTTGACTCAATAAATAGTAAATATAATGATTTAAATAAAATAAGTTATTAAATTGTGAGAATCTTTAATTTCAGTATTAATGAATAAATGTAATTTCAAGAAAAAGTAAGAGGAAAAAAAACAAAGCACATCTCATTCATATTAGAGATGTACACCTTAAAATTTTGTCCTTTTAAGAGATTTGATCTTCTCAATGCTTGATAGATGTGTAGTTAAGATGGATCTAGGGTTATCAATATAAATACAAACACACACACCCCATTAATATTTCTTTCGTACTAGTGCACCACCTTCCTTTCTTAGTATATTAGTGCACCATTGTGTGTGTAACTAACTTTCTACCAATATTTTGTCTTTAATTTATTATTATTTTTCTACACACATAACACATCTACCCCACACTAGATTGTAGAAAGCACCTCTAAGCATAAGGACCTTTTAGTCCCCTTGATTATTTGTTAGTTATTGGACATTGAAATATGGGGATTGTAATCCCTTGCTTACTTTGAATGCTAATGTGTGCGTGGATTTTAGTTCCTTGATTGATTTTATTTATTAATATATGTATATGGGGATTGTAATGCCATTCTTAATATGAGAATAATGCATTGAACTATGTGAACAACTGGCATACATAGTGTTAACAATTAGATGCATTTGCCACTTGAGGAAGACGGCTTATGTCATTTGACCACCTCAACAGAGAATGGAATTGCTTGAGTTTGATTATTCTTTTCTTTATGCTTTTTGTGTTTAGTGTTTCGTATATTTTTTTGGTTTCAAAATGGTTTGAGTGAAGTTGTTGAAGGGTATTGTTGACTGCAATGATATGAGCATGATGGGTATCTTGTGTGAGACTTGTTCACATTGTTTTTTCTATATCCTTGTGTCATTGGGTGCAATTCACATAGGGTTGAGAGAAAATTTTCAACTTAAGGGTGGACATACAACAAAGGTGTTGTGGTTGGGTGAATAAACATCCATACCATTCCAACCCCATTGGTCATGTTTTGTTGCAAAATAGTCCATTCCACTTCTTATAATGTTTGGGTTTCCCATTTGCATAATAGTACTTGGATTTGTATGTTATTTGTTGGTCTTGGTGGTAAGGGAAATTTTGTAATTAATGATGTCGATGATGTCTTTTAACAACCTTTAGACCAACTTTTTGTATAATGTTAAAATTTCATGCAATCAAGAAATTAATGCAAAATTGAAATTTCACGTTCTTCCTAGAAGGTTTCTCATGTCTTTTAACAACCTTTAGACCAACGTTTTGTATAATGTTAAAATTTCATGCAATCAAGAAATTAATGCAAAATTGAAATTTCACGTTCTTCCTAGAAGGTTTCTCATATCTTAGCCCTAGAATTTTAAGCCTTAGGACTATTGTAAATTAAAGTATAAAAAAACAATGGAAATATCACAATAATTTACTTCAAATAACCCCAAACTTCACAACAATTCAAGAAGAAAATATACCAAACAATGAGAAAAGTTTTAACCCCTCCTAAGGCAACTTATCAACCAATAGTCATATATGAAAATGAATTTATAAAATAGAAATTTCAGCAGTATAATAACAATAGTCATATCTTCTTCCTTAGATGTCAAAACACTTAACAATATATCCGCTTTTACTTATGTCAAATCAACAAGACATAAATGACTATAAATAACAATGCTTAAAAAACATACATAGCTAGACTTCAAATCTCAAAATTGCACAATATATGGACAGGTGAAAACTTCATTTATTAGCTCAAGATGAAGTGCAAGTACATACCATATCCTTCTCTCAAGCCTAGTACAAAAACTTTGACTATCCAAAAGCCTTAACTATGGTAATTTAACAAACCTAGCTCAACCAAGAAGATCCAAGTGAAAGAATCTCTGCAACACAACCTCCAAGGAAAGATGTCCTCTTCTCTTTTTTTCACCCATCCACCCTAGTGTTTTATTACAAAATCCTAATATCCAATCTCCAATGGATAAAAACCTAACCCTAGAACTCCAAGATCCTCCAAGCAACTCCAAAAAGATCAAGAACCCTAATGCCAAGAGAGAGAGAGAGAGAGAAATTGGTGCATACTCCCCTCCTCATCACATGTCCATACAAGAGTGAATAAGAAATGAACAAACAAGTGATATGAATGGAGAGACTCTTTCCTTCCTCTATTTATATGAGAGGTAAGGGAGGCCAATAATACTATGTGGGGAAAATTCCTTACAAGCAACCTGCATAATCCATTGTAGGCCAACACAAGTGATACATTTACTCTAAAGTACATATGTCATGCTTCAAGACAATGTTGTGCACAATAATGAATTCAAGGTGATGTAGCTACACAAGACATGTCCACACTACTCCATCACAAGATTCCATAGACTCAATTGATCCTCCAAAGAAATGTACTCCATTGTTTCAACTATCCCATGCAAGAGCACTATCAAAGCCTTAGGCATCCTTGAGCCATTTCCAATTCTTTGAATATGAATCCAACCTACCACATGTCATCTAGGGTTTGAATCCCTCCTCCATGATGCACAACACTCCACAATATCCCATGTAGGGCATTATCTTGGAAAGTGACTCCTACATGGGGCCCCAATGAAGGGCATCCATTAAATTGCTTAGAGATCTCCAATGCCAAAAGGGAAGTACACCAAGCCAATACCATCCCGAGGTCAAGCATCCACTAAGAAAACTATCTTAATTCTACATATCTGTTACACCCAAAATCTACTCATCACCAGATTCAGTGTATACACCCCTGAAGGCAATTGGACTAATAATCATCCTGGGAGGGTTTGTACCCATTTGTGCTAGGTTCTGAAGGGTCGTCGCAGGTTGCACACTAGCAACATGCGACGTCGCAGGTTGCACCACTACAGGGTGCGACGAGGTTTGTTAATGGGAAAAAATAGTCTATTCGAGATCCTTCTCGAAACTTGCTCATTTGGGGGCTTATCCCTGATCTCTAGGAGAGCTGGTACTCGAGCCCTAACTCTTTGGGAGGATCCCCTATCTCTCTGCTACCCTTCCTCAACCTATCCTATCCACACCCTATCCATTTAGTCCTATATAAGTGAGGCTCATTCCCATACCAAAGGGAGGAAGACTAAGGTATCCATACACTGGTGAAATCTACCTTGGAGGAATACTAAGGTATCCATACGCTGGTGAAATATACCTTGGAGGAAGGCTATAGTATCTACGTGCTGGTGAAATCTCTCCCAAGACATTCCATTCACCTCTTGGAGAACTCATGCTTCCTTGGAAGGATATGGCAATTGATACGGTCGGAGAAGGGCTGCTACGTTAAGTCTTTGGTTTTAGTCCTATATCTCTATCATGTACTCTTCTATTTGCAGTAATACAAATGCTTTCCACCAATATCGTTCTTATGTGTAATGATGTTGTGTTGTTTACCTGCTTAACTGTTTACATAGATCTCTTATTGTATAGACGCTCTTTACTCATTTCTCTTTTCTGTGTCTTGACAAGTCTTGTAGCTTAGATCTGACGACCGTGGGATGTGGATCAACATTCGGGAGAAAGGATAGCGAATCAAAGAGGTAAGACAACTAGCACTTGATCCTTAAGTAGATCTAGGAAACGTGTTTGTAGTCTGTTCTATTTGTTCTAGACTCGCATTGAGCTAGGGAGATCCGGCTCACCTCCGGTCGAGTGGATTGTCTGGTAACAAATCTGGCGACCATACTGGGGAGTACTATTTGTTTTGTTTAGTAGTCATTCATCTGAAAGTCATTTTCAGTAGATTACTTCATATGATCTGTTTATCATTTTTTCCATTCAATTTCAGATCTTCACATTGAAGATTATGATCTTCTTCCTTTGAGTCTATACAACTCAGTTCCAAGTCTGTTTGTGGTTCATTATTGAGAGATCTGATTCATTTTTTGAATCTAGAACTCGCTTGTCGCACCTGGGCAGTGAGAACAGAGCGACACTGTGTTTTTCTGAGTCTCTGTCCTTTGTCTGTTGCTTACTCGTCACATCCTGTGCATTGGTGAATTGTGACACCGTCGCACCTCCCGTGTAGGAAACCTGCGACGTCGCACTATCTGCAAAGATAGAGTGCGCTGATCTGTCAAAAGTTGACATACAGGCATCCATCCTCTCATTTTGACAGTTTGAGCCTTGGATTGATGTTTGAACTCCCTCTGTGCTACAAGATCCAGCCAGAGACCCCATTTATGATTTGTGTGTTGAGAGTTTGGTTTCCTTTGGATTGATTTTGGGTTCCGTCTTGGACAAGTTTGAATTCGGTAGTGGTGGATGCTTTTGTCTCCCCCACCTTCATCCACTCACTCTTGCATTCCCTTCCTTCCATCCCTGATCTGATCATTGCATTGGATCACCTTCCAGACCTCATTTACATTTGTTTTGAGCTTTGCTTGCTTGGTTTGCTTGCTGCTGCTTGATTTTGAGTTAAGTGTGTCTTTCAGCTTGGTTGAGTGCTCGTCTTTTCTTGAGTTTTCTGAGTTTATGAGTACCGCAAGTAGCATTTCCTTTTCAGTCATTTAGATCTGAAAGCAAAGTTGTTATCAAATTATTGTTTTGATGCATCCATTGAAAGATTAAAAAGTGCTTCTTTCCCATTGTTTCTCAAAAAGTTATTGAAGAAATATTGTTGTGCATTGGAAAAGTCTCATTGATGTTTTGGAAAATTTGAATGAATTTATGACCTCTTGTGTTTTTCTCGAATTATGAATCATTCATTTTCTTGAAGAACTTATAGCACGCTTCGATTTTTGCAAAATTGTTTCCATGCTAAGGAAAGATAGATGCATTTTTTATTTTGTTTCCTTTAGATCATTGAAAAGAGAAATTGAAAAGCTTTCCTTTTCCGTTTCAGAATCCTCTCATTTCATTACATTAGTGTTGTTTTGATTTGAAAGCAAAAGAAAAGAAAAGAAAAAATGCTTTGATTTGGTTTAGTAGTGTTGTGTACTTTTGTGTTTCGTTGAAAAAGAAAAGAGTACTTTCATTGCTAAATTTGTTTGAATTGAGATAGTGTTGCATTGAGTTTGTTTGGCAATACCATTGGAAAGAAAAAGCTTTCTCCTTTAGGTAGAATTCATCGAAAGAAAAGAATATTTCGTGCATGTAGTTAGGGCTTGCATTATGTTTCCGATTATGTACTCACCTCATGCATTCACCTAACTGTCCAAGATAAAATTAACGGTAGAACAAGGTAAAATTTTTAGCAACTTGTGTGTAAGTTAGAGACGTGTTCCGGCGTCGTTAAGCGTGGCGGCTGTCATTATTTGCCAGCACTATAGTCCGGGGTATTGTAGTCTTCCACGTACATCGGTATATCGAGCTCCTTCACGTACCCACCAAGTACTATAATCCGTACTTGGCGTATATCGAAAGGTGTATAACGTACTCGACATGTATATCGGAAGGTCTCGTGCCAACGACTGTGCATTAGACAACACCACTATGGATTTGAGCTCCCACGTACATTGCGTATATCGGGAGACACCAGTAGGATTCCTGAAACCAACCGAGTTAACCATTTGGCTGTCTTGGCAAAGCAATACACCGAGAACAACACTCGGGGAGATTAGCATGCACTTACTGTCCAGGTAATCGGGTATGCAGGCAAGGGTACGGTCCCAATCCTCCTTGTCGTGTCATATTGTTGGACCTTGTAGTATAACGCGGTTTACGATGCCTTGATACTCCCGTGAGGTTCCAGAATTTTGAATCCACTCTGTCACATAAGTTTGCTTGTTGCCTTAGTTTGAGTACGTTTTTTGGACTGCTTTTCTTTTAGTATACCTTTAGGAGAAACGCTGTTTTCGGCCTTTTTTGGCTGATTTTCCTGATACTCTGGCGGATTTTCCTTGGAGAAGGTCCCGTAGGATCTTGAAATTGACACCCGAATATCCCCTTAATTCGGAGGTTATTTCGAGGGTAAGAATGGATCACCATAATGCAGTCGTAGTTACTGAAGTAGGGAACCCCACTTTGAATATTGGCGGACATTTGTTTCTGCCAGATTCACCTGCTTCTCATCCTTCGCAGGATGAAGAAGCACACACCCCCACTTCTCAAAACCTTCCTCCCGTCATCCCGGGAGAACCTGGATCGTTGGAATGGATAAACCAACCCCAGGGCGACCCTACTGCAGCTGTTGGTCCTTCAGCAGCTTATTGGACATCTTCTATAGACCACCTAGTGGCTCATTTTGCCATCTCATCCCCACCCAACTGGACTACTCCAGAGTTCATTAGGCTTGACCCTGCCGATATTTTCGGCCCCATCCATGAATGTTTGGAACAGTTACGTGTTAAAGGTGATGAGCTTCGAAGACAAAGTCTTGAGCGACACTCTGAAGAGTTCCATTATCGTCATTTCCAATTAAGACTTGACGACGGAAACATCCCAGTTCATCCGATATCTTTCGGATCACCTGAGGCATCCCACCACGTGACCACTAATGAGATTGGTCAACCCTCGCAGGAGTCCAGTCCTGCACCTCAAGTGAACCAACCAGTGGAAGGACAACGGTCCAATAACGGTCCAACACACCTGTCACTACCACGGTTTCTTTACCAGTTCCTCCCCCACCTCAGAATTCGAGGGGAGGGTATTCCATTCCTATGGATTATCTTATTGGTAATGTTATTACCACGGTAGCTACTCAACAACCTACGTTGGTTCAACCTTTGAATAGTGGTCAACCTGTTGTGGCTGGGGGGCAACCCCCATTTCCTAACCAGAATGTAGGCGGTGGAAACCCCAACGGGCCTTTCGTTGGACTGTCCCAACCCGCTAGACCGTCCACCACAGGATTATCTCATGTTGGAGGGCCGTCCAATGTAACCCAACCCTCATGGAGTCAAGCGTATCCAAGTTCCATTAACCCTGTGTCAGGCCAAACTAATCCCGGAAACGCGCCATATGAGGTACCTTATCCCGGGAATCCATACACTCTATGGGGGCAACAACCTGTGTTGCAACACGGACCCCAACCGACTATTCCTCAAGTACCACCACCCCCGATCGGTCCTCCCCCACCTCTTGTTGGAGGCGGTGGACGCCCACCTAACATTGGTGGAGGGCCACCTCATTTTACCCACAACACCCCTCACCCCTCAGGCGGTGGCAGGAATGGTCCACCACCTCCTCCAGGAGGAGGCGGCGGTGGACCACCCTATCATGGTGGAGGAGGA
Organism: Larix kaempferi; assembly: GCA_027924585.1. Lineage (NCBI taxonomy): Eukaryota > Viridiplantae > Streptophyta > Pinopsida > Pinales > Pinaceae > Larix > Larix kaempferi. The sequence continues at coordinate 18,495,640 of BSBM01000668.1, read as the reverse complement.
CATTTCCCTTCGGGTGGTGGCAGTGGTCCACCACCCCCTCCAGGCGGGGGCGGTGGAGGACCTAATTACTATGGTGGTGGCGGTGGTGGTGGAAACCCTCATCCTTCCGGCAGCGGAGGTGGTGGGGCCCCCCATCCATCTGGCGGCGGAAGTGGTCCACCATCCCATCCAGGCGGAGGCGGTTGTGGGCCACCTTATTACGGTTATGGATGTTAGGATATTCCTATACTCCATCCTAGTCCCACCAGTATTTTGATCATTTACATTTTCAGTGATGCATGCACCTTTAGGGTTTGCATGCATTTTTCATGCATCCCAGTCATCAGTCCAGCACCTAGCCCTCAGTTAGCCAGCCCCCAGGAGCTTCTCACTATTCAGCTTTAGCCCTCCAGTTGCTTAATGCGCCCTTCTTCCTTGATTTTAGGGAGCAACTCGCCCTTCTTCTCCTACTAGTCCAGTTGTCACTCAGTTACACTCAGTTACAGTCAGTTACACTAAGTTATAGTCAGTGACACTCAGTTACACTTAGTTACAGTCAGTTACACTCAGTTACACTTAGTTACACTCAGTTACACCTACCAGAGTTAGTTTGACTGATGGTTGATAGTTACTTGAGCATTGATGACTCCACTGATGATGATGAAGACTTCCAGTTGTGCTCCGATGATCGCGAGGACACCCAGTTGTGCTCCGATGACACTCTATTGATCTTATGATCACTCTGAGAGGCTAATTCGAATTGCCACCTCGGGAATTCGAATCCTCTCTACCATTGTACTATTTATTTGTCCATATTGTGATTAATTAATTAGTGTGTGTGAAGTATTATTGCTTCTATCTGAGTTCTACTGTACCATATTATTCTGTTGCTCATTATATTGTATTGATCACTCTTCTTCTATTTTCCTGCTTAATCATAATTACTCTTGTGAGGTATACATCATTTCTTAGATCTGCTGTGAGGATTTTAACATGGTATCAGAGCATGTTGAGAGTATTGTTTATTTCCATTCTTGAGAGGTTTTTGCAGGTTATTACCAAGATTTCAAGTGCAGCAGTTGCAACAGTTTCTGCATTTTTGCAGCAGTAGCAGTTGCAGTTATTCTATATTGTTTTTGCAGGTCCTCTACAGCTTCAATGTATTCATCAGGAATTACTCCTCTTGATCCACTCAACTATGATGAATGGAAACCAAGAATGATAGCAGACTTGAAGATCCATGATCTTTTTGATTGTTATTTCGAAAGAGAGTTCGAATCCCCTGAAGAGAAGATTGACTGGTTAAATAAAAGTGACATGCACTTTGCAGCAATAATGTTTTCTTTGTTTGCATGCCAGAGATTCCAATTCAAATACCATAATGGTGTTGAAACTCCAAAGGAGTTATGGACTCCAAAAGAGATATGGGCTCACCTGGACGAAAAATTTGGCAGAAAGAATGAAGGACTTGGTCCTAACCCATTCGAAAGCAAGCAAAGTGATGCATTCGCTCCTCTTGATGGTCTCTCAGATCATGAACCAGTATCATCTCATATTGAAATTGTTGAAAAAGAACTTGCAGATTCTCCACTCATGCTCAAACTTTCTTCTCTTTCTGTGCCAGCTCACACTCTAGATATTGCACAAGGTCCTAAATCCTCTCTTGCACCAGAGTCTGTTGGTTTGCATCATGATCACATGATTATTTCAAAGGTCAAAACAGCTACTGAAGGTAATGCATTCGCTCCTCTCCAGCTATATCCTCTTTTATACTACTATATGATCATAAATTCATGCTTTCAGAAGGTTATTGAAGATTATGGCCATTGCCATTCGCTTGGGATAAATTCTCATGCAATTACTGGTTTTGATCTCACCTCTCATGGTTCAAAGGAGATCTTAAGAAACCATGATTCAAGTCTTGGATCTAATTTGGATTCTAAGCAATTACTGCTTGGGATAATTTCTCATGCATATGATAGTTTTGATCTCACCCCTGCTGGTTCAAAGGAGATCTCAAGAAACTGTTTTTTAAGTCTTAAATCTGATTTTGATTTCAAGCAAACATGTAATAGTTATTTTTGGCATAATCTCACCCATGGTGGTTTGAAGGAGAAGACAAAAGACTATATGCACTTTCACAGATTTGATCCTACCTCAGCTGATTCGAATCACAGGTTCAAGGATCATTCTCATACTATTGGATTTGGTCTCATCGCATTTGATCTGAAGAGCAAGTACAGTCACATGCTTTTTGAGCATGATCCACTTCTTCCCAAGAAGAAGATACCTCCAGACATATGACCAAGCATCACACATGCTTGAGTTTGGAGCATTTATTTTTATGTGTGCCTTACAGTCTATTTTTTGAGGAGGGGGGTATGTTTCCCATGAAATTTTCCCACTTCCTTGGTTTATTGATTGTTATTATTCATTGTATTGGGTGACCTTTGGTCTTAGTTACCAGGGACCAGGATGGATTAAGGGGGGGTGTTAGGATATTCCTATACTCCATCCTAGTCCCACCAGTATTTTGATCATTTACATTTTCAGTCATGCATGCACCTTTAGGGTTTGCATGCATTCTAGGGTTTGCATGCATCCCAGTTATCAGTCTAGCACCTAGCCCTCAGTTAGCCAGCCCCCAGGAGCTTCTCACTATTTAGTTTTATCCCTCCAGTTGCTTAATGCGCCCTTCTTCCTTGATTTTAGGGAGCAACTCGCCCTTCTTCACCTACCAGTCTAGTTGTCACTCAGTTACAGTCAGTTACAGTCAGTTACACTCAGTTACAGTCAGTTACAGTTAGTTACACTGAGTTACACTGAGTTACACTTAGTTACACCTACCAGAGTTAGTTTGACTGATGGTTGACAATTACTTGAGCATTGATGACTCCACTGATGATGATGAAGACTTCCAGTTGTGCTCCGATGATCATGAGGACACCCAGTTGTGCTCCGATGACACTCTATTGATCTTATGATCACTCTAAGAGGCTAATTTGAATTGCCACCTTGGGCATTCGAATCCTCTCTACCATTTTACTATTTATTTGTCCATATTGTGATTAATTAACTAGTGTGTGTGAAGTATTATTGCTTCTATCTGAGTTCTACTGTACCATATTATTCTGTTGCTCATTATACTGTATTGATCACTCTTCTTCTATTTTCCTGCTTAATCATAATCACTCTTGTGAGGTATACATCATCTCTTAGATCTGCTGTGAGGATTTTCACAATGGACCCCCACCTCCTCCCGGTGGTGGCAGCGGACCTCCACCCCCTCCTAGAGGGGGAGGTGGACCCCCACCTTATTGGAATGGACCACCTTACGGTGGCGGACCTCCTTACGGTCCGGGCGACACACCCCCCTACGGTCAGTTTTATCTTGGTACACCTTACGGTCAGTTTATTCCTTACACGCCACATCCGTATTATCAATATGCGCAGCCTAATCCACAGCTGCCCTTTTTGGCTACTTTGGACCTGCCTGACCTTTCCCGTTTAACCAACGATCCTATTTACCATGGATCTAACTGGCCACCGATTCCGGTGAAACTTTTGTCTGATATCCCCAAGTTTGACGGCAAGCCGGGTGAAGACCCCAACAACCACGTGATGAAATACCACTTATGGTGTTCATCTAATTCCTTAATGGACGATTCAATTCGTCTTAGATTGTTCCAAAGGACTCTCACTGGTTCGGCTGCTAAGTGGTACATTGAGTTACCACCGCACTCTTTTCCTGATTTTGGCTCTCTTGCTATGAACTTTTTGATGCATTTCCAGCTGCCTATACGGTATGAGACTGGTACTGAGCTTTTAACCTCGCTCTGTCAGAATACCGCCACTCACATTTCAGATCATATCCATGAATGGCGAAGGAGACGATGTCTCATTAAAGCTCCCATTCCAGATCAGCTCCTAGCAGACTGGTTTACAAAATCGCTCATTCCCACCATAGCGAAAGATGTCGCCATGAGAGGTGCTGTCACCGAAGAACAAGCCATCGCGAGTGCCCATCTGTTAGATTTGGTCTACACTCAATCTGGCACTTTGTTTAATATTTTTCCTGATGCACCCCAGGACGTTAACGATCCCACGAAACCACATAAGGGACCCCAAGCTGATGGAATCATTGGTTCCCTTAACACCCAGCCTGCTGTTAGCACTGTTGGATCATCCAAACCGACTCCGGCTAGCCACAACACCACCAAGTTGACCGCTCTGCTGTAACTGAAGAGGTGAATTCTGTTCAATCAGCTTCATCTCAGAAGTTTAACAGTAAAAAGAAGAACAAGGGGAAACCCAACAAGTCTTCTGCCCAGCAGGAACCAAAGAGCACTCCTGATGATACTAAGCAGAAAAGGAAACTGAAGTATCCTTGTCTACTGTGTGGAGAAGACCATTTCTCCAAAGAGTGTCCCCATAGAGACGAAGTGCAAAAGTTTCTTAGGGGTAAATCGACTCCCACAGTCCTCAATGATCCGTTTCCTGCTAAAAAACAGCAGATGATTGCTCAAACCCCTCCAGCCCAGGGGGAACCATCCAATACCGCGCATGTTCTCATGCTGCGTAACGAGACGATCAATTTGAATACGTGCTTGCGATCTTACGAACCGGTCCCTTTGAAGGAATCCAATGGAAGTAATGCTGAAAAAGCTTCCGACTCCTTAACTGATGTCACTGTACCATCGACTTCTCTCACCATAGAGAGACCCTCTTTAGATTCGATATTGCGTCCACCCAAGAGTACGATTCGAAAAGCTGTTTTCAATCCTAATGCTCGAGCGGCACAAAATTACAATATCATAGAAGACCTGGCCCAAGCTCCTTGCGCCATGTCCACCTTGGAAGTTTTGCAAAATTGTCCCAATCAACGCAAAACTCTCCTTGCAGCTATTGGTGCAGTTGACCCGTATTCCTCGAACACTATCATGTTCCGACTTGACAACTTTAAGTCGAGGCTCTTGCACCAGCTCGCATTCCAAGTTTCTGCGAACATTGCTGGAAATATTATCCATCGTACCCTTTTGGACGAAGGAGCCTCCACTTCCGTCATGTCCATCGCTTGTTGGAGAGCCATTGGCTTCCCTGAATTAAATCGTTCTCCTACCATGTTGAAAGCATTCGACGGGCGTGGCTTTCAACCTCATGGGCTCTTACAAGCTCTTGCCGTTGAGTTGGGTGGAAAGACCTTAAGCATTAATGTGGAAGTGGTCTCGGCCCCGTTAGATTATAATCTCTTGCTCGGTCGCAATTAGTTTTATACCATGCAGACGGTAGCCTCTTCAGTCTTCCACATAGTACAGTTCCCCCACCAAGGACGAATTGTTACTATCGACTAGTTAGATTTTTGTACACCGGACACCACTACTCAGCCTGGTGACCATGTTCCTTCCATTGGGCAGATGTCAAAACAGTATGAGAGTGTAGGGGTTGGCCTTTTGAAAGATTCATCTCTCATGGGCATTTTTCCAGCTGCGGACCCCCCTAATCATGTTGCTATGGTGAACATGATCTCCACTGAGATTTTATCTCACTCAAACGATGCTTGGCTTGTACCGGATGAAGCCACAACACACTTGCTTGGAGATATGATGCCTCTTTCACCCGCTGAACGTATTTATGAGGCTATCCAATCAGCATCAGAGGACCATTTAACCATGGCCTCCTCATCTTGTTCTCTACGACGGACATCCTCTCTACCTGATCTCTTACTTCAGACTTTTCATTCAGACGAGTCCATCATGGAAGTAATGAATGTTGACGACAGTCCGTGGGATGATCTCCATCATAGGTAATCTTTTCTTCCTCCTTTGGAATACATAGAGAACAACATCCATACCCTCTTTTCACCAGATATCTACCCATCCCCTCAGTCCCCCATCCTTACATGTCTTACGGACACGGAGGGAAACTTGGCCAACATTGAGCCAACCACCCCGGTAGACATCTCGGTGAAACCTGGTATAGTGGAACACATTCGCATAGGCCATAAGTGTTCCCCTGAAGAAATCATTGTTAGCATGGCCTTATTCAAGCAATTTCGAGACGTGTTTGCTTGGTCCTATGAGGAGATGCCTGGGATAGACCCCGCTATTGTTTCTCACGAAATTAAAACCTATCCCAACATCAAACTTGTACGTCAAAAGTTGCGACCGATACCCTGGAAGACTGCGGCAATAAAGGAAGAAATTGAAAAGCTCTTAAAGGCTGGTTTTATTTATCCTGTCCCATTGATGGATTGGGTCTCAAACATCGTTCCTGTGAACAAAAATTAGGGCACCATTCACGTCTATGTTGATTATCGGGACCTTAATCGGGCTTGTCCGAAAGACAACTACCCGACCCCCTTCATCGACCAGATCATCAACAACTGTGCCAGAAGCGTCATCTTCTCATTCATGGATGGATTTTCTGGTTACAACCAAATTGAGATCAACTCGGCCGACCAACATAAGATGACTTTCATCTTCCCATGGGGTACATTCGCTTATCGCAAGCTCCCATTTGGCCTTAAAAATGTTGGCGCCACGTTTCAGCAGGCTATGTCATACGCCTTTCACGACATTAAGGACTTTGTGGAACCCTACTTGGACAATCTCCCTGCTCATTCAAAGCAGCGCGAGTTCCACATTGAACATCTGATGGCCATTTTCCTCAGATGCAGACGGTACAATATCCATCTGAATCCTCATAAGTGTATCTTTTGCGTTGAGTCCAGACGCCTCTTATGATTTATCATTTCGAAGGATGGGATCCACATTGATCCCTTAAAGGTGGAGGCCATCATCAACCTACCACCCCCGACAGATGTTACGGAACTTCAAAGTATCCAAGGGAAGGCGACTTACTTAAGAAGTTTTGTTTGTAATTTCGCAAAGAAGACCCAGGGCTATATGAGACTACTCAAGAAGGACGTCCCATTCATTTGGGATGATCAAGCTCAAAAATCATTCGACAATATCAAACACGCCATCACGCATGCCCCCGTGCTCCAACCGCCTAATTATTATCAAGATTACATCTTATATCTTGCCGCTTCTGCTACCACTATCGCCATGGTTTTGGTACAGGAGGATCAAAACGCCCAGGAACATGTGATATACTATGCAAGTAAGGGTCTGGCTGACGCTGAAACTAGATATTCACATGTTGAAAAACTTGCTTTCGCGGCAGTCATTGCCATCCAAAAGTTCCGTCACTACATTTTGTTCCGCACCACCACTATCATCGCCGACTCGAACCCCATGTACCACGTACTGACACATCAAGTGCCTGGGGGCAAGTATTCACGCTGGATTGTGATACTGCAAGAATTTGATCTTCTTTTCGAGAAAGCCAAGTCTAAGAAGTCTTTGGTGTTTGCCGAGCTCATTTGCGACCTTCCCCGTCTTGATGCAGAAGTTGAGCACAATGACTCATTTCCGGATGAATCATTGTTTCTCATCAGTATGACTGATCTGTGGTATGGAGATATCCTATTATATTTTCAAACCCAATGCTTCAACCTTCAACTCTCTCGCGACGACCGTTGTAAGATTCGCCACCATGCAAAGTATTATTTAATCATCAATGATACATTGTATCGTCGTGGTGTCGATTCAATTCTTCGAGGTTGTCTCACTCACGATGAGGTTGAACACGTTCTGAATGACTATCACGCTGAGGCATGTGGCGGTCATCTCTCTGGGATGGCTACAGCCCAAAAGATTTTACGCGCAGGATATTACTGGCCTACTATCTTCAAATATTGTATTGAGGCCGTAAAAAAATGTCCTCCTTGCCAACACTTCCATACGAAGAAACGCACTCATCCCGCCCCACTACATCCGGTTATTGCCGTTGGCCCATTTGCAAAATGGGGCATCGATTTTATGCACTGTAATCCTACCTCGGCCGGGGGGCATAGTTACATCATCGTAGCTATGGATTACTTCACAAAGTGGGCCAAGGCTATGCCTACATACCAAAACGATGGCAAAACCACCGCACTCTTCATGTTTAATCATGTAATAGTGCGGTTTGGAGTTCCGTAGGCCATAGTTACTGATCATGGTTCTCACTTTCAGAACCATATGGTTGATGAATTGAGCGATAGGTTGGGTTTTCACCATGAAAACGCGACACCCTACTACCCGCAATCCAATGGACAGGTCGAGGCAATTAACAAAGTCTTGAAAACTATGATCCAAAGGATGGTAGGGACACAAAAGTCCAACTGGCAAAATATGCTCTTTTCAGCATTATGGGCCTACCGAACTACCGTTAAAACCACCACAGGCTTCACTCCCTTCCAATTGGTATATGGACTGGAGGCTGTCTTACCGATAGAGTGTGAAATCCCGTCTTTACAGCTCGTGGTCGAACTTCTTCCTAACACTACTGCTGAGGAAGAACGTCTCTTGCACTTAGCAAAACTTGACGAGTCTCGCCGAGATGCCGCTCTTGCTAATGAAGCACACAAGAAACGCATCAAGGCCCAATACGATAAGTCAGTTGAACATCATATCTTTAACAAGGGTGATATGGTCCTCACTTACGACCAGAAGCACGATAAGCTAAAAGATGGGAAGTTCGAGTCCATGTGGCGTGGACCCTACATAGTCAAACGTGTGTTGGAAAAAGGTGCCTACGAACTGGAAGATTATGACGGAATCTCTTTGGGTGAACCCCGCAATGGGCTTTACCTGAAGAGATACTACGCTTGATCTCTCATGCATAGACTTGCTTGTATATATACTGTACATGGCATTTTTTTGTGTTTTTGTGTGGTGTGACGCATTTCTTTTCGAGTGTCTTTTGATATTGTTTCCGCTTCTTATACCATGTTCTGTCCGCGTGTGCAGATGGCAACATGCTATGGATTCGTGGACGGCGCCAACCAGCATACCCGTCACCTTGCTTCGGCAACCTGGGTACTATATTCCCCAACAGGTGAGCTCATTAGCTCAGGAGGAAGTTGCCTAGGGTTCGCGACCAACAATGCCGCAGAATATCAGGCAGTAATCGAAACCCTAGCTAATGCCATTTCCTTGGATTCTCAATTAGTGGTTTCCCATCTGAACCGGGTCTATGCCATCCGTGATCCCATCTTACTCCATATCTTCAGACGAGTACGTCTCTTGGAAAGGTCATTTGAATCTGTTCAATACCTGCACATTCCACGAGAGTTTAACACAGTTGCTGACTCGATGGCCAACTTCATTTTGGATTGGTTCATCGCACACACATAATACTCATAATATGTAAAAGCATTCACGACATGTAAATATAATGTACATAAGCAAACATATAAACAAGATCACATCACTAATCACTTGAAGAACACATAATGTATAAATCTCCGATAATGTATATATATATAAATCGCTCAAAAGTAGTGCTGGTACAAAATCTGAAGCACGATGGCTTTCAGTGAGTCTCTACAAAAATCTGAAGCATCATAGCTTCCAGTAAGTACAAAATCTGAGGCCTATAAGCTCTGAGTACAAGTATAAAAGTGCACTCAGGCTGGACGCCTGACCCGTAAACCCCTAGCTCTAACAGCTCTCTGACGCTGGGTGAGAAAGCACTCTACAATACGATCCACCTTGCGGAGTAAGGAGTTGAAGCGCACGGACGCCCCAAATCCAAATCTCTACATGGGCCTCGGTAGGTCATCGATAGCTGGCTTGGGTACCTCCACAGTCAGCTGGGATAGGTTCCGGTACACCTCCTCCATCTCCTCGATGGTGGCATGAGCACCTGCAGGAACCACTGCCTCCCCACCTCTGTCTCTCCTCGCCAAAAGGGAGAGACCTACTGGTCGCACGGGGCCCACATCTGCACACACATATTTTGTACTTGTCATCACTACATCAAAAAAATGATATAATATACAAAACTAAAAAATACAAGGGTTTTGTTCTTACCGATATCACCCCATGCTGCTCCCTCTGGCAGCACCAAGTCAGGATCCTCTCGAAAGTTCGTGCCACTGTATGGAAATTCCTCGACCATAAGTAACTGGCCTTTCAACCAGCTAAAGAACTCAGGACCAAAACTGATGATGGGATCCCCACCATGGCGGGTCATCACCTCTTCCCACCTGAGCATGTGAGGATCTCTCAGATCCCTGCCAGCCAGTACCACCCGCGGGCACAAGAGAGGAACTTGCTCCAAGAGGAACGATACTATGATCGATCCGTATCCAAATTGCTTGAGCTCCCTGCACCGACACTTGGTCAGCTGAGCTTGGATGTTGGCGAGGAGACCCTCGCACCAGTTGAAAACCATGGGAGACATACAGTCTTCCGCATACAACATATGAGTCTGAGTAGCCGTATGTGGAGCTTGGCTACCCGCCACCCTAGTAATAGTGAGCAGTATGGTCCTCAGTGGACGAGAAGTAGCTATGCAGTGCTGGAAGGACGAGACGTAGCTATGCAGTGCTGCAACACCATGTCCTCAACTGTACGATCACTGGCCCGTGTCCCAGTAAGTTGTACAACATCCCCTCTTTGGGACAAACCGGTCAGAAAGTAGATATCCTCAATGTCAACCGTGAGGATATGCTTACCTATCACAAAGTATTGTTGGGCCACATCCCAACTCTGGAGCATGTGTGTCAGGAACAGGATCCGGGCTCTCATCCCCTGTATCTCGAAGAATTTGAGCAACCCACAATTTCTCAAAGCTTCCACACATTGTGGATCGTTTGCAATTTGCTCATCTTCCACTTCATGTTCTCTCTCTCGCCACTCCAATACCATTTTTGCTTGCTAGTAACCTGCCAAAAGGGGCAATTAAACCCTGTTAGGACCTTCCTCAGCATTCACAAGCTCATTTTTTGAATTTGTTTTTGTGTTTGGGATTTGGGTTTCCGCCGTCACAGGTCTCGTTTTCGAGGCTTGCGACGACTCGGACTCGTCGCAAGTCCCGAAATGGCCACTTGCGATGAGCCGAGGGCACAATGGCCCATCCACAAACCACCCAAAAACTCAAAAAATGAACAAGAAATCAAAAAGTAAACCACTACAAAGTTGCTGGCTGAGATTTAGGCCTACCTGGTCCGGACGGCTGGTGAAATGGAGGATCGTAGCTCCCGAAATCGGCAAAGGAAGTTTTGGCTCCAAATTGGTACTTCTCCACCCAAATTGGCAATTTGAACAATGTTTCTATTTTTGGCCCATATTTCTATTTATAAATAGAATGGAATATTCCTTTTCAAATATTTTGATGCTTTTGGGCCATTTACTATAGTTTCGACCGTTTGTCATTATATTTGGGACTATTTGACACGTTCTCTAGTGTACAGGTGTCGTAAAGTGGTCTTTTGTGCCGTTTCTCGTGTTATCAACGGTAACTACAGGTATGAACACCCCTTTCAATGTTTTGTCATTATTATTTTTGGTTAAGTCGTAATTATTGCATGAGGATGAGTTTACTCTTCGTTTGTTCTCGTACTCACCCAACCATGAGAATAAGTACCGAGTTATGATTTATCACTTTTTCGGGCTCGTTAAACTTCCACGGAAAAGGACACCCCCCGGAGTCCATAGTTAAGCTCTTTCCAGACTCCCTAAAATTGAAAAGATCACCAAGCGAACTTGTCACATTCACGCTTGTTAAAGTATTTGAATGGTCGTCTTCCTAGTGATAGTTTACCCCTTTTTCGGACTAGGGGGCACTAACTACGAAAAAGGAATACTCCAGCCAAGCATGACTGGAAGAGTCCTCTCCCGCGTTGTTTTACCCTTTTTCAGGCGATGAGGCTAACTTTACGAAAAAGGACCATTGGAGTCTTCTTTAGTTCTTTTCAGACTCTCTAAACATGAAATGACGACCGAGTCTACCTTCTATGGGCTTGTTAAATTTTCACATTGAAGGGCCCGTCATGGGACGAACCCCTCCTATCCCAGGTTTGGAAAATATTTGGGATTGGACTCATCTATGAGATGAGCTATACCGAGTATTTGGTTACCCTCATCAAGCTCGTAAAAAACACATGAGGCACTCATCATTCATGATGGGGAAAAAGGAAAGTGTTTGTGTTACCTACCTTAGTGGCAGTATGTAGTCGTTCTTGAACATGGCACTCATCTGCATTTGCATACAATACTTGGGTCATCTGTTTGTCTACGAATCCATGCTTACTTTCCGAGTCTCGTTACTCCTCTGAGTTATTCGGAGAAAGCTTCCATCATCAGTTGCATTAGAAGTTTGCGTCATTCGCATTATGTCAATACTGCCAAGTCATGCCATGCCCATGTTCAAGAACACATTCACCATCTACCATTTGCAGTCAGTACACACGTCGTAATGTCGTTGTTACTTTGAGTCAGTCTCACATGTTACTGTACCATCCAATCCACTCTACACATCTTTTGTCGTGTTTCGTGTCGATTGATGGGGGATTCATCATGGCCCTCCTTCGATGGGATCATCCTTGTCGACTTCAACTCATCATCCAAGGATTGAATCTAGAAACCAGTCAAGTAACTTGGCCCTGCATGCCTCAATGGCAGGTTACCTTGCTTTCATCATGAGTTTACATCATTGAATCTTGATTGAAAGATTTCATCTTGCATTCGACTTCAACTCATTTATTCACGCTTGATAATATGTATTGTGATACCTTGGGAATCATCGACATTAATGGTGATCTCCCTCGCACTTGTTAAGGGTTTACATCAATGACCGGTAATCAAGTGGTTTCTACCATGTTCGACGTCAAGACATTTGTAATCACATGGATAGATTCGTATCATTGCGGGTTCAGCTTGAAGACCCTGGGGAGTCATGTTTTACCCAGGTTGCGATGGAGTTTGTATTGAGTCATATTACACGGATCCACTTTTGTATTGGTCGTGGCTGTGTTACCATCTCATCATGGATCTACGCTTGTGTATAGTAGCCATGATTGTGTTCAATCGGTCATTACTACCATGGATCTGCAATGTATTGGTCGACAACCATGTTGTACTTCATATGAGATTGTCAGTTCAGAATCAGTTGTACTGCAGCAGCGTCCTTCATCCGACGAGTCTTTTGCCATTATTTCTATCAAAGCACTTCACCTGTGCATCCTTAACAACTTCATGCTTTGGGGGGCATTCTGTTACACCCAAAATATACTCATCACCAGATTCAGTGTATACACCCTTGAAGGCACTTGGACTAATAATCATCCTGGGAGGGTTTGTACCCATTTGTGCTAGGTTCTGAAGGGTCGTTGTAGGTTGCACACTAGCAACATGCGACGTCACAGGTTGCACCACTACAGGGTGCGACGAGGCCTGTTAATGAAAAAAAATAGTCTATTCGAGATCCTTCTCGAAACTTGCTCATTTGGGGGCTTATCCCTGATCTTTAGGAGAGCTGGTACTCGACCCCTAACTTTTTGGGAGGATCCCCTATCTCTATCCTACCCTTCCTCAACCTATCCTATCCACACCCTATCCATTTAGTCCTATATAAGTGAGGCTCATTCCCATACCAAAGGGAGGAAGACTAAGGTATCCATACGCTGGTGAAATCTACCTTGGAGGAAGACTAAGGTATCCATACGCTGGTGAAATCTACCTTGGAGGAAGGCTATAGTATCTACATGCTGGTGAAATCTCTCCCAAGACATTCCATTCACCTCTTGGAGAACTCATGCTTCCTTGGAAGGATATGGCAATTGATACGGTCGGACAAGGGTTGCTACGTTAAGTCTTTGGTTGTAGTCCTATATCTCTATCATGTACTCTTCTATTTGCAATAATACAAATGCTTTCCACCAATATCGTTCTTATGTGTAATGATGTTGTGTTGTTTACCTGCTTAACTGTTTACATAGATCTCTTATTGTATAGATGCTCTTTACTCGTTTCTCTTTTTTGTGTCTTGACAGGTCTTGCAGCTTAGATCTGACGTCCGTGGGACGTGGATGAACATTCGAGAGAAAGGATAGCGAATCAAAGAGGTAGGACATCTAGCACTTGATCCTTAAGTAGATCTAGGAAACGTGTTTGTAGTCTGTTCTATTTGTTTTAGACTCGCATTGAGCTAGGGAGATCCGGCTCGCCTTCGGTCGAGTGGATTGTCCGGTAAAAATATCCATCATGGATCATCACTCATGCTACAATCTATCTCAAACCATCCACGAGATGAACATAAACCATGTACTCCAATTCTCATGAAGCACCCCAAAACATGGTGTAAATACTTTCAGAGTAACCCAAAAATCTAACATATAAGACACAAAAAAGAAAGAGTGAATAAAGAAAAATAGGGAATTGAAGTCCTCAAATCCTAAAATTGATTTGATGTGAATGCAGAGTTGACCTTGCACCATTTAGATTTATCTTTTATTTTTTAATGTAAACTAAACTTATATTCAAATGTTATTTAATTAAGCATGATTGAATAAAATACTATGGAAATAATTTCATTAATATAATATTAATTACAAGGCACAACCTAAATTTTTACAATTGTACAATTCTAAAACATTGTACCATAGTGTACAAGAAACACACCTTTGTGAGTTAGTGTGGGTTTTCCAATAACATAGCCTTTCATCTATAATATATATGCTTGTTTTTAAGTAACCAACCTGCTCCAATGAATGGTCTGTCTCCAGGTTTATATGGGGTGTAACTTCTCCTTACTATTTGCTATGGAAAGTGGGAAAGGGTGCTAGGATCACCTCCTAAAATGGACAAGTTCGACGTAGATCTGCTGTCGGAGACCCTCCTATGGTGCTGCATGGCTAAAATACACCTTTGTGAGTTAGTGTGGGTTTTCTAGCGTGATTATATAATACAACTGTAGAATACCAGTCACAGGAGGGATTATATGAAGTATTGATGGAAACCAAAAATACGATAATCCTCAAACAACGTGGCTATTAATCCTAGAGAGAAAAATGTGGAAGTGGATCCTATTATCACTACTTTTTGGAAATAAGGTTGTAACATAACAATGTGGAAGTGGATCCTATTATCACTACTTTTTGGAAATAAGGCTGTAACATAACTTTAATTTCCCTAGAAGGATAAAGAATAACATAATTCAAAAAATTAATCCATTACTATGGATAATGGGGGAGAAAACTAAAATAACACAACCCCACAAATATGATATCAAAATATAATAAGCATTCATTCCACTAACGCTTGATAGCAATAATGGTACCACTATAAAAGAATATAATAATCACACTCGACACTAAGGCTTCTTAAGAAAGATCGACTAAAGTTTGAATGTGGTTATTTTTCAAGGAAACTATGGTTTGGGGAGCCATAGTTCATGGTGGAACTTGAATCTACGGTTTAGGGAGCCATAGTTCATGGTGGAAAATACTTTCTTTATACGTGTGTTTGTGGAATACTTTCTTTATATGTGTGTTTGTATTTAGACATTTGTTGTTTTAGTTAATATTTTTTTTTGAAAGCATTATCCTTTTTTCATGTCATGTTTGGTGTTGAAACAACATACATAGTTGATAGTTGAGAGCTCAAGAATGAAATCTAAACAATATCTAGATTGTCATTGATCATTGTCTTTGGGTGCAAAATTCAAATGATTTTTAGCATGGATATACCTTGATCATTGCCTTTGGGTGCAAAATTCAAATGATTATTAGTTGGCAAGGAGGGTCTCTGAAATATGCACTAAATACTGAATGAAATTATTATTTAATTACATGTCGATGTTTGTTTTAACTTATATTTGATAATCTTCTATTCCCTTCTCTTAACCAATCAATAATTATAACAATCAATTAACAATGATTACTAACCTAATACATGAAAGTCAAATTAAATTATTTTAGATGTTGCTTTTTAGCTTTATTTATATACCTTGTAATTTTTTCTTCTAGCAGTTGGAATATCTCTTCCCTCTATCAAATTGTTAATCGCAAGAAAACAATATGGCAATGACTTTGATTGAAAATATACACAAAACAACTATATAATATTTACCTTGATTTAAATATATATTTTTTTTTGATATGATAGATTGTGCAATTTGACTAGTATAGTTTCTTGTTTGGTGTAGATGTCTTTTTCCAATTTCGTAGCTAAATTGTTTAGTAGCTATTTTTCTATCAATAAAAAACATTTTATAAAAGCTTTAATGAAAAATAAATTTATAAGATAAGATAATTATATCAATGTTCCAAAAATAACCACAAAAGTAGGTCAATGAGACTATTAGAGCACATCCGGTCTAAATACAAAGCGGGAGTGTGAAAGCAACTCCTAGATCAATGTCAAGAACAAAAAAAGGTAAAGCTATAAGTATAAAGCTAAAATCTAAAATCTAAGAGAATATAAGATAAGGCGCAAGTACACGAAAATACACAAACTTAAAAAATATCCTTGTTGAATATAATAAAGAATATCAAGGCAAGCTGACACTCATTGTTGAGTGCGGGAAAATTGAGAAACAAGCCCCCCATTAGAGTCATCAATCACAGTGAAAGGGTCAATACGCTGAAGATGATATCCTTTGGGGATTGACCGAGACTAAGGGGTCATAGGCTTGCATGATCCTAGGGGGAGAAAATGATGAGGAAGCTTAGCTCTCCTAACATCCAATGCCATCGGAAAAATACTCCACGTGGAAACCTGTCTACTCAATTGAGCATGGGGGGTCAACTTTGGGACCCCCTAACTCTGATTCATTTTCTACTCTAGTGGTGTACGCCCTGTGTCCTAGACCCAATGGACGTCCATGAGAGAGTGGGGACGTTGGGAGAAACCTAAGGTCTAACTAATATAGAATTTGAAGTATTGTGAATCTTTGCTTGTCCCTTGTGGCATTGATCATACATTACAACCAAGAAGTATGAGGTGATCCTCTTGAGGGTCTTCATATAACACTAGACACACAAACAATGAGATTTTTGTTCAAACACTTCTCTCATAAAGAGAGAAAGGCATCTCTAGTTGAGATAGTGAAACAAGGTGAAAAGAGAGTTCCCCTAGTCTCAAAACAGATAACTGAGTTATTTCCCTTTGATCTCATAGTAGACAGGGCAATCGAAAATGAGATGCCACTTCATCTCAGGATCTTGTAAATTTCATAGTTGGAAAACCTTTTCTGATTGTCAGATACAACAATCTATCTCAACTTGAAGTTGATGGGAACCCACTAAAAAATAATAAAGGGAGGATCCCGATGGCATAAATTTGGTCTCTACACATATATGAATCCTAGGTGATAAGGCTATCTCTTGACTCCATGAAGTGCCCAGAATAAAAGGGTGTCTTCAGGCCAAGACCCTCCAGGGGTATGATCCGAGTGACTTGGATTCATTGTTAGCAATTGTCCTTTCTAATTCCATGATTCATGTCATACTTAGATGGTAGGAGGTAACCTGACACATTAAGGGATCCCTTTAAAGGGGGAGATGGTTTGGATAGATGGACACAAATTAAAGTAATCGATAAACCTTTTAGAACCAACAATGAGCATGCCTTGGGGCATAAGTTGAGGCAATGGCTTTGAAAGAACAAAGTTATAAATAGGGATGCAGATTCCTCCCGAACCTTAAGTCCCCAAAGACCATAAGTTTGTGGAGGAATGTTACTTTGTGGATAAGATCACTATCAGTGTGGTTGTGATCCAATGGTGAAAATGGTGACAAACCAAGGTTTATTCTCCCCTTCCATAAAATAATACCCCTTACATTTAATATACTGCCTTTCAAAATATTTGCTAGATTCTCTTAATAATATTGGAGAGGTAAATATGTAACAATAATTTATTTTTGGAGAGGTAAATATGTAACAATAATTTATTTTCTCCTGAATAGAGAGAATGATTTGAAATTTCATTTCCATAGTATTATAATGATCTCTCTTATTCATTTGTACAATATAAAATGAAACAAATTAGATTTTTTTACCTTTTGTCATGTAAGAATGTTTTAGAACTACATCAATCTATACTAACTCAAACAAAGTACAATCTATTTACTAGCAAACCCCTCAAATGCAGGAAGAGAAAAATTCACTATACTAGCAAACCCCTCAAATGGAGGAAGAGAAAAACTAAGTGGATTGAGAGATGAATGGGTAGGAATATGCAAGGAGCTTGTGCATGTAACAATATTTTTTAATTCTCAATAGAGAAATCATTATCAAATTTCAATTCCATAACATTATAATGATCTCTCTTATTCATTTGTAACATATAAAATGCAACCAATTAAACTTTTTTTTTCTTTTCTTATTCAAGAATGTTTTAGCGCTACATCGAACTATCATACCCTATACTATTTAAAACAAAGTACAATCTATGTACCAACATACCCTTCAAATGGGTGAAGAGGAAAACTGAGGTGAATTGAGAGATGGACACATAGGACTAGGAAAGGAGCTTGTGCTATCTTTGATGTGGAAGGAGGTACATAGTCATCCCTGGAGTAGGAGTTCATTATCAAAGCAATGTGAGAGTTGCAATCAAATATATTTTCTAAAATTACTTGGAGATCTCAACAACCACCCTACCCAAGATGAAATAAAAATAATCTTGAATTAGTCCAAAGAGTCAAATTCACATTCAAAGGCAGGTGGGAATTGCACTGTCTTTTATTCCATTGTTGGCGACCATTTGCATCATTGCCATCACATGACCATCCTAATATTTGGATGTATCAACACACATTTTTACTTATCATAACAAACAACAATGCAATTTCCATTGTTATATGTCAGCATCTTGGCATGGAAATATTCATTAGCAATTGTTTTTGATAAACAATTTCATTCACACTATCTTTAAATGTTAGGGTTAGGGTTGAGGACAACTTCTTTCGATTGAGTGGGGGATCAAAATGCTTTGTGTGATGTTGTGTAGGTTTTTTGCCTTTCAATTTCCATGTTTAATTTGTTAAACACAAAGGAAGCTAAGTTGTAATACCTTCATGAAGCATTGATTATTTTAGGACTTTATGTTCTGTGTATATGAAGCGAAGGGTTTGAGTGTTGCAGTATTGATCTCATAAAGGTTTTGAAATCATCAGACATATCATTTATTGAGCGTACTTTATGGTTCATAATCAACGACGTGTTTTTTTATCATTATATAACATATACAATTACTAAGGCTCGACATGGATTCAATCTAATCAAATATTTATGGAGATGTAGACATTTGTTGTTTGCAATGATGGTTGTTCGAGGGCATGTGAGGGTGTGTTTGAGATTTCCATGACCATGTCTTTGCAGGTGTGCTCAGAGGTTCCTAAATGAAATATCCACATACATTCATGTTGGATGACAACATACCACCATCACTTGTAGTCGCAATGACTAGGAATTTCAAGACAATTTGGCATTGAACATTCTCTTTCATTATATATATTTACCATTTTAGAACCAAATATAATAAAAGGAAGAAATCTCTTATTAGACAGATATCAAATCATCGAAGATAACAAATATATGGGAAATTCTAATTTAATTGAACATTAGGGAAATTTGAGGTCTAAAATGGGTCTCTTAAGAAAATTATCTAAAAGGAACTAAAAATGATTAATTTCAAACAATAGGATTTACTATGATGATGTCAACCCCATGGGTTAATAATGTTGAACGGAAAAAAGAAACCTAAATTTTTTTTTCCAGATATTTTCAATTTATCTCTTTATAGGTCTTATTTTATCATTTTCCTTAAGAGGCCCAATTTAGACCCCTAATGGAAGGTTGACCCCGAAGAAAAGTTTGAACAAATAACTAACATTCTTTTGGAGGGCCATGCAAACAATTGGCTGCCACAATCAAATTATTGATAAAAGCATTCAAGAATGTAATAATTATATTAAAAATCAATGCAAGTTTTTTGACTATGTGTAGCACTAGAAATGAAATATTTCTATTTAGATTTCACAATTACTCTCTATTCCATAAGAAATTATAATTTAACATAATTAATAAGGAAATTACCCAACCACTGCCTTTGCTTATTTGATAAGTCTAACACGATTCATCAACATGGGAATTGGGAAGATTCATCCACCATGGACACTACAAGAAATGAAGATCACCCACTTCACACTTTCCACTATATTGTAGGATTTCAAAACATTCAATGTTCCTTAGATTGCAACATGTATAATCTCATTCTATCCACCAATATTTAACTTTGTTTTCCACCCTTTATACCTGCCTTACATTGAAATATGTCAATTTTTTGCATACATCTTGGAAACTGAAATTTGTGAGAGTGGCAACATGAAAGATAACATTGCACCATGGATCCCAATTCAAGGCACTAATTTTTGAAGTGAAGGAGTTTTTATTTCCAACATAGATATTTGACAATCACAAAGTCACTATATTGCATGTTGGACTTCAATGATGCGATCGCTCTGCACACAAACATAGTGAATTGACAAATAGACAAACTCAACCTTTCCTGTGGCTCCATTTTTTTGGAGGAGGTAAAGTTCTGCTATGATCCATTCATTTTAAAAAAAATTCGACAATTTGGTTCATCTTAAAATGGGCCAAAAACCCTAATGAAAAAGTTCCATTCTTAAAGTTCCCATCAATCTAGTGGAATTATAACTCCTGAAAAAATTCCTATCAAATTTGGGGAGTAATTTTTGTTAGAAAAAGGTTGAGTTTGTCCACTTATTAACTCACTCCTAAGACACTTCCCAAAGGTTTGAGAATGTCGAAAGATAAATTCAACATCAATTCAAGAAGCTTTGCTTTCAATCACATATGAAATTTTCAAACTCATGGTGACCATGTTCCAAGAATTTGACAATGAGTAGATTTTTGGTAGTGGTTTGATAGGTGGTATGCCATATGCACACTACTTTTGGTACGACCACCCTTTTTGAGGAATACAATCACATTAAGGAAACACCTTCAACATTAATATGTGAAGACTATACTAAAACACAGAAATATATACACAAAATAAGTAGAAATACTCAAATCAATTAGCTATAGCATCTGTTACACCAAAATGTCGTCACCCTTGTGCAAGTGTCGTTATCATGACCTAGTGTCATCACCATGACCATTGTGCAAATGTCGTTATCATACCTAGAGTCATCATCATGACCATTGTGTAAACTCCTTTCTCTGACCCCTAAACTCATATTGGGCTAAAACACATTCAACTGAAGGTTATCCCTGCCCGGTTGACCCTCTCTGAGTAGGCTGGCGCACTTCTCCTTCAGCTAGGGTGCACCGACGCAATTCTTGGTCAACTAGGGTGAGCCACTGGCACCCTTTGTCCTCCTACAGGGTGCACCTGACCCTCTTTGGCGCTTTGTCTCCTCTACCAGGGTGCGTTAGGGTTAGTTAAAGGCTATTTTGGGGAGTCTCGAGGTCTTTCTAGATGTTTGTTGAGGTGGATACCTATCCCTAGACTCTAGGTGAGGTGGCATTTCGGTTCCTAACCTAATGGGAGGATCCCTTAACCATCTCCCCCTAATCCTCAACCTACCCTATCTCTTTAGCCCTATATAAACACCCCCTCTCTCCATGGGAAGAGGAGGAAGGTCTATAGTATCCTTATTTTGGTAGAATCCATATTGGTGATCCCTAATCATCTTGGGAAGCTTGTACCATCTTGGAGGTTTGGCTTGGACATGTTGGATGGAGGATGCGACGTTAAGGCTTTGGTTGTATCTTTCTCATTTCTATGTAACTCCACTTTTATACAGTAATATAATATCTTTCCATAAATGTTTTCTCATTGATGATGTTTAGAGTTTTCTTCCTTAACTGTTAACTTAGATTAGTCATATGAAATGTAAGATTTCACTGCTTGTTGGTTCCCATATGTTCAACAGGGTCTTGCAGCTTGAGATTTGACGACACTGGGGCATTGGATCAACAAAGAGCAAAGGGATATGCAAATCTGAGGTAAGTGATCTATCTATCTGTTTGCACTTCTATTTGATCTAGGAAAGTAGGTTATGTTCTATTTGATTTGTTCTAGATTCACGTTGAACTAGGTAGATCATGCCTTAAGTCTGCTTTCGGTAGATTGTCCGGTAACAAATTTGGAGACCGTACTAGGACTTACAGTATAATTGATTTCATTTATGTTGATTTCATCTCTTTTTTTCTGAGCCATTTCTATCCTTTTGATCCTTCCTACCATCAGATCTCTGTCATTAAAGAGTTTCTTATGTGTCCTTGATTCTCTTTGGGATTATTGTGAGGCCTCCTACCCTTCTACCTTGGGAGATCTCACACTTTTACTGCTCGAAATGCGACAGGCGCACCTGGGCAGTGTCTCCCCTGCGCTCCTGTGTGGCCGACTCACTTTGCCTGAAGGCAAACTGCACTGGTGGCGCACCTTGCCTGTGTACTACCTGCGCCGGACCCCCTCTGGCGCTCTGTCCAGTGAAGCAGGGTGTGCCAGCCGCTCCAATCCTAGTTTTTAGCTGGGATTTCCTTCTTTTTGGGATTTTGGTATGATTGATTGTGGTTTGTAGGCTGTGTATTACAGACACACACCCCCTAGGTCCAAAATTGCTTGTGTTTGGAAGTGTTTTTGTTGATTTTGGATGTTTCATTAGTCAAGTAAGTGGCTCGGTTGTTGGGGGCAATTTAAATCCCCCACCGGTTGGTTCGATCTTGCCATCCTTGATCAACTTACCTGATATTTTTAGGTTTGTTCGGATCATTAGATCTGATCTCCAAACCCTTCCTCCACTCAATCATTAAGTTTTGATTGCATTTGGTAGATTTTGAGCCTTTCTCGAGTGCTTTTAAGTTTGTGGGTGCTCTCATTTTTTCTTTGGGAATTTCTGGGTGATTAGAGTGCTATTAAACATTCTCTCATTTTCTGCTTGTTGATTTGAAAAGTACTTAGTTATCAAATTTCATCTTGATACACGCATGTGAAAATCAAAGTGCTTTATTAGTTTGTTTTCAAGGACAATATTTTGTTGCATATAAAGGTTTTGTCCCATCTTTGATTTCCTTGCCTTTTTAGCCTATTATAGCGGAAGTTAGAGTTTATGCATTCTAGATAGGAATTCTTAATTTCATTACTGCTTAAGGTCATTTTGATTATAAAAGGGAAAAAAGATATCTCCTTACCTTAAGTAGGTTTCATCGAAAGACAAAGGAAAATGTGCATCGTCATGTAGTTAGGATTTCCATTATTTTTACATTTCCTGTCTACACCTCATGCATCCACCTAACTGCACAAGATAAAATTAACGCTAGCTCAGGTTAAAATCATTTAGTAACTGTGTGTAAGTTAGTGACGTGTTTTGGCGTCGTAAAACGTGGCAGCTATCATTATTTTCCTACACTGCACTCCGGGGGTATTGTAGTCTTCCACGTACCAACCGGTATATCGAAGCTCTTTCACATACCAACCAGTATATCGAAGGCTCTTTCACGTACCTTAGGGTATATCGAAAGGAACTTCACGTACTTGGAGTATATTGAAAGGTGTCTCACGTACTCGGTAGTATATCAGAAGGTCTCGTGCCATACGGTTGTGCATTAGACAACACCACTACATATTTGAGCTCCCATGTACCTTGAGTATATCGGGAGACACTCCTAGGATTCCTGAGACCAACTGAGTTAACCATTTGGCCGTCTTGGCATCGCAATACACCGAGAACAGCACTCGGGGATATTACTACGCACGTGCCATCCAGGTAGTCGGGTATTCAGGCAAGGGTACGGTCCCAATCCTCCTTGTCGCGTTTTACTATTGGACCCTACGGTATATAGCGAGTTGTGGCGCCTTGACAATCCTGTGAGGATCCTGACTGCTTATCCACTCCTATTCACATAGTTTGCTTATTGCTTTTAAACTTGAGTAGTGTTTGATTTGTGTGGTACTTTTGAGACTTTTAGGATTCTTTTTAGATATGGAAGATTCTTCCGGGACTACCAACCAAGAAACCCCTTTCCAGGGTATTCCATTTGTTATTCCCCATTGTGGAACTGTTGGTCCTCCCTTTATGGCTACGTTGAGTCTTCCTGGATTGACGATAGGATTACCAGTATGGTTATTCTCCAATCCAATTACACCAAGTGCACCAATTGTGTCGAACCTAGTTCCTTCACCACATGAGCATCAATCTCATGGTGACCTTTCTCCTTATTCGTTGAAAGTCGAATCGGTTTCCCTCTCTTCCTCTTCTCTTACTGAAAACTCTGATGTTAGTAAGAATGCGGGTGAGAAGAAGAAGAAAGGGAAGACTAAGAAGAAGAATACTAAGTAGAAGGTCACAACCCCAGCCACTGATCATCATGTTGGGGGAACCGATACACCTGTTTTGAATTTGCGTAAACCGAAATTCCCTTGCAAACTTTGTAAAGGGTCCCATTTTCTTAAGATATGCCCTGGTATCTCCAAGGTCTTAGAAATATGGTCGCGTTTCGAACAACGCTCATAATTAGTCTCTGGACACCATACTGATGATACCCCATCAACTAGTGACATTGTAATTAAGGGTCAGAAGGGTAGAGCTGCAGACCCTTGTTGGTTATGCAAGGGCTTGCACCGTACTTACCTTTGTCCTCGTATGGATGAAGCTTCACAATTGTTGGAAGACATGGACATATCCCATAAACACCTTCCAACTGAATATTGCAGGTTGTCCCTTGATCCTACATTGGTTGATAGGATGGTCAATCCAACCCCACCATCGGTTGACCCCACTCTTTCATTAGAGAGTGAGAATAAAGCGGTTGACTCAACTCCATCCTTAATCGACCCTATTCCTCCCTCGGGTGATGAAACCCGATCAGTTAATCAACTTTCGTTCTTGGTTGACCCCACTCCTCCTATGACGAATTAAATCCAAGTGATTAATCGAGCATCATCTTCGGTTGATCCCACTCCTCCTTTGAAGAATGAAACGCAAGTGGTAGATCTAGTTTCATCCTCGGTCCACCCGACTCTTTCATTGGAAAATGCCCAGATTGAAGAAACCACCATCACAAAATATTCGTTGTATCCTGCTTTTCCAACTGAAAGTGGATTAGAAACCGCTAATATATTTCTGGTTGGTTCAGACAGTTCTAGGCAAGGAAATGTCTCGTCCACGGGACCTCCTCCAAGTACTGGGGTTATTTCATTTGATTGGAATAGTCTAGCAGAATATCGTCTCCCCTCAGATGTTCCTTTCCAGATATCTGTAGGTGTTTCCGATAAGGAAATCTTTCGCACTATAGTTGATAAGGGAACTTCTGTTAGTATTTTATCCTCAACTGCTTGGCAAGCTATAGGGTCTCCTCAGCTTGTGCCAGTTACTAGCCAGATTTTGGCTTTTAATAGAAGGCCTACCGGACCTTTAGGGATTCTTCCGCAGTTACCTGTCACCTTGGGAGGTAAAACTGTTTATGTTGATGTCATGGTTGTCCAAGGTCCTTTAGATTTCAATATGCTCCTTGGACGTGATTATGTCTATGCTATGAAAGCCATAGTGTCCACACTCTTTCGAGTGATGTATTTTCTGTGAAAATCCTCACAGCAGATCTAAGAGATGATGTATACCTCACAAGAAAGTAATTGATTAAGCAAGAAAATAGAAGAAGAGTGGTCAATGCAGTATAATGAGCAACAGAATAATAATACAGTAGAACTCGGATAGAAACAAAAATACTTCACACACACTAATTAATTAATTAATCACAATATGGACAATAAGTAGTACAATGCATGAGGATTCGAATGCCTAAGGTGGCAATTCAAATTAGCCTTCATGGAGTGATCAAAGGATCACTGGAGTGTCATCGAAGCACAACTAGTAGTCTATCTCATCATCAGTGGAGTCATCAATGCTCAAGTAACTGTCAACCATCAGTCAAACTGAGTCTAACTGAGTGTGGTAGGTGTAATTGGAACTAACTGAATGAAGGGGGATCAATGGAGGGCACATGAGGAGCTAACTGGAGTCAGAACAGGTAGTCATGTCTCATCGGAGGTCAATCAGAGTGATAATAGCAGTGAGGAGTCAGCCTGGCCTCAAATCAAGGAAAGACTGGTGGCTAACTGAAGTAAACTGGACTGGTAGGTGAGAAAGGCGCCCTTCTCATGCAGTAGGTGAAAGGAGGGCGCATGATAGGCTAGGAGGGTTGAAACTGAGTGGAAGGAAGCTCTGGGGGCTAGCTAACTGAGGGCTAGGTGCTGGGACTGATGACTGGAATGCATGCAAACCCTAAAAGTGCATGCATGACTGAAAATGTAAATGATCAAAATACTGGTGGGACTATGATGGAGTATAGGAATATCCTAACACCCCCCCTTAATCCATCCTGGGCCCTTGTAACTAAGACCAAAGGTCACTCAATACAATGAATAATAACAGTCAATAAACCAAGGAAGTGGGGAAAATGTATCTGGTTACCCTCATCAAGATCGTTAAAAAACAAGTGAGGCACTCATCAGTCATGATGAGGGAAAAAGGAAAGATTTTGTGTTACACTTTAATTATGGCAGTACATATTCACTCTTGAACATGGCACTATTTTGCATTTGCATTCAGTACTTGGGTAATCTGTTTGTCTTCGAGTCCTGTCAATTCCAAGAGTCTTGTCACTCCTTTGGGTCATCCAAAGAATGCTTCCACCATCAGTTGCATTAGGGGTTGGTATCGTTCTCGTCATGTCAATACTGCCAAGTCACACCATGCCCATGTTCAAGAGATGTTCATTGCTCATTGTCTGCAATTAGTACACCTTCCATCATGTCGGTCTACCTTGAGTCAATATTGCATGTTACTATACCATCCGATCTACTCTAAACATCTGTTATCGAGTTTCGTGTCGATGATGGGGGATTCATTAAGGCCTCCCTTCGACGGGTTCATCCTTGTCGACTTCAAATCATCATCCTAGGACTGAATCTAAAAACCAATCGAGTACCTTGGGCCTACATGCCTTTATGGCAGGTTACCTCGCTTTCAACATGAGTTTACATCATTGAATCTTGATTGAAAGATCCCATCGAGTGTTTGACTTCAAGCCCTTTATTCACATTCGATGTTTTGTACTATGATACCTTAGGGATCATTGACATCAATGGTGATTTCCCTCGTACTTGTTAACGGTATACATCAATGACCGGTAATCAAGTGGTTTCTACCATGTTCGACGTCAAGACATTTGTAATCGCATGGATAGATTCGTATCATTACGGGTTCATCTTGAAGACCCTAGGGAGTCATGTTTTACCCAGGTTGTGATGGAGATTGTTTGAGTCATGTTACACAGATCCACTTTGTATGGTCGTGGCTGTGTTATCATCTCATCATGGATCTATGATTGTGTCTAGTAGTCATGATTGTGTTTAGTCAGTCTTTACTACCATGGATCTGCAGTGTATTGGTTGGCAGCCATGTTTTGTGTCGTATGAGACTTGTGGATCTCAGGGTCATTTCTGCAGCAACTCCTTCCAACCAGCAGGTCCTTGCCATTATTCTTTTCTTACTACAAAGCATTTCACATGTCTTATTCCGCCAGCTTCATGATTTGGGGGGAATTCTGTTACACCAAAATGTTGTCACCGTTGTGTAAGTGTTGCAAGTGTCGTTATCATGACCTAGTGTCGTCGCCATGACCATTGTGCAAATGTCGTTATTAGGACCTAGAGTCATCATCATGACCATTGTGTAAACTCTTTGTTCTGACCCCTAAACTCGTATTGGGATAAAACGCATTCAACTGAAGGTTATCCCTGCCCGGTTGACCCTCTCTGAGTAGGCTGGCACACTTCTCCTTCAGCTAGGGTGTGCCGACGCAATTCTTGGTCAGCTAGGGTGAGCCACTGGAGCCCTTTGTCCTCCTACAGGGTGCGCCTGACCCTCTCTAGCGCTCTATCTCCTCTACCAGGGTGCTCCAGGGTTAGTTAAAGGCTATTTTGGGGAGTCTCAAGGTCTTTCTAGATGTTTGTTGAGGTGGATACCTATCCCTAGACTCTAGGTGAGGTGAAATTTTGGTTCCTAACCTAATGGGAGGATCCATTAACCATCTCCCCCTAATCCTCAACCTACCATATCTCTTTAGCCCTATATAACCACCCCCTCCATGGGAAGATGAGGAAGGTCTATAGTATCCTTATGCTGGTAGAATCCATATTGGTGATCCCTAATCATCTTGGGAAGCTTGTACCATCTTGGAGGTTTGGATTGGACATGTTGGATGGAGGATGCGACGTTAAGGCTTTGGTTGTATCTTTATCCTTTTTATGTAACTCCACTTTTATACAGTAATATAATCTCTTTCCATTAATGTTGTCTCATTGATGATGTTTAGAGTTTTCTTCCTTAATTGTTAACTTAGATCAGTCATATGAAATGTATGCTTTCACTGCTTGTTGGTTCCCATAGGTTCAACAGGGTCTTGTAGCTTGAGATCTAATGACACTGGGGCATTGGATCAACAAAGAGCAAAGGGATCTGCAAATTTGAGCTAAGTGATCTATCTATCTATTTGCACTTCTATTTGATCTAGTAAAGTAGGTTATGTTTTGTTTGATTTGTTCTAGATTCACGTTGAACTAGGGAGATCATGCCTTAAGTCCGCTTTTGGTAGATTGTACTCAACCTACTCTATCCACTTGGTCTTATAAATGTAAGAGACCTCTCCATCCCAAAGGGAGGAAGTCTATGGTACTCTTATGTTGGTGAAATTAGCTCAGTAGTCCAGCACCCTTGTCTTGGAGGCACCTACTTGTCTCTAGGAGATTTGGTTTGGCTTGTCAGAAGGAGATTGCGACGTTGGCGCATCGGTTGTAATCCTCTCTGCTATTGTATTTCCCACTTTTTATACAAAAATATAAATGCTTTCCATAAATGTTATTGTGTTAATGATATTTATAGTTTACCTCCTCAATTGTTTACTTAGACTAGTTAGTGTTTAGGCATGCTTTACCACTTGTATTGTTCCTATTTGTTTTGACAGGTCTTACAGCCATAGATCTGACGACCACAGAACTCAGAGCAATAACGAGGAGAAAGATCTACGAGTCTGAGGTAAGATGCTTAATTACTCTATCTCTAACTAGATCTAGGAGAGTAGTTTCATATTCTGTCTCATTTGTTCTAGAATTACATTAAGCTAGAGAGATCATGCCTTAAGTCCGCTTTTGGTAGATTGTTTGATAACAAATTTGGCGACCATACTGGGGATGCGTACGTTGATTTAAGTTTTCAATTTGAATGTCATATTATTTGATTTCTTTGCAAGCCATTTCTTTTTCCTCCTGAGTCTCTTTTACCATCAGATCTTCTTGTTGAAGGGTCTGTTAGCTTTCTCTGAGTCTGTGGGTTTAATTCTCAAACCATCTCATTGCTCATCCTTGGAGATCCTTTTTATTTTTTCTTTGGGAATTCGCCCGACGGACCTGGGCAGTGTAACCCGAGCATTGTCCTTTCAAGGGCACTTTTTGTCTTTCTGCGTTCTGCGCCACTGACGCTAAAGCCCTGTTTGCATTCTGCGACGCCAGTGCTAAACCCCTGCACATCATCTGCGCCGGGTTCTCTGTGCCTGACCGCAGCCTGTGCCGAACATTCAAGCTTAGGGCTTGAGTCAGCCCTCTCCATTTGTTGAGTTTGGTTTGATCCTCAGAACCCTCTGCACTGTATCTTCCAGTCAGAGACCCTTTTGGATGTTGCATTTCCAGCATTTGGTTTTGTTTGGTTTGATCTGGATTGGTTTTGGGTTCCATTTTGGACAAGTTTGAGTTTCGGTAGTGGTGGACACTTTGATCTCCCCCACCTTCATCCACTTGACCTTGCAGTCCCTCCTCTCCTCACCTGATCTAGTCCTTACATTGGTTCAGATCCCAAACCTCTTTTTTGCACATGTTTTAGTTTTGTTTGCATCCGATTGTTTGTTGAGTGTCTTGAGTGTTTTCAGTCCATATGAGTGCTTGGCATTTTCTTTAGAATTTATGAGTGTTTAGAGTACTGCAAATAATCCCTCTTTCCAGCCATTCACGCTTAAAAAACACTATTGTGATCAAGTTGTAGTCTTGGCATACCATTGAAAAATTAAAAGTGCATCATTTTTACTGTTTTTCAAGTGCATTTGAAAATTGTTGTAGAAATTGGTTCATTCGTTGGAATTTATCATTCATTAGTCTTTTCGAAAGGTTTGAGAGAAAAGTTAATCATTTGTATTTTTCGAGAATTATGAACCATTCATTTTCTTGAAAAGTCCAAGTGAAATCAAGTTTTTGCAAAAAGTGATTCCATGCTTGAAAAATTATATGCATCTTTGGTTTTTTATGTTTTTAAGCTATCATAGTGAAATTGAAAAAGTTAGGGTGCTTTATATAGGAATTCTCTCTTTTCATCACTTAGTTTCGTTTTGATTCGAAAAGACAAAAAGAAAATGCTTAGATTTGGTTGTGATGCTTGTTGATTTTTGTGTTTTGCTTGGAAAAACGGAAAAACGAAAAAAGAGCACTTTCATTATCAAATTTGGTAGATTTGGGATTGTGTTGCATTTTGTTGTTTTGGTAAAATCACTTGGAAAAAGATTTCTCCCTCCCATATATAGGTTTCATCAAAAGGAAAGTACATTTTTTGCATGTAGTTAGGGATTGCATTATGTTTACATTTATGTACTCACCTCATGCATTCACCTAACCATCCAGATAAAATTAACGATGGAACTAGGGTAAAATCTTTAGTAACTTGTGTTTTAAGCTAGAGACGTGTTCCAGCGTCGTAAAACATGGCAGCTGTCGTTACTTTCCAACACTGTATTCCGGGGGTATTTTAGTCTTCCACGTACCAACCGGTATATCGAAGCTCTTTCACGTACCAACCAGGTATATCGAAGGCTCTTTCACGTACCTTATGGTATATCGAAAGACACTTCACGTACTTGTTGTATATAGAAAGGTGTTTCACGTTCTCGGTGGTATATAGGAAGGTCTCGTGCCGTACGGTTGTGTATTAGACAACACCACTATGGATTTGAGCTCCCACGTAGCTTGAGTATATCGGGAGACACCATTAGGATTCCTGAAACCAACTGAGCTATCCATTTGGCCGTCTTGGCAGAGCAATACACCGAGAATAGCACTCGGGTAGATTACTACGCACGTGCCGTCCAGGTAGTCGGGTATTCAGGCAAGGGTACGGTCCCAATACTCCTTGTCGCATTTTACTATTGGACCCTGCGATATATAGTGAGTTGCGAAGCCTTGACAATCTTGTGAGGTTCCAGACTTTTGAATCCACACCTATCACATAAGTTTGCTTGTGGCCTTAGTTTGTGTAGATTTTTCTGGACTACTTTTCTTTTGTTTATATTACCCTAGGAGAAACTCTGTTTCAGTCACTCTGGCTTACTTTCCTTGGAGAAGGTCCTGTAGAATTTTGAAGTTACCACCTGAATATCCCCTTAACCAGTAGGTAATTTCGAAGGTAAGAATGGACCCACACGTCATGGTCATGTCACCTGAAGTAGAAAACCCTACTTTGAATATTGGAGCACACATGTTCCCTCCAAATTCACCCACTTCCCATCCCTCAAGGGGTGAAGAGGTGGGCACTTCCACTTCACAAGACCTACATCTCGTTTTACTGGGAGAGCTTGGATCGGTGGAATGGATAAATCCTCCCCAGGACGACCCTGTATCAGCTGTTGGTCCAGCTGCAGCCTTTTGGAAATCATCTCTAGGACACCAAGTGGCCCATTTTGCCACTACATCCTCACATCCTTGGCCCACTCCTAAAGAAATTTTCGGACCCCTCCATGCTCGATTGGAACAATTACGTTCCAAGGGTGATCAACTTCGAAGACAAAGTTTTTCACAACGGGCTGAAGCCTCAGAAGTACCCACGTATCGCCATATCTCAATTCACACTTTATCTTATGATTCACCGGAACCATCTACCCACCACATGACCACTCATGAATCTGGTCAACCCTCACTTCCTACGAGTACACCCCTTAGATAGGAGACCAGTTCTGTACCTCAAACGAATCAACCTGTTGAAGGACAATAGCCCAAAACACTTGTTACCACCACGATTACATTACCCACTCCTCCCCCACCCCAAAACTCGCGGGAGGATACTCTTTACCCCCTACCTTCCTTACAGGTAATGTTCCTACCACAGTAGGTAAACATCAACCTACGTTGGGTCAACCTTTGATTAGTGGCCAGGACGTTGTTGCTGGGGGGAAATCCTCGTCTCCTAATCCCAATACAGGAGGATTCCCCATCGGTCCTTCCGTCAGAACTTCCCTCCCCGCCAGCCCATCCACCACAGGATTATCCCATGTTGGGGGACCATCCAATGTACCTCAACCACCATGGAGTCAAGCGTATCCAGGTTATCTTAACCCTGTGTCGGGACAATTCCATCTCAGAAATGCACCCTATGGGATACCTTATCCCGACAATCCATACACTCTATGGGGACATCAAAATGTTTTACAACATGGACCCCCACCAACCATGCCTCAAGTACCACCACCCTCGCTTGGTCCCCCTCCGCCTCCCACCGGAGGCTGTGGGCCCCCATATAATCCCGGAGGAGGTGGACCTCTACCTTCTGGTGGAGGACCACCCCCTCCAGGCGGCGGAGGTAGAGGCCTTCCCCCTTTTGGTGGAGGCGGAGGACCACCACCCCCCAGTGGCGGCGGACCCCCACCTTATGGTGGAGGACCACCCCCCCGACGGTGGTGGTGGAGGGCCACCTTATTACGGTGGAGGTGGTGGCGAAGGACCATACCCTTCTGGTGGCGGATGCCCCTATCCCTCCGACGGAGGAGGTGGCCCACCCCCCCTCCTGGCGGAGGTGGTGGAGGACCACCTTATTATGGAGGTGGCAGTGGAACCCCACCCCCTTCCGGCGGTGGTGGCATACCTCCACCCCCTCCCGACAGTGGCGGTGGACCTTCACCCCCCCCCGATGGTGGCGGCAGACCCCCACCCTATGGTTATGGACCACCTTATTATGGTGGTGGACCTACATCTGGTTCGGGTGGCATACCCCCTTACGGTCAGTTTCCCTAGGGAACACCTTACAACCAGTCGATTCAAGGTCCTACCGGTCCATACATGCCCTATCAGTACTATTAGTACCCCTAGCTGAACCAACAACTGCCATTTTTGGCTACTTTGGACCTACCCGACTTGTCTCGTCTAACGAATGATCCCATCTTCCACAGGCATAAATGGCCTCCTATTTCGGTTAAGTTACCATTAGATATCCCCAAATTTGATGGCAATCCTGGTGAAGACCCAAAAAACCATGTGATGACATACCATTTATGGTGTTCATCCAACTCCTTGATGGACGACTCGATCCGTCTTAGGTTATTTCAACGGACTCTCACCGGCCTAGCTGCCAAGTGGTATATTGAACTACCACCAAACTCCTTTCCAGATTTCGGCTCTCTTGCTATGTCATTTTTGACCCACTTCTAGTTGCCCATTCCCTATGAGACTGGTACCAACTTATTGACCTATCTTCGCCAGAATATCGGAACTCACATCTCGGATCATATCCATGAGTGGTGGTGAAGACGACGTCTTATTAAGGCTCATACTCAAGACCAACTCTTAGATGACTAGTTCACAAAGTCACTTTTACCTGTTGTAGCATGAGACGTGGCCATGGGAGGGGCCGTCACTGAGGAACATGCTATTTCCCGTGCTCATTACTTAGACTTGGTCTATGCTCAATCTGACACGTTATACGAAATTTTTCCTTACGCACCCCGCCCTACGTATGACCCTGCACAACCACCTAAGGGACCTCAAGCTAATGGCATCATTGGTTCCCTTACCACCCAACCTCCTACTCAAACTGTTGGATCGTCGAACCCTCCAGGTTCTTCTCCATCCCCAACCCAGGCCGGAAACAACATCACCAAGCCGCCCACTCCTACATCCACCGAAGAGGTGAATTCTGTTCAATCAACTTCATCTCAGAAATCTGGTGGTAAGAAAAAGAACAAAGGGAAACCTAAGAAACCTTCTAACTAGTAGGATCCCAAGCCCGCCCCCGAAGACACCAAACAGAAGAGGAAGTTGAAGTATCATTGTTTACTATGCGGTGGAGACCATTTCTCAAAGGAATGTCCCCACCGAGACGAAGTGCAGAAGTTTCTCAAAGGATACTCTACTACCGTAGTTCTCAACGATCCCTTCTCCACTCATAACCAACAACTGATCGCACAAACCTCTCCTTCCCAGGGAGAGGCATCCTCCACTACGCATGTTCTCATGATGCGTAGTGAGACCGCCAACTTGAACACACATTCCTGTTCGTATGACTCTGTTCCTCAGAAGGAACCCGTTGGAAGTAATACTGAAAAAGATTCCACTTCTATTCCTGACGTCACTGTACCACACACTTCTCTCACCATTGAGAAGCCTTCTTTAGATTTAGTGTTGCGTCCTCCCAAGAGCACGATTCGAAGAGCCGTTTTCAATCCCAATGCTCGGGCAACTTAGAACTACAATATTATAGAGGACCTAGCACAAGCTCCTTGTTCTATGTTGACACTAGAGGTCTTGCAGAACTATCCTAACCAGCGCAAGAATCTCCTCGCTGCCATCAGCGCAGTTGATCCAGATTCTTCTAATACCATCATGTTTCGACTTGAGTACTTTAAGCCGAGGCTTTCCCATCAGTTGGCATTTCAAATTACCACAAACATTGCTGGGAAGACCATCCATCGTACCATCTTGGATGAAGGTGCCTCTACCTCAGTTATGTCGATTTCGTGTTGGAGAGCCATTGGCTCTCCCGAGTTGAACCGTTCTCCCACCACCTTGAAAGCATTCGATGGACGTGGCTTTCAATCTCATGGGCTATTACAAGCCTTAGTAGTTGAGTTGGGGGGTAAGACTGTAACCATTAACGTGGAAGTAGTCGCAACCCCTTTAGATTATAATATCTTACTTGGTCGTAATTGGTTTTACGCCATGACTGCGGTCGCATCATCTGTCTTCCACATAGTACAATTCCCACACCAAGGCTGAATTTTCACTGTCGACCAACTGGATTTCTGTACACCTGACACCGCTACTCATCCAAGCGATAATGTTCCATTAATTGGACAATCTTCGCAGCTATATGAGAGTGCGGGGGTCAGCCTCATAAAAGATTCATCTCTTATGGGCGTCTTTCCAACCTCGGATCACCCTAATCATGTTGCCACGGTGAACATGATCTCCTCTGGGATTTCATCTGTCCCCAACTCTACCGATCAATGGTTTGTACCTAACGAAGCCACTATGCACCTGATTGGAGACACCATGCCTCTTTCACCCATTGAAATCACTTATGAGGCTATCTAGTCAGCACCTGAGGACCACTTAGCCGTGGCCTCCACATCCTATTCTCCACAGTGGACGTCCAACTTACCCGATCCTCTGCTCCAGACTTTTCCATCTGACGAGTCCATCATGGAGATCATGAGTTCGGATGATCCTCCTTGGGAAGACCTCCACCATCAATCGTCTTTCCTTCCCCCATCAGATACTGTGGAGAATAGCATCACCACCATCTTTACACCGGATGTCTACCCTTGCCCTCAATCCTCGATACTTACGTGTCAAACAAACACTGAAGGCAACTTGGCCAACATTGAACCTACCATTTCGGTCGACATATCAGTTACTCCTTGTGTAGTGGAACACATTCGTTTAGGCCATAATTGTTCCCCTGAAGAGATTACAAGGTTCACAGTCTTGTTCAAGCAATTTTGAGACGTGTTTACTTGGACTCACGAGGAGATGCCCGGGATAGACCTCGCTATTGTTTCACACGATATTCAAACCTATCCTGATGCTAAACCAGTCCGGCAAAAGTTTCGATCTGTACACCCTCGAAAGGCTGCGGCAATCAAGGCAGAGATTGAAAAGCTCTTGAAGGCTAGTTTCATCTACCCTGTCCCACTTACCAAATGGGTCTCAAACTTCATCCCTGTAGCTAAAAAGCAGGGTACCATTCATGTCTGCGTCGATTATTGGGATCTCAACAAGGATTGTCCTAAGGACAATTACCCGACTCCCTTTATCGACCAGATCATCGGCAACTGTGCTAGAAGTGTCATTTTCTCTTTCATGGATGGCTTTTCCCGTTACAACCAGATTGAGATCCACCCGACTGATCAACACAAGACAACTTTCATCTGTCCTTGGGGTACGTTTGCTTATCGCAAGCTCCCTTTTGGTCTCAAAAATGCTGGTGCCACATTCCAGTGGGCCATGTTGTATGCCTTTCATGATGTGAAGGACTTTGTGGAACCCTACTTGGACGATCTCCCTGCCCATTCACGATAGCGCGAGTACCACATTGATCATCTGATGACAGTTTTCCTCATATGCAGGCGGTATAACATCCGCCTGAACCCTCACAAGTGTATCTTCTGCGTCGAGTCTGGATGCCTCCTCGGTTTTATTGTCTCAAAGGACAAGATCCGCATTGATCCCTTGAAGGTGGAATCCATCGTCACTCTCCCACCTCCCACTGACATTACGGAACTGCAAAGTTTGCAAGGGAAGGCAGGGTTATATGAGACTACTCAAGAAGGACGTCCCATTCATTTGGGACGGCCAAGCACAACAATCATTCGATGGTCTCAAACATGCTATTACGCACGACCTTGTGCTCCAACCGCCCAATTACTACAAGGATTATATCCTTTATATTTTCGCTTCTGCCACCACGATCGCCATGGTATTGGTACAAGAAGACAACAATGCCCAGGAACATGTGATATATTACTTAAGTAAGGGTCTTATTGACACCAAAACTCGTTGCTCACATGTTGAGAAGCTCGCTCTCACAGCAGTTATTGCCGTCCAAAAGTTCCTACATTACATATTGCTCCGCACCACCACCATCATCGCTGATTCGAATCCCATGTACCACGTTTTGACACGTCAAGTACTTGGGGGCATGTGTTCACGGTGGATCGTGATACTACAGGAATTTGATCTCCTATTCGAAAAGGCTAAGTTTAAAAAGTCTTTGGTGTTTGCCGAGCTGATTTATGATCTTCCCTGTGCTGATGTAGAATTTGAGCCCAATGATTCTCTTCCAGATGGATCATTGTTCCTCATCAGCACGTCTGATCCGTGGTATGGAGATATTACCTTATATCTTCAGACCCAACATTTCATCCCCCAACTGTCTTGTGACGATCGTCGTCGAATACGCCACCATGCAAATTATTACTTGATCGTCAGTGATACCTTGTACCGTCGTGGTATTGATTCTATTCTTCGACGTTGTCTCACTCATGAGGAGGCTGAACATGTCCTAAATGACTGTCATGCTTGTGTTTGTGTCGGTCATCTCTCTGGGATGGATACAGCCCAGAAGATACTCCATGTGGGATATTATTGGCCATCCATCTGTAAAGATTGTATCGAGGCCGTAAAAAAATGTCTTCCATGCCAGCATTTTCAAATGAAAAAGCGCACCCACCCATCCCCGTTACACTTGGTTATTGCCATTTTCCCCTTTGCTAAATGGGGCATTGACTTCATGCACTATAAGCCTACCTCGGTCGGGGGGTATGGTTACGTCATAGTAGCCGTGGATTACTTTACAAAGTGGGCCGAGGCTATGCCTACATACACGGACGATGGCAAAACCGCCGCACTCTTCACGTTCAATCATGTTATAGCGCAGTTCGGAGTTCCTCAAGCTATAGTTACCGACCATGGTTCTCACTTTCAGAACCACATGGTTGACGAATTGAGCACTAGATTGGGTTTTCGCCATGAAAACTCAACACCTTACTACCCGCAGTGCAATGGACAAGTAGAGGCCATTAACAAGGTCTTGAAAACCATGATCCAACGCATGGTGGGTTCGCACAAGTCTAACTGACACAACATGATCTTTTTCGCACTATGGGCTTATCGAACTTCCGTCAAAATTGCCATTGGATTTACCCCCTTCCAATTAGTTTATGGATTGGAGGTAGTCCTACCAATAGAGTACGAAATTCCATCCCTCAAACTTGCAGTTGAACTTCTCCCTAACAGTACTGCTGAGGAAGAACGCTTCCTCTACCTGGAAAAACTCGATGAGACTCGCTGCGATGCTGCTCTTGCCAACGAGGCACATAAGAAATGCATCAAAGCGCAATATGACAAATCGGTAGAACCTCGCATCTATAACGAGGGTGATTTGTTCCTCACATACGAGCAAAGACATGATAAGCTGGGGGCAGGAAAGTTCAAGTTCATGTGGCATGGACCCTACATAGTGAAGCGTGTTCTGGAGAAGGGAGCCTACGAATTAGAAGACCACGACGATATATCTTTAGGTGAACCCCGAAATGGGCTTTACCTAAAGAGGTACTATGCCTGAGCCTTTTCATGCATAAGTACATTGTATATACTGTACATGGCGTGTGTGTTTTTGTGTGGTGTGATGCTTTTGTTTAGTGTGTCTAGATCTTGTTTTCACTTCTTATACCATGTTCTGTCTGCATGTGCAATGGAAACTTGCTCCGGATTCGTGGATGGCACCAACCGGCATACCCGTAACCTTGCTTCAGTAGCCTGGGTACTTTATTCCCCGACAGGTGAGCTTATCAGCTCAGGAGGAAGTTGTCTAGGTTTCACAACCAACAACGCCGCAGAGTATCAGGCGGTGATTGGAACCCTAACCGACGCTCTTTCCTTGGGTATGGACCACGTTGTTATCTATTTGGATTCACAACTAGTGGTTTCTCATCTTAACTGGATTTATGCTATCCATGACCCTACTCTACTCCGTCTCTACAGAAGAGTCTGTCTTTTGGAAAGGTCCTTTGAATCTATTCAATACCTGCACATTCCACGAGATATGAACGCAGTTGCTGACTCGATGGCCAATTTCATTCTAGATCGGTATATTGCACATACATAACATTTGTATAAAGTATAAAAGCATACATAACATGTAAATCATCCATTGTATAAGCAAACATGTAAACAAGATCGCATTAATCATCCATTAAAACACATAAGGTATAAAGCCACCGAAAATGTATGTATATATATAAATCCATACAAAAGTACAAAATGGTAGTGCTGATACAAAATCTGAAGCATGCCAGCTTTTAGTAAGAGTCATCTCTACAAAAAGTATAAAGCCAGTAAGATTTCAGAGTATACATGTACAAGCCATGTTCCTAAACCCTACGCCGCACGACCCTAGGACGCTCAGCCCTAGGTTGAGCATGATAACAGACAACGACCCTCGTCACCTTTTGGAGCAGCGTGCCGAAACGAGCTGATACCCCAACTGTCAACTCATGATATCGAAGGGGTAATTCATGTACAATAGGCTCTGGAATGTCGGAAGTCATCCCCTGGAGATTCTCCTCGATCACCTCTTGCTCCTCAAGATCATCACGGGCCGCGGGCTCCATCTCTAGCAATCCTCCTCTCCGCACCTGGAGGGAGACTCCCAATGGTCTCTCTGGACCCACGTCTGCAAAGGAACATGTAAACATCATCAACACTACTACTACAAAAAAAATCATAAAATGTATAAAATATAAAAACACAAGCAGTGGTTCTTACCTATGTCATCCCACTGCATCCCCTCTGGAAGCACTAGGTCAAGATCTCCCTAGAAGTCTGTACCGGCATATGGATAATCCTCTACCATGAGGATCTGTGCCTGCAGCCGTGAGAAGAACCCAGTACCGAAATTGACGATGGCCCCCCTGCAACCATGGCGAGCCATCGCATCTGCCCATCTCAGCATGTGAGGATCACGTACCTCCCGATCCTCGAAATCCAGTTGCGGGCGCAAGAGAGGTACCCGCTCCAACATGAAAGATACCATGATTGAGCCATATCCAAACTGCTTCAGCGCCCCACGCTGACATTTGGTCAACTGATCCTTGAGGCTAACGAGAAGCCCCTCGCACCAGTTAAACACTATAGGAGTCATTCAGTCCTCAACATACATCATTTGCGACTTCCTGGCCAAGTGAGCAGCTCGACTGCCAGCAGCTCACGCAATAGTGAAGAGTATCGCTTGTAAGTCCTTGTCCACAACATGCTTGATGGGAATTTTCCCACCAACCATTGTTGTACCCGGAGTACACCACTGATCTATCATGTCCTCGACCGAATGGTCACCACCCCATGACCCGGTCAAAGACACAGGATTGCCTCGCCGGGATAATTTTGTCAGAAAGTAGATGTCCTCGACATATATGGTAAGCGTGTGCTCACCTATCCAGAAGTGCTGCTGAATAAGGTCCCAACATTGGACCAGGTGTGTCAGTAGGTTGACTTGAGATCTCATCCCTGGCACTCGAAAGTACTTGAGTAGCCCGCACTTCCACAATGCTGCAACACTTTGTGGATTGTTTTCCACGTGCATATCCTCAAGCTCATGCTTGCGTTCTTGCCATTCAAGGACCATTGTGTCACTTCAAACCTGCCAAGTAAACCATTTAAACATATTTAGAACTTTTCCCTTTCATCCATAACTTTTAATTTTTGCTAGGTTTTGAGTTTCATTTAGCCGTTTGCGCTGGCACAGATCACCCATTCTGACAGTGCGCCATCGGCGCAGAACTCCCTTTCGGGATTTGCGCCGGCGCAGAGCCCAAATGGGCTGCCTGCACCGGCCCGTGGATGCAAACCTACCAACTTAAAACACTCAAAATCTACCTAAAAACATAAAAAAGAAAATTCTAATTCACCGAAAAGTTAAATGGGAAGGTTTAGGGTTACTTGTCACTGACGGCTCGCGAAATGATGGACCGTGGCTCCCGGAAACAGCAGTTGAAATTTGGCTCCAAACGGCACTTTGCACTCTCCAAATTTGGTAAAAAACAATTGTAATTTCTTTTCACTATTTCACCCATTTTATAACAAAAAATGGAATATTCCTTTTATATTTTGATGCTTTAGTGGGTTTTTTACTATAGTTTGGGTTATTTACTGAATTTAAATACTCGGTTAACCACTTTTGACCTATTTTTTGAGTTGCAGGTACCTCATTAATGCCATTTATCGACGTGGTAGTCATCTAGTAAGTATCGTCGGGTATGAACACTCTTCGAGCGTCTTTTTGTCATTATTTCGCTCATTAATGTAGATTATCAAATGACAACCGAGCTAAATCTTTGTTCTTTCTTATGTTCATTAAACGATGAGAATAAGTCACCAAGTTATAGTTTATCACTTTTTCAGGCTCGTTAAACTCCTACGAAAAAGGAAGCCCCCCGGAGTTTTCTTTAAGCTCTTTTCAGGCTCTCGAAATATGAAAAGATTGTCAACTGAACTTGATGTGTTCACGCTTGTTAAAGTATTTGAATGATCATCTTCCTGGTGATAGTTTACCCCCTTTTTCGGGCCAGGAGGCACTACTTACGAAAAAGGAATACTCTAGCCAATCATGACTGGAAGAGTCCTCTCTCGCGTTGTTTTACCCTTTTCCGGGCGAAGAGGCTAAGCTTACGAAAAATGACCTTTGGAGTCTTCTTTAGTTCTTTTTAGACTCTCTAAATATGAAATGACACCGAGTTTACCTTCTATGGACTCGTTAAAACTCAACATTGAAGGGCCCGCCTTGGGACGAACTCCTCCTTTCCCAGGTTCGAAAAATATTTGGGATTGGACTCGTCTATGAGATGAGCTATACCGAGCATCTAGTTACCCTCATCAAGCTCGTAAAAAACACATGAGGCACTCATAAGTCATGATGGGGAAAAATGAAAGTTTTTGTGTTACACCTTTATCTATGGCAGTACTTAGTCGCTTTTGAACATGGTACTCATTCTGCATTTTCGTTCAGTACTTGTCCTCGAGTCCTGTTAACTTCATGAGTCTTGTTACTCCTTTGGGTCATCCAAAGAATGCTTCCACCATCAGTTGCATTAGTAGTTGGTGTCATTCTCGTCAGGTCAACACTACCAAGTCATGCCATGCCCATCTTCAAGAGATGTATTCACCGCTCATCATTTGCAGTCAGTACACCTTCCATCATGTCTGTCTACTTTGAGTCAATCTTGCATGGTACTGTACCATCCGATCTACTCCAAACATCTGTTATCAAGTTTCGTGTCGATGATGGGGGATTCATCATGGCCCTCCTTCGACGGATTCATCCTTGTCGACTTCAACACATCATCCGAGGAATGAATCTAGAAACCAATCAAGTACCTTGGGCCTGCATGCCTCAATGGCAGGTTACCTCGCTTCGACATGAGTTTACATCATTAACTCTTGATTGAAAGATTTCGTCGAGCGTTCGACTTCAACTCATTCATTTGCGCTTGATGATATGTACTATGATACCTTGGGGATCATTGACATTAATGGTGATTTCCCTCGTGCTTGTTAACGGTACACATCAATGATCGGTAATCAAGTGGTTTCTACCATGTTCGACGTCAAGACATTTGTAATCACATGGATAGTTTCGTATCATTACGGGTTCAATTTTGAAGACCATGGGGAGTCATGTTTTACCCAAGTTGCGA
The DNA here is from genome assembly GCA_027924585.1 of Larix kaempferi. NCBI lineage: Eukaryota > Viridiplantae > Streptophyta > Pinopsida > Pinales > Pinaceae > Larix > Larix kaempferi. Next base: position 18,453,236 of record BSBM01000668.1, on the reverse strand, counting down.
TGGATATTTTTTGAGTCATATTACACGGATCCACTTTTGTATTGGTCATGGTTGTGTTATCATATCATCATGGATCTACGCTTGTGTCTAGTAGCCATGATTGTGTTCAGTCGGTCATTACTACCATGGATCTGTAATGTATTGGTTGGCAGCCATGTTGTGCATCATATGAGACTATGTTCTCAGAGTCAGTTGTACTGCAACAACGTCTTCTCTCCGACAAGTCCTTTCCATTTCCTCTATTAAAGCATTTTACTTGATTAGTTTTACCAGCTTCATGATTTGGGGGGCATTCTGTTACACCCAAAATATCACCATCATGAGTCCTATGTAATATCAGTGCCTAAATCATTGAAGTAACATGATCAAGCTAGTCATTTAGAGCAAGTTGATGTCCTTTATCCACACTCCTAATTAGGCCGGTGCAGGTTGTCTTTGAGCAAAGTGCGCCGACGCAGGTTTCCCTCATGCAGCATGCGCCAGAGTCAGTTTCATGGGATAAAGGTAACTTTCGAGTGAATTCTAGAAGTTGGATGAAGTGGATATCTATCCCTAACTCCTAGGTGAGTTGGCCTTCAGTTCGCTAGCCTTTGGGAAGGATCCCTTAACCCTCTCCCCATGATCCTCAACCTACTCTATCCATTTGGTCCTATAAATGCAAGATCCCTCTCCATCCTAAAGGGAGGAAGTCTATGGTACTCTTATGCTGGTGAAATTAGCTCAGTAGTTCAACACCCTAGTCTTGGAGGCACCTACTTCTCTCTAGGAGCTTTGGTTTGGCTTGTCGGAAGGAGATTGCGACATTGGGACATCAGTTGTAATCCTCTCTTCTATTGTGTTTCCCACTTTTTATACAGTAATATAAATGCTTTCCATAAATGTTATTGTGTTAATGATATTTATAGTTTACCTCCTCAACTGTTTACTTAGACTAGTTAGTGTTTAGGCATGTTTTACCGCTTGTATTGTTCCTATGTGTTTTGACAGGTCTTACAGCCATAGATCTGACGACCACGAAACTCGGAGCAATAACGAGGAGAAAGATCTATGAATCTGAGGTAAGATGCTTAATTAATCGATCTCTAACTAGATCTAGGAGAGTAGTTTCATATTCTGTCTCATTTGTTCTAGACATATATTGAGCTAGAGAGATCACGCCTTAAGTCCGCTTTTGGTAGATTGTCCGATAACAAATTTGGCGACCATACTGGGGATGTGTACGTTGATTTAAGTTTTCAATTTGAATGTCATATTCTTTGATTTCTTTGTTGTGAAAATCCTCACAGCAGATCTAAGAGATGATGTATACCTCACAAGAGTAATTATGATTAAGTAGGAAAATAGAAGAAGAGTGAACAATACAGTATAATGAGCAACATAATGATATGGTACAGTAGAACTCAGATAGAATCAATAATACTTCACACACACTAATTAATTAATCACCGTATGGACAAATAAATAGTACAATGGTAGAGAGGATTCGAATGCCTAAGGTGGCAATTCGAATTAGCCTCTCAGAGTGATCATAAGATCAATAGAGTGTCATCGGAGCACAACTAGGTGTCCTCATGATCATCGGAGCGCAACTGAAAGTCTTCATCATCATTAGTGGAGTCATCAATGCTCAAGTAACTGTCAACCATCAGTCAAACTAACTCTGGTAGGTGTAACTGAGTGTAACTCAATGTAACTAAGTGTAACTGACTGTAACTGAGTGTAATTGACTGTAATTGACTGTAACTGAGTGACAACTGGACTGGTAGGTGAATAAGGGCGAGTTGCTCCCTAAAATCAAGGAAGAAGGGCGCATTAAGCAACTGGAGGGCTAAAACTGAATAGTGAGAAGCTCCTGGGGGCTGGCTAACTGAGGGCTAGGTGCTGGACTGATGACTGGGATGCATGCAAACCCTAAAGGTGCATGTATGACTGAAAATGTAAATGATCAAAATACTGGTGGGACTAGGATGGAGTATAGGAATATCCTAACACCCCCCCTTAATCCATCCTGGGCCCTGGTAACTAAGACCAAAGGTCACCCAATACAATGAATAATAACAATCAATAAACCAAGGAAGTGGGAAAATTTCATGGGAAACATACCCCCTCCTCAAAAAATAGACTGTAAGGCACACATAAAAATAAATGCTCTAAACTCAAGCATGTGTGATGCTTGGTCATATGTCTGGAGGTATCTTCTTCTTGGGAAGAAGTGGATCATGCTCAAAAGGCATGTGCTTGTACTTTCTCTTCAGATCGAATGTGATGAGAACAAATCCAACAGTATGAGAATGATCCTTGAACCTGTGATTCGAATCAGATGAGGTAGGATCAAATTTGTGAAAGTGCATATAGTCTTTTGTATTCTCCTTCGAACCACCATGGGTGAGATTATGCAAAAAATAACTATTACATGTTTGCTTGAAATCAAAATCAGATTTAAGACTTAGAAAACAGTTTCTTGAGATCTCCTTTGAACTAGCAGGGGTGAGATCAAAACTATCATATGCATGAGAAATTTTCCCAAGCAGTAATTGCTTAGAATCCAAATTAGATCCAAGACTTGAATCATGGTTTCTTGAGATCTCCTTTGAACCATGAGAGGTGAGATCAAAACCAGTAGATGCATGAGAAATTATCCCAAGCGAATGGTCACAGTTTCTTGAGATCTCCTTTGAACCAACAGGGGTGAGATCAAAACCATGAGTTGCATGAGAAATATTCCCAAGCGAATGGAAATTTCCATATTCTTCAATGACCTTCTGAAAGCATGGAATTATGATCATATAGTAGTATAAAAGAGGAGATAGCTGGAGAGGAGCGAATGCATTACCTTTAGTAGCTATTTTGACCTCTGAAATAATCATGTGATCATGATGCAAACCAACAGACTCTGGTGCAAGAGAGGATTTAGGACCTTCTGCAATATCTAGAGTGTGAGCTGGCATAGAAAGAGAAGAAAGTTTGAGCATGAGTGGAGAATCTGCAAGTTCTTTGTCAACAATTTCAATATGAGATGATACTGGTTCATGATCTGAGAGACCATCAAGAGGAGCGAATGCATCACTTTGATTGCTTTCGAATGGGTTAGGACCAAGTCCTTCATTCTTTCTGCCAAATTTTTCATCCAGGTGAGCCCATATCTCTTTTGGAGTCCATAACTCCTTTGGAGTTTCAACACCATTACGGTAATTGAATTGGAATCTCTGGCGTGCAAACAAAGAAAACATTATTGCTGCAAAGTGCATGTCACTTTTATTTAACCAGTCAATCTTCTCTTCAGGGGATTCGAACTCTCTTTCAAAATAACAATAAAAAAGATCATGGATCTTCAAGTCTGCTATCATTCTTGGTTTCCATTCATCATAGTTGAGTGGATCAAGAGGAGTAATTCCTGATGAATATATTGAAGCTGTAGAGGACCTGCAAAAACAATATAGAATAACTACAACTGCTACTGCTGCAAAAATGCAGAAACTGCTGCACTCGAAATCTTGGTAATAACCTGCAAAAAACTCTCAAGAATGGAGATAAACAATACTCTCAACATGCTCTGATACCATGTGAAAATCCTCACAGCAGATCTAAGAGATGATGTATATCTCACAAGAATAATTATGATTATGCAGGAAAATAGAAGAAGAGTGAACAATACAGTATAATGAGCAACATAATAATATGGTACAGTAGAACTCAGATAGAAGCAATAATACTTCACACACGCTAATTAATTAATCACAGTATGGAAAAATAAATAGTACAATGGTAGAGAGGATTCGAATTCCTAAGGTGGCAATTCGAATTAGCCTCTCAGAGTGATCATAAGATCAATAGAGTGTCATCGGAGCACAACTAGGTGTCCTCATGATCATCGGAGTGCAACTGAAAGTCTTCATCATCATCAGTGGAGTCATCAATGCTCAAGTAATTGTCAACCATCAGTCAAACTAACTCTGGTAGGTGTAACTAAGTGTAACTGAGTGTAACTGAGTGTAACTGAGTGTAATTGAGTGTAACTGACTGTAACTGAGTGACAACTGGACTGGTAGGTGAATAAGGGCGAGTTGCTCCCTAAAATCAAGGAAGAAGGGCGCATTAAGCAACTGGAGGGCTAAAACTGAATAGTGAGAAGCTCCTGGGGGATGGCTAACTAAGGGCTAGGTGATGGACTGATGACTGGGATGCATGCAAACCCTAAATGTGCATGTATGACTGAAAATGTAAATGCTCAAAATACTGGTGGGACTAGGATGGAGTATAGGAATATCCTAACATTTGCGAGCCATTTCTTTTGCCTCCTGAGCCTCTTTCACCATCAGATCTTCTTGTTGAAGGTCTGTTAGCTTTCTCTGAGTCTATGGGTTTAATTATCAAACAATCTCATTGCTCATCCTTGGAGATCCGGAGCGGCAAGCACGAAAGACAAATCAGGCAATCCAAAGGATGTAGAGGAAGCCAAAGTGATCATTCATAATGTAGAGAGAGCTAAAAGACCGCACACAGAAGAAACAATAGACACACGAGCCCAATTTGGCAAGCCAAAGGACGCAGAGGGAGCCGAAATGATTAGTCATTCAAGACAAATTCTCTTGTAATATAAATATGGGGGAAAGGGTACTAGAGAAATGAATTTGCTAGTGAAATAGAGACTAGATACATTGTGTAAGAGAACTATTTTTCTGCTAATGAGGAAGGACCTGTTCACTGGGAAAAGCTTGCACAAATTTTTTGCGTGGAATATGTGACTAACATATCAAAACTATTTCTTCTTCTATTCATGTTCATGTTGTGAGATCTTTCTAATTTTGTTGAACTATTTCAATGGCGATGAATGATTTTACTTATCTATGTAAATGTCTGTGTGATAACAGAGTAATAAATTGGTTTAATCATAATCAAAGCTATATTTGTAATTTTTCTGCTGTGAATGTGCATACTTTATCTTACTACAGCTATATGATGGATTTGTATAAGCATTCTCAGATTATTACTCTTATTTAAACTCGCTCATTGCAAGGATAGGTTAGTTAGTTTAGAATAGAGTTAGCTAATTGATAAGGTAGAAGTGGTAAGACGGGAGGTAAGAACCTATGCATCACTTGTGAGGCTTCTTCCTGTCAATTATAGGTTAAATGCATTAGTGAGGTTAGAAGCACTTTCATATTCATACCCTTAAACATAAAATATAAACGGCGGGCCAGGCCGCAACTGGTACATAAATTAAACATACACACCTACAGTATTCGGACAGTTAACCGGACGGATTCCCCATACCAAACAGTGAGTGATCTAATTGGGATTATTCATTGGGGAGAATCCCTACTGTCGATGCTAGGATTTTTCGAGCATCAACAATTTTGGCGCTAGAAGGAAGGATGTAAGTGCATGCCTGGCAGAGGAAATCTATTTTCAAGAGGAGATTTCTATGGGTCTCCATTGGAAACAACCCAACCAGAAGAATTAATTTTCGAAACTGATTATCAAGAAAAGTTGGATTCTGAAACTGATCATACTGAACATTTATGTTGCATTCCCTCACATAGAAGTAGACAATTTCAGGAGACATACTAGATCATACGTGAGGAAACTTGGTGGATTATTAATGGTACCTTTACTACCTAGAAGGAAAGCTCCTAGAAGACAAGTCGTTTAAAATAGGGATTTCATGCTTGTGGAATCGTTGGAAGAATTAGTTGATTTATCATTTACAAGATATACTAGATACCATTAATCAATTGAGACCTAATTCTCCGGAAACAAACAATTCTCCACACACACAGACTCTTACACCACCCCACAAACCTCCACATTCTCCTAGGCATATTGCTAACATGGCTCACAATGCCAATCAACAACTTGCATGGAGAGCTAGAGGACCACTCAACGTAGCTGCTCCTTTGCATGATTTACCTAAGCATCTGGAGCGAGTGCTACCTAGTTTGACCATGGAAAAGGGATCTCTGCTGAAGATCACCTAAAGAGCTTTTACTTAGCATTGAATCTGTTAAATGTGGAACATGAGGATGTAGTGTGCAGGTTATTTCCTTATACCTTTTAACCTAGAGCGTCGTCCTGGTATTTTAGCTTGCAAACTAATTCTATAGCAGATTGGGAAAATTTCGAAAAGGTTTTTGTGAATAAGTTTGGTAACCCAAAAACTGTGGCTTCACTTATGAAAGAATTGTTGTCTATGCAGATGGAAAAGAAGGAGAAGGTACAAGAATTCAACCAGAGATTTACCACAACATTTTTGAATAGTTTCAGCGCTGCAACGAAACCTGTTGAAGAATCATTGGTACAATATTATACTACAATGCTTCTCCCATCCATAGCCATGTTTGTCAAAAGATCTGTTAAAACTACTTTAGCAGAACATTATGAAGAGGCGAAGAAAGTAGAAACAAACATAGATAGTATTATCAAACATTCTGTGGATTTGGAAGTAAAACCTACAGTAAATAAGAAGCCTTTAATATTGAATAGACCTAAAGAAGAATCTTCAAATGAATTAGAAAATGTGGTCAAAATGGTTCAAAAGTTGTCCAATAAAATAGTATATTTGGAAAAGGATAAGGAAGCTAGTTCTTCAGTAATAAAACCATTTAAACCTTTCTATAAAAAAATGGAAGAAATCACACAAACACAACCACCATCAAATAATTCTGTTGTTTTTAATTTGAAGCAAGTTGGCATGGATCACTTTTGCACATTTCATCAAGTGCACCATTCCGAAAATAGTTTCCCATAGTGGATTAATTCAATGACTCTGGTTATGAATCAATTATTGGATACACAACTAACATATCACGAAGATCAGGAAGAAGATCAATCTAATGAACCAGAAGATCAAAATGAAGAAACCACATTGGTATTATGGGATTGGGCACCAACTTTCGGTTTAGATGAAGAAGAAAAGGTGGAAGAAATACAAATATCATATGTGGATTATGCTACTAGAAGTAAGGGACCAATAGAAGAGCAAAGTATGGTATTGCCAAAATGAAGACATCCAAAGAAAACATAAAGAAGAATAACAATATAAACCAGTCACAACCAAAAGCAAATTCTGGGATCATTAAGGAAACAAACCTATTAAGCAATAAACAAGTAAACCCTATAGTTAGCAGATCTGATAGTGGTAAAAAGGTTGGAGGAAATCATAATATGGGATATGACATTATAGGAGATATCAAGAAAACTAAAGCAAATATATCTCTGTTTGAATTGTGTAACCTGCCACAACAGAGGAGAAAATTATTAGTAGCTTTTGACGAAAAATCAAGCAACACATTAGATAAACAGTCAGAAAGGGTTGAGTTTGATACCGAGATTGACGAAGCAAGTATCGGTGGAAAATAAAAATCTCAAAATATTCCTTTCCTTTTGACTTTTGAAATCTATAATTGTAATGTGCATAATTGCTTGGTAGACTTCCGGGGCTTCATCTAACATCTTGCCACTATCTGTTTACAAAAAGATTAATGGACAACCCATAACATCCCCTTCTCGGATTATACAACTATACAGGTTTGATGTTAAAGTTATTGGGGAAATGAAAAATGTCTTGATCAGATTGGCTGCAGACCCAAGAGTGTGGCAATTTATTGATATTATGGTAGTGGATATACTAGAAGCTTATAGGTTAATATTGAGTAGATATTGGTCAAATAAGTTGAACGATTATTTCACAATAGATTGGTCTCATTTATGGTTGCCTTCTCAGAATAAGCATAACCAAATTAAGGCATTGAGGGAACCTCATATGAAACATAATGTGACTCAGTTAGAAGGAAAACATGAGCCAATGAATTTTTCATCTTTGTTTTTGGGAAATTATTTTTTAGAAATTGAGCCAGGGAATTATTAGGCAGAAAATGCTGGCCATGATTCAGACAACCAATCCGATCTCCTTCAATTTGCACGGGCTGATGATATTCATTGTAACATAGTAGAATTAGTTATTGTCTTAGATAATCATACTAACATAGTTGAGTTAAATGATAGATTTTGGATTTTATACTTTGATGGCTCCAAAACACAAGAGGGAGCAGGAGCTGGTCATGTTCTTGTTGATCCTCAAGGAAACAAACAATTTTTCTCTTGTAGATTAGAATTTGAATGCACAAATAATACTGTTGAATATGAAGCTCTAGTTCAGGGTCTTAAAAAGGCCATTGATGTGAATGTTAAGAATTTAAAAGTTTTTGGTGACTCGGAAATAGTTGTTAGGAAAATAAGAAACATCATTTATTGTGTATATCCACACTTGAAAGGGTATCGGTCCGAAGTATGGAATTTAATATCAAATTTTAATGCTTTTAACATAAATGCCATTCCTAGATTACAAAATGCCGCTGCTGATTTACAAGTTGTTTATGCTTCACGATTAGTACCAACTAATAACAAATGTTTTATCGAATTGCTTTTCAGGCCATCTGTGCCTAATAACATTACAAATTTGAGAGTGTTCGATGATGATATCAGTTTTTTGACAAATGAAGATACCTTCAAAGAATCCATTATTGAAGAAGACGAGCACCAGTCAGAATTGCAAAATAAGGATACCAGCAAAGCAAATTTTATGCCAAAAGGAGTACAAACTCTTGAAGGATTATTTGACTTACAACACAAGTTCAGGAAGCCTGCAAATGCCAAGACAAATAGGTCCTCGATGCAATATGAGTTGGTGATATTAGGGACAAAAAATGAACCTAAATTTGTTAATTTGGGAAAATGTTGCTCACCTAGCGAGAGATGCAAATTTATTAAACTTTTTCAGCAGTACAAGGATTTTTTTTTCATGGACATATGACGAGTTAAAAAATTACGATACACGCATCATACAACATGTGATACCCATAAAACAAGGAGCAAAACCATTTCAACAACAATTCCGGAAGATGCATCCTACACTTGAACCTTTAATACAAAAGGAATTAAAGAAGTTGCTTGATGCTAAAATTATCTTTAAAGTTCGACACTCTGAATGGGTGGCCAATTTGGTGTCTGTAAGAAAAAAATCAGGAGAAATAAGACTGTGTATTGATTTTCGAAATTTGAACAAGGCATCAGATAAAGGCAACTATCTGGTCCTACCCATGGAACAGATGGTATCAGGATAAAAAATGTTCTCCCTATTGGATGGATTTTCAGGTTACAATAAAGTATTAGTGGCCGAGAAGTGATCGAATCAAGACTACCTTTCGCACAAAATGAAGAACATTCGCTTATAGAAGAATGCCTTTTGGCCTTATGAATGCTACAGCCACATTTTAAAGGGCTATGGACATTGCATTCCGAGGTTTGGTCGGCCATTGTGTTGTTATTTATTTAGATGATGTGACAATTTTTTCTAAGAAAAGAGAAGATCATGCTTTCCATTTAAAACAGATTTTTGAACATTGTAGGAAGTATGGTATTTCTTTGAATCCAAAGAAAAATATTTTTGCTGTTCTTGAAGGAAAATTGTTAGGGCACATCATCTCTAAAGAGAGAATCTCTATAGACCTAGAAAGAATTCAAGCTATAACTCAGATTCCCATGCCCCATAATAAGAAAACTATGCAATCATTTATGGGCACAATAAACTTTGTGTGAAGGTTTGTACTAGATTTTGCACAAATTATAAAACCCTTGCAACAGATGGTGAATCAAAGTGTGCAATTCAAATGGACTGATATTGAGAAGAACACATTTAAGGATATAAAAAATGCCATTGCTCATGCACCTTCATTGAGCAGTCCAGATTTTGAAAAAGATTTTATTATATATACATTTTCTTCAGATTATTCTCTTGCAGTAGTGCTCATACAGAAATGAGAGCAAGGAGATGAATACCCAACATTTTTTATGAGCATTGGGTTACAAGGAGCTGAATTGAACTACCCAGTTGTAGACAAACAAGCATATGCAGTTTTCAAGGCAGTGAAGCAGTGCAGACCTTACATTCTGAAAAATAGAACAAAGGTTATAATACCTCACCCAACTGTCAGATCTCTTTTTATTCAGAAGGACTTGGGAGAAAGACGATGAATTTGGGTGACTGCACTACAAGAATATGACCTAGAATTTAAACCAACTAATATCATCAAAGGTCAAGGGTTATGTAAGTTGCTTACTAAAAATCAAATTGATGAAGATCATGGATGGGAAAATGAATCAGAAATGAATCTAATTGAAGTATGTTCCACTTTCACCACTCCAGAGTCTTAGTATAGATATTTGATTCATTATCTTCAAAATGGATATTTACCAGAACATTGGAATTTGAAGCAAAGAAGGGCACTCCGATTAAATTCAACATCGTACCAAATAATAAATGGAATACTATTTAGAAAGAATTACGATGGATTTTTTCTCAGATGTCTCGAAAAGGATGATGCCGAAAAAGTGGTAAAGAAGTTACATGATGGCCCTGTAGGGGAACATTATTCCGGGGACACTAATGCTCATAAAAGATTGAGAGTTGGATATTATTGGCCCAATATTTTTAAATATGCTCATGCTTATGCAAGGAAATGTGATGTATGCCAGAGAAGTGCTGGTAGAATTACCAAAATCAGCAGAACCACTACAACCAGTTATCATTTCAGAACCATTCGAGCAATGGGGTTTAGATATCATTGGGGAAATCAATCCCAACTCTTCATTGCAACACTAGTATATTCTCACCGCCACTGATTATTTCACGAGGTGGACTGAAGAAAATCCTTTACGCAAAGTAAATGAAGATGTGGTCATCAAATTTTTGCAAGAAAACATTATAACTAGGTTTGGTGTTCCAATTTCGTTAGTTTTTTATAATGCATCTTATTTTACTTCTGTTAAGTTAAGTGCATTTGCTATGGAAAAAAGGAATTAAATTGCATTATTCATCTAACTATTATCCTCAAGGGAATGGGTTGGCAGAATCCACCAATAAAAATCTCATACGAATATTGAAGAAAACAGTTATTGAAAACCAAAGAGATTGGCATGTAGCCCTTCCCAATGCTTTATGGGAAGATATGGTCACTCCGAAAGACGCTTTAGGGGTTTCTCCTTACACCTTATTCTATGGAAAATAGGCTATTCTCCCCCCAAACATACTACTCCCTTCCCTACAGTTAGCTCATGCATCTCGAGGATCAAATAGTGAAACCATGCAGTCACGAATTAATACTTTGCTAAAACTTGAGGAAGCACGACAAAAGGCCAAAGATAGGTTCAACCGTCACCAAGACATTATTAAAAAATGGTTTGATAAACAAAAGACTGGCAATAAAACTTTTGAGGTAGGAGACCTAGTTCTAAAGTGGGATCATCCTCATGAAGAAAAGGGAAAACATACAAAATTTCAACAATTGTGGCTTGGTCCTTATCAGATTGTGGAGAAGCTTGACCCAAAAAATTATAAGTTACAAGATTTACAAGGGGAGAAAGAAAACCTCCCTGTCAATGGCCTAGCACTCAAACACTATTTTTCTTAGATTTATGGAAACTTGTTGTACATAAATAATTTTGTTGATTTTAGCCTTTTGTTTGATTTCATTTGTTTTCATCTTAGGATAGTTAGTTTCAACCTTATCTCATGTTATGTTGATTTTGCTTTACTTGCTTGGTTTTGTTTAATAAAACTCAGCTCAGCTTTCATAGTGATGCAAAAATGCAGAAATCTGAACAATCTCATGTGAAATGTTGATAATCACCAAAAGGATTAGAACTTGCTTCATAACAAAATGAATTCTTTTTTGTAAAAACAATGTCATTAGTGATTTTAATTGTTGTTTTTTTTAAAAAGGGGAAACCTGCTTCATGTTTTATGTTGTGTCAATGGAAACCCTGTGAAATAATCAGAATCTATGAATTCTAAATTACTATCTTGGGTCTCCACTCACTTACACATACATAACCATCTTAGGTAGCCTACTATAACCGACCCATGGAAAGGAAGAAAGTCTTGCAGATGTATGGCAATTAAAATGATCCCATGCTATGAAAATTACAGCCAAAAAGCTTATAATGAAGAGTCAAAATTTCTGAAAAAAGTTTCATCTCCATCAAAGATATGGTTTTGAAAATAAATACATCCGATTAAGAAGATTGCCCAGATGATAATTCCAAAAGGTTCTTCTTCGTCTGTGAGTATGAAAAACAGAAAAAACTCATCACTCACACAAAAGGACATTATGGATGAAAAAACCCACGTCAAATGTTGAAGACTGAAGAAAACTATTTGTGAAAGACTCGGACGATAAAACTTGTCAAAAGAAAGCATATAAAGAAATGCTGATAGCGTGGGAATGAAGAACAAACGAATACATCTATCTGATTTTGTTACGATCCCGTGGAGTCATATGTAGAGGTAACCAAAATACGAGACTAATAATGAACTCCATATTATGGCCTCAGGAGAGTGGTTATGAAATCTGGTCTAGGTTACTCTATTTCCCAAATAAATGACCAATATGATTCAAGAAGCTCCTCTCCCTGCCCAAAACATTAGCCTTTAAAAATCCTGATAAAATGATAAGGGCATAGTTTTACAATTAGAATTAATAACATACAAACAATTGTGGTCCTAAAACGAGTTTTTTTAGAGATCTGTGTCCACCAGCTAGTTGCCAATTGTTGCAGTGGCAGCCCGATCCCCAAATTTTTTATAAAATTGTAGGGCCCCTCCTTTTATTTTTTATTTTACTTAGAGTTTGTTTCATCCTAGACATACTTACCCTTGACACTTAGATTTTTATCGAAAAAAAACCCAAAAAAAGCATTCCCACATGTTAAATTGTGGATTGCGAAAGTGCAGATTGCATTTCTGACTGTTTGAAATTGTTTCCGCAATCCCGCATTGATGAACTCTTGCATTCCCAATTGCGGATTGCGGGTTACATTGCTGACTTTCCAAAATTTGCTCTCGCAATCCTGCAAGCCCGAATTTCTGCCTTTCCGCATTTCCGATTGCGGATTGCATTTTCGACTTTTTAAAACTAATCCCATAATTCCGCATCCCGCATTCTCACTTTTCCACATCCCGCTTTTCTGCATCCCGCATCTCCGCGTTCCCGCATTTTCGATTGAGGATCGCGGATTGATTTTCTGTTTTTTTAAATTGATCTCCTGTATTCTACATGTCCGCATCCTGCTTTTCCGCATTCCGTAGTCTCGCAATCCCGCAGTTTCGCTTGCGAATTGCAGATGGATTTTTTTTGACTTGCTGGAATTGTAATCCGCAATTCCGCACTCCTGCATTCCCACATGCCCACATTACGGATTGCAGAGTGCAAAAGGATGATTTTGGTAATTTTCGAAGGCCTTTTCCGACCCTCCAGCTCTGCGCTAGTTATCATTTTTCACGTCGAAACAAGATCGTGGAAGGATGAATCTTCTGTTTTGCAAATAATATTGAAAAATCATTCCTTTGAAATTTGTATTATGTTCATTATCACTTTGTTTAACAGTGAATTGTTCTTATGCATTGATTGTGAATTATTCTTATGCATTGATCTTGTAGTTTCCCCAGGACGCAGAGGAAGCTGAAAGGCTGTGAGCAGAAGGAATGACAGGCACAAAAAACAAATAGGGAAACCCAAAGGACACAAAGGAAGCCGAAATGATCATTCATAACACAGAGGGAGCCGAAAGACCACGCGCAGAAGGAGCGACAGGCACAAAAGACAAATCGGGCAATCCAAAGGACGCAGAGGAAGCGGAAGTGATCATTCATAATGCAGAGAGAGCTGAAAGATCGCGCGTAGAAGAAACGGTTGAAACAAGAGCCAAATTTGGCAAGCCAAAAGACGCAGAGGGAGCCGAAATGATCAGTCATTCAAGGCAAATTCTCTTGTAGTATAAATATGGGGGAAATGGTACTAGAGAAAGGACATTTTCTAGTGAAATAGAGACTGGATACATTGTGTAAGAGAACTATTTTTCTGCTAATGAGGAAGGACCTATTTGCTGGGAATATCTTGCACAGATTTTTTGTGTGGAATGTGTGACTAACAGATCTCAAAACTATTTTTTCTTCTATTTATATTCATGTTGTGAGATCTTTCTAATTTTGTTGAACTATTTCAATGGTGATGAACGATTTTACTTATCTATGTAAATGTTTGTGTGATAACAGAGTAATAAATTGGTTTAATCATAATCAAAGCTATCTTTGTAATTTTTCTGCTGTGAATGTGCATACTTTATCTTAATAGCTATATGTTGGATATGTATAAGCATTCTCAGATTATTACTCTTATTTAAACTTGCTCCTTGCAAGGATATGTTAGTTAGTTTAGAATAGAGTTAGCTAATTGATAAGGTAGAAGTTGTAAGACGGGAGGTAAGAACCTACGCATCACTTGTGAGGCTTCTTCCTGTCAATTACAGGTTAAATGCATTAGATTAAAAGCACTTGCATATTCATATCCTTAAACATAAAATATATACGATGGGCTGGGCTGCAACCGGTACATAAATTAAACGTACACACCTACGGTAGCCGGACCATTAACCGAACGGATTCCCCATACCAAACAATGAGTGATCTAATTGGGATTATTCATTGGGGAGAATCCCTACTGTCGATGCTAGGATTTTCCAGGCATTAACATATCACTAAAGTACTTTTTGAATTGAGGCACAATTAGGTGTCAAACAACATCCCATGAATACTTTATCTGATTTAGATAGCTTATTAAGGAGACCAATTGGCATGTTCGAATTCCCAAATGTTGATTGAATAGTTGATTCATATGAATTTGAAACTTAGGGCAGGTAGGAGTGGGTGGGGTCATATTTTATCCTAGAGGAAAAGTAGTGAATTCATATGCTTGGGGCCTAGGAACAAAAACCAACAATGAGGCATAATGGATTTCTCTTTATCAAGGTATGGAAATAGTCTCTCAGCTAAGTATTTAAAAAAATTCACATATTTGGCGACTCCAAGTATGTGATTCAAAATATGCACAAACATTTCAAGGAAAACTCATCAAGCTGTGGGAGGATCCACAAGCCACATTCTTAACCTTGTCAAGCCTGTCAATGTTGTTTTCTATCATGTTAAAAGAGAGAATAATAACCTGGCTGATGAATTAGCCAATCAAGGCTCCAAGAATGAACAATGAATAATTGACTACAAGAATCAAGCAAAAGTTAGAAAATGGATCCCATGACCCTTGATCAAATAATGCTTCTCGGAAATGCACAAGGGGCCTTTGGAAATATGAAGAATATTAGGAAAAAAAAGGGAAATGTATTGACCCTTGCATTAGGCATTCTCCTCGCGAGTCATTGCATTTGGAAAATAACTGGTGAGCCTCATGCAGCTCGGGCACAAGGCAAGAAAATTTATGTGGCAGGAAGGCGTGATGATAGTTTAAATGCCATTGAAGGCGTCAGTCAGAAATCCCCCTCCTCCATGTACGCTCGCACATATGCACTGTTGGAGAGTTATTGCGACATGAAAGGTGAGATTATGGATCTATTATGCCGCAGGAGCAACCCAGAAGGGCATTTCATTTGCAGTGGAAGCTTGTGGGGGATTGCAAGAGTATGGAAGTGAAACATTGTTAGGAACCTATGTCAACCCTCCTCTTTACTATGTTAATATATTGTTGTTGGACGCATATGCTTTGTAAGTCATCCTGTAGTATTTGTTGATTCGTAGTTTATATTAGCCCATAGTATTGACCCATAGTATTGGACGCATATTCTTTGTAAGTCGTCCCGTAGTATTATATGTTCCATGGTTTTGACTCATAGTATTAGGCATAGACTTAGTATATAAGGGTGTGTTGAGGTCATTGAAGGCACCGTGAAGTTAATTGTATTGAGCTTGCTCAAAGGAGGTTTCCCCCTCGAAGTGGCCCATGATCAATATAAAAGTGATTATGTTCTATTATTTTTGATATCTCGTGTATTTGCATTAATTAATTATTGCAGGTTCATCACATCTGGTATCAGAGCACTTTCTTGGGCCCGTTGGGTGGAATTTCTGCCAAATTTTTTTTCGCATCTGTTGCAGCTTCGGATTTGGGAATAATCCCTATCCGCTTAAACTGTGGGAAGTACTTGGGCATAAGCTCTAAAAATCATTGTGAGGAGTACCACAGGAACCCCAAAGCAGCTGGCCCATTGAGAGGACTTGCCAGCGAAAAGGGCAACGACCCCTACCTGATTGACTAGTTCCCACCCGTGAGGTAAACCAAGAGCTGTCATTTGTGGAAAAGTGGTTATCAGTTTTACCTGAGCCGTGGAGTGAGGGGTACTGCCCTAATACGCAAGCCGTTAGACAGCATTGGTGGCCGAGTGAAACACTTGAACTGTTAGGAAGCCGTACATACCTGGGGTCCATATCTATTTTTAGTTGAACTGTTGCCGATCACTTCCGCTCCAGATCCAGCCGTTTCAGATCTATTCTGAAAGTCGTTCCAGATCCAGTAGCCGTTTCAAATCCAGCCGTTTTCGATCCCTTCCGCGCCGTTGCAGATCCATCTGTTGCGGATCCCTTCCGCGCCGCTGTTGCCGATCCATTTCACTATTCAGTTTTTTCTCCATATCTACCTTGTTTTCACTCTGTTTCCCTTGAAATTTTCGGGGAACCCCTATCATTCCAGTCTGCATCTTTCATTCCTGAGGACCCTATCCCCAATTCCCCTTCCCAAAGCTTGAAATCCCACCTTTGTCTATTTTTAGGGTTTGCCATAACTTCCTCAGATTTCACCCAATCACCTTCAAATTTTACCACAGAGTTCCTTTCTGAATTTTGCTTCTTTGTCCCTCTCTGCCAAATTTTTTCATTCTATCACCCCGCTTCTGAAATCCCCCTTTTTGCTTTCTTGTCCTTTCGACAGTGTCCAAAATCTAGTCAAGCCCCAATTACCCATCAGATTGTTTCTCCAATCCAAATTTCCCTTTACTAAATCAGCTTATGTTTGTGTTTTTCTACCCCATTCCACCATAAAAAACAAACAAACAAACTTGTTATGGTTGTCACCCGTGCAGGAGCCCACACCATGGAGGAAGCACTTGCAGCCATCCAAACCAAACTCCAAGATTTGGATGAAAAATTATTCAGCGTCCATCTTCAGCATTCAGCCATGAACAATACCAGACAGCCAGAATCTTTTGCAGCCACCGGGTTCTCTTCTTCCAACAATTTTCGTGGGCCGAAGCTTGATTTTCCTCGCTTCAATGGTACTGATTCGACTGAATGGATATATCGAGCAGAACAATATTTCAGTCTGCATAATACTTCTGATGCCCAGAAAGTTCCACTTGCATCCTTTCATTTGGAACAGGAAGCCCTTCAATGGTACCGTTGGTACATCAAAGCTCATCCCGAACCAAACTGGACAGATTTTTGCCAACTCATTTTGCCACGATTTGGTCCTAGTGCTTTTGATGATTTCACAGGAGCACTCACTAAACTTCACCAAATTGGCACGCTGAGAGAGTATTAGACAAAATTTGAGAAATTGGCCAATCACACAGAAGGATTGTCTGATGAATTCTACAGGAGTTGTTTTATCAGTGGTCTCAAGGATGAATTCCGCTCAGAAGTCAAAATGTTTTGTCCCAACACAATGATGGAAGTCTTAGGGTTGGCTAAGCTGGCTGAGGACAAGATCGCAGCTCAACAACGCTCCAAACCCACCTTTGTTCCCTTCAGAAATATGGGTTCCCAACGACCTCCCATCACGCCTTCTCCTCAACCAACTCCTATCAATCATTTGTCTGAAACAGAAATGCAGGCACGCCGAGAAAAAGGGCTTTGCTATAATTGTGATGAGAAATTCACTCGAGGACATAGATGTGTTCAACAAAAGCTCTATCTCTTGGATGTGGATTCTCCGCCTGCCTTAGAACTTGGTGAAGAAGCTACATATACAGTAGATGATCAGGTCGACATTCAACACTTGCCTGTTGACACCCCATCTCAGGAGGACCCACCCGAGATCTCTCTCCATGCTGTAACCGGTGTCCCCACCCCACAAACAATTCGGGTCAAGGGATACTTCAAGAAGCTCCCTCTTACCATACTCATTGATTCTGGTAGCACTCATAACTTCATTGACCCTCGGATTGCCAAATAGGCTGATTGTTTTGTCCATCCTTGCTCCAACTTTGAAGTCATGGTTGCCAATGGGGGCACCTTACCTTGCAAGGGGAAGTGTCACAATGTGTGTATCTCTATGGAAGATTATAACCTACGCTCTGACATGTTTTCCTTGTCCTTAGGCGGATGTGATGTGGTTTTGGGAATTCAATGGTTACGCACACTTGGCCCCATCTTATGGGATTTTGCTGAACTTTGGATGCAGTTTAAAGTCAATGGGGCACAACACAAATTTATGGGCTTACAACCAGGGTCTCTCTGCATCATTAGTTCATATCGCCTGGAAAAAATCCTTAAGAAGAATTCACATGGTGTCATCGCTCAGCTCAATTCCATTCAGATGCACCCATCAACAGTCTCCACTACTTCCTTGGATAGATATGCAGGTATCTTTGCTGAACCAATGCGCTTGCTGCCTTCAAGAGACCTTTTCGGTAAGAATTTAGCCACATCTACATCTCAGCAGGAAATGATGGCTATTTTGCATGCAGTACAGAAGTGGCAGCCATACCTATTAGGGAATTATTTCTGCATCAAGACGGATCTCTAGAGTCTGGAAAATTTTCTGGAACAATGGGTCTCCTCCCCAACACACCTGAAATGGGTTATCCAACTCATGGGTTATCCCTATGTGATCACTTACAAGAAGGGTAAGGACAATATGGTGGAAGATGCTCCTTCTCGCACAATTGATGACCCAGTTTCTCTTACAGCTCTTTCTCTGCTTGTTCCAAATTGGTTGCAATATGTTCAGCAGGGCTCTCTCTTCTATGAACTCCATGCTTCTTCATCAACAGGGCACTTTGGGTTCTGCAAAATGTATGACCGGGAACAATGTAACTTCTTTTGGCAGGGACTAAAAATGACAATTCAATAGATAGTGGCTGACGATGATACTTTCCAAGTCAACAAGGGTGAAACGACACTCCTTTCAGGATTGCTCAAACCCTTGCCCATCCCTACACAGCTTTGGCCAACTATTTCTATGGATTTCCTAGCAGCGCTCTGGTGGTACAATACCACATCTCAAAGGACACCATATGAAGCAGTCTATGGAAAAACACCGCCAGTTCTTCTTCCATACACCCTTAGCAGCTCCCAAGTTCAGGAAATTGACTCGGTTCTTCGAAACCGCGATCAGATTCTTCTCTTTCTGCAGGACAATCTTCACATGGCCAGAATTCGCCTGAAACAACAAGCGGATCAGCACCGTTCTGAGCGCATTTTCCACGCAGCTGACAGGGTTCTTCTTCATCTACAGCCTTCCAAGCAATCCTCCTTGACACTCCAAAGGCGTCAGTGGCCCGAAATGCAACCCGAGGATGCTACCGGGGAACCACTCCTTCAGATTCTGCAGCAATTTCTCCAACTAAAGCTTTGAGGACAAAGCTTTTTCTAAGGGAGAGGGGATGTTAGGAACCTATGTCAACCCTCCTCTTTACTATGTTAGTATATTGTTGTTGGACGCATATGCTTTGTAAGTCATCCCGTAGTATTTGTTGATCCGTAATTTATATTAGCCCATAGTATTGACCCATAGTATTGGACGCATATGCTTTGTAAGTCGTCCCATAATATTATATGTCCCATGGTTTTGACTCATAGTATTGGGCATAGACTTAGTATATAAGGGTGTGTTGAGGTCATTGAAGGCACCGTGAAGTTAATTGTATTGAGCTTGCTCAAAGGAGGTTGCCCCCTCTAAGTGGCCCGTGATCAATATAAAAGTGATTATGTTCTATTATTTCTGATATCTCGTGTATTTGCATTAATTAATTATTGCAGGTTCATCACAAACATAGGAGTCGATAGAAGACATCATAAATCTTGAGGGGCTTTCTCTGAGCAAGGAGAATTCCACCTGTTTCCTTCTTGGGAGTTCTCTCAGACCTGGTATCCAAGGAAATTATTTCACTAAGGGCGAGGAACAATGGGGTGCGCACTCCTTAGTTGGAAACCATCTCACAAATGCAACAAGGGTTGAAGTAGACATGTCTTCCTAGAGTGAGATTTTTGCAAATTTAAGGGGAAATATGGAAGATTAGAAGAATATGCTCAAGGTGGTCCATGAATATGCCATGAGGGTTCTCCAGTTCATCTCATATCTATAAGAGGAAGTGCATCACAACTCAAATCGTTTGGCTTGTATGGAGTCCCGAATCAAAGACCTTGATGGCAATGTGAGGGATCTTATGGCGTCAATGGAAGAATTCAAGAAGGATTTAAGCCAATTGGTCAAGATGAACCACTGTAGCCACTTCTAGGACTCTCCTTACAATGAAGCACGACCTATGGATGAAGCCTTTGTTTTGGAGCCAATTTGTGGAATTTCATGCAAGCATGAATAGAAAGATGGTGTTTTACAGTATTTGATTTTGCATGTATTTTGTGTTTTTCTTTGTCAGCAGTTTATCAAGGTCTATAGCACCCATGCCCTGGAAGAGGAAGGAAAATTGTCTGGCAAGTTTTGGCAATATGTTGAATTATATGTAGAAGGGATTCTATCATTAGATGATAGAGTTTGAAGATCATTTTCCTATAGACTCTCTGTAAAGAACGGTTGTGCTCAACCTTTTTAATATAAATCTCTTTCCTGTTTCTGTTTAAAAAATATAAGACTTTGAAACTTGTAGCCTGATTATCATCATTGATATCCCCCTCTATCAGGTATAAGGTGAGAATAATGTGAAGGGTTCCAAGCTTGAGCTTCAGATTCTTTTTCAACCGTTCTTTCATCATTTTGTTATTGGTTGACCACTAACCAATTTCATCAATGTGGTGGTTTTGATTGACCATTAACCATTTTCACATGATCAAATTTCCTAGTGGTTTTTGGTTGATCACTAACCTTTTCACTTGATCAATGTACTCTCCTAATTTAGGTGAAAGAGTTACATTTTGTTTCTTCATTGCACTCCCCCCTCGAGCTGTAAGGGAGTACCTTTCTCCTTTCATTTTTCTACTTCCCCCTTGAGGTATAAGGGAGAAACAATTCATAATGGGCCACAATCATGTTCAAAATTATCATACGGAATAACTAATTGATTTTTTTTTTTTTTTTGTAGTTTCACTATTGAAATGTGTCTTCACCTGTGTCTGAACTTGGCGGTAAGAGTTACGCAAATTTTTGACTGCTGATTCCATCACCAAAAACTTATCCATCCATAGTGAAGTGTTCATTTATGAACCTTCTTCTTTTTTTGACATTTGTTTGAAAGATGATTTTTCTCCGCACAATGAAGACACAGATGGAGATCAAATCACTCTATCTCCAAATGGCCAACTCAATGAAAATGTTGACATTCATTAAGAATTTCAATTTTATCGTCAACTCCTTCATCAATTTGTTGAATATTCGAATCCTTGCCTCTTCAAATTTTTGGCAAGAAATTCTCAACCGTGGAAGTGAAGTGCTCTATTATAGTCGAAAATATGAAAGGCAACTTCCTTATCATATCCAAGTCATGTTTTGTGTTTGTTGTCACATATTTTTTCCTAAGGTTTAATGATAGGTTTGGAAATACCATTTTGTACTTGATGATGTTCTTCATTAATATTTTCTTCAAATTCAAATGCACTGCTACCATTATCACTCTATGCTTCTTCTTGTGACCCATTTTGAAAAATCATCTCCATCAATTCATCATTTATGACTTGATTCCTTCTCATGACTAGTTAAGGAATCATCAATCATAGTATCTATATCACCCAACTATACTAGGTAGTTTATATCACAAGTAGCATCAAATTTTGCATTAGATTATTTGTGTCACAAGTTGTATCAACCATTTGAATTAAGTCACCTGTGTCACAAGTTGCATCAATCATTTATTTATATTTTTAATTACTTGTATTTGAAGAAATTTGACCAATTGAGCCTTTATATCAAGTTGCTTGTGAAGATCAATCACTTGATTTTTCAAGTCATCTAAGGATTCTTGCAGTTCTTTCCTTTCTTGATGTGCATTTTGTAACCACTTTCCTCCTTTCCCCTTGTAGATTTCAATTGTCATGCTTGCTTGTACTTGTTCGCTTGCACTTGTTTGTTTCCACGCTTGCTTTCTCTTATGTCAACCTTAGGGTGTTGGGTATTACCGATCATGCATCCCAAAGTTTGATTTTAGAATGAATTGACTTTGATGACCTCCTTATTTAATTTCAGGCAGGTACTTTTTACAAGAAGTTGTCAAATGAATTACAAATACAAAGACTTCTAAAACCATTTAACCTTACCGATTCGATCTCAATGACTCAAAGACCATTGAATCAAAGAAATGATATTTTTTAATGGATTTACAATTCGATAGTTAGTGTGTTCGTTTGCCGAAATTAAAATAGTGATAAATACTAGATACAAAACATTAAGCATTCAAAATAAGTCATGCATCGCAAACAAGTACTCAAGCTGTACTTAAGATCGTCTTATTCAAATTTTCAATGGATCTACGACATGCTTACCACCACCCAAAAAAAAAGTGGATTAACTAATGTGGTACATGAAGCTTCCATTTATGCTTATTTTCTCATATCTTACAAAATATATCTTTTGGTTCTCCTCTCAAGGGCTTTAAAAGAACAATAATTGTTGAGAGCTAGGTTTTGTTTCTCCTCTTTTACAAAATATCTGTTTTGCTTTTCCTCTTTTACTTTTCAATGTTTAAAAAAATCTCAAAGCTCCTTAAGAAAATGCCGATCACTCTCACTTTTGGCTTTCAAAATTTTCCAACCTTTCACTTATACATAATTATAATGTACCCTTTCATTAGTGCTCAACCTCACTAGCGCTACTTCAAAATCGAGTTATGTTAAGAATTGGAAACAATTGAATATAAAGAAAACAACTTTGTTATTTAGTTTGCATGTGTGATATAATGTCAAAGTCAATCTCAGTAAAATCATGTTACCTCCTTGTGTGGGTTATTGGGTTGTTGATTTGACTGTTCGTGGTGTGTCAGGCTTCTCCATTGAACAAATTGGCCAACCAAGCCATGACCAATCCAACCAACACCAACCACTTGAGGCATTTTACAATGTAGTTCTTTAAGCCTTTATATAGGCTTCATCATATGTTAATACCATGGGCTTGTAAACCACCCACACTAAACCCATTAATGACTAAATACACTTTAACCTAATTACTATTTTACCAAGTCAAGATTAACCTAACTTTCCCCCCTTCAAACTTGACTTGGGGTAAACACCTACCCCCTCAAATTTTATAACCGGATATTGAGGAATACAACATGCCCCCCCCTTAATTATCACCTAGGTCTACAACTAGGTTTTACACTGGTGATTCAATAAACAAGGGCTATGCATGCCTAAATATGTTTTATAGTGGTATGCCCATTTACATCTGTGATTAAATCCAACTCCATAAAAATGATTACAATTGTATGCCCAAGCCAAAAAAGCTATAAAACATCAACTTGTTTCATTGCCCACATATTTTTATGATCCAAATAGAATAAGCCGAATCAAGCACTCCTTAACTTCCTTACCCCATATGCTTCAAAACAATGCATCTTCATTAATGTCAATGATCCAGGGCTTCTCTTGTGAGATAGATTTTACCGCCCAAACATGGTATTTGATACCATGTTATTAAACATATTATACACATAAACTAGAAGAAAAGACTAAGCTGTTGATGTATATGTAACTTCGGAATGTATTTCACATATACGTATATTGTATTTCTATAGAGATGTTATTATTCCTCTATACATAAGTGTCGCCATTTATATTGTAAGTGTTGTAACTTATACTTGATGGGTTATTAGACCACCTTGTTGGGGTCAGCCCTGTATAAGTCATGCGGGTCAAAGGGTTATTAGACCACCCTATTGGTGTTCGGATATCCACATTATCTTTTTCAGGATCTTGCATGCAATTAGGGTTTGCATGCACTTGCATGCATCCCAGTCACCAGTTTGATGCCTCCAGCACCTTAGCCACCTCATTCTAGCACCCGAGAGCCACTTACTACAGAGTTTTAGCCCTCCTAGGCTGAAAGGCGCCCACTTCTCACCTACTGCCAGAGAAGGGCGCACTTGTTCACCTACCACTGCAGTTCCACTTCAGTTACATTCAGTTAGCTCCGATTCTCCCTGATTTGAGGCTAGTTTCACTCCCGACTAACTGTTTCACTTCCGTTGGACCTCCAGTTTGACTAGATGACTTGTTCTGACTTCAGTTAGTCTCCCATGCGCCCCCCACTGAGCCTCCTTCCCTTAATCAGTGCTACACACTTCAGTTACACATGACACACTCAGTTAGACTCAGATTGACACCTGGATGACTGGTTCTTGTGCATTGATGAGCACCACCGATTGATGATGAGGACTCCTAGTTGGAGTCAAGCTACTCCATTCAGTGATTCGAATGGCCTACTTAGTCAATTCGAATTGCTCATTGAAACATATTGTATTCTATTGTAATTCATTCACCCTTTCTGGGATATTGAGCACTGCTGCATGTTTTGCACAGTTTTACACCATATTTTCTATATTCATCTGTTGTGATTGATTTACTTGTTCATTAGATCTGCTGTGACTAATTTTACATGGTATCAGAGCCATTGCAGGGACAAGATCTCTTTTCTACAGGTGTTTGTACAAGAATATTTGACTGAATTGCTCAAATTGCAAAAAGTTTTGGCATGAGATATCTCAAGGGCATTCGCTCCTGTGCATGCAAAGCTTAAAAATACTTCCAATACCACTCCAGAAGCTTGAGTTTCCACATAATTCCTGGATCTGATACATTGGACCCATTCAACATTGTTTGATCTCCAATCCCAGGTGTGATGCAACTCTAAAAGGGTGGATTGTTCGACCTTACGATTCTTGGTTTGATTGTGATTTGCAGGTTATCAAGCTCCTCTTTTGCATTCGCTACACTGTGCATGCAAACTCCTCTTTTGCATTCGCTACACTGTGCATGCAAACTCCTCTTTTGCATTCGCTACACTCTGCATGCAAGCTCATCTACATCAGTTTGACTCGCTCCTAGCAATGGAATACTCTTCTTCAAAGCCTATCCTCACCCTATTCAATTATTTTGATTGGAAAGATGATATGGAGATCATATTACGTTCAAAAGGTTACTACCGAGTCACTCTTGGTCTTGAATTGGAGCCAAACAATGTGTCAGATCGAACCAAACACTACAACAAGCTTGATGAAGCTTATGGTCTTCTTTGTCTCTCCATCTCCAAAGATCTTCACTTCCATCTCAGCGGATTGAAGACTCCAAAAGCCATATGGGAGCAACTTGAAACACTATTTGGCAAGCAGGATGAGCTTAGGGCTTTTCAATTAGAGAATGAATTGATTGGCCTTAATCCTGAGAATTTCGAGACCATCAATGAATTCTTCACAAAATTCAAGAACTTGAACTTGCAATTGAAGAACAGTGGAGTTATCAAAGAGGATAAACAATTGATCCTCTCCATTCTAAGCAAGCTTGGGAAAGATTATTCGGTATTTGTCTCTACTTTCAATTCCGGTCGACTAACTACCTTGAATGCCTTCATTGAGTCCGTCACAAAAGAGCATGACAAGTTGATTCAAATGGGGTCCATAAGCTCCAAAGATTCAGCCCTATATGTTCAAGGACTCAAGATCTCGAATGGTAAAGGAAAGCAAAAGAAGGAGAAGCCCAAATTCGAGCCTCACAAGCAAAAAGACAAAGGCAAACAAACGGATGCACCATCCAGTTCGAAGTTCAAGCAAAAGGGCAAAGAAGGTAACCAAAAATCTAAATGTACTTATTGCAATCGTGGCTTTCATCCCGAAAGTTCATGTATGAAGAAGACTATAGATCAAATGGCCCTCCTTTTGGAAAAGAACAATATAACTCTTCCCGACGGTGCAAGGAAGAAGGATAGGAATGATGATCATGAAAGAGGACAAGCACTCATGGCAACGGTTTCGAAGTCCACTACTCTCTTGATAGATTCGGGTGCATCAAATCATATGGCTGCAAATATTGATTCTTTTTCCTCATTCGATCCAAACAGCTCCATCCCCATCCATTTGGGAGATGACTCAAAAATTTCTTGAAAGGGCAAAGGTACGATTCATGTAGAACATGGAAGCTTTCAGAATGTTCTCTATGTGCCTTCCTTGGCTTCAAATCTCCTTTCTGTGTATCAAATGACACACACTGGTGAACCAAAGCAAGTTACATTCATCTCTAATACAGTTGAAATTTCTGATATCAAAAGTGGAAGACTAGTTGCAGTCGGAAAAGCAAATCACACTGCAAAATGCTATGAGTTTTCACACTTTATTCCGCTTGCAAAGCCCACTGCTCTTCGCACACATGGTAATGAGGTTAGTAGGCTTTGGCATGAAAGATTTGGACATCTTAATTATAAGTATTTGCTGCTGCTATCAAAAAAATCCATGGTACATGGCCTTCCACAACTCAGTTCCTCGAAGGGAATATGCACCGGTTGCATCATTGGGAAGCACCCCGAGCACAGATTCGACCGCGGCAAAGCTAGCAGAGCTTCTACTATTTTGGGGTTGATCCATTCTGATATCAGTGGTCCGCTGCCCCATATGTCATTAAATGGTTCAAGGTATGTTTTGACATTTATTGATGATTTTTCCCGCTTTACATGGGTATTCTTTCTCAAAAACAAGTCAGAAGTGCTTGGAAAATTCAAGGATTTTAAGGCTTCTGTTGAGACCACCACTGAGAGCAAGATCAAAGCTCTTAGATCTGATAATGGTGGAGAATATATTAAATCCGAGTTGTTGCAACTTTGTGCCCAAAGCGGAATTCAGATCCAACATACAGTTCCCTACACACCCCAGCAGAATGGTGTAGCGGAAAGGAAAAACCGGTCACTGAAAGAGATGGCTACATGCATGATTGAATCAAAAGGTTTGGCTGCAAATCTTTGGGCTGAAGCAATCAATGTTGCTGCATACATACAGAACCGAGTTCCACATTCATCCGTGAAAGGTATGACTCATTTCGAAGCATTCTTTGGTCACAAACCGGATGTGTCAAATTTGAGAGTTTTTGGCTCTACTGCATGGGCTAGAATTCCTTCTGAGAAGAGACGAGCTTTGGATCCACAAAGTACCGAGTGCATACTGATAGGATTTGGGGAAGAATCAAAAGCATATAAACTCATGGATATCAGATCTAAAAAGATATTCATAGAGCGCAGTGTGCAATTTGAAGAACCGCTTCAAGAATTGCAACTAATCGAGGAAAAGACTGTCGATTCACCGCCTTCACCAGAAGAAGATCCGTGCAGCGATAATGAAGGTATGAGTTCTGATATTTCTGATATTTCAGTAGCATATGATGATCATGACATATCAGGTTCGGAATCCGACCATTATGATCCTCCTCAGTTACCAAAGTGGGCCCAAAACACTCTACAATCTGCTGGTTTGAATCTTGGAAATCTTGCTGATCCGAGACGAACAAGAGGAGACTTTCAAAGAGCAGGTATGGCTCTTTCTATTGCTGATCCATTTCTTCCTGAGATTTGTTATTTGATGGCTGGTTCAGATCCTACATCATACTATTCTGCTCATCGAGATCCGAGATGGAAAAGTGCCATGGACGAAGAGTACAGTTCTCTTCAAAAGAACAACACATGGGAGCTAGTTTCTCTTCCACCTGGAAGAAAATTAGTGAAGTGTAAATGGGTCTACCGTACTAAAGTTGCTGCTGATGGCACTATCAGCAAATATAAAGCAAGGTTGGTGGAAAAAGGTTTTTCCCAAGTCCAAGGAGTGGACTACACTGAGACCTTTGCACCGGTTGCAAAGATGGATTCCATCCGCCTTGTTTTAGCTATTGCCGCATCCAAGCACTGGGAAGTGCACCACATGGATGTGAAGAGTGCATTCTTACATGGAGACCTTGCTGAAGAGGTATATATGCAGCAGCCAGAGGGTTATACATCAGATCCATCATTGGTTTGTAGATTGAAGAAATCTTTGTACGGGTTAAAACAGGCCCCAAGAGCTTGGTACGCAGAGATGGACTCCTTCCTTCTTTCTCAGAATTTTCAAAGATGCAAATCTGATCCGAATGTGTATCTTCAGCGAGTTAAAGGTAATTTGTTGGTTATTGTACTTTATGTTGATGATCTTCTCATTACTGGTAGCACACTTACTTCAATAAACAAGCTAAAATCTGCCTTAAATCTAGCTTTTGACATGAGCGATTTGGGCTTGCTGAGTCACTTTTTGGGCTTGGAGATAGCTAAAAATTTTGATGGGATCACTATATCTCAGCAAAAATATGCTTCCGACCTGTTATTGAAGTTTAATATGGCTGAATGTAAGGCAGCCCCATTCCCATTCCTCTCAGGAATCAGTCTTGAGGAGGGAGATTCTACACCGCTTGCAGATTGCAGTATGTATCGACAGTTGATTGGTTCACTACTTTATTTGACACACTCACGGCCTGATATCTCATATGCCGTGAGTGCCGTGTCAAGATATATGCAGCAGCCACATGAGCTTCATTGGCGAGCAGCCAAGTGGATCTTGCAGTATGTGCAAGGTACGAGACAGTTTGGCATACATTATGCTGCAGATTCTGAGGTAGATTTCATTGGTTTTACTGATTCAGATTGGGCAGGTGATAGCATTGATCGGAAGTCCACTTCCGGTTATGTTTTCATGATTGGTCATGGTGCTATTTGCTGGTCCAGCAAAAAGCAAGAAGCCATTGCACTTTCTTCAGCAGAGGCAGAGTATCGAGGGGCAGTCAATGCCTACATTCAGGCAGTTTGGTTGCAGGGTATTCTTTCCGAGTTTGGTTTTGGTGGCACTACTTCGACTGTCCTATTTTGTGACAATCAAAGTGCTATCAAGATCTCCACAGATCCAGTTCAGCGGCATAGGACCAAACACATTGAGATTCATATGCATTACATTCGACAGTTGGTGCATGACCGCACCATCATTCTGCAATATTGCCCTACTGATGAGCAAATTGCAGACATCTTCACCAAGAGCTTCACTGAGAAGAAGTTCTCTTACCTCCGTTCACTGTTGGGGGTGAGTTCCATCATGGTGGAGACAGATTGATTCATTATTATGCTTTAGCTTGAGGGGGGGATTTCTTCCCACTGGGTTTTCCCTCTTTCCTCACTTAGTTTATTTTCAGCATTTTTTGGATTATTGTATAGGGGTGACCTTTGGTCTTAGTTACCAGGGCCCCACATTATTTTTTGCACATCATAGTCTAGCTTGAGGGGGGGTGTTCGGATATCCACATCATCTTTTTCAGGATCTTGCATGCAATTAGGGTTTGCATGCAAAATCTAGGGTTTGCATGCAACTGCATGCACTTGCATGCATCCCAGTCACCAGTTTGATGCCTCCAGCACCTTAGCCACCTCATTCTAGCACCCGGGAGCCACTTACTACAGAGTTTTAGCCCTCCTAGGCTGAAAGGCGCCCACTTCTCACCTACTGCCAGAGAAGGGCGCACTTGTTCACCTACCACTGCAGTTCCACTTCAGTTACATTCAGTTAGCTCCGATTCTCCCTGATTTGAGGCTAGTTTCACTCCCGACTGACTGTTTCACTTCCGTTGGACCTCCAGTTTGACTAGATGACTTGTTCTGACTTCAGTTAGTCTCCCATGCGCCCCCCACTGAGCCTCCTTCCCTTAATCAGTGCTACACACTTCAGTTACACATGACACACTCAGTTAGACTCAGATTGACACCTGGATGACTGGTTCTTGTGCATTGATGAGCACCACTGATTGATGATGAGGACTCCTAGTTGGAGTCAAGCTACTCCATTCAGTGATTCGAATGGCCTACTTAGTCAATTCGAATTGCTCATTGACAGATATTGTATTCTATTGTAATTCATTCACCCTTTCTGGGATATTGAGCACTGCTGCATGTTTTGCACAGTTTTACACCATATTTTCTATATTCATCTGTTGTGATTGATTTACTTGTTCATTAGATCTGCTGTGACTAATTTTACAATTGGGGGTCAGCCATGTGGATCAAAGGGTTATTAGACCACCCTATTGGGGGTCGGCCCAGTCAGCTTTATGTTATGTGGTTAAGTTAAGGCCGACCTAGTAAAGGTTATTAGGCAAGTCAAGTCAAGTATAAATAGAGTGCGGGAGGCACTCTATTTGATCATTCTATTCTCACACACACTCTTTGGAGAGTGGTGCACTTGTGGAGGAGGTGAAGCCGCTGCTAGGAGATGTCTATTTCTTATGCTTGGGTTGTATCATTGCTCTATCTATCTCTGAGGAAGTTATTGGGGTTTTTCACCTTTATGGTTTTGCCCAAGTAAACTCTGTGTCTTTTGTGTGCTTGCATTATTGTGTCCATGATTAATATTTTGTAGATATGTTGTACATGTTGTTCTCTCAGTTAAGATCCTAGATCAGATTGAAGTAAATTCTGAAAAACTAACATGGTATCAAAGCTAGCCTGAAAGAAGGCATGGTATGGCATGTATGACACTTGTTGCACTTATGATGCTAGGGCTTGATACAGCAAAAACCAGTCATCGTAGAACTTTCGCTATAAATCCATTTTGGCGAAGTTTTCGGATCTGAAACTTTTACAGGTCGAATATCAGATCCCCATGTACCTTGTGTCCAAAGGACAACTTCTAATTCATTGTACTTTGTGTTTTATGATCTATACAATCTAGGGTTTCTGCCTCTTCCGTATCTGAGTCATAAACAGGTGACCTATGCAAAAAGGTCATAACATGGACCAGGAAGCTCCAAATGAAACTTCGTAAAATGTGATAGGTAGTGCACGGACTGTACTTTCTCAGGTAACTTTTTCAGAGGCCGAAACTGAACCAATGACACGTGGAACTCCGTACAAGTTCGCTCTCCTGTTTTATCCCATAAACAAGTCACATTGCGACACTTGGCATAACTCTCTCTCAGAAAATCCAATTGAGTTCAGACCTGTGGGGTTGGAAAGATGATAGGTCGAGCTACCACAAGTAGAAGTTTCAGACCCTGTGGATCGGAAAGTTCGGAGTTACACCAGAAACAATCAGGTACATATTTCTGTCAAAACATAATTATTTTTGAGCACCTTCATTCATGGCTTTGGGAATTAGGGTTTCGGAGAAAGTTGAAATTTTTGTAATTGGAGACCACGGCTGAATGCTACTCATCAAAATCGAAATTTAGAGACCAAGATCAGAATTTTTGGTTGGGCAGAAGGCCGGGCTTGATCAGACCTTAGTTCGGGATTTTGATCGGAAAAGTGGAAAATTAGGGCTACTGCAAAAAAAGAGAATTTTTGAAATCTGTGACCACGGCTGGAATCTTCTAAGAAAAATAGAATCTTAGAGCTTTGGATCGAACCTTTTTATTAGCCACAAGGGTGGGCTTTATCAAATTCTAGTTCGAGGTCATGTCTAGTGAATCCAGAAGTTTCAAAGGCAAATTTGAGGGGTGAAACATTGCAGTTTTCAAATTCTGAATATACCGGCTTGATCATCTCATCAAGGAGCATCTTTCTATCCTTTCAGAAGTTTGAAATTCAAAGTTTGAATTTCTAGGGTTTCTTTGACAAACCCTAATCCAGCTCCAGATCCAGTTCCTGCAAATCAAGTGGATTGGGTTAATCCTAGAAGAGAATGGATTGGTCACCTGCATAAGTGAAGAAGTTCCTGTTTCAGAGGGAGATGAGGCTAAGGCCTTACATAAAAAGATTACAGGCAATCTCGACAGGTATGACTTATCCAGGTATGTTTTGAGATTTGTTCATGATTAAGTTTATGGTATGTTTGTCTTCATATTATTACGGTTAGTACAATCTTAATTAAATTTAGAGTTGTCGTATCACCTTAATAAAATTATGAATGCATGATAGAAGATATTCATTGATTAGGGTGTTGACACTTATGATTGTACTAATGCATTATGGTGTTTTATGAGGTTTATGTTGTCCGCTAACATGAAAGGTACACCAAGAAAGACAAATCATGTTCTAGTTCAAGAACATATGATCATGGTGACATGAAGACAAAGATTCATCCATTGTCATGGATCACTTAGAAGATCTATTTACGAGGTATGTATAACTTGGTTCTATAATGGTTAACCTATGAGATATGTAGGTTACTAGCACAAGTCATTGAGGAGAACAAGAAGACATCATGTGGGTATGTTAGACATAACTAGCTAACATACTAATCTAGGTATATTTTTCCTATATCAAGTTAGAATCCTACCTTGTGATAGGATCTCTTATATAAGTATACATGGCATGATTGATAATGATTATTCATAGGTTTGAATAATCAGGGGTTTAGGCATATTATGTTTCTTACTTTAATTTATGATATGACTAACCATAAGAGTCCTTGAATACTGATGCTTATTATCTCTGTTTGAAATGATCATGACTATACATGCTTAAGATTATTGTGTTTTGATAGTATTGAGAATATACTAATAAATGTATGATTATGTATGAGATCTTGAGGATATCACAATAATGATACTTGTAAGCATGCATAGTGATCGAGGATGGATATAAGTTCAAGGACAGGTAATCCAGGAAGCAAAGATCAAGAGGGAGCACACTCCAGTAGTTTCTGCAAGGATGCAGACATTCAGAAGGAGTCGACCACTTCTCACAATCCACATCAGAATGGAGTTGCAAAGATTCAGAGGGAATCCACCCAACAACCAAACAAAGATAAGTATTTGAATTGTCATTTATTACATAGTTGTTTGTTTAAATAATGTTGTTCAATGATGTATATGCTTATGTTCCTAGACTTAGGTTGTGTATTATGCATATTAGAATAATTGCATTAATGAACAGTATACTACTAATATGCATGTGATGGGTAAGTGGCCTATGGCACTGTACAACATTCCATTGCTACTTATCTAGAATGAAACCTCTTTGCTGACATGTTGGGAGTAGTGCAAACTCTTAACAATGTTCTGGTAGAGATTGGAAGGCATCTAGAAAGTTACAGGATATGGATGAATGTTGTATTGAAGCATTGGCTAAAATAATTAGATGACTGTATGACATATTTCTTTATGTGTAAGAATTTGTTCTGAAAACTATGAGATGTTTCTAATCATGCAATTTAACTTGTCTTGTAGGAAAGATCGTATACCATCACCTACAAAAGAAGGACTACAACATTTGTTCCAGCAACAAAGCTATCTATTGAAGATATTGAAGTTCCCAGGATCTGGGATGAAGTAATGGAAGAATGCCATGATCAGTCGATCATGAAGAATGATGTTTGGGATGTAGTCCCAAGACCTGAAGGGAAGTTTGCTGTGACTTCCAAATGGATCTATAAGATCAAGCATGCTGTAGATAGTAGCATGGAGAAATACAAAACGAGGTTTGTAGCTCGTGGCTTTTCCCAGAAAAAGGGATTGAGTATGAAGAGACTTCTACACCTATAGCCAGGCACACTTCCATAAGATCAGTACTTGCTCTGGCTGTAGTGATGAAATGAAAGATACACTAGATGGATGTCAAGACAGCTTTCTTGAATGGTGTAGTTGAAGAGGAAGTGTATGTGGAGCAGCCACTTGGTTTTGAGACACATGACGGGAAGTCATATATGTGCAGAACTTGGTATGGTAGGATAGACAACTTTCTATCCAGTTTGGGCTTTACCAAGAGTAAAGCAGATTCCAACCTTTACTACAAGGTTGAGGAAAGCAATCCAGTGATATTACTTTTGTAAGTGGATGACCTATTTGTAACAGGTGAGGATAGATTGATTGCTGACACACAGCGGAACCTTGCTGCCGAGTTTGAGATGAAGGACTTGGGTATGATGCACTACTTTCTAGGCATGGAGGTGTGGCAGAGTGCAGATGGGATCTTCCTTGAACAAGGGAAGGATGTAGTAGAGATCCTGAAGAGGTTCGGGATGATGGACTGCAAGGCCATGGCCACACCTATGGCATCGAACCTGAAGCTTCTGTGTGATGCTTCATCTGAGCCGGTTGATGTCACGATGTATCGTCAGATGATTGGGTCCTTGATGTACCTGACAAATACAAGACCAGATATTTGCTTTGTGGTGAACACATTGAGCCAGTTCTTGATGGATCCGAGAGATGTTCACCTGGTTGTTGTAAAGCATATTCTGAGGTACCTGAAGGGTACGGTTGATTATGGGCTCAAGTATGATGCAAATCAAAAGTTTAACCTGCAGGGTTATGTTGATTCAGATAGGAAGAGCACTTCCGGGTGTTGCTTCAGTATGGGATCAGATGTGATCTCTTGGTTTAGCAGGAAGCAGTCCTGCGTAGCACTGAGTACAGCCGAAGCAGAGTATGTTGCAGCTTGTTCGACTAGTTGTGAGGCAGTATGGCTAAGAAAGCTATTGAACTATTTGATCTCCTGTTGGATGCTACTGGTATCTTTTGTGACAACTAGATTTGTGTGAAGCTGTCTGAGAACCCGGTGTTCCATGACAAGTCGAAACACATAGAGATCAAATATCACTATATCAAGGATATGGTGCAGAGAGGAGTAGTGAAGCTCCTGTATGTTGCGACGGATGAGCAGGTTGTAGATGTGTTGACGAAACCACTAGCCAGAGTGAAGTTTGAGTACTTCAGAGGGAGGCTTGGTGTTCTTCAGATTGATGACACTTCAAGGAAGAAGTGATAGACACATTTGCAGAAGCCATTCCAAGCATGGTGGTAGGAGGATCCTCCCATAGCTGTGGATGTAAGCGTTGTGTGATGAGCATCAGGACGATGCTCCAGTTACTGCTCTGGATATGATCAGTTGGATCAAGTATATGATATGCATCAGGTAGATGCATGATATGTATCAGGTGGATCATGTATATGATATGCATCAAGTAGATGCATGATATGTATCAGGTGGATACATTGTATGATCAGGTGGATCATGTATATGATATGCATCAGGTAGATGCATGATATGTATCAGGTGGATGCATTGTATGATCAGGTGGATCATGTATGTGATATGCATCAGGTGGATGCATGACATGTATCGGGTGGATACATTACATAATCAGTTGGATTATGTGTGATGAGTTCCGAAGACACAGATGCACATGAGCTTTTTGGACATGGTTGTAGATGTGTTCTCCCATGGTTGCAATGTAATTGTTGGGTTTTCCGACATGGTGGAAGATGTGTTCTCCCATGGTCGTGATGTAATTGCTAGGGCCATTCGAGCATGGTTGTAGATGTGTTCTCCCATGGCTGCGATATAAGTGCTGGGGCCATTCGAGCATGGTTGTAGATGTGTTCTCCCATGGCTGCGATATAAGTGCTGGGGCCATTTGAGCATGGTTGTAGATGTGTTCTCTCATGGTTGTAATATAAGTGTTGTGCCATTTCGACATGGTGGTAGGTTGGTCCTCCCATGTTTGTTGATGTAAGTGCTGTGAGCCTTTCACGGATGGTGGTAGGTTGGTCCTCCCATGCCGGTGAGTGTAAGTGTTGTGTGTGTGCATCTAGGTTGTGCTTTGTGATACTCTATGGCCATGGACAGGTTGTGCAGTAGCATGCAAAAGGTCCTAGGAGATCCGATAGGTTGAGCTGTGTGCTCGTAATCAGTCCTGGGATGCTCTTTCGAGGTCTTGTGATGCACGTAATAAGTCCTGAGGATTCCACAGTATGGCCAGTGATGATGAAGACCTGCAGATGGTGGGCCTACATCCAGTATGAAAAAGAACTGGCTCTGTAGAACTTCCTATGACGAGTAGATTCAGAGATTGATTGAGATAGCAACAGCAGTGACGATGACGATGATTCGCTGATGATGATCCAGAGAAGAAGACTTGTGCTAGAAGACCTATGTCGAGAAATACTTTCCTAGTTAAGAGGGAGTGTTGATGTATATGTAACTTCGGAATGTATTTTACATATATGTATATTGTATTCATATAGAGATGTTATTATTCCTCTATACGGAAGTGTCGCCATTTATATTGTAAGTGTCGTAACTTATACTTGATGGGTTATTAGACCACCTTGTTGGGGTCGGCCCTGTATAAGTCATGTGGGTCAAAGGGTTATTAGACCACCCTATTGGGGGTCGGCCCAGTCAACTTTATGTTATGTGGTTAAGTTAAGGCCGACCTAGTAAAGGTTATTAGGCAAGTCAAGTCAAGTATAAATAGAGTGCGGGAGGCACTCTATTTGATCATTCTATTCTCACACACACTCTTTGGAGAGTGGCGCACTTGCGGAGGAGGAGAAGCTGCTGCTAGGAGATGTCTATTTCTTATGCTTGGGTTGTATCATTGCTCTATCTATCTCTGAGGAAGTTATTGGGGTTTTTCACCTTTATGGTTTTCTCCAAGTAAACACTGTGTCTCTTGTGTGCTTGCATTATTGTGTCCATGATTAATATGCTGTAGATATGTTGTACATGTTGTTCTCTCAGTTAAGATCCTAGATTAGATTGAAGTAAATTCTGAAAAACTAACATAAGCCATATTGTACATTTGTATTCATTCGATGATATGAATTTATGGTACATCAATTTGACCACTTCTAGATCTAGATCTCACCAGCAATTTATCAATGGCATTAGAAGAAATTTGGGTAAAAAATGGGCCTCCTAAGAAAAATAATAAGAAAATAATAGAGAGAGAGAGAGTAAAAAAATATTTTTTTGGATCGTATTTTCAACTTATCTCCTTGTAGGTTTACTCAAATTTCAAGCGGGAGGACTCTTTGGATGCATAATTAAATTATGCATCCAACGAGTACCCATGTTGCATACTTTTAACAACATCCACATCATGAAACACATTTTTTAATGTATTTTCGATTTTTCATGGTGTGGATGTTGTTAAAAGTATGCAACATGGGTATCCGTTGGATGCATAATTTAATTATGCATCCAACGAGTCCTCCCACTTGAAATTTGAGTAAACCTAAAAGGAGATAAGTTGAAAATACGATCCAAAAAAGTAGTTTTTATTTTTTCCCTCCAATTTTTTTAGGTGCTCCATTTTTGAATTTTAAAGTATTTTGATTGGTTAATACATGATGACATGGAATTTGTATTATTTTTGGAAGGCCCATTTTAAATTGAAATTTCCTCTAATGTAAGAATAACACCTCATAAGTAATAATGATTACAACTGATAGGGTGATCTCGGACTTTGTGATTGTCTATGGACTCACAACCTAATTGTAATCCAAAGTGTTATACAAGTCCTTGGTTCGATACCCACGATGATAGTGCACTAAGTTGATGTCACCCACTTGACATTGGGTAACATATTCTAAATGGGGGGAAGTGCTTGTGAGTTTCTCGATTTATTACCAATGACTATATAGATATTTGAAGAAATAACCCAAGAGGTTAGCTCAACTGGTTGCCATTAATGTTGCTAGGAATTTGGATAAATCTATGCTAGCAGGTGCTTGAGTCAAATCCCCCTGGGTGAGGCACAATTGTCTATGTTGACAGGTTTACTACTGATGCCATCCATGAATGTGGAGAAGCATCCATTAGGTTTCTCCACAAGTTTGTCATTGAAATGTTTTTTCTAGGAGAAATAAGTTCTCCGCACTCACCTGCATATTAAGCCTTCAAAGTGAGGATGTTGGTACATTGTCAATGCTTTGCAACTTCCCTTTTCCTTCCCTTGTTTCTTAGATGGAGGGTTGTATTAACAACTAGCCACATTAGTGGTTGGTAACCTCACTGGAATCAATAGAAATTGATCCCGCAACTTCCTTAGGCATTTTGCCTTACCAAAAAGGGTTGAACCAATCAAGTTATTCATTGGGGATATATATATTACCCCAAGGGTTTAGCTCAAAAGTGGTTATTGCTAATGTTGTTGGACATTTGGCTAGTTTTGTGACAGCGAGTGCTCGATTCAAATTCGGTTCCAATCCCCTTGGGTGAGGTGCACTAGTCTATGTTGACAAATTTACTAGGGATGCCATTCACAAATGTAGAGAAGCATCCCTCAGGTCGATAACCTCGCTCAACTTGGTGGGAATGGATCCTACAACCTTTCTAAGCATTTTGCCTTAGTGGAAATGATCAAATCAACCAAGTTATCCATTGGGGATCCCCTCTCTATATGTATGTATGTGTGTATATATATGTGTGTGTGTGCACACACATGCAATATGTATGTATATACATATATATGTATGTGTATATATACATATGTCTCTGTGTGTGTGCACGCACACACACATACACACACATATCTTAATACAAGGGTTTATCCCAATTGGTTCTTGCCAATGTTAGGCATTTGGCTAGTTTCGCGCCAGTAGGTGCTCGATTCAAATCTAGTTCCAATTCCCCTAAGTGAGGCGCACTAGTCTTTGTCAATGAGTTTCCCAAGGACACCATTCATGAATGTGGGGAAGCATCCCTTGGGTTTCCCCACGAGATTATCCTTGGAATACACACACACACACATAAGAGTTAGTTCAATTAGTTGGACCATCCATTAAAGACAGATTGCCAATCAAGAGGTCACGAGCTCCATTCTGGTAGAGTCCCTCAAGGTTACCATTGGCTCTTGTTGCTGGCAGTTGAGACCCTCCTCTATTAAAATATTTTGAGGAAAAGGGCGAAATTGTGCAAATTTTTCCATCAACATGTGTGTGTGTGTGTCTCCCATGTCAAATACTTGTGTCCAAGTGTTAGGTGAATTAGCCCAAAACAAAATCTCAACAAAGATAAAATACAAATTGATCGCCAAACTCTAGGTCATGCCTTACATTGAAAAATATGTTCTTCTAGGTCCCATGTATATGTTAATACATTCATTATCCCAAATTCCATGGCTTGCTTAATTTGTCCCAAGAGTTATAACATGCAATTTCACACTTACCATTTTAATTTCATGAGATTGTAGCATCGAATGTAAACATCTTTGTCCCATAGGTCAATCGACTTTGTGGATGGTTAAATAAAAGTTATCTATCAATCTATTTCGTAAAGTGTTGAGAAATGTAGCTCAGATAGGAATTTCTTGAAAATGTTCAATTTGAATGTGCAGGAAATGGTTCAAGACATTTCTCAAGTAACCACTTAAGAAAAGTGGGTAATTGATTTATTTTGTAATTCACTTAGGTAAAGTGAGACATCTTCTGCTTTGTTGTTGACATAGCCTAAGAAGTCTCATAAAGTGCATTTTGTAAATTAGTGACTTAGATTTTATCTCAGCTGTATATCTCAAGATGAGATTAGGGTTTTGGTAGATTAGGTTTTTAGACAAAGCAAAAATATAGACATATTTGAAATATTCAAACACAATTCACAGTTGGACAAGGAAACGACCACGAGAGAGAGAGAGAGAGAGAGAGAGAGAGCATACCAATTCAAGGAAAAATGAGCTATACAATCGATCCATATAGGAAGTATAACAACATCAGTACAATATGTATAATAGAGCCATACAATTGTACCGAAGGATCCGTATAGAAACCTTGCCATTGTTGTTTAGTTGCTATTGTTTTCAATTTTTCTAGTAGGCGATACCTCTCTCAAGCAAGCTGCACACCTATGTTCAACGTGATTTGTTTACCATTGGTTTTAAGCAAAATGTGAAGGTTACCTTGTAAGCTTTAACAAAGGAATGAGGAGCTGATTGAAGGATACTTATTTGTGCATGTGTGAATTTGTTTTATGCTTCCACTATTTACTGTTTCCAGGTATTGTGTGATTGATGCTATGTTCACAATTTAAATTTTTGCATTAATTAAATTTTGCTATTAATTGATTTGATAGAGAACATAAGGACAATAGTCATCTAGGCTAGGAAAATTTACATAAATGACACCATAAATCCCTAACAATTAGGGCCTAAAACAAGGACTTCTAGAGGATTGCCAAGGATGTTAGATCATTCACAAAGGTTGGTAATATGTCTATTGTTGTAGACATGAAGATACATGTTTGGACCACACTATAAAGGTTTTTCAACTAACATGATACACACTCTTTTATCTTGAAACTACTTTGAGAAACATGCCCAAAGATTAGGCATTACACCAAGGCTGCACCACAACACTATTTTTTTTTAGTTAGGTGTGAGCTTTGAGGGGTATCTATTTTATAGAATTTGCCTAAGACTTGCACTAGGGTTTATCCCTTTTTTGTTATGGCATTTAGGTGGGTTACTGCAACAAGAATGGAACTCCAAGTGGATTGCCTAATACTCCATCAACCTTGCCAGTGAACCAAGGCCCATGTTGGTTGATACAATATTTTTTTAAAGACAATAAGAACATAAAAAATATGAAATGCTAAGCAATATCATATTTTACCATAGTTGAATTTATCAAAGAATCTCCTTACACTTGGATTTGCTTCAGAGGAGAGATAATTTTATTAATGTGCAACAAATGACAAAGAATTGGGTCAACATGACCACATATTACAACCAATGATTGATTATCTATGGGAGTGTCTATAACCCTCCTAGGTGCTAAAAACTAGAAAAAAAGGAAAGATACTATTGACAATAAAAATGTAGTAGGATATAGGTAAAGTAGAAGTGGAAAACCCTAATAGGTGCAATGCCCCAACTCAAAATTAACATCATCACTAGAAATAAAAGCACAAGTAGAGGAGGAAGAGGGAGGTGTATCCCCATCTTTGCCTATCACTATGAAGGTACCAATGCAAATCCCAATGATGTCCTCTAGATAGTATTTGGGGCTTAAAGGAGG
Source organism: Larix kaempferi (assembly GCA_027924585.1). Classification (NCBI taxonomy): domain Eukaryota; kingdom Viridiplantae; phylum Streptophyta; class Pinopsida; order Pinales; family Pinaceae; genus Larix; species Larix kaempferi. The sequence goes on along the minus strand of BSBM01000668.1, from coordinate 18,412,447 downwards.
TTGCACAATCTTGGGAGGAGTTCTTGAGTAAAATGTATTGTCTCCCCTAACATCAAATGTCGAGGAGAAAGAAACTCTTAGTGTGAAGGTTTTCACAGTGGTTAATCATTGTGCTGAGGCTTATTGAATTACACTGTGTTGGAGTTTTGGAAACGCCCAACGTTTTGAGTGGACACTCCACCAATCTTTTATAAATTCATTTTGATCCCCCGAAGATAGGTGGAGTGTCCACTCAAAATGTCGGGCGTTTCCAAAACTCCAACACATTGTAATTCCATAAGATTCAACACAAATAAACTCTTGATAGAAGTTTGGTTACTCGAATGGTCCTTGAAGGGTAGTACTTTGCATGGTGTAGGTTTGGTGTTGAGGCTTCTTAGGGGAAAGGTACATGCTGGTTAGGTGCGAGGAAGCCTTTTGTTTCACAGATTTGTGGCCAATAGGCTCAAGAAGTGCAGAGTCCCACTAGTGCTTAGTTCCACAAAAGTGTAGATAGGCTAAAGAAGTAAGTGATAACCTTGGTGACATTGGGTCTAGAGAGGTCGTCCAAAGTCTCCCACATTTGGATCATCACCTCATAGATGTATAGTGATAGGAATCTTTTGTTGAGGTAGAAAGAGAAAATTGCAAGGGAACCCCCCAAATCCCAGAACAAGTAGTGGAACCTCCTCTCAATCTTGTAGTAAATGGGTAAGTTGAAAACATAGTGCTCTTTGAATTGGATTTCCTGGAGATGGCACAATTGGAAAATCCTTTCAGACTATAGGATGTGATGGTCCATCTGGATCCATTGATGGTGGGAGCAAACCATGACTAATCGAGGGGGAACCTAATGGTGCCAAATGCAGTGAGGACAAACAATGAGTCCATCCAACAATTGCATGAAGTGCTCATAATAAGGCCATCTTGGGGCCTATGGTCCAAGGTGGTAGATCCATGTGCTTGTTATCACATCCATAGTAGCTGGGATACCATGACGATACATAACAGTTTGTCCCATACCTGAGCTAGTCCTTCATTGAGATGAGCCTACCTTTTTGTTAGTGATGATCAATGGTTGAGTACCTATAGAGTCTGGCAAAGTTCTAGAGCAGTATCATCAGCTTGCTCTTGTCACTTTTGAGCCTTCATGATCCCAGAGAGACACTTGTTAGACCATAGTTTCACTTTAGAGGTGCAACAAAGCATGCAACTGATGTATCTTCCTTTTCCCTCCAGACTGTCAGAGGCAGTTGAGATATAGGTGTAGAGATGAGTGAGCAGGTATATGACATAAGATTTGCATATGTGTGTTGTCTTTCCTGATTATCTTAGTAGATGTGACTAGTCGTGTGTGGTAACAGTATGGTGATTATGTATTTTATGGTTGTATTTGGATTGACAATTGAAATGGTTAAATAGTGTGGTGTTAAGACTTAGGCATATTCTCATTAGTAGGGTTACCCCTTGTACAATTTATCCCACTCCCCACCTGTCCTTGGCACCGCATTTTCACTTGCCTTCCCATCCATCTGTTTCTCCGTTATGCTGAATCTTTCTCCCTTGACTTGAACAAGACTTATTAGATCGAAGACCTATCCCCACTCTGACCTCTATACTAGTATGGCCTCCATGTTGTTTTGTGTCTCAGCTCTGAGTTGTGTGAAAAAACTTTCTGAAGCCTTGACCCTTCTAGGCTGAAGGAACCCGTCAGTGTTGGGTCCTGGGCCTAGGAAATTTGGGTATCTAAAGCCTTGGCTTGTTCTAGTCAGTTACCACGATGTCTGGCCTTGATTGTGGAGGATTCCTGTCAACTAAAGCCATGATTCACTTTTGGGCTAGGAGTACCCACTGGTGTTGTGACGTGAGCTAAGGTTGGCTAGTTGCTTGGGGGGTGTTAGCTAGACTCGAAGCAAAGTCTGTATGCGCATATATATATATATATATATAAAGAAGTATGAAAAGTGCTTAAACGATAAATCTAAAAGAAAAGAACAAAGCTACGAATAGTAGTGTTTTTCAACACTTGCTTAAGGCCATGCTGCAATTAGTGGTGTTTTTCAACACTAAGAGGCCATTGTATTTGCAGACTTGTTAAAGTTGAATAATGCCTCCCACTCAACTTATCCCATTTGTGAGACACCGCCCTTCCCTAGTGTCTTCCTATCCAGTACATGTCATAATGCTCCATGTTTCCCTTGTACTCTGAGAGATCATAAAGTCTGTCCGCATAAGTCAAACTTCATTTGACCAAGCCTTTCATTGTTTTCCACTTCACCTAGGGTCTGTGAGGGGTGGTCTAAATTGTACAAGGGTGTGAATGTGAAAGTGAGCACGTGTTTAGGACTTCACCATTTCTATGCAACTATCAATTTTGGTCCATGTTTTATGTGTGTCACCTTATGATCACCATTGTTGTATGCCACTAATGATTCTAGTATGCTACTAATATAATTTGGAATGTACTACTAACACCTTATGCATGTAGAGATATTCAGTTTTTGGTTCAATCATCATATTTGACCATTTTGACCAAGTTTGACTTGGTCAACGGGCAAGGCCTGAGAGAGGATGTGACTACGATGGATCATTTCATGTATTTTGATACCTATGGATGTTCACCGGACTATTCTGTGCTTCAGTCAGTGGATTATTTCCTTGCTACAAATTTGTTATTATTTTATCAGGATATATATTTTTATTATTGGAGATGGATTTCCTTACAATCGAACTCACAGGTGGATCCGAGGTGAATGAGTAGTAATTCTTTATGGATTTCATGCTTCAGATTTCATCCATGCATTCATATCATAGTTTTGGGAAAATGAAGATCAAATTATGGGCAGATTTGATTATTTACAGGCATTATCAACATTTTAATTTAATAATTAAAGTGTCCAAGGTTTATCAAGTTAATCAAAGGGTGAATGTTCGGCATCAAAGTGACATTGGGATTTTATCTTATGTTATGGAGGCTCCCTAGACTTCATTTCAAATGACTTTACTATCATTGGGCTGCGTGTTCATCACTTGGCCTCTCCTAGCCAAGTCGCACCACTAGAGAGGGGGTGCACTTGTGGGCAACTCGATTTCACTTGTTGCACTATGATTTGTGTTGGGGCTGTTATGTTACGTCCCTAGGGGAAAAACATGCCCCCTAGGAGACCCCATATCATGTACTATTATGTTATATCAGATTTGTATGTACTTGGGCACATTTGGGTAACTCGCCCCCCCTCTAGACTTGGCTCTATTTGTGATTTAATCTCCACCATCAGATCAACATTTGTATCTTGTAATGGACTTTTGGGTCTTGGATTGAGATAATAGAGAAAACTTGTTGAGCAGAGTTTGTGTCTCTTGTAGTGGATGATTCAGGACTTGTGATTGCATATTGTTTCTCCTTTGCACTAGAAGAAATTTGCGGAAGTTCTTGGCATTTTTGTGGTGAAACCGATTTGCATACAGGGGTAGTGTTTTGAAGGAGGGCGCATTAGTGTCGAGAACCCCTTCTCTCTCTCTCTCTCTCTCTCTCTCTCTCTCAATTCATTGAACACTAGGGAGTTATTCTTGTATCTTGCATCAATTATTTTCTCTTTGGATTTCTCTTATGTGATTGTATATTTCTCTTGAAAAATCAGATTAACTTAGTGTTGTTGGTTTGGTAGGAGGAGGGCGCACTTGTTCACTTGGGAGAATTTGGTTAAAGAGTGGGAACTTCACCATCTACTTCTTAGTTGATCTCTGTTGGAAGCAATTGTCACTATCTTGGCAACTCTCAGGAAGCAAGTCATTATTCTTTCTCTCGTTTTCATTTCCATTCCATTGGTCATTAAAATTTATTAACTAGTTAAAACCCTCTAAAAATTTCACAAGTCATCTTGATTAGAATCTTAGAATTCCGGCATTTGGGTATTTGTGGCCATTGTCCAAAACCTCTCTAAATTGAATGACATATATTTTTGACTCCATTTTACCCCTTGGACTTGGCACTGATCTCCTAGTAAGTGCGCCCCTCTTGCCATAGAGACTTTGGTTCTGGTTTATGACTTGGTCTTGCTTGTGGTCTTTAGCCATTGCCCTTATCTTTTACCCAAGCAACAAACTCAAGTGTTGGGACAACCATTAGTTGTTATTGTGAGTCCTATCCTTGGGCATTTTTATTTTCCCAAGTTAAACCCCCTTGGGCAGTGATTTACTCATTCAAACCTAGCACTCATTCTACCTAGATCTTCCACTGATTTTATAGCTATTGAGGAATCATCTCTTGAATTCACATTGTCGTATTTATTTTAACTTAATCAATACTTTCAAGCCTCCCTCAATAGCATTCATTTGTGGTCTAGGGTTTCCTCAGCAGGGTACGATTTACTCATTCAAACCTACCCCTCATTCTACCTAGATCTTCCACTGATTTTATAGCTATTGAGGAATCATCTCTTGAATTCACATTGTCGTATTTATTTTAACTTAATCAATACTTTCAAGCCTCCCTCAATAGCATTCATTTGTGGTCTAGGGTTTCCTCAGCAGGGTACCCTCTCTTTCTTAGTTGCATAGATTCTAGGGTAGTCTTCCTATTGACGTCTTTCCCCAAGGAAAGGCCAGGGTCACCCCCTTAGCCTTCTCTTAGTTGACTTAATGTGACAACCAGTCTATTGCCGGTAATTGGGATCCTCGAAGGTCACCACTTTAGCTGCCCATCCCTCTACCGTCGTAGATAGGATATGTTGTCGGGGAAGCTACAAGTTGAGTGATAACAATCCTCTAAATGTATGTTTGAAAAATGTTATCCCTAACATCAACGATTATCTCTCTGTTAGTGGGGGAGAGATGATTGAGGGGATCAAGAGAGTCATTGAAAGGAGGAAGATGCTCCATAGAAATGCCAATGTTTTGGAGAAGTGAAGTTGCCTCGGAGAACCAACTCTATCAACACCTAGAAATAATCTCCTTGGAAGAGACAAACGGATTGTTTGCGAACATTTGGAGTTCACATTATATTTTCCCATTCTCCAAGTTTGACGGTCACTCACCCTTTTTCAAATTCATCTTTCATCATTTTGCAATTCAATATAAATGTCCTCAAAACATATAACTAATTCAAACACCATTAAAATTATGCTTTCTCTCATTTTCTTTACATGGGTTCAGTGCAAAGATAAATGTTTCTCTGCTACCTTCAAATGTTACTTAACAAGGATTGCAACTTGGTTTCCTTTGTTTAAAGAAAAAGCATCTAGAAATTCAGTAAATAAATTTCCAATGTTCCCCCAAGTTTCCGGGACGCGGGAGCGCGGGAACGTGGAAACGCACGTTGGGGACGTGTGGAGACCACCCCCAAATTTTAGGGAAATTCGGGGGGAGCGGGGGGCGTCTAGGTCATAAAAATTATATAAAAATAAAAAATATAAAAAAAATATAAAAATGATAAATGATAAATAAGTTAATAACAAATAGGTCACTACTGTTGCAATTGCTGGAGTTGCTCATATTGCTAGTGTTGTAAGGTGTTGTATAACTGTATTTGATTTTGGGCAACTTGCTGCAACAAAACTTTTAAAATTTTATTGCTGTTTTTCGTTAAAAAACATTAAATTTCATCATCATGGTTGTTAAACAGAATTAAAAAATTAAAAAATAAAATTTGTAATTGTAACTGTAAGTAACATTTGTCATTTTCAGAATTTAAAATTTTAATTTTTAATAAAATTTGTAACATTTCAGCCCTAAGCAAAGTTGCAAACTCAGAACTGTTCCAGCTTGAGCAAAACTGTAATAAAAAAAAATTAAACACTAACAGTTAAAAATTAAAATTAAAAAAAAATCTACCTTTGTTGTCTTCAATGGGCGTCAGCAAACAGGACGCAAGCTGTCCTCGGCACTGGCGGGTTCCTCTACTCGAAACAACCTTCCTTTGCAAAACGCGGGTCGTCTGTAAATAGGACGTGGGTTGTCCTCGGCGCTAGCGGGTTCCTCTGCTCGAAACACAGTGACAACGCTCTCCTCGCGGGCTCTCCTCGGCGTTGAAGGGCTTCCTCCGCAAAACGTGGCCTCTCCTCAGCGCTCGCGGGCTTCCTCTGCTCAACACAGACTTCACATAAAATAGTGCAGGCCTTCAACGAATCAACAGTAACCACGGCCTTCAACAGTAACCATGGCCTTCCTCTGCTCAACACGGCGTTCGTCGACGGGCTTCCTCTGCTCAACAGTCAACACGGCACTCAACACGACGTTCGTCGGCGGGCTTCCTCTGCTCAACAGTCAACACGGCACTCAACATGGGCTGCTCAACACGACGTTCGTCGGCGGGCTTCCTTCAAAATTGAAGTTCGGCGGGAAGCGGTAGCAGCTCACGGCGGGAAGCAAAGATCACGGTAGCAGCTCACTGCAGTAGTAGCTCACGGCGGCAGCTCACGACGGCAGTTACGGGTCAAACAAAGACTCGAAATAGAATGAAATTGAAAGGTAAGCTTAGGTTTAGTCTTTAGGTTTTATTTTTATTACATATTAGTTTAATTTTATTTTGTTTTTTTTTTAAATTTCATTTTTTTTAAAGCTTGTTAGGCAAAATCGCGGGGGGGCGTCTAGAAGCCCCCCACCTGAGGAAAGGAGCGCCCACGCGTCCCCCAAGCTCGGAGCTAGCTTCAGCAAGCAGGGGCGAGCTCCCCTCTGCGTTTCGGTGAGTTTCGGTTTTTTGGGGGCGTAGAGAAACGTTTCGGAGGAAGCCCCCAAGCCCCCGGGGCGTGGGGAACGAGGGGGGCGAGCTCCCGACCTTGGGGGGCGAGTCCCCGTGGAACACTGTAAATTTCATGACAGAATATTGATAGAATAACCGCTGCTGACAAGAAAGTGGTGAAATAAAGATACAAGATGAGTTGTGTTAAACTTCTTTGCCCCTATAAGTTGTTAGTCAACTCTGTGTCCAATCAAGTACATCTGATGAGGAGACACTGATATAAATGCTGGAGTATCAATTGTTAACAACTCCCCATCTATTCCACATGATATATTATCTTCAACAGAATTGACTCTTGCGCTAGATACCTGTATTAGTAAACGGATTAGAAAAAATTAACAGCTAGAAAAAGATGGTCACATGAAGTGTACACTTTGCATAAACTAATGATCCAAACATATTGAAAATGAGGTAAATAAATTCTTACCTTGATGTACTCAACAAAGGGAAGTGAGACATGATGACTATATTGCATCAAGATAAGAAACCAAAGCAGCTGGAAAACACCAATCCTATGCACCAATAATAAATCTAGCAGACCATCGTCGTGCTTTGCGGAGGGAGCAAGCTTCTGTGTCTTCAGGCATTGCACTGTCTTGCATTGGTGGTTACAGATTATAATTCCAAGAAACAATCCTTTGCTGGACTTCCAATTCCCTTGTTTGTCAATTCCACATCCTTCTATTATTGCTTTACTTGTGCTATCCTTTGCCATTCCACTGAGAGCTGAATCGCTGTCAATGTAACTTCCTTTCTCTACTGCTGGAATGTACTTGACCTCACATTCATAGTATCTCAGATTAAACATCCTAACCAGCCCAGCAACAAGATATCTCAAAGGACCAAATCTCTGGTACTTGGCAGAAAGTTCAAGCACTGCATTTTGGATATAATTTTAGAACTTGTAATTCAAAAATAACTCATTGATAAAGTATGCTCTAGTGTTCTTTAGGCTCTTCTTGTTGGTGCTATGGTGCATTAGCTCTTGGATTAGTGGATGATATCTTCACTAGGGTTTGAGGTAATCTTGTTTTGATTTTGCTTATACTTAGTAAGGTAAAGGATGATTGCTACAACCTTGTCTTTTATGTTTGGAGTTGTTCTTGTTTAACTAGATTGCTGCAACTTCTTGTTCATTTTCAACTTCATTCACTAAGTGTTTAACTCACATTTGATGGATTTTGTGTTTGGATAGATTGCCTTGCCTCTTGATGATCACAGTTTTAAATTTTGGTTAGGATTAGGGTTTGATGCAGAAAAATAGAACTCAATGTACTTTAATGCAAAATTACATTTAATAAACAAGTACTGAAACGAAATAGTACAGCAGTAACTTCAACAAAACATAATTTTCATCTCTTTCAACTTTTCGACTTTAACACTACCAATTGGGTAACCGTGTTAAAATAATCTTCAGTAACATGTAATAACTAACTTGTTTAATTAACAATAAAAGAGACAAGTGAGGATACTTACCTGGGGTGTGGAGCCCTTCCTGTTTTATACTCAGAAAATTCACTTCCAGAACAAGACTGTGCCTCTCAGAGGCCAGTCAACACAAGGAATCAGCTGACCCTACTAGAGGGTAAGTACAAACCAGAGAGAGAGATGACTGGGCTGAGGTATAAACAAAATGGTCAATGACAGTCAGAAACACAGTGGCAGTAAAAAACTTCAGTATAATAGATCAGGTTCCAAAAGGTGTCAGCACATAATATTAACCCCTAGCAAATTCTTAACACAGAGTAAAGACCACAAATAAGTCTTAGGATAGAGATCTGGTCAAAGGATGAGCTTAGCATACAGATTCGATCACAGGTAGGTCATAACATGAACAAATAACCTAAGGCTCAAACCAAACTAATTCACACAACCTGTGGCCTCCACAAATGACTATCAACAGGCAGATCTAGGTCAAAGGAGCTCACGGTCTCCACTGGTGTGCACACAGCAGGGTAGATCCAACCCTAGGGCCTCACAGCCTCCACAATTTTGTCACCAGCAGACTGTATCAGATCCTGAGGCCTCACGGCCTCCAAAAATGAGCAACCAGCAGGCAGATCTAGGACTAAATAGGGCTCACAGTTGGGTTTCAGGGTCACAGTCTCCCCAGCAGGCAGATATATAGCAGATCGGACCTCAATAGAAGCAGATCGGATCCTATAGCAGCATATCAGACCCTAACAAATGCTCAGTAGGTAGATCAGTCATCAATCAGACCTCAGCAAACAGACCGAGCTTCATCCAGACCTCAAACAACCTCACAGCTCAGACACAGGTGGCAGCAGCAGCATAAAATTTGGACGTCAAGCTACAGCAGTAGATCAGATTTGAGTTTTAGGAGTGATGGTAAAATTCAGCAGAAGGATGGCGTAAACAGCAGCATGAAAACCTTCAACATTAACCCTAAAACAGTCAAGAAAAGAGCAGATCTGAAATATGTGATAATCTTCAGCAGGTGGATGGTGAGCAGCAGCAATAACCCCTTTAGGCTTTAAGCCCTTGACGTCAAGCAGAAAAAAAAACAGAGCTGAGATCTAATGTCTTGATCATGTCAAATGAGGAACACTAGTCCTCAATATATAGGTTCTTAAAACTTTCTAAAAAAGTCTTAAATTAAATCTTTTAGTCGAGTTAGGGTTCCAAAGAATTAGGAGGGTACCACTTAGTTAGGATATAAAACAATATAAATGACTTAGGTGGGTACCAAGCACATAAGAGTTAAAACAATAAAGTCACTTACATAATTAGGGTGACTTTAGGTGAGGGTACTAGGGTCATAGTAAAGGGGTACAAGGACCAACTAAATGGTACAAGTTAAATCATAAAACAAGGATGGGTACATGACCCATAACCCCTAGGACCAAAGGGTGTAGCACAAAGGTGTGCAAACAACCATAGTATCCATAGAACCCAAAACATCAAAGGTGGTATAAATAAAAAACAACTCAAGGTGGGTAAATGACCCTGTTAACACATCCATAGTAGCCGGGCTACCATGATTGCAGATCAGTTTCATGTATATTTTTGAGCCAATCCTTTACACATTTTTGATGAGATCAGCCTATGACGAGCAGCATTTTGATGATCACTCACATATATTCACTGGATCCAGAGTTTGCACAGTTACAGTCTCATGCCAAGAGTTAGGACTGATCCCCATGACCCCAGGTCGGTGACTGAGATAGCCATCCCTCTATCATCCAGAGCAGATTGAAGACAGTGCCCATGTTATATTCAGATGCAGTGCTTCAGTGTGGATTAGGTAGTTCAGATCAGGGACTCAGATATATGATCCAACAGGTATATTTTGGTACATGTGGGTTGTTGGCGTCTTCTTCCTCTTATCTTTGTAGTTTATGACTGAGTATATTGTGATGGTTGTTGGCTCTATCTTATTTGCTGCTTACTTGCTGTTTAAGTTAAAAGTGGTTGGTTACTATTAATAGGAGGTTCTTGAATATACTCGTTGGTCATACCCTTACTCCATGAAGTACCGATTTGTCCATTCCCTTATTTTAGGGCTCTTGCTATCCATGGAACCATTAGTCATTCTCTCCGTCCATCCGTTACCTTCCAGTTTTGGTTTTATCCCGACTCACACCTTAGCTAGTGATCTTGAGAAATTCCCCCACCTAGACCTCTATGTTGGATAGATTCCCAGTTTGCATTGTGTCTCGGCTCTGGAGTGTGTGATTTTAGTCACAGTGGTTGTTCTCCTCTAGCCCTCGAAACCAAGTATTCCTACAAATAGTGTTGCTAAACACTAGAGCATCAGATCTTAAATGCTATATCTAAGGGATGCTTAGTCAGCAAAAAACATTGTTGCTAAACACTAACCATATCTATATTAGCCAATTAGTGGCCAAGGGACGTGCACTTACCCTTTGTATGGTGTAACTTGTAAGGCCGTTTGCCCTTACAGGGAAACAGGGTGGTCACTCCATCGCACCTATGGGTGGTGGTGGGCAATGGAGGTCATACCGAATCATTATCTGAGGTCCGCCAGGCTATTCAGGACACCTGCTCTTGGAGGCTAGCTAGTGAAAATCTATAAAATGAAATAAATGTGAAATATTGAATGTGAAAGTTGACAAATAATAAATTGCTAAAAGGTTGCTTGTCTAGAGTTTATTGGAAGCATTCTCATCACTCTACCCATTTGTGAAACACTGCCATCCCTCCCTAGTGCCTTCATCCAAGAGATTGCAGTGTTGAGGTTGTTGAGTCCTTCCCCGTAGCCTAGCCTTTGTTTTTCCACCTTCACCCATGGTTAGCAAATTGTTCAAGTCAGTAAACGAGTATACACTTGAAAATCCTGTTTTTAGTAGCTGGTTACTTTGATTTATGCTTATCTTATTTATATTATTTACATGCTTACGCCAGTTAAACATCATTCTATGCTTTAGTCTAGCTACTGATATAATTGAAGGAGCATATCATAACCATTTGTACTTGCAGCAACAATTTTTCATGGTCTGGATCATTATGTTGATCATTCTTGACCTGGTCAACCCAATTTGACCAAGTCAACCATAGAGTCCAAGATGAGTTTGGGCAGACAGTGTTCGAGATGGTTTATTCATGGCCCATGTGTGTCCATTTGATGGTTCCATGCCCCAGACAACAGTTTCAAATGATGGTTTGATGGATTTTTTTATCATTATTATTATTTACGGACCATTATTTTTATTATTCGGGGCTGTTCGGATATTCATCATCTATTTCGGGATACATATCTATTTCAGGATCATCTATTTCGGGATACATATCTACTTCAGGATCTTGCATGATCTATTTCAGGATATGCAGTCCAGTCACCAGTTTGATGCCTCCAGCACCTTATCCACCTTCTTCTAGCACCCGGGAGCCACTTTCCACAGAGTTTTATCCCTCCTAAGCTGAAAGGCGCCCTCTTCTCACCTACTGACTGAGAAGGGCGCACTTGTTCACCTACCACTGCAGATTCACTCCAGTTACATTCAGTTAGCTCCGATTCTGATTGATTTCACTCCGATTTCACTCCTGACTGACTGTTTCACCTCCGATTGACCTCCAGTTCGATTAGGTGACTTGCTCTGACTCCAGTTAGCCTCCCATGCGCCCCCACTGAGCCTCCAGATCCTATATCAGTGCTACACACTTCAGTTACATTTATTATGATCAGTTAGACTCAGCTTGACACCTGGATGACTGGTTGTTGTGATTGATGAGCAACACCGATGATTGATGAGGACTCCTAGATTGAGTCAAGCTACTCCATTCAGTGATTCGAATGACCTCCTTAGGCAATTCGAATTGCTCTGTTCATTGTAACAGTTTGTATTGTAATTCATTCACCCTTTCTGGGATAGAGAGCACTGCTGCATGTTTTGCACAGTTTTGCACCATATCTTCTATGTTCATCTGTTGTGACTGATTTATTTGTTCATTAGATCTGCTGTGACTAACTTTACATGGTATCAGAGCCATTGCAGGGACAAGATCTCTTTTCTACAGGTGTTTATACAAGAAGATTTGACTGAATTGCTAAAAATTGCAAAAAGTTTGGCATGAGATATCTCAAGGGCATTCGCTCCTGTGCATGCAAAGCTTGAAAAATACTCCAATACCACTCCAGAAGCTTGAGTTACCACATAATTCCTGGATCTGATACATTGGACCTATTCAACATTGCTTGAAATCCAATCCCAGGTGTGATGCAACTCTCAAAGGGTGGATTGTTCGACCTTATTGTGATTGTTCTTATGTGATTTGCAGGTTAATTATCTCCTCCAAGTGCACTCGCTACATTCTGCATGCAAGCTTCCCTACAGCATTTCCATTCGCTATAGTCTGCATGCAAGCTTCTTCTTCATCATTTGACTCGCTCCTAGCAATGGAATACTCTTCTTCAAAGCCTATCCTCACCCCATTCAATTATTTTGATTGGAAAGATGATATGGAGATCATATTACGTTCAAAAGGATACTACCGAGTCACTCTTGGTCTTGAATTGGAGCCAAACAATGTGGCAGAAAGAACCAAACACTACAATAAGCTTGATGAAGCTTACGGTCTTCTTTGTCTCTCCATCTCCAAGGATCTTCACTTCCATCTTAGCGGATTGAAGACTCCAAAAGCCATATGGGAGCAACTTGAGACACTATTCGGCAAGCAGGATGAGCTTAGGGCTTTTCAATTAGAGAATGAATTGATTGGCCTTAATCCTGAGAATTTCGAGAGCATCAATGAATTCTTCACAAAATTCAAGAACTTGAACTTGCAATTGAAGAACAGTGGTGTTATCAAAGAGGATAAACAGTTGATCCTCTCCATTCTAAGCAAGCTTGGGAAAGATTATTCGGTATTTGTCTCCACTTTCAATTCCGGTCGGCTAACTACCCCGAATTGGAAGATGCCTACCTTGAATGCCTTCATTGAGTCCGTTACGAAAGAGCATGACAAGTTGATTCAAATGGGGTCCATAAGCTCCAAAGATTCAGCCCTATTTGTTCAAGGACCCAAGATCTCGAATGGTAAAGGAAAGCTAAAGAAGGAGAAGCCCAAATTCGAGCCTCACAAGCAAAAAGACAAAGGCAAGCAAATGGATGCACCATCCAGTTCGAAATCCAAGCAAAAGGGCAAAGAAGGTAACCAAAAATCTAAATGTACTTATTGTAACCGTGGCTTTCATCCCGAAAGTTCATGTATGAAGAAGACTATAGATCAAATGGCCCTCCTTTTGGAAAAGAACAACATAACCCTTCCTGACGGTGCAAGGAAGAAGGATCGGAATGACGATCATGAAAGAGGACAAGCACTCATGGCAACGGTTTCGAAGCCCACTCTCTTGATAGATTCGGGTGCATCAAATCATATGGCTGCAAATATTGATTCTTTTTCCTCATTCGATCCAAACAGCTCCATCCCCATCCATTTGGGAGATGACTCAAAAATTTCTTCAAAGGGCAAAGGTACGATTCATGTAGATCATGGATGCTTTCAGAATGTTCTCTATGTGCCTTCCTTAGCTTCGAATCTCCTTTCTGTGTATCAAATGACACATACTGGTGATCCAAAGAAAGTCACATTCAGCCCTAATACAGTTGAAATTTCTGATATCAAAAGTGGAAGACTAGTTGCGGTTGGAAAGGCAAACCACACTGCTAAATGTTATGAGTTTTCGCACTTTATTCCGCTTGCAAAGCCCACTGCTCTTCGCACACATGGTAATGAGGTTAGTAGGCTTTGGCATGAAAGATTTGGACATCTAAATTATAAGTATTTGCTGCTGCTATCAAATAAATCCATGGTTGATGGGCTTCCACAACTCCGTTCCTCGAAGGGAATATGCTCCGGTTGCATTATTGGGAAGCACCCCGAGCACAGATTCGACCGCGGCAAGGCTAGCAGAGCCTCTACTATTTTGGGATTGATCCATTCTGATATCAGCGGTCCGCTGCCCCATATGTCATTAAATGGTTCAAGGTATGTTTTGACATTTATTGACGATTATTCTCGCTTTACATGGGTATTCTTTCTCAAAAACAAGTCAGAAGTGCTTGGAAAATTCAAGGATTTTAAGGCTTCTGTTGAGACCACCACTGAGAGCAAGATCAAAGCTCTTAGATCTGATAATGGTGGGGAATATATCAAGTCCGAGTTGCTGCAACTTTGTGCCCAAAGCGGAATCAAGATCCAACATACAGTTCCCTACACACCCCAGCAGAACGGTGTAGCGGAAAGGAAAAACCGGTCACTGAAAGAGATGGCTACATGCATGATTGAATCTAAAGGTTTGGCTGCAAATCTTTGGGCTGAAGCAATCAATGTTGCTGCATATATACAGAACCGAGTTCCACATTCATCCGTGAAAGGTATGACTCCTTTCGAAGCATTCTTTGGTCACAAACCGGATGTGTCAAATTTGAGAGTTTTTGGCTCTACTGCATGGGCTAGAATTCCTCCTGAGAAGAGACGAGCTTTGGATCCACAAAGTATCGAGTGCATATTGATAGGATATGGGGAAGAATCAAAAGCATATAAACTCATGGATATCAGATCTAAAAAGATATTCATAGAGCGCAGTGTGCAGTTTGAAGAACCGCTTCAAGAATTGCAACTAGTTGAGGAGAAAACTGCCGATTCACCGCCTTCACCAGAAGAAGATTCGAGCAGCGATAATGAAGGTATGAGTTCTGATATTTCTGATATTGTAGCAGCATATGATGATCATGACATATCAGGTTCGGAATCCGACCATTCAGATCCCCCTCAGTTACCAAAGTGGGCCCAAAATACTCTACAATCTGCTGGTTCGAATCTTGGAAATCCTGCTGATCCAAGACGAACAAGAGGAGACTTTCAAAGGGCAGGTATGGCTCTTTCTATTGCTGATCCATTTCTTCCTGAGATTTGTTATTTGATGGCTGGTTCAGATCCCCAATCATATTATTCAGCCCATCGAGATCCGAGATGGAAAGATGCCATGGATGAAGAGTACAGTTCTCTTCAAAAGAACAATACATGGGAGCTAGTTTCTCTTCCACCTGGAAGAAAATTAGTGAAGTGTAAATGGGTCTACCGTACTAAAGTTGCTGCTGATGGCACTATCAGCAAATATAAAGCAAGGTTGGTGGCAAAAGGTTTTTCCCAAGTCCAAGGAGTGGACTACACAGAGACCTTTGCACCGGTTGCAAAGATGGATTCCATCCGCCTTGTTTTAGCTATTGCCGCATCCAAGCACTGGGAGGTGCATCACATGGATGTGAAGAGTGCATTTTTACATGGAGACCTTGCTGAAGAGGTCTATATGCAGCAGCCAGAGGGTTATACATCAGATCCATCATTGGTTTGCAGATTGAAGAAGTCTTTGTACGGGTTAAAACAGGCCCCAAGAGCTTGGTACGCAAAGATGGACTCCTTCCTTCTTTCTCAGAATTTCCAAAGATGCAAATCTGATCCGAATGTCTATCTTCAGCGAGTTAAAGGTAATTTGTTGGTTATTGTACTTTATGTTGATGATCTGCTTATTACTGGTAGCACACTTACTTCAATAAACAAGCTAAAAACTGCCCTAAATCTAGCTTTTGACATGAGCGATTTGGGCTTGCTGAGTCACTTTTTGGGCTTGGAGATAGCTCAAAATTTCGATGGGATCACTATATCTCAGCAAAAATATGCTTCCGACCTGTTATTGAAGTTTAATATGGCTGAATGTAAGGCAGCCCCGTTCCCATTCCTCTCAGGAATCAGTCTTGAGGAGGGAGATTCCACACCGCTTGCAGATTGCAGTATGTATCGACAGTTGATTGGTTCACTACTTTATTTGACACATTCACGGCCTGATATCTCATATGCCGTGAGTGCCGTGTCAAGATATATGCAGCAGCCACATGAGCTTCATTGGCGAGCAGCCAAGCGGATCTTGCAGTATGTGCAAGGTACGAGACAGTTTGGCATACATTATGCTGCAGATTCTGAGCTAGATTTCATTGGTTTTACTGATTCAGATTGGGCAGGTGATAGCATTGATCGGAAGTCCACTTCCGGTTATGTTTTCATGATTGATCATGGTGCTATTTGCTGGTCCAGCAAAAAGCAAGCAGCCATTGCACTTTCTTCAGCAGAGGCAGAGTATCGAGGGGCAGTCAATGCCTGCATTCAGGCAGTTTGGTTGCAGGGTATTCTTTCCGAGTTTGGTTTTGGTGGCACTACTTCGACTGTCCTATTTTGTGACAATCAAAGTGCTATCAAGATCTCCACAGATCCAGTTCAGCAGCAGAGGACCAAGCACATTGAGATTCATATGCATTACATTCGACAGTTGGTGCATGACCGCACCATCATTCTGCAATATTGCCCTACTGATGAGCAAATTGCAGACATCTTCACCAAGAGCTTCACTGAGAAGAAGTTCTCTTACCTCCGTTCACTGTTGGGGGTGAGTTCCATCATGGTGGAGACAGATTGATTCATTATTATGCTTTAGACTTGAGGGGGGGCTTTCTTCCCACTGGGTTTTCCCTCTTTCCTCACTTAGTTTATTTTTCAGCATTTTTTGGATTATTGTATTGGGGTGACCTTTGGTCTTAGTTACCAGGGCCCCACATTATTTTAGTTGGCACATCATAGTCTAGCTTGAGGGGGGGTGTTCGGATATTCATCATCTATTTCGGGATACATATCTATTTCAGGATCATCTATTTCGGGATACATATCTACTTCAGGATCTTGCATGATCTATTTCAGGATATGCAGTCCAGTCACCAGTTTGATGCCTCCAGCACCTTATCCACCTTCTTCTAGCACCCGGGAGCCACTTTCCACAGAGTTTTATCCCTCCTAAGCTGAAAGGCGCCCTCTTCTCACCTACTGACTGAGAAGGGCGCACTTGTTCACCTACCACTGCAGATTCACTCCAGTTACATTCAGTTAGCTCCGATTCTGATTGATTTCACTCCGATTTCACTCCTGACTGACTGTTTCACCTCCGATTGACCTCCAGTTCGATTAGGTGACTTGCTCTGACTCCAGTTAGCCTCCCATGCGCCCCCACTGAGCCTCCAGATCCTATATCAGTGCTACACACTTCAGTTACATTTATTATGATCAGTTAGACTCAGCTTGACACCTGGATGACTGGTTGTTGTGATTGATGAGCAACACCGATGATTGATGAGGACTCCTAGATTGAGTCAAGCTACTCCATTCAGTGATTCGAATGACCTCCTTAGGCAATTCGAATTGCTCTGTTCATTGTAACAGTTTGTATTGTAATTCATTCACCCTTTCTGGGATAGAGAGCACTGCTGCATGTTTTGCACAGTTTTGCACCATATCTTCTATGTTCATCTGTTGTGACTGATTTATTTGTTCATTAGATCTGCTGTGACTAACTTTATAGGGGCATGGATGAGCTTACAGAGGGGTATCTTTTGATGGTCACATGGTGTATGAGTACTCAATCCTAGTGGATTTGAGCATTCTGAGCTCATTGGTGCACTCAGTTATCAGTTCCGGGCATTTGTAGATGATGATATGGTTAGATTGCCACTTTTCTCTAGTTTGCCATGCTGCATGCATACATGGCCTGTCTAGCACTTGCATTGAGCTAGCATGTTCTCCTAGGGTGCTATAGAGGGAGATAGTGGTCCAACCAGTCGTTATTACCATTTTACCCCATCCCCAGACATCTTGGTACAATCATATTAGTATCCGGGACACTTGGCAGTGAGTCACAAGCATTTTTGTACTTTCCGAGGTGGTTTTCCGGTAGAGAAATGGCTCATTGAGGAAATTGATTTGGCTTAGTTGGGCAAGGAAATGGCATGAGATTGGTCCGAGATACTTTGATAATGATGTCCACACCTTCTATCACTTGTTCCGGCATCAGTGGGGTCCACACGTCCCAGTATGCATCATTTTGGATATTTTGTGTCTTTGAGGGGGCCACGATTTGGTCATATGGTCACTTTATGATGTTATTGTTATCACACAACTTGTAGTTGTCCCTAAAGGTATCCCATCCGGGATGGTAGAGGAGATGGATAACTAAAGAGGTGACCCAAGAAGTGCAATGGTTCCCAATGCAAGCAGGGTGTCACGATAACCGAGGCACTCTTCACTTTAGATCAAGACAAATCAAGACCAAGGGGGAGACGCTAGCCAATCAATGAAGATTGGCTAACCCAAAGGTTCCTAGGGAAATGTGTAAATTGAGTTACGGAAACCAATGAGTGAGTTAGATTAAGTGGACCCAAGAGTTTAGGTGTGGTTGAAGAGGCTCAAGAGGTGACAAGTGTTTCAACCAATGAATGACTAGGGCCACTTATGAAGCTCAAATGGATAGATCTAGTACCATGAAAATACACAAGTGGGGCCCACTTCTTAAAAAGTGGAAAATGGTCCAAATGAGGCCCACAAGGTCAAGTTAGGGGTGAGATGGCACTAAGGGGTATGCAATGATGTAGATCTATGGATCTAAGATGAGAGGCAACACCCACATATGGAACCTAGCAAAAGAACACTAGCCCAAGGAATGCGATTTACCCAAGGGAGACTAGTGCCTTAGATTGAGGGGGCAAATGGAGTCCAAATTTCACCAAAATGTAGATCGGGGTAGTTAAGGCACTTATCAAGGTGGGTTTGAAATGGCATGCCCCAATATGAGCTAGATCTCCATAGATCTAAGATTTAAAATGCATCACCAACTGACCCAAGTGGGGCTCAACCCTCAAAATGAGGAATGGGGCCCACAAGGTGAAAATCAACAAGGTGAAGCACTAGGGGTAGGTTATCAAGATGGATCTATCCAAATCAAGTGGGATCTCACCTACCCACATCAAGGAACTAGCCAAACTAGCTCTCCTCAAGGAATGCAAATTGCCTCAAGGAGGGCTAGGTGCCTTGGGAAGTGGGTCAAATTGAGGCCAATCACCACCAAACTATAGATCCGAATTGCCGTAGATGCTATAGAGGTGGGTTCTAAAGATTATCCCCAAAGCCAAGCTAGATCCAAGTAGATCTAGAAAAATGTAAAAATGAGGGTTTTGTGATCTAAGAGAATAGATGGGTAGGATAGAAGAATGTCATACCTCATGGAACATACCTGGAAAATGAAGATGGAGGTTGTTTGTGACGAGGATTACTTCCCACAAGGATCAAATGCCAAACTTGATGAAGCCCTTCTTGTCAAAGTTTTGCCTCCTTCAACCAAATCGGCCTCCTTATTCTTGTCAATCAAGGACACAAAGATCAATCAATTGACAACAATGGAAATAGATGCAAACAAAAGAGATGAATAACATGAAATTGTTGATGCAAAGACAAAACAACTCCCTGTAACCCAAAATTACTTGTTGAAACGAGCAGGGTAGGCCTCCCCACCAATGCGAATTGCCCCAAGACGTCTTCTTTGCCTGCAAAAAAATGTTAGTTGAAGATAAAATCCAAGATGACCACCAATGTCTGTCAGGGCAAAGGAAGAAGCATTTACAATCACCACAAGCATTCCAACTCCAAGATCCAAGATGCACAAGAAAGTATTTTTATTGCAATAACCAAGAGCCAAAAATCTCTAGATAGATTTTACAATAGGGGGTCTCCTCCTTTTATAGGATAATAAAGACCAAAACCCTAAACCACAAAACCACTTTTTAAAACAACAAGTGGTTGAGATCAAAAGATATAACAATCTAATCAATGGCTAAGATGAGCCAATACAATATATCACATGGATCACTAAAGTGAGTGATGATGTCATAGGTAGAAAAGACTCAATGAGGGTGACGTCATACATAGGGGTGGCTAAAGGTACATGTGCCACATCATCAAGACTAAGACAAGTCACTACAAGCTCATGGTGGGGCTAGGAGGCATTACATTCCTTCACTAGCATGTCCCCATGGCACAATAATATAAAATATAAGTCTATGACATGTCCAAGTGACACAAATGATCAAATCCCATCCCCAAAATCTGAGAGAGACATGCAGTAAAAGACCTCCTGTAACCACTGTGGACCCCATTGACTGATGCCAACTGATCTGGAAGATGGGGGGTTCACCATGGATGACCTCTGAGAAGACCAAGTGCCAAAACCTTGCCTCAATTGCCCAAATCGAATTCCTCAGTGACCCTTTTATTCCATTTTTTAATCGTCCTGAAAGTGCCCCAAACTGCCACCTAGGGTGCCTGCGCTGTCAAACTGAGTGTACCAGGCTGTCTGGAAGGGGGGTATAATGGTAAAAACAAGTAGCTGGACCACCCCCTTCCTTTACAGTTCCCTAGGCAACGACTGGCCTCTAATGCCTCTACTGGGCAGGCTGGATCAACATGCCCAAACTGGTCAACAGGTGGATAACTGCAACTATCATCATCAGAAGTGCCCGGAACTGAAAGATAAGTATCTCAATGGATCCAGAAGACCCAAATCCACTAGAGATGATCACTCATACACCTCATGATAACCTGTGGGGTCATCAGCATGGTCCACCATACCCGGACAGTGTAAAATATGATGATCTGGAAATAATAATAAAACTGATCAACTGCATCAATCATCATCTGAAGCATATGTCCAGCATGTGGAATCAATAATCATCAATAAGTGTATGTGGGACCATAGATCATCATCCATAAGCATAAGTGGTCCATCTCATCACGGATCCCAAGAATGACCATGGTCAAACTATGTTTGACTAAGTCAAAATACAACCAAAGACTAGATTATAACAATAGACTAAGATATGTTCCTTTAATCACATTCACAGCTTAACTTAAAGTATAAACATCATTCAATGGCAGTTAATACATATATATATATATATTTCAATGTTATTTATAATTTACTTGCACAGAAGCTTTAAAGACATACTCACCCACTGGACATGGCCTAACTGCTAGCAAAAGATGAAGGCTAAGGACAAAGCTAGGCAAAGGGGATGACTTGACCAACTCAATTAAGCGACACTTTGGACGGGGAAAGGGGGAGCTGCACTCTGTGTTGGACAAAATAACAAAGGGAAGGGTTGTGCCTCACAAATGGATAACTGATAAGTTGTTTAGAGAGTGCTTATTCAACTTTAGGCATCATGTCTACATCGAGTTGATCCAGGTTCATTAGGATCATTCATTCAATTTCCATGGCCTTTTTGGCCTATATGACCCCTCTGGGATTTCGCATGCGCTAAAAAGCACAACTAATCGCAACTTGCATCCGAGGCATATTTACATTTACATGTCAGCAATATTTAGATATAGCATTTGTTTAACCATTGCTTTTTGGACCTTTTTTATACCCTTCATGGGGTATTTTAGCATTTCATTGCTTTAGCCTTTATTCAAGTGTGTTAAGAAACACATTCTAGAATTTTTAGTTCACAGGCTTTATAAGAGATTTCCAATATAAGTAGTACATGTGCTTTCAGTTTTAGCCAACAACAACTCAAGTGACTAGAGGGAATTCCGCACAAAGCCAAACATCGGGACAACCGACCAAAATGATCTAGGCATAAACTCCAACTCACCAAAGGCAAGTTTTGTCACCAACTCAGAGCCGAGACACAAAACAAACGTGGATGCGGTCCAACACAGAGGTAGAAAAGGGGAAGTCCTACATATCAAGCAGTCAAGAAGGTAAGTCAAGGTGAAAGCCAAAATAAGGAAGGTCATCAATGGATGTGGTGCCTAGGATAGCAGACAAAGATGTCAGGAAAGACCATATCTATGCTCACAGGAGGGTAATGAAACCAATGAGTATTGTCAGAAAACCGTAGTGTGCAAGTAATACATCCAATTTTATATTTATAACATCATCCAAGATATTTCATTTCATTATTTAAATAGTACTGCCACATCATGAGTTACATACCAAGTCAATGCTATGAAGATGACTAAAACAACAAGATAATAATCTAATGATAACATCACAAGTCTAATGGTCACATCACTATATATCATAAATAGTCATCATAAAGAACCATTGAAACACTCTGCAACAATACAACTGGGCACTGAACTGAAACTGTATGGAACAAAAGGTCACATCGGTCATCAAATTTAAGATCTCAAGGCTCAACCTTGGCACAAGGTCTACTCAATGTCTGATATATACTGCTCTGATCTGTAAGTGATCTCAAATAAATATGCTCATCATAGCTGATCTCTATAAAAGCAAAGCTCTGAAAAGTGCAAATATCTGCTCAACAAGAATAGTAGCCCAGCTACTATGGTGTGATAACAATTATATTGTCATATTATTTGTTATTGTGCCATGGGGCCATGCTAGTGAAAGATATGTTACACCTCCTAGCCCCACCATCCCACCATGTGCTTATGTCATGTGTCTAGTCACTTATCATGTGGTGCGTCCCCTTTGGGCGTTTTAGTGAGTGTGCCCCCCTCTATTTGTGAGTTGATCCATGTATTGTTTTTCCAGCTCATCTTAGCGGTTGATTATTATTGTTATATCTTTTGATCTCCACCACTCATTTAAAAAGTGGTTAGGATTTTGGTCTCTCTCATTCCTATTTAAGGAAGAGACCCCCCTCATTGTAAAGGGACTTTTGGCTCTTGGCTTTTTGAATACAAAGAAATATCTTGGAGAATTCTTGTGATCTTGGGTTGAATGCTTCGTTATGGTGATTGAAACTACTTTTCCATTGCATTGAAGGATCTTGGTAGCTATTTTGCATATTTTGTTCCACAAATTTTGATTTGCAGGTGAAGGAGGCGACTTGGGAGGGGCGCATTGGTTGGGGAGACCCACCCTGCTACTTTCTGTCAGATCTTGGTTTACATAAGGAGTGATTTTGTTTTTGTACCAATTATTCCCTATATTTTACTTCTAGCTTGCATCTACCTTCATCTTTGTTTGTTGATTGAACTTTGGTTCCTTGGTTTTGCAAAGAGAGGAGGACCCACTAGTGGATCTGAGCAATTCGTTGGAGCAAGAGAAGTGACCAAGCTTTCATTTGATCTTCGCGGGAGTAATCCTCGTCATACCGGCATTCATCTTCATCATCCAGGTACGCTCACAAGGTACGTATTTGGCTCCTTAGCTTACCCATCTATCAATTTTATTCAAACCCTAACCTGCAAAATCTTATAAAAATTCCCTAGCTCTTAAAACTTGGAATTTGGGCGAATGATTTTTGGGTTTTTCATTTAAGGCTTAGCCCCTAGTGGGTCCTCAAGGGCGTCACCCTTGGGAGACTCCATCTACCCTAACCCCCTAGGCATTAATCTCTAGCTTTTGCACCCTCCTTGATTTTGCCCCTTTTTCCGGTTGTTTGAGTCTCATTCTTGGCTTGTGAGCTTAAACTCTATCATATCTATCATTAAGCCTTGCTAGGAAGCCCCTATCCTTTCAGATCTACTCCTTGGTGTTGTTGTAAATGTAACTTCGAAAGATATTTATTTGTATTTTGAATTTATATTATTAATTGTATTTTACTTGTACCTCCGACGAAGATGTTTTTCCTCCGTTCGGGGATGTCATTATTATGTTTGGTCATGCAAGGTCATTGAGGTAAAACCTCCATTGTAAGTCGAGGCAATAACACCATAGAGAATAAATGTAAAATGTATTATTGAGTTTCCCTAGGACAAGTCAGCCCAGTCAGGTTAGTGAGTTCGGCCCCATTAGGTAAAAAGGTCACCCACACATAAAGTATAAATAGAGAGCCTGCTCTCTCATTTGGATACAACACTCACTCACTCAAGTTCGCATAAGGAGAGAGAAGACAAGTTCCTTGGAGGAGAAAGAGAGAGAGCTGCAGAAGACATCTTACATTTTGGTTTTCTATTTTGGTTGATATTGTATTAGTGACTAATCTATCTTTGAGGAAGTTGCGGGGTTTTCTCCTTTATGGTTTCCCCGAGGAAAATTATTGCATCTATTGTGTTTTGTTGTGCTTGTCTTTCTTTCAGTTCAAGATCCTAGTTAAATTGAATTAAAGTACAAACTCTGACATGGTATCAGAGCTAACCTGAAAAGAAGTCATTGTGCAGCAGCGAGAAACTAGGGCTTCCTAGTTCAAGGTCTTCTCTCCACAAATCATCAAAAAAAGAGAGCTAGGCTAACTCGCCCTAGGAGGGAGCATCTTTTGGAGGAAACAGAATCAAGTTTGAAGAATTTTCATTTTTGACCCAGACACTAGTGATGGGAGAAAATTAGGGCATCATGTTTTTGGGGTTTTCCTCCATCAATCCGGACAAAGGAGTACATTGGACAACTCACCTTGAGGAGGCGCATCTTCCTGTCCAATCAAAAGTTCAAAATTCCAACTTTGGAAAATTAGGGTTTCTCTAACAAACCCTAGGGCAACCAACTCCAAAACCAGGTTGGGCATCTCAAATTGGTAAGACCTAAATCTTTACTATTTCCATTTGAGGTTCTCATTTCAAAATGACTCACCACACCAAGCTTGAGGATAAGCTTGAGGCAACTGACAACTTCCAAGCATGGAAGTATAGAATCTTTCTTGTCCTAGAAGAAAATGATTTGGACAAGTATGTTAGTGAGGAGGTTCCAGCACCAGAGGGATATGAGGCAAAGGCTATTCACAACAAGAACTTGGTCGAGGCCAAGAGGATTATTGCAGACTCCATTAAAGATCATCTCATCCCTCATGTGTCATCCCTGAAGACACCCAAGGAGATGTTCGATGCTTTGACAAAGATATTCGAAGGGAAGAACATCAATCAAAATATGACATTAAGGAATCAACTCAAGAATGTGAAGATCCAACCTTTAGAGACCATGCAATCCTACTTCACAAGGGTCTCTCAAATCAAGAAGCAACTTGAAGCAATTGAAGACAAAGTAGAAGAAGGAGAGATTGTTATGACCACCTTGAATGGTCTCCCAAGATTATGGGACTCATTCATCCAAGGAATATGTGCTAGGAAGAAGTTGATCCCCTTCAACAGATTATGGGAAGAATGCACCTAAGAAGAAGCTTGGCTAGTGGCAAGAGAAGAGAAGATGGGAGCAAATGATGATCAAGCTCTTGCAGCTCACACCAGAAGAAATCACAAGAGAGAGGACCACCATCACAGAAGACACAAAAGATCCAGAAGAGATCTATCCAGTATTAGATGCTACACATGTGATGAGAAGGGACATTACTCAAGAAACTGTCCCAGAAACCAAGGATCCTCCAAGAAGACTAACAAGAAGAGACATCATGCTCACACCGCTGAAGATGATGAGCCAACAAGGAAAAGAACTAGAGAAGAAAGAGATGATTCTTCAAGTGATGAAGAGTATGTCTTAATCTCAGCACTCACGAGTCATGAGCACTATCACACATGGGAGCAATGACTGGATTGTAGATAGTGGAGCATCCAAGCACATGATGGGATACAAAGAATCCTTAATCAATCTATCTGAGCATGAGTCACCTCACAAGGTGAAACTTGGGGATGATTATCAATACCCCATCAAAGGAAGTGGAGAAGCTTCCTACAAGGTAGACTCCGGCAAATCTTTGAAGATGAAAGATGTTCTATCTGTTCCAGGATTAAAGAAGAATCTTCTCTCCATCTTAGCACTAGATGTTAAGGGAATGAGGGTTGCATTTGTTGATGGCCAAGTCCTAATGTGGCCAAAAGGAAAGACAATAGATGATGCAACAATAATTGGAGAGCAAGAGGGAGGCTTGTACAAATTGAAGGGACAACCTGAACAAGCATTGGTTCATGACTCCATGGAACCAAGTGAACTATGGCACAGAAGGCTTGCACATGTGCACTATAGAATTAGAGCACTACCTATTGCAAGCAAAGCAGTATCAAGACTACCAAAAATCCAGACAAAACATGAAGGCATTTGCAAGGGATGTGCGCAAGGAAAGAATGTAAAGAAGGCGTTTCCCAGTAGTGACAGCAAAGCAAAAGGAATATTGGAGATAGTCCACTCAGATGTATGCGGTCCCATGTCATCCAACTCACTAAGCGGGTATGTATACTATGTTTCTTTTATATATGACTTTTCCCGTAAGACTTGGATTTATTTCTTGAAAAGTAAAGATGAGGTATTTAGCAAGTTCAAGGAATTCAAAGCCTTGATCGAAAATCACACTGAGAAAAAGAACAAGACCCTACGATCAGATAATGGCGGAGAATTCACTTCAGAATAATTCAAGGACCTTTGCAAAGAATCTGGGATTAAGAGGGAGTTGAGCACTCCTTACAATCCTCAACAGAATGGAAGCAACAAAGGCAATGCTACATGATCAAGATCTTCCGATGCACTTATGGGCAGAAGCAACAAGGACAACTGTGTATGTACAGAACCGCACACCTCACCGAGTATTGAGCAACAAGACTCCTGAAGAAGCTTTCTCAGGCGGGAAACCAGAAGTCATCCATCTCAGGATATTTCGCTGCCCAATGTACACACACATCCCGAAGGAAAAGAGAACCAAGCTAGATCCTTCAAGAAAAAAGGGAATATTCATGGGATACATCGACACTTCAAAAGCCTACCGAATATACTTACCAGGATTCAAGAAGATCGACATCAACATAGATGTAACTGTTATCACACAACTTGTAGTTGTCTCTAAAGGTATCCTATCCAGGACGGTAGAGGTGTAGACAACTAAAGAGGTGACCCAAGAGATGCCACGGTTCCCAATGCAAGTTGGGTGTCACGTTAACCGAGGCACTCCACTTTATATCAAGCCTAAGCAAGACCAAGGGGGAGACCCTAGCTTAGCCAATGAAGGCTAGCGAATTCAATCTAGACATCCTAAGGAAATGTGATGATGAAAGAGTAGGAGACCAAGATGAAACAAGATCTAGATCTAGGATGATAAGTGGACCCAAGGTGGTTAAGGCTTGGTTGAAGAGGCTTAAGGCAAGGACAAATGTTCAACCAAGTGTAAGATAAGGTCACTTATGGATTAGAAATAGTTGATCTAGATAGATCTAATGCCAAGAAAAAGTAACCAAGTGGGGCCCACCCTTAAAAAGTGGAAAATGGTCCAAATGGGGCCCACAAGGTCAAGACAAAATCAAAATGAAATGGCACTAGGTGGTATGCTATGACATGGATCTATGGATTTCAGGAAGAATGAACAATACCCACATGTGGGATCTAGCAAAAGACCACTTACCCAAGGAGTGCGACTTGCCTAAAGAGAGGACTAGTGCCCTAGATCGAGGGGCAAATGGAGTCGGATGTCCACCAAAATTTAGATCGAGATAGTTGAGATGATTATTAAGGTGGGTTTTAATTATTAAGCCCAAGTGATTGCTAGATCTCCATAGATCTAAAAAATAAAAAAATGCAAGGGTTTTGATTTTAAGGTTTAAATGACCAATGGAGAAAAGATGGATGGATCTAGATACATACCTTGTAGAATATACCTCAAAAGCTTGCGGCCACTTTGCAAATTGATAATTTCCCCCCTGTGTGTATATTCAAGAGTGAGATCCAAAGCTCCAAGTGAAATTGTCCTCCTTCCAAGTTGACCAATTCGCCCTCCTCCTGCAAAACAAGATCAAGATGAGAAACAAATCTAGCAAAAGAATGGCGATAATGATGAAAAGATGAAAGAGAAAGCATCAACTATGTCACTAAGATACAATAATGATACTCCCTAAGACAAAAGGCCAATCCAAGGCAAGATATGGGGTTTCCCCACAATAGCCTCCCTTCACCAAATCGGCCTCGTAAGAAAACGTTTGAAGCCCCAAGATCCACAAATGATACACAGAGAAAAGATTGTATATTCAACTTGCAAAAGAATCCATCAAGACAAGAGAAGAAGATCTACAAAATAGTATTTTTTATTCCAAGTTTGAAGAGCTCCAAAGGTGCCTTTACAATAGGGGGGTCTCTTCCTTAAATAGGATGAGGGAGACCAAAACCCTAAACCACTTTTGAAATGAGTGGTTGAGATCAAAAGATACAACAATATAATCAATGGCTAAGATGAGCTGGTACATAATATGACATGGATTACTCACTAAAGGGATGACGTCATGACTAAAAGCGTCCTAGGGGGGATGACGCACTACACAAGGGAGACTAACACATGTGTGTGCCACATAGGATGACTAGGACAAGTGACTAGGGGCACATGGTGGGGCTAGGAGGTATTATTCCCCTTCACTAGCATCACCCCATGGCACAATAATATAACATGAGACTCAATGACATGTCCAAGTACACAAATGATCAAATCCTGTCCCCCTCTACTGAGAGAAAAATACATCAAATGACATCCTGATGACTGTGTGGACCCCATTGACTCCTGCAAACTGATCTGGAAGGAGTGGGATACAACATAGATGACCTCAGAGCAGACCTCATGCCAAAAAATTGCCTTAATTGCCCAAATCGAATTCCTTTATGACCTTTTTATTCCATTTTTTATCCTCCTGAAAAACCCTGAAACTGCCCATAACTGACTGTCTGGTAGCTATGCTGGGAAACTGACCATGCCATCATGTCCGGAAGGGCGGGTAATATGGTAAAAAAGAGTGGCTGGACCACCCCCTTCCTTTGTAGCGCCCTAGGCAACGACTGGCCTCCAATGCTCTGGCTGGACAAGCCAAATCAGCATGGCCAAACTAGTCAACAAGTGAACAACTGCTCAAATCATGCCTGGGAGTGCTTGAAACTGAAAAATAAGTATCTCAATGGATCCAGAAGACTCAAATCCATTAGGGATGAGTACTCATACACCTCATGGCAACCTGTAAGATCATCTGTAGGGTCCACCATACCCAGACAAGTAAAAATATGATGATCTGGAAATAATAATAATCATGGAAAACTACATCAACCATCATCTGAAATCTGTGCCCATCATATGGAATCATCAAAAGGTATATAAAGGACCATAGATCAACATCATACAATACAAATGGTCCATCTCATCATGGATCCCAAGGTTGACCTTGGTCAAACTAGGTTTGACCGATCAAACTGATCAAAATATGACCCTGGCTAAAGAAGCCATGCTGCTGCAAGTGCAAATAGTTAGGACATGCTCTCTAAATCATTTTCATAGCGAGACTCTAAAGTATTAAGCATCATTTCACTGGCAGTTAATAAATAATAATAGGTTAGTTAAATAACTTACTTTCAAGAAGAATCTCGAGAATATACTCGTCTGTAAACATGATCAAATTGCTAGCAAAGGGTGAAGGCTAAGTATGCAAGGCTAGGCTAAATGGGATGACTTGACTGACTTGACACTGTGATACTTTGGATGAGGGACATGGTGTTACACACTTAAGCATGTGCTGGGCAAGGAGTACACAAGGAATGGCGGTGTCTCACAAATGGATAAGTTGTTTAGAGAAGTGCTTATTCAACCTTGGCAAAATTTCTCTACTACTAGAACCGCCATGAACTAGGTGTTAGGCTAACTGTAACTTGAGGTTCTAGGGGACACTTAGAATTAGGTGTCCCTTGCTCCATCTCATATTATAACACGTAGGCTCAATGAGGAAAGTTTCACATAAGGTCAACAGTCTTTAGATTTAGCATACATTTAGCCACTACTTTTTAGGACCTTTCATTTCACAAATTTCATGGCCAACAATCTTTAGATTTAGCATACATTTATCCATTGCTTTTTAGGCCTAATATGACCCCTCTGGGATTTTGCATGTGCTTACAAGCACAACTAATCACAGCTTTCATCTGGGGTGCATTTACATTTCACAGCATTGAATTTCATTTCAATTTCATAGCCCTTTTCATTGGGCTATACAAGATATAACAATAATTTCCAAATGTAGTACAATTTTGCTTCAGGTTTTAGCCAACACAACTCAAGCAACTAGGGGGACTTCCGCAAATCTAAACCACACATTGAGGCAACCGACTAGAGTGATAAAGGCATAAAATCCAACTCACCATGGGCAAGTTTTGTTTCCAACTCAAAGCCGAGACACAAAATAAACATGGATGCAAGTCCAACACAGAGGCAAAAGCGGGGAGATCCTCCATATCAGAAGTCAAGGTGTAAGTCGGGGTAAAGATCAATCAATGGGGAAAGGACAAATGGATGGATGGAGACAAGTGAAAATGGTGCCTAAGCTAGTAGGTCAGAAAGACACTAAATGATCATGTTCACATTCATATGAAGGTAAAGACCAACGAGTATAAATCAAGAGTTTCCAAATGTCAGTAATACAATAAATACATATAATCCATAACGACCAATTTCATTTTAACATTAATATACTGCCAGATCATAATTGCCATATACCAAGTCAATGCTATCAAAATGACCTAAACAAGAAGGTAATAACATCAATGCACATCATATATATATACTCGGTCATGTATCAATATCTGCAAACTGAACCATCTACAACCATTGAGAATACTGCATCTGAAATACTGAACATTGCCCCGTATCTGTATGGAATAAAAGGTCATATCGGTCATCAAATATGAGGTCTCAAGGCTCAACCTTGGCATAAGGTCTACTAACTGTTTGATACATAGATGCTTTGATGTGTGAGTGATCATAAATAATGTTGCTCATCATAGCTGATGTCACTGAAAAAGTGCAAAGGCAAAGCTCTGAAAAGTGCAGATATCTGCTCTGCTGACATGGTAGCCCAACTACTATGTATGTGATAACTAGAGATGAGTACCCATACACCCTGTGGCAACCTGTAAGATCATTTGTAGCCTTAGCCATACCCGGACAATAATAAAATAATAGTCTGGAAATAATAATAACCATAAAAAAATACATCAACCATCATCTGAAACCTTTGTCCACTATATGGAATCATCAAAGGTGCATCATAGAACTATAAATCATCATCATATAACATCACTGGTCCAACTCATCACGGATCCCAAGGTTGACTTGGTCAAACTAGGTTTGACCAGGTCAAGACTAATCAAAATATGACCCAGGCTAGAAAAGCTTGATGCTGCAAGTGCAAAAGGTTAAAGCATGCTCTGTTAATCATTCTCATAGCAAGAATTAAAGTATTAAGCATCATTTCACTGGCAGTTAATAGATAAATATGACCTAGGCTAGAAAAGCTTGATGCTGCAAGTGCAAAAGGTTAAAGCATGCTCTGTTAATCATTCTCATAGCAATAATTAAAGTATTAAGCATCATTTCACTGGCAGTTAATAGATAATTATACCAAATACAAGTTTAGATAATCATTTACTTACAATAGAACCTCAGGAATATACTCATTCTGTAGACATGAACATTTTGCCAGCAAAGGGTGAGGGTGAAGAATGCAAAGTTAGGATCAGGGGATGACTTGACTGACTCAACACTGTGATACTTTGGATAAGGGAAAAGGGAAATACACACTTAAGCATATGTCAGATAATAAACACACGGGGAATGGCAGTGTCTCACAAATGGAATAAGTTGTTCAGATAAGTGCTTATTCAACCTTGGCAAATGTCTACAACTCACATCCAAGTTGAAACAACTCCGTGAGGATCTTTTCTAGAACCGCCATGGTTGGGTGCCCGGCTAACCGTAACTCTAGGTTCTAGGGGACACTTAGAATTAGTTGTCCCTTACTCCATCTCACATCACAACCTGTAGGCTCCATGAGGAATTAATCATTACATTTTAATTTCTGGCCAACAGTCTTTGGATTTATAATATATTTAACCACTTCTTTTTAGGCCTTTATGACCCTTTTTGGATTTTGCATGTGCTTAGAAGCACAACTAATCACAGCTCACATCCAGGGTGCTTTTCATTTCAATTTCCATAGCCCTCTTTCATTGTGCTAAGAAGCACAGTTTTATTTGTTTCCATGGGCTTGCACAACAGATAATATACTAGTTTCCATATGCATGTAATGGTGGTAGTACAATTTGCTTCAGGTTTTAGCCAACACAACTCAAGCAACTAGGGGGACTCTCTACAATCAAGACCAAACATCGGGGAAACCGACTAGAGTGATCAAGATATCAAATCCAACTCACCTAAGCTCAAGAACCAACACCAACAAGTACTCCTAACCCAGAAGGATCAAGGCTTCGGTAAGTTCTGTTACCAACTCAGAGCCGAGACACAAACTAACAGGGATGCTATCCAACACAGAGGCAAAAGCGGGGAGGTCCTCCATATCATAGGCTGAGGTGTAAGTCAGGGTAAAAACCAATCAAGGGAGAGATAATGGATGGATGGGGAAAGTGAAGGTGATGTCTAAGCTAGCAAGCCATAAAGGTGGGAATGATCATGTCCACACTCCTAAGAGGATAAAACCAATGAGTATAAAACAAGAGCTTCTAAATATAAGTAACAAGACCATTTAGATAATCAATAACCATATTCATTTCATACATATATATACTGCCAGATTATGATCACTAGATACTAAGTCAAGCTACCAAAATAACCAAAAGAGCAAGATAATCAAAACCAATGCACACCATATACCTGCTGGGTCATATACCTATACCTGCTATCTGGATCATCTGTAACCACTGAAAACAGTGTTGCTGAAACTCTGGACACTGCACTGCTCTATATGGGATAAAAGGTCATCTCGGTCATCAAATCTGATGTCAAGAGGCTGAGTCTTGGCATAAGGTTCACTGCATGTCTGATCTGGGGCTGCTCTGATGTGTGAGTGATCATCAACAATACTGCTCATCATAGGCTGATCTCACCAAAATTGTGTAACTGCTCTGCAATCATGGTAGCCCAGCTACTATGGATGTGATAACAGGGGGAAACTTCTAGACGTATCCGATATTCGTACCCACGTTCCCAGCGTCCCTACGTTCCAGAAACTTGTGCAACATAGGTTAAGGTTCATCCCTTGGAAGTTAGAGGTTTGAGTTTTGTGGTAGAGCCCTACGTGTATTTGGTGAAGCAAAAGAAGAGAGGAGGATGCCTTGCCTTGGAGAACTTGTTGGAGTGATTCTTGCATGTTGGATCTTCTTGGTTGAGCTATAGGGCTTTCTTGGTTTTCCCTATTAAGGGTTTTGGAGATTTGGTGGTTTGTACTAGCCTTGAGAGAAGGCTATGTTAAGTACATGAACTTCAACTTAAGCATATTAATGAAGTTTTCAGCTGTTCAAAACTTGTAAAATTTCCAGATTTGATTTTCAGTGACATATGTTCGTCATGTATTGTCAATTACAGCTATATATGTTTTGATGATTTGACATAAGCAACAAGACAATTTGTTGAGTGATTTGACATCATTCTTGGAGAATTAAAGGGTTGTTTTGCTGCTGCTATATCTGCTGTTTTACTGCTGTAAAAGTGAATTTTCAAATCTGGTTTATGTGGGATAAGTTGCCCTAAAGGGCAAAAAGTAAAAACCTTATCTGGATAGTTTGGTATCTTTTCTCCTTGGATTGGTTAGAAGATTGGGCTTTTAAAAAGCGAAATATTGTTTTCTTTGCATTGTTTTATACTCTATTTCATAACAGCCCTAAAGTTGAAAATTCACAGGATTAAGATCATAGAAACCTCTAGTCAAAGAAATAAAATTTCTGAATTGCATTAATTGCCTTCCATTGGAATTTCAATAGTCATCAGTTGGGACATTATGCCAACCACTGTTTGGAGAAGAAAAGGGGGAAGGTCAAGCAACAAGTACAAGTTGCAAAGACTGAAGGCACTGTAGCAAAGGTGGGTGAGGTATCATCCTGGCTAGGGACCACCTTTTCCATGGTGTCTTTTTTTATCTTCCAACACTGTGTCAAGTGTTGAATGGTATGTGGACAGATGGGCATCGAAACATATGACTTGTGACAGGAAACTCTTTAATAGGTTTCAAGAGCAAGAAGGAGATATGAGAGTGGATTTGGGTGATGATGATACTTATCTTGTGAAAGGATTGGGCTCCATTTCCTTCCGGATTCCATCAAGTGATGTTCTTGAGATGAATGATGCTTTGTTTGTTCTTGGTGTGACGAAAAATCTTCTTTCAGTTTCTTGTATGGTAGATCATCAATGTAGAGTTGCACTTGAAGACCAACACTGTACTATCAACGATTATAGTCTAGCTAGTCCAAAGACTTTGGATAGAGGTGTACGTGTTGGTTGGCCAGAGGTGTATGAGTTGGTGGCCTTTACAAGTTGCTTGATGATACTGTGGCACTTGTACATACCAAGAAGAAGCTAAGCAAGCCTTCTAGTTTTGAGGAAGCATATGTAGAGGATAAATGATGGGATGCCATGGAGATAAGTTCAAAACCTATTATGAAATCAATGATTGTTTCCAAGTTTGCATTTGATGGGAATGTTGTAGACTACTATGGTTGTTGGATTTTCTTGGAAAGAGGGAGTTGACCTTGATGAGACTCTATTTAGGGTTTTGCTTTAGGCGCTAGAGGTTTGAGGTGCATTGGCAAGATACCCATGTTTACAAGTTGCTGGAGGCTCTATGCAAAATGCTGTTTGCACTATGAGCTTGGTATTTCAGAATGATTGAGACTTGTGTAGATTTTTATTTTTTTGATTTTGATAGATCTGGTCCATATGTCTTGGTCTTGTATGGAGATGTGATCATCTTTCCAGGATGTCCTGAACAACTCATGATGTGGTGTTTGAGGATTTGTCCCATGAAGTTGATATAAATGATGTTTGAGTGGGTAGGTTGTTGATGGTCCAGAGTTATGTTCCTTCAGATTCATAGCACAACAAAAAAATGTGGTGAGCTAATATGTGAAGTTTGATGAGGACGTGTGGTCCTCTAAATCATAGGTATCTCCTTTAGTGAGGGAAGGGAGTGAGAAGGTTGCAACTCTAGAGTTTGATTCAAAGGTTAGAGAAGAAGCAGATCCAAGTGTGGACAAGGAGAGCTTGAGGAAGCATGTAGGAGAACCTAGATATTTAGTGAGGTGGATTACACCTCCTAGGAGATATGCTAACCATATTGCATTGGCTACTTCCAATTGACTTGAGGAGGTGAGGTGTATGCCTTGATGGTGGTTGATTTCGAGACTACAACAAGTTTAAATGTGCAGATGGAAAGGTTCGTTGAGTTGCATAGGGAGCACCTAGATGTTTGTAGAAACCTTGTTCTCATAAAAAGGAGTCTTAGCTTTCATAGTTACTGTTATCACATATATAGTAGCCGGGCTACCATACATTATTTTTCTGATTCCAGTACACTATTCAGCCAGTTCCCTTACATTGAGAGTCCGAGATGAGCATCTATTATGGATTACTATCAGATTTTGGACAGTATATATTCCCCATGCCATGACTGAGTCTCAGGACACTCAGAGAGATGACCGATGTAGCTATTATACCATTTGTACAGAGCAGCCAGTAGTGCCCAGAGTTACATTAGCAGTTTCAGAGTACAGATGATGGTTCAGAGGATGAGCATTCAAGTATATGACTCAGCAGGTATATCATGCTGTTGTGGTTACTTTGCTTTTATATTCATTCTTATAGCATGTCTTAGCATTTAGTGTTGTGATCTAGCGATCATATAGATATGTGGACCTGGTTGATCTTATTATATATATTCTATTGTCCCTACTCAGACTTAGAAGTTCATTATTCATACTCATTGGTTTTACCCTCCTTAGGGAGAATAGAGGTGATCATTCCACCATACCTTGGCTTGCTAGTGTTGGCTCCATTATTCATTGTCTTCATCCATCCATTACCTACCTTTTAATTTATCACCCTGACTTACTACTTGACTAGTGGCATGGAGGACTTTTCCCCACTGTAGCCTCTGTGTTGGATGAGCTTCCCTGTTTATTGTGTCTCGGCTCTGAGTTGGTGACAAAACTTACCTATGGTGAGTTGGATTTCCTAGAGAAATCCCCCTAGTCACTAAAGTTGTGTTGGCTAAACCTGAAACTTTTAGTGCTGCCATGAATACAAAGTATGGGAAATGAAATGTTATATCTTGTATGAAAAACCCATTCATGCAATGTGTTTTTAAACACACATGAATGAAAGGCAAGCCAAATGAAAATGGCTATGAAATAAAATGTTATATCTTGTGAAATGTAAATACCTAGGTAAACAAACTGTCTGTGACACACCTAGAAGTGCTCAGGTAAACAAGTGCCTCAAAAACACACCTGCAGCAAAAAGCCTAAATAAATGTAAATCTATGCAATGTGTTTCTAAACACACATAGATCAAACGCTATGGAAACTCTAGGCCCAGAAAGCAATGGAACTTAAATGCTATATCAAAATATTGCCGGCCTCATTTGTATTATGGATTGTGCGCATCTGTTAAAGGTGAATAAATACTCTTTGAACAACTTATCCATTTGTGAGACACCGCCATTCCCTGTGTTGTTGCTCATTCAGTATATGTTATGGTGTGTATTCCCTTTTCCATGTCCAAAGTGTCACAATGTTGAGTCAGTAACTCATCCCTTGGCCTAGCCAGCTTATTTTAAGCCTTCACCCTTCACTAGCAAATTGATCACAACTATGAAGTGAGTATGGTCTTGAAAGTCTAGTCTGAGTCATAATAATAATTAATGACATTATATATTTGTTGGTAGATCGCCAGTAATGACTGCTACTTGTTATAATTGCTATTTGAATGAATTGTAGAGCATGCATTAACCTTTGACACTTTGCAGCAGCTTCCGATGATATTCTGAGTTATACTTGGTCATGTTGACTTGGTCAAACCCATTTTGACCAAGATCAGCCACAGGACATGAGATGGCTAGACCTTATGATGACACAGATAGATGATATATGGTCTATGTACATGTACATGATGGTTCTATGCATCAAATGCAGGGTTATGATGATGATTTATGGTTTTCAGCATTATTTGATCATTTACAGATTATTATTATTTCACTTGTTCAGGCATATTGGATATATTATATGATCATGCAGAGATCCATATGGTCTATGAGTACACATCTTGGATAGATTTTGACCTTCTGAGTCCAATGAGACAGTCTACTTTCAATTCCGAGCAGTTACAGTGATGATTGAGCCTCAGTGGGCTATCCTAGTGCAGTTTTGCTCTGTCGAAGACCCTGTTAGAGCAGAGATGGATTTTATTTGGTTCACCTAGGGCGCTGTGCATGGAGGCCACTTGATTTCACCATATTACCCCCCTCCCAGACACACTGGTGCCCTCACCTTGATAGCACAGACACTCCAGGAGGCAGTTTGGGTAGTTTCACGCTTCCTGAGGCAGTTCAGGATTGGTAGAAATGGCTACAGAGGAATTCGATTTGGGCCACTGAGGCAATGTTATGGCATGGGATGATCAGTGATGATGAGTGGGATGTCTTCCACACCTTCTCCAACAGTTTCAGCTTCATCGGGACCCACATCCATCACTTATGGCATTTTCTGATGATTTCTGGAGCCTCCTAAGGCTCACGATTTGTCCATAGAGGCACGATTTGGTACTTTGATGACTATTTTATTATTATTGTGCTATGGGGATTGACCAAGGGTGTCTAAAATTACCCCTTGGATCCACCATGAGCTAGTTGTTATATTTTGTCATCATGATTTGGTGGGATCCCCTCTCCTAGGGCGACTTTGTCCACCTATTGTTATATTTTATTAGTGATCCATGTATTTTATTGTTGAACTCATCTCAACCATTGATTAGATCTTTTGATCTTTTAATCTTAGCCACTCATTCAAAAGGTGGTTAGATTGTGGACTCTCTCCCTCCTATTTAAAGGAGAGAGCCTCTCATTGTAAAGGGGACTGGTGGCTCTGGATTATTGGAATAGAAAATTATTATTGCATCTATCTCCAAGTGTTGTGGTGAATGTTTTTGGTGTTCGTTCGTTGATTCTTCCTTTGCACTGAGTTATTGGAGATATTGTCTTGCCATATTTTTGTACCATTTTTTGCATCTACAGGTGGAGGCCGA
This sequence comes from Larix kaempferi, assembly GCA_027924585.1. Classification (NCBI taxonomy): domain Eukaryota; kingdom Viridiplantae; phylum Streptophyta; class Pinopsida; order Pinales; family Pinaceae; genus Larix; species Larix kaempferi. The sequence continues at coordinate 18,374,416 of BSBM01000668.1, read as the reverse complement.
ATTCATTCAAGGAGGACGTATTGGTAGGGGAGGACCCTCCCTACTTCTTCTTTGGGTTTCTTCATTCGTAATAGGGAGTATTACTGTCCCAGGACCTTCTATTTCATGATACATTTGCACTTCGCTTATATTTCCTCCATACTTGATCTTTCTGATTGAAATCGCTTTCCTTGGATTGACATGTAGAGGAGGTCGCACTTGTGGGCTAGGGCATCATTTCGACAAGCAAATTCAACAATCTCTCATTTGATCTCTGCAGGAGTCTTCCTCAACAAGAAGGCATCTCTCTTCATCACTCACGTATGATCTCAAGGTAATTTCTCTTTCCATGATCTATCCACTTGTCTAAGTTACTTCAAACCCTAATTAATTAAAACCCCCATTTTACATTTTTTCAGATCTAAAAAGATCTAGTGGCTTCTTGGGTAAGACATTTAAAACCCACCTCTATAGTATCCACGGCATCCCGGATCTATAGTTTGGTGAGGATTGGCCCTCATTTGACCCTCTTCCCAAGGCAACTTAGCCTCTCCAAGTGAGGTCGCACTCCTTGGTTTGGGTGAGTTAACCTAGATCTAGTACGTGGGTAGTTGAGATTTCACTTGATCTGCAATCTACATATCCAATAACCTACCCCTAGACTGTCACCTTAGTGATTTCTACCTTGTGGGCCCCATTCCACATTTTAAGGGTTGAAACCCCATTTTTGGACCACTTGGTATCTTGAATCTCAGATCTAGTAAGATTTAGACACTGGATTGCCTTGATTTTTAAGATCCACATTGATACTAGCATAAACGTCTTGGATCTAAATTTTGGTGGCCATTGGACCTGTCTTGATCCCACTTACCACACTTTTAGCCCTCCTTGGGCAAGGTCGCACTTCTTGGGGGGATTGAGTTTGTCCACTTGTAGGACATGGGTAGTTGAGATTTTGGTGGATTTGGAATAAGCATACCTTGAAACCTATGTCTAGTATGTCATTTTGTGAAATCTTGCCTTGGGGGTAGCATTCCTTGTTTTAAGGGATTGTGGTCCACTTAGGTCATATCATGAACTATTAGATCCTAAAAGATCCAACCATCATACCTTTAGTAGCTCACTTGTCTTATGCTATAGGGGTCATGATCTGCAAGTTAACCTCTTTTTGACTCCATTTGTCCCAATTCCCAAGGCACTGATCCTTCTCCAAGCTCATTCAACTCTCCTAGATTGTTGGGTTAACTTGTGGTTTCATCCTTGTCTTGGTTGCTTGAACCCCTTGACATTGTCATATCTTATAATCAAGCGTGTCATTGGTACTAGTTAGCCCCAATTCAATCCGTAAACTACCCTACATTGGACACAGTTCCCAAGGCAGTGGATTTTCTCACAATTGACTAGTACTTTAATCCTGGATCTTATTTCAAATACTATAAGTCACTCTCACATCAACAAAGAACCAAAGCTATACTCATTAAACCCCTCATTTATCTTGTGACTTTATCCTTAGATCTAGGGTACATCATACACCTTACAATACTTCACTTATACTTGACTTGTTTTGGTGTTTTGGTTTGATCTCTCTTGTCGGGAGTAGATCTGGGTCTCCCCCTTTGTTGTCTGGGCTAGATAGCATAAAGTGAAGGTTGCCTCGATTGGCGTGACAACCATCTATTGGAAGTCGAGGTGATCGTGGTTGCACCTTTTGAGTTGCCTTTCCCTCTTGCCATCCATTAATGGAACCATCTATAGGGGTAACTACAAGTTAGGTGATAACATTTTGGCGCTGTTGCCGGGGAGGGCAGAGGCTTATCTTGGTTCAACATAGTAGTCATTACTCACTCTCTCTTGCTTTCTAAACAACATATATCTTGGTAGAAGAATTTAAAGACTACTTGGCGACTCCAAATCGTGACTCCGCTGAGGAGCGAGCTCATTTACATCCTTATAACACGAGAAGTAAAACAAACTTGAGTCAAGTTGAAGGAAACCCACTTACTTATCACAAAAGAGATCCTAAAGCACAATCATCTAACTTCTTTTGGAAATTGGTTAACTCAGATTCTCCAAACCACATTTCAAGATCTCCTTTGTTTAATTCGGTTTCTCCCTCATCTCCTAATTCAAACATAAACACCAATTTACCAAATCCAATGGCCGGAACATACTCTGGAAACCAGAATGTTCCTTCCCCACAGAATCCTAGGATTTTCGGAAGAAAGGAAAAGCCATCTCCTTTAGACTTTTCCCAAATCCAGGGCGCACCCCATGACATGCCTGAAAAGTATTTTGAAAAGGTTCCCAGATTTGATGGAGTATCTGCTACTTCCATTGAAGATCATATTGATAAAGTATGGGAACACATGGAAGCATATGGAGCATTTGAGGAAGATGTTTTCATGAGGGGTCTCCTTGCATCTTTAGAAGGAGATGTGAGGAAGTGGTTTGATAGGTTGCCTGCTTCATCCATTGATAGGTATGATAACTTTGTAAATAAACTAAACAGTGAGTGGTCCCGAAAGTTAGATGAGAAATTTCTCTTACATCAACTTTTTGACATTAAGAAAAGAGAAAATGAAACAGTCCATGAGTTTAACATAAGATTCGACAAGACTGTAGCTGTTATCCCTGAAGAAATTAAACCAAAGGATCAAGCAATTGTTATTCATTACTTGAATGCATTTGAGGGATGGGTCGGTTATCAACTAAAGGATAAAAACCCAAATGATTTGAAGACCGCTCAATCAAATGCAAAGATGGCTGAGCAAAATGTGGCATCCATGGGGAAACAAAACTTTTTCGATCAATTTACCCCATCCACTTCCAGATCTGATCCTAGACTCCGAAAACCAAAGGAACTGACAAGTGTGCCAAAGGAATCAAAGGACACGCTAGAAGTCATGTAAGAAATGATGAGGCAATTAACTGTCCTGACAAAAAATGTAGCAAGCTTGAATGATCTTGAGAGACATAGAAATCCTTATGGCCCTAAACCTTACTGGAATAATAATAGGAAGCCTGAAGGGGATAGGGATAGGCGACGACCTGAGTATCCAGAAAATTCTGAAAAGAAGGAGGTTAATTGGTGTGATGAAACAGAAGAAGAACCTTCCGACACCATTAACCATGATAACCAACCAGATAACATCAACTTTATAAGTGACTTATCTTATGATGAAGACTTTGGAAGAATCCTTCTAGAAGAAGAGCCATGGGAGCAAGAAGAAGACATAGTTGAAGAACCTAGCGCTTTGTGTTGTGCCATAGATCTCCCAGAACCTAAAGAACAACCAAAGTATCAAATTTACAAACGAGGAGGTAATTCCCAACCTTCTTTCCTTGACAAACATAAGAAGATTGATGAAGATAAAAAGGAAGAAGAAGATCTTGCTGTGGATGATTATGACCTTAAGATTGATATGAAGAAAGAGTTGAGCAAGATAATGTGTAATATCCCTATCACTAAGTTGATGAAGGTGCCCTCTGTTAGAAGCCAAGTAGAGGATTTCTTTGATGGTACTGGCCAAGAGAAAACTCCTGAAGTTGTTTTAGAATCTCGTCATATTCGGAACCTTAGTGGAACACAAATTAGCAATGTGGAGAAGGATCCACCAATAAACATCCATTCTGCAATTTATGAAAGGAAGAACGGTGGTCACCCTCCCTTTTACCTAACCTTACACATTCAGAACATGCTCCTTCACAATTGTATGTTGGATTCTGGAGCAGCTATGAATGTTATGCCTTTACAAGTTATGAAGGAAATGGGATTAGAGGTGACTAGACCTTATGGAAATGTCTGTGGTATAGATTCCCGACAAGTACAGTCTTATGGTTTGATCAAAAACCTTAGAGCTGATCGTTTTGCATGTTCAAACATTTCTACTATGATGGATGTAGTTGTCATTGATTTGCCCCCAGCATATGGAATGCTCTTCTCTAGGAAATGGGCAGCTAGTTTAGGTGGATACCTTATGATGGATTTATCATATATATGTGTTCCCAACTCGGATGGAGCTTTGATTAGGATAAACAGAGAACCTTGTTATAACGAACATTTAGAATCATTTGACGAAGGGCTAGAAAACACATATGGGGATGAACTGTTAAACAATGCTAAAACTAACCTTGTGGATGATCAAAATGTGTGTATGGTCATGGAAGATTCTGATTCCTCTTGGGAAGAAGAACAAATAGTTGAGCTTGCTAGAACAATTAATTTGGATCTACTTAGAAATGAATTTGCTGAGGAAATAGATGAATTGAGAAGAAGTGAAAATCAACCTCAAGGCCATGAACAAAACAATACAATCAATCAAGAATCAATTACTAATTAAGAACCTGAGGAAGTTAATGATGGTTGAAGAGATATAGGAAGAGATGAACATTTGCCTAGACCAGTCTTTGAAATGAATGCACTTACTAATAGTAATATGACAAGGCAAAATCAAAGCTTGGAACCAGATCTCCCATTGGAGAACCTTCATGAGCAAGCAAATGTTGAAGAAAATATTGAGAATCCTATCCATGAAGTTGATGAGTTTGATGATATTAGGAGGGGAGAAAGAATTCCTTTTACTGTTAGGGAGTGGTTTGCCCTGACTGATCATAATAGAGAAAGGGAAAGCCAAGGGCTTGCACCTATTTATCCATGGGAAAACCGTCCTGCAGCATCTACTGTGGTTGAGACAAATGAGGAATATGAAGAATCCCACTATTCCCACTATTCTGATGTAGATGATTCTTTGTCTCACTTATCTCTAGAAGATGGTAATTTAATTCAAGTTCATGATAATTCTTTAAGTTGGGAAGAGGATGCCTTAATTAATGATGCACCCGAAGGAGACTTTAATTTAAACAACCTTGCTATTTTTCAAACTCCTTCAAACTCTCAAAACCATGTTTTATCTGCATATCCTCATGTCCCTAATCTTCTTCTACCACCCGAGTCATCTAGTCATCATATTCATGATCCTTCTCACATTCCTAGTTCTTCTACATTTCATTCTGAGTCAGTTTCTACTAGTTTGGAAAGCTTGGTCATTCCAGTTCCTTCAGGGGAAGGCTCCAGTCATGATACTGTTATTTCTCGTGAGCCACCTCTCTTGGAAGAACACAGAGGTTTCTGGACTGTAGGTGAAGTTATTAAGAATGTTGTGCCCCCTCACGCTGAAGAGTCAAACGAAATAATCCAAGAAACAAGAAGAGAGATTAGAGAAGTCCTTGTTGGTAGGATTGTTATTTCCTTAGATGGTGACCCACCTAGAATCAATGCAGTTCCTTCTAGGAGGAGCTCAAGGATTGTCACACCTCAACCGCAAAACCCTACTGAAATCCACCCTATGCCTATTCACAATATTGGGGTTATTCCTAAGTCTATTAATAGGAATAGGTTTCCCACAGGAAGTCAGGTCATCATTCCCAACCATTTATTGTATATTAGATCGAGACAGGCTGATGACCTTTGGGTTGGGCCTTTCACAGTAGAGCGATGCATTGATGGCATGTGCTTTCTGACCACTGGTAGTGGGCGACGTATTTTATATCCTGTAAATTAGAGGGATTTAAGGGATCACATCCCTCATCCCACATTGTTGGGACTTATCCACTTGCCTTGCCTGGTAGATTAGAGTAGGTAGAAACTGAATAAGCCTGCTTGGGCAGTAGTTAGTTTTTCAGCCATTAAGTCTGGCACCTTTTTGTTTGTCTTTTCCTAAGCTCTTTTGAAGCTCCTAGTTTAACTGAGTACCTATCATTTTTTCTTTTCTTGCACAATAAATTCCTAACTTTGCAAGTTATGTTAGTAGCTTAAATTTACTTTCTACATTTATATTTCATGCATTTATATTTCTGTCATAGAATAGATTTTATTTCAGTTGGATTTTATATTTTTCCCATACATGCTACATGAGGTATTTTGATTCTTAGCTTTCCTCATGGCTTTCCTAGCTTTTGCAGAAACAGAGATCGGGCTCCAATAAACCACCATGATTCTTCTAAGTGCCACAACCTCCACCACGGCTCACCCGAAATGCTTGCGGCCCATGCAAATGGTTGTCTTGGCCCCACAAGAAAACTCAGCCTACTGTAGATAGTGACGACCCCTCCAATGATCCTCGCGGCATGCAAAAGGGGTGACTCGACCCTAAAATTGTGTTTGCGACTCCTCCTAGTGACATGATAATGCAAGAGAGGGAGGGTTGAGCCCTCATCAACATCCAATGAGCCTCACAACTCTCCTTCAGCTTCGCTAATTGCTCTTCGCAGCCTCTCTTCACTCATGACCCTTGCAATAAGGGGATTGGGCCCTCTCACACCCTCCAATGATCCTCCAAGTGTTGCATGCCTCCACCAAAATCCCTCGCGACTTTTTCCAATGCCCACGACCGTACAAAAGAGCCTTCACAGACTCCTCCAATCCCATGAGGATGCAACAAGGGGGATTGATCCTCCAATGACCCCCACAATCTCCTAGATGCCACGATCCTCCACAAAAATGCCCACGATCCAACAAGGAATTGATTCGACCCTTCTGAGAAAATCTCCAAGTAAATTGCTATGCCCAAGTTTGAAGACAAATTTGCACAATGAAGCTCAATGGAAACCATGGATGGATTCCCCTATGTTTAGCGGTGGATATTGCACCACCGAAACCAAACAAAAGTAGAAGAGGTTTTGCCAAAACCTCTAATGAAAAACCTTAGCTCCAAGAGCATCCAATCAAGAGATCAAATCAAAATCATATATCCTCCACTGAGGCGCTGCCCCTCCTTTTATCTTTCTATGGATCTCCATACCATGACCAATACCATCTAGAATGCACCCTCACTTGGCTTATTCCACATTTAAAATTAAAAAGCCACTTTTATGAGGTTTGAGCAGCTATTAGTCACTTTTCAAAATAAAACACCTTTTCTAGCTAAGTGACATCCATACTGACTCTCTTTTCTTCACTGACTATAGCCTCATAAGCTATCCCCAACTGCAGAACATGGAAACCCAAATTTGGGGACATTACAGTCCTCCCTTCCCAGAGATTGCTTGTCCTTAAGCAATGCCACCACAACTTGACGCACCATCGAAAGAACTGGACTGAAACTGGAAATGATATCGGGGTCCCAAACCAATCAGGCAGAGGTGAAGCATCCTCTGCTTGATACATGATGCAACAAGGTACTAACATAAGGAACCTCCTAAATATTACAAATGAGTCGAGTGACTCGATACTGCAACAACTTGATCGACCCCTCTAAGAATTGCTCTACTAGGGAACTGTTATCACACCATAGTAGCAGGGCTACTATTCTTGCTGAGCAGATATCTGCACATTTCAGAGCCTGGATTTTACAGAGACTGGCTATGATGAGCTTGTATTTTGAGATCACTCGTGATCAGAGCAGTGTATTATATTAGATTTTTGTTAGACCTTGTGCCAAGGCTGAGCCTTGATAGTTCAGATTTGATGACCGATGTGACCCTTTATTCCATACAGTTTCAGTTCAGTGCCTAGTGATGTTATTGCAGCAGTGTTTCAGATGGTTTATGATGATTATTATTATGATGTGATATGACCTATGGATTTCTGACTATTGACTATGGACTATTATCTTCTTGTTTTGGTCATCTTCATAGCATTAGCTTGGTATATGATTCAGGATATGGCAGTACTATTAAAATTAAAAGTGAATATCTTGGTTGATGTTATAACTATTGAATGGATGTATCACTTGCGCACTTAGGTTTCTTGACAAAACCCACTGGTTTTATTACCCTCCCTTGAGCATAGATATGGTCTTCCTAGACATTCTTGTCTGCTAGCTTAGGCACCACTTTCATTTGGCTCCATCCATCCATGACCCTCCTATATTGGCTTTTACCTTTGACTTGCCTTTCATGACTTTTTGATATTGAGGACTTCCCCATTACTACCTCTGTGTTGGACCGCATCCATGTTTGTTTAGTGTCTCGGCTCTGAGTTGGGCAGAACTTTCCTTTGGTGAGTTGGATTGTAGGCCTAAATCATTCTGGTCGGTTGTCCCGATGTTTGGCACTGGCAGAAGTCCCCCTAGTCACTTGAGATGTTGTTGGCTAAAACTGAAAGCACATGTACTACTTATTGGAAATATTTATAAATTCGCCCATGGAAACTGTAAACTATAGAATGTGTTTTTAAACACAAGTGAGTAAAGGGAAAGAGCGATGAACTGCTAAAATACTCCTCGAAGAGTATAAAAAGGTCCAAAAAGCAATGGTTACTCAAAGTTATATCTATTATTGTTGACCTTATATATATATGTATAAACATGCCCTGGATGCAAGCTGCGACTAGTTGTGCTTCTTAGCACATCTGAAATCCGAAGGGTTATGTTGGCCAAAAAGGCCATGAAATGAAATTGAATGATCCTGATGAACTTGGATCAACTTGATGTAGACATGATGCCTAAGTTGAGTAAGCACTCTCTAAACAACTTATCCATTTGTGAGGCACAGCCCTTCCCCGTGTTATTTGTTCGGCACAGAGTGTAGCTCCCCCTTTCCCTGTCCAAAGTGTCACCTAGTCGAGTTTGGTCAAGTCATCCCCTTTGCCCAACCTTGTCTTAGCCTTCACTCTTAGCTAGCAGTTAGACCATGTCCAATGGGTGAGTCTGTCATTAAAGCTTATGTGCAAGTGAAATATAAATAACATTAAAATATCTACATGTATTAAACTGCCATGGAATGATGATGTACTTTAAGCTATGCTATGAATGTGATTAAAGGAACATGTCTTTAGTCTATTGATATAGTCTTGTCCTTGGTTGTATGTTGACCCAGTCAAACATAGTTTGACCATGGTAATTCTTGGGATCCGTGATGATGTGGACCATGTATACTTATGGATGATGATTGATGGTCCCACATACTCTTGTTGATGATACCATATGGTGGACATATGATTCAGATGGTGATTGATGCAGTTCAATAGGTTTTATTATTATTTCAGATCATGAGATTATGCACTGTCCAGGTATGGTGGACCCTACAGTTGACCCTTCAGGTCAACCCATGATGTATGAGTACACATTCTTAGTGGATTTGGGTCTTCTGGATCCAATGAGACACTTACCATTCAGTTCCGGGCAATTCTGAGAGTGATAGATGCAGTTATCCACTTGTTGACCAGATTTGGGGTTGTTTTCCCAGCCTGTCCAGCAGGGGCCATGAGAGGCCAGTTCACCTAAGGCGCTGTATGAGGAGGGGGTGGTCCAGCCACTTGATTTTACCATTATACCTCCCTCCCAGAGAACCTGGTGGGCTCAGTTTGACAGCGCAAGCACCTTGGGTGTCAGTTTGGGCAGCTTCACAGTTATCGAGGCAGATAAAAAATGGAATAAAAGGGTCACTGAGGAATTCGATTTGGGGAATTGAGGCAAGGTTTTCGCACTTGTTCTTCATAAAGGTCTTCCAGGGTGAACCCCCCATCTTTCAGCCAGATATCATCAATCAATGGGGTCCATAATGGCCACAGGAGGCCATTTACTGCATGTCTTTATTAATTTTGGATACAGGATTTGATCATTTGTATTATTTTGGACATATTATTTTATATTATTGTGCCATGGGGATGAGCTAGCAAGGATTGATGCCTCCTAGCCCCATCATGAGCTTATTGAGTCATGTCCATGTCATGTGAGGTGGGCCCATGTGTTATAGCCCCCTCCTAGTGATGACGTCACCCTCCATGAGTCACTTTTAGCTATGACATCATCCTTCTATTAAGTGATCCATGTGATATTATGTATTGGCTCATCTTAGCCATTGATTATGTTGTGAGATCTTTTAATCTCAACCACTCATTTCAAAAAGTGGTTTTGAGATCTAGGGTTTTGGTCTTTATTATCCTATATAAGGAGGAGACCCCCCTCATTGTAAGATTCATCTAGAGATTTTTTGCTCTTGGCTATTGGAATAAAAATACTTTCTTGGGCATCTTGGATCTTGAAGTTGGAATGCTTGTGGTGATTGTAAATGCTTCTTCCTCTGCACTGATAGACATTGGTGGCCATCTTGATTTTATCTTCAACTAACATTGATTTGTAGGCAAAGAAGGAAATTTTGAGGAGTGCGAATTGGTGGGGAGGCCTACCCTTCAAGCTCCAAGAGGATGTTTTGGGTGACAGGGAGTTGTTTTGTCTTTGTACCAACAATTCATGTTTCTCATCTCTTTGTTTGCATCTCTTTCCATTCTTGATTGATTGATTGATCTTTGTGTCCTTGATTGACAAAAATAGGAAAATCGATTTGGTTGAAGGAGGCAAAAATTTGGTAAGAAGAGCTCATGAAAGTTTGGCATTTGATCTTTGTGGGAAGTAATCCTCGTCACAAGCCTCTTCCATCTTCATCTTCCAAGTATGTTCCATGAGGTATGATGTTCTTCTATCCTATCCATCTATTCTCTTAGATCTTAAAACCCTTATTGATTAAAACCCTCATTTTTCACTTTTTCCTAGATCTACTTGGATCTAGCTTGGCTTTGGGTAAGATATTGAAAACCCACCTCTATAGCATCCACGGCAATTTGGATCTATAGTTTGGTGTGGATTGGCCTCCATTTGACACACTTTCCAAGGCACTTTAGCCTCCTTGAGGGAGGTCGCACTCCTTGAGGGAAGCCATTGGGGCTAGTTCGAAGACTTGGGTAGGTGAGATCCCACTTGATTTGCACTCCTCCCACTTGATAACCTACCCCTAGTGCTTCACTTCTTTGATTTTTGCCTTGTGGGCCCCATTCCTCATTTTTTAGGGTTGTGCCCCACTTGGGTCATTGGGTGATGCACTTTCAACCTTAGATCTATGGAGATCTAGCTTACCTTGGGGCATGCAACTCAAAACCCACTTTGATAATTACCTTAACTATCCCGATCTACATTTTGGCATACTTTGGCCTCCATTTACCCCTTCATTTCAAGGCACTAGTCTCCTTGGGTCAATTCGCACTCCTTGGGGATTGTGTCGTGTGCTAGATCCCATATGTGGGTGTTGCCTATCTATCTTGGATCCATAGATCTACATCATCAAACACCACTTAGTGCCATATCACTCCTAACTTCACCTTGTGGGTCCCATTTGGGTCATTTCCATATTTTAAGGAAGTGGGCCCCACTTGTGTATTTCATGGTACTAGATCTATCCCTTTGATCTCCCTAGGTGGCCTAACTCATTCATTGGTTGAAACACTTCTCATATCGTAAGCCTCTTCAAACATACTTAAACTCTTGGTCTCACCTAAGCTTGCATTGGTTTCTGTAACTCAATTTACACATCTCCCTAGGAACCTTTGCTTTGGGCTAATCTTCTTTGATTGGCTATAGGGTCTCCCCCTTGATCTTAACTTGTCTAGATCTAAAGTGAAGAGTGCCTCGTTTATCGTGACTCCCAGCTTGCATTGGGAACCGTGGCATTTCTTGGGTCACCTCTTTAGTTGTCTGTCTCCTCTACCATCCCGGATGGGATACCTTTAGGGACAACTACAAGTTGTGTGATAACGGGAACGAATCTCATGAAAGCACGAATTGGCTCTTGCCTCTCTGTCAACTACGGGCCAGCATGCTGCCTGTCAAGCATGTCAAAAAATTAAACAAAAATTGATTCACCAACAGAAACAGAAACAGAATGACCTACCTTCCTTAGGTATGTTCTCGGTCTTACCTTCCTTACAAATGATGTCACTCCCAAGACAAGGAAGTAGTTTAGAAGTCATAAACTCTAGCCAAAGATCATTTGTTCCCGGTAGAAATCTGCCTGAATTAGGATTCAGACAATATACAGCCGATGGTCAGACAAAAAGAGAATTTCTTCCTTGTAAATCTTCTGCCCAAGACAAAACTGTTTCTGATGAAGTTAAGCTTGCAAATTGGGGAAATTTGCAACAAGTTCACACTGCCAGAAACATAGATGACATGGCACAAGAACTTATTCTTCTGAAGAGACAGTGTGCAGATCAACAAGAGCATCTAGTGAAAATTGAAACAAAGCTAGAACTGCTAGATCACTTACTTCATGATTCAACAGAAATCCGAATGGCCATAGAACAAGCCTCTCAAAAGCTTGAACGAAGATTAGCTGTCCTAGAAGATCTCTGGAACAAAACAGGGAATCTTAAGAAAAAACAGTATGTGGTCCCAGACCATGTATTAAAAGCAGCAGCAAAAGGGCATGCTAAGAGTCATTCTTTAGGTCAGTTCAGTGTTCTGCCTGAAGATGAAAGGACAGAATGGGATTTTGGTGAAAGCGATGCAGTCAGGGAGAATGTGGAAGAATGGATCAAAGAGTTTAAAGGTTTCAAACCTGCTTTAGATCCTAAATATTTGGTTAGTCTAAATGCATTAAATGATGAAGGATCCTCTAACCAAAGAAGACAGTTACCTCCTCCCCGCTTTGATACACACATGCCAGATGCTACGTCAGCTTCAGCCGCTCCTGCCAAAGTGTTCCACTTTGGTATCAATTCAATGAATGATATAATCTCCCAAATGCCTGAGCAACCTATATTGAATATACAATGTCAATCCAGGGAAGATATTAGAAATGCAATCCAAATGCTTGCTCAGTGGACGTTGTATAAGAAACAACAGGACCCAAATCTCACAGGGCAAATGCTAGGAACCCAGCTCATAGCAGGATTATCTGGTCTAGCATATGAATGGTGGTGATGGTTGCCACAGGAAACAAGAAATGAAATGCTTGCTGCTAATGATGCAGATGAGCAAATTCTAAGTGCCCTAGGTAGAGAATTTTATCGCCCTGAAGAGGGAGAAGATTATGATCACCTTGCTTCATTATTCATGTCTGCACGTTTATGTGATTTAAGCAAGAGTGAAGATTATTTTTGTTATATGCAAAAGCTTCTAATTTCATCAGGGAAATCAGGTAACCCTACATATTTAAAGCATTATCATAGAAGCTATCCAGGTCATGTGCCTGATGCTGTTGAGCAGGCACTCAAAGACAAGAAGGTAGAGTTGAGAAGCTTGTCGCTTGCTCAATTTCATGCTCACATTATGGAAACATGGCAAGAACATTGCCTAGAGAAAAGAGTGAGCAAAGATTTTAAGAGACATCAGAAGATGTATTCTGCTTCATTCTGCAAAGATGTTGCAGGAATGCCCGATTGGGGGTGTGGAGCACACAACCGAGGACATCTTGATCATTCTTCTTGCAAGTGTAAGAAGAAGAAAAAGAGCTTCTATTCCTCAGAACCAAGGTACCACCTTGATAAGCCCTATTACCACAAATCAAAACACAAGTATAAGAAGCACAGATATGGAAAACCCTATCATAAGTCCAAATATAAAGCCAAACGCTATGTGAAGCGTCGGACTGAGAAACGGAAGCAAAATGTCTATTTTATTTGTGGAAAATCAGATCATTGGGCTGCTAAATGCCTAGAAAGAAAATCTCGGCCCTGGCTTGCTGCTTTGTGCACAGGATTGGATCCCGCGTGGTGGGATTTATTTGAAGTTACCGTAAATTCTCCTAAACCCTCTGGTGAAGTAGTATATCTTCCTAATGATGATACTGATTCTACTGATTCTTGTACAGATTCTGATTCTGAGCTTTCTCATTTAGCTAAATGTAATCCTCCTTCCTCTAGCTCGTCCTCTGAGTTTGATTCCAGTTCGGATGCACATTTAGGAGGGTGTAGTAGCTTGTCTGACTTTGACTTTTCTCTGTATATGTTTTCTAGATCTCCTTCTAGATCCTCTGCTTACCATACAGAAAAACAAATAGCTGACATAGACCTCCAGTTGTCCATGATTCCAGTATACAGACACTTTGAAAGAACAGAATTAAGAGAAGAAAAGACCAGACTGCAAAAACAACTTGAAACATTGAAAGCTGACAAAGGTAAAAAGCAAATCTCTTCCCATACTGAGTCTACCAATTATAACCCTGTTGAAATCTATCAAGATTATCCAGGTAGCCATGAGGATAGACAATCCCATAGAAGAGACAAAGAAAAGCTCTTAAGACTCCAGCTTAAGGAAAAACAAAGTAAGCTCAAAGTAATGATTAAAGAAATAGATGAGTTGAAAAATCTGATATCTGCTTTGGTCCTTGAGAAAGACTAGCCCTCAGATGAGGAATTGTCCAAACAAATTAAGAGAGCTTGTTTCAATCCTGAAGATAAATAAGAGTCACCTTCGTCAACTCCTCCTCAGTCTCCGCAGTCTCAGAGTACTAACTTGCTTGGTGCTCTATCTAGTCCTAAGTTGTTTATATCCTTACAGTTCTGTCCTCCAGAGTTTAAAGCGTATTCTGTACAATGTTTAATTGATTCCGGGTGTCAGTTCAACCTTGCAAAAGGAAATGCCATTCCGCAGTTTTATTGGGAAAAGAGTCGAGAGTTTGGCTCTGCCATTGAAGGTTCCCCTGTATCATTGTCTGGTAAGGTCAAGCATTTCCCTATACAGCTTTCCGGTGTAAAAAGTGATTTGTCTTTATTTAGATTAGATGTCTTAAAGGAAAATTGTGTATTAGGTTCAAAGTTTCTGCAAAAGGTCAGCCCATTTTCCATTGATACAAATAAAATGATTTTCTCTTGTACAGTTTTGGGAAAGTCTGTCTCTGTCCCTTTGAGTTTCAGTCTTGTTAATAGGTGTAAGTCCATTCCTCCACAATCTGTCAGTTCTATTAGTTCTATGGCTTTGAATAAGATGGATCGCTGCATAGCATATGCAGAAGTCCATGGTGAAAAAGCATTGGCAGCAATAAAAGAGAAACTCCAAAAAGATTGTTGTTCAGAGAGTCCTAATGCATTCTGGACTCGTGAGAAATATTTCGTTTCTCTGCCTTTCGACCCGCTTCAAAAAATAAAGCCCATGAAAGCTTCAGCTCGGTTAATGACTCCCTCTGAAAGGGAATTCTGTTCAAAAGAAATTCAAGAGCTATTGCAAAAAGGCTTGATTGAGCCATATAAGAGTCCGTGGGCATGCAGAGCGTTTGTTGTAAACAAACACTCAAAACAGAAGAGAGGAAAGCCTCGACTGGTAGTCAATTTTAAACCTCTCAATGTTGTTTTACAAAAGGTTAGATACCCACTGCCTGATAAAGCTAGCTTGCTGCAGAAGATTCTAGGCTGCACTGTTTTTAGCAAGTTTGATCTCAAATCAGGGTTCTACCAGATAGGCATTGAAGCAAAAGATCGCTTCAAAACAGCCTTTGTTATCCCTCATGGACAATATCAGTGGAAGGTTTTGCCTTTCGGAATTAATAATGCTCCATCAGAGTTCCAAAAAAGGATGGAGGATATCTTCAGAGACATCCCTTGGCTTGTTGTCTTTATTGATGATATTTTAATTTGCTCAAAGAATCTTCAAGATCATCTTAAGCACTTACAGTTTTTCTATGATCTTGTTTTTAAACGTGGTTTGGTCCTATCTGAATCAAAGATGGAAATAGGGAAAACCGAAATGGATTTCCTTGGTTTTCATATTAAAAAAGGACAAGTTATTTTGCAGCAACATGTGTTGCAATCTTTTGAGCATTTTCTAGATAAAATTTTGGATAAGACACAGCTTCAGAGATTTATGGGAAGTCTGAATTATATAAGGCCCTTCTACAGAGGACAAGCAACAGACATCCACTGTCTGCAACAGCGTCTGAAAAAGAATCCTGTTGCTTGGTCAAATGAGATGACTTTGGCGGTTCAAACAATAAAGGCCAAAGTTAAAGAGTTACCAGCCCTTCATCTGCCACAGGGTACTAGTCAATTAATAATTGAAACTAATGCTTCAAACACTACCTGGGGTGGTGTTCTGTTAGAAAAGATTGATGGCAGAGAGAACACATGTGGCTACGGATCTGGTTCCTTCAAAGCTGCTGAGCTTAACTATCCGAATAGTCATAAAGAGATTTTGGCTGTGAAGAAAACGGTTAATCATTTCATTCTGTTTTTAAAGCCTGTTAAGTTTATCATTAGAACTGATTTAAAGATTATGCCAGGGATCTTTAAGAATAAAAACTTGATGGCTGAAAATAGTAGCCAAATTCTCAAATGGTTTATCTGGCTTTCAAATTTTGATTATGAAATTATTTATAAGCTAGGTTATCTTAATTGTCTTGCTGACATGCTTACTCGTGAGACTATGTAGCCAGAAAAAGAAGCAGTCAGTTTGAAAAATGTTTTCTGTTGGTCAGAGCTCTTCAGGTTCTAAAGATGATAAGGGCAAAAGCCCAGCACCAGCAGAATATTCAGAACCCGACTATGTTAGGTTCGAGCCTCGAAACGCATTATTCATGAAGCCCTGGGATGAAAGTTTGTCCCCCAGTGACAGAAGAGAACTTCTGGACTATGCAGATCGCCATGCGGCTGAGAAGTATCTCAGTCTGACCTTGATAAAGCAGATCCAGATGAACCATTGCAAACTGCACATCATGGAGCGCTGGGAGCGTTTGACCTTCAGAGGATTTACTCAGGCCCAAGAAAAATTAAGAAGGTGCAGAGAGTTGTGGATTGACTGCAACGATGAGAAAGAAGGTCCAATGTGGTATGTGGACATAGGTGAGGGAAACCTAACCTGGACCTCCTACAATTTGATTCTGCAGTTCTGCAGAGAACAAACAGCCATTGTCACCTGTGCTGACCTTGGTAATCTCAGGAATAAGAAGTGGTCTGGTTGGACCGAAATCCTTTTGGATAAATTCTGCCCCAGACTTGATTGGACCGATTGCCGTGCAAATTTTATATTGCACATGGAAGCTGATATGCAGGTAGCGGATCAAAATAATCTTTGGTTTAAATTTTTATTACGACATCATGGTGGCCGTTATACTCCACTAGAACATACGGTTCAAGTCGCCCAAAAATACATCAAACATGACAGCAAAGGGAACCGTCTTGATACAAAAATACACCGGCGAACTCTGCCTTTGAACTTGCGGGTTGAGTCTATGTTTGCCAGTGAATTTATTGGCGAAAGGAATGAAGTCCTGCATGGATCGGATATTGAACAATGCTTCAGCACATGGTTGTACCCTCCTCCTGAGTACAAAGAAGATGCCGCTTTGCCCGATGATTCTCAAGATGTCAACTCTCTTCTTGAACAACGAGAGTTAGAAGAATGCCTCTATGCAGAGGATGGTTTTGATTGCGCTTGTGGCGGTCAGCCAGTGGGTCCTCCGGGTAATCCGGAATTGTTCTGCGTATGCAAATCTGGTGATGACTAAATGTAAATATTTATTTTTCTGCTTCCAATAATTGAAGCCGTGGTGGGCCGGTAACAGTAGCTCCACAGTTGTATTTGTCGGGATGTTGTTCCCCGAATCTTTTAATACTTTATGGTAGGGCCTATATGTCGGCCATGATGTTTTGTCAGATTCCTTTGTAGGTCATAGCTGTCGGCCACTTGTCTTGCCTGTCGGTCCGGGTCCCCATATGGCGCTGCCTTTAAGGGACGAGATAATAATGGTATGGTCCCACCATTACCCCGGATTCCCTCCTTTTGACTGCTTAGTGCCTGTTCTTGGTAACCGGATGACCTGCTAGAATGCTATAAAAGAAAGGTCCCGGAGTTCATTTGGGCATTCGAGTCTAGTGCATTGAGCTAGTTAAGAGCTCTGCAACTTAGGAGTCTAGAGCCGAGCTACTCCAGTAGTTGGAAGCTCTGCGAGTCAGAGAGAGTCTGTCCACAGCCGAAGGTTGTATGCTCTACTGATTGCCCTCGTGGTATAATACAGCATCAAAAGACCAAGGTTCGACCTCTATAAAAATGTCGAGTCTGTAGGGTGTGCTAGTAGGCATATCACTGGATCCCCAGGAAGCCTCCAAGTAGGTTCATCGCTCTGCGAAGTTCTGAACGGTAAATGGGCCAGTGACATTGTGTCTAGGCACTCAGTCTGAGTTTGTGTTTGTGGTGATGAGCTTCGCCCTCCGAACCCGATCCACACATGAGTTTGTTTTGTGATGCTGCAATGATAATATAAAGCTTTGAAGTTTTGTGGAATTGCTGTCAATTAATGTGAAGATAGATCCTGGACCAAGGTTCGACCTCTGTAAAAATGTCGAGTCTGTAGGGTGTGCTAGTAGGCATATCACTGGATCCCCAGGAAGCCTCCAAGTAGAATCATCGCTCTGCGAAGTTCTGCACGGTAAATGGGCCAGCGACATTGTGTCTAGGCACTCAGTCTGAGTTTGTGTTTGTGGTGATGAGCTTCGCCCTCCGAAGCCGATCCACTCATGAGTCTGTATTGTGATGCTGCAATGATAATATAAAGCTTTCAAGTTTTGTGGAATTGCTGTCAAAATTGCTGTCAATTAATGTGAAGATAGATCCTGGAGCGTGTTGGTATCAGAGCCAGAGACTTCAATTCTGGTAT
Organism: Larix kaempferi; assembly: GCA_027924585.1. NCBI lineage: Eukaryota > Viridiplantae > Streptophyta > Pinopsida > Pinales > Pinaceae > Larix > Larix kaempferi. Next base: position 18,356,077 of record BSBM01000668.1, on the reverse strand, counting down.
ATCTTTTCTGAATTTCTGATGAATGCTTAACATTGTCTGTTAAATCTGCTGCAATTTCATTGTTCAGTTTTGTTATTTGAATATCAACATTCTACAATAGTATTCTGTAGGTGGTGGAAATGACCGTTGAGTGGATTGTTGGGTCATTGAGAGTGTAAGAGTCGTCCGAAGTCAGAGTAGCAGTAAGGCCCGTTGGGATAGGGGAGTAAGTCTACACAGTTGCCGGAGACTAATTTAGAGTTTGCACTCACTCTCATTTAAAAATGGACCCTTCAATGGATACTATTGAGCAGACACATTTAGAATGTGATTCTCATAATGATACTGAAGTAAGTCTTGCAGAACGCAGGCAATCCTCATTTAATCCTTCCTCATCAAATTCCTCATACATATCTATCTCTGATCATAACCCTTCTGAAAATTGGCAATTACCGCAGATACTTCCCAAAGAAGTATACAAACTTCTATGGTGGAATGTCACAGCCGCTACCCACATCAGAGTGTCAAGTATGGATGTGTGTTTTACCGATAAACAAGAACCTGTACATATAAACTTGTTTGATAAATGTCAAATAGACTGGGCTAAAGAACAAAAATATAAGTATGCACATTTTGGTGCTATCAAACTTGGCCTTGGTCCGTTAGTTCGTCCGCGTCTTGCTGTTTCTTCTCTCTGTTGTATTGTAGGTACTCGTCATCGTAAGTTTTCCGATGCAGTCATTGGCGGCTTCACTGCACCACTTCATGATGGTCCTGCTTTTGATACAGTCTACCCAAAGTTTTCTGTTAGCCTCGACGACCCTCATATCTATAATCTGTTAAAAGCATATATCCTGCCGAAAGGCTTTGACATGGAGACTGGTTCCCGCATAATCTAGCTTAAAGGTGGAGTCTGTGTTAGATTTGGAAATGATACCCTTCCTCAATTGCGAACTCATGTCCATCAGAGTTCTGCAGACACCAGCGTGGTGGAAACGGAGAAATCCCGATCCAAAAATGCCACACCTATTACTTTCAATTAGACTGGTATCAATTATCCTCAATCTTGGGAAATGAAATATTCTGAGTTAACGAACAGAGAAAGAGTTGCTGCTTCTTTCACCCATCAACCTCTTGTCTTTGATGAAGCTTCGAGTTCCTTCCATGTACCCCAAGATCTGCCCACACAGAGATTCAATCCTCCATTGATAAAATCTGCTTCTATCTCCTCCTACAATAACGCCAGATTACAAGCCTTATCCAACCAAGCTAGTAAAGCTTCTAAATCTGAGTTTTCTACTCCTGTAAATGAGTCTTCTCCTGTACAATCTTCTTTTTCTGGTTTATCCGATTTTGAACATAGAGGCCAGCATGCTGCCTGTCAAGCATGTCAAAAAATTAAACAAAAATTGATTCACCAACAGAAACAGAAACAGAATGACCTACCTTCCTTAGGTATGTTCTCGGTCTTACCTTCCTTACAAATGATGTCACTCCCAAGAGAAGGAAGTAGTTTAGAAGTCATAAACTCTAGCCAAAGATCATTTGTTCCCGGTAGAAATCTGCCTGAATCAGGATTCAGACAATATACAGCCGATGGTCAGACAAAAAGAGAATTTCTTCCTTGTAAATCTTCTGCCCAAGACCAAACTGTTTCTGATGAAGTTAAGCTTGCAAATTGGGGAAATTTGCAACAAGTTCACACTGCCAGAAACATAGATGACATGGCACAAGATCTTATTCTTCTGAAAAGACAGTGTGCAAATCAACAAGAGCAACTAGTGAAAATTGAAACAAAGCTAGAACTGCTAGATCACTTACTTCATGATTCAACAGAAATCCGAATGGCCATAGAACAAGCCTCTCAAAAGCTTGAACGAAGATTACCTGTCCTAGAAGATCTCTGGAACAAAACAGAGAATCTTAAGAAAAAACAGTATGTGGTCCCAGACCATGTATTAAAAGCAGCAGCAAAAGGGCATGCTAAGAGTCATTCTTTAGGTCAGTTCAGTGTTCTGCCTGAAGATGAAAGGCCAGAATGGGATTTTGGTGAAAGCGATGCAGTCAGGGAGAATGTGGAAGAATGGATCAAAGAGTTTAAAGGTTTCAAACCTGCTTTAGATCCTAAATATTTGGTTAGTCTAAATGCATTAAATGATGAAAGATCCTCTAACCAAAGAAGACAGTTACCTCCTCCCCGCTTTGATACACACATGCCAGATGCTACCTCAGCTTCAGCCGCTCCTGCCAAAGTGCTCCACTTTGGTATCAATTCAATGAATGATATAATCTCCCAAATGCCTGAGCAACCTATATTGAATATACAATGTCAATCCAGGGAAGATATTAGAAATGCAATCCAAATGCTTGCTCAGTGGACGTTGTATAAGAAACAACAGGACCCAAATCTCACAGGGCAAATGCTAGGAACCCAGCTCATAGCAGGATTATCTGGTCTAGCATATGAATGGTGGCGATGGTTGCCACAGGAAACAAGAAATGAAATGCTTGTTGTTGATGATGCAGATGAGCAAATTCTAAGTGCCCTAGGTAGAGAATTTTATGGCCCTGAAGAGGGAGAAGATTATGATCACCTTGCTTCATTATTCATGTCTGCACGTTTATGTGATTTAAGCAAGAGTGAAGATTATTTTTGTTATATGCAAAAGCTTCTAATTTCATCAGGGAAATCAGGTAACCCTGCATATTTAAAGCATTATCTTAGAAGATATCCAGGTCATGTGCCTGATGCTGTTGAGCAGGCACTCAAAGACAAAAAGGTAGAGGTGAGAAGCTTGTCGCTTGCTCATCTTCATGCTCACATTATGGAAACATGGCAAGAACATTGCCTAGAGAAAAGAGTGAGCAAAGATTTTAAGAGACACCAGAAGATGTATTCTGCTTCATTCTACAAAGATGTTGCAGGAATGCCCGATTGGGGGTGTGGAGCACACAACCGAGGACATCTTGATCATTCTTCTTGCAAGTGTAAGAAGAAGAAAAAGGGCTTCTATTCCTCAGAACCAAGGTACCACCTTGATAAGCACTATTACCACAAATCAAAACACAAGTATAAGAAGCACAGATATGGAAAACCCTATCATAAGTCCAAATATAAAGCCAAACGCTATGTGAAGCGTCGGAGTGAGAAAGGGAAGAAAAATGTCTATTTTATTTGTGGAAAATCAGATCATTGGGTTGCTAAATGCCCAGAAAGAAAATCTCGGCCTCAGCTTGCTGCTTTGTGCACAGGATTGGATCCCGCATGGTGGGATTTATTTGAAGTTACTGTAAATTCTCCTAAACCCTCTGGTGAAGTAGTATATCTTCCTGATGATGATACTGATTCTACTGATTCTTGTACAGATTCTGATTCTGAGCTTCCTCATTTAGCTAAATGTGATCCTCCTTCCTCCAGCTCCTCCTCTGAGTCTGATTCCGGTCGGATGCACATTTAGGGGGGTGTAGTAGCTTGTCTGACTTTGACTTTTCTCTGTATATGTTTTCTAGATCTCCTTCTAGATCCTCTGCTTACCATACAGAAAAACAAATAGCTGACATAGACCTCCAGTTGTCCATGATTCCAGTATACAGACACTTTGAAAGAACAGAATTAAGAGAAGAAAAGACCAGACTGCAAAAACAACTTGAAACATTGAAAGCTGACAAAGGTAAAAAGCAAATCTCTTCCCATACTGAGTCTACCCATTATAACCCTGTTGAAATCTATCAAGATTATCCAGGTAGCCATGAGGATAGACAATCCCATAGAAGAGACAAAGAAAAGCTCTTAAGACTCCAGCTTAAGGAAAAACAAAGTAAGCTCAAAGTGATGATTAAAGAAATAGATGAGTTGAAAAATCTGAAATCTGCTTTGGTCCTTGAGAAAGACCAGTCCTTAGATGAGGAATTGTCCAAACAAATTGAGAGAGCTTGTTTCAATCCTGAAGATAAAGAAGAGTCACCTTCGTCAACTCCTCCTCAGTCTCCACAGTCCCAGAGTACTAACTTGCTTGGTGCTCTATCTGGTCCTAAGTTGTTTATATCCTTACAGTTCTGTCCCTCAGAGTTTAAAGCGTATTCTGTACAATGTTTAATTGATTCCGGGTGTCAGTTCAACCTTGCAAAAGGAAATGCCATTCCGCAGTTTTATTGGGAAAAGAGTCGAGAGTTTGGCTCTGCCATTGAAGGTTCCCCTGTATCATTGTCTAGTAAGGTCAAGCATTTCCCTGTACAGCTTTCCGGTGTAAAAAGTGATTTGTCTTTATTTAGATTATATGTCTTAAAGGAAGATTGTGTATTAGGTTCAGAGTTTCTGCAAAAGGTCAGCCCATTTTCCATTGATACAAATAAAATGATTTTCTCTTGTACAGTTTTGGGAAAGCCTGTCTCTGTCCCTTTGAGTTTCAGTCTTGTTAATAGGTGTAAGTCCATTCCTCCACAGTCTGTCAGTTCTATTAGTTCTATGGCTTTGAATAAGATGGATCGCTGCATAGCATATGCAGAAGTCCATGGTGAAAATGCATTGGCAGCAATAAAAGAGAAACTCCAAAAAGATTGTTGTTCAGAGAGTCCTAATGCATTCTGGACTCGTGAGAAATATTTCGTTTCTCTGCCTTTCGACCAGCTTCAGAAAATAAAGCCCATGAAAGCTTCAGCTCGGTTAATGAGTCCCTCTGAAAGGGAATTCTATTCAAAAGAAATTCAAGAGCTATTGCAAAAAGGCTTGACTGAGCCATCTAAGAGTCCGTGGGCATGCAGAGCGTTTGTTGTAAACAAACACTCAGAACAGAAGAGAGGATATCTTCAGAGACATCCCTTGGCTTGTTGTCTTTATTGATGATATTTTAATTTGCTCAAAGAATCTTCAAGATCATCTTAAGCACTTACAGTTTTTCTATGATCTTGTTTTTAAACATGGTTTGGTCCTATCTGAATCAAAGATGGAAATAGGGAAAACCGAAATGGATTTCCTTGGTTTTCATATTAAAAATGGACAAGTTATTTTGCAGCAACATGTGTTGCAATCTTTTGAGCATTTTCCAGATAAAATTTTGGATAAGACACAGCTTTAGAGATTTCTGGGAAATCTGAATTATATAAGGCCCTTCTACAGAGGACAAGCAACAGACATCCACTGTCTACAACAGCGTTTGAAAAAGAATCCTGTTGCTTGGTCAAATGAGATGACTTTGGCGGTTCAAACAATAAAGGCCAAAGTTAAAGAGTTACCATCCCTTCATCTGCCACAAGGTACCAGTCAATTAATAATTGAAACTAATGCTTCAAACACTACCTGGGGTGGTGTTCTGTTAGAAAAGATTGATGGCAGAGAGAACACATGTGGCTACGGATCTGGTTCCTTCAAAGCTGCTGAGCTTAACTATCCGAGCAGTCATAAAGAGATTTTGGCTGTGAAGAAAACGGTTAATCATTTCATTATGTTTTTAAAGCCTGTTAAGTTTATCATTAGAACTGATTTAAATATTATGCCAGGGATCTTTAAGAATGAAAACTTGATGGCTGAAAATAGTAGCCGAATTCTCAAATGGTTTATCTGGCTTTCAAATTTTGATTATGAAATTATTTATAAGCCAAGTTATCTTAATTGTCTTGCTGACATGCTTACTCGTGAGACTGTGCAGCCAGAAAAAGAAGCAGTCAGTTTGAAAATGTTTTCTGTTGGTCAGAGCTCTTCAGGTTCTAAAGATGATAAGGGCAAAAGCCCAGCACCAGCAGAATATTCAGAACCCGACTATGTTAGGTTCGAGCCTCGAAACGCATTATTCATGAAGCCCTGTTATGAAAGTTTGTCCCCCAGTGACAGAAGAGAGCTTCTGGACTATGCAGATCGCCATGCAGCTGAGAAGTATCTCAGTCTGACCTTAATAAAGCAGATCCAGATGAACCATTGCAAACTGCACATCATGGAGCGCTGGGAGCGTTCGACCTTCAGAGGATTTACTCAGGCCCAAGAAAAATTAAGAAGGTGCAGAGAGTTGTGGATTGACTGCAACGATGAGAAAGAAGGTCCAATGTGGTATGTGGACATAGGTGAGGGAAACCTAACCTGGACCTCCTACAATTTGATTCTGCAGTTCTGCAGAGAACAAACAGCCATTGTCATCTGTGCTGACCCTGGTAATCTCAGGAATAAGAAGTGGTCTGGTTGGACCGAAATCCTTTTGGATAAATTCTGCCCCAGACTTGATTGGACCGATCGTCGTGCAAATTTTATATTGCACATGGAAGCTGATATGCAGGTAGCGGATCAAAATAATCTTTGGTTTAAATTTTTATTATGACATCGTGGTGGCCGTTATACTCCGCTAGAACATACGGTTCAAGTCACCCAAAAATACATCAAACGTGACAGCAAAGGGAACCGTCTTGATACAAAAATACACCGGTGAACTCTGCCTTTGAACTTGCGGGTTGAGTCTATGTTTGCCAGTGAATTTATTGGCGAAAGGAATGAAGTCCTGCATGGATCGGATATTGAACAATGCTTCAGCACATGGTTGTACCCTCCTCCTGAGTACAAAGAAGATGTCGCTTTACCCGATGATTCTCAAGATGTCGACTCTCTTCTTGAACAACGAGAGTTAGAAGAATGCCTCTATGCAGAGGATGGTTTTGATTGCGCTTGTGGCGGTCAGCCAGTGGGTCCTCCGGGTAATCCGGAACTGTTCTCCGTATGCAGATCTGGTGATGACTAAATGTAAATATTTATTTTTCTGCTTCCAATAATTGAAGCCGTGGTGGGCCGATAACAGTAGCTCCACAGTTGTATTTGTCGGGATGTTGTTCCCCGAATCTTTTAATACTTTATGGTAGGGCCTGTATGCCGGCCATGATGTTTTGTCAGATTCCTTTGTAGGTCATAGCTGTCGGCCACTTGTCTTGCCTGTCGGTTCGGGTCCCCATATGGCGCTGCCTTTAAGGGAAGAGATAATAATGGTACGGTCCCACCATTACCCCGGATTCCCTCCTTTTGACTGCTTAGTGCCTGTTCTTGGTAACCGGATGACCTGCTAGAATGCTATAAAAGAAAGGTCCCTGAGTTCATTTGGGCATTTGAGTCTAGTGCATTGAGCTAGTTAAGAGCTCTGCAACTTAGGAGTCTAGAGCCGAGCTGCTCCAGTAGTTGGAAGCTCTACGAGTCATAGAGAGTCTGTCCAAAGCCGAAGGTTGTATGCTCTGCTGATTGCCCTCGTGGTATAATACAGCATCAAAAGACCAAGGTTCTGGCCTTTCATCTTCAGGTAGAACACTGAATTGACCTAAAGAATGACTCTTAGCATGCCCTTTTGCTGCTGCTTTTAATACATGGTCCGGGACCACATACTGTTTTTTCTTAAGATTCTCTGTTTTGTTCCAGAGATCTTCTAGGACAGCTAATCTTCGTTCAAGCTTTTGAGAGGCTTGTTCTATGGCCATTCGGATTTCTGTTGAATCATGAAGTAAGTGATCTAGCAGTTCTAGCTTTGTTTCAATTTTCACTAGATGCTCTTGTTGATCTACACACTGTCTTTTCAGAAGAATAAGATATTGTGCCATGTCATCTATGTTTCTTGCAGTGTGAACTTGTTGCAAATTTCCCCAATTTGCAAGCTTAACTTCATCAGAAACAGTTTGATCTTGGGCAGAAGATTTACAGGGAAGAAAGTCTCTTTTTGTCTGACCATCGGCTGTATATTGTCTGAATCCTGATTCAGGCAGATTTCTACCGGGAACAAATGATCTTTGGCCCAAGTTTATGACTTCTAAACTACTTCCTTCTCTTGGGAGTGACATCATTTGTAAGGAAGGTAAGACCGAGAACATACCTAAGGAAGGTAGGTCATTCTGTTTCTGTTTCTGTTGGTGAATCAATTTTTGTTTAATTTTTTGACATGCTTGACAGGCAGCATGCTGGCCTCTATGTTCAAAATCGGATAAACCAGAAAAAGAAGATTGTACAGGAGAAGACTCATTTACAGGAGTAGAAAACTCAGATTTAGAAGCTTTACTAGCTTGGTTGGATAAGGCTTGTAATCTGGCGTTATTGTAGGAGGAGATAGAAGCAGATTTTATCAATGGAGGATTGAATCTCTGTGTGGGCAGATCTTGGGGTACACGGAAGGAACTCGAAGCTTCATCAAAGACAAGAGGTTGATGGGTGAAAGAAGCAACAACTCTTTCTCTGTTCCTTAACTCAGAATATTTCATTTCCCAAGATTGAGGATAATTGATACCAGTCCAATTGCAAGTAATAGGTGTGGCATTTTTGGATTGGGATTTCTTCGTTTCCACCACGCTGGTGTCTGCAGAACTCTAATGGACATGAGTTCGCAACTGAGGAAGGGTATCATTTCCAAATCTAACACAGACTCCACCTTTAAGCTGGATTATGCGGGAACCAGTCTCCATGTCAAAGCCTTTCGGCAGGATATAGGCTTTTAACAGATTATCGATATGAGGGTCGTCGAGGCTAACAGAAAACTTTGGGTAGACTATGCCAAAAGCAGGACCATCATGAAGTGGTGCAGTGAAGCCACCAATGACTGCATCAGAAAACTTACGATGACGAGTATCTACAATACAACAGAGAGAAGAAACAGCAAGACGCGGACGAACTAACGGACCAAGGCCAAGTTTGATAGCACCAAAATGTGCATACTTATATTTTTGTTCTTTAGCCCAGTCTATTTGACATTTATCAAGCAAGTTTATATGTACAGGTTCTTGCTTATCGGTAAAGACACATCTATACTTGACACTCTGATGTGGGTAGCGACTGTGACATTCCACCATGGAAGTCTGTATACTTCTTTGGGAAGTATCTGCGGTAATTGCCAATTTTCAGAAGTGTTATGATTAGAGATAGATATGTATGAGGAATCTGATGAGGAAGGATTAAATGAGGATTGCCTGCGTCCTGCAAGACTTACTTCAGTATCGTTATTTGAATATCAACATTCTACAATAGTATTCTGTAGACAGTGGAAATGACCGTTAGGTGGATTGTTGGGTCAAGGTTGAAGTGCGTGGGTCTCTCCTCACATGTGCGGCATGCCATGCACAAAGCTCTTAAAGGATGGGCGATTGTTCCAATGTGAGAGGGGCGCCCCTCTCATGAGGTGGCAGCCACCTCACCACATCCCAACAACAAAGTGATTGTTAACTATTGTTCACGCACTCTTTTCTCCTCTATTTGAGAGTTGCTCTCCTCCTTTCATGCATTCACCCTCCCCGCTTGTAACTCTATTTAAAGCGAGGCTTGCTCCTCATTCTTCATGGATGCAAGGAACCTCTGCCTACATTGTAATGCTATTTGCTTATCTTTCATATGAATAAAGTTGAGACTTTGGAGGTCAGTCTGATGGTGCAAGAGCTTTTGTGGTGAATGTTTTGTTCATAAACCGAGGTGATATTTCTTTAGTTATTCTTCCTTTCATACAAGTGTTTACTATTTAGCTAAAGAAGATTATATGTTGATCCTTAGAATGGACATTTGAAGTTTCAATTTGTTTATTTATGCAAAGTTATTTAAGATCTAGAAGTTGCATTTTGTAGTCAGTTATACTTGTGCACTGTTTATTTTATTTAACCTATCATACTAGATCTAATCACTTGTTTGAAGGTTGTCTTAGTTTTGCAAATCACCAAGCGTGGAGTAGAGATCAGAGCTCAGTTGCATCTCATCTTTCTCTGTCACTTTATAAATCTAATGCTCTATTGTATTGCAAGCGCTCATTTCTTTCAATTTTATTCAAGCTTGGGCTTGAGCATTCCTTCCTCCAATTAAAAAATTCCAATCAACCTTCTTTCCCTTTTTGTTAAGAAAAGCATTCAGATTTGATTTCAAAAGTTCCACCTTTAGAGTCTATTTGCTTCATAGATCTAGTAGTTGCTTTATATAAATCATAAGATCTAGATCTAAGTTTTAGTATTTGAAATAAAGTCAAATTTTTCCATCATTTCGCAAATACTAGATTGTGATATTATGTGCTTTTAGCTAACCAATACTAACTTGTTAATAATCTTTCTTGTTTGTTGGTTCACTTGTTTTGTGTTACAGGAAAGCGAGGAGGAGAAGTCCCTTTGGAGCTTAAACTAGGAATTTTTTACTTGTCCTTCAAACCCTTGCTATCCCTTTGCCTTCTTAGGCCTAAAGTCCTTGAATCTCACTATTAGCGGATCAAGAGCGCTCTCTATCGGAGAGTTAATTTAATTGCAATAATCATTAATAAAAAGCAAGTGGGATTATGGCTCCCACAACCCTCTTCCCCCATCTGGGTGAAGCCTGTATGTTCTTTCCGTTTACTTTGTTTTTTACCTACAAAAAGTTAAATAAAGTAGTATGCTAGGACAGTTTCATTTATGCTTGAATTTCAAAAGATTTAAAATTGCTAGTTTCAAGTTTTTCTTTCTTGCTTTTCATTAAAGTTAAAAAATCATAAAAAATATCTTGAATCTCGCCATTTGCGGATCAAGAGTGCTCTCTGTCGGAGAGTTTACTTAGTTTTTGTTTTTTGCTAACCCCCTTGCCCGAGTACGGTCCTAGACCTGAAAGAGATTCTTGGGTAGTTTTTTAGAATATTTCAAAGCTTTACATTTCACATTTTTTACAATTTATGTCACTAAAATCTCTTGAATCTCGTTCTAAATTGGATCAAGAGTGCTCTCTGTCGGAGAGTCAATTGGAATAAACAATTTTCCCACTCCGTGTATGCTCTACCCATCGCAGGCTAGTCTGAGCTTTGGGATATCAAAAGCGGAAGTGTCGCATTCTTTAACTTTTTCACATTAAATTAAAAACTTCAATCTTAATAAAATTAAGTCCCATCAAACCAACGAAAATCCGGCGTTGTCACGCTGTGATCGAAATGTTGATTAGGTTGTCATTGATGCCAACAATGTCTGGTCATTGATGCCAACAGTTAAGTCTTGGTGCCCCTTGTGGAACCCCTGAGGGTTAGTATTTGATTAGTGGTTGTCTGTGTCAGAGGAGACCTTTTGACTTTGTCCAAGCCCAAGCTAGAAGCACTTGGAGGCCTTGGGACAATGCCAAAAGCCCTGGCTACCCATTAACTTGGTTGAGTACCCCTAAGTTGGATCTTGGACCCACACTTAATGATTCTTTAAAAGATCAATAGCCCACACATTTGTGGTAATGAAGCCCTTAAACCCTTGGGCCCTCATATTGCCCATAAACCCATAATGATACCCTTGTAATTGTGGGGCCTTGCACTTATGATGGTGTCCTTGGCTCATGATGATAAAGCACTTGGAACCCTTCTCCTTGGGGTCATTGATACCCTTGGTTATCAAAGACTTGTTGAGAATCCTTAATATAAATTGAAGATTCCCTCATGTGAAAACCCTTAAATGTATGATGAAGGCAGTGCATGATTGTGTAGCCCTCCTACAACCCACAAATTGGTCATATGCCCATAAATTTGGTTATGAAGCCCTTATACTTATCCTTAACATGTTGATGGTTGTGAAGCCCTCCAAGATGGTGATGTGGCACCTCCTCAAGACTTGAAATCATTAGCTTGGCCCTTGATGATGAACTCGTTGAAATCAAGCTTGTTGAATACTTTGGTGGTCATAATTTGATACATGAAACAGCTGTAATGAAGTGGCATTGACAGCCCTAAGTCCAAAGCCCTTAAAATATGTAAAACAACCTCAAAGGTGTTGGTAAATCAAATATATAAGTGAAAATAAAATATATAAAATCATTTTTTAAATGACATGGCAAACAAGTCGGCTCAGTCAATGATAAAATATAAAGATAAAAATATAAAATAAATTTATCAGGTCGGCCCCCAAAATTATGGAAAGGTGCATATAAATAGAGCCAATCCTCTATTTCGTAGGTGTGCAATTCTTGTGTGGAGATCAGCTCTAATTTCGGGTGAGACTAGACAGCCGCAACAGAGAAAGATGCAGGAGCAGAAAATTTATTTTTGGTCAGGCTGTGTTGGTTTTGAATTCTTAGTGTTTCAGAATCAGGGTTTCGGTAGGTTTATATTTCTGTCCCCATAAATTTGGTTGATTCACGAACCTGGGATTGCTAAAGACCCGCGGGCATCATTACTGGTAGGTGCCAGGCTTTTCAGTTCTCGTGGGCACTGTTAATTTTCGCAGCTGCAAAGATTGCCATCATCGTGGATGTGTTATGGGGACTACATCATATAGTCAACGCCTTACAAATCGATAGCAGCCATAGTGGAGGATGTTTTTGTTTGAAGTCGTGAGGGTTTTCAACAGCAGTGATCAGTATCTTTGTAGCAGCTAGATATTCGGGCTTGGAGAAGAAGGTCTGAGGAGGATGCAGTCAAGGTGATATTTTATAGTTTGATCATCTTTCAGCTCGTGTGGAGGACTGATTTCGGTGGTCAAAGTTGTGAGGCAGCCACAGTGAAGGCATCCGAACAGCAGCACAGTGATAGCAGCAGGCATGCCTGGAAGTAATCTCCGTGTACTCTTTCATCAAACAGAAATTCTACTACATATGTTAAGATCTGCAACTTAGAGAAAGTCAAGCTTAAACATGATTTTCAAGTCATCTGAAGCATCCGAAGGCAATCGGCTCAGTAGATAGATTTCATTTCAGACATCCAAAGGTTCTCTAAGGTCTCCATCAATCTCAGACTTTCAAGTATAGTATATCAGACATCTTGCATTCAATAATTCGTTGCTAGATATCAGTGCTATTGTGAACTGAGTTCAGTTGAAAAATAAGGGTTGGAGGATCCCTTAAGACTCAGTTTTGGATTTTGTGAGAGTAGACTTAAAACTCTTGTTGGTTAATAAATAAATGACTGGGTGTAAGAGTAGTCATTGAGATTGTTATCAACTTGGCAAGGTTCTTGTCATTTGTATCTAAGAACAGAGATGATTTGATCAGTATAGATAAACACATAGCCCTGACAGAGACTGCAGATGTAATCTCAGATTGACAGCTGATTTGACTTGAAATTGACAGCCTTGTTGAAGTAACTTGTGACTTATCTGATTAACTAGATGCATCAGACAGAGATCAGTTGATAGGACAATGACAGAGTTGTACATGAGCAGGTTATGGCAGTGAAAAGACTTGTTGATATACAGGGATGATTTGGTAGTGAACGGTGTGCACAAGCAGATTCAGAGATTGGTGTGTGACAGATTTACAGGTTGTGCAATGTGGTACAGAATGTGTCAGTGACAAGGCTGACGTGGCAATGAACAGTGAACAGAGGTTTTCAGCAGCAGAGAGTACAGGGTTTGACAGGTCCACAAGTTCAGCAATCTTTCTCTTTAGGGTGGCAGGGTGGTGCTAGGGCTCACAATTTTGTGAGCTGAGCTGTTGTAGCAGCTCGTCAGTTGCAGCTGACAAAGCCTAGGGGTTGTAGCCCCTTCCAGTTATAACTGGAGAAGTTGTATTAAATTTGTAACCCCAGTTGTTGCTGGGTCAAATTTTATCATAAAAGGCTTCCGTGGTTTTACCCCCAGGACTTGGGTTTCCACGTAAAAATCTTGTGTACTGTGCATCTTGTTTTTTTATGATTGTTGATGATATGCTGCTATGATTGATGATTAGCAACTTGCTCTCGATTAAAATTTTGATTATTGGCAAATATTGATTCACCCCCCTCTCAGTATTTCAACACGAAAGTGGGGAAATTCTGACTAAGGAAGCAGGAACCACTGGGAGGTGACCTCAAAGCACAAGCTAGACTACATCCTTGTTGGTGTAGTGTTGAACACCACTCTCGAGACTCCATCCCAGCCCACATGTCCTTGTACAGAGCCACCTAGATCACATTCCGGACATATTTCCTGTACTGCAAGGTATATCGGAAATCCCCCCTTCCCACAATAATTCAACTTCATCTTTCGAATCACATAATAAAATAAACCAAGAGACATTCGCACAACAGTTCTCTCAGCAATATTTTACGGACAATGACTCCATTTGGCACTGGTCTTTGAGCAACAACAATATTTTCAAAATCTTTGTTTTTTATCTATCTTGAGTTATTGTTGTTTATCATATCATGCTGTGGATGAATTTTTTATTCAAATTGGCAAAACTATTGTTGTCTTTCAATTTTATGCTGTGGATGTATAATTGCGAACAATACTTGGTTTAAATCTTTTTCATCATTTCAAAACAACTCCTAAAATACAATCTTCCCATCACTAAATCACTTAAACTTTAAAGACTTAGAAACTCTTTTTTAGGGTCTACCCCCTTGGCTTCGTTAGGAGTTTGCCTAAAAGGAGGAGTTGGGATCAAGTGACAGCACCTGACTCTTTGCTTGCCCCCAAGGCCACACCGAGCAGCTTAGAAAGATTTCTGTTGCGCTTCCCCCAGGTGTGCAATCTCGGCAGCAACAGATAGTTGTACTAGACAGGTTGGATAAACATTAGAAAGTACCCCAAGACATTTTTCTGTGGATTTTTAGAGTTTCTTAGAAATTGATTCTGACCTTTCTTGATTAGTTATATTTTAACATGCCTATTCCATTGAAAAATATGCTCAATAGCTAATAAGAGTACATGTCTTGTCGGTTTGTAGATTTTTATTTCTTCAAATAATAAATTTATTTATTGAATGATTCATTGGTGATGACTCTATCAAAGGCTTTAAGCAAACAATGCTAGTAATTTGGTACTGTTACCTAATTTTTTTGGTTATTCTTAAGCAACCAATGCTAGGAGTTTGGTACTGTTACCTAATTTTTTTGGTTATTCTCATGTCTAAAAGGATCATAATATTTGTTTCCTTGTATAGTTATAGTGATCCCATATTTCAAATTTCTTATTTTCCCATCTCATTCTTTTTGGTTTTGACAGTACTTTTACTTGTAATCATGCCTTCTTAACTTCTATGGAAGTGTTTAAATCTTTGAGACAATGGAAAAACTTTTTAATGTCTTTGACCAAGATGCTTTGGTTTTTATCTAATGATCTGCATCTTCATTTTGATTTAATGTTCCCTAGTTTATATTTCCTTTTAAATAAGATAGATTCAGCGAGGTCAAAATGGAAACAAAAAACTGCAACATGAATGTAAAGTTTGTGGATTTCAAAATAATGTAAAAATATGCATACCATCACTCATGAATCCGTGGTAAAAGGTTGTATGACCCAAGTAAATTGTGCTACCTTTCAGCCCTTCGACGGAAAACACATCTGTGCGCACTAAGTGTCCCTAAAGGACCAAGGATACAATTTCAATATGTAAGAGATTTGGGTGTAAAAATAACTCAAACTAATTTCATCTAGAAAAATTCAAGAAAATATTGAATTTAGTCTTAGTAGCAAGGTACAACTAAGAAGATTTGAACTCCTAGTCAAAGGATGCCAACTGTACTTTCCATTCTAATGGCATGAAAAAATAAGCAATTAGTGCACTCACTTGTAAAGGGCATAAAAGCATTGGAGGTAACCTAGCCTAACTTGGGTGAAGACACTGATTATATTACCATGGAGTTATATGACAAACTTAAATGACGTTTTTTCTACGTAATTTATAACAACATTAAGGATAATCTTGGGGATTGATCTTACTACATTTAGGAATAGGTTTTATCTTACACAAGGAACAATAGAAACAAAAGTATACACATAGCTCATATATATACGACATGAAAGAGCTTTGCAACTTGCAAACAAATGATATAAGCCATATATAGTTCCAAATTGTTTGAAACTCTTCAATTTCTTTATTAATCAATCATGTAGCTACTAGCAACCCATGTAGTATTTGAATTTCATACAAAAGGATATAGTCATACCTTAGTGGAAACAACATCATAAATGTAGTGCAAGTT
Source organism: Larix kaempferi (assembly GCA_027924585.1). Lineage (NCBI taxonomy): Eukaryota > Viridiplantae > Streptophyta > Pinopsida > Pinales > Pinaceae > Larix > Larix kaempferi. Next base: position 18,340,280 of record BSBM01000668.1, on the reverse strand, counting down.
ATCCTATCTATGGTTATGCTGGTGGTCTACGCTATCAACATGTTTAAGTATCATCTTCAAATCAATAAACTTGATGGGGTATGTTACCAAATTAGCACCCTTCCGATAGGTCACGAGAGCCAGTGCTAAGATTGGAAACTATTCAGGAGATGCAACCACTATCACCACAATGCGCTCTCTTTAGGCCTGCTCCTTTGGCCATGGGAGGCTTCCCAAACGTAGATAGAAGTAGCCCTGTAAAGTACAACAATGGGAACAACTCTACTTCTAACAAAACCTTCCTATGAGATAAATAACCTAGTGCCTTATGGAGTCAATAAGATATTCGATAAATACTCAATGACGAAGGTTAGGAACAACGTTACTTGGTGCTATCTTCTCACTATGATATGTCAATGAACTGCAGTATAAACCAGCACCTATAACTTGTACGGAAACTTGAATTAAACCCTTGAAAAGTCATCAATAGATGCTTCTCACCTTTCACCAACCAATGACAAAACTTGTACCTTTTGTTGTACCTCAAGGTTGGTATACTTGCTACAACTTATGGCTGTTGGAATACTTCAGATCTGTACCAGACTGCAAAGTTTGTAGATATCTTTGATTTAGCACTTCTAAACCCCCCTAGGGCACCCCGCAATGCTTGGAGGTGATATTGCCACTTCCTTCTATGTCCTAACTAATCTGTGGTCAAAGGAAATATCATCGTTCATCTGTCTCTTGGTGCTCTTAGAGGAAGGAAGTGTTAGTTTTTCATACATTCATAGCATAATAATTCAAATGCATAAACAGGATCACTAGAAGAAAGACAAATCACAAAACTATAACAGAAGAGTTTATCCTGGGAAACCCAAACGGGAGAAAACCCAGCAACCTTCGTATAGAGATGATAATTCCAAGATCAGAGTACAATCATAAAAGAGAAAAGATGGAAATGCTTTCCAAAGATCGAAACCCCAAAATAGTCTTCTCCTTCTGCAGTGCGAACTTTTCTCTCCAAGTGATGCGAACTTGTGTGAAGTGAGTGAGTGAATAATGAGGCGACTTTACCTCTTATTTATACAAGTGCCAAACTGGCCATTTTCCCTAACTGGTCCGACTTCTCTATTTGACTGGGTTGACTTCACTTGGGGGGCAATAAATAATTTAAATTTATTTTTTCTTTTGCTTGCTTTTCATCCCAAGGTTTACATTGATTCTTTCAAGGGTTTACATAATTAATTACATCAAGTTCATCTTCCTTAGGAGGTACAATCAAGTACAATAAAATACAATAAATAATATCTTCCGAAGTTGCACAAAATCCAACACTCCCTGTCAACAAGGAAGGTATTCTTCGGTCAACATCACAGTCATCTGGGTTTCATCTGTACATCTATACTGTCTCCATCATCTCTATACATACTGAAGGTTGTCCACACAGTCTCGGTCCTTTGAGAAGTGTCATCATGCATCAACTTCACCAATCCTTCGATGTGCCCAAGACAGTCTCTCCATCCTACCTGGATATCTAAGATATAAGCTATACCATCTCTGTTATACCATCTGCTACCTGCCCGTCTCATCTGCCGATGGGATTTCTCCCATACCTAGCTGAGATCCTGGACGAGCAGAGGGGCACAACCATCTACTACTTGTTCGTCTCATCTGCCGATGGGGTACTCCCATACCTGGCTGAGAACCTGGACGGGCAGAGGCACCTGTGTAAACCCGATCATCCACTGCCTGTCCGACTCATCTACCAATGGGATTTCTCCCATACCTGGCTGAGCACCTAGACGAGTGGTGGCACCTGAGTGAAAGCAGGGAAAGCATCTCTATGTCATCTTTCCCTCTCAAGGAGGGACACGTTCTCTTCCACTCCAAGTCTTCCGCGAAAGTATCCGAACTTCACCCTGGGAAGAGGCTTCGTGAGAACATCTACAGTCTGGTCATTTGTCGACACGTACTATAACTTGATCGCACCTTTCTGCACCATATCACGTATGAAGTGATACTGAATCTCTATATGCTTCGACCTGTCGTGAAATACAGGATTCACTAACATCTGCACACAGCTCTGGTTATCACAGTGAATCACGATTGACTCTGGAATCTGGCCAAACAATCCTACAAGGAGTTTACGAAGCCATATTGCTTCTCGGTCTGCTGTACTAGCAGCCATATACTCGGCCTCTGCAGTACTAAGTGCTATCGAATTCTGCTTCCCGCTACACCAGGAAATCACTGCAGAACCCAAACAAAAGCAACATCCAGAAGTACTCTTCCTATATGCAACACATCCGGCCCAATCTGACTCTGTAAACCCCTGCAATCTCAGGTCACATTCTGAAGCATATTTCAAGCCATATCCCACAGTTCCACGCAAGTATCTGAGCACATGTTTTGTAGCAATCTAGTGAATCTGCCCCGGTTCGCATGTGAACTATCTGAGAGTATTCACAGCAGAACATATATCTGGTCTGGTGTTTGCCAGATACATCAAGGACCCAATCAGCTGGCGATACATGGTGGGATCAATCAAATTTGAATCTGAAGCAAAATCTCTCAGCTTCTTCAAATTTGCATCCATCGGAGTAGCCATGGACTTGCAATCCAACATCCTGAATCTCTTAAGTATATCTATGGTGTACTTTCCTTGGCCTAGGAAAATCTCTTTCTGCCTCTGCCATACTTCTAATCCCAAGAAGTAATGCATCAATCCAAGATCCTTCATTTCGAACTCAAAGGCGAGTTTCTTCTTGCACCATACGATAAGTTTCTCATTTCTTGTGAGAAACTAGTCATCAACATATAGTACCAAAATCAATGGCTTATCATCCACAGCCTTGTAGTAAAGGTTGGGGTCTGCATCACTCTTGGTAAATCCCAAGCTCACCAGGAATCCGTCTATCCATCCATACCAAGCACGATGTGCTTTCTTGAGTCCATATAGTGCCTTTTTCAATCTACATACATGAGACTCCTTTCCGTGGAGGATAAACCCGTCTGGTTGCTCAATGTATACTTCTTCCTCAATAACACCATCGAGAAAGGTTGTCTGAACATCCAACTGATGCAACTTCCATCCCATAGCTGAAGCAATAGCAATGATCGATTTGATGGAAGTATACCGAGCCACAGGAGAAAATGTTTCATCATAATCGACTCCCTCTTTCTGAGAGAATCCTCTGGCAACAAATCTGGCCTTGTATTTTTCAACACTCGCATCTGCTCCATGCTTGATTTTGTATAGCCACTTGGAAGTCACTACTGACTTCTCCTGAGGTCTGTTAAGATCCTAATGGGCGGCCTTCACTAACACCTCGGGGTTTTGGTGTAACGGTTCATATCATTTGGTATCATATCCTCCACCCAGGTTCGAGTCACAGAGCGGGTGGCAACGTCGGCATTGCAGTGTTCCTCCGGGGCTCGTACGGCTCAAAGGGGACACCACCGTACGGGCGCACATCGAGCCCAGAGTCTGGACTGCGGAGCGTGGTGGGATGTTAAGATCCTAATGAGCGGCCTTCACTAACACCTCGAGGTTTTGGTGTAACGGTTCGTATCAAGGTCTCAGCACAACCTCCCACACATCATTCTTCATGATGGATTGATATTCTTCCATCATGGCATCCTTCCAAACTTGATGTTTGGATGCTTCTTCATAAGTGGTTGGTTCTGAATCAATGATGTTACTCATCAGTGCTACATAACTGGAGAACCTCTGAGGTATTTTTCTCTCTCTGAAAGCACCATGTGGAGCTTCATGCCCCTCTGCATCCTGCAAAGTCTGTTGTGCCCATCTAGGTCTTTTCCGACCTACTAGAACATCTGTGGGGACATCAACTGGATCAATAGGATTGATGGGTTCATCCTTTTCTGCTAATTCCCTCTCAACTGGAGGGGGAGATGATCTCATCTTCTTTGGTTCTAGCATTTCTTCATCATCGATCTCCATGTTTGATCCTCTGCCTTTGATGCAGGAGCATCAATGCTGAGTCAGCAATGTGACTGTGTGGTCACATGTTGTGGCTAGTATGGAGGCGAGTTGTTCTGATGTGGACAGTATGATCTGTTTTATCATTTTATGTAATTATTCTGATTCACAAAGCATGTAACCGTCTGATGTGTTGTCCATTTTTGAGAAGCTAGGACATAGTGGCGAGTTGATACTCCCTACCTGGAGATCAAGCCAGTTAGTAAGTCTATTGAATAATGATGAGGACACCGCCATCATGGAGGGTTGTCAATAGTTAGGTTGTTAGTCTGTTGGAGATTCGAGATTCTGTTTTGGGGGAGCCGATTGAATAAGTACGGAAGAGCTTAATGAGAAAGGGGTTGGTTGGTTATGGATTGATCACCCTAGATGGGTTGTAGCTTTCATGTTTATCTGTGAATGAAATCAGAAGTTCTGTGTGTTCAAGAAGGTTTATGTACATTTGAATTAAGAACACTTTGAGATTATGTCAGGTAGAGCTCTGTGCAATTGTCGACCTAATTTCTGTGTGAATGAATCCCTATTTCGTGTTCACGTGATTCCCATGTGTAGTTAAGAACACCCTAATCGTTTGCAGACCGATCACCATTAAGTAGTTTAAGTAGATTTCTTGTTTGTGTTTAATTTTCCCTTAAATCCAGACGAGGGTTGAGCTGGAATAATCGATTCCATGATCAATCGGCCAAGAAATCCGAACGTAACAGAGTAGATCCAGCGAGTTGAAGTCGAACAACTCAGATCAAAGTTGAGGAGGAGATCGACGACGGGGAAAAGTTGCACGAACCGAACGTGCGCGGGAATTAGCAATTCCGCAAACCAAAGTGAAGGATTCCGCATTGGTCAGAGATCAACGGCCGAGATCAGATCCGCAAAGGATTGACGACGGAGACAACGTTCCGCGGAAGAAAGGAGCACGGAGGATATCGGCAAGGAATTGCGGGAGTTGAGTTGCGGAAATATTTTCGGAGGAAGCACGAGGAGTTTACCCGCAATCCGCAACCCGCAAGTGCGGAAAGGCCGTTGCGGAGAAGACTGTTGCAGAAGGGAGGTTGGAGAAAGGTGATTGTGGAAGGATGCCGTGGTTGCGGGGAGAAGGTGTTTCCGCAAGAACATTGCGGAAAGCCCATTCCGAAGGAAGGAGACGCCAGGACGTTGCGGAAGGCCCATCCTGAAGGCAGGGGCCACGATTGAGAAGGACTTGGGCTGATTCTAGCCAAGTCAAGGGTTTGATTCAGGAATCACCCTATATTCCTAGGAAGGTGCAGGTTGGATTGGCTGCGGTCGATTCTGCACCCATCAGCCTTTCCTGACAGCCATCTCTTCTTCGAAGGTCACATCCCTACTGACTTCAATCTGTCTGGATCCTGGGATGTAGATTCTATAAGCCTTTGAAGACTCACTGTATCCCACAAAGGTTCCCTTCTTGCCTGAAGGTTCTAACTTCGATCTTTTCTCCTTGGGCACATGTATATAGACTGGACAGCCAAAGATCCGGAGGTGGCCTACTTCTGGTTTCACTCCTGTGAAAGCTTTTTACAGAGTCATATTCTTCAATTTATTATGTGGGCATCTATTTTGTACATATACAATTGTCATGGATGCTTCTGCCCATAAGAACATTTGAAGATTTTGATCATGTATCATGGCTTTGGTTGCCTCCACAATTGTTCTATTATTTCTTTTCGCAACCCCATTTTGTTGAGGGTTGTAGGGAACTGTGAGCTCCCTGTTAATTCCTGCTTCCTTGCAAAAGTCATTAAATTTTGTAGAGGTGTATTCTCCACCATTATCGGATCTCAAAATCTTGATCCTCTTTCCTGACAGATTCTCTACTCGTGCTTTGAATTCTTTGAATTTGCTGTGTACTTCCTCGGATTCCTTAGACTTGAGAAAGTATATCCAAGTCTTCTGTGAGTAGTCATCAATGAATGTTGTGTAGTAATGATATCCACCCAATGAAGCAACTGTCATGGGTCCGCACAAGTCAGAGTGTACTAGATCCAAAATCCCTTTAGATCTACTCTCACTATCTGGAAAAGATCTTGCCAAGTGCACATCCTCTACATGTTCCATCATGGTCTACCTGAAGTACTGGTAAACCTGTCACTATATTCTTCAGTGCTAGGAGAGCTCGATAGTTTAGATGAGCTAGTCTTTTGTGCCATAATTCGCCCATACTTGTAGAGTCATGTACTAGGGCTTGGACTAGTGAAGTGTTTAGACGATACAAGCTCTCCTCTCTTACACCAATAACCTTGGCTATATTCATACTTGAGTTCTTGTGCCAAGCAAGTACTTTCCCTTCAGAGAAAGCTACTTTATGTCCTCCAAGGCTGAGATGGAGACAAGATTTCTTTTCATACCAGGTACATAGAGCACATCACTCAAGTGTAGTGTATCACTTGATTCTAGTTGAAGGGAGGTGGCCCCAGATCCCTTCACAGTGTAGTTAGCATCATCTCCAAGTACAACACGGAGATAAGAATCTTTCTCGACTAATTCTGAAAGATTTTCTCTATAGCCTGTCATATGTCTGGAAGCACCATTATCTATGAGCCAAGTATCACTAGTGATGGGAATAGTACCTGATAAAGCTGATATGGAGAGAAATTATGTACGATCTTCATTCCTTTGCTTCTTGTGATGATGATCTTCTTCTACATCAACAGTTGATGCTTCATGCTTTCTTTTACTTGAGCTTCGACAGCTACTGGCATAATGACCATATTTCTTGCACCTATAGCATTGAATCAGAGATATGTCCTTCTTCTTCTTTTGATCTGGGCGAGGACTTAATCTCCTATCTTGGTGCTTGTGTTTGTGGAACTTCCTTCCTTTTCCCTTACCTTTCTTGGCATGGGATACAAATGCTTGATTTTCCTCAGGTTGAGTGTCATGAAGTCTTTGTCGTCCAACAATTCTAGTCTCTTCCTGAGAGCAATCTGCCCATAGTTTAACAAACTTGGGTAGTTTGGATCTACCACTTATGCTTTGGATGAAAGACTCCCAAGATGGTGGAAGACCATTCAGAGTGTTGATAACAAGCTCCTTATCATCAATGGGATCTCCACTAGTACTAAGCTTGTCCCTTAGTTCTGTGAACCTCATGAAGTATGAGGCAATGGAATCTAACTTGGACATCTTCATATATGATAGTTGGTTCCTCAATGTAATGGATACATTGATGCTAGTGTGTTCAAACAACTTCTTTATGGTCTTGAACGTTTTCCTAGCAGTCTTCTTCCTTGAGATCCGTGGAACTAAGTGATCTCTAACTGAGTCCACCAAAATCCTTCTTGCTCTGGCATCATTCTTCCTCCAACGGGATTTGTCTTCTTCGGCTTTTAGTTATGGGACCTTCTCATTTACATATTGTAAGAGATCATTTTCTTCTAGTAGTAGAAGAACCCTAGACTTCCAAGAGATAAAATTGGAAGCTCCTTCCAGACGATCTTCAACCTTCATTCCAATCATCTTGACTACAGATTTGGTTCAAAAACCCTAGCAGGAGCTAGGTCAAAAATGAAAGTTGGAATTTTGGAAACCTGATTCCATAGGTAGATGTGCCCTAGCAAGGCGAGTTGAGATGAGGTAGGGCTGATCCAAAACTGTGGAGAAAAGTAGGTAAAATCTGAACCCCTAATTTCTGCTGCAGCTGTAGAATTAGGTCAAAAATTGAAAATTCTCGGAATTGAATTATGTCTTCACCAAAAGATGCACCCTCCTTAGAGCGAAATTCCCAGTGCTCTTTTTCTTCCAAAAAGTTGAGTGAAGACTTCAAAATATGAAACCCTAGTTCCGGCAGGGTTCCGACAATGTTCTGGTAATGGCTTCTTCTAGTACTGCTCTAATACCATGTTAGTTTTTCATACATTCATAGCATAATAATTCAAATTCATAAACAGGATCACTAGAAGAAAGACAAAGCACAAAACTATAACACAAGAGTTTATCCTGGGAAACCCAAACGGGAGAAAACCTAGCAGCCTTCGTATAGAGATGATAATTTTGAGATCAGAGTACAATCATAAAAGATAAAAGATGGAAATGATTTCCAAAGATAGAAACCCCAAAATAGTCTTCTCCTTCTGCAGTGCGAACTTCTCTCTCCAAGTGATGCGAACTTGTGTGAAGTGAGTGAGTGAATAATGAGGTGACTTTACCTCTTATTTATACAAGTGCCAAACTGGCCATTTTCCCTAATTGGGACGATTTATGTATTTGACTAGGCCGACTTCACTTGGGGGGCAATAAATAATTTAAATTTAATTTTTCTTTTGCTTGCTTTTCATCCCAAGGTTTACATTGGTTCTTTCAAGGGTTTACATAATTAATTACATCAAGTTCATCTCCCTTGGGAGGTACAATCAAGTACAATAAAATACAATAAATAATATCTTCCGAAGTTGTACAAAATCCAACAGGAAGCACCGGAAAGAAGGAAGTGATATGAGAAGTGGAACCTGGTTTCGACTGAGAATGTCGTTATAGGGTGAAGGAGCGAAGACGAAGGGGATCCTACAGGTATAAATCCAGACATCTTTGATCAGGATATCTGAAGAAGCTAGTCAAATTCTGAAGCTCCGTGAGAAGAAGGTCCCTGAAAAGACAATGGAACTGCTTGCGGATCTCATAGTAGAGGGGGCACCAAAAGATGAATTGTTCCTTTGTCTCAACCTCTCGAAGGCGACAAACTTGGCAGATCCTGTCGATTTGGTGATCTGTCTCTACCCTGAGACGATGGGAACCCACCCTAAACTGGCCTAAAGGGATACAAAGAGCGTGTGCTCAATGGCAAAGTGTGTATTAGGGCCGAACAATGAGCATAGTTTTAAAAAGTCGGAATCAGACATAGAATCAGTCGAGGGTCAACTCGGACACGGAATCGGAATCGGTAATGACTCGGCCAATTTGAATTTAATGACTCAGTTTACTCGAAAATACATAAAATATTTAAATTTTGAAGAAAAACAATATTTTCAAGATTCTAATCCATGATTCCAAAAGCATTAGAGACAAAATATCCAAAGTCCGCTCATGTATATACCATATATGAGTGAATATGTCAAAATGGTACAAAGTGTACCGTGCAATATATATCTAGGAGATTGGGACTGGAACAAAATACATAATCTATGAGATCTATAGGCTATATGGCTTGTAGAGTCCAAAAAACAATTTGTTATGTAGTCAACTACATACTACATAGTCAACTGTCATACATCATCAATGATCAAACTCACCACCACTGCTCCAACTCCACTCTCCAACAATCTAAACTCCAACTCCAAGGCTCAAGCTTGCTCCACTATCCCCACGGTTGTCCCTCACTCACGCAGTCACACTATTTGCAATCGTTAATGTTGTAGTGCTGCTCCACAATGAGAATAAGAAATAGGTGTAGGGAAATAAGGGGGGGTTCATTAAGTAGATTTAGGCCCTAGGGTTAGGTTAGGTTAAGAAAAAAAAACAAATTTCTGTGTTTTTTCAAGTCTGTGGACCCCATGTGATAGAGAGTAAAAAAGCGGCCGATCTTTTACTCATATAGGCTCATCTAACCGGTTCGGTACCAAACCAGTCGACCAAACTGATTTCTAGGCCGATTATGATCAGTTTTCCTTCAACTCAATGAATTGGTGGATTCTGAAATCAATTTCACCGATTTTTAAAACTATGACAATGAGATCGCCTATCAGATCCATGAAATGTGCAACGTAGAAGGCCATCTTTGGACACCACCCACCATGAAGGTTGATCTAAGTAACCTGCAGATACTATCTATAAATGTCATCTCTGGTGATTCTATTTAACTCCTGCATAGAAGGTAAGAGGTGGCCAGGTACATCCAGGGAATACCTAAATGGAGGAAGTTGGGTTCATCACAATACTCTTCGATGTCAAAAGATTTGTAACCCCTGCATACCAACACCTAGTGTGGCTAGAAGGGTTAGCCGAGGTAATGGACTCTGATGAGAGATAGGTTAGATAGGGGTACAGGATCTTGCTCCTTCGTCAAGTCAGCGAAGCTCTGAAGGTGATGTAAGAGAGAGACAAGTCTAAAAACAACCTTCAGTTGGAAAGGTCGTGCAACAAACTCTGCTGGAAAAATGGGCCGAGGAATTTCCTGTTTGCATATGATGATGCGACAAAGGAGGAGGATCTGCACTCTCTTTACTGAGACCTAATCACAATCTTGCAAGCAAGGCACCCAAACTTCTGAGCCATAGAGGATTGTGGGTCGGATGAGAGTATCCATAAGAGACATCTTGGATGAGATTTCCTCAAAAGGTGTCTGAAGCACTGTCTCTCTATTGAAATATTGTAACTTCAAAGAATATTCTATTTGTACTTTATTATTATTCATCCAGAGATGTTTGATTCCTCCGTCGGGATGTTATTATTATGTAAAGTCATTGAGGTAAATCCTCCCATGTAAGTTGGGGCAATAGATCCCTTAAGAGTCATTTGTAATGGGGTGTTTAAGTCCCCTAGAGGGGTCGGCCCAGTCAACAAAAGAATAAACTATTGAGGCCAACCTGTCAAGTGTAAAAGTCAAGTGAATGTAAAGTATAAATAGAGGAGTTGTGTTCCTCATTTGAACACACACTCACTCACTTGTGAAACTCGCATAGGAGAGAGAGAGATCTGCGAAGGAGGAGAAGGAGCTCTTGTTTGGGGATTAAATATTTGTACTCGTTGATCATCTATATTGAGGAAGTTTTGTTGGGTTTTCTACCCCATGAGGGTTTCTCAGGATAAATCTGTGTCTCTTGTGTTTATGATGTGCTTATTATTCTTTCAGTGATCCTGTATATGCTATTGTTGTGAAATTGAATTGAATATTGATGTTATCTATCTTAGCATATTGAATCTTAACATGGTATCAGAGCTAGCCTGAAGGAAGGCAATGTATGGCACTTACGACACTTGTTTCACTTGCGACAATTTGAAAGTTAGGGTTTTGTATAACAAAACCTAGTCATCGTGGAACTTTCGCTATAAATCACTTTTGGCGAAGGTTCGGGATCTAAAAATTGGACAAGCTGAAGATGACATGTTCATGTACCTTGTGTCCGAGTTTCAGCCTCATATTCGTTGTACTTTCTGAGATATGATCCGTACAAGTTAGGGTTTCTGCCTCTTCCAGAATGAATCCCTAAATATGTGACCTAGGTAAAAAGGTCATATCTAGGACTAGGAAGCTCCAAATGGAATTCCATAAAAAGTAACAGTTAGGGCACGGACTGTAGTTTCACAGGTCCGAGTTTCAGAGGCCGAAGTTGAAACATTGACACGTGGCACTCCGTACAAGTTCGCTATGTTGTTTCATCCCTTAAACAGGTCATGTTGGGAAACTGAGCATATCTCTCTGATGGAGAATCCAATGAAGCTCAAACCTGTGGGGTTAGAAAGATGACAGGTCAGGCTACCACAGGCCAAAGTTTCAGACCCTGCAGATCCGCAATTTCAGAGATACACCAGAAACAAAATGGCACATATGAAATAGCTCAATGGAGGAAATCAAAGAAGAGGAGGAAGAAGCTCTGACTTAGGGTTTTCAGTTTTTAGGTATGGCATGACCTGATACAATGTTGGAGACACCTGATGCAACATTGGAAACTTTGAAAATGGATTTGGAATCCATTCATCATAGATATTAATCCTCCATCAAAATGTTGTGGGAGGAAGGAGATTGAAAATTAGGGTTTCCAAGTAAGAAGAAACCCTAGCAAAGTTGGGAGACTCATAGGGCAGCAATGAAGGAGGTTTAAATGGCACTGATATTTTATCATCCTAGCACCATGAACCTGTATAAGATGTTTACAAGAGATCTACCTTGGATGGTTAGGGTTTACCCTTATAGAGAAGACTACAAGCAATCTCGACAGGTATGACTTGAGGAGATACAGGTATGTTTTGAAATTTGTTTCATGATTAAGTTCATGATATGTTTGTCTTCATATTATTGAGGTTAGTACAATCATGATTAATTTTAGATTGTCTGATAGCCTTAGTAAATGTATGAATGCATGTGAATAATAGAAGACATTCATTGATTAGGGTTATGACACTTATGGTTGAACTAATGCACTTGTGGTGTTGTATGAGGATGATGTTGTCTGCTAACATGAAAGGTACATCAAGAAAGACAAATCCATATGACCATGATGACATGAAGACAAAGACTCATCCATAGTCATTGATCACATAGAAGCTCTACTTACAAGGTATGTATAATTTGGTTCTACAATGCTTAACTTATGAGATATGCAGATCTCTAAATCATTGAAGAGAACAAAGAAGATATTGTTTTAGACATGACTAGCAAGCATGATAATCCAGAATGGATAGAAGTTCAAAGACATATAATCATGATGCTATCATAAAGGGAAAATAGAGATCAAGAGGGAGGTAACCACACAAACATAAAAGATAAGTATTTGAGTTATTATTTGAATTACTCCTTGAATCTCTAAATAGTTAATGATATTGCTCGTAATAGTTGTATGCATATTTGTATTCCTAGAATCAGAAAATATATCATGCATAGTGTAAGCATTCATATAGCATTGAACAGTATAATACTAATATGCATATCATAGGTAAGTTGGACAAACATTCCATTGTTGCTTGTCTAGAATGAAACCTCTTTGCTGACATGCTGAGAGCTGTGCACGCTCTTGATAGTATGTTCTGGTAGAGATGGAAGGCTTCTAGATAGCCACTGTATGCATACAGGATATGGAAAAGTGTTGTGCCAAAGTATTGGTCACAATAGTTGCATAACTATGTGAATCATATCAGTATGCATGATAGGTTATCATTAAAATGTCAACATGATTTGATGATTATGAAGTTTTACTAATCATGTAATTAAATTTGATTTGTAGGAAAGATCATGTGCTATGATCTACAAAAGAAGGATGATGAACACATGTTCCAAAGAACAAGTGATGGATGTTCAATAAGAAGACTTACAAATCAAACGTACTATAGAAGTACAAAGGAAGGCTTGTGGCTAGAGGATTCTCTTAGAAAGAGGGGGAGGATCATGACGAGATGGTTGCTCCAAGTCGCTAGACACACTTCCAGAGATAGATTACACCAATGGATGACAAGACCATTCTCTTGAATGGTGTAATTGAAGAAGAAGTGCATATCGAGCAAACTCCCAAGATTCGATAGAGAATCACATGATTAAAGAAGGCTTTGTACGGGTTCAACAGGTACCCAGGATCGATAGTCATTTGATGAGCTTGATGATTACCACAGGTGATGCGGATTTCAACCTTTGCTACAAGGTTGAAGATGGTTTCTATATACAGATGACATGCTTCTCTCAGATGGAAGCAAGAAGGAACTCAAAATAGAGTTCAAGTGATCTTGAGGCTTATATCAGTAGACCCATCTGACGGGAGATGGCACAGATAGATATGCAGAAGATCACTCAATGTAGAGTGTGCATGATGTTCAGTCACAGAGGGAGGACAATACTAACTTCAGAGGGAGTAGATATCAGAGTTAAAGAATCTTGGAATGATTCTTGTGATTAGATATGTGGCTGAGATCAGATGACATTTTTCCTTAGCCAAGGAAAATGTGAAGTAGAGATCTGGAATGATGGATAGTGGTTTCTACAGTTTACAGACAGATGACTGGTTCGTTGATGTATTTAACGAATACCAGGCCAGATATATGCTTTGCTATGAACACCTTGAGTCAGTGTCTAGTTGAGCCTAGATGTGTTCACCTAGTAGCTGCAAAGCATGTGATGAGGTATCTAAGAGGTACGATAGACTTTGGTCTATACTATGTTGGAGATCATGACTTCAGACTGTATGGTTATACAAATGCAGATTGGGCTGGAAGTGTCTGAAACAGAAAGAGCACATCGGGTGGATGTTATTGTCTGGGATATGCTATGATCTCATGGTTTAGCAGGAAGTAGTCCAGTGTGGCTCTCAGCACAACTAAAGCGGAGTATATATAGCAGCTTTCTCTGCTAGTTGTATCAAGATGACAGAGAATCAAGTGTTCCATGATAAGTCAAAGCACATAGAGATCCGATATTTCTATATACGGGATATGGTGCAGAAAGGAGCTATAAAGCTCGAGTATGTGATTATGTGAGCTATGTGAGTATGTGAGTATGTGAGTATGTGAGTATCTGAGCTATAAAGCTCGAGTAAAGTTTGAGTATTTCCGAGACAAGCATGGTGTATTTCAAAAGGACCCTCCTCGAAACGGGGAGTGATATGGTCGATGGTGATATTTTGGATCGACGATGAGGTCGATGATACCTATACCGACGATATGGTCGATGAGGATATTTGTATCGATGATGAGGATACCTGTATCGATGATAAGGATGCTTGTACTGACAATGAGGTTGATGATGAGGATACTTGTATCGACGATGAGGTCGATGAGTGGTCCTTAGACTTGATGATGTTGCAATGGGATTGTATCATCCCTGGACATATGTCCTAAAAGAGATCCGTAGACTCTTGTCTCCGAGAATGTGATGATGTTGTGTGGTAAATCCTAGATTTGATCTAGGTCACATCCAGTATGAAAAAGGACTGGCTCTGTGGTGGTAAATCCTAGATTTGATCTAGGTCACATCCAGTATGAAAAAGGACTGGCTCTGTGGTGGTAAATCCTAGATTTGATCTAGGTCACATCCAGTATGAAAAAGGTCTGGCTCTGTGGTGGTAAATCCTAGATTTGATCTAGGTCACATCCAGTATGAAAAAGGGCTAGCTCTGTGGTGGTAAATCCTAGATTTGATCTAGGTCACATCTAGTATGAAAAAAGACTAGCACTGTGGTCTGGATTGCATCATCCCTAGACTTTAGTCCTAAATGGATCCGAAGACCTGTGTCTTCGAGAAGTGGTCCTTAGACTTTGTCTAAGTGGACGAGTGGATTGCATCATCCCTGGACTTTAGTCCTAAATGGATCCAGAGACCTGTGTCTTCGAGAAGTGGTCTTTAGACTTTGTCTAAGTGGACGAGTGGATTGCATCATCCCTGGACTTTAGTCCTAAATGGATCCGGAGACCTGTGTCTTCAAGAAGTGGTCCTTAGACTTTGTCTAAGTTGACGAGTGGATTGCATCGTCCCTAGACATGATATGGTGTCTTAAATTGATAGGGATTGATCATCCCGTAAGTGGATCATGATTGTATCATCCTTGGACTTATGTCCTAAAAGTGAGAGGGATTGATCATCCCGTAAGTGGATCAGGATTATATCATCTTTGGACTTATGTCCTAAAGTGAGAGGGATTGATAATCCCGTAATTGGATCATGTGTGTTGCAGATATGATGATGTTGTTGATCGGAAGATCCAGATGATGATGTTGTTGATCAAGAGATCTAGATGATATTGCTGATCGAGAGATCCAGATGATGCTGTTGATCGGGAGATCCAAATGTTGCTGTTGATCGGGAGATCCAAATGCTGCTGTTGATCGGGAGATCCAGATGATGTTGTTGATCGAGAGATCTAGATGATGTTGTTGATCAGGAGATTTGGATGATGCTATTGATCAAGAGATCCAGATGATGTTGTTGATCGGGAGATCCAGATGATGTTGTTGATCGAGAGATCCAGATGATGTTGTTGATTGGGAGATCCAGATGCTGCTGTTGATCGGGAGATCCAGATGATGCTGTTGATCGAGAGATCCAGATGATGTTGTTGATCGAGAGATCCAGATGATGTTGTTGATCAGGAGATCTAGATGATGTTGTTGATCGAGAGATTCAGATGATGTTGTTGATCGGGAGATCCAGATGATGTTGTTGATCGGGAGATCCAGATGATGTTGTTGATCGAGAGATCCAGATGATGCTATTGATCAAGAGATCTAGATGATGATGTTGCTGTAGCTGATCGAGTGCTGTAGAAAATGAAGACTCAGTACTGAAGATATTGATGTTTTAGTATTGAAGATATTGAAGATGTTCCAGTAGCTGTTTTGAGTTACTGATGATGATTGAAGAAAACTTCCAATGATTTATAGATGTATCACTGTGATGTAGTTGATGATTCCTTGCTCCTGCAGATGTTGTTAGAATATCCTTCACATTAAGGGGGAGTGTTGAAATATTGTAACTTCAAAGAATAGTCTATTTGTACTTTATTATTATTCATCCAGAGATGTTTTATTCCTCCGTCGGGATGTTATTATTATGTAAAGTCATTGAGGTAAATCCTCCCATGTAAGTTGGGGCAATAGATCCCCCTAGAGGGGTTGGCCCAGTCAACAAGAGAATAAACTATTGAGGCCGACCTGTCAAGTGTAAAAGTCAAGTGAATGTAAAGTGTAAATAGAGGAGGTGTGTTCCTCATTTGAACACACACTCACTCACTTGTGAAACTCGCATAGGAGAGAGAGAGATCTACGAAGGAGGAGAAGGAGCTCTTGTTTGGGGATTACATCTTTGTAATCGTTGATCATCTATATTGAGGAAGTTTTGTTGGGTTTTCTACCCCATGAGGGTTTCCCAAGATAAATCTGTGTCTCTTGTGTTTATGCTATGCTTGTTATTTTTTCAGTGATCCTGTATATGCTATTGTTGTGAAATTGAATTGAATACTGATGTTATCTATCTTATCATATTGAATCTTAACACTCTCGAGAAGGGCTAGGGATTTGTAGCGTTTGTTGACGCGGGGTTGAAGCGGGTGTCGTAGACTAAAATGAGGACCTATGAATTCTACCCCCAAATAGGTATAGGTGCTAGTGGTCTCAATCTCCTCCCCTCTAAAAAAGAAATGAAGATCAGTGAGTAACCTCTTCAACCCATTGAAGATCATGACCTTGGTTTTACCCAAGTTGACCGTTAATTGATGAAGATCACAAGAGAGGGCCAAGGCATCTAAAATCTAGTTGTCTCTGCAACCCCTCCGGAGATGAACCCAAGAGGACCACAATATCGGCAAAGAGGAAGATGGAGATCCAGACATGGTGGAGAAGGCACCCAGGTGCATTTGAATCCATCCTATCCTCTAACTCTGAGTTGTCTCCACTTGAGCTCCCTAGAAAGCCGCATATGGAGGGCGGGTAGCGTAACTTTTGGAAAAAGTGTGGCTAACCATGATCTTTATGTAGTTATTGGGATCTGTACTAGGGCTTGATTTATGGATCGAGTGGATAATATGATGTGACCACAGTTTTGGGAAACCTATACAGACCACCTAGTTAAAAAAATCGACCAGGTGGCAATCGAGTGCACAGAGTCCATGCTTGAAGAGTTCAACCTAGAACCCCTCCTCATCCGTTGCTCTGTCGGAACTCATGATCCAAACGATGAACATTATGCGTCAAACAGACTTCTCGCATTCCCCGAGGCAAGTGAGAGGGTCGTTGGATGTTCTCATCTAATGGCCCTCCCACACTTGCATCCAACGGCCCTCCCACACTTGCCTCGGGGAACGCGAGGACTCTGTCTAGAAAATAAGTTTCACCTAATCCAAACAACTTCCCGAATATCATGGGGGTTGAATAAGTAGCAAGATGGGGGGGAGAGGTCACTTGGATAAGGGGTTGACCCGGGATATCATAGAGGGAAGAGGTGTGGGAAAACAAAACTTTTGGATCTAGATCAGGAGGGATATGGGAGATGGGAGAAAGTTTGTTTGTAATGTACATCTTCTATATTATTATCATGTTAAACTAACATTAACTATGTTTTGTGTTAGTTAATTATTATTTCATTAGAGGGGATTATTTACACATGTACTTTGATGTTTTGGAGATTATTGATGGCTATTAGGCATGATCTTCTAAGGCGCTACACTTGGAGGATGTTGCATGTTGAATCTCCTAGCTAGGAAAAGGGGCCACCCCCTTTCCTCATGATGAAGACCCTTACTACTTGGCATGTGTGGCTTGTTCTAGAGGATTCCTCCTACACGCTAAGCCTTGGGCATCACATTGAACCATTTCTTCACCACTTATTCCACTTGGAGCTGGATCGTTGGGTTATTGTGAGCATTTTCCCCACACATGTGAGCCCATTGGTGAGGTCATTGGGGTTGTTGAGCTTGTTTGGGACCTTTCCCAGTAATTTGGACCCTAGCACACCACCTTGGGGCCACGTTTCTCTCACACATGTGGAGCGCCCTTGATTATTGGGCCATTTTGTTGAGGTTTTGACCATATTTACTTGGATCACTCTCAGTTTGTGAGCGATATTGTGGTTTTACTCCACTTTGATAATATTGTACCCATGGTTTTGTTGAGCGCCCCCTCTTTTGGGGCCTATTTTGTATTGGTAATTCATTATTTGACCATCTTAGATAGTGTACCCCCCCCCTTCAATGAGAGATTTGTTAGGTGTTTTGGCATTATTATATATTTTGGCCACATCTTGGTGATTCCCTAGATCATATCTAGGGTTTTGTACATATTATTATTATTATATTGTAGAAGAAGTTGAGTTTTTCTCCTATATAAGAGAGCTCACTTCTCATTATCATTTGTTGTTGATATTCGAGAATAATACTATCATCTTACTCTATCTTTGGCTTTTGCTCTCTTGGGGTGTCTTCATATGAGCTCAACTTGATGGTTCTAATTGAGGTAAGCTTGTTTTAATTTTATCATTGCTACATATATTTGCTAGTCCATTGAAGAGTAGTGCCGCTACATGATTTATTATATGTTGATTTGTGCTGCATGTTAGAGGTAGCTGGCATCTTAGGAGGGGTACCCAACAAGTGAAATAAATTAGGGTGTGACCTAGACAAGTGGATTGAAGGTGCATGCAAAGCTGCCAATCCTTGATAGAGTTAACAAGCCAAATCAATTGCTTGTAGAAGGATTTGTCCTATTGTTTTGCAGGGGTTCTTATCAAGCATATGCAAACAAGGCTCAAGGAGGAGAGATCTGGGACTCCATTTGCCCAAAGATTTAAAAGGCACTAATCATTTCTTTCATCCTACTACCAAACATCTGAAAATTTCCTTTAGTTTATCTTGTTTTAGAGTAGTTCACAACATTTTAAAAAAAGAATAAAAACTTATTAAAAATAAGGAAAAAAAAAAAAAATTCCAAAAAAATATTTTCTGATTTTTCTAAATCTAGTTTTAGTGTCAGAAAATTTTTCCTTTAATTTTTGAATTTTTCTTTTGATTTTTAGGATAATTTTATCAATTTTTTGTAGGATAACTTTCTATTTCTACATTTTCTATAGTTAATTTCAGCCCTTAAAATTTTGAAATTTTTAACTTCCATAAATTTTGAAATTGTTATCTTCCATAAGGGTTTTCCATGCTAGAATTCACTAAAAAAAAATTTGGGCACTTTGGCATATCTTTTTGAAGTTTAAGCTAATTTGAAGGTCACTTAGTAGTTAGTCATACATTTAATTTCTGCAAAATACTAACTCTGGAAAATTCGATTTAAAGTGATCTAACACATAAATTATTGGGTTTTATCTAAGTTACCAGGATCCGGATACGGATATGGATACGGATCCGGAATCGGATATGGATCCGTCAAATTTTTGAAAAGCCAGGATCCGGATACGGTATGGAAACGCCAAGTACAAATGATATAAATAAATTTTTATATATTTTTAAATTAAATTCGTATAATATTAAAAAATTTAAAATTTAAAATATATTACTTATATATAAATATTAAAGTTTTATATAAATATTTTAATTATATAGCTTATATAACTTATATAATTTTAAATACATTATAAATTTATATATATTAATTATACACAACTTAAAAGGCTATAAAGAAAGTTTTTGTTATTTTTAATATATATATTATAACCAAAGTTTTATTTTTATTAATATAGATATATTATTGACTTTTAATGAATATATGAATATGTAAAATTTAAATCCATTATGCATTAGTTATTATATTAAATTTTATAGAACATTTATACATTCATAGCTTAAATTAAAAACACTTAGACCATATTTTGTGTCGGCCTTGCTCTGTACGCGTGGACCCTCCAGAGTGTAAAATGTAATTCGTGTTTGATGTTTGCTTGCCTTGCTTGGCACACATATCATTACATCGAAACGTGCACACATATCGTTACATCTATTTTAGGTCGCTCAATCGAAAACTCCAAATTCCACCTCTCATGGATCAGATATATAACCCGCTTTGGAACCTAGGAAATGAAACCGGCGGATATGGCAGGAATGTTAAACGTGCGGATATGGCAAGAATTTTAAACCGGCCAACAACAAAAACACCTGGAGTGACGAGACCTTTAATGACGAGACGGAGACCTTGATCCGGTTGTCTATGCTCCAGGTGGTAGATCCGGTTGATAAAGTCATTGCACATTTCTTTTTTTCAACAAGATCCGTTTTTGAGATGGGTAATATGTTTCCACTGATTTGGGATCCAGCTCACTCACGGTTCCATTGCGAATCCTGGCGGATTTGGATCCCGATCGGAACCGTGGATCCGCGGATCCTTGAGTTACCCCTGACGGATCCAGTAACACAGGGTTTTATGCTATAAAAATTTTCTGGAAATTTTTCTCAAGCTAAATCTAAGTTTTATGGTGATCTGTTTGCTATTTCATGCCTCTAAACTGATTAGGATAGAAACAGTGTAATTCTGGAATTTTTTTTGTGGCTTATAGTCTTGTTATCACCCAAACTATAGCTGCCACTAAATGATATCCTATCTAGGACAGTACAGGAAAGGGCAGCTAATACGGTGACACTTCAAGGACCCTATCCAACACAGATGGAGTGGTTGTCACACCAGATGGGGTACTTGACACTTTAAGCCAACTTATAAGAAGGCTAAGGGGGAGACCCTTGGTCTTCCACTAAGGAGAGATCGACCAAAGCAAAACCAAGGCACCACTGAAGATGAGAAAAGTGAAACAAAACAAAGGTATCTTGGTACTTTGATCCTAGATCATGAAATGAGCTATTGAGCGATGACTTAGAATTCAGATTGAATGTAATGGATATAACATTGAATAAAAAATCAGATTAATAATTCTCAATAACTTGTGAGATCAACTACAGATCTAGGTGACAATAGGTGTTAGAGGTGAGTGGATTAGATACTACCCTGGGGGGCATGGCTTAGCAAATTGGAAACACCCAAGATAGAATCTAAATCAGTGAGTAATGGCTGCTCTAACACTACAAAATGTTGCTTGGATGATAGATAAATAAAATGGGAAGAGTCTCAAACAAAGCACCAGTCAGAAACCAGAAGCCCTAGTTAGCCAGCTAAGTGGGGCGCACTTCTAATCAGACCAATGCCTAATCTAAGGGTAAATGGAGTCAAGCAAGCATGAAAAACAACCCCTTGACGTTTTAGGCTAAGACCAAACCCCTTGAGGTTTGGGGTTTCCCAGGTAAAACTGTGAGTGTTTTGTGCGATTGCTTATTTTGGTCTATATTGTTAAGAGATCTATAGTGCTTTTAGTTATAAATCTGTTTTATATGTGATCTTCTCTGGCATAGAGAAGCTGGGTTGATTTGGTTTATAGAGACTCAAGGCCATTGAGATCTCAGGGTTCCCAGATCGGGTAGTGACATCTGGTATATATTAACATGGTATTAGATCCCTAGTAAGGGTTAGAGGGGGCATTGACACTCAAATCTGTGAGCAATATACTAGATTTGTGTGGAGACTCAGTGGTGATATCAAATCTGTGAGGATAGGTACCAGATCTGTCAGATTTGTGAGTGCAGACATCAGATCTGTGATGATACATACTAGATCTATCAGATCTAGGAGTGGAGACAACAGATTTCTGAGGATAGATACTAGATCTATCAAAACTATGAGGGAAGAGACCGGATCTGTGAGAATGGAGATCAGATCTAGGAGAGCGAACCCTAGATCTGAGAAATAGAGGGTTAGCTTGTTTACCAAGGCACAAATCTATATGTTGGTTCTGATTTAGAGATTTTGAATTAGCAATGTTATCAGATTTACAGAGTCATGGATTCAAGACTTTGTACAGTTATGCATCTAGCCATATGATCGGAATATGAGAAGTGTTCCTTAGTGTTTCAGAGACAGACTCAGACTGCAATGAGAGGTTAGCAGTGAGGAGAGTTGGTTCGATGATGTTCCAGCCGAAGTTAGAAGGTCTATTGAGGATGGCAAGAGGGATGCATTTACCAGAGCAAACAGATTTACCCTCAATATGAGCTTTGGAGGATGAGGGATATAGTATTCTGTTCCGGGATGGACAGAGGCTTCTATATTCAGAGTGACCGACCTTGGATGCAGCAGTGAGGCATAGCATCAAACAAGGCACGCTGTACAGGTTGCTAAGAAAGCTTGTAGGTGGGTGCAGGGAGATCTTAGATGCAGTTTCAGTATTAGTGACAGAGGGAGAGAGTGAGGCTTCTCTCAAGGTGACACTGATAGAGGAGCAGTGCAGATCTTCATATCAGATTGCAGCAAATGCAGCCGGTATGTCTTCTAGTTCAGAGGGAGCAGCCGTAGCAGCAAAGGATGTGTTTGATCCTAGTGGATGCTTCTCCAGAAGTACCTTCCTCGCTATGAGGGAGTTTGGAGAACTCTCGAAGGTGTCAGGAGCCCTATTCATTCCAAGACTGAGAGGGAGCATACTTTCAGTAGCAGCATTGGACGTTGTAGGTTACTCTGTAGTGTTTTAGAGGGAGGTTATATTCACCTATCCAAAGGAAGTTGATCTAGTGTTGATGGGTCACGGGATTGATGGTGACTATATGGTTCAAGGTCAGCCCACGATAGGTACATCTGGTTGGTTGATTGCATCTTCATTAGAGTCAGAGACTGACAAGGAGCGAGATGCTCACAATGGTGATGAGGCGCGGAGGAGTGAGTCCTCTTATCCGATGGATGAGTGAGATGCTCACAGTGTTGATGAGGCACAGAGGAGTGAGTTTGTGGACTCATATCAGATGGATGGGCGAGATGCTCATGCAGGTACTAGCCGGAGACTGAGATGGTATGAGATGACAGAGTTGGATTTAGCTTAGGAGAGAGTTGAGTCAGTTCAAAGCAGGGAGATTACTTACAGGTTAGTCGATCCGCTTGATGGCAGTCTTGTTAAGTATTTACTTGTTTAGCATAATAACATTAAACAATATAATCACAAAGAACACAAGATGTCTCTCGGGGAAACCACAAGGGAGAAAACCTCGACAAAACTTCCTCAATATAGAATTCACCAAATACAAGATAAAGCCCCCAGACAAAACAACTACTTCTCCTTCACCAACAAACTTCTCTCTCTCCCCTATGCAAGCTTGAGTGAGTGAATGAGTGATACAAATGACAAACTCGACCTCCCTATTTATATTGTTCAGTTGGGGTGACTTTTCCCCAACAGGGCCGACTTTTCCCCAACAGGGCCGACTTGACCTAACTGACTGGACCAACTTGTCAAGTACATAATAAAATATCTTTTTCTAGATTCTTCTAGGTCGACACAAGTCCTAGGGTTTACATTGACTCTTTCAATGACTCTTGCATTATCAATTACATCAATGACATCTCTTGAAGGAGGAATAACAATAATATAATAGACAAATACATTTAGAATATCTTCCGCAGTTACATTTCTTTAACACTCCCTCTTAATTAGGAAGGTATTCTATAGACATCATCATCAACATCAACAACTGTACAATTGACTGGTGAAACTCTATATGTCATAGGAAGTTTTTGGAACATCATCATCTGTCTGGGGCATCATCAACAACATCATCTACTCGAATATCATCATCATGGTCGTCATCGGTATGGAACTACTAGAGCATCAACATCATTGTCATCATCAACATCATCAGCAGCAGCAGCAAGGAACTGCTGGAACATCAACATCATCATCGTCAGCAAGTAACTGTTGGAGCATCAGCATCATCATCGTCAACAAGGAACTGTTGGAACATCATCATCAACAAGGAACTGTTGGAACATCAACATCATCATCGTCAACAAGGAACTGTTGGAACATCAACAACATCATCATTATCAGTATGTAAATACTGGAACAACATCATCAATCATCAGTACATGGATACTGAAATTAACAACAACATCAACCATCAGTAAGTAAATACTGGAACAACAACATCAATCATCAGTAAGTGAATATTGGAACAACAACATCAATCATCAGTAAGTAAATACTGAAACAGCATCATCAACATGTAAATGTTGGAACATCATCAACCATTAGTATATAAATACTGGAACATCATCATCAGCATGTAAATGTTGGAACATCATCAACCATCGGTATATAAATACTGGAACAACAACATCAATCATCAATAACTAAATACTGAAACAACATCATCCGCATGTAAATGTTGGAACATCATCAACCATCAGTATATAAATACTGGAACATCATCATCAGCATGTAAATGCTGGAACATCATCAACTATCAGTATATAAATACTGGAACAACATCATCAGCATGTAAGTGATGGAACATCATCAACCATCAGTATATAAATACTGGAACAACATCATCAGCATGTAAATGCTGGAACATCATCAACCATCAGTATATAAATACTAGAACAACATCATCAACATGTAAATGTTGGAACATCATCATCATCTAGAATATGCACTGTGGTGGGCACTCTGGTAAATGATGTTGACTTACTAATCCTTTCGGACCAAACAAGCCTAGTCAGACATACCAATCTACCTTGGGATCAAACAAGCCTTGTCTAGCTTACTAATCCTTTCGGACCAAACAAGCCTAGCCAGACATACCAATCCCCCTAGGATCTAGCCAGATTAACATACCAATATTTTTGGATCAACCGGGCCTTGCCAGATTGACGTACCAATCCTAGACTGAGTTGCCACACCAAGGCTGCAGGAAAATATTCCCTCTTTCGAGGGAGGTCCTTTCGGACCCATCATCATCACTCCTTTCGAAGGAGGTCCTGTCCTTTCGGACTCATCATCATCACTCCTTTCGAAGGAGGTCCTTTCGGACTCATCATCGTCCTCCCTCTTTCGAGGGAGGTCCTTTCAAACCACACCAAGCTTGTCTCGAAAATATTCAAACTTTACACAAGACAGAGGCTTAGTCAACACATCAGCAACTTATTCCTTTGTAGGAACATAGTTGAGCTTTAAAGCTCCCTTCTGCACCATATCCCGAATGTAGTGATACTTAATTTCAATATACTTCGATCTATCATGGAACAACGGGTCCTCTGACATCTTGATACAACTCCGATTATCGCAAAGAATATCAGTCACATCTATGTTTGCATCAAACAATCCTGCCAACAACTTGCGAAGCCAAACTGCTTCACTACAAGCTGAACATGTTGCGACCTAAGTCACCTGACACGGGGACACGAGACACGCAGGACACGAAAATACGAGAGTCCGACACGGACATGGTGACCCCCGGAATCAGGACACGTAGGACACGTTTTATATACATATATTTTTTTTTAAATATATTAATATTTAAAAATATAGACATATAGATCCAAAAATCTTTAGAAACTAGAACATTTGCAATTTACAAATATGAAATATTCAATAGAAATTAGAATAAAAACACATTAATGATTAGTAGATTACACATTGTCATTCACAAATCACGATTCAGTATTCAGTATTCACGAATCACAACACATTTCACATTTGTCATTCACAAATCACAGTGAATTCTGAGACACATAGATGCATGTTGGAACCATATTTCTCATTAAGTCATCAAAATCAAAATGTATACATATATGTCAGAATGCCACTGGGCACTGGCAAATGCCAAATAGACTAATAGTAAATACAAAAACGGGTGGATCAAGATGGGAGAATCCCATATGTCGGTAGTCCTCCTCCATGCCTGAATCAACATACTCATCACGGCGACTGCTCTAATCCTCATCCTCCTCCCCCTCCTCCTCCTCTCTGCCCATCTGACGACCTGCATCTGCTGCTGTGGAGGATGACCCCTCTATACGATCACTATCATCAAAAGTGACCGGCTCTAGCACTGGATCATTAAGATCCACGTTGGCTAATGCCAACTCAGTAGTGCTGTCCAAACCCATATCATCAGGAAAGACATCCCACATCTTTGTCTTTCCCTTCACCCACTCCTCCCTCTTCCTGTAAATAAGACGAAGGTTGGAGTGCACATACACCATCGACTCTGCCCTGGACTGCTCAAGCCTGCTCTTCTTCACACTGTACAAGTTCCCATATGTGCTCCAATTCCTCTCACAACAAGAGGATGATGTAACTTGAGAGATGACCCTGAAGGCTAACTTATGTAGAATAGGGGATGTTGCCCCATGAGTTGCCCACCAAGCATAGGGTTTCTTACCCTCCCTATCTCTAAGCACATCATAGCCTCCAAATCTCCCAGTTCCAGTGGAAAAATCTACAAAGCCCTCCTCCGCCTCCTCAAGCATGTCTCTATCCTGAAATAGCGGTCTAAGTGCTATCTTCCTCCCATTTGCAATCTCTGCATCCCTGTGAGGAGGGACTCTGTGTGAGGCCCCCGATCCACCAGTGAGCCACTCCTGAGTGTAGAACTTGGGGTTCAAGGAGTGGGCCAAGCAATGCAAAGGTGTGCAATTCTTATCCCACCTGGAGATAAAAATATCCCGAATAATGGTCCATAAGTTCTCTGCCGATGTCCCATACTCAGGACACTCATTCTCCATGACAATGGACCTCATGGACTCAATCATGGAATCCCACCCCTCATAAACCTCAGATAGGATGGGCTGGTCCGTGTCTACAAACCGCAACAAAGAAATGATTGGCTCCATGATCTTAATGGTAAGATCCACCGTGTCCCACCAACCATCATTTAACACCATGTCCTTCACCTTTTGTGAAGCAACCTGATCCGTCTTTCTCCAAAAAGCCCAAAACTCTAAATCACCATGGACCCAAGAGCGGTTTTGACCTCCCTCAACCTCTTGAGCATGATGAATGAGGAAGCAAACCGAGTATCTGCAATCTTCAGCAATGAAAGCTATGTGTACTGTTTGTAGATGGTGAGGGCATTTGTGTGGTTTTGTACAAAGTTACGGATATGGCGTGCATCCTCAATAAGGTTGTCAATCCATGCCACATCCGAAGCAATGGCTTTCAGTGCTAAATTCAAGGAATGGACAATGCAAGGTGTCCAAAAAACCTGTAAGAGCAATAAAAGCATGTATCAATGACTCTACAACACCAACATTGCAATGACCAAATTCAAACAATGAGCAAATTAGAAATGAAAGGTGTCCAAAATGAACATACCTGTGGATATTTAGCTTCCACAATCATGCCAACAGCCTTGCAAACAGGTGCATTGTCCGTTATGATTTGTACACACGACTCAACACCTACTTCTTCAATGGTTTTGATGAATAAATCACCCATAAATTGTGCATCTTTGTATTGCCCAAGAGCATCCACCGCTTTCAAGAACAACGCTCCATTGTGGGAAGATACCATGAAATTGATGACTGGATGGCGTGCGAGATCCAACCATCCATCAGAAACAATACTCACACCGCATGAGGGCCATGTTGTTCTAATTGGCTATAGGATTTTATCTACCTCCTTCTTTGCTTTAACCAACAATGTGGTTCTAAGCTTCTCTGAACCAGGAGGCACATAACCATTTGAACCAGGAGGCACATAACCATTTGGAGCTCGTTCCAAGATAGTTTTAACCGTCTCAAAATACAATGGTGACCGTGCAACATTGAATGAGATGAAGTTGAGGTAGAAGAAAAATGCAATGGTAAGGTCTACCTCTTCTCGCGCCTCTTGTTGGAAAATCCTATCCATTGGACCACCTGTAGATTGCCTCTTTCTTGTTTGATAAGTATCCCCACGCCCACGCCCATGAATGCTAAGTGGAAATGGAGGCTTGGTGCTAGAGGACTTCCTCAAAAATGGAAGAGGATCATCCTCTTTTTTCTTGCTTGCTGCTGCCACCTTCCCTAAGCCAACATGATCCTCTCTTTCCATATCCCTCCTTTGGTTAACAGTCACCGCTTTGCATGAAGAAATCCCACAAGAAGGAAGGGCCAACAAATGGCCCTTAACCCGAAAATATGTGCTCTTGAACTCATGCTTGCAAAAATTGCATCTCCAAGACACATTGCCTCCCCCACCAAGCTTTGCCCCGGGCCCATCTTTCCTTGTCACATACTTCCACAAAGGGTATTTTTTTTCTTGGGCTTGTTGTCTTGCTAAAACAGGGTTAAATGGAGCCATAGAATGAGCTCCACTAACAGCCGATGGAGCACTTGACGGAGGAGGAGAACCGCTTGTGCTTGGTGGAATAGGAGGGGAGGCACTAGATGGTGCATTTCTCCCTCTCCTTTGCCCCCTACCTCCTGCCATAGCTGATTGAGACATTCATTTTCTTGTGTGATGGTTGAGCTTGCAATCCTCTCCACAAATCCACCGGAATGCACTTGGAATCGCTTGGAAACAATGGATAGCCTTCAAATCTCCTTCACCTGCACATACAACTCACTCTCAGCCAACTCCTTCCTTGCAAATGACAAAAAGAAACTCAAATTTTTCTTTTAAAACAAAACCGGACGCACTTTTCCGGACTTTAGCGCACTTTACGTGTCCTGTTTTCGCGATTCGTGTCCGACAGTCGGGGACACGATCTCAATTCGAGTCCGATTCGCATTTGCATCGTGTCACGATTTCGGATTCGCCTGAAGATCGAATCGGACACGAATTGAGATCGAATCGTGTCCGATTCGATCCCCACGGGACACGAGGGGGGGTTCCCGCGAATCCGATTTCTTAGCTGTGGGGCTATCTTCTCTCTCGAGCCCAGAGCATATATATAAATGAACAAATACAATACAATGTTACCTCAGAAGTAACTCAATCCCTGAACAAGAAAAACTCTATATCTGCATGCATCAGCTGTTGAATGCACTGGAAGAATGTGTCATAACTGCATAACTGGATATGAGAATCTCTGCAGGTGTCCCTGACTGATCTGCCTCTCTCTATCACTCTGCTCTAATCTACTCTGCAATAGAAGACAACCAATTGCTCAACTGAACAAATGCGCCTTCCTCTGCATGGAGAAATGTGCCCTCCCCTCTGGATGTCTGATGCTCGTAGTGTGTCGGATCTCAACAGATCTGAGCTTTGATCATCCCTAACCTTCCTCAAATGTTGGGGCAAGGCTATCTTGAACGTCTCAGACTCTGAATCGGTCGATCAGGCTCTGAATGAGCTCCTCTCTCCTCAGGTAATGCGCCCACCTCCTCTCCGGAACACGTCCTCCTCAATCTCAACAGAAACCACCTCAGTGAACTATCTCAGTCCACAGATCTGGGTGCCTAGTGCCTCTGAAGCTAATGGTCATTGATCCAGCTCAGCTCTGACCGCCCTAGCTCTTGCAGCAGCTTCTCTCTCTCTCAGAAAGTTGCCCTGCATGCACTAATGCGCCCTCCTCACTCTTGAGCTATCACTCTCTGATAAGTAACTGAGCAACCTCATCCAAGGACCCCCCTGCCTCTATAAATAATCTCACCAATGAATTAGGTTTACCAAACACCTAATCTCGGTGCATGCAAAAAGTCACTTTTGCATGCATCCTACGATCGTTGACAGGTCATGCAAAAATCATGCATGCAAAGGTCAAAACACCCCGGAATGTCCACATGCAACCACCAATGGGCTCATGCCACTGAGTAGAGTGTATCTCACCCTCTACTCCATATTGATGCCTATATTGCTGACGTACCTCCATACAAGGCATCTGAATCATGGAGGACATCCTGAGATACCATAGAATCTAACAGGTACATCCAATCTAGGCTGCGGGGAATCACCCCCCCCCCTCCCCGCTTCACTCCCAATTCATGCTCCTAGAGGACTCGATGAGGAATCGGCCTCGGAAGCGCAATTCCTCATCGATTCCTCTTGGGAGTGTTTTTAGGAATCGTGCTTCCCTATAATAAAAAAATGCTCCCTGGTTTTTTCGGGAATGCTTAGGGAGGGATGAGAGAGATTTGCTCCCGAAGCGATTCCTCATCACTCCCTCAGCGCTCCCAAGTGCAAAAAAACGCTCCTGAAAACGGTTCCTCAACGCTTCGGCGAGCAAGGGCGCACCAATTTTTATTTTTTTTGCTTGTGGAACCAATGCATGGTTCCACTTGGGTTTTTTTACTTTCTTAGGGTTAATATGGGGGATATAAACACTCTTTCACTCATTTCCTCTCATTCTATTTCTCATTTCATGCATTTCACTTCTCTTTGCTAGAGTTCTTGAGTGGGTTTGCTAGTTGTTTGAGAGCAAATTTGTGGGAGCTTGGAAGGGAGATTGAAGGGGAGATTGAAGGCTACTATTTGTGAGAGCTTGGAAGGGATATTGAAGGCTTACATAGAGACATTCAACCACCATTGGAGAGCTAAAAAGGTAAGCTCCAAACCCCACTCTTTGTTTGTTTTTGAAAAAATATTTCACTATGTTAACAAAGTTAAACCTTGCAATGTTCTCTTCTCCTACTCTTTCCAATTTCTTCTTCTCCATCATTCTATTGTAGGCAACAAGTGATTCTCATCTTGAGTCAAGCAACATGATGGGTATGTGGTTTTGGCTTTTGGTTCCACTTCTTCTCATTATGATGGTGTTGGGAAATAGATATGGTGGTGGTAGTGATGAGGGGGAAGAGGTAGAGAGTGACACATACCGTGGAGAAGAGGAGGAAGGGGAAGAGGGTGATGATAATGATGAGCTTGAGAGTGATGAGGGGCAAGAACAAAAAGACACAACACCTTTGTGGAAGTATGTGACAAGGCTTGGGGGAGGGAGAGGGGGTGGAACCACAAAGTTTATATGCCCCCATTGTACTAAAACTTACACTGGTTCATATACCCGGGTGAGAAAGCATTTGTGTGGGACTATGCCATTTGATCAAGGTAAGGCTCTTGGAGTCAAAACCTGTGACAAAGTGCCAACTAAAGAGAGAAACAAATACAAGATGGAAGAAGAGGCCGCTCAAAACACTTCCAAGAGATCAAGGGTTGAATCTGAATCCTCTCACTCAAATAGAATGTTTGGTAGTGGATCATCATCGACTCCATCCGGATCCTCTCCTGGATTCTCGACTATGCGAAGAACATTATCAGATTTCCTTGACCTTGGTTGTAGAGATGATGTGGATTCAAAAGTTTACAGGTTTCTCTATGCGTGTGGTGTGCCATTGAATGTTCTTCGCTCACCTTATTGGCATGAAATGGTAGAAGCCATCAATGGTGCCCCTAAAGGATACAGGAGCCCGGGGTATGACAAATCCAGAACCGTGGGACTTGATAGGGAAAAAGCCAAAATCAATAGTGCTCTTGGAAAGTTTACAAATGATTGGTCCAACTATGGGGTGTCCATTGTATTTGATGGGTGGACAAATGTTAAAGGAAATCCATTGATAAATATTCTTGGTGTGTTTGCTAGCAGTGCAGTCTTCCTTTCAGCCCATGACTACTCGGATCGCTACAAGACCAGTATTAATATTGCACAACCTTTACTTAAAACCATTCAAGAGATTGGGCCATACAATGTCATTCAAGTCATCACTGATAATGCTGCTAATTGTAAGGGAGCAGGAGCAATCATTGAGGATAAGTATCCCAACATATTTTGGTCAGGGTGTTTGGTTCACACATTGAACCTTTTGATGCATGATATTGTTAAAATGAAGGACCCTAATTATTGATGGATTGGTGCCTTGTACAAGAGAGGTAAGAAAATGATCAAATTTATTACCAATCATAGCATGGCCCGCCACATTTTTCGCAATCACTCTAGGTTGGAGCTATTGAAGATTGCAAAGACTAGATTTGCTAGCTACTACCTCACCTTCAGGAGGCTTTTGAAGGTAAGAGAGGCATTGGCTAGTATGGTCTCAAGCGATCCATGGCAGAAGTTGAAAGACAGAGCTGCAAGTGCATCAGATAGAAGTGACTTTCAGGAGGTGGAGGACACCGTTCTTGAAGGTCATTTCTGGTCACAGGTTAGGTATGTTCTGCACTTCACCAAGCCAGTTTATAACATGATTCGTTTTGCAGATACAGATCAGCCAGTGATTCAAGAGGTATATGAGCAGATGGATAGCATGCTTGGTATAATCAAAGACATTGTTGAGCAAAAAGATGCAATCTTGTATGACCATATTCATAAACATGTGGTCAAAAGGTGGGATAATCTAAATGTTCCACTCCATGCCCTTGCATATGTCCTCACCCCAAAATACTATTCTCCAATTTGGTTGGCCCAACCTGCACCTGGGGGTGGAGTTAGGAGAAAACCCCAGACAGATCCAGAGGTTGCTGCTGGGTATATGCAAGCATTAGACAAGTTGGTCCCTGATGAGGAAGAGTGTGCTCAAGTACGGAGTGAATTGAGCGAAAACATAAGTGAGCATGGACGCTTTGGTTCCCTGTTTGCAGCCAAAGATCGAGACAGATTGGATCCTATCCGTTGGTGGAACACGTATGGCTCTAGAACCTCATATTTGCATAAATTGGCGGTGAGGGTGCTTTCACAGGTTGTTAATAGCTCTTCTGCAGAGAGGTGTTGGAGCACCTACAGCTTCATCCGCAGTGTCAAGAGAAACAGTTTGAATGTAGAACGCGCAGAAAGCTTGGTTTATGTGCACTACAACTTGCGGTTCTTGTCCCATTATTGTGAGGCGGCCAAGAATAATAGAACATTTTTTACTTGGGACAACAATCCAGAGGAGGCTAATGTGGAGGATGGAGCCATAACATTAGAGCGCTTGGAGGCTAAACTATTGGGTGATAATGATGGTGATCCAATTCATACTACAGAGATGCCACCCCCAACTAGCAGCAGGTTTCCAGATGCAGGAGTTTTGCCTTTAGCTTCACAACGTCCAGCAATCCGTGGGGGCCATTCATCTTCTTCTCATGTTCCATGATCACTTACAGGAGCTCCTATTCCACCTAGACCACGAGAAAAGAAATTGGAAGTTTCTCGTGGCAAGCAGAAAGCTAAGTAGATACTAGATAGTATCATAGTACTTTGTATTTTCATGTTTATTATGGACTATTTTGTAAACATTATGGCCTACTTTGAACTTTACTCTTTGACCTTTGAATCTTGAACGTTTGAACCTACCTTTGAAGTTTAAACTTTAAACTTTTGATTGCATCCTACAAATCTTTGGTATTGAATATGATATTATGATGCTTTGTTTCATTTCATGGTTGATGTTATCTGTTAGAGTTTGTTGATAGCAAATATTATATGTTGAAATTTGAAGGTTGATGTTGATGATTGATCATTGATCATTTAATGACAATGTTATAAGTTATAGCTCCTAGATGATTGATGTTAATCAATATGTGTACTAAATGGTTATATGAATATCTATGTTTTCATGTTTTCTATAGCTAATTTGGCATAATACATGTTTTTTTAATATATATGCATCAAAATATTTTAAAATATATATTATATAAAAAAAGCTCCCAAAATGGAAGCTTTTGAATATTTCACTTTCCGCTCCCGCTCTGCGCTCCCAACAGCATAGCATCCAATCATGAGTTGCAGTTTTTATTGTGTTTAAGTTAGATTTGGCCACCAGTGTCCACCAGTGTGGACATCGATTGTACTAGTTTGCATTCCATGGTATTTGAGAACATTGCAGCAATAAATGTTGGATTTAGGGGGGAAATGTTGTCTTTCCACCTGTTTCGCTCACATTGTTTTAATGTTCCCTTTATTGCTGTCGTCGAAGTATTGATAATTGAGTTTAGATGTTACAAAATATATTTATACTGAACATTTTTTCAGCCCCAAAAGATTTTATTTTTGTCTTCTTGTTGATCACTATTCATGATTCCTCTTTAAGTCACTAGGCATAGCTAAAATGTAAGATCAGATGGGACCTTGTCAAGGCTCACATGTATTTTCTAATATGACATGAAATGTATTTTTGAAAATAAAATACTTCATATCCATTTTTTCATATATTTATTTTCCCATAAACCACGATGAGAATGTGATTGGTTTTTGTCATGTCCATATGAAAAAATTAATACCCAATAGTAACTTCAGGAAATAGATATTAGACTCAAAAATTTCACTAAGATACCTTAATAATTGCTAGAGCAGCTGTAACAGGATCCCTAATACCAAATACAGTCCATACGAGTGAATTGTCTGACCCTGCAGGAATAATTCCAATTGCAATAGTGCGAGATTTTTCATCTTCTCTGCTATGCAGCCCATTTAATACCTGAGTAAAAGCATTTGGATGAATGATGAAGAGTAAAACAAGAAAGTTGAAACATAATGCAACAGGAATTTACCATTATGCAATAATTTCTACATCTCACCTCATTAACAATTCCATCTCCTCCAACACAGATAATACCTAAAATCCAAAAGGAATTATTAATTGAAATTAATTGTACCAAAGTTAAGATTAGTATATTTGATCCCCATGCAAAATCATACTAGAAACAATTAGTATCAACAGTGAAAGTGTGGTCAGTACACCACAACTAGTTTCTTAAATTATAAGTACACCATGGTTAATAGAATTTGTAGCTCTTCCTAATACATGAAAAATTAAAAAGTATTTTTCAAATATGAGTTTCTAAATATGAATTTTGTTTCTCAAGGAAATTACTGAAATTCCAACAATTCATCCAGAACTGCTTGTCTCAGGTCACCATGAGTTCATTCTCCACCCAAATATGTGACCTAACAAATATGTAACTGTTGGTGTACATGATTTCCTTTGGGCTCACTTAAGCTCATCTTCTTATTTTCTAGCTGTTAACCCCCTATTTGCATAGGGTGTTCACTTAAGTTTTTCATGACGAACTCTGGGCTGACCTGGGCATAAGAGAGGCATTCTGGGCTGGTTCCATGGATGAGAACAGCAATGAGCAACAGTAAATCCAAGTCTGTTATTCTCTGGGCATTTCTCCACCCCCAAACAGCACTGAGAAGTGAGAAGTAATCCTAGGCCTGTTTTGACATCAAATTAGCATCAAGAAACACTTCTGAGTTCATTCTGGTGAAGTATGTAGCTAGAAAATCAGAATGGGATAAATCTGAGCTACTTCTGGTCTGATTCCTGAGTTTTTGAGTAAACCCGAGCAAGTCTAAAGTATGGCTCTATCTCGTATCGTCTGCAAAATGAATTTTGCGCATATGGAAGCCTTAAACAACAGTAAACAAGAAGATCTGGGTGTGTTTAGGCCACTAAAGCAGAAGTAGATCAATTCTGGGAAGTAAAGAAATAGATCTGGGCATCCCCATTCCACCTGTGGACAATAAAAGGCAATGAACAGCCCCTATGCCTCACCTCTGGACAGCTCTGGGCCCTATAACAGCAATCTACAGCAGTGAAAGGGGTAAGTCTGGGTTCATTTTTAAGGTAATTTCCTATAGCAGCAGTCCCTAATGAGGCTTCCAATGCATTTTAAGGGGGAAGAACCACTCAGTAATAAGCCTATAGAATGACGTTTTGCATCTGTCAGCCCTTCTAGCACTCTTCTCTTTCCCTGTGGAGGTGGCCTCAGCCCTAAATCAGTCATCTGTGCCATACCTTATACAAAATTCAGTACTTTGGAAGCAGTCTTAGCCCCCTAACAGCATCAAAATTTCCAGGTCCATGCAAGAACTGTCATAGCAGCAGTCCAGGCCTGTCAAGATATGGTGCCTTTGAACCATTTCTGAAGCAATCGGGGTCATTCCTGTTGGTCTAAACACTGTAAGATAGTATCCTTGCTGGCATAAGCTTCCTTGTTGGCATCTTCAGATGGTTCTGTCCAGTGTAGATAATATTGTCGATTTTTCGCCAATTTCCTGAAAATTAACAATTTTTTCAGGCTACCGAAATTGCAGCCCGAAAAAATCATGATTTAAAAAAAAAAATTGATATCGCGATTTTTTCCCAAAAATTGCGCCATGACCTTAAAAATCGTCGGGACGGTAATTCCGTGGGTCTAAAGCCGTTTATTTTCTTTTCTTTTGGCATTTTGCTTTTGTGGATTGTTGGAGAGGAAGGAAAAGGGCTTGTGGAGACCATCAAGCAATGTGGAGGCATCCAAACACTGAATTTCATCACCATCAATATTTTTTTAGTAGAGCAAGGGTTCAAAACATTTGCCAACCGGTTGAATCTTCTTCTCGCAGGTATGTATTTAATCCCACCGTGTTAATGCTATCTTTTCCATAGATTTATGCATGTTTGCTTGCTTCTTTCCTTGCCTCTTTGATTGCCTAGATTTTGCTCTTTTTTTGTCATTTTGCCAATGATTTTCATGCCCATAAAAACAATCACAATGTAAGGGGTTTTTTCAATGGAATAGCAAGCTTGATTTTTAATTCTTTAGCCACCCTCTTGTTCTCATTTGTCATGGTTAACAATCCAAATTTAGAGGGCCTTCTGCTACTAGTGCTAGGGGTAGGCTTGGCAAAGGGCCCATGAGCTTTTCCCGTTAAAGGGGGAGAGGGCATCGATATTAGATAGCTAGCTGCTAGTTTTGTGACTTTTGTCATTGTACATCTACCTCAGATACATTTATATATGTGATGTCATTTTGTATTGGTTATCCATTTTTTAGTCCTTAATTAGACAACTATTAGGTTTCAGAATTCAGTATCGACTTTGATGTATCATTTTTTATTTGGCATCCACTACATGATATATATCAATGCCTTCTCCATATTTATGTTCCAATGTGTTTATTTGATGTTGTTGTTGCTTTATATGTTTAAAATTTTGGAAAAATTGAATAATATTTTGTATTTCTTAATGTTTGCCGCGGTTTGCTGATTTTTGCCAATTTTTTCGCCGATGTTGCCAAGAAGATGTTTTATGGACCCTCGCCAATTTTTTGTTGATGCCGAAATTATCTACATTGGTTCTGTCTATCATTACTGGCTGAGAGGTAGCCCTAAAAGGGACAGTTGTCATGTGTAAGGGCTACACTGTGAGTAATCTAGGAGTATATTTATTGTACGGATGAACAGTAAGTATGTTCAACCTGTGAAAGATTGGTTGCATGTGTAACGAGGCCTTTTCATTAGAAGCATTTTTTATAAGATGAATTTTGCACATGTTAGAGGGGCCACTTCTCTTTTGGAGATTTCCTAGGGGTCAGACCCTAACTTGAGTTCATCTCTTGCATTTGTGAACACTCCACACCTGGAGCGTTGGCCTTTGGGAAGCCTTTTCTTGTCGCTTGAACATGAAAACGTCCCTCTCTTAGAAACTTTTTCTTGGAAATTTGCTTACCTTATGGAGGAAGTTTGCACTTGGATGACTTCTAGATGTTTGATTGGTTGATATGGGGATGATCTCTTGATGGAGTATTCCTTGAAGAAGCTTTGGAAGCTTCTATGTGGGGTGTTACGATGGTACCAGCACCAGCGTACCTGCAGAGGTGCCCCAGGGAGAGGGTGTCTTTTTTTTCTAACCAGGAGGGGTGTTTAGCCAACTTATTCTGAGGTGGGGTTATGGCCAGACCCTCTGGTTTCTCCTCTGGAAGTACTATGGCTTAATGGCATCGTTGACTGCCTCATAAAAGGGGTTGAAACCCTGAGGTTGGTGTTCAGGGCTACGTTGCATGGGAGCCCCCCCCCCCCCCCCCCCCCCCCTCCGCCCCCGCTCCCGAAGCTTGCTTCCGAAGGAAGTGTCCAAGGAGCGCTGGGAAAGCGCGCTCCCAAAACGCTCCCGTTTGGGAGCGTTTTTAGGAAGCTCGCTTCCTAGCAAAAAAAAACGCTCTCGACTTTTTTTTTCGATTTTTCTTAAAAAGAACCAAAAAATTAAGGGATGGGTGGGGGGGGGACTAATCCTAGGCCTATACTAATGCTATATAAAGGAAGAAAATCCTATTCTAATAGCAACAAAGTTAAAAACCTAACCTTAGTAATCATCAGTAGCTTTAAATGGTAATATTAAATTCTTAAAGTAAAAGGATAGAAAATGAAAGATCCTTATCTTTCATTTTCTATCCTTTTACTTAAATTTTTAACATTACCATTAATTGTTTCAGGATGTTTGAGAGTGGTCCCAACCTCATCGGACTTCAAATGCCAAAAGTAGAATTTTTTATCCCATTCAAAATTCAACAGACTTAACAGTTTTTGGGATTTCAGGATTGCAATGTTTCCACTGAATTCTATCATGTATGAGGGTTTGGGATTGACATTCAATCAAACACATCAACCCCTCTATGTACCTTGATGTTGGTGGTGCTAATTGTTCAGATTGATGTTGGTGGCCTCAAAACTAGTTTTTGAAGAATCCCTAGTTTATAGCCTATCTATTGATGTACTTTTGGTTCAAATATGGATTACACTCTGTGCTATTTTGGTTGTATGCACTCTTACTTGCTATATACATAAGAAACTTTGCATATTTGTGTATAATGGTTTGAATTCTGATGGATGCACATGGTTTTGTTGGCATATGCATCAAAATATATAAAAAATATATATTATATAAAAAACGCTCCCAACTCGGAAGCTTTTGAAAATTTCGCTTTTCGCTTCGCTCCCGCTTCCCGCTCTCGCTCCCCACTCTCGACGGCCTAGGTCCAAGGCTTCCAAGGGTGGGTCACTGGGTCACATGACCCCGACCTTGTTTTATCACTCCAACGGCAGGTTCTTCAGCACCGAGGCATATACTCATCCTTCAGAGCACCTCCAGCACCCTCCTGGCCCTCCAATCCACCAACGCCCTCTCTCTGGGCCCTCCCTCAGAGGATGGTGTCATCCTCCTGGGAAACTGTAATGCTTGATAAGGGGGGGGGGGGGGGCGTTGAGGGTTTTTCATCACTGATGGGGTTAGTTAGGGCATGACAACCCCCCCCTATGCAGTCTAGCTTTTAGTTTGGTTAAATTTGGCCTTGTTCAGCCATTTTGCTCATGTTTGGGTCAAATCTGGGAAAAAATACCCAATTTACCCACTTTTATAATTATTTTATATTTTTTTTTTAATTTTAAGTTGACATTTTTAATATTAAATTGACCTTATTTTATGTAAAAGTGAGTGTGAGATCATATAAATTCAATCTCCTCACTTCATTTTTATCATCAACTCTTGGGAGAAGATCATTATGTCTACTATTTTCCCTAACTAAGGCTCTTTGAAGGGATGCACACTCCTTGATGAAGGTTATTTTGCAAGTTTGAAGCATTTCTTAGAAGTTTTACTATTGTTCATGCCATTGCTAAGGTGAGGCTAGAGTTGTTTGCTTAACACATGCACTTGGAGGTATCTACACTTTTGGTTTGATGTCTCTTAGTCAATTTGTATGAAAGTGATGCTTGTTAGGGTTGAATGGAAGCCATTGTTGCTTCATTTTGTCTTGATTAACATTTCATTTTTATCTTTGATCACCCTTGCATTCAAGCTTGAGCTTTAGGTCTTCAAGTTTTGCTAGGCTAGGTCTCATCAACGAATCCTAGAGATTGTTGAGGTTAGCCCTAATTGCCAAGCTTTCCAAGTACCATCTCAAGGAGGATAACTCCTCTCATTGATGCCCTAGGGTTGGGTAGATAGTCTTCTCTTGAAACCCTAGGTTGTTCATCTACTTTTTAACCTAAATTCCTGAGTTTGTATTTTTGTAAATATTATTGTTAGGTTAAACTTGCATTTTCATTGTAGAATTAGGGTTAGAATTATATCTGCATTTTTATGATAAAAACCCTAAAAATTTAAAAAATTTAAAAAATATTATTTTTTGGCCTCCCTAAACTTTCGGCCCTTCCTCCTATAAATTCGGCCTGCCCTGTTTGTTCCTAGAAACCCTAGGGCGAAATTGTAGGAAGCCCTAAAAATTTACAAATCTCAAAAATCCTAAAAACCCTAATTTTGGTGATTTTGTATATATTATTTTAGCTTAGTTTTTAGTTTTTATTGTAATTTTAGGATTAATTTTTACATGCAATTTTTCATAAAATTAAATTTTAAATTCCTAAATTAAGCCCTAAATTTCTGTGCACAAAACCCTAACACAGACCTAAAAACCTATGCGACCTACCCCTCCAAAACTCCTTTCCACCTCCCTTCTCCATCCTTTTAGCTGTCGTTCATTCGCTGCCCTACCAAGCCCTCTCCTTTATGCATACACAGGTCTGCAATTAAATTGCAGACCCTGTTTGTTGGCCCTTTATCCCCTCATCTGCAAACATAAAGAAGGGACATCGAGTTAACATTATTTGGTTAATTTTTGACCTAATTTATGGAGTAATTTCTTTGTCTTTTACCTTTTTTGGGGACTTTTTCAAGGTAGTTCTTTGTATAAACATAACTCAGATCTGGAAATTGTATGCATTGTGAACTTATTTGGATTGAATTGCATATGGTTGACTGTTGGTTATTGCCAAGAATTCATTGCGAGTGATATTAACCTGCATACACTTGCTAGTCTTTGGACGAACTCAGTTATTAAAAGCCTAATTTACTTACCTGATTGATGAATGTTATTCTTTGCATTATTTTTAATTATTTACTTCTGCTGATATAATTCTGTTGATCGTCATTACATACAGATCTGAGTTAGTACTCATTTGATCCTTGTGTGGTAAATGCTGGTTATGATAGTTATTGGCATGCCCCATAATGGTTGCCTATTGAATGCTAAAACTGATTTGGATGCTAAATAAATACTGACATTTCCATAGACTGGTAACTCATAGTGCTCTGCTAATTGCACATTTTTATATGATAAGTGTGGATGAATGACCTCCTAAATTGATTGGTCTACTTGTTGTGCAATTACTACTATTCATATTGTATGTTGGTCAATGATATTTTGGGCTGCTATAATTGATTGCTAAATCAGATATGGTCATATCGACATCACCATAAACTTGTAGTAGTTTACTAATGATACATATTGCTAATGATGCATATTCGATTGATGATCTTCACTCACATGTTCAAATGGTGTTATCTTTGACCGATGTATTACATGCTTGCAATCTTTTAACATGCTTATTAGCGAATGACATTGACAACTACTACTTAAATACATTTTTGGGTTAGTTTATTGGCAATATAGTCTTTTGATCCAATATTGATTATTTTAATACATGCATACCCACTTATACATCTCATTGAATGATTTAAGTAGGCTATTGATCTTTGGTGATGTTATTGGTAATTTTGCACTCACTCGCGTTGATCATAATGTTATTGACTCCATTTAAGCACTGGTCTAACCAACACTTGCATAGCAAATATAGTTTTTGGTTGTCTCAGTG
Organism: Larix kaempferi; assembly: GCA_027924585.1. Lineage (NCBI taxonomy): Eukaryota > Viridiplantae > Streptophyta > Pinopsida > Pinales > Pinaceae > Larix > Larix kaempferi. Next base: position 18,299,042 of record BSBM01000668.1, on the reverse strand, counting down.
TTCTACGGGATTCCATAAGGATACTTCTCCTTGGAGGTTTCGACTTCCGAAGAAGTTAGAACGGTGACCGATGTGACATTGGGTCACTAATCTTACTTTTGCTTACTAGGAATTAGCCCTACTAATTTGCCCGGTAACAATTTTGGCGCCATTGCCGAGGACGTTTTGAAAATCAAAGTGGTTTATCTGGAGTCATTGACATCCTTGGCAAAATGACATTTGGTAAGAAGATTGATGTAAGTCTTTGATTGGTATTTTGAAAATATTGTTAAGGACTAATCTTGCAGATCTTATCTGGCGACTCCACTCATTTAAACGTGACTCCACTGGTTGATTCAGAACTCAATCCGATCATCTCAGGTACGCCTTTGTTTTTGGTACTTTAGTGAGGTTTTTTAAGCTAACTTGGCAGGTCTCTCCTGGCAACTCTGACTAAAGAAAAATAACAAAAGTACTCCACAAATACAAGGAAACCGGGTGACATGGCTTCTTCTTGCAAAGAGGATGTTCTTTTTGAATTTAAGGATCTTGATTATCCTATAGATGCAGAAAACGAGATAGCTTTTGCTCCTCTTGATTTGTCAAAATTTCCTGGGCATTCTGATGAGCTACCAGAGACTTTTTGGTTCCCATTCAATTACAGTCGTGGTAAGGCCGAGGACCATGTTCAATAGTTCATGATGATGGCTGAAGAAAATCACGTCAAAAAGGAAGAAATCCTTTACATGAGAACATTTATTCATCACTTGGGAGGAAAGGCTCTTGCTTGGTCTGTGGGCTTAGAAAAAGAGACAATATCATCGCTTGCAAAATTGATAGAATCCTTATGTAGCTACTGGAATCCTGAGAACCACGACATATGGATGCCTTATGTTGAAAACACAAGGAATTTGTTCAGTAAAGAAATCTAGGAAGATCATTTCTCAGAAGGCTTACTTGAAGAAGGCATAGAAATGATTCCTGAAGATGAAGAACAAGAGGCCTCAGTTGAAGAAACTGAAGAACGTACAGAAATGGTAAGTGCTCCATATTCTCAAGTTACAGTTTTCTTATGATGTGTTGGCTCTCTTGGAAGAAAGTTACAGGTATGCGAAAAATGATAACTATTGGAAGTTCATTGGCCCACCGACGTATGATTCTTCAAGGCCTTGTAGCATTAAAATAGACCGTCCTCCGAGCATATATATGAACGAAGAAGCTTGCTCTGCCCTTGATGAAGAATGGATCAATCCTTTCTCTTTGCTAAAGGATGCAGTGGTGCAAGATGTGGTCCCTGTTGACAATGTTCAGGTGCAAAGTTTCTCCATTGTATCTCAGTTCATGGTAAGCCCCAACCAACTACATTCTACAAGAACTGTTCACCCCTTTTTGCCCAATATCGGTAAGTGGTCAACAATGTTTTCCAGTGAAGGAAATACAGGTATGTGGACAAATATGATTCTCTTTTCACATAGTCATGATCTATATTGTTTATCTTTTCGTTTAAAATGTGAAGGCTTGAATTATGTAGTTGACAATTTCAAAATGATAAAGATTGTTAGGGATACTAACACGATAATTATAAAGAAAAACAATATGCAAGCATTTCCAAAGGATTGTCCAAACAAGTTGCAGCTGATATGTGAAGGTTCGCGAGGTCCACCTCCACAAAAGCTTTCTTGAATGGGCAATCAAGCAATTTTCAAGCAAATTTTTCCTCAATGCCAATATATCATCAAGATGGTCCATACATTAATCCGGTGGAAGCTTGGATAAATGGAGCTTGTAAAAGTGACTCTTCTCCATGGCAACAATATTACAGCTCCCAGATCCCCGTAGCCAGCCAATCCTCACCTGATATCATGACAGAAATCTTGGTACGTATTTGCTTCAGGATTGATCCGGTTTTAGCATGGATTCTATCTAAAGACAAAGGTAAAGCAACAGGTATGAATTGCTTACTCAAATGGTTACATTGGTGGTATGATTTTACCTAGTCCTTTCTGCTTCTTGTGTTAACATAGGTAGGTAGATTATGCATATACTGTTATCCATGCATTGCATTTGACGTTCTTCATGTTGACATAGGTTAGTCGTTTGTGTATGCATTTATTTAGTCTGATTTGATGAGATCCCACTGATTAAGGAAATCTGTCGGATCCTTGTCTCCAGTGATTGGCAATCAAATCCGAGGAAAATATTGAGCATCTTTTGATTGATTTGATTGAGGATTGAGTTCCCATCAAAGGGGGGCGCATCTCATGAAGGTGGACGAATTGTATTTGTTGGAAGCCTCCCATTCGAGTGTGAATAATCCAAGAGAGGTGGCACCATCCTCTTAAGATTTGGATCATTTCCAATCCCACGAATTCCTCAAGAACTCGCCCTTCTATTCCAAGTGGGATGCCACTTGTAAAAGTCGCCCTCTCTTGGCCAACTAGCCCTCTTGACTGTTTTTGCTATTTAAGCAAGGTTGCTCACTTCCTTTTGCTCTAGTTGGAGTCTTGGATTGAGAGCTTGCTGTTGTAACTCTTACATATTATTTGAGCAATAAAGAGACTTCGGAGGTCAATCTTGTGCATTGCCTTTGATGAGTGGATGAACTATCATGGTCTTTTAATAGAGGTACTTTGTATTTAAGCTTTTTTTGTTTTACATTTGCATCAAGTGTAGCTTATTTGAAGGATTGGTATCAATTTTATAAGAAAGGTTAGTTCAATTTGTTTCTTGTCTTAAATTTTTATGCATTCTTGTGTAGAGATCTTACTTGTATGCTTCATTTGTTTATGAACATGTAATATTGATTTCTCACATGTATGTGTCTAGACTTGATCTCTTGTTTGCAAAGTGTTGTGATGTGCAGGTTCTCTTAGTTGGACGAGTGAAGATCTTGTTTGTTTCTTCTCTTCTCTAACATTTTCTTGTAGATACAATCCCTCAGCAATCCACAAGCAAAGCTCCGAAGTTTCTCCATCTCGTCTCAAGCTTTCTCCCTTTCTTCCCCTCTCTTCAATCCCTTTTTTTGGTTCCGATTAATGTTAAAGAGTAATAGTCAATCTACATTCTATTTCATATTCATAAGGAGATCTATTTTTTGCTCTTAAGTTCTAGTTAAATTTCTTTAAAAGCTTTATCATTCATTTTCTAGATCTATTGTTGCTACACTAATCAGTCAAGTTATTTCATTTTTTTGCACATCTAAAGGCTTGGTTAGATTTGTTTAGCAGTTATTGTCAATTTCATATCTAGCAAGTAAAGTGCTTAACGTTTGCTTGTCTCCTTCAAGAAGCAGGCAAAGATCCTAAGGGAAGAAGCTTTTAGCTTACTTTTCTTAGTTAATTTTTCTCCTTTTTAGTATTGTTTTTACTTAGAATTTTTTGAGTAATATTTGTAGGTTGTCCCAAAGCAATTTCAAAGTGTTTTTGGGCATTTTCTACTAACATATGCTCATTGTTTTGCAGCATTTTATGAGCAGGTAGGAGGAAAATCTGGCTGATTTTCGAAAGATGCACCATCCCGAGCACCCCGGACTCATTCCCCTTCAATTGGATACTTTTTCTATAATTTTTGAAAGCCTTTGAGTCCATTTCTATAAGGACCAAGGCATTTCTCCTTTCATTGTAAAAAAGAATAAACAAGAGCAAGTGGGCTACCCAGCGCCCACAACCCATCCCCCCAAGGGGGATTTGTGTCGACTCTAAATTTTCGTGGTTTGAATTTTTAGCTTAGAATTTGTTTTTTCTGCAATTAATAAAATCAATCTAAGATAAAATTAACTTGTTGGTTTTGTTTCAACGGCGGGCCACAAGCGTATTCAGGACTTAGTTTTCTTCATTTTTTTTAACGATTTGCTTTTCAAAGTTTGAGTAATATTAACCTTGCTTTCCCGAAGTACGCTGCCGTGGAAAGAGCTTGCTCGAATACTGAAGTTCAGCCAGAAAAGAGACACTTGGAGTACATTAATCAAAGTAGAAAATTTTCAATTTGTTTAATAAAATCAACCAACGCTTATCGTCTCGTATGCTTTGGACCGCTACAGCTTAGTCTGACCAGTTGGTCAATCAAAAAGGGAGGTAAGCATTGGTGTAATAGGACAATCCAAACAAACTAAACTTTGAGAACTCCGGAGGTTGCAAAGGGTGAATACCATAGAGTCAGGGGGCTACTGTAAGCAGGTTATGCCTCGCCCAGTTGGACACTTGGTAAAGCTGTTATAGCACTCAGTTCAAGAGGTTAAGTTTAGTTGGGCCAAACCACCAATAAACCCACTCCTATAATACTCATTAATAAACTTAAAATTTACCAACTGAGACACTTGCAATACTTACACGACACAGCATTCGCACTCCAAAGCACATTTATTTCTTTGCATTTGTTTTATTCAGGCATTGGTCTAATTTTGCTTAATATCTTGAGCTTGTCTATGTTTATGCAAAGATGATGATGATTTATGTGATATGTTGTTGATCTCTTTATTTCATTATTGTTGTTGTTGTTGGAAATTTTAATTAACTCCTAGATTGGTTGATTTCTATTTTATCGAATAAACACCATCGTTTCTTTTCTTTTTTAGGGATTGTTACCACCTAAAGTTGCACTTTAGCGGACTTCAGTGAGCTGCCAGTATTGCACAATTACTTGTGCTCTTTCAGAGTTCAGAAGTTCCAAGTTTGGCCTGTTCAGGGCCCCTTTTTTAATTTTTGTAGTGCATGACCATGCCCCACGGGGTTCGTAATAAGTGTGCTAGCATGGTGGTGTTTGAGTGACTCGGATCCCTAAGACTTAACAACCAAAGAAGGTGTTCCAAGGAGTTTTTTTCCTTGTCGATTATGCTTTTCCTTTAGCCGAGTATAATCGATGAGTTTTTCTCCTGCACCTCCAAAGTTGGAATGCCCAAAGTGGTGGTTAGGCCTTAGGGGGTTATTGGAGTCCATTTTGTAATAGTTATAAACATGCTAGAAGCTAGAATTTTATCGTTTCGTCGTGTACTAGGTCCCCCAAAAGTTTCAGTCAATTCTGAGAAAAATAATTTTTTTGCATTTTTAAGCCATTTTTAATGGTTTAAATGAAACACTTTAGGTGGTGATAAAAGTGTGATCTGGAGTCGGAATTTGGCGCAGGGATGCTCGTTTTCAAGCTCAGAGCATCCTCTTTACCCTAGATACCCAGTTTCCTATGTTTCGGGCAACCAAATCGTCCTATGGAGCAGTTTTGCCTATCAGAGTTACAGAGTGGCACTTTAAATGCTAAAAGTGCAACAAATTGCACCATGGTCAAAATTAAAAAAAGGGAATTAAGCACATGCCAAATGACATGGCATTAATTCACTTAAGGTATGCAACTATGTTAAAGAGACAAGCATAATATTTCAAAGTCATTTGGTGGCCAAATTAAAGTTTGAAAAATTGTATTATTTCCAAAGGTTGCGCTCCCTTACCTTCACGTGGGCCATTTTCTCCATGGCCATGCTCGACTTGGATGATGAGTCATTTGGGTGGGCATTTAAAGTGAAAACTTAAACCATATGTTATAAAAAATGTGATGTGACTTGTGACAAATTATTGAACCAACCAAGCATAGCTTCCTCAAGTGCTCGCCTTCTCCTTCACATGGGCCAGCCTGCTGCTCCACATAGAATGTATGGATTCAGCTGATGATAAGATAAGTGGTGGGCAAATGTTTTAAAAATTAAAGCATATGTTTAAGAGTTCGATTTCAAAAGTCACATGAATGAGCTATTTCCAAGGTTCACCCCTCTCCATATTCGCGTGGGCCAGCTCTTCTCCACTGCTGCATCTTGGATTTTGGACAGGCTTCTAATTGGAGCACCAATTGGAACTCTTGAGGTGGCAGAACCTACACAGTTTAGCTACTAGTTAAAGTATCCAGCCGCAGACCATCCATGAAAGCAAGGAAACATCATCACTCTCGCTCTCCCATGCGTGTGTTGCTTTCATCATTTCGGCTGCTTCCATTTCAGTTGATTTTTTCAAGTGAGGAGGCGCATATCCATTGGATAGGTGCTACCTTGCTCTACAATCAAGGAGGCTTCCCTCCTTAGGGTTTTGCACCCTAGCTGGCTGGCCTCATGCTATAAATTGAGGAACTTAGCTCCATTGTAAAAGATCGGAAAGTGTGGAACCTCTGCTTGCATTTGTATTGTAATATTTTTCTGAGTTTAATAAAGAAGGCTTTGGAGGCTAGTCTGGTGATTGTCTTTGGTTGGATCTTCATGCTTGTACATCTGAGGTAAACTGTATTATGTTTCATAGCTAGTATTGTTGGGATTATATGTCTTTAAAGGAAAGCTATCTTCTGTAAGGTCTGTAAGTAATACTTTATAGTTTGCTTATTCATGTTAATAATATTAGGAGGCTAAGAGTAATGTAATTTCTTGTTTGAATTCATTGCATCACTGCTTTCTTTTCATTATTTACACATATGCTCTTATCCCCTTGCTAGTTGTTTGCAGTTGTTTACAGGTAGCCTAAGCTGGAGAAGTCCACAAACATGTTAGATCGTGCCTTCATTCAGTAAATACGAACCAAGTATCGATCCTACAGGTGCATCAGGGAGCTTGACTGCATTGCCCTTTCTTCAAAACGTTCAACCCCCAAGGGTTCACTCTTCTAGATCATTTTTTCACTCTATTTCGGTTACTGTCGTATTTGAATCTAAATCTTGCTTCAAAGTTCATTTGATTAATAGATCTAAGCAAGTAGCAATCTAAAGAATCTAATAGCTTCATTTTTATTCAGTTCTAGGTTGCTAGCTAAGTTAGAAAAATTTCCAAATTTTTTGTAGCAACGTCAAAGACACCTTTTAAGTGTTTCTTGGCCTTTTAAGATTAATTAAGTTTGCTGGTTTTTTTTCTCTTTTAGCAGGTTTGAACTTTTTAGAGCTCAAAATCTGAGATTCGGAGGTGTCCGTAGCCATCCGGGGAGCTGGTTTTACCTCCCTTACATCATCATAATATTTGTAAACTGTATTGGTGCCTAATTAGAGGACCAACAGTGTTTCTTGAGCTTCATTTGTAAATCATAAAAAAATAAAAAGAGCTCAGCAGGCAATTCCAGTGCCTGACCCCAATCCCCCCGGGGGGGATTCGCTTTTTTTTTACTTTTTTTATTTTTTCAATTTTGCTTAGTTTTCTTTACTTAGATTAACTTTCTTTAAATTTGTCTTAATTAAACAACAAACACTTAAGCACACAAACGTCCTCAAGGACCATTTACTTCATTTTTTATGCTTATGTGTTCATTTTACAAACTACAATCTTGTTCTAAAACTGACAACTAAATTTAACCCCTTGCTCTAACGAAGTACTCCATCACTTTGTGGTGCGAGGAAAAGATACTCTTGGGTCATAGCTTAGTTAATCATCCACTCACACATCTTAATAAAACGAACTACACCCGAAGCCCAAAGTATGCTCTTGGCCGCTGCAGCTTAGTCGGAACAGCTAGACCAATCAAAAACGGGTGCAAGGTACAAAGTTTTAATAGGAAAATCCATCAAAAGCAAATTCTAAGAACTCAGGAGGTTGCATGGGCGGAAACTACAGAGTCAGCAGGCTACTATTAAGCAGGTCTATCCTCGCCTAGTTGGACACTTGGTAAAGCTGCTAGAGCACTCAGTTCGAAGGTTAGGTTTCTTTTGGGCCAAACCAAGAATTAATCCACTCCTTAATCCACTCATTTAATAATCTTAAAATTTACCAACCGAGACACTGCAATGCTTTCACCGAGACCACAGAAGCAATCCTAGCAAGGCACTCCATTTTTCATCGGCATTGGTCTTTAATATTTCTATGTTTAAGTTAATTTTTACCAATGTCATGAATTGTGTTGTATCCTAAAAGATGTGGGTTTTAATTTCATATGACAGTGGTTTATGGTTTATTTTCAAGTCATTTCATCATAACTCCTAGAATATACTTTTATCTTTTGTTGTAGATTAAAAGCCTTAGTTTATTTTTCATAGGGACCACCCCCCTTTGCTTCGCTAGGAGTAAACCTAGACAGAGGAGTCGAGTAATCAAGTGACAACACTTGACTCTCACTTGCCCCCAAGGACACACCGAGCGGCTTGAAGGTTTCCTGCCAGGTCCCCCCCAGGTGTGTATTAGGCGGCAACATTTTGGCGCCATTGCCAGGGATAAATCCTTCTATTCTCGGATCACGACTTTTGTTTTTTCCTTTTTTGTTCTTTTGCTTTGATTGATGATTGTTTAGAGTAGACCTTTATTCTTTTATCTGGCGACTCCACTAACCATTTTCTCTTTATAAAATTTCAAAGTAAAACAAAAAATAGTTTTGTGAGAGTTTTTAATGCATATTTCTATTCTCACATGGCGACTCCATTGAAGGGATAAAACCCTTGTATCTCATAGTTTTGTTGAGACTGGTTGTGTGTAGATGAGCCCATGCGACACAGTAAACTTAAATGCTCATCATTCTAACAACTCCCCTAATTCAGTACCAGATGTTCTCCATAATCACTTCAGAATGACATTGCTTAATTCCTAAAATGGATGATGAAAGAAAAGAGTATGGTGCCAAGATCACCACTACGTTTCATCCCATTGATTTTTCATTTATTCTGGGTTTTTCAAATGAAGATTTTGACCCAAGTGAGGTGTTTGAATGTACCCCAGACTTTTATGGAAATGGTGATTCGGCTGTTTTACACATCACATCTTTCCTCAGTGTTATGGTTAAGGCCAACATCCTTCATGATGACCATAGGATGGAAATATATGCCTGTACTTTGTATGATGATGCTTATGATTGGTTCTTTGAGAAGCTTCCTAATAAATGCATTTACTCACTTGCAAATTTCTTCGAGATTTTTCTCAAGCAGTGGCATGATGATGACAGTGATATAGAAAAGATTATGGCCATGTTTTCAACAAAAGGAGCACATGAGGAGCCCTTAATTGAAGATATTAGCAAAGACCCTTCTCAAATGGATATAAGAAAGGACATTGAGGATGCGGGTTGTTCTCAAGTTTATTCCACTAGTGATGATCACATGGGTATTTCAGAATTGCCACCAGAAGAAGCCATTATGGAAGTTGATGAAGAAACTCTTAAGCAACCATTTATGGAAGATTTTATTGAAGAACCTCTTCATATTGCCATGATGAAAAACAATGAAGAGTTGGAGCTATCTCAGCATCATTTCAGAGAGGATGATGACACTTGTACTTTGCATCTACCTTCAGAAGAAACCAGTACAGAGGCTTATAGAGAAATTTATGACAAAGACCTTGTTGTGTATGATAATACTCCTCTTAACTCTCCACATGGTAATGAAGTTAGGGAAAGCTTTTTCTCTTGTAAAATTTTTGAAGACAAGCCTTGTAAAGAAGTTTATTATGACCATGAGGAAGACAGATATAGCAAGGGACATGATACAACTAGTGAAGACTCCTCCATCTTTGCCAAAAATACATATGATGATTATTGGACATACATTGAGAAACCCATTTTTGATGTATCTAGAGAAGGGAGTGTGCATTCAGAAGTCTTGGGAGATCTTGATATAAAAGAGGAGCATGCATGTGCTTCATGTGATTAGTCAGAACCAAACATGAGTACTAGTAATGAAGACCCGGAGGTGCTATGCATTGAAGATTCAGATGGGACTTAGTCAATCGAACGTCAGTCACAACCTTCATCTTCACATTTAGAATTCTCTTATGATTTGGAGCAGCCTGGGGCTTGTGTTACTATAGAGTTTTTTCATTTGATAAGCCCTCTAAGGCAGTATGGTGGTGTGGCTGATCTACCCCATCCTACTATCCAGTCTTGGATAGAAGCATTCTGCAAGAGGACCTGCCAGTTGAGGAAACAGTTTGATGACATTCTGCATGGTTATGATCTCCCATCCAGCCCTCCCATCCTCAATATTTTCGCAGGTTTGCATTTCGTGAATAAGGTATCCTTGTTTTGGTTGGTAACCAAACACAAGGTGAAAAATTTTTACAATGATGAAATGTTAAGATGGTTGCATTGGATTTATCATTTTACTTAGCATTTTGATTATGTTATGCTTAGAGTAGGAAATAAGCTCCTCAAAGTGAGCATTTACTCTCTGCATTTCATTTTTATTAGTTAGTTTTTTCTTTTGAATAAAGTAACTTATGGTTCATTGGTTTGTTGCAAACACTTGTGTTACTGAAAGGTTTTCTTGTCAAGTTGAGATGTTTTTACAGGTCACAGAAACCGGAGATTTTGGTGTTCTCGTATGCTCTCCTTGCCTTACGACTAGATCAAGCAGACGCCCCACAGTTGGAGCCGGATGTTACCACCTAAAGTTGCACTTTAGTGAACTTTAGTGAGACGCCAGTATTGCACAATTGCTTGTGCTCTTTCAGAGTTCAGAAGTTCCAAGTTTGGCCTATTCAGGGCCCTTTTTTAATTTTTGTAGTGCATGACCATGCCCCACGAGGTTTGTAATAAGTGTGCTATCATGGTGGTCTTTGAGTGACTCGGTTCCCTAGGACTTAACAACCAAAGAAGGTATTCCAAGGAGATTTTTCCCTTGTCGATTATGCTTTGCCTTTAGCCGAGTATAATCAATGAGTTTTTCTCCTTCACCTCCAAAGATGGAATGCCCAAAGTGGTGGTTAGGCCTTAGGGGTTATTAGAGTCCATTTTGTAATAGTTATAAACATGCTAGACGCTAGAATTTTATCGTTTGGTCATGTACTAGGTCCCCCAAAAGTTTCAGTCAATTCTGAGAAAAATAATTTTTTCGCATTTTTAAGCCATTTTTTAATGGTTTAAATGAAAAACTTCAGGTGGTGATAAAAGTGTGATCTGGAGTCAGAATTTGGCACAGGGATGCTCGTTTTCAAGCTCAGAGCATCCTCTTTACCCTAGTACCCAATTTCCTATGTTTCAGGCGACCAAAACGTCTCGTGGAGCAATTTTTCCTATCAGAGCTACAGAGTGGCACTTTAAATGCTAAAAGTGCAACAAATTGCACCATGGTCAAAATTAAAAAAAATTAAAAAAAAGGGAATTAAGCACATGCCAAACAACATGGCATTAATTCACTTAAGGTATGTGACTATGTTAAAGAGACAAGCATAATATTTCAAAGTCATTTGGTGGCCAAATTAAAGTTTGAAAAATTGTATTATTTCCAAAGGTTGCGCTCTACCTTACCTTCACGTGGGTCGTTTTCTCCATAGCCATGCTCGACTTGGATGATGCATCATTTGGGTGGGCGTTTAAAGTTAAAACTTAAACCATATGTTATAAATCATATGATGTGGCTTGTGACAAAATTATCCAACCAACCAAGCGTAGCTTTCTCAAGTGTTTGCCTTCTCCTTCACGTGGGCCAGCTGGCTGCTCCACATAGCATGTATGGATTCAGCTGATGATAAGATAAGTGGTGGGCGAATGTTTTAAAAATTAAAGCATATGTTTAAGAGTTCGATTTCAAAAGTCACGTGAATGAGCTATTTCCAAGGTTCACCCCTCTCCATATTTGCGTGGGCCAGCTCTTCTCCACGCCCGCATCTTGGATTTTGGACAGGCTTCTAATTGGAGGACCAATCGGAACTCTTGAGGTGGCAGAACCTACACGGTTTAGCTGCTAGTTAAAGTATCCAATCGCAGACGATCCACGAAAGCAGGGAAACATCATCACTCTCGCTCTCCCACGTGTGTGCTGCTTTCATCATTTTGGCTGCTACCATTTTAGTTGATTTTTTCCAAGTAAGGAGGCACATATCCATTGGATAGGAGCTGCCTTGCTCTACAATCAAGGAGGCTTCCCTCCTTAGGGTTTTGCGCCCTAGCTGGCTGGCCTCATGCTATAAAATGAGGAGCTTAGCTCCATTGTAAAAGATCAGAAAGTGTGGAACCTCTGCTTGCATTTTTATTGTAATATTTTTCTGAGTTTAATAAAGAACCCTTTGGAGGCTAGTCTGGTGATTGTCTTTGGTTGGATCTTCATGCTTGTACATCTGAGGTAAACTGTATTATGTTTCATAGCTATTATTGTTGGGATTATATGTCTTTAAAGGAAAGCTATCTTCTGTAAGGTCTGTAAGTAATACTTTATAGTTTGCTTATTTATGTTAATAATATTAGGAGGCTAAGAGTAATGTAATTTCTTGGTTGAATTCATTGCATCACTGCTTTCTTTTCATTATTTACACATATGCTCTTATCTCCTTACTAGTTGTTTGCAGGTGTTTACAGGTAGCCTAAGATGGAGAAGTCCACAAACATGTTAGATTGTGCCTTCATTCAGTAAATACGAACCAAGTATCGATCCTACTGGTGCATCAGGGAGCTTGACTCCATTGCCCTATCTTCAAAACGCTCAACCCCCATGGGTTCACTCTTCTAGATCCTTTTTTCACTCTATTTCGGTTACTGTCCTATTTGAATCTAAATCTTGCTTCAAAGTTCATTTGATTGATAGATCTAAGCAAGTAGCAATCTAAAGAATCTAATAGCTTCATTTTTAATCAGTTCTAGGTTGCTAGCTAAGTTAGAAAAATTTCCAATTTTTTTGTAGCAACATCAAAGACACTTTTTAAGTGTTTCTTGGCCTTTTAAGACTAGTTCAGTTCGCTGGTTTTTTTTGTCTTTTAGCAGGTTTGAACTTTTTAGAGCTCAAAATCTGAGATTCGGAGGTGTCCGTAGCCATCCGGGGAGCTGGTTTTACCTCCCTTACATCATCCTAATATTTGTAAACTGTATTGGTGCCTAATTAAAGGACCAACAGTGTTTCTTGAGCTTCATTTGTAAATCATAAAAAAAATAAAAAGAGCTCAGCAGGCAATTCCAGTGCCTAACCCCAACCCCCCAGGGGGGATTTGCTTTTTTTTTACTTTTTTTATTTTTTCAGTTTTGCTTAGTTTTCTTTACTTAGATTAACTTTCTCTAAGTTTGTAGTAATTAAACAACAAACACTTAAGCACACAAACGTCCTCAAGGACCATTTACTTCATTTTTTATGCTTATGTGTTCATTTTACAAACTACAATCTTGTTCTAAAACTAACAACTAAAATTAACCCCTTGCTCTACCGAAGTACTCCATCACTTTGTGGTGCGAGGAAAAGATATTCTTGGGTCATAGCTTAGTTAATCATCCACTCACACATCTTAATAAAATGAACCACACCCCAAGCCCAAAGTATGCTCTTGGTCGTTGCAGCTTTGTCGGAACAACTGGACCAATCAAAAACGGGTGCAAGGTACTTAGTTTTAATAAGAAAATCCATTAGAACCAAATTCTAAGAACTCAGGAGGTTGCATGGGAGGAAACTACAGAGTTAGCAGGCTACTATTAAGCAGATCTATCCTCACCTGGTTGGACAATTGGTAAAGCTGCTAGAGCACTCAGTTCGAAGGTTAGGTTTCTTTTGGGCCAAACCAAGAATTAACCCACTCCTTAATCCACTCATTTAATAATCTTAAAATTTACCAACCGAGACACTGCAATACTTTCACCAAGACCACAGAAGCAACCCTTGCAAGCACTCCATTTTTCATCGACACTGGTCTTTAATATTTCTATGTTTAAGTTAATTTTTACCAATATCATGAATTGTGTTGTATCTTAAAAGCTGTGGGTTTTAATTTCATACTGCAGTGGTTTATGGTTTATTTTTAAGTCATTTCATCATAACTCCTAGAATAGGCTTTTATCTTTTGTTGTAGAATAAAAGCCTTAGTTTATTTTTTATAGGGACCACCCCCCTTGGCTTCACTAGGAGTAATCCTAGACGGAGGAGTCGAGTAATCAGGTGACAGCACTTAACTCTCACTTGCCCCCAAGGACACACCGAGCGGCTTGAAGGTTTCCTGTCGCATCCCCCCTAGGTGTGTATTAGGCGGCAACGGGGACCACCCCCCTTGGCTTCACTAGGAGTAAGCCTAAAGAGAGGAGTCGAGTTATCAAGTGACAGCACTTGACTCCGACTTGCCCCCAAGGCCACGCCAAGCGGCTTGAATATTTCTGCCACGTTCCCCGTAAGTGTGCATCCAGGCGGCAACAGAGCCCATGTGACATCATCTTATCTTTTGTTCCCTTGCTTGATGGGAAGACCCCTCATTTTGGAGCCTTATGTATTTCTTGTATTGTACATGTGGCTTTGACCACTTTATTTTATTGTAACTTGGTATAAGTTAGTTGTTAAGTGGGGCTTTTGTATTGTTTTACCCCACCCTAAGCTAGATCTAAGGAAATAATAAATATTTTATTGTAAAGTTAGTTTGATCTACTCCTATATAAAGAGAGCCACTTCCTCATATGAATTCATGGTCTAAGTCATCGGATTCGGCGGATTTAGTGGTTCAAATTCAAAATCTGTCGAATTTCATTGAGTGCGAAATTTTATGGTTCAAGTTCATCGTATTTGATGAGGTTAAACCACGGATGTCGACTCGCCCGTGCTTGCCATCATCGATTCTCCCTACGCCGCGCCTGCCATCATCGATTCTCCCGACGCGCCTGACATCATTGATTCGCCTGACGCCCTCAATTCTCACTATTTTATGGTGCGTAGACTGGTTCGTTGGTCGGGAGTCGGTGCTTGAAGATTGACTAGTGCTTAGTACTCAGTGCTCGACACTCGCCACTCAGGCCAGGATTGTTGCCAACTTGATGGCCCCCCTTCTCTCTATGTCGTGTCCTGTTCCCATTCACTGTGCCTGCCCATTGGCCTCTCGAATGCATAAATCTCTCTTTATATTGTTTGCTTAATTCTTAAGGATAGACTTTCACTTTTAATCTAATCAACCCCTTTATGTCGGCGAAGAGGAAAGGAAAATCAATCAATCTATATATATATAGACACACACACAAAGGTTTGAACACTATTTAAATCCAAAACCCATGAGCATATTAAATTATATTAAAAAATCATATATATATATATATATATATATTTCAAGTTTTATAGTCTCACGAATTTAATGCTGAATTTTATCATTGAAATTTTCATTGCCGATTTTTTTACGAATTTCAAGGTCATTGAACTCGAACACAAATTCGAACCAGGTGACTTAGCTCATGGTGTGATCATTGGAGCTCTCTCTCTCTCTCTCTCTCTCTCTCTCTCTCTCTCTCTCTATTTTGAAGCTTAATTAATATATCTTTCTTGGAGCAAATTTTGTCTAAGGGTTTCTCTTGTTTATGTGTGGCATCTCTCTTTCTATTATGCTTATCTATTGGAGATCTCTCTCTCTCTCTCTCTCTCTCTCTTTTGAAGCTTAATTAATATATCTTTCTTGGAGCAAATTTTGTCTAAGGGTTTCTCTTGTTTATGTGTGGCAGCTCTCTTTCTATTATGCTTATCTATTGGAGATCATATTTGCTAGCATTGTCCATGTTACTTCTCTTGAGCCATTTTAGGGGCAATATTGTCTAAGTGGATTGAATCATGGGTAAGGTTTTATGTTGGATTCAATTGAAGTTCTTGCATAGAGAGAGGTTTTTGTCCTAATGTTCATCAACATTTTGCAAATATAACCCCTTCTAATGTAGGGTTTCAATCAAGGAAGGAAGTAACGGAGGGACTTGTCCTTCCCTTTGTGATCACAAGTTGACCCCTCCAATACATCTATGAAGGGTTGGGGGCCTGGAGCACTTACTCTTTCTAGATGATCTTTAAAGCAAGGCCCTCTAAGTTAGCAACCTATTGACTCCATTTTGCCCCAGGTTGGACTGGCACTGGTCCTTTTAAGTGGGTTCCCTTATCCTCCCAAGATCCTATTGTATATCTCTATACTACAAACCTTCGCTATGGCAACCATTTTGGAATCACCTTGCTCCTCATTGCCCTTGCCCTAGTAAACCCTAACCTTAGGGAACACTCCCCCTTGAGTTGAAGAAAAGCCAACCTAAAGTGAGAGGGAATAGTTGTGGTGACATTGACCTGTTTCCCTTGGTTCCCCTCGGGCTAGTATGCACCTTTGGGACTTTAATCACACATGCTAGTTTGGGAGGTAACAGGATCCATGTAATCACATAGTGGAATCCATGATCATAAGAGCATCCCATTACACAAATTGGCATTACAATTTAATATGCATGTAGCCCAAAGCCTACAGAGGCAAATATCTAGGTTGTAAAGGTTGTAACAATTAAGTGCCCATAACATTTGAAAGCATTTAACATCAAAGGCATAATATGCACTCAAGAATAGATGTATATTGACTAGGGCATAAAGTAAATGCCAAACAAGGATCAATTGATAATGATTTGGAGACTGTACAAAAGGCTATAGGACCAAAATGACAATGGGCCTCCATAGAAAAAGAACAGCATGTCATTCCCAAAGACATTATATCCTACATGAAATTGTCCAAAGCCTAAATCTCAAGATCTAATTAACTATGCTCATAATCATTATGTCACTTATTATTAAGACATAAGTATCTTTACTTACAATCATTATTACTTGATAATCCATGACTAATTATTATTTTATGATTAGTGTTTATCACCTTATAACAGAGGAATTTCAAAATATGAGGAATAGATTATGAAATAAGATAGTTTAAATATACAGTTAACGGAATATAGTCATGTTCGATGAACTAGAGGGCCCGTAGAAGATCACAACAGAACTATGAGAATTTTTCTATTACTATGAATACTACAACAATGTCAACTATGGTTTAGTACCTCCATAGCACGGGAACCGCTCCCGGAGTTCAGGGAACTCGTTCCAGAAGTTCCCGCGTTCTAGGGAGCTTAGGAACGGGAACGAAACGTTCCAAAATCCGTCGGAACGGTTCCGGGAGCTTTGGAACTTTCCAGGAACTTCTAGCATAAAAATTTGGGAGCTTGGGAACTTGTTTTTTGGCATTCCGCCGGTTGGGAGCTTGCAGCCGTTCCCGAAACTCCCACATGTTCCTCGTTGGTGGCACCACACTTAATCGCTTAATCTCTCCCACCAAACTATAATCAAGATTTGTGGGAGCTAAGCCGTGAAAAAAAACTATAAATTGGGACCCCTACCTGCTCAATTCGCACAGGTGTTTGAGAGTCTTCGCCATGAGAGTGACTATGATGTAGGTGACTGTGCTGTGAGAGGAGTGCTGTGAGAGTGACGAGAACTTAACTATTGCACTTGTTTTTTAATGTAATCTTCCATGCCTTAATCAAATATATATACCCTTCAAATTGAAAGTGGAAGGGATGAAAGGGCAGCAAATATTTCTCTACAACTAGTTCATAAGCCATCGCTTTAGCCGCGGCTCCAGATGTCATACCGAATCAAATCTCATAATTTATTCGTGTAAATACTCCTCCCGGGGTTTGTCAGATCCAACGTTTTCGTTTGAGCTCTGGCGTGAGGAAGATAGGCACTGAATATCCGGTGCCTGTGTTTTCTTGTAAAATGTCAACTCGTAAAAGTATTTCCCAAACCATCTGTATGGAGGACGACGGATGGCAGACGTTCATACAAAAAGATTGACAGACAGTGTTTTATATACTACCCACATATATGAAACAAGAACTTAACTATTGCAATGTTGAGTTTTTAAGTTTATTTTTTAAATTATTATTATTAAATTATTAATATATTTATTATTTATAAAAAAAAATTATTTTTTTTTATTATTAATTTTTTTTATTATATTTTTTTAATATATATTATTGCCGCTCCCAACCCGCCATTTCCTACAAATTTTGGGGAAACTTCTAGCCGTATCAGACACCCGTACCCAAGTTCCCAACGTTCCCGCGTTCCGGAAACTCGTGCAACATAGTTTAGTACAATACTCCTATAATAAGCCATGCTTTGGTAGAGCTTCTAAATATTAGTTTTTAAGATATGGCAGTTGCAATCCATCAGGTTGTGCTCTAGGGGCAACTTGGAGCAGTTGTTGTCACAATGACCCAGGTTCAATCCTTGTATGCATGACCCCTCCTACATGGCGTTGGCAACATCTGGCTATTGATATTGATGAAGTTTTTGAGCAATTATTGAGATCACAACAACTGTCATCCTTCACTCAAGTGTGGGAGGGTGGGGCAATTTATTTTCAAGTTTACCATCTATCAAAAAATTAGGTTCCCATTTAAAAAAGATATGACCCGTCATAGTAACTCATCCATTTTGCCTATAGAAGCCTAAGTCCTCCAACTTGATGTTGCATAGTGATCTAAAATGAAGATTTCATATGAAAGAAAATTCTTCTAGAAATGTGATTACATCTGCTTTGGACTAAATTTCGATTTATGAATACTAATAATTGTCTTTGAAGCAACAAAAAATAATATTCTCAACTAGAGGGGAAATTTAGCTCACCATCAGGACATGCATGGAAATTGAACGAGGAAACTAAAGCTTGAGCATGTCTTGGGCCATTTGTCTCAACCACTTTACAACTAAAACCTGCCAACTACACATGGTTGAATCATCAAACCTAAATAGCCACAGATGAAAGAACTTGAGACATGTTAGACAAATATATACAATCTTAAGATATCCATACATCAACATTATAGCATAGCACAAAGTTACAAACAACAGGGAAAATATGGAAATGACATTGGTAAGAGAGAGTACATATTTATGTGCACAAATGACCAAAAATCAATCATTGAGACTACTTTATAAGTTTATACCATGGACAACATCTCAAAGGAGTGCTTAAGCTATTCAAGCTAAATCAACATTACAAAGAATTTAACAAATGTTTAAATAAATATGTTGTTATAAGATAAAAATGTCGATGGATTATAAAATCTTGTTTGTTATATTCCTACCTTCTCAGCCACTATAAAGCCCCCTAAAATCTATCTAATTATGTTAATTAGAAAGTGTCTACAAGTATGGAAATAACTCACACAATTTTGAGTGGCAGTAAAGCAATTCCTAATGTATAAGATCCATCTCTCCTTTTGATGGGCCAGTGTTGTCATCCTTTTTACTGTCTTGTCCCTCGTTCACACACCTTTTTTGCTATCATTTATCCTCATTTTGAGTCTATCCTTATCCAGATTCCATATTGACATATCTTCACAAAGGTATTCCTTTCCTTTAATTTATGGCATTTTATTGAATTTTGTTAATGCATTAGGAGAATTTGGAATGCTTTGTATCTAACTTGCAGGGTGAGAAGTGCTACAGATTGTGCCTAGGCCATATTGCTGCAACTCCAGAAATTAACATGTTACAAGTCTTCTATTTGCTGCTAATTTGGTCGTTATGCTCCACTGCTGTGTATCCGAGATATTCCCACTACTATATTTTCCATTGATGTGGACCCACGAATCACGGTTGTTGCAAATCCTTTACTACAGAACTGTAAGCTACAACTACAGATGAGTTCGAGCAGATAGCTACACAACCAACAATGCCACAATGGAGTGCATGCTTTAGAATATTCTAGTCAGCAATTAATGAGTAACAGATAGTCAATTTGTTTGAAAGATTAATTGAAGATGCTGCCACTTGGCAGGCTATTTACAAGCAAACCAATTTCGGTTGCTCTGTTAAAATATTTTCTTTATTACAAACAAACTTTGCTTTGCAATGGCTTGAGAATCTCCATTTCTCAAGCATGTTGCCATCAAATCGTATTTATTCAGTTTGTTGTAAGATGAGCCTATATAAGGCTGTGTTCACCTCTTGGTAGAAGGAGAAATGCTACGATATTTGCAAACATATATTATACTGTTATCTTTCGAATTCTTAGATAAATACAATGGATCTTCATTTCCAGTGTATAAATTAGTGAGCATGTTAATCCAGTTGTGAATTAAAGTCCAGGTGTTGTAGTTTCCCACCACCTTGCTCCGAAGAGGAAGAACTCACTCTAAAGGATTTAGGTGTTATTCTTTATTTCCTAATTATTGTTTTATGTTTGTTTTTCATCACTAGTTTATGTTCAGTTCTGTTTTAAAATTTATAGTCTTGTATAATTAAGTGACTTTCAAATTTGTTTACAGTCTAATATATTTAAGTGTGGTTTTGTACATCTTTAGTTTAATTTCAGCTAATGATTTATTTGCTACAAATACTTACATATCAATGAAACTGTGTGCCACAGATCTTGTAATTGTGAATCAAAGTGTGCTTATTTGCTCTTTGCTTTCATGGTTGAATTTCCTTCTTTCTTGTAGCTTAAATCAGCTTTATTTCATCATATAAGTAGAATAGGATTTCCGGATAATTTGTAAACAGCATGTTAGTATTCAGCGTCTTAATCACTTTTGAAGACCTGCATATACTTTGCATGATACCTTGCAAGCATACAAGCTGGATTGACAACTAAATGTACGTGTAAGCTAAATACCATGTTGAAATAATAAGGTATATAGCAAGTCTATCATTTTTGGCACAGTTGCTGGGAAGGTGTGAAAGGCTTAAGAAGTTTTTATTCTGCTGAATTAGATAACACATGGCAAGGGGATTTGCATCGTAGGAATAGTCGGCAATCCTCCTTGTAATATCTCATACATAGTGTTTTACATATAGATTAGAAGCATATAGAGGCATGAATAGAGCTAGATATACAAGAACACGATACTGTGGTGCAGTAAGAGCCACTCAAGCTACTAACCGTGTTGCAGGTAAATCAGAAGAAGGAGAAGGTTTAAGGGTAAAATCCAACTCCTAACTAGATCACAAGAAGATTCCCACAACTAATTCTGCAACAAAAGTAGAGTTCATTCCTCTCACTGAATGACCAACAAAGACAGAAGAACTAATTCGTGGTCAACCAGATTCAAAGTATCAACAAAATTCAATCCAAAAGCCGGAATTTTATGAGGATTCCATAATCTCAAAAATTAATACTACAAGGGCAACAGGCAACCAACCTTTGTAAACCCTCTGTACAACATGGAAGAAGAAAAAGGAGATGGCTCCAATCAAGAGGAGACTCACATTTGAGCTCTTAATTAGAGATCTTGGAGGTGTGGCACAGATGAAGAACATTCCTCGTTCAATTTTGCCAAATTTTCAATGGTCTCTCTAGTGAAGATTCGGACACCTCTGTTTTTGAGTTCAATGTTTTGTGCAAGAGTTATGATTATACTATAGATGCCTAAAAATTGAAGTTATTTCCTGCCACCCTGAAGAATGCAACACTTCACTTTTGTTTATGGGACTTGGGGGAAATACCATTCAAACATGGGATGACATGAGGCAAGCATTGCTAAAAAAATATCAGGACTACTGCAAGGCTAGAGACCTCAGGAAAGAAATCTTCAAGATGACACAAAAAGAGGATGAGAGTTTGGAAGATTATGAGGCACAGTTCCAGTACAATCTGCAAAGGTCGAAACAAAGTAAGTTGGATAAGGAAACTTTGTGAATTATTTTGTTAAGAGGAATTAAAAATGAATGCATTGACCTCTTGAACTTGATGGGAGTTGGAGATATTTCTTGGTTAAGCTATAAAGAGATCTGTGAATTATGCAAGCATATTCAAGAGAAAGTTTGAAACATCGAAAAGGTCCTAGAGACGTTGTTGCTGGAATCACGAAATCAACTGGAGGAGGAGTTACCCGGGCTCATATAGGTAATTTGTTGGAAAATTTTAAAATTGGCATTCTTAGTTCTTTGAGCTCACAATTTGATAAATTGCAGGCCAAAAAGAAGAAAGAATAAGTAGAACAGGCGTTATCTATATTTTTCTCCAAATGCAGGAAGAAACATCCCCTGTGGGATTGTCCCTTAAAAAATGTTGAAGTATGTAAGCATTTGTAAGCAGAACCAGGCCACCAGCATCTACCCTTCTCTACCAAGACTAAAGTTTGTGTACCAAGGAACAAATGAGGAGATGGAGCAGATTTGTTTCATCACTCAGAAGCGACCTTCGCAACCTCGTCCTCTAGGCATGGTCCAAGATCCTTCCTAGTTTTACAATGCTTTTTGGATTATCCAGCAACTCCAATATCTTTCTCAATTGTGGTATCCCTCCATGCCTTGGCAACAATGGGCACCTCAACCAACCCAAGGCTATCAATGTAAATTTTTTGGCCCTAGGTGACTGTTGTCCTATGTTTCTCTTTAATTAAATAAATCAAATATGAACTTATTTAACCACAAAAGCAAATAGGTATGAACATGCAACAATCACACATATAGTTTAAAATGAACAGTGGGAACATAAAGACGATACACCAGAATTATGTCCTTCAAATCAGCTTATCATTTAATAATTAAAACTTACAAAGACACATCAATCTGGGATTTATAGCCTGCTGAAAAGAAATAGTTTGCCTACACAAAAATCTAAGGAACTGGTGTACCCTTTATTACATTGTACGAAACTATCCTAGCAGTCTTCCACCTTGTCGGTCGATCCTCTTCCTGTTATCTGCGTTCTCTCCTCCTTGGCTTCACTTGTGTATGCTCCTCACACAACTTCCTTGGTGTGTTCTTCAACTTCTCCTCCCATCATGTCCTATTTATGCTTTGAGAGAGATAACTAATCTCCTCAATTCTAACAACCAAATTTCTTGATTCTAGCAAACAACTCATCTCAACAATGAGGTGTATGGTTAAGATTATATCAAATCCAACTAACTAATATTTTAGAATCTTTATAACATTTCATTTAGATTTTTAAGGCTAAGAAATCAAAGGAATTTAGACTTTCACTTTTATTTATAAAGTGAAATTACAAGATAGTATTATTTCCCACTTTTGCTAAGTGTCACTAAGAAGTTGTCTCGAACTTCTTCTCGCACATTCACACCTAACCTATGCCAGAATTTCCTGCTCGAGCTACATTTTTCAACACTCCCTCTTAGCGAGTAAGGAATTCTGCACCAATCCAATTCTGTTTCTAAATGTTTCAAACTACCCTTTTGCTAAGGGCTTGGTCAGAACATCAACTACTTGTTGATATGTAGGTAATACTAAAGCTTTACTACTCCCTTCTGAATCCTGTCTCCTATGAAGTGGTACTTGATCTCTATGTGCTTGGATCAATCATAAAATGTCGGATTCTCATTGAATTTGATACAACTCTGATTGTCGCAGTAGATCACCGTGGAATTCAACTCCAAATCAAACAATCCTGCAAGTAACTTGCGACGCCAAATGGCCTCGAACTTCTTGTACTAGCTGCCATATACTCTACCTTTGTCAAGCTAAGTGCCACAGAAGTTTGTTTCCTAATGAACCAGGATATCATCATTGATCCTAAACTAAAGCAACACTATGAGGTGCTCTTTCTGTCTACTACACAGCCTTCCCAATCTGAGTCTGTATACCCCTACAACTTCTCCTCACCATCTCCAAGATATCCCAGACCATACCCCACTGTGTCCCTCAAATACGTAAGCACATGTTTTGTTGCTACCTAATGCTCCTGTCTGGCTCCACCATGAACTGAGTCAAGGTGTTCTTTACAAAACATATATCTAGTCTAGTGTTGACCAAATACATCAAGGAACCTATTAGTTGCATGCACAACGTGGGATCCACCTGTTGCCACCGAATACGCACCTCGGGTAACGTGGCAGAAATCTTCAAGCCATTGGGTGCGTCCTTAGGGGCATGTCATGAGTCAAGCACCGTCACTTAACACTTGACTCCTCTATCTAGGCCAACTCCTAGCAAAGTCAAGGGAGATGGTCCGTAAAAAATAACAAAGGCTGAGTAAGCTAAGTTACAAAGATAAATCTAGGAGTTTATTGAATTTAAAACATAAGCAGCACGAAAGCAAAACTTACTCTAAACAACATATCAAATTGAAAATAAGTAATAACTTAATTACAAAGACCAGTGCTGAAAGATAAAGACAATTGTTGAAAAGTAAATGTTTTGAATGTGCTCTTGGTTTGTTTTATTTATTATGGGTGAGTTGCTTAAAGTGGGTTTGATTCTTGGTTTGGGCCACTTAGAATTTATCCTCTTAAAATGAGCGTAGAGAAACAGTACCAAGTGTCCAACAATGAGAGACGTAATCTGCGTAAGGCATCCCTCTGACTCCGTAGTATGTTCAATGCAACCTCTCACCTCTTAAAGATAAACTTCGAATGGATTGCCCTATTAAGCTAGCTACTCGAGATCCCCTTTCTGATTTGCGACCAACGATCAGGGCAAGCCTGCAATGGTCACCGGAGCATAATAGGGAACCTAAGTCCTAGTTCGTTACTCTTTAAGCAAAGATAAAAAAATTAATCTAATCTAATCTAAGAAATGAAATTAAGTTAATCTAGTGAAGTGAGTGAGAAAAGTGACTAATTTGAACTAAGAAATTGAAAGGTACCGAGTGAGTTTGTGATCCAACGTTGAATTGGAACCAACAAACAGTAAATTTTAAGCCTTATTAATCTAACTCGAGCGGACACGAGCCGGATCTCCCTAGTTCAAGTGAATCTAGAGCAAATAGGACAGAATACAAGACTCATTTCCTAGATCTAGTTACAGATCGAGTACTTAGATATCATACCTTTCAAATCGCGGATCCTTTCTCCTTGATGTTGTTCCAAGCTTTATGGTCTTCAGATCTCAGCTGCAAAACCTGTCAAGACAATATGGAAACAATACAAGCAGTACAATATATCTAAACAATAACTTATCTAAGTAAACGGTTAAGGAAGTAAACTACAAATAATAATCAACACGATAACATTTGTGGAAAGAGTTTGTATTACTGTATTAAAAATGGGAATACATAGAAAGGAGAAGAACACAACCAAAGCCTTAACGTTGCATCCTCTATCCAACACGTCCAAGCCAAAACTCCAAGATTGTACAAGCTTCCCAAGATGATAAGGGATCACCAATGTGGATCCTACCAGCATACGGATACTATAGACCTTCCTCCCCTTGGAGTAGAGAGGAGCTTCACTTATATAGGGCTAAAGAGATAGGGTAGGTTGAGGATTAGGGGGAGATGGTTAAGGGATCCTCCCATTAAGTTAGGATCCGAAATGCCACCTCATCTAGAGTCTAGGGATAGGTCTCCACCTCAACAAACTTCTAGAAAGACCTCGAGACTCCCCAAAATAGCCTTTAACCAACCTCGTCGCACCCTGGTAGAGGACACAGAGCAACAGAGGGGGTCTGTCGCAGTTTGCCTGAGGACAACCTGCGACAGTGTCTCACCCTAGCTGACCAAGAACTGCGACAGAGGGGGTCTGTCTCACCCTATAGGAAGACAAAGTGCGACAGCCTACTCAAAGAGGTCAACTAGGCAGGGAAATCTCTCAGTTGGATGTGTTTTAGCCCAGAATGAGTTTAGGTGTCAGAGCAAAGAGTTTACACAATGATCAAGATGACGACATTATCACAACGGTCATGATGACAACACTTGCAACTGTCATGGTGACGACACTAGGTCATGATGACGACACTTGCAACACTTGCGACACTTGCACAAGGGTGACGACATTTTGGTGTAACAGGGCATGTCATGAGTCAAGCACCGTCACTTAACAATTGACTCCTCCATCTAGGCCAACTTCTAGCAAAGTCAAGGGGGTTGGTCCATAAAAAATAACAAAGGATGAGTAAGCTAAGTTACAAAAAATAAATCTATGAGTTTATTGAATTTAAAACAAAAGCAGCACAAAAGCAAAACTTACTCTAAACAACATATCAGATTGAAAAGAATTAATAACTTAATTACAAAGACCAGTGCTGAAAGATAAAGACAGTTGTTGAAAAGTAAATGTTTTGAATGTGCTTTTGGTTTGTTTTATTTATTATGGGTGAGTTGCTTGTTGCCAACTAAGTTGTACTTGGTTGGATTATCAAGCGAGCGGGCAAAGTTGAACATTTCAGTGTTCATTTTTCAATGATTTGATGTCCAGCAGGCCTTTTCAAGGGCCACCTTTTTTTTTTCCACGTGTCCATGGCCCTGCGGGGTTTGTAATAAAATGTACTAGCATGGTGTTTTGTAAAGGACTTGGTTCCCTAGGACTTTTAGGCTAAGTCAGGTATTCCAAGGAGTTTTTTCACCTATGAATTATGTCTTGCGTTATTGCATAACATAATTCTTGGGTTTTTCTTCTGCTCCTCCAAAGCTGGAATGCCTGGGGAGGCTAACGGGCCTTAGGGGATTGTTAAAGTCCATGGGTCAATGTATATGAACATGCTAGACATTGTTTTTGAATCGTATGGAGACGCGCTAAGTACCCCTAGGTAGTTTTTTAATTTTCGGCAAAGTTTATTTTTTCCGTAAATTAAGCCATTTTTTAATGGTTCAATTAAAAAATTTGTAATTGGCCTAGAGGTGGCATCTGGGAGTCGTTTTTGCCTTAGGGGTGCTCGTTTTCCAACTCAAAGCACCCCCTTAACCACTAGACCCACTTTTCCTAATGTTTGGGTGATTATGTTTCCACAAAAAACCCAAAAAAGTCATAAAAAAGAGAAAAATGACTTAAAAAAATATTTAATTTTTGGGAGTTATTGAAAGTCTGATTTCGACCAGCATGTTTCTAGGAGTGTTTTTAGCTGTCCCTCTTGTCATATGGGCAGCCCATTCCATGGGTTTAACTCCCCACTAGTGACTTGGGTGCATTTCCTTCAAAGGGGGCGCATTTCCCTATTTAGAGGCCCACATTTTGGGCTGTTATGGCAGCTTGTATGGTGCTGCAGTATGGGCACGCTTTGAGCTGATTTATGGCAGCATATTAAGGGGAATGGGGCAGCCCCATTCACTCCTCGATTTGTGCCATCCATTCCCCCCACTCTTCTTCACTTGGTGCGACCTCCTTTGCTCATTCACTCTATAAATTGGAGAGCTCTTCTTCATTGTTGAGGGAGTTGGAGGTGGGAGCAAGGAACCTATGATTGTAACACTTTTTCATTTTGATTAATAAAAGGCTTTGGAGGTCACTTATGGTGTTGGGCTGTGTGAGTGGATGAATGTCTTGTTTCAAATGAGGTAACTTGTATTGATGCATTTTGTTTTTCCAAGATCAAGTATAGCTTTGGGAAAGATCAATATTGGTTTATGAGGAAAGTTGAGTAGTTTAATTGTTGCTTAGTCTTTCATATTGCGCTTTAGTAGAGATCAGATTTAAATATATCATTTGTTTATGAGTATTTTCTTCAAATTTCTACTATGTGTTTTATCTACATATGATCTTTTTATTGCAAGTTGTGGTGTTTTTACAGGTTGTCTCAGGCAAGATAGGTTGGAGAACTTGTTTGTGTCTTCTATTTATCTAATCTTTTATGCAGATACAGTCCCTTAGCTCACCACCGAAAAGGATCTCCAAAGTTTCGGTTTCATTCAACAAAAAATTGCTCCATCTCTCTCTCCCTTTTATTTCAAAAAAAGTTTGTTTTGGTTACTGGTTACATAAGAAAAGTATTTTTTGATTTATATACTGAGTTGCATATCTTGAATAGATCAGGAGTTACTTTAGGAAAAGTCTAGTCTAGTTGTTTATTAAAATTTATATCTTTGACTGACTAGATCTCTCTCATTTGGCATCATACTCTTTTCAAATTTGCAAAAAATTGATAAATTTTCAGAGTTTTGTTGAGTAATGTCAGTTCTGATTTTAAAGTACATCTAGCTATTAATAGAACTTATAATTTGCAGCCCTTAAAGGATTGCAAAGATCCCAAGTAAACAAGCCCCATCGCTTGTCTTACTTGGTTAAATTTCGTCATTTTAACTAGTTTAAACACTTAGTTTTTTCTGGGTTTTTTAAGAGGTGTTCCAAAGACACTCTTAAAGTGTTTTTGGGCATCTTATACTGACGTTTGCTTGCTGGTTTGCAGCAAAAGACGAACAGGTAGGAGTAGGTGCTGCCGAAATTTCAAAAATCCAGGCAATCCGGAGGACCAGTATTAAATTTTCAAAAAACAGATACTTTTTCTCTCCCATTTTGTAAGCCACTAAGTCAGTAAAAAACTGGGGCATTTCTATTGCGTTGTAACTAAAGCATTAAACGAGAGCAAGTGGGCTAACCAAGCGCCCACACCCCATCCACCCAGGGGGGAAAACTATGTCGACTCAATTTTCGTGGTTTGCATTATTTTAATTTAAATTTAATTTTCCGCATTAAATAAAACTTACTAGGAGTTAAAATTTACCTTGTTGGTCCGTTCCACTGGCGGGCCACAAGTTCACTCAGGACATAGATTTTATCATTTTTTTTACAAATTTTAACGCCCCCTTGCTTTCCCAAGGTAGGGTTTCAGAACAAGGGCTTGCCCGAGTACTGGCCTGAAAAGAGACTCTTGGGTTTTAAAAGATAAAATTTTGGTTCATAAAAAGAAAATTCTAAAAATTTCCAAGGTCTTCTCCCGTATGCTCTGTGGCCAACTTGCAGCTCAGTCTGATCAGGTTGGTACGCATCAGAAAGGGGGAGATGACTAGTAATAGGATCTAACACCACCCCAATAAAAAAAACCCTTTTGTGAAAATCCGGCACAACGCGAGTATTTTGTTTTCGTGGGGAAATTTTTCAGAAGGCTTGGGACAAAACTGAGTAGTGACCTCTTGGAAACCGTTAGGCTTGCCCTCGTTGGTACAACATCTGAACACCTCCGTGAGACTCCGATTCATCCCAAGTCTGAGAGGGAAGCCACAAATCAAAATTTCGGACATGTTCCACGTACCTTTGCGTATATTGGGAACCCACCAGCCATAATAAAAAGATCACTTTCACATTAATTTTAAAATAAACCAAGACCACTTGCACAACATTTACTTTTCATGCATCTATTTCGACTCCATTCAGGCATTGGTCTATATTGTTATATTTTATGCTATCGATGAATGTTGTTTATGATGATAATGTTAAATATTTGCAAATGAAATGTTGATGAATGATGCTTTGCTTTATATGTATAAATATATGCTGCATTGTCTTGGTTTAGCAAAAAACAATCTAACTCCTAGATTAGATGTTTTATTTTTTATAGATTAGACACCATAGTTTGTTTTCTTTTTAGGGTCCACCCCCCTTGGCTTCGCTAGGAAAGCCTAGATGGAGGAGTCGAGTCTTAGGTGACAGCACTTGACTCTGACTTGCCCCCAAGGCCACACCAGCAGCTTGAAGACTTCTGCTGCGTTTTCCCAGGTGTGGAACCAAGCGGCAACATTTTGGCGCCGTTGCCGAGGATAAGTCTTTCTATTCCCGGAATACGACTTTTGAGTTTTCCTTTTTGTTTTTGCTTTCTTTGATGTATGTAGTGAATTTTTTAAATTGACTAAGAACATCTGGCGACTCCACTGTCAACAAATTTACCAAGGCGTTTTTTCAAGAAGGAATCCTCAAAGCTTGCTTCAATTCTTTCCTGAGCCTGAAAAGGTTTACCATAGAAGGAAAAGTAAGCTATCTTCTCGAAAAACCCTTGAGGAACTTGGTTCTCAGTCAATTTTTGATATTCACCTTTTATTTCCAGAAAATAATTTGAATAATCCTCCTATTGAAATCGTTGATTTTGGTCCTTATGATTTTACTGCTATAGTTGGTTATCCTCATGATATTCCTGATAAAGCTATTGATAAGTTGCCATCTTTTCAAGGAAACAATGCTATTAGTGCTAATTCCCATATAACTCGTTTTTGCCATTGTTTTGACAAGTGGTGTTTCAATGCCAAGCATGAAGATGTAAAAATGAAGTTATTTGCTTTATCTTTGGAAGATGATGCTTATGAATGGTTCAACAAGTTGGAAGCTGACAAGTATAAAACCTATAAAGAAATTCAAACTGCTTTCCTTGCCAAGTGGGAGGACATCAAAGAGGACCACTACCTTCTAGCTGCCTTGACCAATACTAAGAAGAATGAAAATGAGACAATGGAAGAACTTAACAAAAAATTCAATGAAATTGTGGCAAGACTTCATGCTGATATCAAGCCACCTGATAATTCCATCCTCATTTACTACATGGAGGCTTTTGATGGAGAATTGAAATATCAATTAAATGATAAAGAGCCTACCGATCTAAAGAGGGCCATGGAATTGGCTAAGAAAATTGATAAGAATATGCTAAATTGTGGCAAGTCTCATCTTCCTGGTTTCACAAGGGCAAATGTTCCTATGAAGCAGAGTGAGAGTAAAGAAAAGACCATTAATGCTGAGATTAAGGATCCTTCAAAGGAACCTTTGAAAGAAATTGCTCAACTTTTGAAAGAAGTTGTTTCAAATCAAGCCTCCTACATGACTGCCATACAGAACAGGTTGATCTCCATTGAAAGATCTCAAAACAACCAAGTCTCTAGCCAGTATGTGCCTAAACCTCAGTATGCTCCTAGGCCTCAATTCCAGAGAAAAGCACCTTTTCAAGATCAAAGGACCCCAAATCCTTTGGAAACTGCAAATGTTGTTTCAGAAGAAATTCCTCCTTTTTGTAGAGCTTGTGACAATTTCCATGAAGAGTCTACGTGTGCTGTGTTTAAATGGTCAATTGAACAAAATCCATCAGAAGCCAATAGCAGTGTGAGATTAGCAAGCAAGCCTGAGAACCAGCCTGAGTATATCAACGTTGTGGGCCAAACTCACCCTGTCTCCAAAGAAACTTGGGAACAAGCTAGACATTATAGTCAAGACTTGAAAGACAAAGCTACCCATAGATTTGGTGAGATGCCTCCACCAGAGAAAATTCTTGAAATGTCAAAGCTCAAAGGTTTAACATATCAGAGAAAGGACAATATTGGAACATCAAACTCGAATCAGAATATTCCTAAGGTAACACCTTCTCCCAACTCTGAAAATCTTCATGTTGATTTGGCTCAATGGTTATCTTGTGCAAAGATTCATGTTCTTGTTACTGACCTTATCAAAATTCCAAGCTTAAAAGACGATCTTATGAAGGTAATAGATCATCCTCAACAAGAAAAATCTAAGGCTCCAATTGACTCAGAGAAAGTAAATCCTAGCAAAACTAGAGAAGAGCCTAAGCTTCAAAAGATAGTCAATCATAAAGATGATCCCGTTATTTTGCATAGCTTGGATCCTCAAAAAGAAGATCACCCTCCCTTCTACATCTCCTTGCTTGTCAATGATATGCTTGTGCACAACTGCATGTTGGATTCTAGGGCTTCTTCAAACGTTATGACCAAAAAGGTTATGGATCAATTGGGCTTAAAAACAACTAGACCCTATCACAATGTGTGTGCCATGGATTCAAGGGAGGTTGATACTATTGGTATCATTATAAATCTACCTGTTAGGTTGGCCAAGTACCCCCATGTCCATTTAACCATGGATGTCTGAGTAATTGATATGCCGGACAATTGGGGAATGCTTTTATCAAGAAAGTGGGCTGCATCTTTAGGGGGTGACATAAGGATGGATTGGTCATATGCTACTATTCCTGCATCAGAACATACAATGGTTAAGTTATATAATGAACAAGCTAGAAAGCTCCATGTTGAAAACCACAGAATCTGGCTAATGAGTTTGTGCATGAAACAAACAACTTTGGAAACTATGCTATCTTATCAAATTTCATAGCACCTTTTAAGGAAGTATCTAAAGATGAAAAGAAAGATGAGGTATAGAGGATGAGTTTTGATGGGCCATCTTCGAGATATGGAAAAGGAGTTGGAATTGTCATAACTTCTCCCTCTAAGCAAACTTTCAAATTTGCTTTCAAACTTGAGTTTGATGCATCAAATAATGTGGCTGAATATGAGGCACTTTTGCAAGGGTTAGAAATCGCCAAAGACATGGGGATTAAAATTTTATCTATTAAAGGTGATTCTGACTTAGTGGTTGCCCAGGTTAAAAACATATTTGCTTGCAAAAGTCGAAGGTTGAAACAATATAGGAATGTTGTCTGGGACACTATGGAATGGTTTGATGCTTTAAATATCATGGCAATTCCTAGAGAAGAAAACACTGAGGCAGATCAACTAGCTGTGGCAGCTTCTACACTTCAACCAACTGAGGAATTATTAAAGGGTAATGGGAAATTTGAAATCAACTTTAGACCTTTAATCCCTGACAATATAAATCATTGGCAAGTGTTTGATAGTGACAAGCAAATTCTCAACTTCATTCATAATCTTCAAGAGTTTTATGATTGTCAAATCACCTATCAGGAAGAAGGCAAAGAGTATCCAGAGGAAGAGGATCAACCAAGGAACAAAATTCCCAAAGGCATCACCCGGCTAGAGCAACTTTTTGATAGACAAGATGGCCATAAAAGGAAAAATAATTCAATAAAACCAGGGGAGTTTATTGAAATAAACATAGGAACTGAAAAGGAACCAAAAATGATAAAAATTGGAAACAAGATATCTGAAAAAGAAAGAAAAGCCTTGATTGATTTGATTTATGAATATAGGGATGTATTTGCTTTTAACTATGATGAACTTAAAGCATATCGGGAGGATATTTTTCAACATACAATCCCTTTCAAACCAGGTATTAAGCCTTTTCGCCGAAAACTAAGGCGAATAAATCCCAAGTTGGCCCCCATGGTTTACAAAGAACTTCAAAAGATGTTGGCAGCAGGCATCATTGCTCCAACAAGACATTCCACATGGTGTTCTAACTTGGTTGTTGTTAGAAAAAAGAATGGGGATATCAAATTGTGTATTGACTTCAGAAACTTGAACTTGACATGCCTAAAAGACAACTATCCTTTGCCAAACATGGACACTTTGCTTCAGAAAATAACTGGGTCTGGTATGATGTCTTTACTTGATGGGTTCTCTGGATATAACCAGGTGTTAGTAAGCAAAGAAGATCAGCATAAAACTACTTTTACTACACCTTGGGGTACCTTCATGTACCTTAGAATGCCTTTTGGTCTTACGAATGCTGGTGCTACCTTTCAACGTGCTATGGATGTTGATTTCAATGGGTTGATTGGTAAAATAATTGAAATATATCAAGATGATCTAACAGTATATTCTAAGGAAAGATCAGATCATGTTGGTCATCTTAGAAAGATTTTTGAGAGATGCAGAAAGTATGGCATATCTTTAAATACAACTAAATTTGTGCTTTATGTTGATGAGGGCAAACTATCGGGGCATATTATCACTAAGGATGGTGTGAAGGTTGATCCTGAAAGAGTTGAGGCCATTAAAAGGGTTCCTATCCCTACCAATGTCAAAGCTCTCCAATCCTTCAATGGCCAAATTAATTTCATTAGAAAATTTATTCCGAATTTAGCTGAGCTAATGAAGCCTTTACAACTCTTACTTAAAAAAGATGCTAAGTTTCAATGGAGTAAGCAAGGAAGAGAAGCTTTTGTAGGTATCAAGGATGCCATATCTAGAGCCCCTGTGTTGATAAGCCCTGATTATTCAAAAGAATTCCAAGTCTTTTCCTTTGCTTCTGAACATACTATTGCTGGAGTTTTACTTTAGAAAAATGACCAAGGCCAAGAACAACCCATAGCATTCTTCAGTAAAGCTTTACAAAATTCTAAACTTAAGTATACTATAATGGAGAAGCAAAGGAGATGCCTTCAATAAA
This sequence comes from Larix kaempferi, assembly GCA_027924585.1. Taxonomy (NCBI): domain Eukaryota; kingdom Viridiplantae; phylum Streptophyta; class Pinopsida; order Pinales; family Pinaceae; genus Larix; species Larix kaempferi. The sequence continues at coordinate 18,265,698 of BSBM01000668.1, read as the reverse complement.
ATGCCCGCACACCCTCATGGAGATGCCCGCAAGGGGCCATTTAGACCGTCAACAAATGCCCGCAAGGGGGCCTTCCAAATGCCCGCACAAACTCCTTTTAGGATGCCCGCAGCACTAACTTCTTCAATAAAAATGCCCGCAGAATGCTTTCCTTCATGCCATGTTGTCTTCATCCTTTGCCACGTCATCCTTTGCCATGTCCTCCATCCAGTCATCACCATTGGCCACCAAGTCATCTTTTCCATGTCTTCATACTATGTGTGTTCCCCATGTCATCCATTTCAAGCTGCTTGCCACACACTTGCCATGTCTTGACTTCTTGCCATGTCATCTTGTCTTTTGTCTTGTCAAGTCTGTGCCATGTCCTTGTTCTTGTCAATCAAGCTTTGTCATGAATGTGTGGTATGTTCTTTGTCCATAATGCAGCTTGATCTTCATTGTCCTTTGCCTTGATAACCTCTGCCACTTGTCATGCTATCAGTGGTTGTCCACTTGCCATGCTTGTCTCCATGTTCTTCACACTTCAACTTGACCTTGCCATGTCACCAATTCAACCTTTGTCATTAATGTATTGTCATCAATGACAATCATATTCATCGGTATGAACATGCAAAAAAAGAGAAAAATGGGACAAAAACAGCCTGATGGACTTCTGAACTATGATAATGAACAAGTAACTTGTTCAATCTCTGGCGGCTCAACTGCAAGTCCACTCAAGTGCACCTTGGTGGTAACACCACCAACTCTGAATCTGAAGCTATCACCTTCTTCAAATTCGTGATCATGGGTGTCCATAGGTTTCCAGTCCTCCATCCGAATTCTCTACAGAATCTCAACTGCATCCTTACCCTGCCCATGAAAAATCTCCCCCTGTGTCTGCCAAACCTCCAAACCCAAGAAGTAATGCATCATGTTGATGTCCTTCATCTCGAACCCAGCTGCCATATCTGCTTTGCACCCTGCAATAAGCATCTTTGAACCTGTAAGAAACAGGTCATTTACATACAACACCAAAATAAGCAGATCAACCTCAACTAATATGTAATATAAGTTGGCATATGCTTCACTTTTCGTGAAGCCCATGCTCTGCAAGTATCCATCGATCCTGGAATACCATGCTCTCGGTGCCTGCTTGAGTCCATACAAGGCTTTCTTAAGCCTGCAAACATGGGACTCCTTCCCATTTACCTCAAAGCTCTGAGGTTGCTCTATGTACACTTCCTCCTCCATGATCCCATTAACAAAAGTTGTCTTCACATCCATGTAATGTATCTTCCAAGTTCCATCCCATAACTGAAACTAAAGACATAACTACTCTAATGGAAGTGTACCTGACGACTGGAGCAAAAGTCTCCTCATAGTCTACTCCCTCTTTCTAGGAGAACCCTCTCGCCACGAACGCCACCTTCAACTTGTCTATGTTGCCATCTGTTGCATGCTTGATCTTGTAGAGCCATCTAGAAGTCTCTACTGACTTTCCCTCTAGCCTAGGCACAATGTCCCGAACATCATTCTTCATGATGGAGGTGTACTTCTCCACCATGGCATCCCGCCATACCTACTGGTCTACTGCCTCCTAAAAACTGGAAGGCTCTAAATCTATGATGTTGCTCATCAATGCCATGTAGTTAGGAAACTTCTTCGAAGGCCTAATCTCCCTAAATGTGCTCCTAGGAACCTCAACGTACTCCTGAGCATCTCTCAATGTTTGTGTGTACCATCAAGGTCTACTAACAGAATTGGTAGGAGTTGGTGGCTCCTCTAGATTTGAAGGCTACTGCCCCGAACTGGAATTCATCGATGACTCTAGTTCAACCTTCAGAGCTTCTTGCTCCTCATCCTCCATCACTAGAATAGGCTCATGAGACTTACTGGATGCAAAGCCTTCCTCGAGCTTCACATCCCTGCTTACCATTATCTTCCTCAACTCTGGAACATAGACCTTGTAGGCCTTTGAAGTCTCATTGTAGCGAACAAACAAACCCTTCTTGCTAGAGGGTTCCAACTTGGTCCTCTTCTCCACTAGTATATGGATGTAAATTGTTGTGTTGCATGCTTCTACCCATGGAAAAATCGAAAAATCTGGTCAACATATCATGGCCTTAGCAAGCCCTATGATGGATCGGTTCTTCCGCTCTACAACCCTGTTATGCTATGTGTTGTACAAGATAGTGAACACCCTCTTGATTCTTGCATCCTTGCATAAATCATCGAAATCATTGGAGGTATACTCACCCCCATTGTCTGTGTTGTTGTAATTGTAACTTCGGAAGATATTCCCTTGTATTTTATATTGTTATTATTATTGTATTTTATTTGTACCTCCGACGGAGATTTTTTCCCTCTGGTCGAAAATGTCATTATTACATTTGGTCATGTAAAGTCATTGAGGTAAATCCTCCATTGTAAGTCGGGGCAATAGATCCCCCTAGAGTCAATTGTATTAGGGTTATTGAGTCTCCTAGAGAAGTCGGCCCAATCAGGTTTAGCTGGGGCCGACCTAGCTAGTGAAAAGGTCAAGTGAAAGTAAAGTATAAATAGAGAGTTGAGCTCTCTCATTTAGACACAAACTCATTCACTCAAGTTTGCATTAGTGAGAGAGAGAAGACAAGTTTGCATAGGAGAAAAGAGAGAGAGCTACATAAGACTATCTTGTTTTGGGGTTTTGCATTTTGTGATATTGTATTGGTGACGATTCTATCTCTGAGGAAGTTGTGGGGTTTTCTCCTTTATGGTTTCCCCGAGGAAAATCTTTGTGTCTCTTGTGTTATGTTGTGCATGTTATTCTTTCAGTTAAGATCCTAGATAATATTGATTAAAAGTAGAAAATCTAACATGGTATCAGAGCCAACTTGAAAAGAAGACATTGTGCAGCTGCGGGAAGCTAGGGCTTCTAAGTTTGGGGTCTTCTCTCCACAGATCATCAAGAAATGGAGGCTAGGCTAACTTGCCCTGGGAGGGCGCATCTTTCTGTCGAAGCAGAATCTGATTCCGAAAATTTTCATTTTTGGCCCGTCACTACTATCGGAGGAAAACTAGGGCATCATCTATTTTGAGATTTTGTTCACGGATTTGGAGAAGTGAGTACATTCGAGAACTTGCCTTGAGGAGGCGCATCTTCCTGTCCAATCAGAAGTTCCAAATTCCAAGTTTGGAAAATTAGGGTTTCTCTGACAAACCCTAGGGTAGCCAGCTCCAGAACCAGTTTGGGCATCTAAAAGTGGTAAGACCTAAAAGCTTTGATATTTCCATTTGAGGTATTCATTCAATATGTCTCACCACACCAAGCTTGATAACAGGTACATTAGCAGTATAGGCATCAGTATGGAGCAGAGGATGAGATGCACTCTACTCAGTGGCATGAGCCCAGTGGTGGCTGCATGCGAAACTTCCGGGGTGATTTGACCTTTGCATGCATGAGTTGCATGCCCTGTCAGCGATCATTGGATGCATGCAAAAGTGACTTTTACATGCACCGAGAATTAGGGTTTTGGTAAACCTAATTCATCGGTGAGATTATTTATAGAGGCAGGGGGTCCCCGGATGGGGTTGCTCAGTTGTATTATCAAAGAGTGATAGTGCTGGAGAGAGGAGGGCACAGTTGGGTATGCAGGATGACTTTCTGAGAGAGAGAGGAGTTACTGCAAGAGCTAGGAAAGTCAGATCTAAGTTGGATCAGTAACCTTCAGCTCCAGAGTCACTAGGCACCTAGGACTGTGGACTGCGATAGACCATCAGATAGCATTCTTCTCAGTTTAGAGGAGGACATGGTCACTTGGAGGAGGGGGCATTTCCCAAGGAGGGAGAAGCTCATTTGGAGCCAGATCGACCGATTCAGAGTCTGAGACTTCAAGGATAGCCTTGCCTTAGCATTCGAGGAAGGTTAGGTACGATCAGAGCTCAGATCTGCTGAGATCCGGTCCGGTACGAGCATCAGAGATCCAGAGGGGAGGGCACACTTCTCCATGCAGTGGAGGTCGCATTCTTCAGAGGCAGTCTTCAGAGAGAGCAGATCAGAGCAGTAATATACAGAGAGGCAAATCTGTCAGAGGCACCTATAGAGATACTCAGATCCAGTTTGTCGATTAGGGATTACTCTTCCAGTGCATGCATCAGCTGATGCATGCAGATCTAGAGTCTGTCTGGTTCAGAGATTGAGTTACTTCTGAGGTAATCCTGTATTGTACTTGTCTATATTTATATATGATCTGGGCTCAAGAGAGAAGATAGCCCCACAGATTGATGGTTTTCCCCATTTGGGATTTCCAAGGTATATTCAATGTTTATGTCTGATTGCATGTATTTTCAGTTTTGGTAAAGACATCTAGTTGTTGAGTTTATATCTTTATGAGCATGTATTGATATCGAGACTCAAACCGCTTGAGGTCTCAAGGTGATTCAGAGAGAGTAGTGATCTCTGAATCAAAGATTTACATGGTATCAGAGCCCTGGTAAGGGTCAGGAAGGGCAATCACACAAAGATCAGTGACGATAGAGACTAGATCTACCAGATCTGAGGTTATAGAGGTCAGATCTGTCAGATCTGTGGTATTGGAGACTAGATCTAAGATAGATCTAGTAGATCAGTGAAGATAGAGACCAGATCTACCAGATCTGAAGAGCACAGCTCATATTTGAGGTTGTAGAGGTCAGATCTATCAGATCTATGAGTTTGGAGGTGAGATCTGAGATAGATCTTTCAGATCTTGCATGAGCAGAGTCTAGATCTGTGGCAAATATATCAGATCTAAAGCATAATGTTCAGATCTGTTGCGGCAGAAAAAACTAGGACGGGAGATCCATATTGAATAAGATATATATTATTGAATTGATAAGATAAAAGATGATGTCTTTTACAAGATAGACTTTCCCGTATTTATAATTGTTTAAAGGGTGTCTAATGCAACTCTTCATAAAGAGTTACACCATTTCACTAATTAATTATATTATTATATTATTCTTGTTTGTTGTTATTATTATTATTATTTATATATATATATGTTGATGTTTATTTTATTATTATTTTATTCATAACATTGCCTCTCTCTTAGAAAGGCTTTGTCCTCAAAGCCTTATAACGTTGTCGCACCTGTTCCTTATGACGTCGTAGCTGACGAAACATGTCGGTACGAACTTCTAAGTGTAGAACATAACTTCCGATATGTTGACGGATCAATCCAACCAAAATTGATTTGTTGCCGACTGTTGGGATTCTCTATTGATCTGTTGTAAGGTGCTTTGAGCACATTAGTACCATTATCTTTTAACAATTCCCACTTTTTAGGATACTGGTTTATATGGTTGGGGTGTCGATAGGGAGTTATTGTTGTTTGTTTTTTTTACAAGATTGTCTTCTTTCTGAACTGTGACGAGGACTGAATTTGTATTTGCTTCTTTTTTCTCAACGTAGATTTTTGAGTCCAAGGGCTTTGATGTCCTCTTCTGAGTTTGCTCCAACTTATTATCTAACGAGTCTTTTTCTTTTTTAAGATTTCGAATCATTTCTTCTTGCGCTTTCTTATCATCTTTAAGCTTCTGAATTTGATCCATTAGATCTTGTTTGTGCTTCTTGAGGTGACCATTTTCGTCAATGTTTTCTAATAGTTTTTTCTGAAGATCTCGATTCTCCTCTTCGAGCTTTTGATTCTGTTGTGCTTTATCCTTCGTCTTTTTTATTTGAAGAAGTAATTTATGATTATGATCTCTTCTTCTTTATCTGTGACAATTTTGTCGAATTCTGACTGCATCTTTAGATCTGACTTCTGATTACCCTATGAAATCATCTTTGATATATCTTTGAAGTCTTTAGATGTTGGAGCTTCTAAATCTGACTTTATTGTAATATCTTTAAATGTGATTCTCTTTTGTTTATAGGAAAAAGTAAGAAATTTCTTTTCAACATTTAAAATGAAGGTCCCCAATGTTTTAATCCAAGGTAACCCCAAAACTATGTCACCACTAGAACTCCATAAGGAACTAACAGTGAATTGAGATATGACCATATAATCTCCAACATTCAATTCTAATCCACTTATTTCAAATTGCTTCCTGTCCCAAAAGTCGAGCCTTTCACTTATATTTGATTCAGGAATCACTAAATGGTTAGCAAATTCAGCACTAATATAATTATTTCTTTCACAAGGGGCAATAGAAATGGTGACATCCTTCCCTGCAAGTGTCCCTTTAACTTTAAATAGTATTGAGACAGTCATCCATGAGGTGTTAAGAAACCTTCCCTTGTTTTCGACATTAAAACCCATCTTCTTGAGTTTTCTTTGAAATTTATTCAATATCTCCTTTTTTATAATAAACAATATTCAATATGATTCTTCTTCTAATATTATTTTCCCCTTAATATATGTAAAATGGTGTAGATTGGGTGGTTGGGAGGAGTGGTTGTTACCTTCCCCACCTAGGTTCAAATCTCACTTTTGGTTTGTTGTTAGGGAATAAAACCAAACCCACTTCTCACAAAACCATGTGCACCTTAAAACCATGTGCGGTTTTACTTCTTACTTTTACTTTTTACTTCTACTCACTTCTAAACTTTACTTTTACTTTTTTCTCACTTCTTTTTTTTTATTTCTATATTCTATTTTCTTCCTTTTTACTTGTCTTTCTTTTCTTTATTTTATTTTATTTTACTTTTTCCTTTTTCTTTCTTTCTCTTTTTTTTCTTTTTTACTTCTTTGGGCCACGGGCCTGGTCTTGGACAAGGTCCTAGATTGGTGGCTACAAGCTTGGCTCTGATACCAAATGCAACAGAAAAACTAGGACGCGAGATCCATATTGAATAAGATATATATTATTGAATTGATAAGATAAAAGATGATGTCTTTTACAAGATAGACTTTCCCGTATTTATAATTGTTTAAAGGGTGTCTAATGCAACTCTTCATAAAGAGTTACACCATTTCACTAATTAATTATATTATTATATTATTCTTGTTTGTTATTATTATTATTTATATATATATATATATATGTTGATGTTTATTTTATTATTATTATTATTATTTATATGCTATATCCGTGTCCGGATATACTCAGTGATTATTCAAGCGAATAATCCTCCAATGGAAAATAACTCCATTTGATAAAATAATAATATATAATCGATAATGGATGATTAATAATTACAATGAGGCTCGCTTTTATAGGCTTGAGCGTGTATAGTGAAGGGTTACACCCTTTCACTTAATAATTAATAACTTTAATTAACATACATATAATATTCATAGCATTGCCACTCTCTTAGAAAGGCTTTGTCCTCAAAGCCTTATAATTTTGTCGCATTGTTCTTTGCATGTCGTGGCCGCCGAAACATGTCGATACGAACTGCTAAGTGTAGAGCATAACTTCCGATACGTCGACGGATCAATCCATCCCAAATTGATTTGATGTGGACTGATGGGATTCCCTACTGATGTGTCGTCAGGAGATTTGATCACATTAGTACCATTATCTTTCGACATTTCCCACTTTTTCAAATATCGGTTTTTATGGTTGGGGTGTCGATAAGGAACTTTCACGATGTCATTTTCGTTTACGAATGTCGCCTTTAGAGCATTGATCTGAGTTGGAAGTTGTATTTTCGTCTCTTGAGGATTTAAGTTTTTGTTCTGTATCTTTTCCAACTTGTTTTCTAACTGTCTATTATCATTTTGAAACTTCTTAATCAATTCGACTTGCGATTTTCTGTCATCTTCAAATGTCTTAAGTTGTTCATTAAGATCTTCATTATGACTTCTGATACAACTATTTTCTTCCTGTTTGTCTAGAAGTTTCCCTTCAATGTCGTCCATAGATTGTTCTATCTTTCGACTATTTTTCAACTTCTTAATTTTTGTGACTAGTATCTTGTTATGAATTCTTAGTCTAAAAATTTCTTCAGCATTGTTAGATAATGCTTTATTACTCTTCGCGATCTCTGACTTATGTGTCTTTTTAGAGTCGTCATTTTGTTGTTGAAGAACTTTTATCTGTTGTCGACACTGGCCGACCTCTGATTCTTGACTTTCTAATTTATGTCGTAACTGCATTAGTTCTTCATCTTTGTCGCTAACGATTTTGTTCAAACGTATTATTTCTGCTTCGTAATTATTTATTTCCTTCTTTATATCTTGATTTTTCAATCTCTGATTGAAATCACTTTCATATTTTAATTCCTTGATTTGCGCACATAATTTTTCTATGTGATTTTTCTGGTTGGACATTGTTTGTTCTTTGAACCGTTCTTGTATCTTATATAGTTCAATCTTTATTTCTGATTGTGTGTTAATGTCTCGTAATTCTTCATTGTCTTTTCGATAGCGCTTTAACTTGGCTTCTAATTTCTCTATTTCTAGTCGCAAACCGGCTTCCATGGTCTTGACTTCTTCGGTGATAGATTATCTTTCTTTGATTTCTTCAGCAATAGATAGTCTTCGACTTTTTTGACGTGGAAGTCTTTCTTTGACTTGACTTCTTGATGATAAGGGTCTTCTTCTGACTTGACGAATGTTCCTTTGGCAATGGTTTCGTCTTTTTTGATTCTATCCTTCAACGATAAGCAACAAAAAGGTGTAATAACCTTGAAGTGGTCTTCTTTTTTCTTTTTTTTAAAGAATTATTTTTCCTTTTGGTTAGACTTTTGTTTCCTTTCCTTTTAATAAGGTAATAATTGCAATAAATGCAATTCTCCTATAATGTGCACTTATTATTAATTTAATAATAGTAATAATGTAACAAATAATTATTATATTATTAAATATAATAATATAATATTAATTTGAATTGAAGATGGTAATATAAAGAGTTTGCGATTTTTTTTTTAAACTATAATAATAATTATTATTATTTTTAATAATAATTATTATTATTTTTAATAATAATTATTATTATTTTTAATAATAATAATAATATTATAGAAACTTGGACTGAATTAGGTTTTTAACCGTGGTATGGTATGGTGAGGAAGGCGATGTGGGTGCTGCGCACGGGATGGTGGAGGTGTGGCGTGTGCAGTGGTTACAGCAGGAAGGGAGTATGGAGGGATGGCGACGGAGATGCGGTGGTGGGCGTGAAGTGATGAACGGGGTTTGTAGCAGCGCAGGGAGGTAGATATTGGAGCTAGAGCACGAGGCTGGAAAGGGAGGCAGAGATGGCGCGCAGGGAGGAGGCGCAATGGATGAGGGAGTAGCAGTGGTGGCCGGTGGCACATTGAAGGGGAGCGGCGGCAGAGGTGGACGGGGGGGACGCGCAACAGGAGAGACGACAGGCGGGAGGGACGAGGAACAGGCTGGAGGGCGTGGGTATGGAAGAGATGTGGATTTGGGGAATGGCGCAGATTGGGGGGTGAAGAATGGGGGGGGCGCGGAATAGAGGGAGCAGCAGGCGTGGAGGAAGGGTGCAAGGGGAGCGCGCGAGGGAGGTTGGCGCGAGTGGGACAGCAGGTTGTGCAGGCAAGGAGGTCGGTGGAAGTGGAATAGGGGAGATTGCGTGGAGTTCAAAGGTGTGCGTGGGAGTAATACGGAGGTGGGAGGAAATGGGGAGCGGGTGGAGTGTGGCGCAGGAGGCAATGGGGCGTGGGGGAGAAATGAAGCGGGAAGGAGATTTTGTGGAGGTCGCGGCAATGATGGGGGCGTGGATCTGTCGTGGGACTGAGTGCCAGGGGTCAGAACTGTAATGTAATGGTGGACGCCACTGATGTGTGAGTGGAGGAAGGCCAAAGGCCAGGTTATGGTCAAGGACCAGCTGCTCAGAGAAACTCTGACAATTGTATACAATTGTATGGCCAGTAGCCGGAATCCAGAGGGCCGAGAGGCTCTGATACCAATGGTATATCCGTGTCCAGATATACTCAATGATTATTCAAGCGAATAATCCTCCAATGGAAAATAACTCCATTTGATAAATATAAATATATAATCGATAATGGATGATTAATAATTACAATGAGGCTCGCTTTTATAGGCTTGAGCATGTATAGTGAAGGGTTACACCCTTTCACTTAATAATTAATAACTTTAATTAACATACATATAATATTCATAGCATCTGTGGGAGCAGAGTCCAGATCTGAAGAGTAGAGTCCAGATCTGTGAGTTCAGAGGTTAGATCTGTGATCAAGAGAGATTCTTGTTTCACTGTGGGTTACAGTATTTAAATTTTACAGAGTGATAGCCACTAGCTTGAGAGTAGAGTACAAGTTGTTGGGAAAGCCTATATGTGGGTCCAGGGAGACCTTGGATACAGTTTCAGTATTAGTGACAAAGGGAGAGCATGATGCTTCTCTCAAGATGACATTGATAGAGGAGGAGCATAGATCTGCATATCAGAGTGCAGAAGATGCAGCCAGAAAGTCTTCCAGTTCAGAGGGAGTAGTTGCAGCAGCATATGATGTGTTTGATCCTGGTGGATGCTTCTCCAACAATACCTTCCTCGCTAAGAGGGAGTGTTTCTACATAGATGTGCATGAGATATGCATGTGCATGAGGTCTTGCATGATGCATGTGCATGAGATATGCATGTTGCAGATGCATGAGATATGCATGCACATGACGACTGAGAGATGGTTGATTGAGTATGAGTAGTTAGCAGCAACAGAGGAGGTTGATGAGTTTACTTCTCGGTTTGAGAAGGAGTTCTCATTAGCCTCAATTCAGTCAGGGCATGATAGTAGCCTCCTAGAGGCTCAGGTTGATCAAAGTTGGAGAGTGGGCTGCACTCTCAGTAGTCACATGACAGGAGTGCGAGATGCATTCATGATCTTAGAGCACACACCCTTGCAGTTGGCTCAAGATGTGCAGGGAGTTGATCACTTGGTTACTGAAGTGGGCAGAGTGAGATTTCTGCTTGACCTTGGGGAGCTCCTAGAGGTGTCAGGAGTTCTATTTGTTCCAGGACTAAGAGGGAGTATACTCTCAGTGGCAGCTTTGGCAACTGCTGGCTAATCAGTGGTGTTCCAACGGGATCAGATCTTCACCTATCCTAGAGGAGTAGACCCAGTATTGTTGGGTCACAGGATCAACAGTGAATACTTGGTTCACGAACAGCCTACTACAGGCACATCAAGATGGCTGAGTACATCTTCTTCAGATTCAGAGGAGGATGATGAGCAGGATGCTCATAGCAAAGATGAGACCAGGAGGAGTGAGTCTGGTCAGCAGATGGGTGGGCGAGATGCTCACCATTATGAGGAGGATCAAGGGAGTGATTCTGGAGTTCAGATGGATGAGCGAGATGCTCTTGATAGTGATGATTCTCAGGAGATTGAGCCCTTGGGCTCATATCAGATGAATGAGCATGCTGCTCATGCAGGTACCAGTCAGAGATGAAGCTGGTATGAGATGGTTGAGATGGACTTAGCTCAGGAGAGAGCTGAGTCAGCTCAGAGACAAAGGGAGTTGACTTACAGAGCTGAGTCAGCTCAAGGACATAGACAGATCACCTACAGAGCAGTGGATCCACTTGACAACAGTCTTAAGGACTAGTTACAGCAGTAGAGACTCGAAGGGAGTCTGAGTCAAAGTGCAGTGACAGAGTCAGCAGTGGTTGATCAGGTGGCTTCTCCTGAAGCCACACTTATGGAGATTGATCAGGGTTGTTCAGGTCAGAGAGCAACAATGACAGGCAGATCAATTAGATCAGTGTCAGCAGCAAGGGACTTGTTGGATCCAGGTATCAGTGGTAGGACTTCCCTCGTTAAGAGGGAGTGTTAGATTATGGTAAATTCAGGATGTCCTCCATGATTCAGATTCCTTGCATGGAGGTACATTAGCAGTATAGGCATCAGTATGGAGTAGAGGGTGAGATGCACTCTACTCAGTGGCATGAGCCCAGTGGTGGCTGCATGCGGAACTTCCGGGGTGATTTGACCTTTGCATGCATGAGTTTTGCCTGACCTGTTAGCGATCATTGGATGCATGCAAAAGTGACTTTTGCATGCACCGAGAATCAGGGTTTTGGTAAACCTAATTCATCGGTGAGATTATTTATAGAGGCAGGGGGTCCCCGGATGAGGTTGCTCAGTTGTATTATCAGAGTGATAGTGTTGGAGAGAGGAGGGCGCAGTTGTGCATGCAGGGCGACTTTCTGAGAGAGAGAGGAGCTACTGCAGGAGCTAGGAAGGTCCGATCTGAGCTGGATCAGTGACCTTCAGCTCTAGAGTCACTAGGCACCCAGGAATGTGGACTGAGATAGTCCATCAGAGAGCATTCTTCTCAGTTCAGAGGAGGAAGTGGTCACTTGGAGGAGGGCGCATTTCCCAAGGAGGGAGAAGGTCATTTGGAGCCAGATCGACCAATTCAGAGTCTAAGACTTCCAGGATAGCCTTGCCTCAGCATTCGAGGTAGGTTAGGGATGATCAGAGCTCAGATCTGCTGAGATCCGGTCCAGTACGAGCATCAGAAATCCAAAGGGGAGGGCGCACTTCTGCATGCAGTGGAGGTCGCATTCTTCAGAGGCAGTCTTCAGAGAGAGCAGATCAGAGCAGTGAGATACAAAGAGGCAGATCAATCAGAGGCACCTGTAGAGATACTCAAATCCGGTTTTCCAGTTAGGGCTTACTCTTCCAGTGCATGCATCAGCTGATGCATGCAGATCTAGAATCTGTCTGGTTCAGGGATTGAGTTACTTCTGAGGTAATCCTGTATTGTACTTGTCTATATTTATATATGCTCTGGGCTCGAGAGAGAAGATAGCCCCACAGATTGTTGGTTTTCCCCGTTTGGGGATTCCAGGTTATATTCAGTGTTTATGTGTGATTGCATGTATTTTCAGTTTTGGTAAAGAGATCTAATTGTTGAGTTTATATCTTTATGAGCATGTATTAATATCGAGACTCAAACCGCTTGAGGTCTCATGGTGATTCAAAGGGTGTAGTGATCTCTGAATCAAAGATTTACACTCCTCAACAAGAGAATGCCACTCCTATCAAGAGCAAGAGCCCAAATCCCACAATTCACCCCAGAGAAAGATGTCCTTCCTACTTAATCTACAGGATGGGAAATGGGGCAGTTCCACCACACAAGAATCTTGAACCCTCCAACTCCATATGGGACAACAATCTAGATCCCAACCAACTCTATTGCTCTCCTAGTACTAACAAAAAAAACCAGCAAACACCTTCTAGGTTGCCCATATGCTCTGAAAGAGATCAAAAGATGAGATGATATCCCATAGTTTGAATGCCCTTGGACTCTATTTGAACACTGTGTTGAAAGCACCCAATGTCAAAACAAGCTCTACCAAGGAGTTGAACCCTCAAGACACTGCACCACCCACGTGGTCGCTAGAATACTCCGCTAAGTGACAACATCAATCAAACCAAGCCCACTCTCATCCTTGGGCATGGTGCAAACATCCCATGAAACCAAGGGCAAGCCCCGATCTCCACGATACTTGGACCAAAAATAAGTTCTCAAAATTTGCTCAAGCTACTAGAACTAAGCCCTACTGGAAAACCAACAAGACACATAATAGACATGAGAAGCTTGAAGAATGTGACCAACAACAATCAGCTTGTCAACGAAAGGAAGATCCTTATAATGCTAGTTATGAAGCTTGCTTTGCAACCTTTGCAAAAACCACTCCCACATGGAGGCTAGTGACAAACCAACTCCAAAGGGAATCCCCAAATATTGTGCAATAACTCCCAACCCAATATTAGACCAAGCAACAGGGATCCAATCTAGAGCTGCATCCAAACCTACTAACCAAAAGTCAATTTTATGAGCAGTGATTACAGCACCCAGGGATGTCCTTTGGCCCCTTATTTATGTGTCTTGGAAGCAGATGCTTTGTGTTACTTCCTAGAGGGCTCTTTTAATAATTGTATTTCCCTTTTATAAATTTAAGGATTTATTCTTGTTAGTTTTTGGGGTTACTCTGAAAGTGTTTACACCATGTTTGGGGTGCTTCATGGGATTTGGGGTACATGGTGTATGCTTAACCCCAGATGATTTGAGATGGATTAGAGCCTAGGAGATGGCCTGTGATAGATTTGCACAATGGAGACAATTCGCTTAGTGATTGGTTGACCACAGTTATGTATTGGCTTGGTATTCTTCCCTAGCACGTTGGAGTTTTCTTGACAGCTTGGGGGACATCATTCATGATGGCCACATGGAAAAATTCTCTTGATTGGAGAATGCCCTACTTGGAAGGAGGAACATTGTGCATCCCAGAGGAGGGCATCAGACCCTAGATAACATGGGGTTGCTTGGATTCTTGTTTGGAGGTTTGGAGTTGGCTCGAGGATGCCTAGGTTGTGATTGTGATTTTGCAGGGGTAACTAACACTATGGAGTACATGGCTTATGGGGATTGGTGGAGTCTAGCGAGGCTTGTGACAAAGGGGTGTGGACAAACCTTGTGTATGACATCACCTTGGAGCATGAATGTGAATGTGTACTTTGGAGTGGAGCGCTTCACTTGTGTTGGCCTATATGAGTTTATTGCAGGTTGCTTGTAAAAGCTTGGGCACACATTGTATTGTTGGCCTCCCTTACCTCTCATATATATATAAAGGAGAGAGTCATCATATTATCATTGTATCTCATCTCTTTGTACTTGTCTTCTTGGAATGATTTGTTAGGGTTCACGACTTTGTGAGGAAACCCTTGGAGAAGCTATGGAATGGAAAGAGGACATCTTGGTTTGGAGTTTGCTCTTGTGATTGGGGTTTACTCAAATGGAGGAGACATTGGACATGATCATATCCATCTTCATTCTTGTGTAGAGATGTGACCTTGGAGAAAAGTGCACACTAATATTATCTCTTTCCCTCTTGGTCTTCATTTGTACTTGATCTCTCTATCTCTCTCTCTCAAATCACTAGGGTTTGTTTTCTTCTTGGAGTATCTCGGAAAATCTTGGAAGTCTAGGGTTGGGGTTTATCTTTTAGAGGTGTGAGATAGGATTGTGATAAAACCCTAGGTGTATTTGGTCAAGAAAAAGAAAAGTGGAGGACTCATTGAAGTGGTTCTTGCATGTTGCAACTCCTTGGTTGAGCTAGGGTTTTCATTGTTTTCCCTAGCTGGGGTTTTGGAGAGCTAGTGGTCTGTACTAGCCTTGAGAGAAGGCCATGGTATGTACATGAACTTCAGCTTGAGCATATTAATGAAGTTTTCAGCTATCCAAAACTTGTGCAATTTCCAAATTTGATTTTCAGCCACATATGTTCTTCACGTATTGTTATTTACAGCTATATATGTCTTGATGATTTGACATAAGTAAAAGAACATTTTTTCAAAAAACTTGAAATCATCATTGAATAATTTAAAGGTTGTTTTGTTGCTGCTATATCTGTTGTTTCACTGTTGTTATAACTGTTGTAAAAGAGAATTTTCAGATCTGGTTTCGTGTGATAAGTTACCCTTGAGGGCTGAAATTTATCTAGAGAGTTTGACATCTTTTCACTTTGGATTCCCTAAAAGATTGGGCTGTTAAAAAGTGAAATGTTGTTATCTTTCCGCTGTTGTTTTATATATTTCATAACAGCCCTAATGCTGAAAATCCACAGGGTTAAAATCTGGGAAACTTCTAGGATAGAGGTGAAATTTCTGTTTTGCATTAATTGCCATTTGTCCAGAAATTTCAACAATTTTTTTTCTTACAATAATAATCATTCTTGTTTGAGACAAAGATATCTTCCAATATACTAAAGATGCAATTTACCATTCACTTGTTTATGTGAGCTGTTTTATGTCAGGACATAACAACATGCTACAGTCATAACAACATGCTACGGTTAACTATAAAGGAAATTAAGATAATTTGTCTCAAATATGATCTCAATTTCATTATCATATCAGTCTATTTCAATAAATGCTCGGAAGAATCTTATTTAGGGATATTTACTTTGAAAGGAAGAAACAAATGCATGTAGCTTTAGATTTAATAACACACAAGTTTCTAACACCACCACAAAAAGGGATTGAGCAGAAAAGCTAAAACTAATATCGATCTCCCAAATATTAGGCAAATATATATAAGATTTGAGATAAATAAAAAGAATAATACAAGTCATGGAAATAAAAGTTAAAACCAACCTTAAATATTGGCTCAACTTCATCATAATATATCTTGCGTGCATGACCATGACCAGAGCAAGGGTTGAGAATGACGAGAAAAGATTTTCTCGGATTTAAAGCTATCCCTGTATCTGAAACTGAATCAACTGTACCACTTTTACTTCCTTTTATTCCAAAGAAAACCGGTACACAATTGATATAGCATCCTTGTTTTGCCAAAGCACTTTTCCATTCTGCTAACTTTTCTCCATTTCGGGCCATAAAATTAAGACAAAAGTACCTCCGTCTAGGAAGACCAAATAAAGCTGGAACCCACCTCGTCTCGAAAGTCACATAGGTATGAATTGTGAGTTGGAAGCAGTCAAAAACACAAGAAACCTGTAGTTTCAAGCTCAACATTTAGCATGCTACTGTTGCAGATAATCACATTCTACAAAACAAAAAACCTGACACATAAACCATGATTTCTTTAAGCCAATTCTCTGTTTAAAAGCAGTAGCATATATCAACTAAAATGATAAATACAAGCACATCTCGCTCAAATGATAAGTACAGTACACAACAGGTATGTACATGATTTTATTATAAATGTGTTTAGAATAACCCTTGGTTCTTTTTAACTGCTCTTTTCATCAGTTTCCAGAGTTTTATGGAGAAATTGGTCCAAATGATGGTTGTTTATCCTCTTTAAAGCCCTATTTATTTATTTTATGTGTTCTTTGATTTTGCTCACTGTGCCGAAAAGAAATAACTACCTTTCAAACAGTAACGTCAAAAAAGCTGGCCTCTTATAGGTTATATGCTTCATTGTAATTAACTGCAAAATAATAATTGAATTTTAGGTACTGGATAACTTCATCGGAACTTCAAAACTGATCAAGTTTCATGCCATGTTAGGATTACAGTAAGGTTGCATTGATATGTTATTATGCAGCGTACCCAGTATGGACCTGCGAAAGCCTAGGTTATAGAAACATACAGGAGTACAACTAATACTACATTAGAAATATACATATCACTCATTACATATAGGGAAATTGACTACATGCACCTAACTGATGTATAGTTATATTAAAATCTGTCTTTGAACATTTTTGGGGTATTTGACCTTTCAAAAAAATGCAAAATACCTCTAATGAGAAATTACAAAAGGCAATCTCTGAAAAAATTTAGTTGCACATTCTTAACCTTATCAAGCTTAACCAAAACTGCTTCGATTAATGTCAATGACAATTATTATAGCATAAGCAGTGAAAATGAAACATCCAATTAGAAAATTCTTATGCAAAAAATCTTCAGAAAGTTGCATAATAACCTTTCATACTCTGCTATTCTTCTTTGCTACAACGCTGAAGGCTGTGTTTGTTTTATTGCCAAGTTTGTTCTAAAACTATCAAGTTCACAATTTCCATAACCACCTCTTCTTTCATAATTCTACTTTTTCAAAAAGCTGTTTTCATTTTCCACTTTTTATTTGCAAATTCATGTTCAGTTTCTACTGAGATTTGATAATATTAAAAAATGGTGTTTACTGTTTTTTATCTTGTGGGGTACCTGTTATCACACAACTTGTAGTTATCCCAAAAGGTGATCCTATCCAGGATGGTAGAGATGTTGGACAACTAAAGAGGTGACCCAGGAAAGCCACGATTCCCAAGGATAAATGGTTGTCATGCTAATCGAGGCACTCTTCACTTTAGATCAAGCAAATGCAAGAACAAGGGGGAGACCCTAGCTAACCAAAAGAGGCTAGCGAACCTACTCTAGACCTTCTAGGGAAGTGTGAAGTTGAAAAGAGAGAGAGATCAAGGGCAAGTAGATCTAGATCTAGGGAATATAAGTGGCCAATGGAGTTAGGGCTTGGTTGAGGAGGCTTATAAAAGGAATAAATGCTCAACCATGAAATGAATATGCCACTTATTGTTAGATTTTCATCATTTAATTCAATATGATCTAGGATCTTATCTGAGAGAATAACATGCACAGCAAATCAAACACAAGGGACAAGAGACAGAAAGAGTTTCATCGGGGAAACCATAAAGGAGAAAACCCCGCAACTTCCTCATAGATAGAATGAGCAACAATACAAAACCCCAAAAGATAAAAATGGTCTCCAGCAGCTTCTCTCTTCTTCACTTGTGTGAACTCCTCCTCTCTCTCACTATTGCACAAATGAGTGAGTGAGTGAATGTGTGAATAGAGAGGAGCACCCTCTCTATTTATAATTTACCTTCACTTGACTTTTACCCTAACTGGGCCGACTTCTCCTAGGAGATTCTAATAACCCCCTACCACTTAACTCAGGGCCGACCTCTCTAGGAAAGTCTAATAACCCTTTAAGTACAACGATAACTTTCCCGATCGGAGGAATAAACCTCTCCGTCGGAAGTACAATAGCAACATATGAATAGAATATAAAATATACAAGTGAATACATTCCGAAGTTACAAATACATTAACACTTATGAGATTAAAGGAGTAGATCTAGATAGATCTAATGCCAATCTAAAAAAGTTGGGCCCACCCTTAAATTAAGGAAAATGAGTGAAATGGGGCCCACAAAGTGAAATTGAAGTAGGAATGGCACGAGGAGGGTGGCTAAGTTACAGATCTGAAGTTTCAAAGACAAAATAGCAACACCCAAATGATAGATCTAGAAAATGACTAAGAACCCACAAGTGCGTCCTACCTTAGAGATGGCCAGTGCCTTGGATCGAGGGGTAAATGTAGTCGGATTCCCACAGAATTTGATCTCTAAGGTTCTTTAATTAATTAAGAGGTGGGTTTTAGTTATTAAGCCCAAACTATCGCCAGATCTATAAAACTAGGGTTTTAACAATGAGGGTTTGAAGTGACCAATGGGTAAAATGCTTGAAAACAAATACATACCTTGTAGATCTTACCTCAAATGCTTGCGGCCACCAAGTACATTGATGATCCTGCCATTTAGTTACAATTCCAACCTACATCCAAGTGATTCCAAGCAAAAACGTCCTAGCCATGCTTGCGGCCACCAAGTACATTGATGATCCTTCCATTTAGTTACAATTCCAACCTAGATCCAAGTGATTCAAAGCAAAAACGTCCTAGCCCCAAGGAGAAAAGGTGTCTTCTTTACCTGCAAAATCAAACTACCTAAGTGAGATGTGATCCACAGATAAAAGATGAGCTATGCACGGCATATCAAAAGAAGTAAATCAATGGACAGAGCACAATTGAAAAACTCCCTTCAAGATGAAAACGTCAAACCCAGAGAAGATGTGGGAAACCCCTGCAGTAGATGAATTCGGCCTCCCTCTGAAGATGTTGGAAATCACCTGTGAACAACTTAGATGTCTAAAGAAAAGATGTATAATCATGTACGAGAACATTCATCAAAGCATGAGAAGCAGATCTGCAAAATAATATTTTACTCCAAGAGTTCAAGAGCCCAAAGGTACCTTTACAATGAGCGAGTCTCTTCCTTAAATAGGAATGAGAGAGACCAAAACCCTAACCACTTTATGAGTGAGTTGTGGAGATCAAAAGATAAAAATAATACAATCGACGGTTATGATGAGCCGGAGCAATAACACATGGATCAACTCACAAAGGAGGGGGTGCACACTCACTAAGTGGCCCTAAGGGGGTCGCACCACATAAAAAATTACGAGGACAAGTGTAATAAGCACATGGTGGGGCTAGGAGGTATTAATGTCCTTCACTAGCATCACCCCATGGCACAATGATAAAAGATATGACTCGATAACATCACAAAGTGACCAAGCGACCAAATCGTGGCCCCCTCAAAAGCATAATACATCATCAAAATAATGCCCCAGAGTGTGTGTGGACCCCACTGAATGACGAAAGTTGTGCCGGAAGGTGTGGAATGCATTATGAATGACCTCTGAACAAACCTCATGCCCAAATCGATTTCCTCAATGACCATTTTATTCCATTTTTAATACTCGGAAAATCAACTATAAATAAATAAAATGCTTGTAGCTTTCTGCTTGGTGCTCCGAACACAAATTTGACTGCACCAAAGTGTCTAGAGGTATGGTAATATGGTAATATGGTAATATGGTAATAACAAGTGGTTGGACCCCATATTCCCTCTGTAGTGCCCTAGGAGAACCAAATAAAAATTCACCTGTGCTGTCAGGCCATTTTATAATGGGAAATCTGTAGTAAAGTGACAATTTGAGTGAAATCTGGTCTGGAAGTGCCTGTAACTGAAATATGAGTGTACTAGTGGACTCAAAAGGTCCAAATGCACTACAAATGAGTACTCATACACCCTATGGCTACTTGGATAATCATCTGTAGTCGCAACCATGCCCGGACAAATAAAAATAATGGTCTGTAAATAATAATAACTATAAAAATTCGTCAAACCATCAGGTGAAACCTGTGTCTGCTGCATGGAACCATCAAATGGGCGCCAAAGGACCATAAATCATCAACCTCAAATATCAATGGTCCAACTCATCTCAGATCCTATGATTGACTTGGTCAAACTAGGTTTGACCAGGTCAAGACTGATCAAAATATGACCCAGGCTTAAAATGCCTGATGCTGCAAGTGCAAATGGATAAGGCATGCTCTTTTAATCATTATAATAGCAAGACTTAAAGTATGAAGCATCATTTCACTAGCGGTTAAACAATAATCACATCAAATATAAGTTTAAATAATCAATTATTCAAAATAGAACCTCAAGAATGTATTCATTTCATAGACGTGACCATTTTGCTAGCAAAGGGTGAGGGTGAAAAATGCAAGGATAGGATAAGAGAATGACTTCACTGACTCAACTATGATACTTTGGATAAGGGAAAAGGAATACACACTTAAGCATATGTTGGATAATAAACACACAGGGAATGGGAGTGTCTCACAAATGGAATGAGTTGTTTAGAGAGGTGCTTATTCAACCTTGGCAAATGTCTACAACTCACATCCAGGTTGAATCCAGCTCCGTGAGGATCTTTGCTAGAACCGCCGTAACTATGTGCACAGCTAACCGTAACTTGAGGTTCTAGGGGACACTTAGAATTAGTTGTCCCTTACTCCATCTCACATCCCAACCCGTAGGCTTCGTGAGGTATTAATCATTACATTTAATCATGGCCAGCAATCTTTGGATTTAGCATACATTTAACCACTGCTTTTTAGGCCTTTAGGACCCTTTGGATTTTGCATGTGCTAAGAAGCACAACTAATCGCAGCTTTCATCCAGGGTACTTTAACATTTCAATTTCCATAGCCCTCTTTCATTGTGTTGAGAAGTGTTTCCCACCGATGTGCACACAACAGCAGAAATCTTTCGAAGCTGCTTTGGGGAATGTGTGGCCTTGGGGGCAAGCAAAGAGTCAGGTGCTGTCACCTGATCTCGACTCCTCCGTTTAGGAAAACTCCTAACGAAGCCAAGGGGGCTAGACCCTACAAAGAGTTACTAAGGCTCTTAAGTGTTTTTAAGTGTTTTTTGCGGATTGGGATGGGTGTTTTTTAGGAGTTTTTAGGCAATTTGCAACAAAATTATATCCAAGTATAGATTTGCAATATAAAGCACATCCACAATATGTGATGATAACTTATAAATTTAAAGTAGCATCCACAGCATGATATGATAAAATAAATGACAACAATTTCAAGATGGATAATAAGAAAATAAAAAGATTCAACAATTTTCGTTGTTGAATGACCAGTGCCAATGGAGTCACTGTCTTTGAAATGTATCTTGGTAAATTTTATTGTAAATTTTGATAGTGAGGTGGATTATTGTGGGAAAGGGGATCTCCAAGATATACCGTTCAGTACAGGAGATATGTCTGGAATACAGTCTAGGTGGCTCCGTACAAGGACATCTAGGTTGGAACAGAGTCTCGAGAGTGGTGTTCAACACTACACCAACAAGGATGTAGTCTAACTGGTGCTCTGAGGTCTCTTCCCAGTGGTTCCCATGTCCTCAGGAAGAATTTGCCCACTTTTGACTGTAACGATCAACCCCGAATTTTCGTTGGTTTTCTCGGGAGTTTATTTTATTAGGTTGAAGTTGGATTAAATGTGAGGAAATTAAATAGGCTACAACTATGTCTGGGTATCCCACAGCACCGAAGAACTGCTGATGGGTAGAGCATACGAAGTGTAGTAAATAGGTTCGTTACAATTTTATTTATTAGGTGATGATCATAAGAGCCATTGACTCTCCGATAGAGAGCACTCTTGATCCGCCTTATAGCGAGATTCAAGAGATTTTGAAGTACAAAAAATGAATCTAAAACAACTTAATGAAATAAAGCTCTTTGATAGAGAGTGCTCTTGATCCACTTTGCAGTGAGATTCAAGAGACTTTGGGTTCTTTTTAAACAATTTATATCAAATAAAAAGGTAAATCTAAGCAACTAAACAAAACTAAGACTCTCTGATAGAGAGTGCTCTTGATGCACTTTGCAGTGAGATTCAAGAGACTTTGGGTTCCTTTTAGTAGTTTTATATCAAAGCAATGAAATCTAGAATCTAACTAAACAAAACTAAAGCAATGATAATTATTGAAACTAATCTAAACTAACAACTATTTAACTTGTGCAGGTATAAAGCAAGTGAAAAGAACCCAAAGGACGTTACATGCTTCCCCCAAATGGGGGAAGAAGGTTGCGGGAGCTGTAATCCCGCTTGCTCTTTATTAATGTTTTATACAAGAAATGGTGTTAACCTTCCTTTTGAGGGCACAAGGAATAGAAGGGGGAAGATAGAAGATTTTTGTGCCCTTTTGCTTTGCTTTTCTTAGCTCTTCTTGCTTTCTCCTGTAGATAAGAGCTTTGAACAAAGACTTAGTTAAAGAGTTAGAATTGTTAGTATATAAACAAATAAACACAAACTAGATCAATAAAGGCTGAAAGCTTTTAAAAATCAGATCTAGATACTAAAGATGAAAGCTTTAAAAATCAGATCTAGATGCTAGAAAGTAGATCTATAAAAGATGAAAACTTTTAAACTTTGAACTACTTTAAGAAAGATGAGCGAGTAGGCTAGATGGATAAAACATGAAGCTTTGCACTACTAGCTAGAACAAGAGCGAATAGGCCTTAGATGATACAAACTTGAAATTTGAACCTACTTGCACTTGAAGAGCGAATGCATAAAAGATTGAACCTTGAAGTTAGATGATTCGCTTTTGTAACCAACAAAAAGGGAAAAAATTTTGATTTTAGTTTTAAGAGGGTGAAGAGAAGAAACTGAAGCCCGAGCTTGAATAACGAGACAACTTTGGAAATTCCTATAGGACAAAACTCATTAGCTTTGTAAACAAAGGAGCAAAGAGAAAGAGGAAGCAGCTGAACTCCAAATCCTACTTCGCCTTTGATGATCTGCAAAACTCAAGCAACCTTCAACGCAAGATCAAATATAGTGTGTTAAATCAAATAAAACCAAAAGAGAATTAGTATAACTAAATACAACTTGCTACTTTTAAATCTTAGACAATCTAGCACAAGTAAACAACTTGACAAACCTCAAATGTCTACTCTAAGGACTTATAGAAAGCCTTCTAAGCTAATAACCTTGCATATAAAGAGAGATTAATTTAGACAAATATCACCTCGGTTCAAGCATACACCATGAGATTTTGCACCATTTAGACCTCCAAAGTCTTCACTTTATTCCAAACTTGCTTTCCAAATAGCAAAAGCATTACAAAATAATACAACAGAGGTTCCTTGCAAAAATTCCACCCTCAGTGATGGAGCAAGAGCCTCTTAAATAAAGTTTACAGCAAGGTATGCGAATTGAGGAGAGAGCTAGGGTTTAGGAAGACGCATTCACCAACAAGAGGGAGCCAAGACCGTTGATTGAAGATCTAACTGAGTTCGGTTGGTGGTGATGAGGTGATGTGGCCTCCAGATAAGCAAAGCGCCCCCCTCTCCATAGTAAACAATGCCCATGACCTTGGTTTATTCGCCCACCATCCTTGTGCTAGTATCCACCCACGTGAGGGAGGCCCACGCACTTCATCTTTAAATTATTCCATTCGCTATCCTATGTATTATTTTGGCATGTGCTTTTATCACTTGATGTGATAGTACACCCTCCTAAAACAACATGCCACCCTTTCCATAGTTTATAAATCGTATTTTTTTTATTTTTGTCCATGGTGCAATTTTCTCTTTTTTAGCAATTGAATGACAAATTTGTCGCATCCTTAATGAAAACTGCTCCCAGAGGCGACGTAATTGCCCAGAACCGGGAGAAAGTGGGCACTAAGGTAAAGAGGATGCCTTGACCATCAAAACGAGCCTCCCCACGCCAAATTATGCCTCCATACAACACTTTTATTACATTTTGAATTTTTCCAATTAAACCATTAAAAAATGGTCTAATTTACGGAAAAAATTATTTTATCGAAATCGACTCAAACTCCTAGGGGACCTAGTGCATGTCCATACGACTCAATTTAGATGGCTAGCATGTAAAAAATCCTAGACAGGAAGACTTTAATAACCTCCCTAGGTTTGACCACCATGGTAAATACTCCAGCTTTGGAGGTGAGTGAAAAACTCAGGAATTATACTTCACTAAAGAGTAAGGCATAATTCCTAAGGAAAAAACACTCTAGAGTATCACACTGATAGTTAACCCTAAGGAAAGCCAAGCCTTTTATAAAAGGACCATGCTTAGACCAACTTTATACAATTCCCCCAAGGGGGTATGAACATGCAGGTTATTACAAATAGGGCAAAATTGCCCTAAAAATGACTTATGAACTTCTGAACTGTGAAGATGAACATGTATCATGTTCATGAAACTAGTGGCTCACTAGAAGTTCAACTATTGTACAAAATAGTTGGTAACATTCGGCTCCAACTGCGAGATGGGCACTCGTATGATCTTCAATCAAAAAGAGTGTTCGAGAACCCTAGAGTCTCTGGTTCCTGCATGAAAACAAAAGTGCATCAGCCCACATATACATGATAAATATGCCAAATAAAAACCAACATAAAATGAAATATATTCTACAATGTTAGTGTACAACATGTAGTATGAAACAACTATTGTACATGAGATATTATATAAAAATAATATAAAAAAAATAGTGTACAAACATAAAAGTACAACAGGAGAGGGTTTAGAAAAGTCCTAAAATGCCCCCATGGGCATTTTAAGTGGCATTGGTGTAGAACAGCTTCAGATGTTGTCCATTCACTGGTAGGTTCAACCTCTCTCCTTCCATGCTGTTGAGCATGTTATCACCAAACTTGTAGTTGCCCCTATAAGATGGATCCGTAAGGATGGTAGAGGGGATGGGCAACCGAAGAGGTGAACCAAGATAGCCTAGACTCCCAAATGGACGGTTATCACGCCAATCGAGGCAATCTTCACTTGATGTTGTCTTATCCCAAGACAACAATGGGGGAGACCGAGATCTACTCCCGACAGGAGAAATCAAACCAACACACTAGATCAAATCAATGGAGGATGAAGTACGTAAGGTGTAAGGTGAAGTAAACCCTAGATCTAGAGATGAAGTCACAAGGTGAAGTATGGGTTGGATCAAGAGGCTTAAGAAGATATGAAATTGATCCAATGTGGAAATACAAGTGACTTATGAGATTAATTATTAGATCCAGAATCAAGGTACCAGCAAATGATGAAAATATCCACTGCCTTGGGAACCGTGTCCAATGCAGGGAAGTTAGGAGCAAGATGGGGCTAACTAGTACCAATGGATAGACTTGTTTGACAGGTATGACAGTATCAAAACACACAAGCCTCGGAGACAGGATCGAAACACTAAAAAATTGGCCAAGTGGGGAAGTGCACTAGGGTTTGGAGATTAGTGCCTTGGGATTTGGGCCCTGTGGAGTCACCCAAGCATGATGCCTAGGAGAACCCACTTTGGGTTTGGTCCAAGCTAAAATACCCAGATGTGGTTTGCCAATTGATCAAGGGGTTTGATCCATGGAATTTTCCAATTATTTTGAGTGAGGGTTTTAACAGGAAAATAATGATGCCAATGGATTGGAACCAACAAAAGAACAAACCTGTGGATCTTACCTAGATAACCTTGTAGATGCCTTGATGATGATGATCTATGCCTTCCTGATCAATTTGAGAAGATTTGGATGAGTGCTCTATGATTTCCCCAAGGAGCCAATGCGCCCTCCCTCTTGCACAACAAACGTCAACAATATCATATTTGATGCGACAAGAGAAATGGACAAATGCTACAAAAGAAATAACAAGATGAAACCATAGATCACAATGATACTAATGATAACCCCCTGATACAAGCGAATGCCAAGCAAGCGAGTTGAGGAAGCCCTGCAAAAATGCCCAAGTGAAGTCGCCCTCCTGTAGACAAGACAAAAGTTCCACAAAAAATATAGATCTCACCACAAATACTCAAATGCTAGGATGCAATAGACTTTCCAATCACCATCGAAGAACACCAGATGCAAACGAGACCCAAGAATTTCCACAAGAAGTTTTTCTATTATCAAGATTCCAAAAGCCAAAGACCCTTTACAATGAGAAGCTCTCTCCTTTAAATAGGATGGAGAGATACCAAAACCCTAACCACCTTTTGAATGGATGGCTAAGATTAAAAGATCAAAATGTCTAATCAATGGTTGAGATGAGCTCAACAATAAAGTACATGGATCAACTAAAAAATATAACAATACATGGACAAAATCACCCTAGGAGAGGGGGTCCCACTCAACATGATAAAATAAACATGAATAAAGCTCATGGTGGGTCTAAGGGGTAATGTCTAACACCCCTAGTGTGTCCCCATGGCACAATGACATCATATGACCAAGCTAGACACCAAATCGTGCCTCCCTGGGAAAGTCGTGAGCCTCCAAAGGCTCCAGAAAATCATAAAAAATGACGAAGAGATGGGTGTGGGTCCCACTAAATGCTGAAACTGTTGTGGAAGGTGTGGAAGACATCACACTCATCATCAAAACTTATCCCATGCCATTTCCTTGCCTCAGTAGCCCAAATCGAATTCTTCAGTAGCCATTTTCACCATTTTTAATCTGCCTCGGTAACTGTGAACCTGCCCAAACTGCCACCTGGAGTGACTGCGTTGTCCAACTAAGCCCACCAGGCACTCTGGGAGGGGGGTATAATGGTAAAATCAAGTGGCTGGACCACCCCCTCCTCATACAGCGCCCTAGGTGAACCAATCAAATCATCCATCTGCTCTGACAGGCCATCTGACATGGCAAAACTGCACCAAAATGGTGAACTGAGGCCAATCATCAATGTAACTGCCCGAAACTGTAAACAGACTGTCTCATTGGACTCAGAGGGCCCAAATCCATCTAAGGTGTGTACTCATACACCATATGGATATCTGCATGATCATATAAAATATCCACTATGCCCAGACAGACCAAATAATAATAATCTGTAAAAGTGCTGAAAAACACAAATCATCATCATAGACCTGTAATCACTGCATAGAACCATCTGGTGACCTGTACTAGACAATATATCATATCTCTACATCATCCAACGTCTATCCACCTCATGTCCTGTAGTTAACTTTGGTCAACTAGGTTTGACCAAGTCAACATGACCAATAATATGACCCAAGCTAACATCAAACTGCTGCAAGTGTTAGAGGTTAAAGCATGCTCTACAAATCATTCAAGTAACAATAATAACAAGAAGTAATCATTTCTCTGGCGATCTAATAACCAATTATAAAGTGTTTTCAATATTTACTATGACTCAGACCATACTCACTTCATAGTTGTGACCATTTTGCTAGTGAAGGGTGAAGGGTGAAGGCTGAAACTAAATGGGCTAGGCTAAGGGATGACTACTAACTTGACACTGTGACACTTT
Organism: Larix kaempferi; assembly: GCA_027924585.1. NCBI lineage: Eukaryota > Viridiplantae > Streptophyta > Pinopsida > Pinales > Pinaceae > Larix > Larix kaempferi. The sequence continues at coordinate 18,237,839 of BSBM01000668.1, read as the reverse complement.
GGATATGGAAAGGGAATACACACTCTAGTGTATGTTGGACAAGCAATAACACAGGGGATGGTCGTGTCTCACAAATGGGTAAGTTACTTTCATAGGTGCTTATTCACCTTGACAAATGCTCACAATCCATATCAAATACAAATGAGGCCAGCAATCGTTTAGATATAGAGTTTAAGAACCATTGTTTTTTTGGGCCTTTGAGTTTCCATAGCCTTTGATCTATGTGTGTTTAGAAACACATTGCATAGATTTACATTTATATAAGGCTTTACGCTCCATGTGTGTTCAAAAACACTTGTTACATGGGCTTTACATTTCACATTTCATTTCAAAGCCAGTTTCATTAGGCTTGACTTGCATTCACGTGTGTTCAAAAACACTTGTTACATGAATGGGCTTATTTCACAAGATATACATTTCATTTCCATATATTTGTATTCATGGCAGCGCTATCTGTTTCAAGTTTAGCCAACACAACCTAGGCAACTCAGAGCCGAGACACAATAAACAGGGAAACTCATCCAACAAAGAGGCTATAGCGGGGGAAGGTCCTCCATGCCACTAGTCAAGTAGTAAATCAGGATAATCAACCAACTAGAAGGTAATGGATGGGTGGAGACAATGAATAATGAGACCAACAGTAGCAAGCCAAGGATGGTGGGAATGATCACCTCTATTCTCCCTAAGGAGGGTAAAACCAATGAGTATAGGTCAAGAACTTCTAAGTCTGAGTAGGGACAATATGTATAATATAAAAATACAACCAAGTCCATATATATATATGATCGCCAGATCATGATACTAAATGCTAAGACATGTCACAAGAATGAGTATAAAAGCAATATAACCAAAACACATAATAATACCTGTTGGGTCATATACCTGAATATACACAATCTAAACCATCATCTGTCCACTGAAAACCTGCTACTGCAACTCTAGGCCATATTGACTGCTCTGTAAATGGCTAAATGGCTACATCAGTCCTCAAATCTGAGTGTCCTGAGACTCAATCATGGCATGGGAATATAATGTTGTCCATAATAGAATAGTGATCCAATGTAGATGTTCATCTCAGCATCTCAAATGTAAGGGAACTGGCTTAAAAGTGTACTGGAATCTGAAAAATAGAATATGGTAGCCCGCTACTATATATGTGATAACAGAGCAGAAAGGAATTTGTGCCGACAAAATCGTGAATGATAAATGGCCCCTTCCAGAGGCTATCGAACTTCCCGTGTTTGCCTCGCTTGTCTCTTCTTTTATCCCATATGAGGACTATGTCCCCAATCTGGAAAGGTCTTGGCTTGGCTGACTTGTCAAAGGTGCTTTTCATGCTCTCCTGATGTCTTAGACTCTGATCTAAGGCTGCCCTTATGCTCTCATCTAGTTCAATTATCGGATTTACTCTCTGCTCCATATCCTCTCTTTCTGAACCATATTCCATAATTATTCGAAAGACTAGTATTTGCATACTAACAGGTAATTCAGCTGTGAGACCATAAACCAGCTCAAAAGGAGACTTTCCAGTAGCATTTTTCTTGGTGATTTTATCAGCTCAAAGTGCGTACTTGATCTTACTATCCCATGCCTTTTTGTTGTTACCCACAGTTTTCTTGATGATGTTCATTAAGTTTTTATTGGGACTCAGCAAGTCCATTTCCGTGGGGGTAATAGTTGGATGAGTCGGATAGGGTAATGCCATACTTGAAGCAGAAGGAAGTGATATCAATGGAACTGAAAGCTTTGGCATTATCTGTTGTTATTTTAAGAGGGATACCAAATCTTGTGATGATTTTATCCTCAAGGAAATCGATAACAACTTTCTCGGTGGTTGATTTGGTGCGTATGGCCTCTACCCACTTGGTGAAATAATCGGTAGCTGTGAGGATCCAACTAAATCCGTTACTTGAATTATCCTTGAATTTACCGATGAAGTCAAGCCCCCCATTGCTGAAACGGGGCAAGGACTACTACTGGCATGAGGGGAAGAGCTGCCAATTTATGCTTCCCAGTAAAGAGTAGGCACTCTTGATAACACTTAACATACTTATGCACATCTGCAAAGAGGGTTGGCCAGTAGTAACCTACTCAAAGGATTTTGTGGGCAGTTGTATTTGCTACGAAGTGGCCTCCACAAAATCCTGCATGGAACTCTACCAAGATTCTTTTGGAATCTTGCTCATTCACATATCTAAGTATTATCCCGTATGGATTCCTCCAACCCAAACCTTCCTAAGTAAGACAATACCTAGCAGTTTTTAACCTTAAAACCGTCTTTTATGACCTTTGAGATGATCTGGGCAAGTAAGGTGGAGAAAGTAATCAATGATGTCTAAGTACCAATGGTTGTCAAGGTTCTGTAATGAAGGGGTCATAACTGGCTCAGACCTATTGTTCTCACAGACCATTCCTATGGCTTCCTCATTCTTCTGAGTTAACATTTTGGCAAGACCATGTCCTTTGATAAGCTTGGTGGGTTTTATTTCTAAGTCATATTCCTGAAGTTTTGATAACCATGTGCCCTTATTCCTAAGCAATCTTGTTGGGACAAGATGTCTTTTACTGCAGCATGGGGGACATACCCTATGACTTTTGAATACCCAATATAGGTCCTGAAATGTTTTAGCGATTTGACCAAGGCATAAGCTTGCTTTTCCATGGTGGTGTATTTTAATTCGGAATTCTGCAAAGCAAGACTCATGAAAGCAATAGGTTGCTCGAACCCTTCGTGGTTCTTTTGGAGCAATACCCCAACAATGGTGTCTTCTGATGCAAAAGAGAAAATCATGAAATCCTTCGTATAATCAGGGATGACTAGGACAGGTGACTTGGTGATTGCATCTTTAATACAGGAAAAAGCCTCCCTTCCCTCATTAGTCCAAACAAACTTGGCATCCTTTTTTAGTAACTTTTGCATAGGTTTCATTAATTCAGCCAAATTGGGGATGAATCTTCTTATGAAGTTGATGTGTCCATTAAAAGATTGGAGGGCCTTAACATTCTTAGGTAAGGGTATTTTCTTAATGGCCTCTATCCTTTCAGGATCAATCTTGACATCATCCTTAGAAATGATGTGTCCTAATAGCTTTCCCTCATCAATCCCTAAGACAGACTTGGCTGGATTTAAGGAGATTCCATATTTCCTGCATCTTTCAAAGACCTGTTTTAAATGATTAACATGGTTTGATCTTTCTTTAGAAAAAACCGTTAGGTCGTCTGATAGATTTCAATGATTTCACCGATTAGCTCCTTAAATGCATAATCCATGGCTCTTTGAAAGGTGGCCCCTACATTCAAAAGGCCAAAGGGCATTCTTAAATACTCAAAAGTGCCCCATGGAGTTGTAAAAGTGGTTTTATGCTTATCCTCTTTTTGGATGACCACCTAGTTGTACCCTGAAAAACAATCTAGCATGGACATCATGCTAGCACCTGTGACCCTTTGGAGGAGGGTCTCCATATTTGGAAGTGGATAGTTGTCCTTCTAACAAGCTATATTAAGATTTTGAAAATCAATGCATATCCTTATGCTTCCATTCTTTTTTCTAACCACCACTAAGTTAGAGCACCAAGATGAATGTCTTGTGGGTGTTATTATTCCTGCAGCTAACATTTTTTCAAGCTCCTTCTTGACAATGGGAGCTAAATTAGGGTTAATTTGCCTTATTTTTTGTCGAAAAGGCTTGACTTCTTTTATTTCTTGCTTCAGGGGTATGGTGTGTTGAAACACATCTTCTCGATATGCTTTTAATTCATCATAGGTAAAGGAGAACACATCCCTATATTCTTTAACCAGATTGATTAAGTCATTCCTTTCCTTTTCCGAAGTACCTTTTCCTATTTTTATCATTTTCGGATCTTTCTTTGACCCAATGTTAATCTCTATATAGTCCCCTGGTTTCATGGAGTCAATGTTATTCTTTCTTCTATCCTGTCTATCAAAAATGTTTTCCAATGCTATAAGTCCATGTGGCACAGGATTGTTAAACTGGTTGACCTCTCCCCGATACTCTTTACCCTCTTCTTGTTCATTGAATTTAAAGTTTGAGAACTCATCAATATTATGAATAAATTTTAATATTTGTTCATCATCTCTCAATACCTGCAAATGTTCCATGTTATCTGGTACTAATGGCCTAAAATTGATTTCCAATGTACCGTCACCATTTAACATTTCCTCTGAAGGTTGAAGGGTTGATGCTGAAACCACTAACCTGTCCGCTGCACTGTTCTGATCTCTAGGGATAGCTTCTATGTTTAAGGCAACAAAAAACTTCATGGTGTCCCAAATTGCATTTATGTATTTCTTTAACCTCTGACACTTGCATGCAAATTGGTTCTTTACTGAACACGTTGGTAACATATTTCATGAGAGGGTTTTGCAACCTGAAGGGTCTGCACACAGCAAACACTAACTGGTTTACTGATGGAGGCTGCACGGATCCCGACGAACCACCAATGCCACACCGATGACGACTGCACGGAATATCACACTGTGGATGCGGTGGATTATTCATCGGACCCAACGGAAGGTAAAAACATATTTTATTCTATTACTGACTTTTTACCTCTGCACACATCCAGTGATCCCGCAACGGTTTCCACGCCGGACTTACCCTCTCTGCAGCTTACCGGCGATGGCTCCGACAGTTACTTGACAACTGGAAGGGAGTTACAGATGGAGGCACCTTTCTACTCTGACCACCTGTCTCTTTCGGAGGGTGGTTTCTCCCCCAGCGGTTTTGCTTGTCAACTTGATCCGGGGATTGGGGGTCTTCCCTACACACTTTTCGACTTCCCCACTAGCTGTGCACTGGGAGTCTCTTCACCCACTGCTTCCACGATAATTCATTATGAACCCCTGTCGGATGCATGGCCGCCTGAAAACACCCCCTTTACTGATTTTGGGGCTTGTGGTTGGCCTCTTCGTGAAAACCCTACACAAACCCCCATCTCCCTTCCTGCGGTAGATCCTCTGTCACAGATCCTTGATGATTTCATTGACTCCATTTTACGCACACCACCCCACTCCGGCTTTACCCCAACCGCACCCAGCGTTGATGTCCCTCGCCTGGGCACACACACATCCCCTCCAAGACGCCGGGAGGTCTCACCTTCTCGTAAACAGAAAGGAAAATTTTTAAAGAGTGCAAGGGACTCCATCAATCTAATTTGTGGCAAAAACGCGTACGTTGCAAATTCCCTGCACATGGTGGAGACTGCCCTTGTTGGTCGTGCTCGTGGAAAGTACCCACGCTCGGAGGTCCTGGACAGGTGGGTATCTGAAAATTGGCAACATTTGTTCGACTACAAGCCCGCGATTATGGTCCTGTCAAGAGGATGGTTTGTCTTCAAGTTCAAAACACACGAGGATGCAGGGTGGGTCCTTGCTGCACATTGGAGCCTGGGAAACACACCTATTATGTTCAAGAGCTGGACCCCGATGTTCGATGCGGACACGGAAAAATTCGATGTAATCCCTATTTGGGTTCGACTTCCGAGTTTACCTTGGGAGTTCTAGAACATTGATTCCTTTTGGGACATTGGCAATGCACTAGGTGCCTACATAGATGCAGATATGTCCTTCCAACGTACTCGGCTCTTCTCGGTGGCTCGTATTCTGGTTTCTATTAATGTTCGTGAGGGGCTCCATCCCCATATCAACTTTTCCTGGGGCCTTGCTCAGCGGGTACAAAAATTGGATTACGAGGGTATACCCTTACGTTGTCACAGGTGCCATGGCATTGGGCACCTTGCAAACCACTGCTGACTCAATTTCCAGCCGAAGCAGGACAACACCCGTAAACGAACTAAGGGATTGAACCCTGGGATGGGGGACGGCACTATGATAGAAGGCAGACTAGACCCTTCTTTGGGTGAACAGCAGTTGAACACTAACCATGGGGACCTTGTTGGGGCTCGACAGGACTCCGCGGATAGAACTGTGCCATACACACACTCGTCACCACAGGACTTGGCGAGAACTGCACCGGCTCCGCAGTCGGATTGCCCTGCGGGCTCTACTTCTACAACATCATCGGGTATGAATGAAAATCTTGCCTCTGTTTACAGCTCTGTTGTTTCTACTTTTTGCTCTCTACAATTGGATTGACAAGTTACTGGTGGCCCTACCACCCCTGTCCCTTCACTGTTTCATTCCTCTCCTGCCACATCCACCATCTCTCCCCCAAACCCTATGGACTGCTCCATGGCTCCCCCTCCTCCCTGTGCACACTGAACATTCCCCCATTTGTTTCCACCTCCGCTCACGTGACATACCTATCCTAAACACCCTTCCCATGGGCTCCGGTCTGGGCCCAAGTCCTCTACCCCGAAAGCACTCCCGTGGTCGTGGTCGACCCTCACACTTTGCCTCGGCACAACAACAGGCAATCCTGGACCTTGCGGACGGTAAACAAAAGTCCATCATTGGGGCACTTAGAGCAGTGCATGCCCATTCAGGGGTTCCCCCATGAAAATCATGTCTCTTAACTGCAGGGGTTTGGCAAGTAAACCCAAAAAACTTGCCCTCAAGCAGCCTTTCTCTCCAATAGTCCGACATCTTTTTGCTACAAGAAACTATGGGGTCAGAATCAGACATTCTGGCACTAGTCACAACTACCTTCCCTGCCTTCGATTTTGCGGCCATCAGTGCAAGTGGACTATCTGGGGGACTCGCCATCGGATGGAAGAAATCCACAAACAAAGTTCACAACACCCGAGGCTTCTCCTTAGGCTTGGGTGTGGAACTTTTTCATGCTGGCCTTAACAGGAACTTCAAGATCATCAACATCTATTGGCCCTATGTTGACCGTGAGTTTTACTGGAATTCCTTTCGGCAGAACACCATGCTCACCGGGGATGACATTATCATTGGTGGTGACTTAAATTTCACTCTTGGCACCCATGAGATCTGGGGGCACTTGGCTAGGGTCGATGCCCTTGCGGGTTACTTCGACCAACTGTTAAAAGACACTCACTTCATCGACTACCAACCACCCATTTTGAAACCGACCTGGAAATAACCATCGAACCGGGGAGGGTTGTACCTCTAAGAGACTGGACCATTTCTTAATTGCTGAGGCTCTGGTGAGACAACCATTAAGGATGCGACAATGGGTCGACTCTGGGGGAATCTCGGATCATCATCCCATCTACTTCGAGATTCAGGGTAACACCATCAAACCGCCCAGCCCATACAAATTGTGTGTTGCCTAGCTAAAGGAGGAGGAGGTTGCTAACATCATCAAAAAAAACTGGATCCCCTTCCTGACTGGAGAGGGCTTACATGCTGCACCACACTTTGTCAAAAACCTATCTTTGGTAACAACCCTTCTGAAAGACTGGGCACACAAAAAGCGTGAAAGGGATGCTTTGGAATTGACTAGGGTTGAATTGGAACTAGCCACTTTACAGGACCAAGTTGGGGGTGGTTATGACTCTCCGGAATCCACCACACTTCTCAAATCTCCGGAAAGCTCGAGAAAAAAACTATTCTCTAAGCAGGAAGAACTCTGGAGACTTAAAAGCAGAGCCATCTGGCTGGAAAGCGGTGATGAAAACACAAAATTCTTTCATGCATATGCCAAGGGCCGAAAGGCACAAAATACTATCTGGGACCTAAAGAATGAACACGGAGACCTTCTCCTCGTTTGCAGACCTGGCCTCACTGGGCTCATCTCATTTCAAATCACTCTTTTCGAATGGAAATAGAGCCACAATAGCAGAAGTAATCAGACTTTCACAATTCTTTCCTGGAGCAGTCACTGAAGAGGACAATCAGAATCTCATGGAAGAAATCACTGAGGATGAACTCAAGGCTACTTTACAAAGCTTCCAAAAGGACAAGAGCCCTGGTCCGGACGGATGGACCATTGAATTTTTCGACACTATTGGAGCCGATCTACTACATCTCGCTAAAGAATCCCGTCGTGGGGGGCACATCCATCCCCCCTGAATGCTACATTCATAGCCCTTATCCCTAAATCTGACAAACCGACAACTATGGATGAATACTGCCCCATCTCTCTCTGCAATATCACCTACAAGGTTGTGGCAAAGATTATGGCAAAGAGACTCAAATCAGTACTCTCCAACTTCATATCTAAAGAACAATTTGGTTTTTTGGAAGGTCGACAGATTCATGAAGCTATCGGGGTTGCTCAGGAAGGACTACACTCACAAAAGTTAAAGGGCCTCAAGGGTGCGGTTATCAAAATAGACCTATCAAAGGCTTTTGATAGAGTCAATTGGCTCTATCTTCGTCTGCTCATGACACATCTTGGATTTGAATATTCATTCATCAAATGGATTATGAGTTGCATTACTACTGCCTCCTTTGCAGTTCTCATCAATGGCTCACCTTCACATTTCTTCTGCGCAGAAAGAGGCCTTCGGCAGGGCTGCCCCCTATCCCCTCTACTTTTCCTCTTGGTGGCTGAAGGTCTCAGTCGTGTTATCACTGAGGCAATCCGACGGGGCACCTTTCATGGTTTACACATCACCAATACTCTACACCTTTCACATCTACTTTTTGTAGATTACATACTTATCTTCTGTGATGGTACCATTGGAGACGCGAAACATCTCAACAATATCCTTACACTCTTTCAAGATGCCACCGGGATGGTCATAAATGTCCACAAATCCACCATCTCCCTCTCTGGATTAACTGTTGCTGAACATCACAGGTATATAACTCTCTTCCCTTTTGACATTCTGATCCTGGATGAAGGACCAAATATCTAGGTTTCCACTTGAAACCAAATGGCTATAAGAAGAGTGACTGGAATTGGCTCACTGCAAAATTGGAAAAACGTCTAATGATCTGGAGTCATCGATGGCTCTCCAGACCTGGACGCCTGGTCCTCGTCAAATCTGTATTGGCAACCATACCCGTATACTGGATGTCATTGGCTTGGATCCCCAAGGGCATCAAGGAAAAGGCTAGGAAACTTTGTTTTCGATTCCTTTGGTCTGGACATTCGGAAACATCTACAACTCCTTGGGTCAAGTGGGAACGCATTGCTCTGCCGAAATCACTGGGGGGCTGGGGTCTAAAACACATTCATACCTTTGCCACCTCATTAGCTGCAAAGGCTGGATGGAGAATCCTCAATACTACAAACCTCTGGACAGAAATATATAGCTCCCTCAACAATCCTAAATTGGATTTGAAATGCTACAAAACCCCGAGTTGGGATGTCTGTCATCTAGAAAGCAGTGTTGGAATCACTATCTCTCATCACTCAGGGGCTCGCTTGGAAAGTTGGTTCTGGATCCCAGATTCGCACCGGCTCGGATCCATGGATTGACTGTCAAAACCGACATCTCCTACCTGCACCTCCCACTCATCATCTACAACAGAACGAATACTTCCACCTCTCTCAAGTTGCAGATCCTGTAACAACAAATGTTTGGCAACATGGCTGGATTTCTACAGCGACTCTAAATCTTCCGGCTGAACTACACATTAATTGGGAGAACTATCTCCATGCTCTACGACTCTCATATGCCTGTATCACCGATAATGCTGATGAACTCCTATGGACGCCAGCCTCAAATGGAAAATATGCCCCAAAATTGGGTTACAAATTCTTAATGGAACTCAAACAACAACAGGCTGAACAGAAATGGTGGTGGCAATCTATCTGGAAATCAAACTGCCCTTCAAAGTCTAAATTATTTATGTGGTGCACACTAGCTAATCGTATCCCCACCTGGGATCGTATCAAGAACAAACATACCAAAGGTCCGGGATGGTGCATTCTCTGCAAGCATGCAGACGAAACCATCTCACATCTCTTTATTGAATGTTCATTCGCAATAAACATTTGGTCGGAGCTAAAAAATTTACATGCTGCAGCTGGACAGTGGAGGGGACAAAATATAGAAGCGGCTTGGAAATTTTGGTATGACTCCCCGGACACCACATCCATCAGAGCTCTCCCATTGATCGTCATCTGGGGCATCTGGCTCGCCCGAAACCAACTGATTTTCTGTGGAAAAAACTCCACCCCTTCCATCTTGATTAGCCATTGCCTCTCAATCCTATCACATTTTCCACAGGAAAAATCCACCCCAAAACACCGGGTTACTACTGCTGAAATCATCATTCCCAATACTCCCTGGGCCTACTTTGACGGTGCGTCCCAAAACAGCATCTGCGAGGGGGGTGCTATATTATACATCACAGACACACACTTCTATAAGATCCACATGGGATTGGGCAGAGGCACAAACAACTACGCAGAGCTCCATGCTTTAAAACTACTGCTCCTTTTTGCTTTGGAAGCACAGTGCACACATCTCCAAGTTTTTGGAGACTCCATGATCATCATAAATTGGATCAACAAAATACAGCGTTGCCACCACTTGGTCTTGAGCACAATTCTTGAAGACGCAAAGAATTATCAGAATGTTTGACAATTTCACTTGCAAACATGTCTATAGGGAAAGGAACGTGGAAGCGGATCTCCTTTCAAAACAGGGGTTGACACTTCCACATGGACAATGGAGGATCGTCGAACAGCACAATGATACTTTCCATGATTACTATCACAAACCCTTTATAGAGGGTCTCGATCCACAAAATCTTCAACATTTTTGAGTGGCACTATCTCTACTACATTACTCGACACTGGTTAACTCATTATAGCACTTATTTTTGGACTATACATGGATGTATATTCGGGAACTTTTGAGACATAATCTTTTTATATAACTGCACTTTTATTGATACTCAAAGCTGAAAAGCTTTCTTTTTCTAAAAGAGCTCACAGAAGCTCTTATACAATATGTAATTTGATTATACTTTAATGAAATTACGCTTTTTTCCAAGGAAAAAAAAAATTGGTTCTTTACTTGTAATACTATTAAGTCGGAGTCGCCTTTTATGCTTAACATCTTTATCCCCATGTCTTTTGCTAGGTCTATTCCAAGTAAGAGTGCCTCATACTCAGCTACATTATTAGTTACGTCAAATTATGTTAAGATTTAATATGCTAAGATAGAAAATATCAGTATTACATTCCATTTCACAACAATAACATATACAAGATCACTGAGAGAACAACAAGCACAGCAAAAACACAACAGACACAGATTTATCCTAGGAAACCCTCATGGGGTAGACAACCCAGCAAAGCTTCCTCAATATAGATGACCAGCAAATACAAAGATGTAATCCTCAAACATGAGCTCCTTCTCCTCCATGGCAGATATCTCTCTCACCTATGCGCCAATCACAAGTGAGTGAATGTGTGTTAAATGAGGAACACACCTCCTCTATTTATACACAACTCCGACTTGACTTTTACACTAACTAGGTCGACCCCAACTTAACTACTTAACATAATGTGACAGGGCCGACCCCATTGGAGTGGTCTAATAACCCTTTAACCCAAATGACTCATACAGGGCCGACCCCACTAGGGAAGTCTAATAACCCAAGTTACCACATTCTCCACGGAGGAATAAAACATCTCCGGATATACAAAAGGGTCTCCACAAAGGAATGAAACATCTCCGGAATAATAAAGTACAAATATAATATTCTTAGAAGTTACAATATCTCAACACTCCCCCTTAACGAGAAGGATATTATAACAACATTTGCAGGAGCAAGGAGTCATCAACTACATGATACATGATACATCTATAAATCATTGGACGGTTTCTTCATACATCATCAGTAACTCAAACAGTTACTGGAACATCTTCAAGATCTTCGATACTGGAACATCAACATCTTCAATACTAAGTCTTCATCTTCTGCAGCACTCGATCAACTACATCGTCATCATCATCTGGATCACCCGATCAACAACCTCATCGTCTGGATCTCCCGATCAACATCATCATTTGGATCTCTCGATCAACAGCCTCATCGTCTAGATCTACCGATCAACAACATCATCTGGATCTCTCGATCAACAGCCTCATCGTCTGGATCTACCGATCAACAGCATCATAGCAACATACCCTGCAACACACATGATCCAATTACGGGATAATCAATCCCTCTCACTTTAGGACATAAGTCCAAGGATGATAAAATCCTAACACGTACATTTTGAACCAAATGTTCAGGGATGATGCAATCCTATCACGTACATTTTGAACCAACCATTCAGGGATGATGCAATCCCATCACGTACATTTTGAACCAAAGGTTCAAGGATGATGCAATCCCATCACATACATTTTAAACCAATCATTCAGGGATGATGCAATCCCATCACGTACATTTTGAACCAAAGGTTCAGGGATGATGCAATCCCATCACATACATTTTCAACCAAACGTTCAGGGACGATGCAGTCCTATCACGTACATTTTGAACCAACTGTTCAAGGATGATGCAATCCTCTCATGTACATTTTGAACTAAATGTTTAGGGACGATGCAGTCCTATCACGTACATTTTGAACCAACCGTTCAGGGACGATGCAGTCTTATCACGTACATTTTGAACTAATTGTTCAGGGACGATGCAGTCCTATCACGTCCACTAGGGACCACTTCTCGGAGACATATGTCTACGGATCAATTCATGGACCAAAGTCCAGGGATGATACAATCCCTCCGGTTCCGACCTCATCGTCGGAACCGGTAACCTCATCGTCGAAACAAGTAACCTCATCATCGACACAAGTGTCCCCGTCATCGATACAAGTATCCACATCATCAATACAAGTATCCTCATCATCGATACAAGTATCCACATCATCGACCTTACCGTCGATGCAAGCAATCTCATCATCGATACAGGTATCCATATCGATACCAATATCCAAATATCATCATCGACCATATCACTCCCCCTTTCAAGGAGGGTCCTTCTGAACTACACCAAGCTTGTCTCGGAAATACTCAAACTTTACTCGAGATAGAGGTTTGGTCAATACATCAGCAACTTGTTCGTCAGTGCTCACATACTCGAGCTAGATAGCTCCTTTCTGCACCATATCCCATATATAAAAATATCGGATCTCTATGTGCTTTGACTTATCATGGAACACTGGATTCTTTGTCATCTTGATACAACTCTGGTTGTCACACAGGATCACAGTGGGGTCCATCTCTAAGTCAAACAATCCTGATAACAACTTTCGAAGCCATATCGCTTCACAACTAACAAAGCAAGCAGCTATATATTCCGCTTCAGCTGTGCTGAGAGCCACACTAGACTGCTTCCTGCTAAACCATGAGATCATGGCAGATCCCAAACAATAACATCCACCTGATTTGCTCTTCCTGTCTGATACACTTCCAGCCCAATCAGTATCTGTGTAGCCATACAATCTGAAATCATGATCTCCAAGATAACATAGACCAAAGTCTATCATACCCTTTAGGTACCTCATCACATGCTTTGAAGCTATCAGGTGAACATGCCTAGGTTCCACTAGATACTGACTCAAGGTGTTCACAGCAAAGCATATATCTGGCCTGGTGTTTGTTAGATACATCAATGACCCAATAATCTATCTGTACAGAGTCACATCCACTAACTCTAATGAGTCATTAGCTAACATCTTCAAGTTGGAATCCATGGGAGTGGTCATGGCTTTACATTCCAACATATCAAATACTTTCCCTGGTTGAGAAAGATTCCTTCTGGGCCTTGCTATACTTCCAGACCTAGGAAGCAATGCATCAATCCGAGATCTTTCATCTCAAATTCTGTAGCTAGCTTCTTCTTGCTTTCCATGATCTGTTTCTCATTCCCTGTCAGAAAGAGATCATCCACATACAGTAATAGTATGACAGGTTCATCATCCATAACCTTAAGGTAAAGGTTAGGATCAACTTTACTTTTGGTAAAGCCCAAGCTTGTCAAGAAGCTATCAATTCTCCTTCTGTGACTGAACATCATTCACACTCTGCATTGAGTGATCTTCTGCATATCTATCCGTGCCATCTCCAGTCAGATGGGTCTACTAATATGAGCCTCAAGATCATTCGAACTCTGTGGTGAGTTCCTTATTGCATCCATCTAAGAGAAGAATGTCATCTGTATATAGACACCATCTTCAACCTTGTAGCAAAGGTTGAAATCCACATCACCCATGGTGATCATCAAATGACTATCGATCCTGGGTACCCGTATAGAGCTTTCTTCAATTGAATCCTGGGAGTTTTCTCGATTTGCACTTCTTCTTCAATTACACCATTAAGAGAATGGTCTTATCTAGCCACTTGGAGCAAACATCTCGTCATGATCCTCTTCCTCTTTCTAAGAGAATCTTCTAACCACGAGCCTTCTATAGTATGTTTGATTTGTAAGTCTTCTTGTTGAACATCCATCACTTGTTCGGTGTTCATCATTCTTCATGATCTTTCCTACAAATCAAAGTTAATTACATGATTAGTAATACTTCATAATTATCAAATCATGTTGACATGATAACCTATTATGCATGCAAATATGATTCACATAGTTATGCAACTATCTTGACCAATACTTTGGCACAACACTTTTCCATATCCTGTATGCATACATCAGCTATCTAGATGCCTTCCATCTCTACCAGAACATACTGTCAAGAGCATGCACAACGCTCAGCATGTCAGCAAAGAGGTTTCATTCTAGATAAACAACAATGGAATGTTTGTCCAACTTACCCATCATATGCATATTAGTAGTATACTATTCAATGCTATATGAATGCTTACACTATGCATGATATATTTTAGGAAAACAAATATGCATACAACTATTACAAGCAATATCATTTACTATTTCAGAGATTCAAATAACAACTCTAATACTTATCTTTTATGTTTGTGTGGTTGCCTCCCGCTTGATCTCTATATGTCTTTGAACTTCTATTCATTCTGTACCACTATGCATGCTTAAGTGTGCATTAGTGTCATCCTCGTGATCTCATACATAAACATACATTCATTAGTATAATCTCAATACTATCAAAACATTATGTATGGTCATGATCATTTCATACACAGGTATACTTACCTAAGATCCTAACACAAGGTAGGATTCTAACTTGATATAGGAAAACATACCTGGATTATCATGCTTGGTTATGTCTTAACATACCCAAACAATATCTTCTTTGTTCTCTTCAATGATTTAGAGACCTTGTGCTAAAACCTGCATATCTCATAAGTTAAGCATAGTAGAACAAAGTCATACATACCTCATAAGTAGAGCTTCTATGTGGTCAAAGACTATGGATGAGTCTTTGTCTTTATGTCATCATGGTCATAGAACTTGATTTGTCTTTCTTGATGTACCTGTATCTTGTTAGCAGACAACATCATCCTCATACAACACCACAAGTGCATTAGTACAATCATAAGTGTCATAACCCTAATCAATGAATGTCTTCTATCATTCACATGCATTCATTATCAAACAATCATAATTGTACTAACCTCAATAACATGAAGACAAACATATTATGAACTTAATCAAGAATCAGATTTCAAAACATACATGTATTTCCTCAAGTCATACCTGTCAGGATTGCTTGTAGTCTTCTTTTGTAAGGCCTTAGCCTCATCACCCTCTGGAACTGGAACTTCTTCACTTATGCAGGTGTCCAATTCATTCTCTTCTAGCATTAACCCAATCCACTTTGATTTGTTGAAACTGGATCTGGCGCTGGATTAGGGTTTGTCAGAGAAACCCTAAAAATTCAAACTTTGAATTTCAAACTTCTGAAAGGATGGAAAGATGCGCCTTGCTGAGCTGATCAAGCTGGCATATTTCAATTTTTAAATCTCCAAAATTTGACCCCTCAAAATTGCCTTTGAAACTTCTGGATCTTCTGGACAAGATCCTGAGCTAGGGTTTGATAAAACCCGGTCTTCTGCCCAACCAGAAGGTTCGATCTTGTGCTCTAAACTTTGATTTTTCTGAGGAGCTTCCAGCTGCGGTCTTAGATTCCAAAAATTCCAACTTTTGCAGAAACCCTAATTTTCCACCTATCTGATCAAAATCCCGAACTGGGGTTTGAACAAGCCCGGCCTTCTGCCCAACCAAAAAATTCGATCTTGGTCTCTAAATTTCAATTTTTATGAGGAGCATCCAGCCGTGGTCTTGGATTCCAAAATTTCCAACTTTCTCTGAAACCCTAATTTCCCGCAGCAGTGATAAGACAAAAATGAGAATGCTCAAAATGCAATTCTATTTCACAGAAATATGTGCCTTATTGTTTCTGGTGTAACTCGGAAATTTCAGATCTACAGGGTCTGAAACTTCGGCCTGTGGTAGCCTAACCTGTTATCTTTCCAACCCCACAGATCTGACCTCAAATGGATTCTCTGAGAGAGAGTTATGCTAAGTGTCGCAACGTGACCTGTTTATGGGATGAAACAGGAGAGCGAACTTGTACGGAGTGCCACGTGTCTCTGTTTCAACTTCGGCCTCTGAAAAGCGGACCTGTGAAACTACAGTCCGTGCCCTACCTATCACTTTTTACGAAATTTCATTTGGAGCTTCCTAGCCCGAGATATGACCTTTTTGCCTAGGTCACCTGTTTATGACTGAGATCTGGAAGAGGCAAAAACCCTAACTTGTACTGATCATATCTCACAAAGTACAACGAATCTGAGGCTTTCCTTCGGACACAAGGTACAGGGGGATGTTATCTACGACCTGTAGAAGTTTCAGATCCTAAACCTTCTCCAAAATGGATTTATAGCGAAAGTGCCACGATGACTGGTTTTTACTATATAAAACCCTAACTTTCAAATTGTCGCAAGTGAGACAAGTGTCGTAAGTGCCATGCATTGCCTTCCTTCAGGCTAGCTCTGATACCATGTTAAGATTTAATATGCTAAGATAGAAAATATCAATATTACATTCCATTTCACAACAATAGCATATACAGGATCACTGAAAGAACAACAAGCACAGCAAAAACACAACAGACACAGATTTATCCTGGGAAACCCTCATGGGGTAGAAAACCTAGCAAAGCTTCCTCAATATAGATGACCAGCAAATACAAAGATGTAATCCTCAAACATGAGCTCCTTCTCCTCCATAGCAGATCTCTCTCTCACCTATGCGCCAATCACAAGTGAGTGAATGTGTGTTAAATGAGGAACACACCTCCTCTATTTATACACAACTTCGACTTTACTTTTACACTAACTAGGTCGGCCCCAACTTAACTACTTAACATAATGTGACAGGGCCGACCCCACTGGGGTGGTCTAATAACCCTTTAACCCACATGACTCATACAAGGCCGACCCCACTAGGGAAGTCTAATAACCCAAGTTACCACATTCTCCACAGAGGAATAAAATATCTCCGGATATACAATAGGGTCTCCACGGAGGAATGAAACATCTCCGGAATAATAAAGTACAAATATAATATTCTTAGAAGTTACAATATCTCAACAAATTCTTGTCTAAAGGCAAAATTCAAAGTCTTCCCTCCCGATGAAGTGATGATTATCCCAGCCCCATTTCGTGCTCTTGAATGAGCACCATCAAAGTTCATTTTCCATATTTCATCTACCTTTTCATTTTTAATCTTTTCTTGAATAGGGGCTAAAAAGGTATAGTTAATTGTTAAAATATTAACCAGGAAAATGTTGAGAAGGAATGCATGCTAGGGTTTGCATGCACCAGCTGTTAGGTTTTTGGTAAACCTAATTTACCAGTGAGATGTTATAAGGAGACAGAAGGGGTCTGTCTCATTTACTGACACAATTGATCTGAGACAAATCAATAGAGAGGAGGACGACTTTCCTAGAGAAGGAGGGCGCATTCCTACTGGAGGAGGAAGCTCGTACCGCATCCAGTTGAGCGATTGAGTGTCTATAACTTGCAAAGTATCTTCGTCTCAGTGATTGAGGAAGATCAGTGACGATCAGAGCTCAGATCTGCTGAGATCTGATTTAATACGAGTCACTCTTCAGTTGAAGGAGGGCGCACGTGTGCATGCAAAGAGGGACGTTTTCAACAGCAAGCTTCTTCAGTTGGCAGAGCAGATCAAAGCTGAGGAAAGAAAGAGACAGATCAAGCAGAGGTGCTTACAAGGATACTCAGATCCAGTTTTGCAGTTAGGGCACATTCTTCCAGTGCATGCATCAACTGGATGCATGCAAAATCCGGAATTTGCCTGAGTTACTTCTGAGGTAACCCTGTATTGTACTTGTCTCTTTTCTTATATGCTCTGGGCTCGAGAAAGAAGATAGCCCCACAGATTGTTGGTTTTTCCCGTAAGGGTTCCAGGGTATATCAATTGTTATGTGTATGATTGCATATGTGTTATAGTGGTAAAGAGATCTAGTTATTAAGTTTATGTTTGTATGAGTTTTTACTTACATCGAGACTCAAACTGCTTGAGATCTCAGGGCGATCCAGAGGGAGTAGTGATCTCTGGATCTAATATTTACATGGTATCAGAGCCCTGGTAAGGGTCAGGTAGTGCTTTCATACTTAGATCTACAGTTGCAGCAACAGATCTACATCATGGGGGAGGAGAAAATTGTTTGCACTTCTTGCTCTGCTATGGATATTGATGAGTGTACTACCGACGGGATTGACAGGGAGATGGCTCTTAACTCCTGTCAATCATTGATGGCCTCCACCTCTAGTATATGCTACATAGACAATGGAGCTTCTAGTCATATGACAGGTGTTCGTTGATATTTTTCTGACCTAGCAGAGGATGGGATAGATCTTGAGATTGTCCTGGGAGACAACTCTACAATCAAGGCTATAGGATGAGGAACTGTGTCCTTCCAGAAAGACTCTGGAGAACAGATGAGAGTTCGTGATGTTCTATATGTTCCAAGTCTTAAAAAAAACTTGATCTTCGTTTCTACCATTGAAGATCAAGGACTATGGGTGATGTTCAGAGATGGAAACGTGCTAGTTCATCCCAAGGCATCCAATGTTGCCTCAGCTGAGAGGATTGGAGTCCACAGTGGGAAGCTATATAAACTGAGCTTCCAACTTCATCATGCCCTAAGTCATAGCAGTCGAGATGAGGGATGTGATCCTTGTGAGCTTTGGCACAAAAGGATGGCTCATCTGCACCATCCGGCTCTAAAGATTCTGAGGGAGATTGTGACAGGAGTACCCGAGTTCAGCACTGAGCACACCGATGTGTGTAAGGGGTGTGCTCTCGGAAAGTACGTCGAGACTGCATTTCCCAAGAGCGACACCAGAGCTACAAGAGCTCTTGATTTGATTCATTCTGACCTTTGTGGTCTGATGTCCACCACATCACTGAAAGGATACGAGTACTATGTGTCTTTCATTGATGACTATTCCAGGAAGACCTGGATCTACTTCTTGAGGAGCAAAGAGTCTAAAGAAGTTTTGCAAAAGTTTCAAGAGTTCAAGGAAAAACAGGCAGAAAGGAAGATTAAGATCTTCAGATCAGATAATGGGGGAGAGTACACCTCCACTGAGTTCAATAAGTTCTGCACTCAGAAAGGCATCAAGAGGCAGTTGATTGTTCCTTATACACCTCAACAGAATGGGGTAGCTGAGAGGAAGAACAGGGCCATTATTGGAGCTGCAAGATCCATGTTGCATGATCAGGGATTGCCATTTTTCCTTTGGGCTGAAGCATGCAACACTGCATGCCTACATTCAGAACAGGAGCCCCCATAAGGCTTTGGGGAACAGGACCCCCGAGGAGGCTTTCTCTGGGAAGAAACCTGAAGTTGGGCACTTCAGGATTTTTGGATGCCTCAACTACTCTCATGTTCCTTCGGAGAAAAGGACAAAGCTGGAACCCACTGCAGAAAGAGGAATTATGGTTGGGTATGATGAGACTTCAAAGGCCTATCGCATTTACATCCCTGCTCTCAAAAAGACTGTTGTGAGGCGGGATGTGAAGTTCGAGGAGGATCGGGCCTTTCGGAAGTCATGTGAGTCAAAGAAGGGAAAACAGCAAGTTGCTACATCCCCACTTGACACAGGACAGAGTACTACTCAGCAGTCAACAGGGTCCCAAGTGTTTGGAGTGACAGATGCACAAGATACGGTTTCCACGGGCACAGGAGTAGGAACTGGCACAGGATCTTAGATTGGTGATCAACTGAGATCAAGGTCCCAGATTACAGGTTCTCGAGCTACAGGATCAACGGCTACTGGCACCTCTACTGGAGGTACTCACTCACATACAGGATATTGGGACGAGGATGAGGAGTTCTCATCTCAGGATGTCACTTGAGGAAAGAGGAAGCCCAAGTGGCTTCAGGACACCTTGAAGGACGCTCAGGCAATAGGAACTCCCAAGAAAGATGTGAGAGAAAGAAAGGCTCCACAGAGATTCTGCAATTACTTAGCTCTAGTAAGCAGCATCAGTGAGTCAGAACCTTCCTCATACGAACAAGCAGCAGGAAAGCAGGCCTGGAGAGATGCCATGTTGGAAGAGTATGCTTCCATCATGAAGAATGATGTCTGGGAAGTGGTACCCAGACCAGAAGAAAAATCTGTGGTCACCTCCAGATGGCTCTACAAGATTAAGTATGCAGCAGATAGCAGCATTGAGAAATACAAAGCCAGGTTTGTGGCTAGAGGGTTCTCACATATAGAGGGAGTTGACTATGAGGAGACGTTTGCTCCTGTGGCCAGGTATTCTTCCATCAGGACAGTGATTTCAGTTGCAGCAGAAATGGTATGGAAGATTCATCAGATAGATGTCAATACAACTTTCCTCAATGGACTCATAGAGGAGGAGGTTTACATCGAGCAGCCTGAGGGCTTCGAGGTACTTGAGAGAGAGTCTCATGTATGCAGATTGAAGAAAGCTCTATATGGCTTAAAACAGGCACCCAGAGCTTGGTATTCTAGGATAGATACCTATTTGCAGCAGCTAGCGTTTTAGGAGAGTGAAGCAGATCCAAATCTCTACTTCATCGTAGTGAAAGGGGATCCTCTCATCCTTGTGCTTTATGTAGATGATCTATTTATTACAGGGGCGGAAAAACTCATTAGTGACTGCAAGACAGACCTTGCATCTGAGTTTGAGATGAAGCATATAGGGCTGATGCATTACTTCCTAGGGATGGAAGTCTGGCAGGAGGATGGGCATATCTTTCTCAGTCGAGGCAAGTATGCAATGGACATTCTGAAGAGATTTTAGATGCAGGATTGCAAGCCTATGACTACCACTATAATGACCAACTAGAAAAAGCAAGTGGCTTCTGAGAGTAAGTTGGACGATTCCACAAAGTATCAACAGCTCATCGGTTCCTTGATGTATTTGGTCAACACCAGACCAGATTTGAGCTTTGTAGTTAACACCTTGAGTCAGTACATGGTAGAACCCAAAGATGTACACTGGGTGGCAGCAAAGCATGTTTTGAGATACATCAGTGGAATAGCAGAGTATGGACTGAATTATGTGAGGTAGGGAGAAGTCCAGCTTGTAGGGTTCACAGATTTAGACTGGGCAAGGAATGCAGGTGACAGGAAAAGCACCTCCGGGTGTTGCTTCAGCTTAGGTTCGGCAGTTGTGTCATGATTCAGCAGGAAGCAGAAGTCCGTTGCATTGAGCTCTGCTGAGGCAGAATATAAGGCGGCTAGCTTAGCCAGTTGTGAAGCCATCTGGCTTCGCAAGATGTTGGTGAGTCTATTTGATCAGCAGTTGGAGCCTACGGTGATTCACTGTGACAATTAGAGTTGCATCAAACTCTTTGAGAATCCAGTGTTTCATGATTGATCCAAACACATTGAGATCAGATATCACTTCATTCGTAATCATGTTCAGAAGGGAGCAGTTGAGCTCCAGTACATTTCCACAGATGAGCAGGTTGCAGACATTCTGACAAAGTCCTTGATGGAAAATAAGTTTGATTACTTCAGGGAGAAGATGGGAGTGGTGCGGAATCCTTTCCTGGTTAAGAGGGAGTGTTAACATATTAACCAAGAAAATGTTGAGAAGGAATGCATGCTAGGGTTTGCATGCACCAGCTGTTAGGTTTTTGGTAAACCTAATTTACTAAGGAGATGTTATAAGGAGATAGAAGGGGTCTGTCTCATTTACTGACACAATTGATCTAAGATAGATCAATAGAGAGGAGGACGACTTTCCTAGAGAAGGAGGGCACATTCCTACTGGAGGAGGAAGCTCGTACTGCATCCGGTTGAGCGATTGAGTGTCTGTAACTTGCAGAGTATCTTCATCTCAGTGATTGAGGAAGATCAGTGACGATCAGAGCTCAGATCTGCTGAGATCTTATTTAGTACGAGTCACTCTTCAATTGCAGGAGGGCGCACGTGTGCATGCAGAGAGGGACGTTTTCAGCAATAGGCTTCTTCAATTGGCAGAGCAGATCAGAGCTGAGGAAAGAAAGAGACAGAGTGCTTACAGGGATACTCAGATCTAGTTTTGCAGTTAGGGCACATTCTTCCAGTGCATGCATCAACTGGATGCATGCAAAATCCAGAATTTGCCTGAGTTACTTCTGAGGTAACCCTGTATTGTACTTGTCTCTTTTCTTATATCTTCTGGGCTCAAGAAAGAAGATAGCCCCACAGATTGTTGGTTTTTCCCGTAAGGGTTCCAGGGTATATCAGTTGTTATGTGTATGATTGCATATGTGTTATAGTGGTAAAGAGATCTAGTTGTTAAGTTTATGTTTGTATGAGTTTTTACTTACATCGAGACTCAAACTGCTTGAGATCTCAGGGCGATCCAAAGGGAGTAGTGATCTCTGGATCTAATATTTACAGAGTCTTCCACATCTGAGTATTGAGTATTGCCCTCCCTCTGTGACTAAACATCATGCACACTCTGCATTGAGTGATCTTCTGCATATCTATCTGTGCCATCTCCCGTCAGATGGGTCTACTGATATGAGCCTCAGGATCACTCGAACTCTATGGTGTGTTCCTTCTTGCATCCATCTGAGAGAAGCATGGCATCTGTATATAGCAACCATCTTCAACCTTGTAGCAAAGGTTCAAATCCGCATCACCCGTGGTGATCATCAAGCTCATCAAATGACTATCGATCCTGGGTACCTGTTGAACCCGTACAAAGCCTTCTTCAATCATTTGATTCTCTATTGAATCCTGGGACTTTGCTCGATATGCACTTCTTCTTCAATTACACCATTCAAGAAAACGTTCTTCTCATCCATACGTGTAATCTATCTCTGGAAGTGTGTCTAGCCACTGGAGCAAACATCTCATCGTGATCCTCTCCCTCTTTCTAAGAGAATCCTCTAGCCACGAGCCTTGCTTTGTACTTCTATAGTATGTTTGATTTGTAAGTCTTCTTGTTGAACAGTCATCACTTGTTCTTCGGAACAAGTGTTCATCATCCTTCTTTTGTAGATCATAGCACACGATCTTTCCTACAAATCAAATTCAATTACATGATTAGTAACACTTCATAATCATCCAATCATGTTGACATTTCAATGATAACCTATTATGCATACTGATATGATTCACATAGTTATGCAACTATCTTGACCAATACTTTGGCACAACACTTTTCCATATCCTGTATGCATACAGTGGCTATCTAGATTCCTTCCATCTCTACCAAGACATACTATCAAGAGCGTGCACAACTCCCAGCATGTTAGCAAAGAGGTTTCATTCTAGACAAGCAACAATGGAATGTTTGTCCAACTTACCCATCATATCCATATTAGTAGTATATTGTTCAATACTATATGAATGCTTACACTATGCATGATATATTTCTTGATTCTAGGAATACAAATATGCATACAACTATTACGAGCAATATCATTAACTATTCAGAGATTCAAGAAGTAATTCAAATAACAACTCAAATACTTATCTTTTATGTTTGTGTGGTTGCCTCCCTCTTGATCTCTATTTTTCCTTTATGATAGCATCATGATTATATGTCTTTGAACTTCTATCCATCCTGTACCACTATGCATGCTTAGGTGTGAACTAGTTTCATCATTGTGTCATCCTCAAGATCTCACACATTCATTAGTATAATCTTAATACTATCAAAACATTATAATCCTAAATAATCTTAAACGTGTATGGTCATGATCATTTCATACACAGGTAATTTATCACAAACGTTAGTATTCAAGGTTTCATGGAGTACTTCTTTTACTCATGCATATTCTTATTTGACCATAGGACTCTTCTAGTTTGTCATATCATTAATCAAACTAAGAAACATAATATGCATAAACCCTTGATTACTTAAACTTCTAACTTCAAGAATAATCATTATCAATCATACAAAAGTATACTTATCTAAGATCCTAACACAAAGTAGGATTCTTACTCGATATAGGAAAACATACCTAGATTAGCATGCTTGCTAGTTATGCCTAACATACCTAAACAGTATTTTCTTTGTTCTCTTCAAAGATTTAGAGATCTTGTGCTAGTAACCTACATCTCTTAAATCTCATATGTTAAGTGTATTTGAACCAAATCGTACATACCTTGTAAGTAGAGCTTCTATGTGATCAAAGACTATGGATGAGTCTTTTGTCTTCATGTCATCATGGTTATATATTCTTGATCTAGAACTTGATTTGTCTTTCTTCATGTACCTTTCATGTTAGCAGACAAAATCATCCTCATACAACACCATAAGTGCATTAGTACAGTCATAATATCATAAGTGTCATAACCCTAATCAATGAATGTCTTCTATCATTCGCACACATTCATACTTTTACTAAGGTGATCATACAACCCTAAAATTTATTATGATTGTACTATCCTTAATCATATGCAGGTAAACATATCATGAACTTAATCATCAGATAAATAAAAACTAATTTCAAAACATACCTGCATCTCCTCAAGTCATACCTGTCGAGATTGCTTGTAGTCTTCTCTATAACGGTAAAACCCGAATATTCCAAGGTAGATCACTTGTAAACATCTTATATAGATTCATGGTGATAGGATGATAGAATACCAAGCCATTTAAACCTCCTTCATTGCTGACCTATGATTCTCCCAACTTTGCTACGGTTTCTTCTTACTTGTAGAACCCAAAAACCCTAATTTTTAATCTCCTTCCTCCCGCAACATTTTGATGGAAGATTAATATCTATGATGAAGGGACTCCAAATCCATTTTCAAAGTTTCCAATGTTGCACCAGGTGTCTCCAACATTGTATCAGGTCCTGCCATACCTAAAAAACTGAAAACCCTAAGTGAGAACTTCTTCCTTCTCTTCTTTGATTTCCTCTGTTGAGCCATTTTAGATGTTCCGTATTGTTTCTGATGTATCTCTGACATTTCGGATCCTTAAGGTCTGAAACTTCGGCCTATGGTAGCCTGACCTGTCATCTTTCCAACCCCACGGATTTGAGCTTCATTGGATTCTCCATGAGAGAGATATGATAAGTTTCCCAACATGACCTGTTTATGGGATGAAACAGCATAGAGAACTTGTACGGCGTGCCACGTGTCACTGTTTCAACTTCGGCCTCTGAAATTCGGACATGTGAAACTACAGTCCGTGCCCTAACTGTCACGTTTTACGGAATTCCATTTGGAGCTTCCTAGCCTGAGATATGACATTTTTGCCTAGGTCACCTGGTTAGGGCTGCATTCTGGAAGAGGCAGAAACCCTAACTTGTATGGATCATATCTCACGAAGTACAACGAATCTGGGGCTGATTTTTCGACACCAGGTACATCTATCTCTAATCTTCTTCCTGTAGAAGTTTCAGATCCTGAACCCTCGCAAAAACATATTTATAGAGAAAGTTCCACGATGACTAGTTTTTGCTATACAAAGCCCTAGCTTTCAAATTGTCGCAAGTGAAACAAGTGTCGTAAATGCCATACATTGCCTTCTTTCAAGCTAGCTCTGACACCATGTGAAGATTCAATATGCTAAGATAGATAACATCAGTATTCAATTCAATTTCACAACAATAGCATATATAGGATCACTAAAAGAATAACAAGCACAGCATAAACACAAGAGACACAATTTTTATCCTTGGAAACCCTCTAGGGGAAGAAAACCCAGCAAAACTTCCTCAATATAGATGATCAAAAGTACAAAGACAAAACCCCAAACAAGTGCTCCTTCTCCTTGCAGATATCTCTCTCTCTCTCCTATGCGAATTACACAAGTGAGTGTGAGTGTGAATGAATGAATAAATGAGAGAGCCTAGCTCTCTATTTATACATTCACTTCTACTTTAATTTTACAACTTGGCATGTCGGCCTCAACTAACTTTACCACTCAACTAATGCTGATTGGGCCGACTCCTCTAGGGGACTTAAAAACCCCATTACATTTTACTCTAGGGGATCTATTGCCCCGACTTACAAGGGAGGATTTACCTCGTGACTCTATGATGACCAAATACAATAATAACATCCCGACAGAGGAATAAAACATCTCCGAATAAAATACAATAGAATATTCTTCGAAGTTACAATATTTCAACATAAGGCATTGGAAAGGATACTAAGTTCTAACAGTAAATTTTATAAGAATAGAAATTAAATCGAAAATCAAAATAATAGCATGTGCAGACCCTAGCCTTCATCACCTTACTCACTCTTTCTCCCCAATCTTGAGCCATTGTATTTACTAAATCTCGTATGGGAACTTCAAAAAACCTCCTTTTGATTTTCTAAGGATATTTATATCCTACTTCTCTTATTATCAGCACTTGAGCCTCTTCAACTATCTGCTCCCTCTTATCGAGTCGACGACATTGCACTCATGACTCTTAGGATGTGCCCTTTACTGCCCCTTTGTTCTATTGCATCTATTTTCTTTAATCTATTGAAAAGTGTCTCTATACAACCTAAGGAAATAGCATGGCCACAACAAAAAGCAAGAAAGGTTGTGGAATTATTTTGCAAATTTTTCAGATGAAAAAAACATGCACCTGATCAAGAGGCCATCCTTGCAACCTAACAACACCGCACAACACTAATGCATCCTCTACTATGCCTGCTACCTAGCTAGTATAAATCCATCTTAACCCAAAATCTATCAAGCACCAAGAAAGATCAAATTCCTCAAAGTGTAAGCCTTTTTCAAGTTGCAGAGAGTTTTGATGATGTTTGCACCACCAAGGATTTGATCCCTCTCAACACTTAATAGATCCAAGGTTAAGATGGATCTAGTTTGGTTTTATTATTTTAGTTTATTTTTTATTTATTAAGCCAACCTAAAAATAAATAAAGATATATATATATATAAGCCTACTGGGTTAGCTTGATTTGTTGAGTGCTTTAAGCTTTATGCAAGAGGTCTTGAGGTCAATCCCCCAAGCTAGCTCCCTCTGTTATGCACGTCACTCGATGTCCCTATCGGATCAAGTGCCATAATCAGCATCGACAAGTATACATTGGGTACAATTCATGAAAGGGAGGGGAAGTGCCTAGGGTTTCCCTGCAAGGTTTTACTTGGAAAAAAACAACAACAAAAAATTTATATATATATAGGCCGAATTTAGCATCACGGATGGACAGAAAGACATTACAATCTCCCCCTAACTGGGTTTTAGAATGCACAACTACACTGCACAACACTTATGCATCCTCTACTATGCTTGCTAGGTAACTACACTCCACGACACTTATGCTACCTCTACACTCTCCCAATTGACCATTTTGGCAAATTGTACTTTCCAATCACACTGACCTATTTTGGTCATCAGTGGACTTTAACAAAATTTCATTTCATTTCACTTTTAAATATTTAGTAATCAAAATCCCCCGGATGGGGATATAAGGACGAGAGAGCTGGTGGGAGGACACCCACAGTAGGTGCTCCATGCGTCACTGTGTCCCCCGCACATGACCCTCCCCGCATGCAATTAAGTATTGAAACGATGGGTGGGATGCCTATTCAGCCTCCCCTTGGTGGGTTGGACCTAGAGCACTGTTAGATGGCAGTGCAGTGGGCTATCAGTGATCTTGATGGGCAAGTGATGGATTGGTATTGAATCAGGATTGGGTACAAAGAGGTATCAGGGACATGCAAGGTATTGATGAAGCAAGCCATGGGGTTTTCAATGACTTGAAGTGGGATTCTCTGGCAGTTTTCTCCGATTCTGATTTGGATGTCTACACTAGGCGGTAAGCTTAATCAGTCCTCCCTTGAATACTGTTATTTTCGTTTGAGCTTTTTCGGTCCCCGGGTAAGGTGGATTGGGAAATCTATGACGGGCCTTTGCAACTCTGATTTTAAGATTAAAGCCGAGAAAGAGTAGGTGTGGCTCTCTTCTAGTTTTAGCTGTGTTAGCTGGGTGTGTCTCTGTTCTAGATTTAGCTGTGTTTAGGGGTTTCATAAAATTGATTGGAAGTGGTATTGCTGTGACTCTCCATCCCCGTGGCTGGTTGTCTTTTCTCTCCCTTTGGCGCAATAAGGCTGGAACAGGAGAGTTTGACGGGGAAGTGGCAGCCGAGGTCCGACCCATGCTCAATCGGAGGCCACGGAGGCAGAAGAAATATTCTACCAGGAAATCCCTCTGAAAATTCAAGCTCAAATTGCCAGAGCAAAGAATTGGGTTAAGGAGGAGCAAGATACTACCAAGCCGGAGGAAACTGAGGAAGAAATTAGGCCCTCGGTCAATGATTCAGGCAATACTCACTCAAGGCATACCATGTATTACAAAACCCTAGCCTTGCATTGGACCACAAAGTCCCTGCTTGGTAAAGTTCTGCTTGAGACAAAGGAGGGGAGGAATGAATTATTGTTGCAAATGGACGCGTTCAATGCCAAGATGAACTTCCTCATCAAGTCAACCACGGGAAAGGAATATGAAGCAGATCCTCAAGCTCACAAACCAAAAGGTGCCATTCACTTCTATTTCTGATGATGACATGGCCAAGTAGTTTTTTATGGTCTCGAAGTTACTTTGTGCCTTTCTGCTATCCTAGTTATAATCAACAGTTTGCAGACCCTTTCAGTAGTTCATGCAAGTCATCTCAAACTTTTTCTGTTAACTTTGATAAACTCATGTTTTATAAATGGCCTGGTTTCCAGCTGGGCAGGCCGATTTTGACTATGCTGTAACTCGTTTTTCAGTTAATACAAATCTTTAGCTTCACAAAAAGAAAAAAGATTCAGTAATCAATAGACTCAGTATTTACCTGGATAAATTAAAGTAAGCTCACATATAATTTGATGATTTCTTTCTAACCTAGCACTGCATAGTAACAAGCAACTCTGTGAAGGGGAAATCAAGATAATTTACATAAATGGCACAAGTTTCAAATGAATGAGGCCGAATGCAAACTCTGAACAATTTTGACAGTTACTCCTCGGACTTAGCACCTAAGCTGAAGGAAATCCACGCAGTGTGGAACTGCCCAGCGCGGCAAGTTCCATGAAGCACTTCCAAAAAATCTACAGAAAATGGACTCTTCATGCTATACAGGGAATATAGGGAATGTATGGTAACCAAATTGGCCTTCTGAAAATAGGTTCTTAAAATCTTGTTACCACATTTCCTTATCAGCTAAGCACTTACAAGGAAAAACACAATTATCTGTTACCCGGTGCATTCTCAGATTATTACAGACTTCCAGTTGAGATTGATTTTGAAACCAACTACCAGTTTTTTCTCATTCTCCCTTGGCAGTGCATATTTGCAATACTTTTAAAGCCAAACAACAATTCTATTTGTACAAACTTATTTTATGTAAACTGAATTACTGTATTAAAACAAACAGTTGGGTGGGCATTAGTAGCTTACACTTAGAATGTCTTCTAACTTCAAACGAGTTGAATTCAGGAGTAGGGAGTGTGCTTTCAAGATGGCAGTTATGGGTGCTCCTCGTTTCAAACAAATAAGCTTGTCCTCAAATATAATCTCCTCTTTCGTTTCCTCCTGCAGTCGTTGCATTGCTACTCTGTTGGCTTTTCTGCCATTGTACATTCTTCTCTGGTGGGTTTTCTTCGTCATTTCAGCCATCATTCAACGAACCCACATTTCAGACTTGAATGTCGTCGTAATCTACATATCCTCACTGTTTCTATTATAATTAATCCATCCTGCATTCCTTCAGCTTTAAGAATTTGGCCAATTCCTCGTAATGTGCTTGGGGTTGGGATGGTATTTTCTGATAGAAGAATAACAAGGGGGATCAGGTGCACTTCTCCGTGATCGGGACAATGGGGGTGCACATATGCCATGTTAATTTATTTTTTCAAAACTGGAAAACCTTAATATGTCGGAATTTCTTGTTTTATTATATAATTTGTGAGTGTGTTTGTGGTTTTATTTGAAAATCTACATTTTATGAATTATTAATAGATTATTCACTTGATATGAAGGAAATGTTGTAAATGGAGTTCACGAGTTCAAATCACTCCAGCTTACTCGTGCCTCATGCTTGCGGGTTATGTGGGTGCATCTAGGGGTATAGTGGTAGCGCACAGGATTGGATCCCTGACCCCGTGTCACGCGAGTACAGCCCCTTCCCACTTGCCGCTTCCCCTAGTTACAAAAAAAAAAGATTATTTTAGATAAAGTGGTTTCCTTGAATAATAATAACAAATCATCTTACAAAATAATTATGGAGTTTTCATATTGTTAATAAATGTCAAATAAGTTAATTCCCCTTAGCTCACTCGGTTAAGGTGTAGTTCTCCTCAGCAAAGCAACCCGAGTTTAATTCCCCTTAGGGATGACTTAGTTGGGAGGCGACACCCAAAAACTAGTCAAGTTGAGGTTGGTGCAGTCTAGGCCGAGTGTGATCCCCAATGATTTTGACAACTTAGATGCCCCTGGGTCGTGGTTCCTCGTACCAAAGGCCACTCGCGCAAGTCATGGAGATTCAAGCAAACAAAAAAATGTCAAATAAATTCGAGTGGAGGTTATTGATTTAATATATAAAGTTTTTAATTTTGGCATTTAATGGATAGAAAGTTGATACTTTTTTGTTGTGTTTAACATGTTTTTAATAAATATTGAAATGAATTTTAGTGAGGTTTGTCGGATTGATATATAGGTTAAAATAATAGGGTTGGAGAAAATGGAGATTATATTACAAGAAGAAGAAAAAAAATCAACCTAAGAAGGAGAGGTCGATAATTTAACAAATCATCATATGAAGAATAAGATTAAAGAATTAGAAGAAATATTAAATAACAATTTGTTCCTAAATAGTTTGGATGGTCAATTGGATATCAAAGAGGAAATGAATAAGCTTATGGAGTTAGACTGCAACATACAAAAAACTTGAAACATTATAATTTTAGTTTGAAATAGAAGAAAAAAGAGGACATGCTAGTTCTAGTCAAGGAAAAACTATAAGAAAAATGGCACAAAGATAGGTTAATTTGTGTTAAAGTAAGTTATTATGACCATAAATATGGAATACTCAGTAAAACCCCAAGTCTAAAAAGGCCAGCAATATTTATAAATGAAGATCTCAATTCAAATCGAGTTGAATTGGGAAAGGAAGTTCAAAAGGTAAAAGGAGCTAGGAATGAAGGAAAATGAGCAATGGAAAAATTATTATAAGGGATAGAGACCAACAAGATAACAAAAATTTGGAATTTGGGACACTTTGGATCCTCTCTTGGAACTATTGTGGCTTTTTATGGACCAAAGGTCTCATTTCAAGTTTTTTTGTGTTTGCTAAATTCTTCATGACTTGCGGGAGTGGCCTTTGGTCTAAGAAACCATGACCCAAGGGCATCTAAGCCGTCAAAATCACCCGAGGATCACACCCGACCTAGGCCACACCAACCCTCAACTGGTTGGATTTTGGGTGTCTCCTCCCAACTAGCTCACCCCTAAGGGGAATTGAACACAGGTTGCCCTGCTAACAAGACTCACACCTTCAGCAAATGAACTAGTGAGAATTGACTTATCTTAATTGAAGGACATGGGGAGGGATTTGATCCACTTATGTGTGCACGGGTCACGATATTATTTAGTAATATATCTCTGGGTGCAACCACACGTTCAACCACTACCTCGAGGTGACCCCGTGGCTTTAAGTTAGGTCCTCATTGGAATTGAACCTTTCCCATTGGTGAAAAAATCCTCGCTCTTCACTAATGGATCCAACCCCTTTGGGCAAACTCTCATTTTAAGTTGGACCCCAAGTGAAATTCATATTATATTGTTTGTTGAAACTTGAGAGCATGAAGAATCTAAGGTTCCTAATATAGAAGGATTTGTCCTACGGTCAATAGGGAATAAGAGATCCTACCATAGAGAGATTAGAGGCATAACTTGTTACATAAAGAAGAACGTTTTCCCTCATATTAGGCTTCACAAGAAAGATTATTTCAATCAATACATGTGGATGAAGATTTCAAATATCAATGCCAAGAATATTTATATAGCACTATGTTATTTTGAACCTATTAATTCTACCTTTTGTAAGAAGCACAATCTATTTAAAAAATGTCCTTACAATGACTTAGAACGGGATGCTTATTGTCTTAAGAAATTAAGGAAATATCTTCTAGATAAGAGACTTTAAGTCTAGAACAACAAGTAACCAAGCTATTGCAATGAGCAATGATTCCAACCCTATCCCTATATGGCTATAAGAGGACCTTGCTTTAGCTAGCAAAACAAAAGAAACTTTGAAGACTTGATTGACAATTTGCTTGGTACCAAGTTGATCAAGCTTTGCAATTCTTAGGATACTTATTGTCTAAGAAATGAAGGAAATATCCTCTAGGCAAGAGACTTTACGTCTAGAACGACAACTAACCAAGTTACTACAATAAGCAATGATTCCAACCCTATCCCTCTATGGCTATAAGAGGACCTTGTTTTAGCAAGCAAGAACAAAAGAAACTTTGAAGACTTGGTTGAGAATTTGCTTGGTACCAAGTTGATCAAGCTTTGCAATTCTTATGATCTAAACATTTGTAACAATCTTATGAAGTGATCAAAATCCAACGAAATGACTTGTATACATGGTTGGTAGCAGCAGCGTAGATTATGTGATATCTAATATCCCTATATACAACCAAATAGTAGATTTTGATGTCTTAAATTATCATGAGCCCAACTCTGACCATAGACCTTCAACCCTAACTCTAAAAAATTTCAAGCACATAAGCCCCATAAGAGAGAATTCTAACGACCAAAAGCACTTGATCTTTCATAAAAACTAAACTGATATTTTTAAGGGATTTAAATAATTAATTAAATATATGATTAAAGAAGGACAATATTGAAGACATCTATCATAATTATACCACAACCCTCTCTACTTCCATTAACAAGTTCTCTATTGTTGTGTGAAAAGGAAAATAGAAT
The DNA here is from genome assembly GCA_027924585.1 of Larix kaempferi. Taxonomy (NCBI): domain Eukaryota; kingdom Viridiplantae; phylum Streptophyta; class Pinopsida; order Pinales; family Pinaceae; genus Larix; species Larix kaempferi. Next base: position 18,204,646 of record BSBM01000668.1, on the reverse strand, counting down.
GATCAAACCTTGTTGTGATAAAGAGTGTAAGCATGCTAGAAAACCATTACAGATGCTTCTAATAAGTCCTTAAAATATGACAAGATATATAGGTACAAACCCTATAATTAAAAGGGGGGAAAGTACTATATAAATTGAAAGAATAGAAGTTTTTACACCTCTCTAAGCTATAACCTAAGAAATTATGGAGGCAAATTATAAGTCATAAAACTAAAGAAAAAATATGATTCCCTGGAAGGATTGAAATTCCTACCTTAATTAGATTTACAAATCCCTTGATGTCACGGACAACGTTCAAACCCCTTCTATATAGGAAGAAGTTTTTTCTTTAGAAGACATAGAGTTTGGGGCTAAGTGGCTTGCAGAAGGGAAAGTTAAGAACATCAAAGGATACCAAGCAAAAATATTTAAAATTGGGGGGTCTATCCTCGTCCCTCACATCCACAAGCTCTTCAATTTGGTAGTCAAGTTGGGTTTTCCTAAACCCTAGACACAAAGCCTCATTGCTCATATTTTTAAAAGCAAAGATAAAATAATCTCTTTAATTATATTACCATTGTGATTAACCATCTTTTAGTCAAGTTATATGGAATTATTCTAGAAAAGAAGATCAGCATTTGGCTAAAACGTCATGGAAAAAGAGCCAAATGCCAAGTAGGATTTATGAGCTATCATTCAACTGTCAACAACTTTGTTATGCTTGGGACCATAGCTAAGGAGTGTCAAAATAATAAAACCAATATTTTGGGGTGCTTTGTTTACTCTAGATAAGCATTTGACACAATGCCCGTAACTAACCTTTGGAATAGATTAAAAGAGCTAAAACTCCCTTTCTAGTAGAGAGTTGTTGTGATGAGGCTTCATGAGAATGTTATTGTCAAGTTTAGGAACTTCGAGGACTGGTCAAAAGAAATTAATTGTAATATACGAGTCAAACAAGGTTGTCCCTTGTCCCCTGCCATTTTTTGTATATATATTGACAAGTTAGAAGGTTGTTTGGAAGAAACAAGTTGTGTCTGCATGACTCTAGTTGGTATAGTCACCTTCCTTCTTCTCTACACTGATGATATTGCTCTCGTGGCGAGGAGTCCATATGATCTCAACAAGCAACTAAAAACTCTTGAGGATTTTTTCTCTAGTATAGGTATGATTGTTGACACTAACAAAACAAAGGTTATGATAATCAAATTCAAAATGATAACATATGTTAATTCATGCACGACAACAACAACTTGGAGGAATTGACTTCATACAAATATCTTGGAATCAATCTTCATCACAAGTTTCATTAGAACTATAACATTGAGAAAACGATTAATGGATGGTGGAGATCTTGTTATGGACTTGAAAACAGTCGTAAATCAACACATATGTGGCATTGGAATAAGAAGAAACTCCTCTTTGAGACTCTCATCTCTCTTGTTACCTTATACGAATGTGAAGTTTGGGGTTGCAACATCTCTAGAGAGTCATGAAGAAGGATAGAGGAAATCCAAAATATTTTTATCACATATAATCTCAAAATTAAAGGTAATATGCCCTATCCTATCCTCCTTGTAGAAACAAGTCTCTCCCCATTGAGAGCATGGCTATGATTAGGTGCCTAAAGTGCAAAAATAAGCGAAGCAACATGGGAGACAAGAGGCTCCCTAAGATTTCTTCAAACTCAAGTCAAAACCACATGTGCTTAAACGAGATTGCAATAAAGATGCCAAGTCTTGGTTAAATCACTAGGGAGCTGAGTAAGAAGTCACTCTACATAACAATGATAATACTAAAAGTATTATTACATCTAAATTTAAAGATATGTTGTGGTGTGATAAATAATTAAAGGATAAGAGAAAATTAAGATATTGTACATAGGTGATCAACCCTAATCTAAAAGATCAAAACTAACTGTATGTTTTAATTAGTGTAAAGAAGAAAATCAACATTACTAAAATAAGAACACACTCTCACAAGTTCCATAGTGAAACAAGGCACTGGACAATTCCTTAAACATTGTGAGATGAAAGAATTTGTCATCTTTCCTACACTAAGAGAGTTGAAGATGAAAATCATTTTCTCTTAGAATGTCTTTCGTACACCCACATTAGATCACAATTTCAAAATAGTTGCTACAATATCAACATTCCTAACATTTTAACTCATCACAAGTATGGTAATCTAAGAATGTTTTTCTTAAAAAAAAATTAGTAAATTAATAAAATTTTAAAGAAAACCAAGTGCTTATTTACCTTTCTCAAGGTCCGATAAATCAAAGTGTGCTTTAGTGGACGTTAATAACCATCTTCACCGTCATAAAGTTTTAAAGTTTGATATTTAATGTTATAGAAAAAATACTTTATAGATAAAAACTTGAATAACATTTTATTTATATATCTTAAATATTTTACGAGAAGTATGGTTTACCAACTATTTCAGTCTATAAGATATAAAAAATAGTTCTTAACCAGGAATAATATGAAAAATGAAATTAAGAGATTATTGTGGGTTAAAAAGTTTGTTTTTTTTATACATGTTTTGAGCTAGTTTTAATGTTTTTATAAGCGAAACATTTTAAGAGAAAGTGGTTTTTGTGCATAAGTGTATGGGATTGGATGGTTGATCAATGAGGGTTTACAGGAAGGACGAGGAATCATTTTATCTTGGGACATGTTTGGTGGTAGGGAGAGGAGAGACATATGTTGAAAGGATCCAAGACATTGGACTTAGGGATCATAATACTTACCCCCGCAACTACCATTTTCAATCAACAAACCAAAGTCCTTAGTAGGTTTAAGTGTTTGATCCACGAGGGTAGAAATATATAATTGCATTTAAATTTCATGGAATGTTATAGTAAACTAGGTAAGAGCTAATAGAGAAATTGAGAGATATGACCTACATATTCAATCAAAGATGAAAACTAAGTGTCATCAATGATGAAAATTTATGTATCATTGAAAGTATTATAGCCCCAATCGACAATGCATCACTTATAGATATAGTTACAGTTGAGGTCCATCTATGACTATCATTGCTAAAGAAATTGTATATGGGCTTAAATATATCAACACACCAATGAACATCGAAACATCAGTTCCTAATTCTCATATATTAGAAGGAAGTTCAACCATTAGGCCCTATCATCACCTTAATGATATAAATCGTTGTAGGAAAAATACAAACCAACATCAACTGAAAATAAAAATTAGTCTACATTCACTAAATATTGGGACTTGAATTTAACTTGTTTCCAAAGGCATACTATAAATTGCAATAAAAATCCCCAATCAATATCTCATTGTAAAGTGCCAAAGAGAATCGACTTAGGGTGGATTGACTCCGTTTCGATATGACAATTTTGTTCAAAACTTTGAAGATCTTACCATCTTGTTTCCTCAAGCAATATATCACCATGAGTATTTCTTGAAGTGAAGAAAGTTCAAGCTGGAAGGAAGATGTACCCTTCTCCCAACTATGGTTTGAGGACAAAGCATTCTTTAAGGGGGAGAACAAGGAATCTACATAAATTTGCATTGTATAGCAATCATATATTAGATAGTAGTAGTAGTAGTAGTAGTAATAAAAAACCCAAGGGTCGTAAACCTTCACCCTCTCGATAAATGAATGGATATCTATACCATCGCGAGAGATCTTGTAAATCATCATTCATATTACTCAAATACAAAATAAAAATAATTTTATCTTATATGGATTCCTTCCCCTCTCCTATTTGGATCGGAGGTTTTATTATTAATAGACATATCGATCATAACATGGACCATGTGAATATTAATGGAGGGACCACACGGGTTATAAGTATTATTAACATAAGGACTAAAAGGGTGATAGGGGTTATTAGCATGAAGATAATATGATTCATAAGGGTTATAAAACTTATTAACACATGGACCATAAAGAGGGGAGGCAGGTGTATGTGTGTGTGGGGGGCGGGGGGGGTTTACAATCCTAATGGAAATTGCGTACTCGGATTTTAATGGGGCCTAGGTATAGCTTCAAACAATAAAGTGGAAGCTCTCACTTTGTATCAAGGGCTCAGCCTTATAGATACCAACATAATCAATAACATTATAGCCATCAAACATGTACAAAACATTAAGACATCAAGAACATTATAGGAAACATCCAAACCAACATCAATTGAAAACAAAATTTAGCCTACATTCACTAAATATTGGGACTTGAATCTAACTTGTTTCCAAAGGCATATTATAAATTGCAATAAAAACCTGCAATCAATTGTCTCATTGTAAAGTGCTAAAGAGGTTCAACTTAGGGTGGATTGACTCCTTTTTAATGTGGCAATTTTGTTTAATACCTCAAAGGTCTTACCATCTTGTTTCCTCGTGAAATATATCATCAAAAGTATTTCTTAAAGTGAAGAAAGTTCAAGCTAGAAGGAATATGTACCGTTGTCCTAACTATGAGGGGAGGACAAGGAATACACATAAATATACATTGTATAGTGTCATGTCCCTTTCCACTTGATCACTCTAGAGGATGATGAATTAGTCCATTTGATTCTCGTGGACTATAGTTGACAGATGAGGAAATTAAATTAATGCCACTAAGCCAAAAAGGACTTTATAAAGTGACGTTAAGAAATTAATTCACAGAGTGACTATTGAAAAAGCCACTTTATTAATTAAAGGGGGGAAAGGTAAAAATGGCCAAAAAGGGTCAAATCGAAGATAAAGGCGAAAAAGGTTCTCTCTCAATTCATTCGTGTTATTCTCGTTTTTTTATAAAGACTTTTGGAGAGCTCTTGAGCTGCTTTCTCTTGGGACGAAAACCCTAGGATAGAATATCGATTTCGGTGGTGAAACCATCCACCCTAGTCAATCTTGAAGAGGAAATCATTCAACTTTATTCACTGGGATTCATGGTCATGGAATCATAATATCAAGTATGGGCTACAGATCTAAAGAGTTTCATCATTTCCTGTGCTATTTGAATAGGGGCACATTTGTGGTGGAGAACTAGCAGTCTGAATAGGGGCGTATTGGTATTTATTCCAGATACATATGGGGAGGATGCACTGTCAACAGGAAGTCACACCGAGTTAGGAGAGTGACGAATAAATACTTTTCCTCAGTTGAAAACTATAGATTCAGACTTCTAGGAGGAGGGAACATTCATGGTTAGTTAATGCCATTGGGGTGTCCTGCACTCAGATTTACTGAGGTTATTTGAGAGAGGGCATATTCCCATGGTTTAAGGCACAACTCCCCACATCCTTGTCATCCAAATTGTGTTTTTGATTAGAGGAGGTGGATTATTGTTTAGGCATTTGGGGTGTCAATAAGATATATTTCAATGTGTCAAAGATCGATCATACAATTGTTGTTACTACTATTGTTTGGTGTTTGCAAAGAGGTTGAGAAAAGAGTTGGGTACACTCATTTTTACCCACTACCTAACAACTGCAAATACCCAGTCAACTCGAGCCCTTTAGGGTACTATATGAAAAAGGGAAGGTACTGTTGTTGGTTATAGTCACTTAGAGGCAATGAGGAGGCTACATAGGAGAAAAATCAATTTACAAAATGCAATCATCTTATCTCATATCTAGGTTTGCAAACCATTACAAATATGATTTATGGTTGTTAGAGATTGTTGTTATAACATATCTTAATCTTGTATTCAAAGCCAATAGTATTGTTGTTGTGATAGTCAGTCAAACTCCTAGTATTTCATGTATCTTACAGTCAAGTATTGAGTGCATTTATGTAGCTATCTTGTTGGCTTTTCTTAGATAAATAAAATTATTTCCAAGTGCATATTATTATTGTATCTAAATGTTGGATGATGCTTGAAGCACATTAAAAAATAGTCCCACCAGTACAAGTAAGAATCTCAGTGATATTGCGTCAACAGAATTTTAGTGGTATTGGGTTGTTACCAAAGTGTTTGAGGAAACTCCAACCCCAAAATTCACCAACAATTAGCAAGAAAACCCAGACAGTATTCAACAAGGAATACTATAGTGGTATAAGAGCTTTGGGACATAAGTGTTTGAAAAAATTCCTAAGTCAAAAATTCATAACCAATCGACTCATAAATTAGTCATATTTAGCTCGGGACATTACATATAGTGATTATATATCACATAGTAATAATAATAATATACAATAAATAACACCCAAGGGCAATAGCCCTTCAACCTCTTGACAACACCTTGACAAATGAATGAATATTTACACCATTGTGTTATCAAACAATCTACCAAAAGCGGACTTAAGGCGTGATCTCTCTAGCTCAATGTAAGTCTAGAACAAATGAGACAGAATATGAAACCCCTCTCCTAGATCTAGTTAGAGATCGAGTAAGTAAGCATCTTATCTCATATTCGTAGATCTTTCTCCTCGTTGTTGTTCTGAGTCCCACGGTCGTCAGATCTATGGCTATAAGACCTGTCAAAACACATAGGAACAATACAAGCAGTAAAACATGCCTAAACACTAGCTAGTCTAAGTAAATAGTTGAGGAGGTAAACTATAAATATCATTAACACAATAACATTTATGGAAAACGTTTATATTACTGTATAAAAGGTGGGAAATACAATACAAGAGAGGATTACAACCGATGCCCCAACGTCGAAATCTCCTTCCGACAAGACAAACCAAAGCTCCTAGAGAGAAGTAGGTGCCTCCAAGACTAGGGTGCTGAACTACTGAGCTAATTTCACTAGCATAAGAGTACCGTAGACTTCCTCCCTTTGGAATGGGAAGGGCTCTTGTATTTATAGGACCAAGTGGATAGAGTAGATTGAGGATAATGGGGAGAGGGTTAAGGGATCCTTCCCAAAGGTTAGGGAACCGAAGGCCGACTCACCTGAGAATTAGGGATAGAGATCCACCTTTTCCAACTTCTAGAATTCGCTCGAAAACTACCTTTATCCCATGAAACTAACTCTAGTGCATGTTGCATGAAGGCAACCTACGTCGGCGCACTTTGCTCAAAGACAAATTGCGCCGGCCTAATCAGGAGTGTGGATAAAGGTCATCAACTTGCTCTAAATGACTAGCTTGATCTTGGTATTTCAGGGATTTAGGCATTTAGGCACTGAGGTTACATAGGACTCATGATAGCGAGATTTTGGGTGTAACAGAATGCCCCCCAAAGCATGAAGCTGGTAAAACTAATCAGGTAAAATGCTTTGATAAAAGGAATAGCAAGGACTTGTCGGAGAGAAGATGTTGCTGCAGTACAAGTGACTCTGAGAACACAGTCTCATATGACGCACAACATGGCTTCCAACCAGTACATTGCAGATCCATGGTAGTAATGACTGACTGAACACAATCATGGCTACTAGACACAAGCGTAGATCCATGATGAGATGATAACACAGCCACGACCAATACAAAAGTGGATCTGTGTACTTATGACTCAAACAATCTCCATCGCAACCTGGGTAAAACATGACTCCCCAGGGTCTTCAAGTCGAACCCACAATGATACGAATCTATCCATGTGATTACAAATGTCTTGACGTCGAACATGGTAGAAACCACTTGATTACCGGTCATTGATGTATACCGTTAACAAGCACGAGGGAAATCACCATTAATGTCAATGATCGCCAAGGTATCATAGTACATATCATAAAGCGCGAACGAATGAGTTGAAGTCAAACGCTTGGCGAAATCTTCCAATCAAGAGTCAATGATGTAAACTCATGTCGAAAGCGAGGTAACATGCCATTGAGGCATGCAGGCCCAAGGTACTTGATTGGTTTCTAGATTCAGTCCTCGGATGATGTGTTGAAGTCGACAAGGATGAATCCGTCGAAGGAGGGCCATGATGAATCCCCCATCATCGACACAAAACTCGATAACAGATGTTTGGAGTAGTTCGGATGGTACAATAACATGCAAGACTGACTCGGAGTAGACCGACATGATGGAAGGTGTACTGACTGCAAATGATGAGCGGTGAATACATCTCTTGAACATGGGTATGGCATGACTTGGTAGTATTGACATGACGAGAATGATGCCAACTACTAATGCAACTAATGGTGGAAGCATTATTTGGATGACCCAAAGGAGTAACAAGACTCATGGAGTTAACAGGACTCGAGGACAAGTACTTAATGAAAATGCAAAATGAGTGCCATATTCAAGAGCGACTAAGTATTGCCACAGGTAAAGGTGTAACACAAAAACTTTCCTTTTTCCCCATCATGACTGATGAGTGCCTCATGTGTTTTTAACGAGCTTGATGAGGGTAACCAGATGCTCAGTATAACTCATCTCATAGATGAGTCCAATCCCAAACGTTTTTCGAACCTGGGAAAGGAGGGGTTCGTCCCATGGCGATCCCTTCAATGTTGAGTTTTAACGAGTCCATAGAAGGTAAACTCGGTGTCATTTCATGTTAAGAGAGTGCGAAAAGAACTAAAGAAGACTCCAAAGGTCCTTTTTCGTAAGGTTATCCTCTTCGCCCAGAAAAGGGTAAAACAACGCGAGAGATTACTCTTCCAGTCATGATTGGCTGGAGTATTCCTTTTTCGTAAGTAGTGCCCCCTGGTCTGAAAAAGGGGTAAACTATCACCAGGAAGACGATCATTCAAATACTTTTACAAGCGTGAACGCATCAAGTTCGCTTGGCAATCTTTTCGTATTTAGAGAGCCTAAAATGAGCTTAAAGAGAGACTCCGGGGGGTTTCCTTTTTCGTGGGAGTTTAACGAGCCCGAAAAAGTGATAAACTATAACTCGGTGACTTAATCTCATCGTTTAATGAGCACGAAAAAGAACAAAGAGTTAGCTTGGTTGTCATTTAATAATTTACATTAATGAGCGAAAAAATGACAAAAAGACACTCGAAGAGTGTTCATACTTGATTATACTTACAAGACGACCACCATGTCGAGTAATGGCATTAATGAGGCACCTACAACTCAAAAACTAGGTCAAAAGTGGTTAACCGAGTATTTAAATGCAGTGAATAACCCAAACTATAGTAAAAAACCCACTAAGGCATCAAAATATAAAAGGAATATTCCATTTTTTGTTATAAAATGGGTGAAATAGTGAAAAGAAATTACAATTGTTTTTTACCAAATTTGGAGAGTGCAAAGTGCCATTTGGAGCCGAATTTCAACTATAGTTTCCGGGAGCTACGGTCCATCATTTCGCGAGAGGACAGTGACAGGTAACCCTAAACCTTCCCATCTAACTTTTCAGTGGATTAGAATTTGTTTTTTATGTTTTAGGTAGGTTTTGAGTATTTTAAGTTGGTAGGTTTGCGTTTGCAGGCTGGCGCAGGCATCCCATTCGAGTTATGCATCGGTGCAGATCCCGAAAGGGAGTTCTGCGCTGGCGGCGCATTGTCAGAATGGGTGATCTGCGTCGGCGCAAACAGCCAAATGAAACTCAAAACCTAGCAAAAATTAAAATTTTTGGATGGAGGGGCAAAGTTCTAAACATGTTTAAATGGTTTAGTTGGCAAGTTTGGAGTGACACAATGGTCCTTGAATGGCGGGAACGCGAGCATGAGCTTGAGGATTTGCAAGTGGAAAACAATCCACAAAGTGTTGCACCATTGTCGAGCTACGGGCTACTCAAGTACTTTCGAGTGCCAGGGATGAGATCCCAAGTCAACCTACTAACACACCTGGTCCAATGTTGGGACCCTATTCAGCAGCACTTCCGGATAGGTGAGCACATGCTTACCATAGATGTTGAGGACATCTACTTTCTAACAAGATTATCCCGGCGAGGGAACCCTATGTCTTTGACCGGGTCACAGGGTGGTGACTGTTCGGTTGAGGACATGATAGATCAATGGTGTACTCCGGGTACAATGATGGTTGGTGGGAAAATTCCCATCAAGCATGTCGTGGACAGGGACTTATGAGCGATACTCTTGACCATTGCGCGAGTTGCTGCCAGCTGAGCTACTCACTTGGTGAGCAAGTCGCAAATGATGTATGCTGAGGATTGCATGACTCCTACAGTGTTTAACTGGTGCGAGGGGATTCTCATTAGCCTCAAAGATCAGTTGACCAAATGTCAGTGCAGGGTGCTGAAGCAGTTCGGATATGTGTCGATCGTGGTATCTTTCATGTTGGAGCGGGTACCTCTCTTGCACCCGCAACTAGATTTCGAGGATCGGTAGGTACATGATCCTCACATGCTGAGATGGGAAGAGGCGATGGCTCGCCATGGTGGCGGGAGGCCCATCGTCAATTTCGGTACTGGGTTCTTCTCATGGCTACAGGCACAGATCCTCATGGTAGAGGATTATCCATATGCCGGTACAGACTTCCGGGGAGATCCTGAGCTAGTGCTTCTAGAGGGAACGCAGTGGGGTGACATAGGTAAGAAGACTTCTTGTGTTTTTATATTTTATACATTTTATGATTTTTTTTGTAGTAGTGCTGATAATGTTTTACATGTTTCTTTGCAGACATGGGTCCACAGAGACCATTGGGAGTCTCTCGCCAGGTGCGGAGAGGAGGAGTGCTAGAGATGGAGCCCGCGGCCTGTGATGCTCTTAAGAAGTAAGAGGTGCTCGGGGAGAAGCTCCAGGGGATGACTTCCGACATTCCAGAGCCTGCAGTACATGACTTTCCCCTCCGATATCAGGAGTTGACAGTTGGGGTATCAACGCGTTTCGGCACGCTACTCCGAAAGGTAGAGAGGGCCGTCGTCTATTACCATGCTCAGCCTGGGGTTGAGCGGCCTAGGGCTATGCAGCGTAGGGTTTAGGCACATGGCTTGTACATGTATATTCTGAAAGCTTACGGGCTTCAGACTTTTTGTAGAGACAACTCTTACTGAAAGCTAGCATGCTTCAGATTTTGTATTAGCACTACCATTTTGTACTTTTGTATGAATTTATATATATACAGACATTTCCGACGGCTTTATACATTATGTGTTTTAATGGATGATTAATGTGATCTTGTTTATATGTTTGTTTATACAATGGATTATTTACATGTTATGTATGCTTTTATACTTTATACAAATGTTATGAATATGCAATGTAACAATCTAGAATGAAATTGGCCATCGAGTTAGCAACTGCGTTCATATCTCGTGCAATGTGCAGGTATTGAATAGATCCAAAGGACCTTTCCAGAAGACGGACTCGTTTGTAGAGACGAAGTAGAGTAGGGTCACGAATAGCATAAATCCGGTTAAGATGAGAAACCACTAGTTGCGAATCCAAATAGATAACAACGTGGTCCATACCCAAGGAAAGAGCGTTGGTTAGGGTTCCAATCACCGCCTGATACTCTACGGCGTTGTTGGTTGCGAAACCTAGACAACTTCCTCCTGAGCTGATAAGCTCGCCTGTCGGGGAATAAAGTACCTAGGCTGCCGAAGCAAGGTTACGGGTATGCCAGCTAGCGCCGTCCGCGAATCCGTAGCAAGTTGCCATCTACACATGGAGACAGAAGATGGTATAAGAAGCGAAAACAAGATCTAAACACACTAAACAAAAGCGTCACACCACACAAAAACACACACGCCATGTACAATATATACAACATACTTATGCATGAGAAACTCGGGCATAGTACCTCTTCAGGTAAATCCCATTGCGGGGTTCACCTAAAGATGTCCCGTCGTAGTCTTCTAGTTCGTAGGCTCCCTTCTCCAGAACAAGCTTCATTATGTAGGGTCCATGACACATGGACTCAAACTTTCCTGCCCCCATCTTATCGTGTCTTTGGTCGTATGTGAGGACCAAATCACCCTCGTTATAGACGCGAGGTTCTATCGATTTGTCATACTGTGCTTTGATGCGTTTCTTATGTGCCTCGTTGGAAAGAGCAGCATCACGGCGAGTCTCGTCGAGTTTTCTAGGTAGAGGAATCGTTCTTCCTCAGCGGTAGTGTTAGGGAGAAGATCAACTGCGAGTTTGAGGGATGGAATCTCGCACTCTATTGGTAGGACTGCCTCTAATTCATAAACTAATTGGAAGGGGGTAAATCTAGTGGCAGTTTTAACGGAAGTTCGATAAGCCCATAGTGCGGAAAAGAGCATGTTGTGCCAGTTAGACTTGTGCGTACCCACCATGCGATGGATCATGGTTTTCAAGACCTTGTTAATGACCTCTACTTGTCCATTGGACTCCGAGTAGTAAGGTGTCGATTTTTCATGGAGAAAACCCAATATAGTGCTCAATTCGTCAACCATGTGGTTCTAAAAGTGAGAACCATGGTCAGTAACTATAGTTTGAGGAACTCCGAACCGCACTATAACATGATTGAACATGAAGAGTGCGGCGGTTTTGTTGTCGTCTGTGTACGTAGGCATAGCCTCTGCCCACTTTGTAAAGTAATCCACGGCTATTATGACGTAACCATGCCCCCCGACCAAGGTAGGCTTACAGTGCATGAAGTCAATGCCCCATTTAGCGAAGGGGCCAACAACAATAACCGAGTGTAACGGGGTTGGGTGGGTGCGCTTATTTGTTTGAAAATGCTTGCATGGAGGACATTTTTTTACAGCCTCGATACAATCTTTAAATATGGATGGCCAATAATATCCCGCGCGGAGTATCTTCTGGGATATAGCCATCCCAGAGAGATGACCGCCACAAGCCCCAACGTGACAGTCATTTAGGACATGTTCAGCCTTTTCATGAGTGAGACAACGTCGAAGAATAGAATCAATACCACGACGGTACAAGGTATCACTGACGATCGGGTAATACTTTGCATGGTGGTGTATTCGACGACGATCATCACGAGACAATTGGGGGCTGAAACATTGGGTATGAAAATATAAGGTAATATCTCCATACCACAGATCAAACATGCCGGTGAGGAATAATGATTCGTCTGGAAGAGAATCATTGGGCTGAAATTCGACATTAGTACGGGGAAGATCACATATAAGCTCGACAAACAAAGACTTTTTAGACTTAGCCTTTTTGAATAGGAGATCAAATTCCTACAGTATCACAATCCAATGTGAATACTTGCCCCCAAGTACTTGGCGTGTAAGAACGTGGTACATGGGATTCGAATCGGCGATGATGGTGGTGGTGCAGAGCAATATGTAATGTCGGAACTTTTGGACGACAATAACTGCCGCGAGAGCGAGCTTCTCAACACGTGAGTAACGAGTTTCGGTGTCAATAAGACCCTTACTTAAGTAAGATATCACATGTTCCTGGGCGTTGTTGTCTTCTTGTACCAAGACCATGGCGATCGTGGTAGCATAAGCGACAAGATAAAGGATATAACCCTTGTAGTAATTGGGCGGTTGGAGCACAGGGCGCGTGCGTAATAGCATGTTTGAGACTATCGAAGGATTGTTGTGCTTGGTCGTCCCAAATGAACGGGACGTCCTTCTTGAGTAGTCTCATATAACCCTGCGTCTTTTGCGGGAAATTACAGACAAAACGTCGTAAGTAAGTTGCCTTCCCTTGCAAACTTTGCAGTTCTGTAATGTCAGTGGGAGGTGGGAGAGAGATGATGGCTTCCACCTTCAAGGGATCAATGTGGATCCCATCTTTCAAGACAATGAAACCAAGGAGGCGTCCAGACTCGACACAGAAGATACACATGTGAGGGTTCAGGCGGATGTTATACCGCCTGCATCTGAGGAAAACTGTCAACAGATGATCAATGTGGTACTCGCGCTGCCGTGAATGGGCAGGGAGATCGTCTAAGTAGGGTTCCACAAATTCCTTCACATCATGAAAGGCGTATGACATGGCCTGCTATAATGTGGCACCAGCATTTTTGAGACCAAAAGGGAGCTTGCGATAAGCAAACATACCCCAAGGACATATGAAAGTTGTCTTGTCTTGATCAGCCGGGTGGATTTCAATTTGGTTGTAACCGGAAAAGCCATCCATGAAAGAGAAAATGACACTTCCAGCACAATTGTCGATGATCTGGTCGATAAAGGGAGTCAAGTAATTGTCCTTAGGACAAGCCTTGTTGAGATCCCGATAATCGACGCAGACACGAATGGTACCCTGCTTTTTAGCTACAAGGACGACATTTGAGACCCATTCGGTGAGTGGGATAGGGTAGATGTAACCAGCCTTCAAGAGCTTTTCAATCTCTACCTTGATTGTCGCAGTCTTCCGAGGGTGTACCGGTCGCAACTTTTGTCGGACTGGTTTAGCATCAAGATAGGTTTGAATCTCATGCGAAACAATAGCGGGGTCTATCCCAGGCATCTCCTCGTAAGTCCAAGCAAACACGTCTCGAAATTGCTTGAACAAGGTCGTGAACATTGTAATCTCTTCAGCGGAACACTTCTGGCCTAAACGAATGTGTTCCCTACACCAGGAGTAACCGATATGTCGACCGAAATGGTAGGTTCAATGTTGGCCAAGTTGCCTTCAGTGTCTGTTTGACATGTAAGTATCGGGGACTGAGGGAAAGGGTATACATCTGGTGTAAAGATGGTGGTGATGCTATTCTCCACAGTATCCGATGGGGGAAGGAAAGACGATCGATGGTGGAGGTCTTCCCATGGACGATCATCCGAACTCATGATCTCCATGATGGACTCGTCAGATAGAAAAGTCTGGAGCAGAGGATTGGGTAAGGAGGACGTCTGCTGTAGAGAATAGGATGTGGAGGCCATGGCTAAGTGGTCCTCAGGTGCTGACTGAATAGCCTCATAAGTGAGTTCAGCAGGTGAAAGAGGCATGGTGTCTCCAATCATGTGCATAGTGCCTTTGTTAGGTACAAACCATTGATCGGTAGAGTTGGGGACAGATGAAATCCCAGAGGAGATCATGTTCACCGTGGCAACATGATTAGGGGGATCCGAGGTTGGAAAGACACCCATAAGATATGAATATTTTATGAAGCCGACCCCCACACTCTCATATAGCTGCGAAGATTGTCCAAGTAATGGAACATTATTGCCCGGATGAGTAGCGGTGTCAGGTGTACAGAAATCCAGTTGATCGATAGTGACAATTTGGCCTTGGTGGGGGAATTGTACTATGCGGAAGATAGATGATGCGACTACAGTCATGGCGTAAAAGCAATTACGACCAAGTAAGAGATTATAATCTAAAGGGGTTGCGACTACTTCCACGTTAATGGTTGCGGTCTTACCCCCCAACTCGATTGCTAAGGCTTGTAACAGCCCATTAGGTTTAAAGCCACGTCCGTCGAATGCTTTCAAGGTGGTGGGAGAACGGTTCAACTCGGGAGAGCCAATAGCCCTCCAACACGAAATCGACATGACCGAGGTAGAGGCACCTTCGTCCAAGAAGGTACGATGGATTGTCTTCCCCGCAATGTTTGTGGCAACTTGAAATGCCAACTGATGGGAAAGCCTCGACTTAAAGTACTCCAACCGGAACATGATGGTATTAGAAGAATCCGGATCAACCGTGTCGATGGCAGCGAGGAGAGTCTTGCGCTGGTTAGGACAGTTTTGCAAGACCTCTAGCATCGACATAACACAAGGATCTTGTGTCAGGTCCTCTACAATATTGTAGTTATGAGCGGCCCAAGCATTGGGATTGAAAATGACTCTTCGAATCATGCTCTTGGGTGGACGCAACACTGACTCTAAAGAAGGCTTCTCAATGGTGAGAGAAGCGTGTGGTACGGTGACGTCGGGAATAGAAGTGGAAGTTTTTTCAGTATTACTTCCAACCGGTTCCTTCCGAGGGATGGAGTCATACGAACGGGAACGTGTGTTCAAGTTGACGGTCTCACTATGCATCATGAGAACATGCGCAGTGGAGGATGCCTCTCCTTGGGAAGGAGAGGTTTGTGCGATCAGCTGTTAGTTCTGAGTGGGGAAGGGATCGTTGAGAACTGCAGTAGTAGAGTTTCCATTGAGAAACTTCTGCACTTCGTCTCGGTGGGGACATTCCTTTGAGAAATGGTCTCCACTGCATAGTAAACAAAGATACTTCAACTTCCTCTTTTGTTTGGTGTCTTCGGGGGTGGGCTTGGGCTCCTGCTGGTTAGAAGGTTTCTTAGGATTCCCTTTGTTTTTCTTCTTACCACTGGATTTATGAGATGAAGCTGATTGAATAGAATTCACCTCTTCGGTGGAGGCAGGAGTGGGCGACTTGGTGATGTTATTTCCAGCCTGCGTTGGGGATGGGGAAGAACCTGGAGGGTTTGACGATCCAATAGTTTGATTATGAGGTTGGGTGGTAAGGGAACCAATGATTCCATCGGCTTGAGGTCCCTTAGGTGGTTGTGCAGGGTCATACGTAGGGCGGGGTGCATCAGGAACAATTTCGTATAACGTGCCAGATTGAGCATAGACCAGGTCTAAGTAATGGGCACGGGCAATAGCATGTTCCTCGGTGACGCCCCCTCCCATGGCCACGTCTCGAGCTACGACAGGTAAAAGTGACTTTGTGAACCAGTCAGCTAAGAGTTGGTCCATAATATGAGCCTTAATAAGACATCGTCTTCGCCGCCACTCATGGATATGATCCGAGATGTGAGTTGCGGTATTCTGGCGAAGAGAGGTCAATAAGTCGGTACCAGTCTCATAGCGAATGGGCAATTGGAAGTGGGTCAAAAATGACATAGCAAGAGAGCCGAAATCTAGAAAAAAGTTGGGTGGTAGTTCAATATACCACTTGGCAGCTAGGCCGATGAGAGTCCATTGAAATAACCTAAGATGGATCGAGTCGTCCATCAAGGAGTTGGATGAACACCATAAATGGTATGTCATCACATGGTCTTTTGGATCCTCACCGGGCTTGCCATAAAATTTGGGAATATTTTATGGTAGTTTCACCGGAATGGGTGGCCAATTATGTCCATGGAAGATGGGTCATTAGTCAGACGAGACAAGTCAGGTAAGTCCAACGTAGCCAAAAAGGGAAGTTGTTGGTTCGGCTGCGGGTACTGATAGTACTGGTGTGGCATGTATGGACCAATGGGACTTTGCATCGATTGGTTGTAGGGTGTTCCCTGGGGAAACTGACCGTAAGGGGGTATGCCGCCTAGACCATATGTAGGTCCACCACCATAATAAGGTGGTCCATAACCATAGGGTGGGGGTACGCCGCCACAGTTGGGGGGGGTTGAAGGTCCACCGCCACCGCCAGGAGGGGGTGGGGGTCCGCCACCACCGCTGGGAAGAGGTGGGGGTCCGCCACCACCGCCATAATAAGGTGTTCCTCCACCACCTCCGCCAAAGGGGGGGGTGGGCCACCTCCTTCGCCGGAGGGATAGGGGCCTCCGCCACCGCCGCCACCATAAGGGTATGGTCCTCTGCCACCACCTCCACCCTAATAAGGTGGTCCTCCACCACCACCGCTAGGGGGGTGGTCCTCCACCATAAGGTGGGGGTTCGCCGCCACTGGAGGGTGGTGGTCCTCCGCCTTCACCTTCGTCGTCGGGAGGGGGTGGGCCATTATGGCCAGAAGGGGGTGGTCCTCCACCAGAAGGTAGAGGTCCACCTCCTCCGGGATTATATGGGGGTCCGTCGCCTCCGGTGGGAGGGGGGGGGGGACCAAGCGGAGGTGGTGGTGCTTGAGGGATGGTTGGTGGGGGTCCATGTTGTAAAACGTTTTGATGTCCCCATAAAGTATATGGATATCCGGGATAAGGTATCCCATAGGGTGCGTTTCCAGGATTGAATTGTCCCGACACAGGGTTAAGATAACCTCGATACACTTGACTCCATGGTGGTTGAGGTACATTGGATGGTCCCCCAACATGACATAATCCTGTGGTGGATGGGCCAACGGGGAGGGATGTTCCAACGGAAGGACCGATGGGAACTCCTCCTCCTGTGTTGGGTTTAGGAGACGGGGGTTTCCCCCCAGCAACAATGTGCTGACCATTAATCAAAGGTTGACCCAACGTAGGTTGTTGATTACCTACTACGGTAGGAACATTACCCGTAAGGAAGGTAGGGGGTAAAGAGTATACTCCTCGCGAGTTTTGGGGTAGGGGAGGAGTGGGTAATGTAACTGTGGTGGTAACAGGTGTGTTGGACTGTTGTCCTTCAACAGGTTGAATCGTTTGAGGTATAGAACCGGTCTCCTGTCTAAGGGGTGTATGTGCAGGAAGTGAGGGTTGACTAGATTCTGAAGTGGTCGCGTGTTGGGTGGGTGATTCCGGTGAATCAAAAGATAAATAACGACTCGGGAGTGGCTGATAAGGAGGTAACGTCGGGTCTTCAACCCTTTGTAAAAGACTTCGTCTTCGAAACTCCTCACTCATAGCATGTAATCGAGTCAACTGATCACGATAAGGTTCTAGAGGGTCTTCAGGAGTAGCCCAACTGGATGGGGATGCAATGGAAAATTGAGCCACAGGGTCGCCTAGAGATGATGTCCAAAAAGCTGCAGCTAGATTCCATGGTGGTTGAGGTACATTGGATGGTCCGCCAACATGAGATAATCCTGTGGTGGATGGGCCGGCGGGGAGGGAAGTTCCAACGGAAGGACCGATGGGAACTCCTCCTCCTGTGTTGGGTTTAGGAGATGGGGGTTTCCCCCCGGCAACAACGTGTTGACCATTAATCAAAGGTTGACCCAACATAGGTTGTTGATTACCTACTAAGATAGGAACATTACCCGTAAGGAAGGTGGGGGGTAAAGAGTATAGTCCCCGCGAGTTTTGGGGTAGGGGAGGAGTGGGTAATGTGACTGTGGTGGTAACAGGTGTGTTGGACTGTTGTCCTTCAACAGGTTGAGTTGTTTGAGGTATAGAACCGGTCTCCTGTCTAAGGGGTGTATGTGCAGGAAGTGAAGGTTGACTAGATTCTGAAGTGGTCACGTGTTGGGTGGGTGATTCCGGTGAGTCAAAAGATAAATAACGACTCGGGAGTGGCTGATAAGGAGGTAACGTCGGGTCTTCAACCCTTTGTAAAAGACTTCGTCTTCGAAACTCCTCACCCATAGCACGTAATCGAGTCAACTGATCACAATAAGGTTCTAGAGGGTCTTCAGGAGTAGCCCAACTGGATGGGGATGCAATGGAAAAATGAGCCACAGGGTGGCCTAGAGATGATGTCCAAAAAGCTGCAGCTGGACCAACAGCTGATACAGGGTCGTCCTGGGGTGGATTTAACCATTCCACCGATCCAGGCTCTCCCGATAAAATGGGAGGTAAGTCTTGTGAAGCAGAAGTTTCCACCTCTTCACCCCATGGGGGATTAGAGGTGGGTGAATCTGGAGGGAACATGTGTGCCCCAACATTCAAAGTAGGGTTTTCTACTTCAAGTGACACGACCGTGACGTGTGGGTCCATTCTTACCTTCGAAATTACCTCCTGGTTAAGGGGATATTCGGGTGGTAAGTTCAAAATTCTGCGGGACCTTCTTCAAGGAAAGTCAGCCGGAGTGATTGAAATAGAGTTTCTCCTAGGGTAATCTAAACAAAAGAAAAACAATCCAGAAAAATCTACACAAACTAAGGCCACAAGCAAACTTATGTGATAGGTGTGGATTCAAAAGTCTGGAACCTCACAGGATTGTCAAGGCTTCGCAACTCGCTATATACCGCAGGGTCCAACAGTAAAACGCGACAAGGAGGATTGGGACCGTACCCTTGCCTGAATACTTGACTGCCTGGACGACACGTGCGTAGTAATCTCCCCGAGTGTTGTTCTCGGTGTATTGCTTTGCCAAGAAGGCCAAATAGATAGCTCAATTGGTTTCATGAATCCTAATGGTGTCTCCCGATATACTCAAGGTACATGGGAGCTCAAATTTGTAGTGGTGCTGTCTAATGCACAACTGTACGGCACGAGACCTTCCTATATACTACCGAGTATGTGAAACACCTTTGTATATACGCCAAGTACGTGAAGTGCCTTTCGATATACCCTAAGGTACGTGAAACAACCTTTAATATACTTGGTTGGTACGTGAAATAGCTTCGATATACCGGTTGGTACGTGGAAGACTACAATACCCCCGGAATACAGTGCTGGAAAGTAACGATAGCTGCCACGTTTTACGACACCGGAACACATCTCTAACTTAACACACGAGTTACTAAAAATTTTACTGTAGTTCTACCGTTAATTTTATCTGAACAGTTAGGTGAATGCATGAGGTGAGTACATAAACGTAAACAGAATGCAAGCCCTAACTACATGAAAAAATGTAATTTTCTTTTGATGAACTCTATATATGGGAGGGAGAAATCTTTTTCCAAGTGATTTTACCAAAACAACAAAATGCAACACAATCCCAAATCTACCAAATTTGATAATGAAAGTGTTTTCGTTTTTTCCGTTTTTCCAAGCAAAACACAAAAATCAACAAGCATCAGAACCAAATCTATGCATTTTCTTTTGTCTTTTCGAATAAAAAACAAAACTAAGCGATGAAAAGAGAGAAATTTCCTATCTAGAGCACCCAACTTTTCAAATTTCACTATGATGGCTTAAAAGCATAAAAAACCAAGAATGCATACAATTCTTTCAAGCATGGAATCACTTTTGTAGAAACTTGATTTCACTTGGATTTTTCAAGAAAATGAATGATTCATAATTCCCGAAAAGCACAAATGATTAAATTTTCTCTCAAACTTTCCAAAAGACTAATGAATGATAAATTCCAATGCACGAACCAATATATACAACAATTTTCAAATGCACGTGAAAACGATAAAAATGATGCACTTTAATTTTTCAATGATATGCCAAGATTGCAACTTGATGACAACGATGTTTTTTAAGCATGAACAACTGAAAAGGAAGATTATTTGTAGCACTATAAACACTCAGAAATTCTCAAGAAAATGACAAGCACTCATATGGACTGAAAACACTCAAGACACTCAACAAACAACCAGATGCAAACAAAACTAAATAACAGGTGCAAAGGAGGTCTCGGATCTAAGCCAATGGAAGGACTAGATCAGGTGAGGAGAGGAGGGAATGCAAGGTCAAGTGGATGAAGGTGGGGGAGACCAAAGTGTCCACCACTAGCAAAGCTCAAACTCGTCCAAAATGGAACCCAAAACTACTCCAAATCAAACCAAACAAAACCAAACACTAACAATGCAACATCGAAAAAGGCCCTTGAGTGGAAGATACAGTGCAGAGGAGGTCTGTGAAATAAGCCAAACTCAAACAATGGAAAGGGATGACTCAAACCCTAGGTTTGACTGCTCGGCGCAAGCTGCGGTCAGGAACAGAGTGCCCGGCACAGATTATGTGCAGGAGTTTAGCACCGACGACGTAGAATGCAAATGGGGGTTTAGCGTCGGTGGCGCAGACCACAAAAAGGCAAAAGGCGCCTGTGAAAGGATGGCGCTCTGGTTACACTGCCCAGGTGTACCGGGTGAATTCCCAAAGCAAAAATAAAAAGGATCTCCAAGGATGAGCAATGAAATGGTTTGATAATTAAACCCACAAAATCAGAGAAAGCTAACAGACCCTTCAACAAGAAGATCTGATGGTGAAAGAGGCTCAAGAGGCAAAAATAAATGGCTTGCAAAGAAATCAAAGAATATGACATTCAACTTGAAAACCTAAATCAACGTGGTATTCCCCAATATGGTCTGCGAAACCAGAGATTCTGGGTTCTATACCCAGTATGGTCGCCAAATTTTTTATCAGACAATCTACCAAAAGTAGACTTAAGGCGTAATCTCTCTAACTCAATGTAAGTCTAGAACAAATGAGACAGAATATGAAACTACTCTCCTAGATCTAGTTAGAGATCGAGTAATTAAGCATCTTACCTCAGATTCGTAGATCTTTCTCCTCGTTGTTGTTCCGAGTCCCACGGTTGTCAGATTTATGGCTGTAAGACCTGTCAAAACACATAGGAACAATACAAGCAGTAAAACATGCCTAAACACTAACTAGTCTAAATAAACAGTTGAGGAGGTAAACTATAAATATCATTAACACAATAACATTTATGGAAAGCGTTTATATTACTGTATAAAAGGTGGGAATACAATAGAAGAGAGGATTACAACCGATGCCCCAACGTCGCAATATCCTTCGGACAAGACAAACCAAAGCTCCTAGAGAGAAGTAGGTTCCTCCAAGACTAGGGTGCTGAACTACTGAGCTAATTTCACCAGCATAAGAGTACCATAGACTTCCTCCCTTCGGAATGGGAAGGGCTCTTGTATTTATAGGACCAAGTGGATAGAGTAGGTTGAGGATCATGGGGAGAGGGTTAAGGGATCCTTCCCAAAGGTTAGGGAACCAAAGGCCAGCTCACCTGAGAATTAGGGATAGAGATCCACCTCATCCAACTTCTAGAGTTTGCTCGAAAGCTACCTTAATCCCATGAAACTGAATCCGACGCATGCTGCATGAAGGCAACCTGCGTTGGTGCACTTTGCTCAAAGACAACCTGCACCGGCCTAATTAGGAGTGTGGATAAAGGTCATCAGCTTGCTCTAAATGACTAGCTTGATCTTGGGATTTCAAGGATTTAGGCACCGAGGTTACATAGGACTCATGATGGAGAGATTTTGGGTGTAACACATCGCCAGAGCTCCTGTAAATCATCACTCATATTATTCAAATACAAATTATAAATGATTTAATCTTATATGGATTTCCTTCCCCTCTCCTATTGGGATTGGAGGTTTTATCACTTATAGACATATTGTTCATAATATGGTCCATAGGGGTATTAACGTGGGGACCACGGGGTTATAAGGATTATTAACACGAGGACTAAAAGGGTTATAGGGGTTTATAACATGAGTACCATATCATTTATAAGGGTTTAAGGCTTATTAACACATGGACCATAAAGAGGGGAGGCAAGTGTTGGTGGGGGTGGGGGGAGCAGTTGTTTATGATCACGATGGAATCGATAACTTGTACTTTAGGAAATAGGTATAGATTCAAACAATTAGGTGGAAAATTTTGGTTTGTATCAAGGACTTAAACTTATAGACACCAACAAAATCAAGAACATTATAGCCATTAAAGACTCCTCTATTGTTATAAGGTTTGTGGTAAGTGAAAGTAAACCCTCTTACGACATTTTGGAAAGGATTATTGGGAGATCTAAGAATGAAGAAGAACACCTCGAAAGCATTGAATATTATTATGCATCAAGGGAAAATAATTGTTAGGCCAATGGGCTAGCTAATTCAGCTCATGCCCAAGTCATGGAATCATAAAGCAAAATGGGGTTTAGCATCTACCCCCATTCCTTAATTAATTTCCTTTTAACAATGAACACATTTTCACATAATTGCATGCCCCTCACATATCAACAAGTGTGGCAAGGTGAGGATATATCTAATACTCAAAGAAAAATGAAGACACACAACTTTGTACTTTCAACCAGTGGTTGGTTATGTGCGACATGTCAACCATGCACATGAAATCAAAGGGAAGGGTGTCATATTTTAATTGAGTCATGCAAAATCCTTGCACCCCTCATGGTGAATCCTATAATAATTTTTTTTCTTCTTGTTGAAAAATGTATTTGAAACTGGGAAGAATTTGTTGGTTTGGGACTACCATAGGAGGAATTTAGGGTGCAAAGGTGGGATAGGGGCCCTGAGAATCAACATTGGAGCATGCCTGTGTAGGGTAATTATGGTTCTAGGTTGTTCCTTCCTATTTGCTAATTTGAATCTTCATTCCTTGCTCATGCTAGCTATGAATTAGAGGGTGGATTTAGAGATTTAGTTTTGAATTCAATTTTTCATCAACTTTAGATTGAAAATTTTGAAGCGATAGACAATTATGGGCATGGGAAAACTACTCTACTTTTGATAAAAAGAAATACATAGGATCCTTCGCGGGCACGAGGACCTCATCAAAGACACAAAACCTTTTTTCTTTTCTTTACTGTTACAGTTAAGGTACATGAAAGTAAAAAAGATAATAGTAGACAACATGAAGTCATGATGAATACAATCCTTCAGCAAAGAGAGAAAATATAGGCATTGGAAGTGAAATGTCTCTCCTTCAAAACGTAACTACTCAATCTAAAGAAAAGGACTTCCACCTCAACCTCGAACTTTAAAATGTCCAACGATTTATATCTTGGAGAACTAAAGGAAGAGGGTCCACATTGTCACATGAACATGAAGACAAGGACGTGGACTCAACCCAAATACTCTTAGCCCACTAATGTTAATCATAATAAAGCTTTTAGTGTCCATGTTTTTCTTTAATTTGAATAGTTTCTTATGTATTTCAAATTAGTTATGTAGTTAGGAATCTTTTACAAAGTCCATAATAGTAGAAATTTGGTTATGTACTCTAAAAAAGAGACGATCAATATGTTGGTCTTGTCCTTTTTTGAATTGGGTAATTTCTTGAATCTTAGTCCTATCTTTTTGTATAACCAAGCTGACTAGTGAGACTACAACGTTTTCTTAATACAAACATCAATTGTTTTTATTCTGAAAAACACATGGACCATAGGGGCTATAGGAATCATTAACAAAGGGGTCATAGGGGTTATTACTACAAAATTACAAGAACAATAAGGGTTACAGGGTTTATTAGCATAGAGACCAAATGGGTTATTAACATGGGTACCACAAGAGTTGTAAAAGTTATTAGCATGATGATCATGCGGTTTACATGGGTTAAAACATGAAGACCATAAAGGATATATAGGTTAGTAGCACAAGGACAATATGATTTAGTGGGATTATATGGGTTTTCTCATTGTAAGTAAATATAGATATATTTATATTGTAGTACGTAATACATATTTACATACCAAGCCTTAAATTCCAATTGAGACGTTATACTAGAACCACTATTCATACTATTATAACTCAAAGTCAATATTGTTCCTGTCATCAAAATATGAGGTTCATGGCTACATATTGACTAGCCATTAGCCTTAACAACATAAGTACAAACATTATGATTACGAGCTAGCATGTTGCCTCTACCTTCAAAACTAACAAAAAAATGGATTTTGCAGATATCCTAGTCTATGACCTCTAGACACATCCGTAAAAATTATAGTACATAAATAACAAGTAGAAGGGAAAACCCAAGTCCAAAGTTGCTTAGGCTTAATCATCATATAAATCAAAAGGGTGCAAGGGGGTATGTGTACCTAGTGGTTGTTTTGCTCCTTTCTCAATGATTTATTTTGTAGAAACCCTCTTTGAGCCTTGAATTGCTTAGACAAGAAAATGATAATTCACATTCAGTTGCCCGAGTTCCTCCCTGATCTCTGCCATGGTATTACTATTGCTCTCCTCCACCTCATCATAGTGCTTGGCTATGAGCTCCTTGGTTTGCCGGTATAAATCAAGGGTGATAGAGAAATGAGTATTGCGACTCTTGGAGATCCTAGTATCTGACATTATGCTAGCTAATTGTTTATCAATCTTTGAACTACTAGTGATTGTCCTCTTTTGATGAACCTTGTCCTCCATCTATTCAATTTTTTGAATCATAGTCTGCTTATGTCTCTCTGTGAATCATTCGGAAATTGCTTTAGCATCCATTTGATTATGTTGGGTGACGGATGATAGGTTGGTGGCATTAGAACTCTAGTGGTTGGTGGTCTCTTACTATGAACATACAACTTCATGTGACCTTCTACAACCACCCATGTGCATATCTTCTCTTGTCGGCCCAAGGGAGACTCATAGATTAGAACGGGCACCCACCAATCCATAATTCTTAGCACTCTTGCTTACTTTTGAAAGTGGAGGTTTCTCTATTTGATTTTGAGCCTGGAAGCCATAGGGGCTACCATTATAAACCAGATCATGTTGATCATAAGGAGGAGGAGTTCCAATCGTAGACTCTTTCTCATCACGTGCATAATGAGAAAGTAATGGCACTAGTGTTCCTCCTCTTTCATGGCATGGCACAGGTCCAAAGTTTTCCTCCAACTCATCATTAAATCATAATGTAAGTGCTCGAACCAAGGGCTAGTCTTATGGCCACCCCTCATAACCATCTCCTCCTCTCCCATACCACTACCTATTGTCATGTGTTGGATAGGACTACTTGTAGGTGGTGGTATGGGATCACATCCCATCTGAATCACCCCATCTAGGTGAGAGGAATTATATGGGTTATTAACAAAGGGTCCATGTGATTATATAGGTTATTAACAAGGATGTTATAAAGGTTCAAGGTTATTAGACAACGATCCATAGGGGTTATAAGGGTCATTAGCAATCTAGGACAATAAGGGTTATTAACATAACATCCTTGGGGTTTACAAGAGTTATAAATATTTGTACCATATGTTTCTTAGTTGCATGGGTTCGCGTACCCGGGGGTAGGATTCACGTCCTCGCACCGGGTTCACGAACCCATGTCTCCGATTCGGGTTCGGGTTCTTGGTTGGCGAACCCATACGAACCGGGTTCTTGACTGAAGAACTCGAGACGCCAGCTTGAAAAAATGGGTTCGTTTGGCTTAGAGGGCACGACATACCCTGATTTTTTAAGCAGTGAAATAAATAAAAAGAAGGGGGAAAGGTGCCACCCCTCCCAAACCTGAAATTACGACCCCCAAACTCTTCAAACGTCATAATTTGCCATTCAAACATCTCATAATCATTTCATTCAGCAGCGGCAGTGTTTGGTGAAGGGCTTTCCACGACGACAGTGTTTGGTGAAACCGTGAAGGGCTTTCCACGTTGAATACAACGACAAGGTTTCACTGTTACAGCAAGGCGAATCATTGAATGAAATCATTGTTGAGTGTTTTCTGAATTTTGTATATTCTAGTTCATGTTTGGAAATGCCATTGGCCCATTAGGAAAATGTTGAATGTAGTATGACAATGGAATCATAATATAACTTCCACTTGATATCAAACTTTATGTTCCAATGTGAATGTTGAATGAATGATGAATCATTGAATTATGAAGAATATGCATGTGACATGTTTTTAACTTTTAATTTTATTGTTTTGCTACAACTACTTATATATATATATATAGTACCCCGACGAACCCAAGTACCCTATTTCAAAAAGTGACGTCCTCGTCCCCGCACCCACGTTTCCTAAAAACTTATATATGTTTTAAAAAAGTAAATACTATATGGACACATGGAAATTGTTAACCTAAGAAACATAAAACCTAGGCAATTACCATGATAACAATTAGGTTTATGAGATTTATGGAGTTATTATTGTGAGACCATACAAGTTATAAAATAAATAATACACGAATACATGTGTTAAAAGCAATTGTTAGAACATAAACCATTAGGGCTATTAACATGAGAATCATATGGGCAAGACAATTTGAGTGGACCACTTTACTTATATCACATGTCATGATATAGATATCAGGACAAGATTGTACAAATGAGTAACATTTTTACTACATTTGAATTTAGTTGCCGACATTATTGTACATAAAAGATGATATTGCATTCATGAATATTTATCCTCTCACAAATATATTAATTGAATTAATACTTTATATAAATTTTGTATAACTAAATAAATTATTAAAATTGTTTATAAAATAAAATTGAAATATTATAAAAAATTATTTGGGCAATCAAAATTATTCTATTTTTATTAAATATTTATTTTCATTTAAATTTCTCCAAGTCAATAATAAGTTTGAAGTCAATACAATAATAATTATATCGATAAATGTTTGTATCTTAGAATTTGGGGTGGACTAACATCTATGCTTTTCCTAGATTGTATAAAGATGAGACAAGTGTACTCTCCAAATCTATTTTATGATTCCAAATTTCAAATAAACAATTATAAAATAAAAAGAATATAAAAAATAACATGTAGTAAAAGATAATTTATTTGTAGCACTTAACTTGTGCCCTATAGGTAGTTCTTCTTCCAAATAAACAACTCATTTAACTGGAAGAATGACACATAGAGAACAAATAAAAAATAACTTATTTGTAGCACTTAACTTGTGCCCTATAGGTCTTCTTCTTCTTAAGTGATTCTTCTTGCAAATAAACAACTCATATTTAATTAAAAAGACAACACATAGAGAACAAGTAAATGGATAAACTATTCTTCTTTTTGAAACTGAATCAAAGTAATTTAATACAACCAAACCAAATCAAAGTAATTTAATACAAGCAATATAATATATGTGCAAACATCCATAAATAAGTATATGGATAAACTATTCTTCTTCTTGAAACTGAATCAAAGTAATTTAATACCACCAATATAGTATATGCACAAACATCCATAAATAGGTATATGGATAAACATCCAACTACATCCCATTAATGCTTTGGCAGTTTGTGCATATTGTTTACATTGCAAGGACTCTGAACATTCAAATCCGTGGAGTGATTAATTTCCATGGCTTATTATTAGGTTGTCAGTAGGTATGGTGTCACCTCAGTATGGGCGACCTTGTCCCTTTTAAGAGTCTGTACAGTTTTATTGGGAGGCCGTATCTTTTCTTTTTACAGCCTTACAGTACTTGTCTGTGGAAGAAGAATTCATGAGAATAAGACAACACAGGCACTGCAAGTGAATACAACTCGCCTAATGATTTCATTTGTTGTACGTAAATATAAATCTGTGTGATCGTTGTATTATTCCACTTAATGTCACACTTCCTTCCAAACATTCTGTAAAACGAGGATCTTATGATTGGTGAACATTATCGTTGGATCTGAATTGCCTGGCTTGATGTATACATTGTTGGATATGAAGCAATTCACATCCAGTGAAGTATACATCATTCCCAACAGCATTTAATACTCTACCACAGGATGGATAATGTTCACCAATTAGAGATTCTCTCTTTACAAATGTTTTGGTTTTATAACAACATTTAATACTCTACATCATTGGATATGAAGCAATTCAGATCCAACGAAGTTTATATCACTCCAAACAACATTTAATATTCTGCCACAGGATAGATAATGTTCACCAATCAGAGATCCTGGTTTTACAAATTGTTTGGTTTTTAAAACAGCATTTAATACTCTATCATAGGATGAAAAATGTTCAAGTGATCCTCGTTTTACAAATGATTTGGTTTAAAACAGCATTTAATACTCTACATCATTATATATGAATCAATTCAGATCCAATAAAGTATGATCACTCCAAACAACATTTAATACTCTACAGCAGGATGAAGGATGAATAATGTTCAACAATCAGAGATCCTGGTTTTACAAATGATTTGGTATGAATAATGTTCAACAATCAGAGATCCTGGTTTTACAAATGATTTGGTATGAATAATGTTCAACAATCAGAGATCCTGGTTTTACAAATGATTTGGTTTTTAATGTTTTGAGAGGAAGTGTGATATTAAGTGAATGATACAATGTTTAGTTCAGATTTCTTGTATATACCACCCAAGCAACATTTAATGTTGTACTGCTCAGTAATTAACTTTGAATTTATTAGCATTAAAAGAGTTTAAATTTCTTCAATATATAAATGTTTTTAATGTTGTAAAGTTTTATTAAAATAAAGAGTTTTTTTTTTAAATTTCATAAAATATATTGTAAAATAAAGTTTTTATTATAAACAAAAAAGAAATTTCTTCCTATTTATAAGGATGAATTAAAAAAATTTACAGTAAAATCCATCCCATGGATAATAAACAAAATGTCTGAGTATCAAAATTACATGAAGCCCTTCCAAAGAAAACTGATATATATCCCTGCTGCCAATAGTTCATCCGAGTATTCAGTATTCAAAACATTAACCTTCCTCAAAATAGTTACCCAAAAAACAACAAAAGTGTATAAATATATTAGAGAATTATAATGCATAAATATATTCCAAAATTAAGTTTCACTAAAAGTAGCGAAAAGTGTTAAATTTATGTTAATTTTATTTTTACATTAAAAACCAGAATTTCAACCGTCTAAATTATAATTTTAGCAAAGATTTTATGACTGAATTCTATCAAAGATTTTATGACTGAATTCTAGTAATATCAACTCATAAAAATTCAAATCTTAGAATTGTTAGCTTTCTTCCATTTTAATTGTTAACAAATTGGAAGAAAAGTTTGTAACTACAGAAATTTAAATATATTTAAAAGAAACGGAAGAAAAGTTTAAACTTAAAATTGTTAGCCTTCTTCCATTTGTTAACAAATTGGAAGAAAAGTTTGCACCTACAGAAATTTAAATATATGTAAATAAAAATGGAAGAAAAGTTTAAACTTTCGGAAATTTAAATATAAATAATTGGAAGAAAAGTTTGGAAGAAAAGTTTGTATTTAGAGAAACTTAATCCTTTAATTATATCTAATAAATCTACAGTTAAAATTAATTTACAACTCGTTTTTTCTAACAACAAGAAAAAAATATTATAATTAAATTTAAATAAATTTTTATTTTTATTGTTAAAACAATATCAGAAGATACAACAATCTTTTCCAGACGCACAGCTTTATCATCACCCAGCCTTTATCAAACTTGTGGTCAAATTTTTGATTGGTAGAGTGGGGCAATTAGGCTTATTTCCTTAGTTTTTATGTAAGGATAATTTCCATTTGTAAAAAAATGTATTAAGTTTATTTAACTGGATAGATTAGTTTTAGTGATTAAATGTTGGATGGATTAGTTTAAATGATTAAATGTTGTGAATTTTTCATGAAAGTGATAACTGATGCAGCGTGATGTTTTCACCTCTGTACTCCCTGGATTGATCTATGAACTCCACTGGAGGAGGCTCCTAACTACAAGAATCCCCTGGAGGTTTTTTTTATGGCATTTGACTGAAAAAGGTGATTTTGTAACACATCTGTTGTTAGTAAATTAAGTCCTTTTTCTGAGGAAAACTAGACTGAAACTTTTAGTATTGGACATATTATCATAATCTGTTCTAAAGTGTACAATATTTGTTAGTAAAATTAAGTCCTTTTTCTGAGGAAAACTAGACTGAAACTTTTAGTACATATT
This sequence comes from Larix kaempferi, assembly GCA_027924585.1. Classification (NCBI taxonomy): domain Eukaryota; kingdom Viridiplantae; phylum Streptophyta; class Pinopsida; order Pinales; family Pinaceae; genus Larix; species Larix kaempferi. The sequence goes on along the minus strand of BSBM01000668.1, from coordinate 18,173,886 downwards.
ATCATAATCTGCTCTAAAGTGTACAATTTTTTTAATGTATATGTTTCAAAAATCTAAAATGGATGAATGATAAATTTGTATTTTAGAAAGCCAAGAAATAATGGAGATCTCCACCACAGGACTGCATAGCACCAGGCTTTTCTAGACTCAATAATATTATACACTTGAATTAAACAATATCATTGCAACCACATGGTAGTAAGAAATCTATTTCAGGAGAAGCTCCAGCAAACAATTGGAAACCCATTTGAATCTTACATATTGCTGAGCATAACGATTATACAGATTACAATATATTCATATAGGCAATGTTGTATAAACACTCTCCACATGAGTGCCTGCCTTCACCAGTACATTTTAAATTCAAGAACAGACACAGAAAACATCCAATTTATGTTTCATGAATATAGGCAATGTCGTATATACACTCTCCACATGAGTGCCTGCCTTCCTGCCTTCACCAGTACATTTTAAATTCAAGAACAGACACAGAAATCATCCAATTTATGTTTCACTTGGAGGCTTTGTGGATGCAGGGTATTCGCCATTGGGGACAAGAAGAGACCACATTTTGTGCACATCCTCATATGAGCAGGATCTCACATCGTCATATAAAATATTAATGCTCAGACCTGAGAAAAAAAACAATAAACAGAAAACCCATATCAACCCAGTGGATCTAAACCTAGAAGTTGACACTTATGTTCAAAAGAGTTACACTTCTAAATACAATATGATCTGAGGAATCCTCACTGTCATTATGATTTGCATGGTGTTTTGATCTGTTTATGCTTCTCCAGAACTTCCTGAGGGGCAATGACAGTATCTGCAACCAATCCATCCAGAAGCTGATCACACAATCCAGTGAAAAGAGATCTAAGTTTCTCAGCTGTGTTTCTTCTGAGAACTAGCAGACTAATTCATCACATTCTTCGAAATCAAGAGGAGCAAGGATTGGAGCGATTGGGAGCACAAAATGGGATAACATTATTGAAAGAAGTGCATGAAAGAAGGGAAACAAACGTTAACAACGCTTGTAAAAAAGGTGGGTGCCATTATCTGATCCTTCGTTGTACGTTCTCCTTACATCCAGTGACATTCAAAGCACGGTTATGGTATATCCTCGTGACCAAATGGCTCATGGAGCCGGCTTAAGAGGTTTTTTTCCCTGTGTTAGAATCAATGCAAAGCATTGAGTTGTCATATTCATTTAGCTAAGTGATGATGTGGAAGGCTTATGTCTATTTGTATTATAAATACATATATCGAAAGTTGGGGTGGACTAATAAGTAGGCTTTTTCTAGATTGAGTATGAGGCAACAGTACTATTCCCATACTAGTTTCAAATTTTGACTAAACAATTATAAAAAAAAAGTTGTCTAAAAATTCGATCATATGTCTATCAATATTATAACATAAAAACTAAATCATGATAGAAGAATCTAAAAGAAACCAAAATTCTTATTTAAATTTTAAACTCACATTCGAATCAAAATATGAAACTTAGGCTTAAGGGCACGTGACAAAGCCCTTGAGTTCTCCTAAGCATACATATATTTATATATAACCTCTCTCTATATATAAAAAAGAGGAGGTCTCCATCTCTCTCTCTATATATTTAGTCCCATATATGTGTATGTAAATCCCCATATATATATGTGTCAGGGATAAACCTTATTTATATATATATGTGAGTGTTGTTTTATTTATATAACATACCCCACCCACATATATAGCCCCACACACATATATAAAGTTACCTCCATATATAGCACCCCATATATATAAATCTAACAAAGTTATAACTTATAATACAAAAGACTAAATCATGATAAGAGAATCTAGAAGAAACCAAAACTCATGTCTAAATTTTAAACTGAAAGCATCACAACCAAAATATGGAGAGTAGGCTCAAAGGACAAGGTTCTTGTTGATGTACAAAGAATCTTGGTCGCTAGGATTAGAAATAAGTTTAAGCCATTTTTTTTTATGTTTTTGAATTGTGTACAAAGCATTTTGAATTTTAGGGTGGGTGTGTTGGAATGATTGTGAGAAAAAGTTATTAACTTTTCTTTATGAGTTTTTAAAAATATTTATTATATTGAATTATGGTGAATAATTATTAAAATAAAATAAGAGAAATAATGCAAAATATTTAAGATTATGTTTATAGTTAAAATATGATTTATATGTTTATAATTTGTTTGGTATATATGATATTATTTTTGTTATTTACTTATTATTAAAAATAATATTAATAAAAACTAATTCATATTTTTATTTTTAAAAGAGTTAGCCACTTCCTTTTATTTAAAGTGATGTTAAAATTCTAAATATTTTAAATATGATGTATATACAATTAAACTAAAGTATGATAAATGCCTGTCTATGTTTACCATTTTAAAGTATATATTATGTCAAAAATATATATATTTTGTAGAACCATTAAACTAAATGCAAATTAATATAAATTTCAAGGTATATAATATTTAAAACATATGTTTTGTAAAAATAAAAATAAATATAAATAATAGTGTACAATTATATCTTGCATGTTGGGGATATTCATCGTTGATTATCTTAGTGCCTTTATACCCTGGCCTGCTGCCTATATTGATATATGATTTAATCTACTCTATTCAAGGTTTTGCTTACAAGCACTTTGTTGATCCTAAGCTTGGCCTCTCAAGTGGTTTATATTCTATCTGATGTCTTCTATATGAATATTTCATCCCATGAATTGTTACTAACACTAGAACCATCTACTTAGATGAACGTGGTTGTATCCAATTGATTTCTAGTATAATGATAGAATCAACGCAACCTGGAGCCGAGCGATAGGAACGCAGCCTGATCGAGCTGTTCGACCCTCTAGGCTCTTTGAGGTCAGCCTCTGGCCACACCTCCCTCTTCCTATGCGCACGGGATCTTTGTCTCGCCCTGAGTGCCCTTCTATCCCTCTCCTAGGGCGTGCTCCCTCTGCCTCCCATGGCCTCGGGAGCTGAGAACCCCCCACCTGACCTAACTAGCTTCTTAAAGCTCATTTCTACTCAAGGCAAGAAGCCGATCTCATCTTCTCAGAAAAAATTCGTGAAGAAGTTAAATGAGATACCCACTGTAGCATTGTCGGTGGAGCTACCCTGCAAAACAGCCTTTAATCTGTCGGAACGGGCTCTAATAGGACAGTTCACAGGCTTATGGCCTTCCCCTAACTCCACCGAAAGCTAGGTTCAGAAAAATTGGAGACCCCTGACCGCTGAGGATGTAAAATATTTCTTCCTGGGTAAAGGTTATTTCGCTTTCGTCTTCGAATGCAAGCAGGATCGCGAGTTTATCTTCAGGAACGGACCCTACTTCATGGGGTCGCAAGGCCTTTATATGAATAGATGGAATCTGAATTTCGATCCAGCTCTGGATATCCCTTCTGCTGTTCCTGTATGGGTGAGGCTTCCCCACCTTCCTCTCCACTGTTGGAACACAGAATCTCTGGAAGCAATCGGAAATGCCCTAGGTAAATACATCGACAAAGCGGAGCGGAATGATCAATATTCATGCGTGAGAATTTGCGTCGAAGTGGATCTGGAACACGGACTTCCGGAAGCAATAAACCTCACAGTAGCAGATTGGTCACATATCGAAGAACTCGACTACGAGCAGATCCCCTTCAAATGCAAGTTTTGTCACGAATACGGTCATTTCGCACAATCATGCAAAAAGAATCCTGCGGAAACAAAAACGAATGGAAAAAAAGAACAATGGACAGCCATCCAAAAAAACAACAAAGCAGGCACGAAATCTCACTCAAAAAGCTTAAATCTGCAGAAAACAGACCAACAACATCAGGAGCCGTCAGTATCGAACAACAGGAACAACTTCAAAGCACTGGAATCAGTTGAGATCCAGGAAAATCCTGAGGCTGAAGAAGAAGGAGAAATACGAGAACAACAAGATACTCATGCAATTCAGAGCAACCCCATGAATCCTTTGATCTCCCCGGCCCAGAGTACCCCCAACCCCACTAGTTTTACCCTGATAAAAGAGACTCCCTCCTATGCTGAGATCACAAAAGCTAGATCCCCAAACTCCCCCTCTTCTCCAGAAGAACCCTTCGATAAATCTACCAAAAAACTGGGCCGAAAATCCACCAAAGAGTTGAGGGAAGAAGAAGCAGAGCGATAGAAAGTTCAAGGCTCCCAAGCAGCGATAGATATGGTCTTCAGCAGAAATATTAGAACCAGGACAGCATGAAAGAAATTTGGAGACCTACCAAGAGGAACTCCCTCCTCCATCTACACCCCTAAATGATGAAGTTGGTCTCTTGGAACTGCGGAGGGCTGCGTAATCCCTGCAAGATAGAAGCACTCAAAGATCTACAAAGAATCGACATGCCTGATCTTCTACTACTCCAAGAGACCAAACTCGATGACAAGACAGTATTAACCATCGGAAAAGAACAATGGAAGCATAATACAGGATATGTAGTAAGCGCCAGAGGAGCTTCAGGAGGTTTGGCAACCTTATGGTCCTCTGACAAATTCCAGCTCCACAATCAATTCACCACGCAACACTGGATTTATACGGATCTAACCCATCTGCAGAGCAAAAAGCAGATCGCCCTGTTCAACATCTATGTGCCAAATCTTTACTCTGAAAAAAAAGAGTGTTGGAGTCTACTAGAAGACTTCTTGGAAGCGTATAACCCACAAAACATTATCTTAGCAGGCGATATGAACATCACCCTCTCCAAAGCTGAAAAGAGAGGAGCCCTAAGTGGAAACGACTTCTTCAAATAGCGGGTGGAAGTTATTATTCATAAGTGGGATCTCATCGATATCAAGCCTAAGAAAGGGAAGTATACATGGTCCAACAAGTGCCTTGGTAAGGGGAATATCATGGACAGGTTGGACATATTTCTAGTTCATAGTAGCCTCCTGTCCGACATTCAAATGATCTCCTCCAGCATTCTAGCCAATCTGGCCTCGGACCATAAACCAATCCATCTTCAATTTAAGGATATAGAGGAACTCGGTCCTATCCCATTCAAGTTCAGTCCCCAGTGGCTGGAGCATTCAAGTTTCTGGCCCATTCTGGGAAAGGCGTGGAGAATCCCCATTACGGGCTGACCCTGTCACGTATGGGAACAGAAATTAAAAAATACCATGATTGCTCTAAAGATTTGGGCAAAATCAAACTGTCCTGCCCCCCCAACACCCAGAAAAAATGCCGTGGGCGTTTTAGAAGACATTCAATTCTCCATGGACGAGCAAAACGTTGAAGCAAAACGCTGCATGAAGAAACTAACCAACAATTAAGAGTGTATCACACCTTTAGAAAGGAGGAGGAATATTTGCGTCTGAAATCAAGGAGCGCATGGCTAAAGTCAGGGGATAAAAATACGAGATATTTTCATAATCAATTCAAGATTAAACAATCAGTCAATCATATTGGAGAGATCAATTTAGAGGACGGCTCGATCTGTACAGGAAATGAAAATATAAAAAATGCTGCACATTCACATTACTCCACGTTGTTCGTTGATGAAGACAGGGATGAAGGAGACGAGGAGCACGTTTTGTTGGAACATATCACGTATAGTATTACGCCTGAAGAGAATAAGAGGATCATGGAACCTTTCACCGAGTAGGAAGTGGAAAATACTATCAAATCATTCGATGTTGATAAAGCCCCGGGCCCCGACGGCTTCTCCATTCATTTTTATAAAGCTTGCTGGGATTACATAAAAAAAGATTTCATGAGAATGCTTAAAATTTTTCATTCAAAGGCTAAAATCGGAGGAGGCACAAATAGCACCTTTCTGGCCCTCTTACCTAAAGGTACAAATCCTAGCTCCTTCAGCAGATTTAGACCGATTTCCTTATGTAACGCCTCCTACAAGATCATATCCAAGATGCTGGCGAATCGGATGAAGCCCTTACTCAACAACATCATCTCGGAGAACCAAGGTGGCTTTCTGGAAGGGAGACAAATTCTGGACAATGTAATTCTCGTACAAGAAGCTATACACTCGAGCAAATCTAGAAAGGAAAAAGGTATGTTAATCAAGCTCGACATGGCCAACGCATTTGACCGGGTTGAGCACTCCTTCCTCTTCAAAATAATGTTTCGTTTTGGATTCAATGAAACTTTCATCAGTTGGATTGCTGCTTGCATTAGCAAGCCCTGGATCGCCCCCTTAATTAATGGTCATCCTTCCGATTTCTTCCAAGCAACCCATGGCATTAGGTAAGGCTTCCCTCTCTCCCCATTCCTGTACATTATCTTGGCAGATTCTATTAGCCAAAAATTAAACCACGAACTCCTCATTGGCACCCTCCCCGGCCTCCATTTGACCCAGGACTCCCATCCTCTCAACCACACTTTGTTTGCTGATGATTCCTTATTCCTGGGAGGAGCTTCACCCATCATAGCCCGTAAATTCAAGCATAATATGGACATGTATTGTAGTGTCTTGAGAGGCAAGATTAACCTTCAGAAAAGTGCAGTCTATAGTTGGAATATAAACAACAGTGTTGCTATAAAAATCAACAGGATTCTTGGCATCAAGGTGCATAATCACCGGGACAAATTCATTTACCTGGGGCTTCCCATCACTTATGGCAACTCAAAGGCTGGAACTTGGGACGATACAATCAACAAAATCAAAAGAAGAATTAAAAGATGGGGAGGTCATTTGGCTCAGTAAGGCGGGAAAGCCGATCCTTGTGAAATCGGTAATCTTCGCTTCTCCTATCTACCAGTTCTCAACTCTCCTAGCTCCAAAAGGAACAACAAATCAAATAAGTAAAACAATGAGAGATTTCCTATGGTCTGGAGGGAAAAACAATGAAAAAAAAATCCACATAGTGAATTGGGAGATAATTAAGAAGCCAAAAAATGCAGGAAGCCTGCAAATTCACGACCCTCGCCATGCAAATTTGGCATTGGGTGGTAAGCTATTATGGAAGATTCTTCACAAGAAGCGGAACCGAATCAGTCAAGTGTTCAGGAAGAAATATTTACAAGGAGCCAACCTGAGATGTTTAGATCAAAAGCCTACTTCCAAAGGCACAAGCACATGGACTCTATGCAAAGAGGCATGGGAATTTTTTGCAAAAGAATTATATTGGGTACCAGGTAACGGCAAGAAAATTGATATCTTTAATGACAAAATAATGGAAAAAGAGGCATTGCAGAATTGCCACGAGCTAAACAATATTGCAGACTGGCTCGCCCATCATGGGATCACAACTCTAAAAGATTTCAGCTCCTGGGATAGTCATGGCAACCGGAAAAGCTGGAAAAAGATAGATGTTCCTGCTCATCTTGAGGCAGCCAAAGCCACTCTAATTGAGAATCTGAAAGGATGCGCCCCCTTACATTTAATGGAAAGGGATGAACGGAGCTGGGGGCCTACAGGGTCGTATACATATGTCCTGGGGTACAAAGCTCTACAATCGAAAGAAGATGAAAGAAAGGAAATTTGGAAAATGGTTTGGGATCCTATTGGACTCCCGAAAATCAATTTCTTTACTTGGAACTTAATTCACTGTAAAATTCTCACTAGGGATAATCTCAGCAAGAGAGAATTCCACCGTCCTTTCTGGTGCCCACTCTGCCAGAGCAATCTCGAATCACTCAATCATCTATTTCTGGAATGTCTTTATTCCAAGCATGTCTGGAATCATCTGCTTCAGGAACTCAACATCATCATGCCCACTTTTACTTCCACCACTCAGCTCTTTAATGAATGGAAATCTATCTATCTTGCGCCCCTCTCCAAGGATAAACTATGGTATCATCTTTGGATGTCCATCCCAAAATTTGCATGCTGGAAAATCTAGATCTCTAGAAATCAGGCAATCTTCCACGATAAGCTTTGTAACCCCAAACATACAGCAAGCCAGGCCAAAGGCTTATTGCTTGAATGCCTCAATAACTCTAAGTATAGGTCCGATGCAACCCTTAGCAAGATTGAATTGATCTGGATATGAGCAATGCGGCTGCAACCCAGCAATGAGCCCCAACAGAGACACATTCCAGCCTGGCAAATCATACTCACTAACAAAGATTTCCAAGAGTGGAGAACAACTCAGGTTAAGGACAGCCTCCACTTCGACGTTGCCTCCAAGAACAATCCTGGCGCAGTAGGAGCAGGAGGTGTATTTTGGAATAGTGATGGAAATATAAGACTGAAGTACAGGTGCGGATTGGGCATATGCTCAAACAATATTGCAGAAGCATTAGCCTTAATGAAAGGATGCCAGATAGCTAGAGAGCAGAATATTGAAAAGATCCAAGTGTTTGGAGATTCTTTGATCATAATCTGCGCCCTCAATACTAACACTAATAGCAATAATCTTCCTCTAAGTCACATCATTCAGCGAATTCGGCAAATTTCGAGCACATTCACTTCGTTCAAGGCTTATCATATTTTAAGAACCTTAAACAATGAGGCGGATTTTGAAGCCAATGCAGCAACCAGTCATCATCAAGGCATTCTCAAGATATCCAATATGGAAATAGATGCTCATCATATTCCATGAGAAAGGCACTATATTTATAAGCTATCTTCCACCATACTGTTCGAATCGATTTCTAGAAAAGAATCAACCATACAGACTAAATGTATGTAAGGAAATTATCAAATTTTCTAAGCTATAATCATCATGCAGAGTCGGATGCTCTGAGTTTCCTTCTCGGTTACAACACAGTCTTTAGAATTTTAGAGGATTTCAGAGCGAATTTAGATAGAAAGCACCCCTCATTGTTATAGCAGAATTCATATCAACACCACGATCGTAACAGGGGAAGCAGTCTTCAGCAGTTATGCCCAACTCCAGGAACTTTCAGACTTTAATCGAAGCTTAAAATCTTTCTGAATCTCGTATAGATGAAGCTGCAGTTCGGAGCTCCAGAAGTTTGTTGAACTCAGTGATTTATGAACTCATCTCTCTCGTAGACTAGCTCTCTCATCTCAGCAAAACTATCAACATTCTCACAACATTTCCAATTCAAGTTCTAGTCTTTCTTCATTTCCTTGAGTGCAGAATGACCCCAACAAATCCATCATCGCAGAAGGTTTATTTTTAATTCAACATTAGAAAAAGAAAATAGTCACTCGAGTATATTGAACTCTTTCATTTCCAGACAGCTACATTCTTGTTAGCATCATTAGAAGCAATCTGAAAGACCTAACCATTTGTTTTAATTAAAATAAGCTCCTCCTGTAAGAGTGGAAAGGCAAGTTGACTCCCAATAACAACTTCATTCAATAATGGTCTACTTTGGCTCTCTGCTAAGCAAAGCTGAAAATATCCAAAGCCAATCGGGCTACCTATTGTACTCTACCGATTTGGTCCAAGACCACGACTTTTTTTTTTATACAATACACATTTCTATTAAAAAAAAAAAATCTTGCATGTTGATGAAAATTCAAAAGATCGAGAAGTCCATGATGAGGTCGAGACTGAATGAGCTCTGAAAAATTCGATAGAACATAGGGCGATTAAGATCGGATGCCTTAGCCCTCGACCCCGATGATTGGCTCCCAGCCCTAGGCGTGCACTGGTTTCCTTCTGATCCGTGCTCCCGACTGACCCTCCTGGTCGTGCCTCCCTTCCCCCGTTCCTCCTGACTTCCTCTACGCCTTCCCATCCTAGGCCCCCTCCTCTTCCCTTTCCCCGTTTGCCTCTCTTTCCCCCTCCCCTCTCATGGCTTTGGAGCCCGAAAGCCCTCCTCCCGATCTTGCTAGCTTTCTGAAACGGTTAGCAGCTCAAGGAAAGAAGCCCCTATCCTCCTCTCAACAAAAATTTGTAAAGAAGCTCGATGAAATTCCTACGGTAGCCTTATCGGTCGACATACCTTGCAAAACTGCTCTCAACCTATCGGAACGCGGTCTGATTGGCCAGTTCATAGGCCTTTGCCCCCCCCCCCCCAAATCCATGGAATACTGGGTACAGAAGAACTGGATACCTTTGATAACTGAAGACGTCAAATCTTTCTTTATGGGAAAAGGCTTCTTCGCCTTCGTTTTCGAATCTAAGCAAGATCGTGAACTCATATTAAAAAATGGACCCTATTTCATGGGCCCTCAGGGACTCTACATGAACAAGTGGACCCCGAGCTTTGATCCATCCCACGATATCCCCTTCACCGTCCCTCTCTAGGTGAGACTCCCTCACTTACCCCTTTCATTGTTGGAATAATGAGTCTTTGGAAGCCATTGGGAACGCACTAGGAAAATATATTGATAAAGTTGATCGGAAAGACCAATACTCCTGCGTGAGAATCTGCGTTATGTAGATCTAGAACATGGGCTCCCAGAAGCCATAAACCTCATCGTAGCTGACTGGACGCACATACAAGAACTCGACTATGAACAAATCCTATTCAAATGCAAGTTTTGCCACGAATATGGCCATTTCGCTCATTCATGCAAAAAGAAGCCTACAAATCCGGAATCGAACGGGAAGAAAGAACAATGGATGACCATCCAAAAAACTGGCAAAACAGGTATGAAACCCTACTCAAAAGGCTCAAATACATATAAAGTTGATCAACAGCAGCAAGCATCGACGACCCCGAACAACAGGAACAGATATCAAACCCTAGAAACAATCGAAGTCCAAGAAACCCCTGAGACTGAAGGAGAACTGCGTGAGGAACCAAATCCACAAGCTAATTCTCTCGCCCTTGAAACCCTGCAGATCCCCTCACCCCTGAACTCCCCCAGTCCCACCAGATCCACTTTGATCAAAGACGCACCATCTTATGCAGAAATTACCAAAGCTAGAGCTCCCATCTCCCCCTCCTCCTCAGAAGAACCCATTGATAAACTCTCCAAAAAATCTGGTTGGAAATCCACCAAAGAATTACGGGAAGAAGAAGCCAAGCGAGAGAAAGTTCAAGGATCACAAGCTACTATAGACATGGTTTTTAGCAGAAACACCAGGGCCAGAGGTGCAGGGAAGAAATATGGAGATCTAGCAGGAGGAACTCCCTCCTCAATCAATAATCCGAAATGTTGAAACTGGTCTCTTGGAATTGCAGAGGTTTAGGCAACCCCTGCAAAATTGTAGTAAAATATCTACAAAAAATTGATATGCCTGATCTTCTTTTACTCCAAGAGACCAAACTCGACGATACTACCGTTTTAGCAATTGGCAATGAAAAATGGAAAAAAAAACACATGGTACGCAGTCAGTGCCAGAGGAGCATCTGGACGACTGGCAATCCTATGGACAGCAGATAAGTTTCACCTCCACAACTCCTTGGCCACACAGCATTGGATTTACACCGAGCTCACCCACATCCAGAGCAACAAGCACATTGGTCTCTTCAACATGTATGTACCCAATCTTTACTCTGAAAAGAAATATTGCTGGAACCTATTAGATGATTGTTTGGACATTTACAATCCCCAGGACATCATTCTAGCTGGTGACATGAATCTCACTCTCAGCAATTCAGAGAAAAGAGGTGTTCTCATTGGAAAAGATCCTTTCAAAATCCAGGTTGAAGCTTTCATTCAAACAAGAGATATAATCGACATCAAGCCCAAAAAAGGGAAATACACCTGGTCGAATAAGCAAATCAACATGGGAAACATAATGGCCAGATTGGAGAGATTTCTCGTCCAAAGCAGCCTTCTGTCCGACACACAGACAATCTCCTCCAACATATTAGCTAATCTCGCCTCCGATCATAAGCCAATCCAACTTCTTTTTCAAAATATTGAAAATCTTGGCCCTATACCATTCAGGTTTAGCCCCCAATGGCTCAACCAGGCTAACTTTTGGAGCACTCTTGAAAAATCTTGGAGTATCCCTATCACCGGATCCCCCTGCTACGTCTGGGAGCAGAAACTCAAAAACACCAAATATGCTCTCAAAAAGTGGGCCAAAGTCAATTGCCCTGCACCCGTCAATCCTAGGAAATCAGCTGTAAACACACTTCATGACATCCAATTCGACATGGAAAATCATTCTATTGAAGCTTCCACACTCCAGGATGAAGTCGCACAACAAACCAAAGTGTATCGAGCCTTTCGAGATGAAGAGGAGTATTGGATATTGAAATCCCGTAGCATCTGGCTGAAGAACGGCGATAAAAATACCAACTACTTCCATAAACAGTTCGTGGTAAGACATTTTATCAATCATATCGCAGAGACTAAGATAGATGACGGCTCGATAGTTATTGGCAACACGAATATTAAAAACGCAGCATACAACCATTTCTCCAATCTTTACGTTGATGAGGGTAACGCTAATAGAGATGATGAGAATGCACTGTTAGAGCATATCCCAAAAAAAATTACCATGGAAGAGAATCTCAGCATCAATAAACCTTTTACTGAGCAGGAGGTCCTCACCGCAATTCACTCCTTCGAACCTGACAAAGCACCGGGTCCCGACGGTTTTTCAATGCACTTCTACAAAGCGTGTTGGACTCATATCAAAAAAGACTTTATGAGAATGATCAGGAATTTCCACTCGAAGGCAAAAATCGGTGGTTGTATAAACACCACATTTATGTCTCTCATCCCAAAAGATACAAATCCTAGCTCCTTCAGCAGATTTAGACCGATTTCTCTTTGCAATTCCTCATACAAAATCATCGCTAAGTTGCTTGCTATCAGATTGAAACCTTTACTCAACAAAATCATCTCTGAAAATCAAGGCAACTTTTTGGAAGGGAGGCAAATCGTCGACAACGTCATACTCGTTCAAGAAGCAATCCACTCCAGTAGAGCTCGAAAGGAAAAATGTATGATTATCAAGCTTGACATGGCCAGTGCATTCGACTGTGTCAAGCACTCCTTCCTATTTAAAATTTTAAATTGCTTTGGATTCAATGACACTTTTATCAGTTGGATCTCTGCCTGTATAAGCAAACCCTGGATTGCTCCCTTAATTAATGGCCGCCCCACAGACTTTTTTCAAGCTTCCCGCGGAATTAGGCAAGGTTGCCCTCTTTCCTCCTTCCTATATATTATCATTGCTGACTCCCTTAGTCGCAAGCTGAATCATGAAATGATCATTGGCTCACTACCTAGCCTTTGCCTCACTCTTGACTCTCATCCCATCAATCACACCCTCTTCACCAATGACTCTCTCTTTTTAAGTGGAGCTTCTTCCATCTTAGCCGGAAAGTTCAAACATAATCTAAATCTGTATTTCAATGCCTCCGCTGGAAAAATAATTTTGCACAAAAGTGCCATCTATTGCTGGAATGTAAGCAATAATGTGGCAGCCAGAATAAGCAGAATTCTCTGCATCAAAGTTCACAATCAATGGGCCAATTTTAATTATCTTGGTCTGCCAATCACATTCGGCAACTCAAACAGCAGAAATTGGGAAGACACGATCAACAAAATAAAGAATCGAATCAGAAGATGGGGAGGGCACTGGCTCAACAAAGCTGGGAAATTAATTCTAGTAAATTCCATACTCTCTGCGTTACCGATCTATCAATCCTCCATACTCCTTGCCCCAAAAGGAGCTTCCAATCAGATCAACAAATTGCTAAGATATTTTCTTTGGTCCGGCAGGAAAAATAACGGAAACAAAATCCATCTTGTGAAATGGGAGATCATTAAGCAGCCAAAGTCCTCGGGAGGCTTGCAAATTCGAGATCCTTTCCTTGCCAACTTGGTCTTGGGCGGTAAACTTCTCTGGAACATCCTACACAACAAACATCATCTTGTCAACCAAGTTCTCAGGAAGAAATATTTACACGGAACCAATCTCAGATGTCTCGATCAAAAGCCAACCACTAAAGGCTCCAACATATGGATATTATGTAAAGCTACTTGGGATTTTATTTATTTATTTATTTTTATTTTTTTTGAAAACCTCTATTGGGTTCTCGGCAATGGCAGGAAAATCGATATGTTTACAGATAAGATCATGGATAGTGAGGCATTTCAGAATAATCAAGAGCTTCATGCCATTGCAGCATGGCTCAGGCAACATGGAATCATCACCCTAAAAGAATTCAGCTCTTGGGACCACCATGGCAATTGGAAAAGTTGGAAAACCGCAGCTATCCCTCCCCATCTTGAGTCTGCTTATAGCATTCTCACTGACAAGCTGAAAGGATGCGCCCCCCCTACATCTTATGGCTAAAGACGAGCGTGGATGGGGTCCCACAGGTGCATACACTTCCATTATTGGCTACAAAGCACTCCAAGCTCATGATGACACAAGAAAAGACGTATGGAAAATAGCCTGGAATCCATTTGGGCTACCCAAAATTAATTTCTTCACGTGTACTTTAATTCACTCCAAAGTTCTCACTGGTGACAATCTCAGCAAGAGAGGTTTTCACAGGCCCTTTTGGTGCCCTCTTTGTCAAAACAACCTTGAAACTCTTAATCACCTTCTCCTGGAATGTCGATTTACCAAACTTGTATGGAAGCTAATTCTCCCCGACCTCATTGACACTCAACCATCTTTTACTTCAGTCTTCCAGCTGTTCCAGGATTGGAACTCTATCTACCCCACTCCTATATCCATCAAGAACCTCTAGCATCAGATTTGGACCTCCATACCCAAATTCATATGCTGGAATATCTGGATCACCAGAAACAATGCTATTTTCAACGAAAGGTTTGACACTCCACTACAAACTGCTGGTAAAGCAAAAGGCTTATTGATTGACTGTCTAAAAAAATCCAATCACAAGGATGATGCAACTCTCAGCAAGAAAGAAAAGATTTGGATTGGTGGCAATATTCCTAACTCAAGCAATGACTCCAATCCCCATTATCAACCAGCATGGTAGATTAGGCTCACCACTTCTGAATTTAAAGATTGGAAAACCAAGCAAGTCACAGATAGCTTGCATTTTGACGGTGCTTCAAAGAACAATCCCGGCAAAGCTGGTGCAGGTGGAGTTTTGCGGACAAGCGATGGATCCATTAGAGTGAAGTACAGATGGGGGTTGGGCACCTGCTCAAACAACATTGCAGAAGCATTAGCCCTGTTGAAAGGCTGCCAAATTGCCAAAGATCATAAGATAAACAACTTGCATGTATTCGGCGATTCATTGCTCATAATTGGGGCCTTAAATGCAAAAACAAAGCTCAACAACCTAGCTCTAAATCGAATTATGCAACGTATTAAGCAAATCTCAAGTACATTCACCCTGTTCAAAGCATTTCACATCTTAAGGAATTTAAATGAGGAGGCTGATATTGAAGTCAATGTTGGTGCCAGTCTAAATTGTGGAACTTTGAACTTAAGAAACAACATCAATGAACTGCATCAAATCCCTTGAACAGGGCCTTCGGAATTCTATTACTCTGGATTCATACTTAAAGGCAACTCTACTCCAGCATTCGATATCTCAGAACATGTTGAACATTGATAATCATCATTTGACTCAATGAGCAACCCTCTCACTGATTCGACGGTCTTAGACAACACAATTCATCAAGTGAGCTTGGATGATTGGATAATTCTTAGTTTTTATCGTGGTAATGAATTCAGAATGAATGACGAGGATAGGGTGGATGAATCCCAAGCATGCCAATTGCTCATTATCAGTTAGACGCTGATCTCAACAATGATGCTTATGAATTCCTCATATTATTAGATCTTTATCTTTAGATTAGCCTATTCGATTTTTCTCCCAAGTCTCTGTTTGGACAGATTGATAGTCTGCAATCTCTTTTTGACCGAAAGCTTTAGAATTAGTCAATTTTTGTTTTACTTCAAACAACAAGCTTCTCCATCTCCCAAAGCCATTTGGCAATCACTAAGCAGATTGTCTTAATTCTGAAGCAGATGTTGAAACCTGTGTTTCCAGTATTCATCACATCTTCGGCATGTTATATTATCAGCATTCTCAGTGCAGTGTTCAATCCAAGAGTTAACAATATTCTCAGGATCTTTGGAAGTCTTATTTAATACTATCGTCAACAACCTCAGTATCAACTGCAGTTCAAGATTTGGTCTTCTTTAGTTTTTTGAAAGCAGAGTGTTTTCTGTTAACCCAACAACGCAGAAGCATGACTTTTCCTCAAATTTATGAAGCACATTGTCATGTCTTATGCCTTTGGATTCCTTCTTTTCAGTCTGAAACAACTATTTTAGCATCATATTAGCAACCATTCATTTTATTTAATTGTAATAAGATCTTTCAGATTGAGATGATAGGCATTTTGATATCCAGACATATATTCATTCAATAATGGTATCCATAAGCGAAGCTAAAAATGCTCATAGCGAATTTGGCCTTCATTGTACTTTGCCGATTTGGTTCAAAACCACGGCTTTTTTTTATTTTTATATACAATAAACGTCTCTGTTAAAAAAAAATATCTTGCATGTTGATAAAAAGTAAGTCAAATATATTGTATTAATTAAAAATACGTATGTCATTAAAAATAAAAAGACAACACACACATCTATATATATATATTGTTTGTGCAACCACAAAAGTTTATTTTTTTTCAGCGGAAAAAAACCATACTATTGGTATTCAAATTATGAATCAAATAGTACAAAATACTAAGTCTTAAAACATACTTATAGTCTTAAGCACAAGGCTGTCCCCAACATGACAAAAAATACACAATTTCAGCAGTGGCAGAAATCAGAAAATCAGATATACACAAACCAAAAAGTTCCAGTAACAGATATTTTTAGAGCTCAAAAATTCTGACCCCACCACTCCAGCTTCTGCAATCTATGAATCCAGCATCTCCTCCCAGTAGACAACACCTTCTTCTCCTGCGAATGCTTCTTTTGATAGTTTGTCTGCTAATGTATTGTTTTGTCGATAAATATGTTCAAAATTAATCTCAATAAATTTATATTCATATATTCTTGTTAATTAAAAATATATATGCTAATAAAAATACAAACATATGTTTATACATTGTCCATGTATTATAAAAATTTGTGTATATTAATGTTAGGTTAAAAGGACCCCGGCTGCAGGTGTAAGCATGACATATGGGGCCATCAGCCCTGCACGTGGAGAGCATGTGGGCAGGGCCCCTCGTCCCCTACGCCCTTAATGCCACACGCTTTCCCCTGCCCTCCTCCTGGCCTGCCCATGCTGCTACACGTCTCCACACTTGTCTACCCCTCCTTATGTCCGCCTCCACAGCTGGCCTCCTCCACACTTGTGCCTTAATGGCACCCCTAGGCTCGCTCGCACACAAGTCCCCTCACAGCTCCTCTGGCTACCACCCTGGTACTGCTCGCCTGCACCTCGGCCTTCTGCGCATTCAAGGCTGCCATCCCTTTGGCTCTCAGCTCCTTCATTGCAGTCCTCGGCTCTTAATTATGGCTTGTGCGAGCGCTCCCAAAGGTTTTATACCCCCTCGATCTATAAATGAGCCCTTGTGCACCATTGAGGGCACTCAGTCTACAACCTCGGACCTCTGGGTCTACTCTATGCACCCTCGCATTCAGCTCCACTTATGGTTCTGGACCCTCACGACCTTGTCCGCCATGACTAAATATCGTGGGTTGTTTCACCGAGGTGGGGGGAACCGTTGCAGAAGCCAAACTACCTTGGGCTCTAGGGATGGCTTTGATACTGGCATCTCTTTTGCCAGTCGTAACCTGATTGAAGACTGGGAGGGGCAGCTAGTGGCTGACCACTTGGCCTCTGGTTCGAATGGTGGTGCTATCAACCACTACTGGCTCATGAAGAATATGTTGGGAAAAATCCTGGACAATATGCTGGTAAATTGGGGTTCCACGAGGAACCAAATGTTGGCCACTAGGGCCAAACTTATTGCGTCGGATGAAAGCTTAGCCAGTCTTGACGCCACCTTTTCTTGGAGCCAGCACGCCATTGTTAGCTGAAGTCCTGTTCAAACTGATCCTGCTAGTAAAGGTGAGGGTGGCCCCGTTGGTGTCTCAAGCGTCCCCACTTAAGGGATGGTCACTGCTGTTGCTACAGATTTCTTGGACCCTTTCCTGGCTGCTCCTGCCTCGCCTGCGGCACCCCCCCGTGCAGTTTTCGATTCCCTCTACGATGGGATCTCCGCCTTGCAAACGGCTTTGCATCCACGCGGAGCCTGACCTCCTTGCTACTAGAAAGACGAATCCGCTTCCTGTCAAACTGCCAGAGGACGACTTCCCGGGATGCTGCCCCATACTAGAAGACTTCCCGCCTGAATGACTTGTTCCATGAAGGATTCGGAGCTCGTCGAGAGGACCGGTCTCTCTGCTCTGGTTTTTTGCTTGTTTGTTAGTTTTCAACATGGTTTTTGTATGTTTTGTGTTTTGGCACCTATGATGGGCCTTTCTCAGACTATCCTTTGTTTACTGGTTGTGCCTTGGATGGCAACTCTGTGCAAGCAACAAGATGAACTGTAACTCCATGAATTGTAATGCTCTTACCACTACAACTATTTTTGTTATGCTGGGATTGATCTTTCTTCCTTGGCCGCTCTGTAACCTTATATCTATATTTAATTAAATACTCTGCAATTGAACAAAAAAAAATGTTAGGTTAAAAGGAAAAAATGTTTACTATTAGTTCATAAAAAATGTTAGGTTAAAAGGAAAAAAATGGTTACTATTAGTTCATAAAAAATGTTGTGTGTGTGTGTGTGTCATTAATTGAGTCATTGATATACTTATCATTAATGAGAGTGTACAAAATGGATAGTATTCATTAACCTTAATGAAACATTTAGTACAAATACTACATGTCAAGCTCTTAAAAGATTTTGAAATTTTAAATTATTATTCACAAGTGTACAAAAATGATAGTATTCATTAGCATTAATGAAACCTTTAGTACAAAGACCACATGTCAAGCTATAATTTTTTTTTGAATTTTTAAAATTTAAATTATTATTTTGTTCAAACAATTTCACATTCAACCATGGGTAATTTGTCACTTCAAGCCTTTAACCAATCATAAAATAAAAATAACAAATTTCTAATATTCAACAAAATAATTTATATTTTCAAAATATTAAGTTTAATACAAAAATATTACATAACATTCATAAACATTGTGAAGCTGTCAATTGAATGTAGATCGAGTGGTTGGGAGGAATATTGTTATTCTCCCCACCCGGGTTCAAATCTAGCTTGGTGACACTTGCTCCTTGGAGCTGAATGATTGTAATTCAAGATACCTTGATTCTCCGGAATATCAGGTATTGACCCTATTTCGATGGATGTAGCCCTCTAACAAATGGTGAACCATCATTTTAAAAAAACATTGTGAAGTTGTTTGAGGATTAATATAAAGTCAAAGTTTATATATGACCAAGTGATTGCTATATCCCATGCAAAGTTTATGTATGACTAACTGATTGCTATATTCTCTAAAGGGACTAATAAGCCTATTTTGTTGTATTGTTGTTCTTAATTTAATAATTATTCATAAAAAATACTAGAGACTTCATATTTTTTATAATTGTTTAATGCTATATGGACATAAAACATATTAAGATATTTTCCCTTGTGTGTTGTAAAGCACCAAGTAAAATACTTGACTATACAATTGTACAACTTCAATGGGCCTAATGTTTAAGAACACGTGTTTCCTCCTGGGAGGTCATGGGTTTAAATTTGGAGGGGGGTAGGATATGTACACCTTTGTAGACTTTAGCAATCAAATCACTGCGTAGGGGGGTCTTGCAGCAACCGTATCTAGTTGGACTGTTAATAGTCGAATCCGACTTTCATATTGAATGATAAATAAGAATAATATATTAGATGATGAATATAAAATTATAATAAGATGGCCTTTATAGGGCTTGAGGAAGCATAGTGAAGGGTTACGCCATTTCACTAGTAACCTAATAATCTATTAATTTATAATTAATAATATTAATTAAATATTCACAGCATTGCCTTCCCCTTAGGAAAGCTTTGTCCTCATAGCTTGAGTATTTTCCTAATGTCGTCTTTTATTCTGGCTCTATGTCGCACTGATGACTTGAGAGGTGCGATTTTGATTATGACCATTGCCTCATTTTGATTATTATGTCTTGGTATTTGCAATAAGTACGAACTTGGTGAAGTTTTGTTTACGTTATTTCTACTTGTGTGATTGCTTCTTTTAACTATGTTTGTCGTCAATTGAACATGCTCAACATACATTACATGCTCAACATATTTTCGTGTTGTTATCCCCAACACATTTTGTGTCAGTTCCCTTGAACAGGCTCCTTGTGCTTATAATGCTCATAAGAACACCGGTCTTATCTTGTGTTTGATAGACATTATAGTTGCTTCCCTTGATGTTCTTTATAGCCGTCTTTGTGATGATATATGTCCTTCGTGTGTTTGTGATTGTGACATACTGGCCTATTCTATCTTCCTTTTTTTCATCAATTTGGGTGGCTTCTTCTACGTGATTTTCACCTCCATCTACATTTACTTTAAATGTTTCGTCCATAGTCTTCTTTATTTCATCTATGTCTTTAAGGATTTCCTCAAGGAGATCTATGAATTCATCACTCTTACTATAAGATGCCATGGATGTTTGTAGAATGCTACTTTAGCCATTTAAGGTGAAATTTTGAATAATAATATACTAATTAATTAATTAATTAATAATATTATTATTATTTTTATTTTTTCATAAACTATATAATATTTTGTATATAGTTTTTTATTTTATTTTTAAAACAAATATTATAATATTAAATATAATATTTGATTTTTTTATAATAAAATATATTATTATAAATATATTGTATTACAATATATTTGAATTAATATAATATAATATATTGTTTTTGTTTTATTTGGTTGCAGGTCGTGGAATTGGAGGCCGGAGAGACGACGTGGAGTTGGGAAGGTGGAGTGGATGGAGGAATGGAGCAGCAGGTGGTTCGCAGAGGTGGTGGGGAGGCATAGAGGTGGTTCGCAGGAGGGTGCAGCAGGTGGTTCGCAGGAGGGTGTAGGTGGACGGAGTAGCAGTGGCAGTGGAGGACGTGGAGAACTGTGGGATAGCGTGTGCAGGGAGATGGAGTTGAGGCAGGTAGAGGGAAGTGTTGACAGCAGCTTAGTAAGTCAGTCGAGGGACAAGAAGGTGAGAGGTGGGTGATGGGTGAGAAAGGTGTGGGATAGGGCGATGATTGGAATGCAGTGAGGTGGGACGCATAGAGTTGTATGGAGCACACGCAGAAGGGAATTGAAACGCGCAGGGAAAATGGAGCGGTGGGTTGGCAGTGTGGAAGAACTAGCAGCGCGGGGGAACTGGAGATATGGAGTGTCGTAAGGGAGCAATGATGTAGTGGACGTGGGGAGCAACAGTGGTGGGAGTGGATGGGGGAAGGAGGGAGTGGCAAAGATGGGAGGAGAGTGTAGATGTGGAGTGGAGCAGAAGCATGTAGAGTGTAGGGTGGAGTTGAAATAATGTGAGCCGAAACCGTGCTCCGTAATCGTATCCGGTTGGACTTGAAGGGAGAGCTGAAATCGAGCTCTGATACCAAATGCAGCAACCGTATCCGGTTGGACTGTTAATAGTCGAATCCGACTTTCATATTGAATGATAAATAAGAATAATATACTAGATGATGAATATAAAATTACAATAAGATGGCCTTTATAGGGCTTGAGGAAGCATAGTGAAGGGTTATGCCCTTTCACTAGTAATCTAATAATCTATTAATTTATAATTAATAATATTAATTAAATATTCACAGCAGGTCCATTGTCCCACAAACAAGGGGATCTCATATACCAATTTGGTGTGTAGCTTGGCCATGACCTTAAAATTAGACTATTATTATTATAAATAACAACCACAAACATAAACTATGAGGACTTATTTTTCCCAAAACCTCCTAGTTTCATGGCTACCTACGAAATTGATGTTTGATGGAAGTTTACGATCATGAAGGAGAAGAGTATTAGTGTCGAATGAAATTCATCATAGAGATATGTCATAATAGTAAAATATTTAAATACATGGATGGGGTCCCAACGACGTTAGGGGGCTTGAGGTTCACAACACTCATCACCCATGTAAACAAATGGTGGTCTGGTTTCCATGTGGTTTCACGATGATTGAATTTAGGGACATGATGAGGGTTGTTGAGAAGTTATTGTTCTCTGGTGGCCAATTACGCCTTAGGAGGAGGAGGTTGTGAGGCTTTTGCAAGTATCATTCTTCTTCTCTATTACTATTCCTTGAGTTTCTCTAGTCCATGGGGGGGGGGGCAAGGAAGATGACACTCTAAAGCCATGACAACATTGGCAAGCATCTGAAAGCCTAAAAACATTGCGAAGGGGATTTGGTTACATATCCAAGCTTAGTAAGGATATGGAAGACAAAGACCTTGGGTCAACAACTATACATTATGAAAGATTTATTGAATCTCAAACTATGGATAGCAAAGGTAAAATGCCAATGCAGGATGAAGCAGTGGAGAGTCGTAGAGTCACCGAAAGAGGAAAACATAGAGTTTGCAAAATAACACTGAGAAGAATGGGGTTCAAAAAGTAGCCATAGCAAAGAGGGATGCCACGGAGGCAGCTCATACGTATCACAACATTTTCTCTAAAGCAAATAAAGTTGATGTTGAGGAATTAAAGAAGAAAGCCAGGACTTAAAGGGAGTAGACCCCAATTAAGGTAGTGACTCTAGAAGCCATGCGAACTTTCTCTAGTTTTGTCACGAAGTCAGTATGTCACGGGGTTTCCTTTAAGCTCTTATCTTTACAAGTTTTAGCAAGTAAGATAGTCATACACCATAAGACATCTCTTAATTTTTGGTCCAATTTAGTGTTGGAGTAGTCTATTTATTCTACATTTTCGATTTTACGGTGAGTTTTGGTTGAAATCCAATATTTTTTTTTGGTAAAATCCAAATTTCTATTTGTTTAAATTGTATTTTTGAATCCATAAATAGATTCAACACCCTCAAATACCCCCATGGCACCCAAATTATGCAATTTCCATAGCTAATATATGTGATTCTAAGATTTTTTAAAGATCTCCAATGAATTCAAACAAAATTAGACGGAAAATATGCTCAGAAAAAGTTGAAAACGTAGAATATTTAGACTACACCTTTAGTGTTAACTCTATTAAACATTAGGAGCACTAACAATTATGATTACTATGACATTTTGGTCTTGAATGCATATCTCTTATGGAAAATTTCAATTATTTTTTCATTGGGGGAGAAAATCAAATTTGCAAGGATATCACTCTTTATTTTGTAAATTTATAATGAACTATAACCTAACTTAAAAAATTAGTAAAAGACCTCACAATTATACATGTTAAATAAACCACAACCATAAATTCCTACATTTTTACTCTTGGATCATAATTTAGTTGACAAAATTACAGTGATAATGAGCCACAATTAGTGTCTAATCTTAAATATGATTAAGGGTAGGTTTTGATCCATTTATTATGTGCACACAATGTAAAGACATGGAGTAACACTAAAATGCCATCATAACTTTTGATTGGTCACCTCTTACAAAATGAGGTGGAAGGGATAAACATATTTATGCAAGTTCCTATATATATTGCTAAATAAATAAAATAAATGGAAAAAAAAGATTCCATATTTAATATCAAATTAACTTAAATCTGAAAATAACTCCAATTTGGACCACTTTTATGACTGTTTTCTACCATTTTTGTTTGAAATCCAATTGAAATTGTTAAAATAACATATATAAGCTTTCGAAGCCAAATACCATATCCTTAAATTGTGCAATTCCACTAATGTATATTTGTGATTCCAACAATTAATGTATATTTGTGATTCCAACTATTCAATATATATTTGTGATTCCAACCATTCCTGTTGATTGATAGACCAAATAGATTGGTCTTATAACAAAGTTTACTAACCCTCCCTAATATCTATGAATATTTATATGTGGAAAAATTATAAGCAAGCTAAATTGTTATTTTCGTGAAAAAGGGTTTTATGCTCACTTGTTATTTTTGTGCAGAATGGTTTTTATGCTTTCTTGTTTGGATCCAAGGAGAATCGAATTTTACTTTTGGAAATGCACTGTATTTTTTTGAAAAAGGAAATGTCTCGTAACTGCGGGACTTCAAACTGGAACGAGATATGTCTTTTAGTTGTCGTTATATGGGTTCGACTTTCTTATGTACCCCTCTTTAGTTTTCACACAACTTTCTTATCTACCCCTCGAAGTGCTCGGTCGAGGGTTTAATTCTGGATCTGGTTAAATGTTTTCCTGTCAAGATCTTCACTCTCTTTTCACTTTCTTTGCAGGGTTTTGAAGGTAATCTTTTTGTTTTCACTCCACATTTCCATTGGTAGATTTGGAAGTTTTACTCAGACAGGTTGTGAGTACATTGGCTCTTTCCCAAGGCTGAACTAAGTTTCCATCTCCGAATGCTCACCTCCGAATGTCCAGGAAAGAAGTCCCCAAAACATATTGTCTGGTTGATACCTTTTCTACCTAGCTCGAAGGCAAGTCAACCCTCAATTGAAGTATGGTATTTCGAAATGTAGCCCAGAACTTCTAATTTGTTTTGGGCTATCCACCTCTTCAACCCACTTTCTGAAACAAAATTTCCCATGGAGCGACCAGCGAGGGTAGTATTCATTAGGGTCATGATGTCTTCGAGTCCTACCTCTTGTCCCACCACTAGGCTAACCCTCTACTTGCTTTTCCTCACACACTTCCTCTTACAGTTACTCTTTCCATAATCAGGGTTCTGGTTTTGCCCCTCAGCACAGAAAGTCCTGGTCCTCCTCCAACCTGTTCTTCCACGACAGCACGCCAAGCCTTAGACCAGCTATTTCTTCCTCTCTGTGAACTTGCAGACTTCCCCTTATTCATCCTTCTGCAGTAATGTGAGACTTGGAGCAATATATGACGATTGGATGGATCTAGCACCTTGTTCTGCCTTGTCAGTTTCCCAATTATGGGGGCATTCATGGACCCCGGAAAGGCCCCGATCTGCTGTAGGACTTTTCATTTGTTAAGACTGGTACCTCCATCTCTTATAATCTTGGACCCTAAGGTTTATCCTTCGCTATATTTGGAAGTTCTAATGCACATTCCTCAAAGGCCTTAGAGCCGTTCCAGGTCTCGATTAGTTCCTCTCTTGTCACAAAAGGGACCTTTGGAGGGCCTCTTCATCTTCTTCATAATAGTCTACCATGTCTTTTTCCATCCTCCTCCACTCAAAACTCCATTTAACCTTGATTTTTACTCATGCACTTAGCAGCCTCTTTCTCTTAGTTGGGTGCTATGGTTCTGGATGGAAAACCAGTGAAAACCCTTATTCTCAATAATGTTTGGTGTCTTTAATTTGGTTTGTTTTACGTTTTGTGGACTTTTGACTACATTTCAGTTTCAGTTTGATAAATTGTATGCTTATTCTTATCATACTTATTTCCTACCTTAAGTTTACTTTTATCTTTTTATTTATTTACTCTGTTCTATAGACTTGTATATGTGAGAGCTTAACAAGGTTGGGGTTTAGTGTTTCCAAGAACGGTGGATTCCTTTGCAATACCTTTGGTTTGATCAATTGTTTATGGTATAGCTTAGGGGCCAATGCATCATTGTTAGTGGTACAATCAGATTTATAATAAATTCCAGGTAATAAATATTATCACCTTATATGGATGATAGGCACCTGTTTACTTAATTTCTACATTTTGCCAGTTAATCAAAGGGTGTGTATGTAATCAACAACTTTTTTGTCCTTTATTACTTCGCAGAGCATCACTTTGTGTGATTATATCATTTTCCATGGCACTAATTAATATCGAATTAGCAGAGTATAAGCAAAGTGCAGAGAGCCAGAGCACTCGATCCAAATAGCAGTTATCTTGGATATTGACCATCTCCCCTAGGCAGGAGACAGAAACGATCACTGGCCTAGACATCCCACTAAAACAATAGTACAGTTGACATGGAGGGTGAATGACGTTATTGATTTAGGCAGGGACTTAGATCACTATTCTTCAAAGCTGCTTCAAATATGTCTCCCTCTATATTCTTTTACTACTTAGAGATTTTGTTGTTGTCCAAATTTCCTTGGTGAAATGACCAACTAAGAATAGATGGATGACACTTCTCTTTGTAAAAGTCGCAGTATCTAAGTTCTTGCCATGACCTTGTTTGAAGGTTGCCCCAGGTTAGGATTTCATTGTTTAGAACCAGCCAAATAAAGATTTTGCGTTTGAGAAGGATCTGAAGTTTCTAAACGAAATTCTATTTCCAAGCTTCTTGTGATTGACATGCTGGATTGTAGCACAATTTTACTTCATAGTTTCCTCTGTATGTCTTTTCAGCTCAAACCAAGTTGTTTGGTTGCTTTTTTAGTTTAAACCATAGTAGCATAATTTGGCCGTATTGGTATTTCGTGTACGGAAATTCGAATTTGTTGAATATTCGGTGTAGGTGTAATACGGATATGGATTATTAGTGGAGAATTAAATTTTGAAAACCAATTTAAAGAAAGAAAAAAAAAACATTAATTATTTAAACACTATAAAACAAAAATACGATTCAGTTTCATGCTTACTTATTAAAGTAACTATAAATAAGTAGTTGTTGTCTCTCACACTTCCATATCTGAGGTTGTTGAGATTTTATATTTTTGTTTTTTAAATATATGTTAAATTTTATTATATAAATGTCTATGTATATTTATGGTATATTTGATTAAAAATATTATATATAAGCAAGCTACTTCCGTATTTTATTCATATTAGATATTTTTATTACGTTTTTCCGTATCGAATCGTATTCGTATCCGTATTCGTACTCGAATTATGCTACTATGGTTTAAACTTAAAGGTTTCCCCACCACACACATGTATATATATTCCCACTTTCTTGCTAATTCATCTCCAAGACTAATTGAACTGCTTTTTTCCACCCCAAAGACCATCGGTTATTGTTTGATCAATCATGTGCATCTCCAATGTAATGGATGTTTTTGGAGTAGAGTGTTTAATAGAGTTCTTGAGAGTTTTCGAGTTTTGAGCCCCCACCCAATAGTGTATGCCCATGCTTACCTGTTGTCCATTACCAATTAGTCATGTTAAATGGTTTTCGACAAGGTGGAAGGCTCTTACTAAAGCTTTCCATACAATTGATCCACCTCCAGTTATTTTTCTTGGATTTCGAATTCAATCTTCTACGCTTCTACATTAGAGCCTGCCACATACCTTATGAAGAAAAGATTCTCCAAAGGCTCTTAGCTACTAGGGCTTTTGAGAAAATTGGAAGCTCCTTCATGCTTTGGTTTTCTTTCCTTCCTAACCAAAGGTATTTGGATACCACTTTTTTAACTTTATGAATGTAAAGCCATGGACATCCGGAACTCTGGATAAGCTTCTATCACACTTTTAACAAGTGATGGTCATCCTCCCATAGAGTCCCATTTGTTACACTGTAAATTGTTCTTTTCTATTTTGTCATAGAGCCAAAGCTAATCTTGGAATGATTAGTTATTTTCCTTCAAGTGAAGGCAAAATACTTTAGCCGAGTGTGTTATCTCATTCAATTCAAACACACGAGTTCAAGGTATAGGTCAAAGTGAGGTCTCTGGTTCTAGTTCAGCTGAGGTTCAAATCTAATTGAGTCTTGCTAGGCTACTAGCTGTTATCATGTTGCCCAGTTGAGCTGCCCTCCAGTTAAATATTCTAGGTAAGAAGGCTTTAGTTAAATATTCTAGGTAAGAAGGGGGATGCCCCTAGGTTTTCCTTGGAAAAAAAGGAACCAAAATACTTTATACTTTCTTTGAAATCCTTTACTGGGAAGGGAAGGTGAATTTTTGCTCTCTCTTTGACTTCTATTACTACTTGGGAAAAGGTCAAAAAAGACTTCGTAAGGTTACTTGCATTGGTTTTACAATGCAAAACTGCTTTAGACCTTCCCAAAGAATTTTGCTTCCATGTAACTTGCAGCTCCAAACATAAGGACATCAGTTGTAAAGAGGAGGTGTTGATATATGGACATCTCCTGAGATCCGAATCCCCTTAATTTTGCCTTGTTCCTCCAACTTTTTTATAATTTTCCGCAGCCCTTCCACTACCAATAGGAATAGAAGACTACCAATAGGAATAGACGACGCGTAAATGGGAGACCCTATCTCAAACCTCTTTGAGGGCAGAAGAGTCTTGTAGGAGATCCATTTACAAACCTTGCATATATGACATTTGACAAGCAATCTTCGATCAAACTCATTGTCTTAGGGTCGAAACCATGGTGAATCATCGAGAGTTTTAAGAATGAAAAATCCAATATGTAAAAGGCCTCAAAAAGGTACCAAGGCATTTCCTTAAGTCTTAATGGAATGCATAACCTTTTGAGCAACCCTTATCGCATTGTGGATTTGCCTACTATCTAAAAAAGAAAATTATTCCACGATAATTATACTAGAGAGGATGGGCTTCAACTGTCTTGCTATAGCTTTTGTTATAATCTTGTACGTGTTTTTGCAAAGGGATAAAGGCTCTAGGAGTTGAAGGAGGCAGGGTTTTCAGATTTGGGTATAGTGGTTTTAAAGGTGGAGTTCATTGGACCACAAAATTTCCCACTGACCTTGCATTCCTCTACAACATACATGAGATCGTTTCCCATCAGGTCAAAAAATATTTCGAAGATGTCATTGGTCCAACCATCCCACCCAGTGACTTTGCCTGACTACGATGGCTACTTGTGACTTTGCCTGACTAAGATGGCTACTTTGGTCCCAACCAAATTCTGGGTTCTTTTGATCTATTATTTTAGCGCATTTGGTTTTAGCAAGCTTCAGATATGGCCTATCATCAGCATTGGATTCTTAATCCTATGGTCCTCGACCAGCAGTTTCGTCTGAAATTTATTCACAGCAGCAGCTAGACAAAAGTCACAAAAGAGAGATATACCATCTGTCCAAAAAGGAGTTGCCATCTGTCCAAGCAGGGCCTTCAGGTATAATCACTTGGACACAGACCTCGATTGCTGGGCTGGGCATCCTAGTATCCTACGTACCCAACCGAGCTAGCTGGTCCTTTATTCCAATTCTCATATGCCGCAGAGAATGAAACAGAGAGCACTAAGCCGGATTAAAAGCCTACAGATGAACTTATAGTCCGAACGCTTCCTCATCAAATGAATCTGAATCTTATTCGATTTAGTGGAATAAATAATTTGAATTGAAAAATAAAGTTGATTCCATAAAGTTGAATCTGGAGCTAATATTCAGTAGTGTGAGTCTATGCACCTGCTATAGATTCAAGACAATTAAGTATTTTATCTAGGTCGACATGGTACTCAACAATTTGGCCAAAGGTTTGGTCAGATTGTAATGCTCTCAGTCTCAGCAGTTGGCTTTGCAAACCTTCAATCGTTAATGGTGCCAAAGACCTCTAGAAGATGTTGGCATTTCTCTTCAAGTGTTAATTTCTCCACTTGTAGATCTTTCAGTTATTTCTGCCCAGAAAGACAATCTTGTATCAGAGGTTGACCCTCTGCCCTTAACTTTATATTCTCTTTTTTTATGCTACCATATGCTTCTTGCAGCGTTCTGACATTGTCTTCAAGCTCTCTCAGTTTTCCAGCAATTTAGTCTTAAGATTCGTTTTCTCATCTAGCAACAGACGTTGCTCTTTGCATTTGTTCAATTCACACACCAGTAACTGCAGGTTTTTAATCTGACCTGTTCAAGATTCCACCTCCAATTTGAGAACTACATTTCCCTCTTCTAAGGCTATTTTCTCCTCTTCTAAATCTTTCACTCTGTTTTGCAAGGAATGATAATCTTTGACCACATTTTTATATTCTGCCTTCAAGTTCATATTTTCTGTTTTAAAGCTACTAAGTGCTTCTTGCAGTTTCTGGACATCATCATCAAACCTGCCAACATTTTCCTGAATTTTCTTGTTTAAAGTGTAAAAGTTCCTCTTCAAGATTAGAGATGCATGTTCTTTTACTTGCAAGTTCTGAAACAAGGTTGTTTCTCTGATCTGTCGCCTCAGAGTTCTGTTCCTGTAGCCTATTCAGCATATGCTGAGAGGCTTCAAGCTGTTCATATATGTTGATGCTTTGCTTCCATCAAGCATCAAGCTCTTATTTAATTATGTAAGTTTCTGTACTGTGATTTCCAACTATTGTATATGCTCTTGATTGATTACTAGAGCTTCTGATGTCTTCTCTTTGGAATCCTTAAGTGCATTCACCGGTAATAGAAAGATTTTGAATCTGATTTGGTAAGATCCAAACGCAGAGTTGAGTTTATCTTTTACTATTCTAAAGGACATAGATTTATATGGGACATCTATTTATCTTTTATCTTTTAATATAAATCTACTCAGTTTTGATTTAGATGACATTGAAAACTTAAATCCAAAATCGAATTTTGCCATTAAGTTCGTACTTATATATATTTTATAAATATAAATATTATATTTTATAACATACAGTTAATAGATAAAACACATTATAATATTATATAGTTAACATAGAGTATATAATCTATATATCCTAAAAACTTGAAAATATACCTTATAAATTACACCTATCAGGCTATCCCTATTCTATATGCCACGAGTCAAGTTCAAACTTCAAAGCATAGAGAACATGCTTTTTACATTAGCAGAGTATAGAAAACATACCGTTGTTTCTCTTGCTCATCGTCTCAGGAGTAGATTTGAGTTTCCATGATCAATTGATTCGACATGGAGTTGGCTAATCGATCTAAGTTTTGAATTTTTCAGGTTTCTTGTTGGAATCCGAGGATTTGTTGAAATGGCAAATTTTCATTGTATTTTTTTATTGAAAAATAAATTTAGTGTTGTCCAAAATCCTTGATCAGTTATGTATGCAATTTTAACCATTCAAACCGTATTTCAACCAAAAACAAGGGGAAAAAACAGTCCAAAACGTAGAACGTTTAGCTTACAGTGCTTCACGTCGGAAGGCTTCTCTTTCCATCACGTCCAGAGGGAATTGGCAATCTTGTCTATATCGTTTTCGTTAAACCAATCAAATAGGTCGTGAATCGGACACCGACATAGAAGGAGACACTTGCCGGCACAGTTGCACAGTGACAAACTGACCACCGTCAACCGTTGTTGTGGAGAACTAAAGGAATACATCGAAATTTGCAGCTGGGTGAAAGTCTAGGGTATTTTCTCTTCATATTTTAAAATCATTGGAAAAAAAACGGAATAAAAAAGCTTCAAAACCGCAATGTATGTTGAACTGACGAATTTCATTGCAAACCCCAACGAATTGTTTTTTTTCTTTTCTTGAGATTCACCGAATTTTCTAACCTCAAGGTTCGAGTTTGGCAAACCCTATGACTTAGGTCTCAGCCTTAAGGTTTTCTTTTTTGATGTGTAACATATCTGCTCGATCTTTTAGGCTTTATATAATGGGATTGTTGGAGGCAACTTGTTCTTCTAAATTTGTGTTTTTCTTTTGTAGTTGTAGAAGTTCTTATTTGATAACCCAAATGTTTCCTTGTCAAGATCGTTACTTTCTTTGCATAGGTTTTGAGGTCATCTTTCAAGTTTTTATTGTCTTGTTTGTTGCAGGGTTTGGAGAGAATTTTGAAACTTAAGATTTTCTCTCTCTTTTTCTTAAGCCATTCGATGTATATTTATGCTTAAGCACTCTGCATTCTTCTTCTAGTTTTTGGACATGGTCAAATGTATCAGTAATGTCTCTTTAAACATTACATTTCTTCCCGTAAGTAACCATCATCACAATCAAGCTTCTTCATTAATTCTTCTTTGCTTGAAATCTCAAGTTTGAGAGAATTATTTTCAGCACAAAGGAGACAAGCTCATTTTGCAACTTTTCCAATTCTACTTAAAAATTTTGACCCTTTTAAATGCCCTTATGAAGTTTGGTTTTGAGATGGGTGTTATCACAGATATTTTTAAAAGGCTAAAATGGGGTGGTAGAAGGTGAAAATTCGTGACTAATGAAGCCTAAGGCTTTGTAAGGGGGAAGCGCCTGATCCCTTAAGGAGTTTATGCCACGTGACCACGGGCTAGGGCTAAGAGGGGATAGCCAAAACCTACAAAATGACTTGGAAAAGCCATGGAGCAAGCAATCGACGGCTAAGATCGAGGCGGAGGCGAGATCCACGGCGCAGAAGAGTCCCCGAAGTGGTTGATGGAGAAAGGTTGAGGGTTGAGATGTCCCAACGGCCCAGATCATGGTGCTGGGGATCAACGACGGAGAAGAATTATCACCACTAGAATAGCCTAGGGGTTAGCAAACGAGGTCCCAACGGAAGAGTTAAACGGTGGGCAAGTTCCCTGGAGGACTAACCGTTGATCGCTAGATCAACGGTCTTGCAGGCCTTCCGCAATACCAAGCAGCGCGGAGGAGTGACGGACAAGAGCGGTCATGGTATTGGAAACCACTTGCCACGTGTCACCTTCCAGTGATTCCACGAGGTGGCAAAGCGGTGTGGGAAAATCGCTTGGGAGCTCGCGAAACCGCCCTTGGGGAGGCCCCCCCAGCTCAGCATAGTGGAAATCTACGGCTGAGGTGGAAGTGGGACCCGGGATCCTACGGTTGAAGAGGCTGATTAAAGGCGGCGCGGGATGGAGAGAATCCAGCGGCGGGAGAGCTCGATGAAAGAGATCTAGGGCGACGAAGGTTCCCCGTTGGGAAAGAGGCATGGTCGATAAAGGGAGCCAGGCGGAAAGGCCAGACAAGGCCATGGTTAAAGAGCCCGCGGGTCCCACCGTTAATCAACAAACAAGAGATAGATCGACGACATAGGGAGACTTCTGTAGCGTGGAGATGCACAACAAGGTAGAGAGGAAAGCGATTGCGGAATCCGAAACCATTGGACACATGGCAGCCCCTCAACGTTCTGTAGCTTGGAAGGGTTGTAAGGGAAAACAACTAGCTGGCCATGCGGAACCGCCTGTGGTAGGTGCAGCTGTTAAGATCAACGGTGATGGTTGATCACGGAATAGATTCGACGACGGAAGATTATCACACGAGGGAGGCGATAGAAGGAACCACCAATCTGACGGCCCAGATTGCAGCACGAGGGATCGACCGTTGAGGTAAATGACCGCTGGAAGAAGAGCAAGGAGGTTAGCCAGGGTCTGGTTATAAAAAGAGAAAGTCACGTGAATAGTTGACATTTGTTTTCTCAGTGAATAACGTCAGGGAGCTCTGAGCAGGTGTGCAGTGGCGAAAGTGACAAAGAATCTAGGGTTTGGAGCTGTCAGCGACAGGTAGGCCCTGAAATGTGTGAAATTTGTTAAGAAAGCTTATTTTAATGATGGAAGAGGCTGCAGAGGCCCCATGTGTCGGGAGTGGTAGGGTTGAGGATGCCCTAGAAGATAGGGATAGGGACGTCTTTGACACAGTCGTCGAGATGTCAGTCAAGGAGATAAAGGAAAAATTAGATAAGCTGAATAAGGAGGGTATCGATGTCCACAGGGTGTTTCAGTTGTTGTTCATACACTTCTGCGTAGACCAGTTCGTAGGGTGCCCTGAGTTCGTGTCTTGGTGTGTGGAGAACTATTCCCAAGCTGAGAGAGTCGTGATGAACACCCAGAAGTCAACCATCATCTGCCTTGTCGAGCCCACCATTATCAGAAAGTCCCTCGAAGTACCCCAACCACTGTCCCATGAGCCAGAAAGTTTTTTAGAGGAAGCCCTGGTCACCCTATATCGCAAATCCCTCCCTGAGGTCAAGCAAACTTTCCTCGCCGGTTGTTTCAAGCTGGACCTAGAAACTCAAGATATTCCCTAACCCTTGGATCTGCATTCCTTTAACGAGAACACCCAGTTGGTTGTCTCTGATCGCCCAATTCTTAGGTTTGGATAGTGATGCCCTAGTAACCGAGGCCCAACCGAGTTTGCTCTTCAGGATAAGTTATGGCATATACCCGAGACAGAATACTCTCTAGTGCCCTTTGTCTACAGTTGGAAGAATTCCTGGCTGAGAGTATCCACTCTCAACTACAGGGTTTCCAAAACACCCGTTGTTTCAGGTTCCAGTCCCACCTAATGAAGATGTTGATTTGCTCAAGTCAGAAAGAAATGAGGTTTTCGTCGGAAGTCTTTTCAGATTCGTTGGAAGATAGTACGTTCAACTATATGAACTATATTGTTGCAGAGGTTTACAAGTTGGTTTTTGGAGAGGAACTAGCAAGAGTCCTGTCTGAGATGAGAACTTTTATGTAGTTGAAGCAAGATTTGGCAGTCGGGGACTTGTTTTTATACAAGCAACACACAGTCATCCGAGTATACGGGTTCGTGTAGGAGCCTCACATGCTATTGGCTTTCCTAACCCCAAGGATCTTTTCTCTGGAATTTGTCAGGCAAAAGCTGATTGTTGAAGATGACCACTGCAAGGCCTCTGATATCAAGTTCCCTTGGAAGGTGGGTCCCTTTATTATAAAGAACAAACATGCCCTCTCGCTCATAGAGAAGCAGTTGGAAGGTTTGGGATTGCAAAGAGATGTTGCTATTAAGTATGACCCCCACCACATAATCTCTGACAGAAGGTAGCAAAACAGAAACAGGGCCTTCGATCATGAAGAGGTGGAAGGTTTATCCAGAAGGGCGAATCTTTTACAATATGAGTCCGACGAAGAGGCCCCGTCATGTTTACATCTGGGCTTAGACGCCCCAGAAGATCCTTCGTCCGAAATGGTGCTTTCAGGTGCAGCAGAGAGCGCCGACAAAAGGAGCTATGTGGAAGTCTCCGACACAGAAATGGAGGAGTCAGAAGGAGCTAAAAGGCTCAAAGTGGATGTTTCGAATGATTTGGTCGTATCCACAGAAGTGGAAGGAAAGAAAGAGGAGAAGTGCCCAGTTCCCGAATTTAAGATGCAGCAGTATAGTTTCCAAGAGGCCAAAGAGGCCAGTGACACCAAGAGATTTTAGTCCCGGGATGAAATGTACGTGAAGTATGAACAAGACAGACATGCCAGCTCGGATAAGACATGCAGTTTGTTTTCTAAAGTCAGAGACGCGCAAAATTTACCAGTCACCTTGACGGCTAGTAGGGATGTTACTGAAAATACTTTGAATTTAGCAGTGTTGTCTGATGATAAGGTGATCGAAATAAAAAATGAACTTGAAGAAAATAGCAGTCCCTGACAAGATTCAGCTGCATAGGCAGACCGGGGAAGTATTGTATGACGATTTGATGGAGTATATTCTGAGGGTCTCCAAGTTGGAGAACACTGTCAACAAGCTGGAGGTCCAGCTGAGGTAGGAAAGGATCGAGAACAAGGCCCATCAACAGAAGATCAAGAAATTACGGGTGGATTTGATTGGTGATGGAGCAAACAAAGGCACGGGTGGCAAGAAGCTGCGGATAGAAAAAGAAAATACCATCCAGCTGCTAAAAAAGAAACTCAAGATACCAGTTGCCACCTAGCTGATACAGGCCTCCAAGCTGACAGTGTTGGAGCAAGAAAAGGAGAACTTGGCCCAAGAGTTGAGTGACCACAAGGCAAAGTCTTTGAAGTTTCCGGAGAAAGAAGTCGAGTGGGAGAAGGACAGAATAAGCCTCAAAAGCCAGATTGAAGATCTCAAGGGAAAATTGGGAGCTATGGCAGGAGGACAACAAGGGGTTAATCAAGCCAGTGGCATAGAGACTGCAGGCGACCTTGTACGGGCCATGTCGCAAGTAAGTTTAAAGGACGTGGAGATATAAGAGTTGAAGGAAGATAAAAGGAAACTAGAAGAGGAGATTCAAAAAAGGGAGGAAGAAATGCAGGAGCTGAAGAATAAAAACAAAGAGTTAGTAGACCGAAACCAAAGGTTTATAGTACAAGTGACCGGGCAAACCCCCATGCAGTGTGCCAAACACATGATTTGGGATTCCATAATAGCCGAGGCTACCAAATTCAGGCCCTACCTGAGTTTCATAAGAGATAAGGGGAAGGTGGCAAATGATGTTCTGGAGAGCTGTACCTCTACGAGGGAGAATTTGAGTAGGAAACCCAAAGACACTGCTCAAAATACAGTGGACTTTATGAATTCCTTGACCAACGATGATCTGAAGGCCATGTAGATAACGAACAGAATAGCCATTATAACCTGGGCGAGGAGAATCCTTGGGAAATATGCACATGTGGAAGGTGTTCAGGCTAGGGCCGAACACATGAAGAAGCAATTAGCAGATTACAAGAGAAAATTTGATCAGCTGATTGAGAAAGGGTTGCCGTCGTTATGGGATGAAAACGGTGACTTGATTCCTCAAAACATTCACAGGGATCTGCTTTTTGAAGTTGGGATTGACCATGGTGGCCTTGAGAATTTAACTCATGTTTTGACCGACAAGATTTTGTTGGAGAAGCTCACGAATGACTTCGAAATTCTGCACAGATTAGTTGTGATGAGTGAAAGAATAGCGCAGATTCGATTACAGAGCATATAGAGATGAGGTTATTGGTGAAGGAGATGACAGTCTATGAGCTGCCCACATCGGATCAATGGAAAACAGTGGAGAAGTATGGAAAGGTGAAGTACACTGTGCGCTCTTGAAGATTCGAGCTCGAAACTTCAGTCGACAATCTTCATCCAGCAAGCACGGCGCCAAAGACTCATATGATGGGAAATTTTGACAGGTGTACCATTTTGTCTGAAGTTAAATGTAAAAGTGAAACCCATATACTTACCAAGTTAGTTACAAGTTTGTTAGGGTTTCATTCCAAAAATGCTATAAAGAGACCATTGGGCCATCATTGTAAAGGGTTGGAAATCCGTAATAGAGAGAGACATTCTGGTACTGAGAGGAGTTTTGTTATTGTGAAGTTTTGCTTTGCAGAAATAAATCTCATTTTGAAAGATGAAGATTCATGTGTTGTTTGTGTAGCAGTCTGTATTTTCCCTTTTCTCTGTGAATCGTTTTTTCCAGTGAAGATCTTGCATGTTGTTTTTCTTCTCATGCTTATGGTGAACGTGTTAATTTTAATACAGAATACATGCAAATCATGCTCTGTTTTAATCGCACCTAAGTGTTCCATCTTTTATTCTAAAGTCAATGTTAAATTCATCTGTGTTGATGCTTAATGTTGATGGGTTTGTTTAACTTTCTTTCAAATATCACCTGCTAAAAGAACTCCATTGTGGGATAGCAACTACCTTGCCTTCATCAAGATTAATGTGGTTGATTTTCTGTTGGTCTTTAGAAATCTCAGACGTGACCCCCTGTCCAATGTGATTTATATGTTTTCAGCCACACTATAAATAGAAATATCTGTTTCTTGAAGAATGTTTCTGGCCATCATATTCATCTTTTGAGAGAGCCCTCTCTGGTAGGAAAGAAGCCAACTCTCCTCCTAAAGGTTGGTTTGAAATAGTTACCTTAGGGTTATCCTTCCGCAACCAAAGGGTAAATCCTGAGTGATAACAAAGGAGACAAGCTCATTTTGCAACTTTTCCAATTCTACTTCAAAATTTTGACCCTTTTAAATGGCTTTATGAAGTTTGGTTTCGAGATGGGCATGCTCCTTTTTTTTAAGGATAAGTTGCTCAAGTTCAAGAACATGCTCATTGAAAGTCGTATGGTTCATTGGTTCAGCTTCCAGTACACTGTATGTTGCTCTCGATTGACATTTTAAAAGTGAGATTTTGACTTCAAAGCATATAATTGCTCCTTACCAGAAACATTGTTTTTAAGTGCATCCTTTTCAGTGATTAGAACACGTGACTCATGTTCCCACTTTTGCAGAATTGCTCTTACATTTTTTTATTTCCTTTTGCAACTCTCCTCTTCTTCAAGTTAGCTCAACCTCAATTCAAGTATGCTGTTTTTCTGAGTGAACTCTGGCAGCTGATCTGACAATGTTTTATTCTTGTCCTACAAGCCAAAGATTGATTCTCTCAAGTTTTCAATCTGAACTTTCTGTTCCTTAGCAGACAACATTGGGGTTTTCTCTTCAAATCATTTAAATTTGGTTTTGATGGTTTTGCTAGTTAGTCTTGTGAGAGGCTAACCCGAACATTTAACAATATTCATAAAAAAATATTCCTACAATTACATCATTATTTCTTGCAAAAAATAATTTTCTGCATTATCATTTCTTTGTAACTGGGGTGTGCTAGTAATAGATATAATACCGAATCCAAATTATTAATTAATTAATATAACTGTATTTAAAAGAAAACAAAACCACAGTTTGCTCCTCCTCCTATGGTCCTAAGCATTTCATGGCTTGGAGGATCGTACATAAGACCAGAATGTGCAATTTTCTTTCATAAACCTTGATCAGTGAAACAATTGGCTTCTAATGGTATTAAAAGTGTGTTATTAGATAAGATAAAAGATTATTGTATCAAGTCCCAAGAAATGAACACAAAAGTAGGTCAATGGTACTCAAAAGTACATCAAGCGCACAAGAGCATGGGAGTGCTAAAGCATCTCCTAATGCTATTCTATGATAAGTAGAAAGCTGGATAACATCAGCATCTAATGGCTCTGCATTAACACTCCAAGATATATTCTTCCCTTCAGCTCAACGTTCAGCTCCCTGAGAGAAGAAAGATTTTCCTTGAGCTCACCTTTCTGAATATAAATATGTCCCATCTTAGCCTCAATTTTTATTTTATTTCATATGTAACATATCTGCTCGATCTTTTAGGCTTTATATAATGGAATCGTTGGAGGTAACTTGTTCTTCTAAACTTGTGTTTTCTCCTGTAGTTGTAGAAGCTCTTATTTGATAATGTAAATGTTTCCCTGTCAAGATCTTCACCTTCTTTGTAGGGGTTTTGAAGGTCATCTTTCAAAGTTTTCATTGTCTTGTTGCAGGGTTTGGAGAGATTTCTGAAACATAATATTTTCTTCCTCTTTCTTTTACTTGAGCCATTTGGTGTACATTTGTTCCAAGTTCTCTGTATTCTTCTTCCGGTTTTGGGACATGGTCAATTGTATTAGTGATATGTCGCTTTAAGCAATACATTTCTTCCGGTAAGTAACCGTCATCACCATCAAGCTTCTTCAGTAATTCTTGGGCTTGATATCTCAAGTTTGAGAGAATTATTTTCAGCACAAAGGAGACAAGCTCATTTCCAATTCTACTTTGAATTTTTGAGCTTCTTAAATGTCTATATGAAGTTTGGTTTTGAGATGGGCATGTTCCTTTTTTTTATTAAGGATAAGTTGTTCAAGTTCAAGAACATACTCGTTGAAGGTCTTCTGGTTCATTGGTTCAGATTCCTTTACCGTATGTTGCTTTCCATTGTCACTGTAAGTGAGATTTTGACTTCAGGGCATATAATTGCTCCTTACCAAAAACATATTGTTTTCAAGTGTATCATTTTCAGTGATCAGAACACGTGACTCATGTTACGACTTTTGCAGAACTGCTCTTTCAATTTTTTTTTCCCTTTGCAACTGTCCTTTTCTTCAAGTTCACTCAACCTTAATTCAAGCACGTCGTTTTTCTGCGTGGACTTTAGCAACTGATCCAACAATGTTGAATTCTTGTCCTACAAGCCAAAGATTAATTCTTTCAGGCCTTGAATCTGGACTTTCTGCTCCTGAGTAGACAACATTTGGTTTTTCTCATTCAAATTATTCAAATTTGGTTTTGATGGTTTTGCTAGTAGGACTTGTGGGAGGCTAGCTTGAACATTTAAAAATATTCATCAAAAAACATTTCCTACAATCACATCATTATTCCTCTCAAAACAAAAGATTTTTGTGTTATCATTTGTTCGTAACGAGGGTGTGCTAGTAATAGATGTAATCCCAAACCGAAATTATTAATTTATATAGTTGTAATTTAAAAAACCACAATTTGCTTCTCTTTGCATGGTCCATCATAGCTTGGAGGATCATACGTGGGACCAAAATGTGCAACTTTCTTTAATAATCCTTTATCCCTGAAACAATTTGCTTCTAATAGTTTTAAAATGATCCCTGAAAGAATTTGCTTCTAATAGTTTTAAAATGATCCCTGAAAGAATTTGCTTCTAATAGTTTTAAAAGAGTTGTTAGATAAGATAGGATAATAAGATAATACTATTAATTTCCAAGAAATGACCATAAAAATAGGTCAATGGTACTCAGAGTATATCCAGAGTATACAGGAGCATGGGAATGGGGAAGCATCACTTGATGCTATATAGAACAATAATGAGGCTAAGTAACTAGCCAACACGAGTACAAAATAAATAATGCAGAAACAAAAACAATCACAAGTAAAAAGAGTAAAGGTCGAGGCATGTTGGAGCTAAAATTAAAGACCAAATGATAAGAGGGAGAAGAATGCTCCTCAATTGACTCAACAATGGCTGTGAAGGGTTGAATGTCGTTTACCCACTCTTGATGGAGGAGCCTTGGATCAAGGAGTTCCATCACTCCTAACATCCAAGGCTACGGGGAGGAAGTTTTAAATGGAAGATTGGATGCTCAAACGAACTTGGAGAGTAGTACTTTGTATAGAATGAATTTAGCTTTGGGACATCGTAGAGATGGTCCATCCGTTGGCATCTTGGTGTTTGCCTTGGGGGTCTAGAATGGGAGTTTAGAAGTCTCATGGAGGTCAACAAACCCATCCCATTGGGGGTGGGGTGAAGAGGAAACTCAAGGTCTCATGATTTGGTCTCTAAAGTGGCGAGGACCTTTATGTGTCACTTTCTGTCTTTAGTAGATTAAAGAAGGAAGAAAGAGGTTATTCTCCTAAAGGGCTTCGGTTGGATAGGTCCACCGAGGGACTGAGAGCCATGTTCAAAATCCTCCCTCATAAAAAAAAACAAGACATCTTTGCTTTGAATAACTGAACAACATGGCGAGGGAACCTCTGGAGTTTTCGTTAAGATAGTAAAACCGCCCTTTGATCTCATAATGGATGGGATATCTGAAAATGAGGTACCACATTGACTTGATCTCCTGTATATATAATAGTTTGCAATCCCTATAGGTGCATGAA
The DNA here is from genome assembly GCA_027924585.1 of Larix kaempferi. Taxonomy (NCBI): domain Eukaryota; kingdom Viridiplantae; phylum Streptophyta; class Pinopsida; order Pinales; family Pinaceae; genus Larix; species Larix kaempferi. The sequence continues at coordinate 18,133,062 of BSBM01000668.1, read as the reverse complement.
ATGCGGGGATTTGGCTCGACCCAACGTTGATGTGAGCCTATGTTGAATTGATCAAGGGGGATCCAAAGTCCATGCACCCAGTGCTTACATGTATACATAATTCTGACTAGTGTTACACTTACAAACAATATATTGCGAACAAGTCAATATATCGTGTGTTACACTTAGTGAGAGATATTAGCACCACAATTTATCATACTATTTTTCTTTTTAGAAATTATCGCGATAAATTCAAATTATTACAATAATTAGTAATTATTGCGATAATTTGGAGATTATCTCACTACTTGTATCAATTTTGCCTTGTAACCAGATTCGTGGTCTTTTAATCTTCATTTTGCAAAAGTGAGTTGGGGATTGAGCTCTAAGGATATTGTGATCATTTTCAATCAAACAAACACACGGAAATTCATTGTTTTCATTGCCATCGATCGAACAATTGTGAAGTGAGATTTACTCTGATATACCATAGTGTCAGGAGTAAATACTTATGACTGATTATATTTTATTATCGATGTTGATGTACCACATGACATCTTGAAATGAATCTTCCTGGCCTTGGCCGAAGAAGACATGGTTACATAAACTTTAAAAATGTTAGTGAAAGTGAACTAATTTGTTTTTGTAACTACTTGTAAAGAATTGTAGTTAATTTTTTAATTGCCCATTTAAAGTTAAATATGTTTGTCAAGTTGTTGAAGATATTTTGTGTCTTATGTTATGCCATTGTATTATTGGCACCTTGACATGATTGATTCATGTCACAAAAGTAAATTAGTTCGACCTCGTTGCATTCATTATGAATGCAAGCAAATAGCGATCGTTAGGTTTTTTTTAATAGAAGTAATAGAAATATTTGTTTATTTATTGGGTTACATCTAAATGTCTTTGACCTCGTTGCATTCATTATGAATGCAAGCAAATAGCGATCGTTAGGTTTTTTTTAATAGAAGTAATAGAAATATTTGTTTATTTATTGGGTTACGTCTAAATGTCTTTTAAGTTGTTCACAAGTTCAATTTGTCTTTTGTCTTTGTAGTATTGAATAAATATAGTTTATTATGAATTCTAATAAAAACTAATTAAGTTGTTCACAAGTTCAATTTGTCTTTTGTCTTTGTAGTATTAAATAAATATAGTTTATTATGAATTCTAATAAAAACTAGTTGTTGAGTTATTCTTAAACTTGTTTCTTTGGCATTGCAATTTCTACCTGCCATTCACAATATTTTTTGATTCAAAGAATCTTTGCAGCAAAATACAATTCCTTGGTTTTAAAATTCCTGCAAATCCTAAGATTTTGCTTCTCGTTTTGCAGGTCTACTTGCTACTCTCCAATTTTGCACACTATCATCTCTAGATTGTTTCCTTGCACATTGTCATTGCACTTCTTCTTGCCCCTTTTCCCATATGGCAACAAGTAATGTTCTTTGTCCAAATGAAGAATTTATCAAAAATAATGAATTGGAAGAAATAGATATCTTGCTTTCTAGATTGAATTTTCTTAAACCTTAGGACCTTGCTTGCAATTTAGGTGATTGCTTGTTTTACACATTTTCCTTTCTCTTCCATTTTTTATTCACATCAATTCAAATACGACAAGGCATTGTGGAATATTTTCAAAAAGCATAGAAAAGAGAGACCTAGATTCATTGTACTTGTTGGAAAGAATTGAATTGAACATTGATTTCTTGAGAGAATTGCATGGCGTCGATAATAGTCAAACTTATCTTGAAAGAATGTCACTGTGAGTATGCTCCCAATTAAGTGAAGGTCTATTTGGATTTTGGATTTCTTTGGCATTAAATGGTGGGCAAAATGACTTTCTATTCCAATGTGTTTGGTCATTAACAAAAAGGATGAAATATTTGCATTCCAATCCACAAATCCTTGGTTATCCATACAACATACTCTGCCATGACCAAAATCTTTCACTTGGGCATTATGAGCCAATATTGTCACAACTATACCTATTTACCATGCAACCAATGACGCCTTTATGCTATCTTAGTAGTTGTCAACTCAAAACCAAATATGGAAACAATTTTTCAATCTATTGATAATGTATTATCTAGACAACAACTTCTAAGATGTCAAGTTCCAAGTTCCATGGATTATGATTGCCATGATTCTTTATTTCAATTCATGTGCTTTCTGGTATGTGGGTTTGATATGAGTCATTGAGACAGTGTGCTTCATAAAATTTTGCAATGCACACGTTGGCCAAAAAATATTTGCTATTCAATGCTTAGAAGATTGCTTCTTGCAACCCATGTTTCAAAAAGAGCATAGTAGTCTTACTTGGAAAACTTATATTATCAATGTATCCATCCCTTAAAACAAAGGAAAGATAGAAGGTGGCCATTTTTATTTTCAGTGGCTTTGTCACATGTTGAGAGTCAATATACAAATCTGGTCTGTTCAAACCCAAAGTTTCACGCGCAAATTCTGCCCTAGCTAATGACCATCAAAAGTGCTCTACTTAGTGCAATATGTTTCCCATTGGCCACATGTCCATTATGAACCGTTGCTCCAAACCAACTATGTCACATAATCATCTACAACAAATCTTAGAGCCATATAAGAAAGCCTACATCCCTGATGGGTTACAATGTCCACCAACCAACAAAGAGACAAGGACAAAATGTAGATTAACCATTGGAATGAAGGAAATAAATTTTCTTGGCTCTTTGAAAACACCAATTACAAAAAGTGAATCCTTGAAACAAGTGAATGATGAACATTTTGCCCCGGGACTTGTATATACAACATCCAGAAAAAATAAGTTTCCACTTGGCATCAAGAAAATAAAGTCACTTTTTACTCTAAAATAACAAATTAGAGGAAATGGATCAAGGAAAAACCAAGCAAGTAAGGAACATAAAAGAGCAACCCTTGAACTAGAACAATATTTGTCCATTATTAAAGACACCCCTATATATGGATGTGTCATTTGTGAACAAACTTGCTTTAAAAAGACATGGTTGACATTAACAACCATGCTATCGTGACAAATTCCTCTTTGACAATTTTTCCTATGACAAAAATAACTGCTTGTAGATCAAATTTGTAACCAATGTGCAAAAGCTTTGTCAGATTAAACCCTACCATTATATAGTACTCTTGACAACATTAGAAGGAACAAAACTATTCCCCTTGTGAGAGGTTTGACATGCACAATTATTAATGTACCTGTTGATGTCAACCATATTCAATATGCATTGCCTAGAGATTCCAATGATTCCATGTCAATTGTATTATTGCTAAAAATAAAATTAGAATACAAATATGCATACTTGTTAGAAAATGTCGGAGCATTGGTTGTGATGCTTGCACTTTATGAATTGCGCAAAACACCACTATATAGACATGAATTTGTTACAATTGATTAACATTGGGAAATTGTCTTCCAAAATAATGCTAGAAATGAAGCTAACACTAGAACTTGTTGACCTTCCTACAAATGAAAATGCCATAGACCCCATAAGTTAAACATTTGTCCATGCTTTAAGCCATCCCTAATTGATAGATGATTTAGAGGATAAAGTCATAGAAATTGCATCTTCCAAGGGATTTATGTCATCTTTGAAGACTAATTTTATGAAGAAATGAATTTTCCATCACCATTCTTTGCATTTGGGTGACTTGATGATATTATTTAATTCTTCTCATCTCAAAAAAGGTTCAATGGGAAATTTTACATTAAGAGGATGACTTTTCCACCCACATCACCAATATGTTCTTCAAAGAAATGTGAATAATTATACACCAAGTTTCTAGTTGTTCATGGATATATATATATATATATGTTAAGGTGAATTGAAAGGAAAAACCACTACAACCTCCCATTGGATATCGTTCTCTTAAAAACATGCATACTTCACCCGACTATGGAGAGAATAGAAAAAAAAAACACATTGAAGGAATTAGGCTCACCAACTTTTTTTTCTTCACATTCACAAGTGTGAATCACCTATGGCAACCGTTGTGCAATGGATTGTAAGCGCTATACTTGAAACATTTGTTCAAACCTACTTAATGAAAGCATTAATGAAGTAAGTCTTGATTCTATTATCATAAAACATCTAGTCACTTGTACCTACTATTATAGACACAAGTTCAATGCTTTTCTAAAATTAATTAAGAACAATAATCAACTTTTCAGAGAGGTCATTGATTACTTCATTATAGAATTCCAAAGTAGAGGGAATGAACATGAGCATGATATCTTTTGGATTTGTAATGCACCCATATACGTGCACACTTCAAATCATGCAATTGGGCAATTGATTGATACATACTTGTTCTGTGATTCAACATTGCTTTATGAAGAATTGGAAAAAGTGCAAACTCATCATCACACATGAACATGTAAAAAAATACAAGCACTCATATTGCAGATTTAGCTTCATATTGCCTCCAATGGATAGAACTATGGTTCTCAAGCCTGTAGACTTTGAGCAAGAAGAAACCAAAATGAAAGCAAGGAACCTCTTTCTATTATGACAAAAGTGTGTCCTTTGATGCATTTTTGCAAGACATTGCAATGTCCAAGGAAGATTACCTTACCTTGCCTTTTTCCTCTATTTCTCACCTTGTCATTTTATTGACGAGATGTCTTTCGGACACTTAGATAAATCCTTTTCCTAAAGGTGTGCCCCAACTATGGCTTGCAAATACTGATGCACAATTCATCCTTGATTCTTATGCTGCAAGATCATATTACAATTCATACATGGAAAAAAATTGATCATACATTAACAAACACCTTCCAAAAAATACGTGAACAAAGTGCAAAGAGCAAAGGTGATGTTATTCAAGTCATACATAAGCTAGGAAATGCATTGTTGGAACAACAACAAATGTCTACTCGACAAGCATTTCACATAATTGCCAATGCATTGTAGCTTATGGAAACCATGTCCATCAACACATCATTGCCATCTAGAAGAACACATATCCTAAAGAGACCTCATTTACTCGCACAAGAGGTGATGATTTCCATGAAAACTTTGATCATCCTTTCATTGATCTCCCCTTTTATGCCTAATAAAATTTGTTTTCCTTGCTATTCCCTTTTCAATCCAAAATCTCTTCTTTCTCTTCTTCCCCTTGTTCTGTTTGAATTTTATTGTTTATTCTTGAGTTGATTTTATTATGAAATATGTGAAGAATATTGTTACACTAAAACTTTTAGTTTACCACATTTTTATTAAGAAATGAACATGGCAAGGAGTGAAGTTTTAGTTAAACAAGTCAATGGATGAATATAACAAAGGCCATTTAACATTGTAAAGTTTCTCTCAAGACAGATTGTATGGAGAGATGATATGGTTATCTTGTGTGTATCATCAAACTTATAATCAAGACAAATTGTATGGAGAGATGATATGGTTATCTTGTGCGTATCATCAAACTTATAACACCATAGCTCCCTCTCCTCATGCATATGGTTATCTTGTGTATGATCATACTTGCAACACCAACATCATAATCTTCTTTTTATCCCTTCTTTAAAGTGTTATTTTCTATTTATTGTTGAAATTTTACATATGGGGTACTAAGTGTAAACTCATTGATATGTTGGATATGGTACCTAGTGTAAGCTTAAGTTGCATGAAATGGGGAAACATAGACAAAATAGGGAAATGGGGAAACATTGGAAACGGGACCCCACAAATTTTGGAAACGGGGAAAAACGATATATATATATATATATATATATATGAGCGAAGACAATTATTATAAAACATAAACCATAAATTATTAATTACATTTAGCTGCAAGCAACATTGCCAAGTGATAAATGATAAATGAAATGATAAATGATACAGATAAAATTTAATGCATACATGTAACATCACATTTTACTCATGAACCCAAGTCTATATCACTTCATTCATGCAGGTAGTAATATCCAAAAATAGCCTTTATAAATGAGGCTATATGGTATGTATCTAAAATTAGCTTTTATGTATGAGGCTACAAGTACAATGTATCAAACTGTGAACAATGAACATACTAACATAGAAATAAAAGTAAAACATGAGCTTGGACTAATATTCATAGTCTTCCTAAAAAATAGAACAAGAACCATGCTCAGTAGTAAAATGTAGAGTGGAAGAAGTATTTCCAATTCCACTTCTAGGTTCCTCAATGTTTAGTGCAGCAAGAAAGAGGTCCAAGTCAACAAGTTTTGGCTTGACATCCCAATCTACACAATGCCCACTGCTATATTATGGGCCTTGAGTGGTCTGGTCAAATCACTTGTGTGAGGAGAGAATGAAGTAATGTTCTCTTTTTAACTTTCTTCAACCTATTTAGAAGCATCTAGACTTAAATTTTATTTTGAAATTTAACGTATTAACCCTTAATAACTGAAATCCGTGGGCAGAAAGAGACTTTATAGGTTGGTTTTTTAAGTGAAACTTTTATTTGATGGGAAACGCGCTGCATAGGAGAGGAAACGTGATGGAAACACGTTTCCGTTCATATGAACGTGTTTTTGCAATGGGAAACGTGTTTCGTATGGATGGAAACAAGTCTTCGCCAAGTACCATATGCGTTTCAAAGTTTCAACGGGTTTCTTGGATTGAAACCAGTGCCAACTTTGCGTTTCCTGCAATTTAGGTGTAAGCCCATTGATATTTTGTAGATATGTAACCTCTTTGATTGTAGAGCCTAACCCAATAGGGACATCAAATTATGCAACCAACTAGGGGAATCGGCTTCAAGATCTCTTACATGAAGCTCAAAGCATTCAAACACATGGGCTAGCTCATTGGGCTTATATATATATATATATATATATATATTGGGGGAAACCTATCTCGCACTTCCCCTCATTTTGAGGGTTTCCCCCCTCCACCTCCCTTCATTTAGAAGATGGTACCTAGAGTAAACCCTAGGTTCATCGAGGCACAAGTTAGGTCAACAACTTATGGATAAATCAACAATCAACAATTCCCTTTATTTCAAGGGTTTCCCTTAAGCATTTCCCCTTGTGAGGATAAGTGATCTCCTAAAAATTTATATTCCTAAGAAATAACTTTATTAGTTTTGGTGGTTTTATTATGTCGTAATATATAATTTTGAGATAATTAACAAACAAAACAAAAACAAAATATTTCTCTATATATTTAATATGGTTTTATACATGTTAAAGTAACATACAAACTAAATTTTTTTAAGAAAGAACTTTAATCATTATAACAATGATGATGATATAAAAACAATATCAATAATAAATCTCTTAGTTAAATCTATATAAGTAAGTAAATTAAAAGAGCAAATTTTAAACTGCCATGAATTGTAATTCAAGAACAACCGCTTCCACATTCTCATTTATCTTCATTTTGTTATAATTTTCTCCAAATTCAATTTAACCTCTATATAAGTAAGTAAATTTAAAGAGCAAATTCTAAACTGCCATGAATTGTAATTCAAGAACAACCGCTTCCACATTCTCATTTGTCTTCATTTTATTATAATTTTCTCCAAATTCAATTTGACCTTTCTTATTTATTAACTTTAATTTCAATTTTGAACTAATTCTGTTTTACCTAACTACTCCTTCAAAGTATTTTTCACTCAACCGTTCACTACGAAATGGATTTCAAAGCTGTTGGCTTGCAACGAGCAAATTTTCTCAACCAACTATTTGTAATTAGTAAAACACTATTTCAAATTCCAAATTGCATGGGGAAGAGTAGTTTGCCTATTCATAACTATTTTTGGCATGGATTTCCCTCTGGCATATAGCATTCCTGATCTTCTCAACCATATGAATGTCACATATTCACATGCATTTCATTTTTACCAACTATTTGTAATTAGTAAAACACACTATTTCAAATTCCAAATTGCATTGGGAAGAGTAGTTTGCTTATTCATAACTATTTTTGGCATGGATTTCCCTCTTTCATATAGCATTCCTGATCTTCTCAACCATATGAATGTCATATATTCACATGCATTTCATTTTTACCAACTATTTGTAATTAGTAAAACACACTATTTCAAATTCCAAATTGCATTGGGAAGAGTAGTTTGCTTATTCATAACTATTTTGGCATGGATTTCCCTCTTACATATAGCTTTCCTGATCTTCTCAATCATATGAATGTCATATATTCACATGCATTTCATTTTTTGTCTGCTTTGTTGAACAATCCAAGACATATTTTATTCAAACAGTTGCAGATGTTGCCTGTTTAATTTTATTTGCTTCATTGTTGCAGGTTCTTCAGCCCTATTTGCAAGATATGGATAATGAAGATAATCAGAACAAGATTAATATTACCAAAAGCAATATCTATCTCCATCCCCACAATGAAATTGATAGTTAAATTAATTAAAAATTCATCAAAACCATAATAACATAATAACCTTGATATTTTCATTTCAACCATCTTTAAACTTACAGAAGGCATTTGAAAAATATTTAGCTCATCAATTTTTCTTTACCATCACTCCAATGACACCAATTGACAAAAACACCTTTAAATTATATACAAACTGATATAAAGACCAATCATATTACTTTTCCTTTCTTCAATATAAAATTATGAATTTTTTTCTTCCTTGAATCATATTACTTTTCCTTTCTTCCATATAAAATGAAGTTTTTCATCATTAAAAGAAAAAAGAGTTGAGAGCAAAGATTTTATGCACGAAATCTAATCAGGAAAGAGTTCTGCAAGAAATCCAAATGGAAAACCACTTCTGTACGAAATCCAAAGATAAGTTAGCTTAAAAATTACCACACTTAGACATTTTGCAGAACCAGGCCCCACTTATATATCAAACCAATTCCAAAAGTGCAGCTTACAGACACCTTATTCATCATGAAGATCCAATTCTACATAATTGGGTTATACTTTATATTCAATCAAAACAAAACAACACTTATCTTTCACTATAATTGGACTCAAATCTATATGTATACACACCAATCGCCATTACAGGGTTGCAACCTCTGAAATATAGCAGGCCAATCATATCACACGTCCCATGGATGAGTACAACAATATTTCTATGTTTGTATTTGCAATACCAACAGAGTGGCTTGATTTATATCATATTAATCACAGCACTGGTCTGCCATTGGCCTGCAGATCAACCAGAATAGACCATAAGACATGCACATCTTCATCCTGGCAGGATCTCACGTCCTCATATAGAATGTAAATTCCACGACCTGCATAAACAAAAGAAAAAATGTATCCAAAGCTATAAATATTATTACTTTCATTGGTTTATAGCTGGATTTACAATATTTACAAAAGCAGCCAGTTCAGAGAGTCATCTTAATGACTCTTACTTATTATTCTTACAATTTATGACTACTTGAACTAACCCACCCATCAGACTTTTTAGCTTATTAAAATATATATATAAAAAATATAAACTCAATTTCAAAATATCAAAGCCTTCCATATGTAGATGAAAACAAAACTTGTTTTGATATAAATCCTACTTAGAATTTAGAATTCGAATGTCTACAATAAAAATGCCTCATTTGAATTACCGAGAAGAAACTCTCTCTAAAACTTAAAATTATTTACATAACAACAATCCATTCCAATCACTAAACCATAACATACCAAATATAAACTAAACTACAAACAGTAACTTAAAATATAAACTAAACTACAAACAGTAACTTAAAATATTTGTAAAAACAAACTCGGAAAACTCCAAAGCCTCAAATCTATCTCTTGAGAAATCCCCCAAAAAACATTGGAAACGCTGAATCAGTATATATCTATGGAAAAAATGAATGCAAGTGATGGTTATGGAGGCTGACTCTTTGTATTTTGAGCAGACAGACGCCTGTATATGTGCCTCCATAGCTTCCTGAGAGGATTCACTACCCTTTTCTCCAAGGACAAAAACCCGGCCATGGTTATCTGATCAGAATGCAATTCTATTGATCAGTACCCAAAACTCAAGAAGATTGAAAGAGTAAGATGACCATATAGTACTATTGATATGAGTGTCTTCCAAGGCAGGAAAGAAAAAATAAATAAACTGCCGGATCTCCTGTTACCGATGATAACAAGGCGCTGCTGTGGATCTTGATGGCCGAACCTCTTCGAGAGAGGATGTTCCATTAAAATATTAATTTGGGGGTTATACTCTTGAGGAGGACCCGAGGAGTATACAATACTTTTATGCAGTACGTGATCATGAAGGCCCACTGGATCGGTCAGAATCTAGCAGAGAAAATAGTTTTGGTGGAATGTCTCAGTCTCATCAATGGCGTCTATGGTTGGTTTGATTTGAAATTTCACCACCCATATATATTTTGTAGCCATTGGGATCATCTTAAGACAAGTAGATATACCTTGGATTGGTCATGTTCTACCAATTTTGTCTGGTTGATTGAATTATTGTCTTCAGTTTGAAGCATCTGTAACCATCGGCTTAGATCTTTCTTTGCTTTTTACTTTTTATTTTAATATTAATATAAATGTAGTTTATCATTGTATTGTTTTTAATCATATATCACATTTAACAATATCTCTTCAACCTTGAATTGTATGGTACAATTGAGTGAATTTTAGTGGCATTGAACTTCATTTTAACATGTTTATTAATAGATGGCATTAATTATAAACCAAATAAATATAAATGATTTCTTATTATAAAATTATTATTATTTTTATATTATGATTATTAGTGAAGTCATATATATATTGGTAAAATTGAGTGAATTTTATTGGCATTGAACTTCATTTTAACATGTTTAGATGGTATTAATTATAAAACAAATAAATATAAATTATTTTTTATTATAAAATTATTATTATTTTTATATTATGATTATCAGTGAAATCATATATATTGATGGGCATAAAACTTCATTTTAAGTTTTTAACATGTTTATTAATAGATGGTATTAATTATAAAACAAATAAATATAAATTATTTATTATTATTATTTTTATATTATGGTTGTTAGTGAAGTCATATATATTGTATAACTTAATATAAATGAGATATATAATTTAAAAATGTTGTGAGTTAAAAATGACCAAAATTTATAAAAAATTAAAATATTTAAAAGATTAAATATCAATTAATATATTGGAAAGATAGTGTTGATATTTGGTAATTAGGAGAGAGGGATTATGGTCTTATTATTAGTAACATATCTTGGGGATGATTTAATTCATTGAGCTTACTTTAGCAAATGATTCAATGCGTTGAGGTAACTATTTGGGCTTACATAAAACTTAATAGATAAACTTTTGAGAACTTCCTTGCTTTTTGTGGATAGTACTGAGTGCAAACTCGAAACATAACCATGTGTAAATAATATAATTGCACTGTATATCTTAGTGACCAACTAGTGAATGCGTATGAGTCCCCATGGCAGGATAGGATTATGATGTGGTTGTTATGTTTTCCATAGGGTGCTTATGCATGTAAAAACATGAAAAAAAGGAAATACATAATAATATATAATTTACCAAAAAGGTTGCTTGAGGAAACAACTAGGGGCCATGATACCACAAGAGGTGAAGATGACACATGGTGCATAGATGATTTGACTTGACACTTTGTCCTTTGAGGTACAACCTTCCTTATCCATGCTTCCTTACAAACATTTCCCCTCAATCTTTGACTTGGGTGGTCCTTTGGTGATTTCCCGGCATGCTTCTTGGGAAGGTTGCATTTGTCTTATGCAACTCTTGGGGAAAAAATGTTGTTCACCTAATTCTGGATTATTCTTACACTCTCCTTCATTCAAATTGGGGGCATTCCTCTCCCATTAGCATTCTCCTTTATCCCATTCAAATTATCCTCTTCTTGGTTATTAAGGAAACTTGTGTGAAATCCACGTGAAATCATGGTTGTTATGCTTATGATCATACGAGAACCCCATGCACTCATGTCTAGTAAGAGCGCATGGAGGCTGAGGGAGCTTGTTGTTGAGTATATAAGAGGAATGTGATGGTTTTGAGGGGAAAATTGTGGTTGGAATGTCCACAATAGCTAAAGAAAACACCATTAAAACTTGCAACCCTGTAGTGTTGCTCATGGATTTTTTTAGCCAAGTATTCTCCTCCATGTCATTAAAAGTAGGAAACCAATGGTCTTGGACTCTCTTTGCTTGCACTAGAAGGGAAGAAGATCCTTGAGGGATTGTGGAGTAGAGAAAGGGAAGATCTTCCTTGTGTTATGAAGGAGAAGAGAGTGCCATGGTGCACTAATGGTTAGACGATGGCTTGGAGTGCTTAGAAGTGAGTAGATTGGCTTGTCACAAGAGAGATAGGCTAGGTTGAGTGAGATTAGAGCCATGTACGAGCTTCCTTCATCCTAGTGGTATCATGGTATTGCTTGGGGGTGGAATCCATATTTGATTCCTATGGTTGGGCAGTGAATTGCTCCTTGGCACAATTGGTTTAGTAGACCTGCATTCATTATATATGAGTATTCATAATCAAAATTGTGTGGAATGCTTGTTGTTTGTAATATGTTGTGTGAACCCATTAATTTAATTATGTAATGAATGAATTCAAAATATGAATGGTTATTTCCACTGCTATTTAGTTGTGCATGAATTTGATGTTATATTATTGTTAGATATAGAATTAGGCTAACATGGGTTAATTAAGGAAATACATTTGCATGGAGTGCCAAAATGGCCAAGGTAGGAATCCGAGTACATGATAAATTGGTATCAAAGCCCAATTTTCAACACTAGACCAATATGGGTAGATAATGAGAATTTTATGATGGAATATTTAATTGCATGACAAGTGTTTGACATAATGCTTCAATGAAAACATGTCAATTATGTTAATTTGAACGCTCATGATGATGAATTAATAGTTGTCCTTCAGAGGTTTGTGAGCATTAAGGTATATGGATAGGTTACAGAGGTGAATTCTATGAATTTACAAGATTCATGTTGCAGTCGTTGGAGTTGGTATGTGGACCAATAGTGGATTAATGGTGGTTTAGACTTCAAAGTGCACAACATGCTCATGAAGTTTTGGAGGGAGAAATTGGTAGATGGTAGTGGCAATGCTGATCTTAATGAAAGATATAGGCCTTATAGAATTCAAAGAGAGCCTCACATGAAATTAGGGCCTTTCCCCCTTAAGCTTCACAAGGATTCAAAATAGGTTGACGGCCTTAAGTTCGAAAGGGGTTGAAGGCTTAAAGTAAAGAGGGTTAATTTCCCAAAGTTTTGAACTAGTTTAATGGGCCAATGCTTGAATATGGCCAATGGCCATGGTTCAAAAGAGACCTATCATGTTTGTTGTAAAGGGGCCAATGAACTTTAACTTGAAATGGCTTGGTATCGAGGACATTCCACTTAAGATTCATGAAGTTTCTAAGGTGGTTGAAGTTTAAAAATGACCACATGGTCGTTGTTCATAAAATGGAAAATGGACTTGGTTGGGGAGTGACCAAAGAAAGAATTCAAGGCTTCCTTAGAATAATTATGATGTTTGAAAATATACCAACTCCACCCTTAAGTTTGAAGTGGTCGATGGCCATATTTTGAATTGGCCCTAATGGCCATAGTTCCAACTTGCCTGAATCGACATGTGTTTGAAAATGACCCAAAGAGACTTCCTTGCAACTCCCTTCATGATGATGAAAACTCAAGAGTGTTTGGATAAATTCCTAACAATATTGAGTGGAACTAGAAAAATGGGGCAAAATCCATTATTTCATGATTCTTTTTGGCAGTTTTGGAAACTGTCTTTGAAGGAAAAGTGAGTAGAGACAAAAAAATATGGAAATTATTTCCTAGTAAACATTTCACCTCCTTGCTAATTTGGACAACTTAATCCTAATGAAAATTTTGCAGATCTCTATTTTGAAAGATAATGATTTTTGCTAAATTTTCTAACACTTAACAAAGTGTTAAAAGAGGTAAATAATCATCTTCAAATGATGTAGAAGATGACTGGAACAATAGACTGCCACGACAAAGTTTGTTGAGAGTTCATAGATGAGAATAATATTAGGGCCTGATACAAATGTTTTCCTAGATATCACTCAATTTTCTTCCACTAGTAATGGAAGATGGTTTTTAACGTTTACTTGCACTAGTGAAAAGATCATAAAATTCGTAAGTTGAGAAGACCTTTATTGCACTAGTAAAAAGAGCACAAAATTGGTAAGTGAGAACTTATCGCTATTGTCACTTTCAACTATGAACTAAAACTGAGTCAAGAGTGCATGCGTTGGAAAAATATTTATGAGGAGAATAGAACAAAAGGCTAATGTTTGTAAAATGTTCTCCTCGTTACACTGAATTAATTTCATAAAAGAGTCTCTAGGATTGATTTATCTTAAACTTGGGGAAAGAGGTTTATGATGTAGCATGAGCATACTAGCTATAAAAGCCCAATGTGATTACACATATCTCATAATGGTGCTTGCACAACACAATGTGAGGGATCAATTAACTAAGCAAAGGTGCTTGTCAACTAGCAAGTTAAATATTTGATTGAAGATGGATAGGTGTACATGGCATACTTGACTTTAAGGTCAAGCACAAGGGAAAGGGACCAAGGTTATTAGTGCAATTGGTAATAACTGCCTACAATTTATTTGTTTACAATCATCATATATAATTTCATTTTCATAAAATAATTATGAGTGATCTTGGGTATAAGAACCCTACCTCCATATAAGGATTTAGGCAAAAATACAACAAGCCAAGGTACAAGTACATATACATGTGGCTTCTTAATCTTGCTACTTCAATAATGGATGTGGAAAGAATGTTATGTTTAGTTGAGGTTACAACTAGTGACGGACCAATAGAATGGTCAACAAACACCGGTAACATGCCATGGATGCATGTGATGGATAGACATCTTAGTGTAGATATGTATGTGTGTTTGGAAAGGCTATTGGTCATGATGGGAATCACGACTCCTCACGAATGCACCAATGAAATCCATGCATGAGGTGGCAATCATCATGGTCTAAATATGAACCAACAACTTATTTGTAAAGAATGTGAAGTAAGTGGATAATTTCACATTGCCTAAGAAGAAACTAAGGATGAAAGATCCGATTATGTATGGGTTAGGACAACTCAAGGAAATGCAACAAATTAATTGAGAGTTAGATGGAGTTTGGAGGCATCATAAGTTAATATGAAGGCTGCAAGTTCCAAGGAATGTGGTAAGTTAAAGAGTTGGACATGGTCAATAGTGCAATTATGACTTTGAAGGGAGTTTCTCATTGTAGTTTTCTACTTTGCTTTTAGAAATCTATGCATTGTTCAAAGTGGAAGATATACAATGTGTACGGATTATGAATATCTACTAATGTTTTCTATGTGTGTGACTGGTAGTATGTCTATGTATGGGATCGACTGTGAATTGTGGAAATCCTTGCCAAGCAAAGAAATTGGAAGAGATTTTTCCTAAACTCGTCTCTTGATATGTGTTTATATTTTATCTGGTTTGAGGAATATGATAATGTGCAAATAGTTGAGAAATAAAAATCTTGATAAATGCAAGAGAGAAGACTTGCCAAATTGATATGCACTAGTGAACATATTGAAAGATAAATATGTTGTAATGTGCATAAAGACAAATAGAGGCTCGTTGTTACATATGTAATAAGTGTGATGTTGTAACATCCCGGAAATTCACAAAATTTTAAAGTTTTTAAAATAGCATTAAATATTGAAATGCTAATGCGGAAATAAAATTGAATGTTAATTCTTTTAACTATAATTAATTATGATGACGATAAGTCTACACTCAGATGCTATTTGAAAGTCAGTTATATTTTTATAATACTTATGTCAATGTTCTGTCAATTATAATTGTTTACAAGTGCTAACTGTTGTTCTTCTTTTGATGATGAAAGGGGTCCTGAGGGTACCCCGAGGCTTACTTAGCATTCGTGCTAAAGCATTTGAATCGTTCCTTTCGTAGATTACAGGTAAGAGCTTTAATGTTTATGAAGTGTGACAGAAGAGTTCCTAACTAGTTTCGGTAATCTCCACGTGTCTTAATAGTTTTTAGAGAATAATGTCGAAATGCAACCGGTGAGATCTCTTCCGTTAATATCTGGTTTTCATATTAGTATGTATGATTTGTTATGTACTTCTTGCTCTATCCTATGTTATGCAAACTCCATGTAATCACCAAGCTGGTTCTATTATATACAACTGTATGTAATTATCGTGCAAATACTTTGATATAATGACTATATGCAACTATTATGCATTTCTAATGTGCAAGAACTATATGCCATGCCATATGCAAATCCTATAGTATAAGCTATAGGTCACCTTCAATATAATTCCTATATTGTAAACTATTCACAAGTTCTATATATTCCTATAGCATGCAAATTCTATTTAAACGTATAATTCCCAATGCTTATAACTATATTCAAGTTCTATTTATAACTTAACACTATGTACAAATTCCTATAGCATATACTATATGCGAATTCTATTGAATTTCTATAACATGTAGACTATATGCATAGATACAATCGTCGTGACCCTTTGAACCTTAAAAATGATACCATGTATATAACTAGGTCTTACCAAAATGAACTATGCTTAACACATGGAACATGTCATGACAGGGTGGCAACCGTATTCAACGTAGCAACATGTGAAAGGTTTGGATAATAATGAAATAGTGGAAAAATGTGCTGGCAAGCATTCGCATCCACCCTTGGCATTTAATACTCCCAGCAACCGGATTTAGTGGAATGTCACCGTGGCTACCATCGTGGTCCATATCACGTGAAGGTAATGTGACAAGGCAGTTTACATGGTTGAGTTGTATATAATCTAGCTTGGGGGTTGTCCTAGCTATCTCCACGGTGGCAATAGTGATTAATTCCTGTCATAAATATGGTAGTTGCTTAGGGATACGAAGTGTTGATCAAGTGAATCTCCACCGTTGATCATACGTGGGTCTTGGACTTTGGTCATAACCCTAAACTCCACTACATTTACGCGGTTATTGTTTTCCTTGGGAATTCAGTGTGTTGGGAGGTGGATCTGTGGAGAGGTCGACAGGCCGAGAAACTCCAGGGTTTCATTTGTTAGTTCTTTTGAGTTTCTCCATGATTTGAACCTGTGACTTGTTGGTTTTTCTGATACCAGTTTGAATAGTTTAAAGAGCCGAGCTTATGATGAGAGTTACAGCACTTGAATTGATAATGGAAGAACTCCGGGGCTGATGGTAATATTGGGTGTAGGTTGAATCCAGTGGCCGGTCTTTTGTATATGTTGAATGGTATAATTTTTGAGTTGTCTTCGACCTCTGCTGCGTTCAGAAGTGAAGTGGTGGCTAGGTTTAACAATGGCTGCGATGTCTCCTCTCCAGGATTAGCTATCAAGGTAATGTAATAGGTTTCGAACCTGTCCCTTTTTAATAGTTGTAGTTTATGTTAAATCGTTTTACTGAAAACTTCTATTATGATATGTTTTGACCATACCCTAACTGCTTGGCAGGTTCTTTCGACATTTGGATTTCAAGCTCAAGTTTGGTTAACTGGCAGCTGCAAGAATTGGTAAGCTTCGGTGGTTACCCTGTTGCTTCGGTTACGTGACTGTTGGATCTTCATGTATTCTTAGCCGAGACTTTATGTTAAACCTGGGCTATGGGAAGTGATCTCCGTCGAAAAAGTTGTTAGCTGTTTGGCATCCTGGGGAGGATGAAATCCTCAACCCACTCGACGTTAAGCCTGTAGTATTTTTTTCAACGTAGACAATTTATAATAGAATGTAACTTCTGAGAGGGTTTTATCCCTCGACTCAATTGGAAATGCAAAGAATTTGGTTTTGTAACTTGATAATGTTTATTTGTATTTAAAGTTGTGAGCCATACTCTAGATTTGTGATAATTTGATACTTGAACTATCGTGTGTTTATAATGGCTATGTGCCAAAGGGTTCGACCTTGTTCCAAGTAGTCGAAACCCTACCCTGTAGGTTTCGATGGTATGTTTTGCTTATTCTGTTTTTTAACTAAAAACTATGCCTTCATTTTGGTAATGGTCGAGAGCCAACTCAATGTTTTTGATTGGAAAACTTTGAAATAAAAATCTAGTGTTCATGTAATTATATGGTTTGTTTTGATTTAAATGTTTATGTACGTTTTCAACGATGTTTGAACATGAAATCTTAATCTATTTGGAAACTGATAATATCTGTATTACTATTTCGAATATAAGGGTTTGAATGTCAAACCAGTTCCGAACCTGTTTTAATTTATTAAATAATAATAATATGTCATTACAAACATCCTTGACCAGATTTGGTCATAATTACAAAACTTTGTAATTATAATTTAACATAATGTTTTTGTAAATAAAATAAATAGTTTCAAAATTTGGGTAGGTGACAGATGTGATGACTAATTATGGTTGTTGATGGTTATGTAACCAAGAATGAATGAGGAAAATAATATACTTGTCAAAGGGTTGATACATGGATGTTGTAAGCTCCCATGAGGCACCACGTAAACATGTAAACTCAAAGATGATGGTGGTACCCCTACAAGTATGATAGGTCATGCCAATACTGCAAATGTGTGATGACAGTGATTTCAATTACAATCCATTTAATTTTGCTTGATATCAGGAGAGTAATGGATGATACACAAATGCATGCATATGATTGATACCTAGGTGGGGGTATGGTAAAGGAAAGAAGCCTTGCACATGTGAAATTGTCAAAAACCTTTAATGCTTGTGTTGAGTTGTTTATGAGAACATAACCAAGGTAAATGAATTCTTATGCCTGGAATGTAAGAAGGAATGTCATGTGGCATATCCATGTATGATACCATGCTATTAATGGACTTGGAGAAGTCTATATGTTTGCACAAATATCCAAAGGTATCCTCACTTGTATTAGTATCATGGGTTGTAACCTTGTTTCCTACACTAAAGAGCACTAAAGGGGAGGCCCTCCCGAGGGACTATTGAGTAGATAACGTAAAGGCCTTCTTTTGTGTTGTGTTTGGTCAAAGAGGAAGGTGTCAAGATGGTCAAATATGCATTGGTTCAAAAATGTGTCAAGGCATCATCTAAGGCCCCTAACTTCTCATGGTGGATTGCATGGCATGATGATATGGAATTCAGGGTAATGTGAATGTGCATAAGTAGACTATGTGAATACATTGCAAGTTATGGATATGCATACATAAATACTTGCACACAATCTTGAATACGTTGATATAATTGCATATGTTGATTGCATTATGAGAATACATATGTGTGCTAATAATGCATATATGGAAAACAATATTTCATAGAAAAAATATGTCAACAACTGAAAGTGATTGAATTATTATTGTGATATAATTATGTGATCATTTCATATGTTGTGGGAAAGTAGAAATATTTTTTTTTATTATGTATGATTACTCATGTTTTGTTTGGTTGAATAAAAACTCTATCAAAGAAGGAAAAATCACATGTAAAGTTGTCTTGAATATGGCCATGAGAGTAATCCCATAATGAAGATTGGCTACTAGTACATCCAAAGGCCAATATTAAGAGAGGGATCTCATATTTGTTAAATTTGATTACTATCTCATGAGCACGCTATCTCATGAGGACGAATGATAGTTCTTATAAGATTAAAAGCACATGGATGATGTTACTATGATGATATGGGAAACTTGTGATATGCCTTGATTAGGTTAAGCCAATGATCGTTTTGAGGTTGCTAGTGGATGCCCTAGTAGTAAATTTTCTAGAAGTCTATTCTCTTCTTGCATGTGAAAGCCTCGATAAATGATGTATCACAGGAGGAGTCATTTAACTAAGAAAGGAGTGCCTCTTGTAAGGGCGAGATCTGCAAGGAAGAGGGAACTTGAATGAATATGCTATGTGAGATTCATGAAATATGATAGCTTGGATCAAGAGGAAATATATTTTGGGGGTTTCAAAGAAGATTGTAAGAAAAATATCTCCCGTGGAAGCCATGTGAATTAATGAGCATATATTAATATAGATAAGTACAGGGTTGAAGTTACATATTATATCTTGTATTGTGAATATATGCACTTAGTTATGAATTTGACATTCTTGTGAATGGGATAATTGTTGCATATAATGGCTATGAAATGCACACTTTCCTTTGATGATTGTTATAGGTATATGTTGAAATGTTGCGGCCTTGGAAGCAAATTAAGGTAGTGAATGGAATTGTTGAATGTTGTTATTCAAGATAGCCAACAAATATAAGTTTGAAATGGAGAGGATATCATTGTGCATGTGGCTAAAGAACGAATACATGTTCTTATTGTTGGAAAGAAAGGTCATCAAGAACAATGATATTCCAATTTTGACCTCTGAATTATAATATGTTAATTATGTATTATCCAATTGATGAGGTTATGTATTAGTTAAGCCATATGGGATGAATTAAATGACCCTCTCGGTAAAATAATGTAATTGTTTGTAGACATTCCTAGTGTGAAGCTCAAGGCGAAGGCTCAACTAGTGAATGTGTACGAGTCCCCATGGTGGGTTAGGATTATGGTGTGTTGTTCCTGTTTTCCATGGTGTGCTTATATATGTAAAAGCATGAATAAAAGGAAATAATAATATAAATCTACCAAAAATGTTATTTGAGGAAGCAATAAGGTCCAAATGCCACAAGAGGGAAAGAGAAAATATGATGTATGGGTGATTTTACTTGAGACTTGTCCTTTGAGGCACAACCTTCTTTGACCATGCTTCCTTACAAACATTTCCCAACAAGCTTTGGCTTGGGTGGTTGTTAGGATCTTGGTGGGAGGCCTTTACTAACACCTCAGGGTTTTGGTGTAATGGATCATATCATTTGGTATTAGAGCCTCCACCTAGGTTAAAGTCACAGAGCGAGTGGCAACACCACCATTGCGGTGTTTGTCTGGGGCTTGTACGACTCAAAGGGGACACCACCGTATGTGTGCACATCTAGCCTAGTGTCTGGACTATGGAGCATGGTAGGATGTTAGGATCTCGGTGGGCAGCCTTCGCTAATACCTCAGAGTTTTTGTTTAATGGTTTGTATCAGTGGTTCTTTGGAGGTTTCCCCACGATTCTTGGGAATGACACACTTTCCTTATGCAACTCTTTGCGCGGAATGCCCATTTTTCACCCCATGATCATTCTTACACTCTCCTCCATTCGAATTGGGAACATTCGTCTCTTGTGAGCATTCTCCATTATCTCATTTGAATTCTCATATTCTTGGCTCTAAATGGAAATTGTGTGAAATCATGGTTGTTATGCATGCAATAGTAAGAGAACCCATGTACTCATTGTTAGTAAGAGCATGTGGAGGTTGGGGGGATTGCTCTTGAGTATGGAGAGGGAATGAAATAGTTTTGAGGGGGAAAATGTGACTTATATGTCCAAAATAGCTAAATAAAACACTATTACCATGCAGTAAATTGGGTTTAGCTCGAGTGGTTGTGGGATGGAGTGTTATCCTCCCCACCCATTTTATATTCCTCTAAGTGACATGTTGAGATCATAATGAGTATATTGTTATAATAACTTTGTGCACTATTGCTAACTTGGCCTCATGTCCTGAAGAATCTAGGGTTTACCTTGGGTACCATCCTTGAAATGAGGGGAAATGCTTGAGGGTTTGCCCTAGGATAATTTACTTGAAATATATGGCATCATTTTGTCCTATATATATATAATCAAATGAGGGAAAAAGTGATGCCATATATATATATATATGATTTGACATCACTTTTTCCCTCATTTTATTATCCTGATCGACATGGGATATGTATATTTTGTTGATGGCCTATTATTATGGTCTAGGGTCTATACATTTTTTTCCTGGACGATATTTTAATGTGGTCTAGTATTCTCTATTAATTGTGTATTAAACTTTGTTTTGGCAAAAATAAAATAAAATTGATTGGGTGGGGACGAGGTGACGTCGTCCTTGTTTTTCCCTCACTAAGAAGGGGCGGCGAGTCAACGTCATCCTTGTTTATTTAAATGTTCCATGTGTTGGCATGGCCACTGCTGGGCAAGCGTCGATTTTTCATGCATTGCCATTTAATGACATCTTCTTGTTCTAGCTACGCATGAGGCTTCTTAATGCCCATTGTGGGGCGAGGTTTGAGTGTTGTTGCTGTTAACTTTTGAGCATTAATTCAACATACTCTAGGATCTTTACTGAGAGAATAACATGTACATCATATCAAGCATATCAATCACAACAAGCAATCACATGAGACAATAGACACACAGAGTTTCCTTGGGGAAAACCAAGAAGGTGAAAAACCCCAATAACTTCCTCAGAGATAGATAGAGCAATGATACAAAACCCAAGCATAAGAGATAGTCTCTGTTAGGATATTCCTATACTCCATCCTAGTCCTAACAACATTTCGATTGTTTGCATTTTCAGTCATGCATGCAAATATTAGGGTTTGCATGCATTCCAGTCATCAACACCAGCACCTAGCCCTCAGTGAGCTAGCCCCGAGACTAATGCGCCCTCCTTTGCTCCACTGCATGAAAAAGGCGCCTTCTTCACCTACCAGTCCAGTTATATTCAGTTATATTCAGTTATCTTCAGTTACTTCCTTGATTTAAGGATTAACTGACTCTTTATTGACCTTATCACTCCGATGGACCTCCAGTGAGACTAAACTGCTTGTTCTGACTCTAGTAAGCTCCTACTACATCCTCCACTGAGCCTCCTTCATCCAGTTAGTGTCTCCATGTGCTAGTTACATTCAATTACACCTCCTACACTCAGTTAGACTCAGTTTGACTGACAGTTGATAGTTACTTATGCATTGATGACTCCACTGATGATCATGAGGACACCTAGTTGTGCTCTGATGACACTCCAGTGATCCTTTGAGTGATCACTCCATGAAGGCTAATTTGAATTGCCACCTTAGGCATTCGAATCCTCATGCTTGTACTACTTATTTGTCCATATTGTGATTAATTAGTTAGTGCGTGTGAAGTATTTTTGCTTCTATCCGAGTTCTACTGTATTATTATTCTGTTCCTCATTATACTACATTGACCACTCTTCTTCTATTTTCCTGCTTAATCATAATTACTCTTGTGAGGTATACATTATCTCTTAGATCTGTTGTGAGGATTTTCACAGTATCCTAGCAGCAACTTCTCCTCCTCCACTAGTGCGCCACTCTCCAATGAGTGTATGAGTGAGAAAGTGAATGATCAAATAGAGTGCCTCCCGCACACTATTTATACTTGACTTGACTTGCCTAATAACCTTTACTAGGTCGGCCTTAACTTAACCACATAACATAATGTTGACAGGGCCGACCCCCAATAGGGTGGTCTAATAACCCTTTAACCCACATGACTTATACAGGGCCGACCCCAACAAGGTGGTCTAATAACCCATCAAGTATAAGTTACGACACTTACAATATAAATGACGACACTTCTGTATAGAGGAATAATAACATCTCTATAGGAATACAAACACTTCCGTATAGAGGAATAATAACATCTCTATAGGAATACAATATACATATATGAAATACATTCCGAAGTTACAAATACATTAACACTCCCTCTTAACTAGGAAGGTATTTCTCGACATAGGTCTTCTAGCACAAGTCTTCTTCTCTCGATCATCGTCACTGGATCATCAACATCGAATCATCGTCATTGTCACTGCTACTGCTATCTCAATCAATCTCTGATCTACTCGTCATAGGAAGTTCTACAGAGCCAACCCTTTTTCATGCTGGATGTAGGCCCATCGCCTGCAAGTCTTCATCACCACTGGTCATACTGTGGATCCTCAGGACTCATTACGTGCATCAACAAAACCTAGTAAGAGCATCTCAGGACTGATTACATGCCCAACACAACCTGCAAGATCTCCCAGGGAGCTATTACATGTGACCAAGCAAAACCTAGCAAGAGCATTTGCCAGATCTCCTAGCAAGAGCATTTGCCAGATCTCCCAGGGAGCTATTATATGCCATAGGCAAAACCTAGCAAGAGTATCTGCAAATCTCCCAGGGAGACATTATATGCAACCGACAAAACCTATCAAGATCATCCCTGGACTGATTACGTGCCCAGCACAACCTGCAAGATCTCCCAAGGAGAAATTATATGCCATGGAAAAAACCTAACAAGAGCATTTACCAGATCTCCCAGGGAGCTATTATATGCCATAGAAAAAACCTAGCAAGAGTATCTGTAAATCTCCCAGGGTGATATTATATGTCCCTCTAAGCAAAACCTAGCAAGAGCATTTTCCAGACCTCCCAGGGAGCTATTATATGCCATAGGAAAAACCTAGCAAGAGTGTCTGCAAATCTCCTAGGGCGCTATTATATGCTTATCTGCACAACCTGTCCACGACCATAGAGTATCAACCTGATACTCACCATACATCATCCTGATGTACATCACATGATCATCCTGATCATCATCATAGAATCATCATGATGCATATCATCTAGAGTATCATCCTGATACTCACACATGATCATCCTGATCATACAATGCATCCACCCGATGCATACACTGTGTCTACCTGATACATATCATCATACATGATCCACCTTATCATACAATGTATCCACCTGATACATATCATCATACATGATCCACCTGATCATACAATGTATCCACCTGATACATATCATCATACATGATCCACCTGATCATACAATGTATCCACCTGATACATATCAAATACATAATCCACCTGATCATACAATGTATCCACCTGATACATATCATCATACATGATCCACCTGATCATACAATGTATCTACCTAATACATTCACAAATACATGATCCACCTGATCATATAATGTATCCACCTGATACATAAATAAATACATGATCCATCTGATCATACAATGTATCCACCTGATACATATACAAATCCATGATCCATCTTATCATATCAAGCATACAACATGATGCATATACAAATACATGATCCAACTGGTCATAACAAGCATCCAACATGATGCATACAGAGCAATAATTGGAGCATCGTCCTAATGCTCATCACACAACGCTTATATCCACAGCCATGGGAAGGATCCTCCTCTCACCATGCTTGGAATGGCTCCTGCAAATGTGTCCATCACTTCTTCCTCGAAGTGTCATCAATCTGAAGAACACCAAGCCTCTCTCTGAAGTACTCAAACTTCACTTTGGCTAGTGGTTTCATCAACACATCTGCAACCTGCTCATCCGTCACAACATACAGGAGCTTCACTGCTCCTCTCTGCACCATATCCCTGATATAGTGATATTTGATCTCAATGTGCTTCGACCTGTCATGGAACACCGGGTTCTCAGACAGCTTCACACAACTCTGGTTGTCACAAAAGATACCAGTAGTGTAACATCCCCATTTTGACCCCATTATAATAAAATGTAAATGATGCAATATTGTTATAAAATCATGGTGAGGAGCTCAAGGCCAAGGCACCGCCATCGATTTATTGATGCATATGGTTCACGTGCTAGCTAGGCACAGTGGAAATTGTGAATATGATGTGAAAATGCATTTTAATAAAATACCCACAACTAGCTATGTAATGCAACAAGAGATGGGGCATGATTTTACAAGGAATTGGGAGGGAAATATTCAAACCCTTGAGCCAATCAAGTCAAGCCAAGTGTCAATGAGATAACTCATCAAACCCTCAACTACCCATGTTGACTTTTGTACCCAATCATTCATTTCTCCCAAGAGTTGGTTGAGGTAGTTAATGCCTTGGGGAATGAGAGGTATGGCGGTCCAAATTTGAGTATGGGAAACCACCCTGCATGGAAAATCGTGTTTTTGCTTCCTTGGCAAGAAAAGAGCCATGAATTTGCTCCCCAATCCATTTACCCATGAACCAGTTTTGCCTCTCTCACGTTTTTGGAGCTACCTGGGCATTTTCCAGCCATGTTTTTCTGGTTTTTCTTTGTTTTCTAGATGAGAAGAGGACGCTTTTGTGTTGTAGAGATGCTGTAAGAAGAGGGAGCTTGTTTTGGTGTTTCAATGGGGTCGTTTTGGCCATTTGAAACGCTCATAACAGGTGGGAGAAATCGGGTTGCTCCCTGGGGATGAATTTCCCTTCCCACAGTCCATTTTGGTGAGCCACGATTTGGAGAAAAACCCATGGAGCCTGTTTTGTAAAATACCTTTGCTGTAAATGTGTATCCCTACCCAATGATCGTTTTTGCTATGTGTAGAAGGAGTATGTTGGGGTATGGGTAATGGGTATTTGTTGCTTTGGCTTGAGCTTGAGTGCAAGCATTCAAAAATACAAAGGGTTCAAAATTAGCCTGATAAACCCAGCTGTGGGCTGGCTTGGCTTGGAGGAATGATTATTTGGCTGTGTATGAGTAAGAATGTCCCCTTTTCCTTGTAGAATCATGCCCAGCTTGGGGGTGGCAGTTGTGTTGAGAGATTGATGAACATAACTGGCTTATGGTTGGGTGGAATGTTGCAGCGACATAGCTAGTTGTTTGGGCAATTGCATAACGAAGATAAGTGTTTTTCTGTCTATGCATTTACTTCTGCAATGTTTAAATTGATGACTGTTTTTGATATGCTGTATGCATATGATATGCGTGTGTGGATGAGTTTTAATTCCGCTGTGCATATTTGTTAATTTGCATCTACATACATTTGAATTTATGCGTATGAATTTAATAAATGGGCTGAGTTTATGTAAAATCCCAGAATATGGCATCATGTTCCCTTCCAGGAATTGGGTCCACGGTTGGGTACGTGACAAGTATCTTCCAATGGGAGATCAAATAACTCAGACAGTAGCTTCCGGATCCATACTGCCCCACAACTAGCCGAACAAGCTGCAACATACTCTGCCTCGGTTGTACTCAATGCTACGCAGGACTGCTTCCTACTAAACCAAGAGATCACACCTGATCCCATACTGAAGCAGCACCCAGAAGTGCTCTTCCTATCTGTAGCATTGCCTGCCCAATCTGAATCAACATAACCCTCCAGGTTAACGTTTTGATTCGCATCATACTTGAGCCCATAATCAACTATACCCTTTAGGTACCTCAGAATATGCTTTACAGCAACCAGGTGAACACCTCTGGGATCCGTCAGGAACTGGCTCAATGTGTTTACCGCAAAGCAAATATTTGGTCTCGTGTTCGTCAGGTACATCAAGGACCCAATCATCTGACGATACATCGTGACATCAACCGGATCAGATGAAGCATCACACAAAAGCTTCAGGTTCTATGCCATAGGTGTGGCCATGGCCTTGCAGTCCATCATCCCGAACCTCTTAAGGATCTCTACTGCATACTTCCCTTGTCCAAGGAAGATCCCATCTGTACTTTTCCACACCTCCATGCCTAGAAAATAGTGCATCATCCCCAAGTCCTTCATATCGAACTCGGCTGCAAGCTTCCTCTTCGTGTCAAAAATCAATCTATCCTCTCCTATTACAAATAGGTCATCCACATACAATAAGAGTATCATAGGATTGCCTTCCTCAACCTTGTAGTAAAGGTTGGAATCCGCTTTACTCTTGGTAAATCCAAAACTGGATAGAAAGCTGTCCATCCTACCATACCAAGTCGTAGGAGCTTGCTTCAAGCCATACAAGGCTTTCTTCAACTTGCACACATATGACTTCCTGTCATGTGTCTTAAAACTGAGTGGCTGCTCCACATACACTTCCTCTTCAACTACACCATTCAAGAAATTTGTCTTGACATCCATCTGGTGTATGTTCCATTTTATCACTGCAGCTAGAGAAAGTACTGATATGATGGAAGTGTACCTGGCTACAGGTGCAAAAGTCTCTTCATAGTCAATCCCTCTTTCTGGGAGAAGCCACGAGCTACAAACCTCGCTTTGTATTTCTCCATGTTATCATCTGCAGCATGCTTGATCTTATAGATCCACTTGGAAGTCACAACAAACTTCCCTTCAGGTCTTGGGACCACATCCCAAACATGATCAATTGGTACTTCTCGATCCTGGCATCCTTTTACTGTATCCCGTATCCTGGGAACTTTAGATTCTTCAATATCTTCAATAGATAGTTTGAACGTTGTTGCTGGAACAAATGTTGTAGTCCTTCTTTTGTAGGTGATGGTGTACGATCTTTCCTACAAAGCAAGTTAAATTGCATGATTAGAAGCATCTCATAGTTTTCAGAACAAATTCTTACACATAAAGAAATATGTCATATAGTCATGCAATTATTTTAGCCAATGCTTCAATACAACATTTATCCATATCCCGTAACTTTATAGATGCCTTCCAATCTCTACCAGAACATTGTTAAGAGTGTGCACAACTCCCAACATGTCAGCAAAGAGGTTTCATTCTAGATAAGTAGCAATGGAATGTTGTACAATGCCATAGGCCACTTACTCATCATATGCATATTTGTAGTATACTGTTCATTAATGCAATTATTCTAATATGCATAATACACAACCTAAGTCTGGGATCATAAGCATATACATCATTGAACAATATTATTTAAACAATAAGAATTCATAATTCAAATACTTATCTTTGTTTGTTTGCTGGGTGGACTCCCTCTCAATCTTTGCTTCCTTGCAAGAACTACTGGAGTGTGCTCCCTCTTGATCTTTGCTTCCTGGATTACCTGTCCTTGAACTTATATCCATCCTTGATCACTATGCATGCTTACTAGTACCATCATTGTGTTATCCTTGAGATCTCATACTTGATCATACATTCATTAGTATAATCTTAATACTATCAAAACACAATAATCTTAAACATGTATAGTCATGATCATTTCAAACATAGATAATAAGTATTAGCATTCAAAGTTTCAGGGAAGACTTCTCTTACTCATGCATATTCATATTTGACCATAGAACTCTTCTGGTTAGTCATATCATCAATCAAGGTAAGAGACATAATATGCATAAACCCTAGATTACTCAAATTTCTAACTTCATGAATAATCATATACAAAAGTATATGATCCTAACATAGAGTAGGATTTGATATAGGAAAACATACCTGGTCATCTTATTTTCTAGTTATGTCTAGCAATGTTTTCGTGTTCTCTTCAATGACTTGCATAACTCATAAGTTAACCATTGTAGAACCAAATTATACATACCTCTATGTGATCCATGACTATGGATGAGTCTTTGTCTTCATGTCACCATGGTCTTGATCTAGAACTTGATTTGTACCTTCATGTTAGCGGATAACATTATCCTCATACAACACCACAGTGTATTAGTACAATCATAATACAATCATAAGTGTCATAACCCTAATCAATGAATGTCTTCTATCATGCATTCATACTTTTACTAGGGTGATAAGACAAGTCTAAAATTAAACAAGATTGTTAATAAACTCAATAACATGAAGGCAATCATATTATAAACTTAATCATGAACAGATTTCAAAACATACCTGTAAGTCATACCTGTCAGATTGCTTGTATAGTCGTTGTTGTTGTTGTTCCTTTTGTTCTTAGGACAATATGAGGAAAAGTGTCCTCTTCTTGGTATGTGCTGTGAGAGCTTGATCTTCATTCACCATCTTCTCTTCTCGAGCTATAATCTGAGCTTCTTCCTGTGAGCATTCTTCCCACATCTTACTGAAAGAGATAAGTTTCTTCCTAGCACAAATTCCTTGGATGAAGGAATCCCATGACCTAGGAAGGCCATTAAGAGTGGTCATTACCACTTCTCCATTCTCTATAACTTCTCCCAGAGCTTCAAGTTGTTCTTTTATCTGGGAGACCCTTGAGAAATAAGACTGAATGGTCTCCGCATTTTGGAACTTGATATTCTTCAATTGATTCCTCAAGGTCAACTTCCAATTTATATTCTTCCCTTCAAATAGCTTGGTCAAGGAATCAAACATCTCCTTATGTGTCTTCAGAGATGACACATGTGGTATGAGATGGTTTTTGATAGAATCAACAATGATCCTTTTAGCCTTGACTAAGTTCCTCTTGTGTAAGGCCTTAGTCTCTTCTCCCTCTGGGACATGAACCCCTTCACTTATGTAGGTGTCCAACTCACTCTCTTCTAGAATTAACCCAATCCTATACTTCCATGCTAGGAAGTGATCAACCCCTTCAAGATTATCCTCAAGCTTGGTGTGGTGAGACATCTTAAAGAGTACTTCAAATGAAATAGAAAAGATTTAGGTCTTACCATTTGATTTGCAGAAATCTGGATCTGGGGCTGGATTAGGGTTTGTCAGAGAAACCCTAAAAATTCAAACTTTAAATTTCAAGCTTCTGAAAGGATAGAAAAATGCGTCTTGATGAGATGATCAAGCTGGTATACTCAAAATTTGAAAACTGCAAAGTTTCACCACTCAAAATTGCTTTTCAAACTTCCGGATTCATTAGGGAGGACCCTGAATTAGGGTTTGATTTTTCCAGAGCTTTACCCATCCAAAAAGTTCGATCTTGGTCTCTAAACTTCGATTTTTCAGAGGAGCTTCCAGCCATGGTCTCATATTTCAGAAATTCCAACTTTTGTAGAAGCCCTAATTTCCGGCTTCACTAGACAGGACCCCAAACTAGGGTTTGATTTTCCCGGAGCTTCACCCAACCAAAAAGTTCGATCCAAAGCTCTAAAATTTGATTTTTCCAAGGAGCTTCCAGCCATGGTCTCAGATTTCATAAATTACTATTTTTGTGGAAACCCTAATTTTTAGGGCCAAAAATGAAAATGCCCAGAATTGAATTCTGATTGGACAGAAAGATGTGCCTTGTTGAGGAGGGTCAATCTACCTTACGGAATTTCCAAAATCTGTGGAGAGAAACCCAAAAACAAGAAGCCCTAGCTTCCGCAACTGCACAGTGTCTTCTTCTCAGGTTAGCTCTGATACCATGTTAACTTTTGAGCATTAATTCAACATACTCTAGGATCTTTACTGAGAGAATAACATGTACAGCATATCAAGCATATCAATCACAACAACCAATCACATGAGACAATAGACACACAGAGTTTCCTTGGGGAAAACCAAGAAGGTGAAAAACCCCAATAACTTCCTCAGAGATAGATAGAGCAATGATACAAAACCCAAGCATAAGAGATAGTCTCCTAGCAGCAGCTTCTCCTCCTCCACTAGTGCGCCACTCTCTAATGACTGTATGGGTGAGAAAGTGAATGATCAAATAGAGTGCCTCCCGCACTCTATTTATACTTGACTTGGCTTGCCTAATAACCTTTACTAGGTCGGCCTTAACTTAACCACATAACATAATGCTGACAGGGCCGACCCCAATAGTGTGGTCTAATAACCCTTTAACCCACATGACTTATATAGGGCCAACCCCAACAAGGTGGTCTAATAACCCATCAAGTATAAGTTACGACACTTTCGTATAGAGGAATAATAACATCTCTATAGGAATACAAACACTTCTGTATAGAGGAATAATAACATCTCTATAGGAATACAATATACATATATGAAATACATTCTGAAGTTACAAATACATCAACAGTTGCATTGTGATTTAATGGCAGTCTTGTCATTCTAGCTTTGCATGGGTGTGGTAAATGCGCCCTAGGTTCTACGGTCCAGCATTGGGTGGTCGTACAATAGGCTGGTTTTTATTCCTTCGTAGGAGCTTTCTTGTGGTTTGCGTCATTGCTCGTTTAGCATTTTTTTATTTAAATGTTTTGTGCGTTAGCATGGTCGTTTCCGAGTGAGCGTCAATTATTCATGCATTGCCATTTAATGACAACTTCTCGTTTTGGCTATGCATGAGGCTTTTTAATGCCCATTGCAGGGCGAGGGTCGAGTGTTGTTGCATTGTGATTTAATGGCAGTGTTCTTGTTCTGGCTTCACATGGGTGTGGTAAATGCGCCTTGGGTTCGAGGGGCCAACATTGGGCGGTCGTACAATAAGATGTTTTCTTGGTTTGAGTGGTTTCGTTGGCATTTTTATTCCAACGAAGCTTGGGAAGAAAGAGTGTGTATTTTCTGCACCTCTGGTAAAGTGGAGATAGAAAAACATTTCATTTTAGAGTGTGAAGCCTTTAGAGATAGTAGGGATGGCTATGCAAGTGTCTTGGAAGATAAATCTTGGGATAATTTATTCAACGAGGGGACCGTGAAAATATTGGGGGCGCTCATCATCAAGTTGAACAGGAAAAGGATTGAGTTGCAGAAAACAACATGTGAAGTGGTCTATCCCATAGGCTATTTTTAGCCTCGCGAACGTTAAAATATTTCCTCCTCCTCCTCCCCTTCCCCCTCCTCCCCCCCCTCCTCCTCCTCCTCCTCCTCCTCCTGCCTTTAAAGACAGTAGGGACATGTATGCAAGTGTCTTGGCAGATAAATCTTGGGATAATTTATTCAACGAGGGGACCGTGGAAAAATTGGGAGCACTCATCATCAAGTTGAACAGGCAAAGGATTGAGTTGCAGAAAACAACATGTGAAGTGGTATGTCCCATAAGCTATTTTTAGCCTCGCGGACATTAAAATATCTCCTCCTCCTCCTCCCAAGGCATGGATTATAGTTTTGCAGGTGCTTGTCCACTCCTCCTCCTCCTCCTCTCCTCCTCCTCTTTCTGCTAGGGCAGGGATTATAGTTTTGCAGGTGCTTGACCACTTCTCCACCTCTTTCTGCCAGGGCAGGGATTATAGTTTTGCAGGTGCTTGTCCACTTTATCAAGTACTTATAGTTTTGAAACTTGTTCTTGGCAGGGTACGATTTGATAGTTTTTCTTTTGTTTTAAGTGTGGATTGGCGGTTTCCTCTCGTTTGTAGCTGTTTTCAGAGAGGGAGGCGTGGGAAAAAACAGGGTGTTGTATGGTTCTGGATTTGCCTCTGCTTCTTTCGTTATTTCTATCTCAGGTGTGGCAAGTTCTTATGTTTATTTGCTGCTAGTTTTGAAGAAAGGATGTTGGGTTCGAGGCTCGTGTGTTGTTCTATGAAATTGTAATGCTTCTTGTTAGGATTTGGATGGTTGATTTTTATTTTTTCGTGGTTGTTGTATGTTCTTCCTCTGTTGTTAATGGCTACTGCTGATAGGCCAAGAATCGTTGAATTCAGTGTTCATATGCTTGTCCTATGTATGGGTGGAGTGGATTTTTGCCATGGATGTTGCCATGGTGCTAGGTTTACACATGACCCTTCGACAACCATGCTAAGATTTAATTTATAGGCTGGATTTTCTTCCGTGTTGCTGATAATTCCGGGGGTTTCCAATTAATGACTGTTGTGGAATTGAATGAATTTCTTGGATGCTATTTTTTGGTAAGCTATATGCTGTCTGAGGTTATCTGTATACATTTTAAAAATAGGCTCTTTTCTCTTCAGTTAGCTCATTGAAAGTTTCAAGAAGTGTTGCAATTAGGCCTGTTAGTGTAAAACGCTTGTCATGTCTTGTTGATGTCGAGTAGGGGTTTGTTTCTGTTGGTATATGAATGCTACCACACGACGTATGGCCAAGCACCAACGTTGGTTCTAAAGAAAATGAGGGGAAAAAGGGGTTTTCCCTGTCCGGTGTTGTCTGGCTTTGGGTTTGTTAGATATTAAAGAATAAAAAAACTTGTTTGGCATTGGTAGCAAAGACAAAGGGCATTGAGGCAAGTTCAGTTCTAGGATGAGATCAAAGGCTATGCATAATACATTCGCTTATTGCTATTTCTACACAAAACTTAGAAAAAAATACTTTTCTAATGAGTAATAATCATCTTGAATGGAATTTTTTTTCTAGTTTCCTTGTTTTGTAGTTACACACATATATACATTAAAAACATAGTGTGAAACTAAAAACTAGAAAATCATATGTAGTGCAATAATTTCATCTACTAGAGAATTCAAGTGCATCAATCGTTACAAAAAATAAGCAAGCATTATGCATATTTTTTACTTGGACCACTGATCTTGGTTTAAAATTCTCGATCAAAAATTTATGTCAAATGAGGATTTTTACGTCAAATGGGGATTTTAACCCCCCAGTTCAGATTAAGGCCTTCATCCACAGCTTCAAGGTTATCCTTTAAGTAAAGGTGTGCAAAGACCATTTATGTATAGCCTTCATCGACAGCTTCAAGGTTATCCTTTAAGTAAAGGTGTGCAACGACCATTTATGTATAGCCTGCGTGCAAATAAACAGAGTAAATATAAAAAAGATCTAGCACAAAAGTCTAATACCTCCTTTTAAGCCTTAAAAAATGAATTGCTTTAGTGCAAATCTCACAATTATTGATATATTTAGAAAAATTATTTGATTGAAGTTTTAATAAAATGCAAAATGTCTCTACAGTCCATGTAAACACTTTCTTGCTTGCAAAAGCGTTGTTGATTCTACACCATAGCTCCCTTCTATTTGCAAGGTCGAGGACATTGCCACCTCATTGCTCTTATTTTATTAATATCACAAACCCCTTATACGAAAAAATTCTAACACCACTTTATTTTGTGCAAATATTTTGTATAAAATTATTTTACACCCTTTACTTTTGAAAATGGATTTTGGAAGCTATCTTTTCAATTACATTACTAGCTAGGTTAATCAATGGACAACTAATATTATTTTGTTAACAAAGTTTTCGTCTGGATTTTGTTGATTGGATATTTGGTGGACAAGTTGATACATGCGTGGAAGTGTTTATCTCTCACCCTTGCCTCCTCTACCTAGGCTAACCCTAAGTAGTGCCCTTGGCAACCTTATGGAGTCCAAAAGGCAATGCCCTAAACACTCACTAGAAATCGATACAGAAAACAACGTGCACACCACCTCAAGAGAGTGCATTTGTATGCCTCAACATCTCCCCCCCACACACTCAACATTTTGTATACTAACCAATAATGTCAATCGTCCTTGGGACTGTTACATGTTCACACCAAGAACAACACATGACACACTAGGAGGTGAATAATTATTGATAATTATGAAATGGAACTATCCTCAACATCAAGCATGCACTCTTATAATAGAAAATATATTCTTATATATGGTATATATGTTATGCAACCAAGTTCCAGATATAGCATAAAAATCCTCTTCGAGGGAGGAACCTCCTTACACAATGTACATAAGACAAGACAAGATACAATGATGACTAAAATGAAAAGGTTTCCTTCCTATATATAGGAGGCAAAGGGGCACAATAACAACTAATAGACTCGCTGATAGACCCAAGCCGACATCAATAATATGTAATGCACATAATAAAGAGGGTAATGTGCCACTACAAAAAGAGCAATGTGCCAATATTTAAAGCTTAACAATATATGCTACAAAGCATAGAAATATATTTTTTTCTTCATCTTATTATCTTTCAAAAATTGTTATACAAAATAATTATATAACAACACAAATATTATTATTACATTTTAAATTGTTTTATGCATATTTTTATTTATTTTCATACTTTGTTCATAATTTAATATATCTAATTTATTTAAATTGTTCTTCAATTACATGTTATAAAATCATATCATTTTCCAACATCAATTTATTATGAATTTTAAATAATTCAAAAATAATAATTATTTAGATAATATTCCATCTATTTATTATAATTTTAAAATAACTTAAAATTAAAAATAAAAAAAATAATTTCACATCATGGAATAAAGTTCCATTCACACAAGATTCGACCCACATTTCAAAATAGCCCTTAATTGTTTTATAGGAACTTGAGAGAGGCATATAAAATTTACCCCCCCCTCCCATAGTAAAGTGAATATATTATACGTCGAGGTTCAAATGAATCACCCACCCACATCCTTGAAAAAGTATACAAGTAAATCAGATCAATCTTGTCCATTTTATTGATTTTATCTATCAATTTTGTTTCATAATGGAGTACAAGCTTCTTTTACTAAAAGGTCTCAGTCAATTTAAAAAGGTCATGATCAATTTAGAAAGGGCCCTATCAACTTAGTGAGGTCAAATCAACCCTTGCTTAGAAGGGTTGTTCCTAACTTAAATGTTGTTCGCTTGTCAACATTATAAATATTGTGTAGTTCAATTTACTCTACACATTACAAATTATTATCATCATGGCATCTAAAACAAAGTTACAATGAAGCTGCCTATATTCTTTGGGACATGCATTCAAAATAAATTGCAGTTAGTATTTTTTTATTAACCAAACTCATAAAATTAAAGAGTATTTTTTTATTAACCAAACTCATAAAATTAAAAATGAATCGGAGAAGTAAAGACACATGAGAAAGGTTGTTTTTTTGTTTTTTTTTGTTTATAAGCTTTCTTGCGATCTTATTAATTTGTGGTTAGGAACAATTTCATTTTCAAAGATACCATTATTGGTGCTTGATGGGTTTGACATCACCTCACATGTGAGCATAGCTATGTTCGAGTTGTTGGTATCAAATTATTCAAGTCCATGGACCTCACATGTGGGCATAGCTATGTTCGAGTTGTTGGTATCCAACTATTAGAGTCCATGAACGGGTCATCAATAATGGAGTGACAAATTTTTTGGGGTTTTCCTTTGGATTTTTGGTTTTGGATGTTGGTGGGGGGTTGGCTAGTCAACGATGTGCATTTGAGGGTTAGTCTTAGCGGTTTTGGATTCAGTTATGATTGGTAAACACTGCCATATTGCTTTTGGTTTTATGTTGGTACCTGCTTCTTCTATTGATGGTGAACTCAACATTGAGGGGTTTGGTGGATGAGGGCCTAGCCACCACGACTTATGCCTTGATCCCCTACACCTAAAGGGCTTCCCAAAGCTCCTCCCTTTGGAAATTTGCATGCCAAGTCCCTGATGGGTTCTTGGCTAGTTATCTTTTTTTAGAACTCTTTTAGCTTTAGCTTTGGATGAATCAGATCCCTTTATTTGATGGCTCAATTCAAAGACTCCTCCTTCCTTCATCTTTTGGATACTGAATGGATTCCAAATTACACACCCCTGCATGGGTAGTTCTATGGTCTTGAGTAGTTTGTTATGTTAAAGATGAATTATTTCAAT
This sequence comes from Larix kaempferi, assembly GCA_027924585.1. NCBI lineage: Eukaryota > Viridiplantae > Streptophyta > Pinopsida > Pinales > Pinaceae > Larix > Larix kaempferi. Next base: position 18,096,133 of record BSBM01000668.1, on the reverse strand, counting down.
TCAATTTTCTTAGAGCTTCTTAGTGGCATTGGAGGTGTGTTTGCAAATTGTTTTGGGATTTAAGGTTCTAGTTTTTTACTATTTGCACTTAAGTGCTTTTTGTTTACTTAAATACCTTGTTGGTGTGAACATGTATTGATATTGTCATTATGGAATGCTAACCATGCATTTAAGCTAAGAAGTCATAGTTATCTATCATTGTAGATATGAAATTGTACACGTTATGATATATTATACTTTGGGATTTAAAATCATACATAAATACCCCTTTAAAATAAATTGTGTAAACTTTTTTTCATTTTAAAAACAAATACATAGCATTATACTTATTACATTATAACCACAAATGACATCTAATCCAAATTGAATATTGTTTATTTTTATTTTTTATGTATTAATGTGAAAAATATTAGGAGATGGTCCTACAATTGTATTACCCTACATCGAGGGGACCATGTATATGATTGCCCATATATTTAAAAGAAATAACATTAGGGTAGCCTTCACTCCCCTGAGCACCATTTGAAATATTGTCTATTGTGCAAAAGATTCGGTGCATCCAAGACAACACAAAGAGGTCAATTTAATCCCCTATTCATGTGGTAAAGAGTACACCAGTGAAATAGGCAGGTCACTTCAAATTCGACTAAAAGAGCATGTGGCAGACATAACTAATATCCAAGATTACACATCTACCCTAGCTAAGCATTCCCATAGCACTTCTCAACACATTTATATTGAAGATGTGAAAATGGTACCCAAACAAGAGCACTACTCTAAGAGAAGAATTATATAAGCCATAGAAATTGAAAGGAAGGACATCACTCTAAATAGAGAGATGTGTTACAACTTAACAATGCCTGGAAGCGACTCATAACTCGACTTAAGCAGTTGATGGCACTAGTCCAAAGATGAGCCTTGGATTTGAATGTTTTAATTAATTATTACAATGGGCTAACCTCATGTTTTATCTCCTCAACCAACTCATTCATCAATATTTATCAATGGCCTCTTTAATCATTCTTCCACATCCCATTATTGCATGGTGATCCCTTGAGGATGGAATCCAGTCTATGAAGCCTGAAATGTAAGGTTTCAAAAGCTCAACATGCAGGGTTTCCATTCCTTACAAGTGTAACACATATGATGGATTATCTAATCTCAATTCTTTTATTAATCTAATCATCTTTCTTGATAAACAAGATATTAAAACTACTTCCTTTTCACATATTATTACTATCTCCAAAACTTTCGATAATATCCAAGCTTAATTTATTATACACAAATCATCCAAACCTAATATTAATATTAATATAAAAAATAAGATATCATATATATACAATTCAACAATACATTTAAGCTAATTAGTTTTCATACATAAACTACATGGCAACTATAACATATAATAGGCCCGATCTCACCATAATAATATATAATTCAAATAAAAAAATCACATGTTATACTTTTTCAAATATCATTCATAACAAATTGTTTCAATTTTGATAAGACATGTGATCCAACAATGCAACCCATCAAAACTCTCATGCTCCAACAAGAGTCTCCTAAAGCCAACCGTCATCCAACTTAGTCATTCCACTATCATAACTATGCCAATTTAAACAACCCTTCACAGCTAGGCTACAATTCTAGTGTCAAGATCCCAAAAAGTCTCCTAAAACCAACACTCATTCGACTTAGTCATTCCATTATCATAACTATGACAATTCAAACAACCCTTCACAAGTCTACAATTCTAGTTTGAAGATCTCAAAGAGTCTCCTAAAACCAACACTCATTCAACTTAATCATTCTACTATCATAATTATGACAATTCAAACAACCCTTCACATTTAGACTACAATTCTAATGTAAAGATCCCAATATAAACTATATATTGATAAATGATATGTTAAAGTTGTAATGTTGATAAATGATATGCAAATCCAATAATGTATAACCCATAAAAAATATCTCACCATAAATCCTATTAACAAATTCAAGCAAATACCACAACCTCGGGCAATAGAAGCTCAACATAGATTCATGTACATGGTAGCAATTTTTCATCCCAGTCTCCAAACACACCAAGTGGCAATTACATCTCCCCAACCCCATAATACTTTATCTTCATAATGATCCAAGAATCATGGGTAAAGGTGACAAAGAGAAAAAGACAATGAACATGAGGAAATAAAATTAGGGGAAGATTTTGTATGAATTATGAAGACAAAATTAGCAAAGGACAAAAATAAAATTATATTAAAGAAATATATCCTTTTCAAAATATAAAAATACACCTTTCCAAAATATGAAAAATTCCAAAATATGAAAAAGAAGTTTTCAAAGTAGAAAAGTGACAACTAACCAAACCCATTTGTCTTATGCTCTTTATTTCGCTTTGCTCATTATTCTCCTATAGCTTCTATGTTAGCTAAATCTACATGCCTTTCTATTTATGGTACATTGTTTTAATTGTATTTTAATATATATATATCATAGGAATGAGTAACTTTATCGGGATTATTTAGGCTAGGTCTAAGTTCAAATTTGGTGGTTATCATTTTAAAATTTAATTTAATAATAATTTTTAAACTTAAAAATTTTTAGTATGGTTTTTGAACTTTATTAAAAGTATTTATAACACATATATAATATTTATATTTTGAACATATGGTTAGACATTACGTAAATTGTTAATTTTTTTTTACAATATTTTTTGGCATTTTTTCACATTTTGTGATTGGCATGAAGTATAAATGTTGTTATAGAATAACATATATATATGCTTGACTGTCCGAAATCCAAATAGATTCAATCTTGTGACTTTTTTATCATTACAATTTTAACATAACAATTCAAACCACTTAAATTAACTCTTAAGACTAAGTAAAATACCATATACATATACACAATTAATAGAAACATAAAATAAGATTTACAATATTCACATAGACAATTAGTTGAAAAATTTGATTTGCAATACTTAACCAATTACACTAACTCACTAACCTATACATGTATATTTCATAACATAAATAACCATTCAATTAAAATATTACAACTAAAAATATCTATTCGACCAAACACATTTAATCCAACCCAAACGAAACAACCAATTTACCTAAACAAAAATAACCTATGCAAAAAGAACATGATTCTATAATATATTTTAACCTTGATAAATGAAATAATTAGACCTCATTTTGTAAACCAATTCGATTTGTTAATATATATGATGTCTTTTGATATGAATAAGTATTATTGCACTTATTATTACATTTGCTTGATATAAATAATCCTAACCTTTGTACATTAATGAACCTTGAAATTATTAAAGTTATAAAGATGTCTTAATCATCAGCTCAAATTATGAACAACGTTAGCTCATTCAAAATGTTAGGCTTTAAACTTTAGGTGAGGATTGCACGAGACATTTCATCTATTTTTGTTTTGTTAAATTAAATTTAGCCTAGTTTGTTTCACTAGATGCAATTATTGTTATAAGGTTTTATGACCTCATTGTTACAAGGCTTTGTGACCTTGTTGTGGTTAGCTTTATGTTTAAAAAGTTTGTTATTATATTTGGAATTGTAAATGACTTTAGTAGCAATGATGCACCACAAAGGTGTTATAGGCCAATTTTTTTAATCATGGATATGTCCAAAAAAGTAAAGAAATTCATATTGATATCTTTTTGGGAAGAATCATATCATGGATATGTTCAAATCAAAAAATTCCCATTGATATTTTAGTGACGAAGTATGATAATGTTTGTAATTTTTTTGGAAAGAACCATTTTGGAATATTTTTTCAGTTGTGTTTTTTTTCAAGTTGTCATCAGGAGTTGTGTTAAGGAGGTTTAAGAGCTACGTGGTTGGTGTTGTATCCACACCCATACTTTGACTAAAGGCTTATTATTATTTGTCCAAAAAAGTAAAGAAATTCATATTGATATCTTTTTGGGAAGAATCATATCATGGGTATGTTCAAATCAAAGAAATTCCCATTGATATTTTAGTGACGAAGTATGATGATGTTTGTAATTCTTTTTGGGAAGAATCATTTTGGGATATTTTTTCAATTGTGTTTTTCTTCAAGTTGTCATCAGGAGTTGTGTTAAGGAGGTTTAAGAGCTACGTGGTTAGCATTGTATCCACACCCATACTTTGACTAAAGGCTTATTATTATTTCAATTTATTGATAAGGCCCATGACTTCAAAGTCATCAAATGGAACTCATGGATCTCTAAAAATAAATTGGTTGTCTTTTCCCTTAGAGAACTAAAAGGTTTTTTTGTTGACTAGGCAACTCAACTATCTTTCTCGATGTGGGTGGAATTTCTTGGTCTTCCCACCCAAATTTGGCCATTTCTAGATTGCATTTGGCCCTTTTTGGTGGATTTAGCTATTATGATACTTAACATTTGTTAACCCTAGGCCCCAACACATGGTTTTCCTTGAAGATAATATGTCCAAGGATCTAAAGTAGATTTTCCTCATCAAGGTAGAATACAAAATGATCAAAAAATAGGTCAAGTACATTAACTTGTTTAATGCATGTTTTCGATACTAAATCCCATCTCACCATATTTGTGACTATGTATTGGTGTGTTAGGCCAACCCCTTAGTGGTATGACCCACTCAACCCCACAAACACAATCTAATTCTTAGGTTAATATTTATATCAAGGGAAGTTGGACCCAAGTTGTGCAATGAAAGAAGAGTAATGGGCCACAAAAGTCCTTGACCCATAAAATTTTGATGGCAGTCAACCATAGTGGGCATCTGCTTCCTCCATAATACAATAATGATTTAACAGGGCTCGGGGCCTGCTCAACAAGGTGAGGGAAACCATACGGCTTGTTCTCCTCATTTCTTGCCAAATTTTAGAGTAGAGGGTTTGGTTGATTACCAACTCAAACTACAAAGGCCTATTACTTTGGATCACCAATCATTCCCATGAAAATCGTCTTAAGTTTCAAACCGTCACGATACTCTCAATGGCCTTTGGGAGAATGAGGAGGAGATGTATGGCAAAGCCGGTTCCTGATGTAAGTTGTCTTGTATTGGAATGTCTAGAGCTTGAGTGACCTTGATAAAAAACATATATTCTAGCAAATCATGACTTTGATTAGGAGGGTGGACATTATGTACTTGCAAGAACTCAACATAATTAGATAATTTGTATGTGTGACCTTATTTATTAGTTAGCTAGATGTTAAGTGTTTTTATCTTGATTGGCCTGATGATAAAGGTAGTATTGCACACTCATTTCCTCTTGATTTTCCTTTGTAGTTGTTGGGATGGAGGTTGACCGTACTCATGGATTGGTATGGATGTTCTTAAATAATGATAGGTAGATTTTGGGTGTAGCCAACATTTATGCTTCTAGTGAGGTTATTGAAAGAGAGACATGCTAGCATTGGATGGGTAATGTGATACTGAATGCTTTTGCAAAGATTTCAATATGATGGAAAATTAGGAGGATAGGGGGAGCATTGGTAGTTAGGGTTCCATTTGGCTAAAAATAAGTTTGGAAGGCCCTCAAAGACTAGTTAGGGCTTTATGAACCCAACATGTTATAGTGCCATGCTTTGTGGATTTACGATAGTTTAATTGGAATAATTTTTGCAAAGGCATTGGAAGGTTCTTGCAATGATTAGACAAGCTCGTGGCTTTATAGCATATTTCCTTCTATTTGAATTCCTTTGGTGGAAGGTTGGCTCATGTAGATGGAACAACCACTCTACTCATCACCAAACTATTTGGTTTGTTGTTTTGTTGGGCACAAAAAAGATGTCCATGCATAGGACATACTTCAACTTGGATGTCTCACACCTACAAATCCCATGTTGTATTGCATGTATGAAAGCCACCAAGAGTTTGTTACTAATGCCTTAAGGTGAATATGGGTGGATAGTTTTGTGTGAGGGTGCTGTCATGAGAATAGTATCCTACTTTCATGGTTATGGCCAATAAATTGTTGTAGTAAGCCACAACAAGAATGAGGTTGTTTGAAAAGAAATTTGAAAAAAAAGTCTTAGGCCCTTCAACACATCCTTTTAATGGAGAGAAGCAAATGAGAGCTGCAAAAATCCACTATCTTGTGAGGGTTAGTATATTTTTTCATAGATATGACCAACTTTGTGTTTGACTGCACTAGATTAAGATAGGGAATATGCCTACTAAAGTATTCTTTAACGCCTTGGAAATCAAAGTAGGAGAGAATATGTATGTTCTCAAGACATACAATGGGAGGATAACTAATCAAGAGAAAATTGAGTATCAATTCATTAATCATTACAAGATGGTTTTCCTTTATTAAGATATCACCGTCGAGAAAGAGGCAATTATGCAATGTTTTTTATAGGGCCCCTAACAAGATCACGAAGGAGTAAAATTGTGCATGTAATTAGGTGATATACTTAGATGAATTAACAACTACTCTACATGAGATGGTTGATGACAAGACTTGGGTTAGAAAACTTCCTATGACTTCTACAAACCACATGGGATTTCATTGCACCATACTTGTTGCAATTCTACAAAAAAACAACAAAGTAGCAATCTCATTGGGCTAACATTACTAATCAAAGTATCATCAAATTCATCCTTAAGGTTGGGACCTTGAGATGATCAGGAGTTGGAGCCCAATCATTTTATTTAGTACTTTGTATAAAATCTTGGTTAGGGCCCTAACTTGATATGGTGCTAGTGTTTTAACACCAACCTGTACCAAAAATTACATACTTGAGGCTTGTGTAACTTGATTACCACATCAAATTATGTGGAGGAAAACTAAAAAATAACAACACTCTTAGATCTTCATACAATGCAAAATAAACAAAAGTAGCTAAAAAGAAATACCAATAGCATGAGATAAATAATGTATTTTGTATTAATAAAATAATGGAGATTATAATACACACCTTGAAATTGGATGTAGTAGGTGTAATATTTTGCAGCCAACTCAAGGGAGGCTTCTTCTTCTCCTCTAGTGCTCTATTCCCATCTGGATGATGTAGTATGGACTTTAAAGGTGGAGTGAAAGAGAAATGAATGGATCTCTCTATTTTTATAGGTTGTCCAGTGACATACATTACTTGTCGTGGATGGATATGATGGACTAGCCTTGAGGGATTTATTTAAAGGAAAGGATTTGGACATCTTTGATAACTAGCTCCAATGTGAATAATCCCTTTTCATTGATAATTTAGTGGGATAATGATAGTTATTGGAGACCATATCAAAGGTTATTTTTGGTAATAACAGTTTGGGGATGTCCACATTCAACCACTATACAAAAGGTGAATAATATTTATGTGTAATCAAATTCTATTTTTGGGGCTACTTCACAGTTTTTGAGTGTTTTAGTATAAGATTGTGCATAGTTTCTTAGGGAGATTCGAAGCAACATAGACTCCCATCCCTTTGAAGGAATGACACCCTATGAAGGAATGCCAACATGGGCATTATGCACTTGGGTACTAATGTGTAGTAACCCATGGAGATAAGGCTCTACTGTCGAGCAAGGGTGAATGCAATGGTGTCTAGGCTAGGAAACATTCCCAAATAGAGGGGGGTCCTATAGGCATAAATGGGGTTAAAAAAATATGTTCAATGCACAAGATTTTTGCAAATGGAAATCACCTATATGTCAGTTTGAAGAAATATACCTGTAGGGATGGTTGTGTGTGGAGAAACATTGTGATCCCAATGCAACCTATACATGCACACATGATAACAACACTAAAGTTTAAAAGTGTGTTTGGAAATAAAACCAATAGTGCAAGCATCATATAAAATACAAGTGAGGCCTAATTACTTGCATTGGAATGATAACAGGAAAAGAAGGGTTTCCTAGAAAAGTTCTCAATCATAAGATAATGAGGCAACTGGGAAGAACACATAACACAGAATCTAATAGTATGATAAATGTATCAAATAGAGGCCATATAAGGTCATATGTAGTAAAATAATAATTGAAGAAATCCTATAATTAAGGTGGATCCCACAAAATCGAGAATCATTGTCATTGTTCACCGTTCGAGCAACTCGTGGGACGTGGGACTTCAACTACTCATATCTTCCATTATAATCATCGGATTATTTCACATTATTAATGAATGATATGCCAATCTAGAATATGATTTGTAGTGCTATCTACGAAATTATTGAGACTTTTGGGTATATGAATAAATGCAATGAATTCAAATTGTCTAACCAAGTGTCTAGCTCACATATATTTCCTAAAGAGGCAAAGATCACATACCTGACAAGTAATTGTGAATCAACATGAACATGAAGGCGATGAAATATTAATTGGAGGGTATTGATGAGAAGGCCAATCACTGCATCATATTTCACTTGATTATTGTTTGCAACATTGACATACACACTACTAACATGGAGGAAGGAATTTCAGGGGAAATATATGGCCCAAGATACATAGGTGAGATTCCAAGTGCACCTCCTTACACCATTGACATATTCGACATAACATTGAGGGGTTATTGATCCATCTAAAAAGGGACAATAAAACAAATTCTAAGGCTCACACGAAGGGAAGGGTATATAAAACAACTATGCTACAAAACATGGAAAGGTGTTGGTCTTATGGATATAAGTTCTTCAAGTATAACCCATTGCGAGGGTTCTTGAGTAGTTTCCCATTCGAATTTGCAAGCAAGAATGCCCCCTTTGTCAATAAATGTTTGATGATGTAAGGGACTTGTCACAAAGACTAAAACTTTTCACGACCAAGATTATCATGGGCTTGATTGTAGACAAGGACTAGGTCACCTTCATAGAATGAGAAAGGGTGGACATGGAAATCGTAATGGGATTTTAATCATTTCTCGACTGCTTCAATATTATATAAAGTAGTATGGTGATCTTCATTAGGTTGTTCCAAAGTGATAGTCCTTTTTTCTAAAACATAGATGTTTGGCATAAGTTTGATTGCTAAATGTAAGGAGGGGATTTGACACTTAGTAGGTAAAACTAACTCCACAACATGTACCAAGTGGAATGGAGAAAACCTTATGGCAGTTTTAGTTTATGTCTGTTAGGCCCATAAAGCAAGAAAAAACATCAGATGCTAATTGGATTTGTGCTTATCAATCATCTGCTAGAGCATGGTTGTAAGGACTTTATTAACAGCCTCAAATTGGCCATTCCCTTGAGGGTAATACAAGGATGAAAATTGATGCTCAAATTTCAAATGGTAGGTGAGATATTCCCAAATAACATATTCAAAGTGAGTGCCATTGTCGGAGAATAGTTGTTTCGAAATACCAAATTGAGTAATGAGATGGTTGAAGAAAAAATGTGTTGCTCTAGCTGCAATGTTTTATATGTTGGCATTGCCTCGACCCAATTAGTGAAATAGTTAACATCCACTATGATTTATTATGGCCATTGACTAATATGGATGTACACTCTATGAATTTGAAGGCCCACTTTCAGAATGGGCCAGCTGAGATGTAGGGCGTAATGGGGTTGGGCATGTCCTTGCCTTTGGTGCAAAGAGATGGTAGTTTCGACAACGCTTTAGTGCTTGGATGCAATTAGAAAAAAAATTGGGCAAAAAAGAATTGGAATGGATGATTTTATGGGTGTTGGCCATAAAATAGAAGTGGCCTCCTCATGCCCCACTTTGATAATCATTCAAGACATGTTTGACCTCCTTGAAAGTTAGGCTTCATTATAGGATGGTATTGACTCCTCACTAGTTATATGACATCACCAATAAGGATGTAACAAGGAGATTAGTGATGAATGTGGTATCAATTATCTCTTATCTATGAGGACCAAAGTTTTGCATCCCCAAATAAACACGGATGTCTCTGTACCATGGATCGTTAGAAGAAATGGTGAACAAATTTTTCCTCTAGAAGACTGTCATGGATAAATGGATCAACTACAATAGTAGGACGGTTTGGAATAGACTCAACTAATGCCAGGTCATTTTTCATAGAAGTAATAAATTTGAGATCATACTCTTAGACGATAATGATCCATTGGATTAATTTTCCATTAAGACGCACCTACTCAAGAGATACCGAGTTTGCGATGACATTGGTTTATTTGTAAGGATGTAATGGCATAATTTCTAGACAGAACATACAATTTCTAAGGCAAGATTCTCCTCGTGGTTATGCAACAACAAAGGTCCATACATGTTCTTACTCACATAATAAATGACATGTTCCATACAATCATCACCTTCTTGAACCATGATTCTAATGATGACAAAATGGGATGCTGGGATGTAAGGATAAAATATTTTGAAAAATCTTGAGGATTGATCAGAAGTATCAAAGTAAGAGAACATTTAAGTGCCTCAAAAGAGTCTTGAGCCTATTCTATTGATGTATTTGTAACTTCGGAAGATATTCACTTGTATATTGTATGTATTACATTTGTACCTTATTGTATCCCCAACAGAGATGTATTATTCCTTCGAAAGTAAGAGAACATTTAATTGCCTCAAAAGAGTCTTGAGCCTATTCATCCTAGATGAAGGGAATATTAGAATGCAACAAGCTCAAAAATCAATGAATGCATTTGGCATAGTCTAGAATAAAACATTGCAACAAGTTCACCTTGCCTTGAACCTTAAAAAGGATCAACAATGATACTTGATTTGGAAATGATGAATCCTAGCGAGAAATCGACGTCGACACAAAGCACAAACCTAAGCAGGTTTAATCAAATGTTATATTTGATGTTGCAGGCTTTCACGATGTGTAATATTGCTACTAAAGGCTTTTGAATTCATTGTATTAGAGCTATTTAGGTTGACGTTTCAGATTCGCGATACATGATCCATCACCAGAACAAGGAAGGATATAGTGATTGAGATCAAAGAAATATGAAGAATGCAAAGAAGACAAAGGATTACCCAATATATAAATAGTGAAAAGAACATAAACCCTACAAATTATTTAAAAATTCATCACAAACCCTAAAACTAAGACTAAGGGAACATGTCGACTTGCACAAATTCATTTAAAAATTACAAAAGTCAAATTAATGAGAAAGAATAAAGATAAAATAATAAGAAGGATAACTAAGACAAAGGACAAACAAATTAAAAGATAAATAAAGGAACAATAAAATAAATAAGTTTTTTAAAAAGAATTAAAAAAAGAGAGAGAAACAAATACGAATAAAGGGGAGATAAATAAAAACAAGGGAAACTAAGGGCCATGGAGATGCAAGAAACCAAAGAAAGAAACAAGAAAACAAATATTTATAAGCATACAATTAATACATAAGCTATTAAGATTTCACAATAAAGAATAAAATTAATAAAATAAGTTAAAAACCATAGAAGTAAATAAGATGAAGAAAAGAAAGAAAGAAAACAAAACAATTAAAGAAACATCGACGATTAAAGGGAAAAAAACAATTAAAGAAACAACCGGAAATAAGTGGAATAAGGAAAGAAACAAGGAGAACAAGACAAGAGACAACTATAAAAATAGAGGAGCAAGGAAGAAAGAAAGAAGAACAAAGAAGTGAAGGGAGGGGGGAAATATCAACAAAGGAGCTAAACCTAAAGACAAGTTCTTTCCTGATAAGGGACAAGCTTCTTCTTAATGTCATTATCTAGAGAAGAGTTTTTGGTGGCATCAATCATCTCCTTCAAATCATGGGTCCCAATTCTTCATCCCTTATATATTGGGTAATCATCTGTTATGTTCTTTCTGTTATTTTCACTACTTATAGATTGGGTAATCATTTGTCCTCTTTGCATTCTTCCTATTTCGCTGATCTTGATCGCTATATCCTTCCTTGTCCTAATGATGGATCTTGTTTCAGGGATCTGAATCATCAACCTAAATAGATCTAACATGGTGAATCTAAGAGCCTTTAGTAACAAATGTTATATCTACAACACCTAAGAAACACTTTATGGAGATGTTATAGGTGTTGCAACTCTTTATTTGAATGAGCAATGAATTCATCCAAGTATGAAATGATAATGTTGATCATGTTATGAACATAGTATGACATGGCATGTTGAAAAGTGATTCAAATTTTTTTGAGTTTGAAAGGCATGACTTGATAGGAAGTAGTTCCCCAAGAGGTGGTGAGGGTAGTCTTGTACTAGTCTTGAGATGAATTTGGATTTGATTGTAACTAGAGAAGTTGTTTGTAAGGGATTGGAATTTGTGGCACACATGCATCGATGATCTGATCAATAAAGGGGTCGGGTAGTTTTCCTTGAGACAATCCTTGTTAAGATATGAAAAATCAGTACATATGTGAATGGTGCCTTTCTTCTTGTTGATAGGGACAAGATTGGATACCCATGTGGTATACACAATCGGGTATATGAATCCTTTGTTCCAAAGTTTCTCAATTCTAGATTTTACGGTTGGAGCTTTAAAAGGGTGTATGAATCCTCTATTCCAATTATGGATTCATCTACAATATTGTTTGAGGAGCACCACATATGTAAATCCATGATATGGTTGGATGCATCCTCTCTAGCTTTACCTTAAAATTTCAAGGTATCTAAAGGTAATTTAGTTGGAATTAAAGGCCATGTGGGATCATGTTGAATGGGGTAATTAGTTAGTTGAGTAAGATCAAGTAGATTCTGACTAGCCATAAAAGGAAGGCTCGACATCTAAGGTACATTTGTAGTGATGTGTGTGTACGTATTAGGATTGTTATTGGTTTAAGGTGGTAGATTTGGGTGGAGAAATTCCATACATGTTGTTGTTGGATTTACTAATGGGAAGTGGCGATTGGTGAAGGTGGGGATTTGGGATGGGAGGAGCTTGAATCTAATGATATTGATGGGGAACTAGGTGAGGGGTGAGGAAGGTAATGTTATATCCTCACATGTTAAGGTGGACTAACAACACAACCATGAATCCTAAGGGTGGAAGGTAAAGCTCAAAGTCATCGATAACGTCTAAGAGGTGTAGGAGGCACGATCTTGACTATGGATTGTAGCCACTATCTCAACCAATAATTTTATGTAAGAGTAATGAGAGGGGTTCAAATTAATTAACACTAATTATAATGTATACTTAATTAAAATCAAGTGTGATGTGGATGAAAGAGATGATTTAATTGTAACATCTCCCTCACCCAATCCGACTATCGGGAGGGGACATTGGCAAATCCTGGGCTCTAATAATTTGCCCCAATGCATAATACGATTTTCAATCATAAACAGTGTGTGCAGAAACTTAATAAACATGCACAGTGGAAATAAAAATCTAACCACGCACATCTAGCATGCAATTACCAGCATAAACATTACAGGCATCAAATAAAACAATTTAGATTCAAATACATGGGAGTACTTATCTTTACGAAATATAGATCCAAGAAACTGGCTGTCTAAAGTGCTTTTCCACCCAACCATAGGTACTCAGTCCAACATATAATCTTTCTGCTACTGAGGCCACCCCCAAGCTGGGATTTGAGGCCACCAGGGCGAAGGAAACACCTACAGGATTCTATCTCTTAGCGCAAAACCTGTTACGCTCTCTGTGCTTAGTCAAATGCTCATATAGAGCCCTACAAGGGTCTCATTCAACCCTCACAGCCTTGGCATCCACAATACCTTCCCCACAAAACACCCTTCTAGCTCAGGCATCCCCTTCATTGATCCACGGTTCTCTTAGGTGCTCCATCTTTTTGGGTGCTTCTAGTGTGTGCATAGAAGAAGTCCAACCTGATATGGCTGCTATAGAACCACCTGTAGCCTTGATTTGTGACCTCTCAAGCATCTACAAGCAACATAAATCCATGGGTAAGGTTCCTAGCTTTCCCAACCTCTCTTCTCATGTACAACTAATGATTTTCCCTTCCAAAAATGTAGCTTTGTCTTCTAATTCAAATTTCTGGGTTAAGCATATAGTCTAGTAATGGACAACAACAACCATGGTAACTCTACGTAGTGTAGCAGCTTGCATGAGAGAATGAAAATGGAATAATGATCAAAAGAGTGTTGACTCCAAGGATATGAGGTGAGGGTGAAAATACAACTGACATGGCTTATGAAAATAGAATAAATAGGACTGCTGACAGCTGACATAACTATCACAACCCCCATGCTTCAATAACTACAAGAAGTGACTTTTCCCACCAACCCCACATGTGCAATCAATGATTGGAAAATGGTCAAAAGGAGATAATTGGCTTATTCCCATCACATGACAGAATTTTGGGTGAGTTCTAAGGTTGACACATGGAAGCATAGGATTGGGTTTCCCATAAGCCCCCTTCCTCTTCCCCTCTGGTGGAATCATAGCCCCTTTGGTTCTCTTTACACAACCATTGTTGGACAATTTTATTAATTTTCAACATAATATTTACATACATTTCGAATTAGGCATAAAATCCAACCAAACAGTCCAAATAAAAACATAACATCATACATGCCTATCCATTCACTAGTTGGTCCTTGGCCTTGAGCTCCGCACTAGGAATTCACACTAGCATATTTACATCATTTACATAATATTGGAGAAATATATTCCAAGTCAAAACTAGGGGTACTACAATCCCCTCCCCCTTGGAATAACACCGTCCTCGGCGTTTGCTCAAAATTGGAACAAAAATGGATATGCCTCTCTCATGGCATCCTCCAACTCCCACGTAGCCTCATTGGGACCGAAGTGCTTCCATTGCACGTTTACCTGTCTGATGGGTTGGTTCCGGAGCATGTCACTTTCCTGTCTAGGATGCATAGTGGCTTGGTTTTGAACTCTCCCTCGGGTTCCACCTGAATGACATCCCAATCAATCACATGGTTAGGATCATGTACATATTTCTTAAGCAAAGAAACATGAAAAACATTATGAGCTCTAGTGTTAGCAGGCAATGCAATTCTATATGCAAATGGTCCTATTCTCTCAAGCACTTCAAAGGGCCCACAATATCTTGGTGATAGCTTAACACAACTTCCAAGCTTCAAGGAACTCTTCCTTGGCTTCACTCTAAGGTAAACATGATCCCCAACATGAAACTCTCTATTTACTCGGTTCTTATCTGCATAACTTTTCTATCTATCTTGGGCTGCCTTTAAATTTTGCCTAATATTTGCAACCTCTTGTTCCATTTCCTTAAGAAATTATGGCCCAAGTACAATTCTGTTCACTGGATTATCCCAAGTAACTAGTGTTCTACACCTCATGCCATACAAAGCTTCAAATGGACTCATGCCCAACGATGCTTGTTTTCCATTATTATATGCAAGCTCTACCAAGTGTAGATAATCCTCCCACTTGGATGGTTTGTCCATCACATACATGCGTAGCATGTCTTCAAGCACATGATTTACCCTTTTTGTTTGCCCATATGTTTGCGGATGGTAGGTAGTACTAAAGTTCAATTGAGTACCCATATCAACAAAAAGGGTTTTCCAGAAATTATTGCTTTAGGAAAACCATGCAACCTGAAAATTTCCTTCATAAAAATATTTGCAATGGCATCGGCTTTATATGTGGACTTAAGCGGTATAAAATGTGCTGCCTTAGATAATTTATCCACCACAACCATGATGGAATCATGCTGCCTCACTGTCATTGGAAAACCTGTAATAAAATCCATGGAAATGACATCCCATTTCCATTCTGGAATTGGCAAAGGCTGCAACAAACCTGCTGGGTGTTGATGTTCAACCTTTACTTGCTGACATTTCATACACTTAGAAATATACTTAGCAATATCCTTTTTCATTCTCGGCCAAAAATATTGCTTTCTTGCTGTAGCAATTGTTTTCTGGTATCCTGGGTGACCGGGATATGACATTTTATGTATTTCATCCATAACAATCCTTCTCAAATTTGCCACATTAGGAATGTAAATTCTGTTTTTATAAACAACGAGTCTGTCACCTTCCAAATGGTAACCTTCATACCTCTTTTCCAAATTTTGTTGTTGTCTTTGTAACACCCCCCTCACCTAATCTGACCATCGGGAGGGGACGTTGGCAAATCCTGGGCTCTAATAATTCGCCCCAATGCATAATACGATTTTCAATCATAAACAGTGTGTGCAAAAACTTAATAAACATGCACAACGGAAATAAAAATCTAACCACACACATCTAGCATGCAATTACCAGCATAAACAGTACATGCATCAAATAAAACAGTTCAGATTCAAATACATGAGAGTACTTATCTTTAAGAAACGCAGATCCAAGCAACTGGTTGTGTAAGAGCGCTTTTCCACCCAACCATAGGCACCCAGTCCAACATATAATCTTTCTGCTGCTGAGGCCACCCCCAAGCTGGGCTATGAGGCCACCAGGGTGAAGGAAACACCTACATGCTTCTATCTATCAACCCACAACTCGTTCTGCTCTCTGTGCTTAGTGAAATTCTCATACAGAGCTCTACAGGGGTGTCATTCAGCCCTCACGGCCTTGGCTTCCGCAATACCTGCCCCACACAACACCCTTCTAGCTCAGGAATCCCCTTCACCGATCCACGGTTCTCTTGGGTGATCCATCTTGCTGGGTGCTTCTAGTGTGTGCATAGAAGAAGTCCAACCTGATATGGCTGTTATAGAACCACCTGCAGCCTTGATTTGTGACCTATCAAGCACCTACAAGCAGCAAAACTCCATGGGTAAGGTTCCAAGCTTTCCCAACCTCTCTTCTCATGTACAACCAATGATTTTCCCTTCCAAAAATGTAGCTCTGTCTTCTAATTCGAATTTCTGGGTTAAGCATACAGTCTAGTAATGGACAACAACAACCATGGTAACTCTACATAGTGTAGTAGCTTGCATGAGAGAATGAGAATGGAATAATGACCAAAAGAGTGTTGACTCCAAGGATATGAGGTGAGGGTGAAAAGACAACTGACATGGATTCTGACAATAGAAGAAATAGGACTGCTGACAACTGACATAACTGTCACAAACCCCATGCTTCAATAACTACAAGAAGTGACTTTTCCCACCAAACCCACATGTGCAATCAATGATTGGAAAATGGTCAAAAGGAGATAATTGGCTTATTCCAATCACATGACAGAATTTTGGGTGAGTTCTAAGGTTGACACATGGCAACATAGGATTGGGTTTCCCATAATCCCCCTTCCTCTTCCCCTCTGGTGGAATCATAACCCCTTTGGTGCTCTTTACACAGCCATTGTTGGACCATTTTATTATTTTTTAGCATAATATTTACATACATTTCGAATTAGGCATTAAAGCCAACCAAACAGTCCAAATAAAAATATAACATCATACATGCCTATCCATTCACTAGTCGGGCCTTGGCCTTGAGCTCCGCACTAGGAATTCACACTAGCATATTTACATCATTTACATAATATTGGATAAATACATTCCAAGTCAAAAGTAGGGGTATTACATTAATTAAGTAAAGAATGAATGTAAAAAATAAACATCATAGAAAAGAAAAAGGCTCACTGGTCCTACAAGGACAACTATTTAAAATAATGTGAAAATAAACAAAAACTTTCTCAAATCCTCCTCAACAAGTGGTATAGAATGGTCTTGTAGTTAGGAAGAAGTAGAAATCCAAACAAGGGCCTTCCAAACACTCCACTTGATGGGATGTTAAGTCCACCAAGGAAGTGAGTGAAGGTGTGAATGAGACAATTATAGTGAAGGACACTACGATCAACTCCAATTGCCCAAAATATATCTATATCAAGTGTTCTCCCTCCTACAAGAACCACTTGGGTAGGAACCTAAAATATTTGACACTAAGTTACTTCTTCATAGGTACATGTAATAGGTTACCTTACCTTCAATCAGAAATCAAACAGTTGGGGGATCTTCGTATCAAGTAACTAGGAGTCTCAATCACACTTTCGGTCCCAACCTTGGTATTATCCACTCCGATGAACACACCTATTTCTAAATAGGTTTTGAACCACACCTAATAGAAAAATATTTAAGCTCCCTAAAGGTCAACAACTAAGTTTCAAATGTGAATGATTGTGGTGAGTTATTTGGATGCTTATCCCCATAATCCTAACTTAACTAAAAAGTTATTTTTCTTCCAAAAGTGAGGACTTTAGTTAGTTATCTTAGGAGTTGATTTTATGCTCAACTTGCATCATGAACCAAGTGTTGTTTATTTTAGGGTGTGGTGTGTGTGCGCGCATGTGGTGTGTACAACAAATACGAGCGCTTTGAATAGTAAAATTTGTTGAAAAAAAAAAGTGCAATGAAAATAATGATAACGTTCAATACTCAAGAAACATGGATTCTTTTTCTTTAAAAAAACCAAAAAATTTAGAGCGAGCTTCTTCTGGAGTATCCACAATTTGCATTTTTCTTATCAACATTTCAATTCCAAAGTAATTCACCATCAAGACAATGAGTCGCAGGTAAGAGTGGAGGATTTAACATTATTAATAGAGAAGATGTGGATCCAAAGATTGACACCTTAATCTTTATGTCAGGTGGTTAATCATAATATTTGGAGGGAAGCTGATAGAATTTAAGATAGGGTTTAAATTGAGAAAATTCATAAAGATAGTAATTAAAAATTCTTAAATATTTAGATTTAATTAATTAAATTTTAAATCTTAAATTAATGATACAATTTTATGCTAAAGTGATTTAAGGTTTGAATAATGAAAACTCATTTAATATTAAATTATTGCTTTTAAATGTTAATTAATTTTTTTTACTTATTACTCAATTATTTTAATTAAAATATTATTTCTATGAACATGAATTATAAATTACTTTCTTTTATTTCTTTTATAATATTAATATAATTCTCTTTTTTGAGTTATAATGCATTGATAATAGAAAGGTCATGTTATTTATTAATTAAAGACTTTAAGCTATTGATTTTATTTTTTAAACAATAACGGTTAAAGGTTATTTATATTAAAAAAGAAATATATTACAAAACAATAGAGAAATATTGCTCTCTGACAGAGCCAATGTCCGTGTCATTTTGCTTCTCTTTTAAAAAATTGAAACTGTTTTTGAAAAGTCCTATTCTATGGAGACTATAGCTCTTTACAAATTGCCCAAGTAGAAGGATTACAAAACAAAACATGTTGAGTTTGCAGAGTATAAAAACTTGTTGAAAAATAGGTATGTCGCTGCATAATTGTGGCAATATTTAACTAGAGTAGATTCTATCCTAATTACAGTTCTGTAAGCAAAAAGGAGCATTTCCATTGTACTGAAGAGAAATAGCAGAGTATGCAAAAAACCAGGGACCTATGGAATCTTAATGACGTCCATAATGCTGCACTGGAGGTCCAGGGACACTTTCAACTGAAGGGTCGTGGTTCTTGCTAGTATCTGATTCTTCGTTGTCCTAAATGGATGGAAGGCATCGACTTACATCTTCACGGAGCTTGTCGAGTTTCCCTTCCACATCGGTTATGTTTCTATTGTTTTCGTCGGTTTTGGAGTCAATATTCGAAATGTTGAGAACCGCATAGTCCAGAGTTTCAAAGATGGTGCCAATTATTCCATTCATCAGGGTATTCCCGTTTCTGTCTTTGATGATGATGGCTTGAGCCAGAGTGTAGATCCTTCCTATAGATTTCTTCAGGTCTGCGTTCTCGACCCTTATAAGTCAAATTTGTTCCTCCATATTTGACATCCCAGAATTGTCCTCAATAGCAGAGAGGTTAAGAATGTGGGAAAGGAGGGCTTTTCTGGAATTTTCCAAAGAGAGTAAGCTGAAATTCTGCAGATGGGAGGGGGAGGGAGGAACTGCAGGGAACGACTTTTGGCAGAGGATGCAGTGAGGAGGGAGGTGACCAGTTTCAAAAGTAGCACCCGCAAAGGATGCTAGAAGAAGAGAAGAAGGTAGATCACCCATTACACAGAGAGCCCAAATCCGCACCTAAGCTAACACAGAAGACGTGAAGGGGCTAAGAGAGAATGCAGGAGTTTCAAGGAAGAACAGGGTTAAATAATGCATGCCATCCCATTTCAAAGGTCGAGGAGGGAAGATTGTAATCCACCGTACCATAAATGCATGGTCAGAATGGTTGGGAGGTGGAAAAGGTGAAGCACCATGCAATGCATGAAATAAAATGGCCAGGCGGGAGGGATAAGAAGTGAGGTTCATTAGCAAAAGCTGGTGGGATAAGATAGAGTTCTTGAAAGACTTAGGGTATCCAACTTTGTTCAATAACATTGCCATTAATAACAATATATCCATAATCAATGAGTACCCCTTTGTTAGCCATGAGATCAGCTGCATGATTGTTTGTTCGGAGGATGTGTAAGAGCTTGATGGCACTAAAATCGATTATAAGATTCTTGAAGATATGATGGAGTTTAGAGGTAGGTTTTTTGAAGTTCATGGTTAGATTTCTAGCCTCCCTGATTACAAGGAGAGAGTCGCCGAAAATTACTAGTTCTTTCAGTCCTAGGATAGCAGCTAATTCGAGCCCTTTGATTAACGCAAGCCATTCCGCGCTGTTGTTTGTAGCTTTTCCAAGTCCCCAAGAAAAATCAATCTGTATGTTTCCGTCGGGGTAAAAAATGACCCCTCCTGCACCTACCAACCCAGGACTTTAAGCTATTGATTACTATTAATTTCTTTTCTAATTACAATAATATTTAACTTTGTTTTGCTTTATATGATTTATTATATTGAATTTAATTAAGAAAGTAATGTTTAAAAAATCATACATGATCTCTGCGCACTCTGTGTTGATTGATTAAGGGGAGCTAGTTTGTACTTATATCAAGACCTCCATTTTGATTCATCTTATTCGAATGCTTGATTATCTTTAGGGCCTCTCATAATCTTTGTTTGAGATAGTAATCCTTTCCTACAAGAACTTCGATATCCTCCAGGTGCACATGGTGTTAGGTTTTGAGGGAATGTTCTATTAAATTTGAGGTAAGCATATACTCATTTTAATGTCTACCACATGTCGTTTTAACGTTACATGAAATGAACATCTTGCTTCTCCAATATAGCATTTTCTGCAAGAGCATGTTACCTTGTAAACACCTTTTTATTGTAATTGGTCAATGGAGTCTTTCACAAATCTCATTTTTTGTCTAATGGTTTCCATCAACTTGAATGAGGTTGCAATTTATTTCTTTCTTAGGACATTCACAATATTATCAGTGACTCCTTGAATGTAAGGAAAATAGGCTCTCTTGTTATGGGTTTGACTCTTGTGCAAACGATGCCCTTTTGTTGCTTTTTCAATAACTCTTTTGATGTATTTATTCTTGTAGCCTATGCACTTACATAGTTTGATTAGGTGGTATTTTTCTTTCTCAAGATGCTCATCGTCTGAGATTCTTATTTCCCTTGTGGTTAAGGTGTTAAAGACCCCAACATTTTGAGAAGGGTAGTGATGGGAGTTGGTGTCAAGATCATTTTCAGTATGAGTTTCTTCCTGAAGACTTGATGTCCAAGGGTTCCATCTTGCTTCTCCGTTATTATAACATCTGGGAATGGATGATCCCATTTCCTTCTAGATCCATAGTGCAATTTATGTCCTTAGAGTGGCATTTGAGGTGGTCAAAGAACTTGTGTAACTCATCACTTCCATGCAACCATTTTATATTAGTGTCATCTACATATATTTTCTATCTTGTTGGTTTTAGGGGTAAGATTCGAGGGATTTTTTGTCAAACCGTTCTATGAAGCAATTGGAAACTATGGGTGAGAGGAGGGAGCCCATTACCACACCGATAATTTGCTCAAATATTTCTCCTTGAAAACCGAAGAAGGTTTAACAGAGACATGCTTCTGCAAGTCTAGTTGTTTTTGGGTGTGTGGTTTCATTAATTACTTGCATTGGCTCATTTAATGGGATTTTGTGAACAAAGAGAAAACATCGAAGCTATGATCATGTCCTTAGATTTTACCTTTTTATTCTTTATGAGCTTCACAAAGTCATTGGAATATTTAACAAATGAATTTGTGTTACCGAATAAGGGTTTTAAGAAGAATTCAATATGCATTGGACAAATTGTCGTGCAATCCCCTGAAATTGCACTTAAACCTAGCTCGTAAGATCCAAACAGATTTATGGAATGTTGTAGATGCTATCGCGACCCTAAAGACTGAGAAAGAGGGGATAAAATCTAAGGAGAAACAAAACAATAAATGCATTGAGCTAGTAAAGAGGAACAACTACACCAATGAAGTCAACGATTCTAAGAAAGCCGTTAACCTATCTAACCACATGTTAATGAAGAACACATTGGGTATCCCTGAAAAAGGTCTAATATTTTCCACATCACCCAATACCATCCCTATCGAACACTTAATATGCAACATATATGATAGGGAGTTGTCTAAAAATTCGATGATTTGGCCCGGAAAGGGTTTTTCACTAGAATTCGGTCTTTTTTATTCTGTAAAATATGAATTTAAATACGTTTTAATGGAAATTTTGATGGTAGAAATGGTTTCAACGCCATCAAAAACCTATGAGGCACTCAAAATTTCATATTTTGACAATTGTAACCAGGATTTGTTTTTTAAAATGTCGAATCTTTTCAAAACTGTGCCGAAAACATCAATTTTTTTTTTTTTTTTTTTCCATTAGAAATCGTAGAACTTTTAGATTACACATAAAGGATAGTATTCAAGAGATGGATGAATATGATAAGGAATCAATACGACATGAATGCACACTCATATTAAAAAGGGTGAAACCACCGAAACACAATTTGAAAAAGGAGCATGAAGCCCTACAAAACCTAAGAAAGAACGACACCACAATTATCTTGAAAGCAAACAAGAGTGGAGCCACAACTTTTATGAACAAAAAAGACTATAACACAAAAATTATTGACCACCTAATTATGAGCTGCAATTACAAAAGGTTGAATTATATCCCAATACCAAAAGTGATTAAGGAATTTAAGAAAGTCATTAAAGAGTCCAACCTGGATGAAACAACGAAGAGAAGAGTGACTCCAAAATACGAGATCACCCCTAGAATATATGGACTTCCAAATATCCATTAGGAAGGGGTTCCTTTAAGTCCATTGTCAACACAATCAAATACCCAAATTATGAATGATCTGTAAAATGTCATGGTTATTCCCCTAACACAATGAATCTTACAACTTAGTTCTTTTTATTAGCTTATTTCCATTGAATGCTAAATAACTAGAATTGAAGGAAATATAACTAGAGAAAATAAATACACAATCCACACAATAACACAAGATATACCCTGGGAAAAACCTCTATGGGGAAAAACCCATCCAGAAATGAGGACTATGCCTTGCTCTTTTATATAAAATGCAAATACAAAGGAATGTGTACTCATTATGGAGTTACCTTTGACTTTGCGACTAGAATGGCTACTGCGAGATCTCCTGCCTCCTTTGTTATGATATAAGACCCACTCCCATGTTGTTGCTCAACTATGGAATAATACAAAAACATCATAAGAATGGAACCCCTTTTTCTCCTAATGGCCCAATATTTAACATAACTTGATAGTAATCTAGGGTTTTAACTTTAGAGTTATTGCATACCTCAACTCCTGATTAGGGTTAGGTTTTTAGACCTTCTAAAATTTTTATTGAAAGTACACATGTGACTAGATTCAAAGGTGTGAGAAATTAGATATGACGTGGAATCAACTTGGTACCATGGTAGTCAACTCGATACGTCAACTTGTGGGAGGCATAACTTCCGCATACAAACTCCATGTGAGGTGATTCTCAGACCATTGGAAAAGTATCGGAGTGTAGATTTGCATTGATGGGAATGGCACAAGAAATGAAATTTTTACCCCCAAAACATCATTTAGACCCTCAAACAAGCCCCATAATGTTCTGAACCCCAAATATACAAAGTGAGACCTACCCCTAAAATGGGCCCTACAAGCCAATTCATCCAATCTTTCCACCCAAAAGCACCAAAATAGATGGAAAATTTTATATTGATCCATTTCCAATCAATGAACTAGTGAAACATGTTGTGAGACTCTTAAATCCATCAGTAGGTAACACTGATTCATTTGTTAAAGATTCCAATGACTTTGTGAAGCTCATAAAGAATGAAAAAGTAAAACCTGAGGACATGCTCATAAGCATAGATGTTGTCTCTTTGTTCACAAAATACTATCAAATGAGGTGGTGCAAGTAATCAATGAATCCTTAAACCCATAAATAGCTAGACTTGCAGAAGTATGTCTCTGCTCAACCTTCTTCGGTTTTCAAGGAGAATTCTATTAGAAAATTGGTGGTAGAGCAATGGGATCCACCCTCTCACACATAGTTTCCAATCTCTTTATGGAACCGTTTGAGAAAAAAACCCTTGAATTTTACCCCCTAAAACCAACAAGATGGAAAATATATGTAGATGACACTAATATAAAATGGCCGCATGGAAGCGATAACTTGAGCAAGTTCTTCAAGCACCTCAATTGTTGCACCGATGACATAAAGTTCACTATGGAGATGGAATAAAATGGGATAATCTTGTTCCTATATGTTCTAATCACCAAAAAGCAATATGGAACCCTTGGACATCAAATATTCAGGAAGAAAACTCATACTGAATACTATATCCACATTGAATCCCATCACCACCCTTCTCAAAAGTTTGGAGTCCTTAACACCTTAACCATGAGGGTGTTAAGAATCTCAGACGATGAGCATCTTGAGAAAGTAAAACACCACCTAACCAAAATATTTAAGTGCATAGGCTACATGAATAAAGACATCAAAAGAGCTATTGGAAAAGCAGAAAAAGGGCCTCGTTCACACAAGAGTCAAACCCCTAACAAGAGAGATTGTTTTCCTTACATTTAAGGAGTCACCAATAAGATTGCAAAGGTCATAAGAAAGAAATAAGTTGCAACCTCATTCAAGACAATGGAAACCATTAGACACAAAATGAGACCTGTGAAAGACTCCATTGACCAATGACAATACACAGGTGTCTACAAGTTTACGTGCTCCTGTGAAAAATGTTATATTGGAGAAACAAGATTTCCGTTCTATGTAAGGTTAAAATAACATGGGGCAGACATTAAAAATGAGTGTATTCATACATCAACTTTAGTAAAACATTCCCTTGAAACCAAACACCACGTGCGCCTAGAGGATACTTTCTCAAGTGGAGATCCAGGGACGCCCTGGAGATAATCAAGCATCCAAATAACATGAATAGAGATGGAGGTCTCGAGATAAGTACAAATTGACTCCCCTTGATCAACCAACAAAGAACACATAGATTATATATGGATTTTTAAACATTTCTCTCTTAATTAAATTCAATATAATAATTCATAAAAAAAACAAAACAAAGTTAAATAATATTGTAATTAAAAAAGAAATGGCTTATAATCAATTGCTTAAAGTCTTTAATTAATAAACAAGAGCTGTATAGTAAAATTAATGTTTTTTAACAAATAAATTGCCTTTTGTATAATAAAATTAATGTTTTTTAACAAATAAATTGCCTTTTGTATAATAAAATTAATGTTTTTAAAGGGGAGGCAGGAGGGGGAGGGGTGATTTTAAACCCCGATGGAGAACGAATTATTGCTTATTCATGGAATCTCGGAGTTGAAACCAATAATGTGGCGGAAGCTTTAGCTTTGTGGCAAGGACTAAACCAAGCCATCAAGAACGGAATTCAGACCCTCACGGTGATCGGGGATTCGAGGATGATCATCCACAGTTTAAACTCTCAGAACCTGCCCCCTCCATACATCTAAGGCAAATTCTTAGAAGAATCCTTCTCCTTATCCCTCTATTCAACGACATCAAGTTCTATCATGTCTTGCGTAAAAACAATGCACAAGCTGATGAAGCCGCAAACAAAGCTATTCCCCTCGGTAAAGGGATACTTAAAATCAACAATGAACATGTCCTGGTTCCAATCCCGTAAAATTATGGTTTCGACATTTATTTGGGAGCCATCTACTGGCAGGGGCTTCATGACAAGTGGGACGACCGATTGGCGACGGCTGGGATTCCTAATCGCATGCGTCGTGGTTAATTTTTGTGGGAGGGCTTTATCTGTCCGAGTCACTCCTTCTCCTTCGCAACTGAATGTACGCTCACCTCCCTTCAGCATGATGGCGTCCTTGTCCTTGCAGATGACGTTTGGTACCAATCACAGTACGCCGGTACTGAAGCAGTTATGCAGTAAGATTTTCCATGCTAAGGAAATCTCGCAACCTCCTCCCGTCAGGCGTGTGAAGTCTTTTCCTTATCAGCACCGTGATTTAGGTTCCTTAACCTCCAAAGGATTTGGGCTCACAGGACCTGCGTTCTGTGATATGGATAGTCGGAGCATTGATTACCTTACGGCTCCCTCTCTCTGCAATGAACGAAGGAATTTATGGAAGGGTACGGGAACTGGGAGCGCGAGTGTGAACATGTGGTTAAAAGGAAGCCCTCCCGGCTCCATTTCGAAAGCTCTTTATGACCAGAGTAATGAACCCAATATCCCTCAGTCTGTGCTTTTCTGGTCTGCTCTGATCGCGAGAGACGACTCCTCGCTGAAGGTGGTAGACACTGGCTTCTGGAATTTCTCCGCCCCCTGCAGTCTGATTATTGGTTATTGGGAGTTCCCTCAGGGACGCAAGTGGAGCGCAATTGAAATTATGGCTCATTCAGAGGACTCGGCGGCGTCATCCCCAGACCCGCTCTTGGAACTTGAAGCTGATATTAGGATCCTTCGCAGGCGTGTTCGCAGACAGGGGGAGTTCATTCGAGAATTGGACGTGCAGGGAGGGCTCCGGCTGGACAGGATGGAGGACGAGATTGGCAATTCGAGAGCAGAATTTGCTGAAGCTCTGGAAATGCTGGAGATGAGGGTTACCGCTTCCATTGAAAGCATGAATCACAGGCTTGACAAGATGGAAAAAGGTTTAGCGAAGCTGCGGGAATATGCTGGCAAGGCCAGCGACGAAGGAAACCCATCTTCAAGGGACAAACACCGACACCATAAGTCTACCTTCTAACTTAGCTGTCCATGTGTTTTTTTGGCTTGAAAGTCCTGTTTTTGTTAATACACAGGCATTTATTTCTTGATAGCACTGGTCTGTAAAAACCCAAGCTTCTGCTGTTTAAGATAGATACTATCTGTTCCATAAATCAGATACTTTGGTAGATAGGCTCTGAAAGACTGTTTACAGGCTTTGATGTTGTAACTTTGCTCGTGGCTCTGCCACCTTTTTTAATAAAAAAACTAACCGTTTGTGTCAAAAAAAAAATTAATGTTTTTAACAAATAAATTACCTTTTGTATAATAAAATTAATGATTTTTAACAAATAAATTAGTGAATGTAGAGTTAAAAAAACCAGTAATCTACCAATTAAAAATATATGATAGAAGTTGACTTGTTACAAGCGAGACCATGAAGTTTTTGCAATGGACTTTCATATTGTTAAAAAAATATTATGAAAAAGTAGTAAGCATTTACTTTAAAATCATTTCATTGTGGCATACTTACTAATGCAATTGCACTGTCTTCTACTTTAAAAAATAATTGTCAAATCAATTTAAGGTAGGCACATTTTCCAAATTTTAGTGTTTTGTATGGTTAATTTTCAAGAAGAAAAAATGATTGTGTAATTAATTTGACTATGAAGCTAACCAAGAACTGATGACAATGATTTTGAGGAGTGCTCATAATGTTTCTTTTTATGAGGGTGTCAACTACAGTATGTTCTGCAATTTGACCAATACTATTACTCTTTGTTGGTAAATGTTTACATGGTTGTAAATAGGTTAGAAGAATGCCCAACTTTTGAAATGGACAATGTGAGTAGGGATGCTAATAATGAAGAGTTGTTTTAAGTCCTTTAAACTAATATGTAATGTGTCATCGTATGTTTAGTTGTCTTTGTAATGTAATATGCCAGTATTTTGTATTCTAAAGAAGAATGCCCAACATTTTCAATGGACAATGTGCATATGGATGTTAATAATGAAGAGTGGTTTTAAATCCTTTTAACTGGTATGTAATGTGTCATCGTTTTGTATTTTTGAAATATTTTTTTTACGAATATGCTTAGTTGTGTTTGTAATGTAATATACCATCATAGAGTATTTTAAAGAAATATTTTTGAGAACGTTAGGTAGTTGTTTTTGTCACTTGAATATTATTACCTTTAAAAAGAATATTAATTTTGTTAACTCAATAACATTACCTTTTTGTTTTCTAGCTAATAATTGATATTTAATATTGTTCCTTACATTACAAGATAGGGACTAAGTTGCATGCATTGTATCGATGAATTGATTGCAAAAGTTATAGGCATAACTATTAAAGGAATCTTGTCTAGCTCTATATCCCAGGAGCAATTTGTTTTTTTTTCTTGGTAGACAGATACATGATGTAGTTGGAACTGCTCAAGAAGTTATGCATGTAGCCAACACTAAGAAAATGCCAGCAATATTTGATAAAGTGGATTTATCAAAATCTTATGACAAAGTCAATTGGCTATACTTGAGACTAGTGCTGTTACAAGTAGGCTTCGATCTGTAGGTAGTGAATTGTCATGACCTATGTAAATTCTATGACTTTTGCTATATCGGTTAATGGATCGGCATATGGATTTTTTAGGCCTGGAAGGGGTCTTCGAAAAAGTTGTCCTCTAGCTCCCATACTCTTTATTCTAATAGTGGAAGGGTTGAGTTGTCTTTTTCATTATGTACATATTACATGATCTTTTAGGGATATACATATAGGTGGTCGTGTATTTGTAACCCACTTACTCTGGAGTGCCCTTTTATATAATAAAATTAATGTTTGAAAATAAATAAATTAGTGAATGTAGAGTTTTCTTTTAAAACATAGTATTATGTGATAAAAAAGAGCAAATCCTTCAAAGTTAAATATCAATCGAATAAATTTATTTAAAAAATTTACCAATATAGGACATAAGTTGACTGGTTGAATTTTATAACTTTTGAATTGTATCTCGACATAATTAACTCCTAATTTACCCACCCGCATTTAATATGTACAAGTTTTGAACAATGGGTTCATGTGCTTGTATTACATCCAGGCTATGAATTTCTTGTGTTAGAATTTCATATCATGCTAAAAAAAATCTCATACAAAAGTAATAAGCATTTACTTTAAAATCATTTCATTGTGGCATACTTTTGCACGGTTCTTATGCCTTCTACTTTAAAAAATAGTTATCAAAGCATTTTAAGGTAGGTACTTACATAAAGGTGGTAGGGTTTTATAGCTAAAAATACCCTCTATCTTATTATGCTTTTTCTCTAATATCATGATGTCTTTACCTTTTGGATATCATCTTCCATATCAAACTCTTTTTATACCGATACATACTGAGGGCGTACATACCGATACTGTCATCGGTATTTTTAACCATTTTAGGTTTTGAGAGTAGGAAACAACAACGATGACAACATGTCAGTGTGACGACACAGTCACAGGTTGCAGGTTAAATGTGTTGGCGCAACATGGCAAGCAACAGATAAAAAAAAGGCTCCCACACACGCAATAATTACACACAGACAACAAATGAATACTTTGATCCAGGTTGACAGTAATGCAGTGGAGCTAGCATCACCAATGCTAAAACCCTAACACCCTCCGATGATGGAAAATGCACAACAGGAAAGCATGAAGAGGCATTTCTGCAAATAAGATTTTGGGAATAAATGTGGTACGTTGGGGCACCATCAACAATCCTCTCGACTAGGCATAGTCTATCAGGCGACTAGTTTTGGCACGTTTATACATAGTCAAAAGTAAATCATTGGGAGGCGAAAATGTGGCATGAATTCCAGTAGGAAAATAACCGACTGCATGCAGGTGCTGGAACAAAAGTGACAACGTCGAGAAAAGCGCATGGAAAAACATCCACGACAACAAAGCGCTCAACCATGTGACTAGCCAATGGGGTTCTACTTCGTCTTCAAGCGACTTGAGATCACGTCCACGGGAAAACTTGAGACAACATCATATATGCATGGAAAAAGCCAGGATCATCGCAAAAGAGGAGGATCTAATTAAACTAAAGGTAAGCGAAAAGATAGAAATTAGGTTAAACCCAGAATGCATGAACAGAGATGATGGGAAAAAATTAAGCCATATGGACCTGGCTACTACACTTTTTGAAAAACCCAAAACTAACAACAAATAATAAAAATAAGCCGACCTACATGAAAGGATATTAATCTAATGGTCAAAGAAGAGAAGAGCAATGTTTTAGTATTTAAATGAAGTTTTTCACAACCATTACATCTCAGGCTCTCAAAGTCTCCTAAAGATGATCTCAGAGGAAAGATCGAAACGTCGAATATAAGTTGTACATTTCAAACGCAACTCCAGATTACATAATTATTCCCTGCGTATTATGGATACCTTCAAACATATTTTTCCCTCCACAAACTCTTCTCCTCAGATCCGCCCCCACACCCTACACCTAGCTCCATAGGTAAAAATAATCCAAAAACAACTACCACGCAGGGAGGAGAGTATAGAGTACCCATGGGCTAGAGAAGCACCAACAATGAGCATTCTTTTTTTATTCCATCCATTTTGTGCACACACAACAACTAACATAAAGGAGACCGATGCAGTCATGATTAAATAAGCTAACGAAGCATTCACTCGAGATTTTTTGCCAGACGTGAAAGTTTTTTAAGGTTGAGAATATGTATTTCCATGCAAACCGAGATGGGAGATCATGTACGTCGGCTAGAACACAAACACGACCGAGGAGGCTAAAAATATCCTAAATCAAGAATACTCAGCCCAACACTCGATATCATCCATCTCTACCGGTCGCTCAGATAATCATCATTCACAGTTGCAGTTGGTTAATTGTTTTGGAAGTGCCCAAACCACATCTGGCACAGTCGCAGTTTCATGCTCAATAATGTCTAAAGAACGATATTGCTTGGGAGGTTTCCTTTTATTTTTGTTATTTTTTTGGTTTTACTCCTGAAGAAATGACCCAAACCACCATGGAAATCTGAATGATTAAAACAATTTTTGCTATTATGACCTGGTTTTGTCTTTGGTTCCTATGTAGGAATCATGGAACATGTGTACATTTGATGAAAAACAATTGTCAAACAAACAGAACCAAGGAAGGATCAAAAGCAAAAATCTAGAAACAACAGAAATCAATTGTAAAATAAAAAAACTTGAATGGTAATAAATCACACGATGGAATTGATCTTGAACCTTGCTTAGATCATCTACCCTGTTAATGGAAAAAAAGACGATCACTTGCCAGGAGGTGTAGATACATCTCCCTTAAGGATATATACAATTCAACTTTGACAAGTCTTCAAAGCCAATTCATGACTAGCCGGGGTCAGAAGGCTATTCAGGGACTGTGAAGGAAACATCATTGTAGTCTACCTAGGAAAAAGAACTGATGACCAAGTAGAAACATAAGCCCTTGTAATGGGCATCTTGGAAGCCTTAAAACCTGATTTCAAGAAAATCTTTATAGAGGGGACTCTGAAGCGGTTATAATTCATCTCAATGGGAAAACTCATCAATCTTCATGGGAAATGTGTAGTCGGTCCTCTTGGATTAGGCAAGCTAGTGTTTGTTTTGAAATATGCAAGTTTGAACATGTCAGGACATGTTTTTGTAACCAGGAGACCAGACCAGGGTATTCAACAAGTTATCCACATCATCAATATCTTTATTCGAGTAAGCCTAGGCAGTAGAAGGAGGATGAAACTCAACTTTTTATTATTGGTATATTTCCTTAACTAGAAGGAGAGAAATAAAGAACACATGAAAAGTCTCTATAGGGGTTTATGAAACCAGAATGGAGCTTCGATAACTGAAAATAAATTGATAGAAAATAAATAAAATCTTTTGAAACAAGTTCCATAACTGAAAATTGATAAAGAATATTATTGTAAGTAAATTAGCCATCGAAAATGTATAAAATCCTAGAAGATCTTGCGTCTATTAGTTTCATTACAAACCAATCTACCTGAAGCGACGAGCTTTGAACCTGTGTGCCTGCAAAGCCAATAATAATTACAAACCTCAAAACCTAGAGATCCGAAGAAAGCGAGCTTTGAACCTGTGTGTCAGCAAAACCAATAATAGTTACAGCAAACCTCAAAACCTAAAGATCCAGAGAATTCATTCAACAAAAAAAAACCAGAAACCCTCAAGTTCGGAGCAGCCGTTTCGTTTCAAGATTGAAGATTTGATTAAAGATATCAATATTTTCCCTAAAATGAAATGGTGGGTATTGAGGAGCATACCTTGTAAGACATGCACAACCAACATGAATGTAATCTCATGAATGCCAAAGAGCGAAATCACAATAATGTTAAAACCAAGCGCAGATGAGAAGAGAAACCACATACTACCGCCCAGTACCTCGATTCTATGCTTGGTATTCCTCGACTCCACCACACTTGCAAGAATTAAATGCAAAATTGCAAACTATCCACTAGAAATAAAATATTTAGATGTTAACATTTACAAGATCAAAGTCGTGCTCTATTTTTATTTTAATTGTATTTTTTTTAATTCATGCTAATGATAAAATTGTTTTTTCAAACACTTTCCACCAATAAGACTTAGACCCTTATTAAAAGGTTTTATTAAATAAATACAAATAAATAAATAAATTCTTTCAACATTAGATAAATTATAGATTTTCTTTTAAATATTTCTTACGATTTAAATTAATAGTAGAAAGAGGAACATATAGTCTCTGCCTACAACAAAGACTAATAACATGACCTCTATTATCAATACATTATAACTCAAAAAAGAAAATTACATTAATGTTTTAAAAGCAATAAAAGAAAATTATTTTAATTCATATTCAAATAAATTAATATTTTAATTATCGTAAATATTACGTAAGTTTTTATGAATTAAAATATAAAAGCAATAATATAATATTAAATGAGTTTTCATTATTAAAATCCTAAATCACTTTAACTTAAAATTGTATCATTAATTTAGGATTATAAATTTAATTATTTAAATCTTAATAATTAAGAATTTTAATTAATATTTTAATTAATTTCCTTTTTTAAAACCTTAGCCTGAATTTTATTGTATTCCCTCTGAATATAATGATTAACTAGTTGACATAAGGATGAAGATGTCAATGTTTGGATCCATATATTCTCTATTAATAATGTTAAATCCTTAGTTCTTACCTTTGACTCATTGTCTTTATGGTGAATCTTGCTTCTAATTTGAAATGTTGATAAGAAAAATGTACATTGTGCATAATCCGAAAGAATCTCACTCTAAAAATGAAAACCATAGGACCCTTGGAACAAACACCAAAAAATGTTCTAAGCATGTAAATGGACACTTTTAAAATTTCCAAATACAATAAGAAGAATTGAAGAATTAGTGCAATCTAAAAATTGAAATTAAAGGAATACTAATACCCAATACTAAGAATGCAAATGGTGTCTTTTCTTAGATAAATTATTTCTAACAAATAGGATGACGCAAGTTAATTACTACATGTTTGCAAAGAAAAGAGATACAACCCTTAACTAATCAAAGAGACATTCTAAGAAAATGCAAGAACTAACTCAATGCAATTATGCAATTGTAATGTTAAAACAAAAAGAGATCGAAATATGTCCAAATAGGGAAAACACCAAATGCTAGATTTTTTCAAACCTTTCTTCGCCTACAATGCCCAATTTAAGACAAAAAACAATCAATACAACTAGTAATGGAAAACAAATAGACAAGCAAATCTAATTTGTGGACAAGAACAAAATCTGTAATTGAATTGCAAGAAAAAAAAAAAAGAATCAACCTAGCTCCTAAAAAAAAACTGAGGTTTTATGGGAATTCATGATTTTCATAGGAAAATCCATGATGTAGGGTCACACTTTTCCTATGAAAAGTGCAAAGCAAGAATGAAACATAAATTTCTAACATATGTATGTGACTAGGGAAAAATAGGATTTTTCACCTAGGTCACCTATCTACACGGAGGTAACAACAAATATAAAACATAAATAACAACAAGGAAATGACAACATCACCTACACAAGGGCTATAAAATAGGTCACACATAAACCAAGGATGAGCTATATGATTCATCTCCAATGGATTTGGCAAATCTGGTGTTGGTATTTTAGCACCAACATATACCAAAAAGGTACGTACTCAAGGGTTGTGTAGCTTGAGTACTGGATCAAATTATGTGGAGGAAAACTAAAAGAACTAATAACACTCTTATATATTCATGCAATGCAAAATAAACAAAGCTAGTTAAAAAGAAAGACAAAAAGCATGAGATAAATAATGTATTTTGTATTGATAATGGAGATAATATTACACACTTTGGTATTGGATGTAATAGATGTGATCCTCCATAACCAATCCTAGGGAGGGTCCTTCTTCTCCTCTAGTGCTCCAATCCTAGTTGGATGTGTAGGACTCCAAAGGTGGGAAGAAAAGGAAATGAACGGATCTCTCTCTTTTCGTAGGTATTCCAATAGCATAACCTTACTTGTGATGGATAAATATGATAGAATGAGCTTGAGGGATTTATTTAAAGGAAATGATGCAAACACATCTTAGAACTAGCTCCAATGTGAATAATGATTTTTAATTGATGATTTAGTTGGATAATGATAGGTATTAGAGACCAAATCATATACTATATTTTATGATAATGGTTTGGGGATGTCCACATTCAACCATTACACCCTTTTGGAAGACATACAACATTTATGAGTAACTGAAGTCTATTTTCGGGGCTACTTCATGGTTTTTTAGGCTTTTATGTGACGACCATGTGTGGGATTTTAGGGAAATTTCGTGCAATGGCCTTTTATGTTCAACCTTTGATTTTAGTTAAGTTTTTGTCACAATACTAAGCTCATATGATGATGGATTGATGATGGAAATGAGAGTAATGTTGCTAGGAGTGATGTATAATGGCGATGACACTCATGGCAATGTAAGTGAGCAAAATTGGGCTATTAACATCACATATAAAACATATCTCGTCCAAAATCATAATTAGGTTAGTGCATACAAGATTCATTCAAGGGAACTAAATCTCAGAGTATATTAGTTTTCCGTGGGAAGAAATGTAATGGACTGGTTCCTCGAGCCTTGAAGTAATTTTCATTATGATATATTTTGAAATGGTCTATGACCATATTTAGTTGTCATTTATATTTTCATTGATGAAGGGCCTCAGATTTGGCCTCCTCTTTGTTGGAATAGTTGCAATGTTGCTAATTAAGGCCTCTACATACATGTATGGGGAATCTGGTCTATTTCACTATTGTAGACAAGTTTATCCCCTTGCTCAGTCCTTGTATGTAATGGTTGCAGAAACTTTGGATCATTAATATGGTAGGAATGGATCTCATTAAGAAAAAGTTGTTGCTTGAGCCTAAATTTGACTAGTTGGTGGTTTTGAATTTCACTATATTAGAGGAGAAAATATATTGGAACAACACAATGAAATATTTGGGACAACCCTCTACATAACATCAAGTTAGAACATTAAGTGGATTGAAACTCAATGTTTTAGAGAAATCCAATGCCCAATGTTGGACTAACTTGCAATCTAGGGTTTATCCAGGATCTAGTCAAACCATGTTTTCAAGTTCCTTGTTATCCCCTTTGCTTTACATGCTTCTCCTAAGTATTTGTGGGAGGTAGTAGCATAAACAACCCATGTTTACTACATGTCATGTGCATCAACAGGGGGGCTCGCTAGGAAAGAAATATTAGTAGGACATATCTCTTTAGACATTGGCAATAATTTCTACTGGTCAACTCAAAATTATTGGTACTTTTGTGATTTTGAGTATTTAGAAGGCTTGGGAGGCCATGAAGCCTTTTTTGTCCTAGAGATCTCTCTCATTGTGAACATGTTTATATTTTAATGATCAATGCATTTAGCGGTTCCCTTTGGTTTAGAATGATGGAATACTATTGGCCAAAACTTCCTGGTTCTTTTCCTTACGGTTCCACATAAGGGTTATTTAGTCGGCCTTGGTTTGACAATGAAGCAAGGGATTGGCTTCCATGGCTAGAGCTCGAGCTAAATTTTAAACTACCAGAGGCTGATAATGTCATCTTAGAATGAGTTCCAAGCTTGATATTAAATGATACCTTGATCCAAAATGGATATGGTGCATGGATCTAGTTTTCATGACAAAACCTTGGGCTGGGTTAAACACACAAAAGTGACCAAAAGAGCATGGGGAGACATTGCAAAAGATGAAGGCATACTTCAAAACAGAGACTAGTTGCTCAATTTATCTTGAATTAAAATGTTGATGGTTGTTACAAAAGATAGAAGTGACCATGCTACAAGTAGTTGCAAATATCGTAATGCAA
Organism: Larix kaempferi; assembly: GCA_027924585.1. Taxonomy (NCBI): domain Eukaryota; kingdom Viridiplantae; phylum Streptophyta; class Pinopsida; order Pinales; family Pinaceae; genus Larix; species Larix kaempferi. The sequence goes on along the minus strand of BSBM01000668.1, from coordinate 18,059,859 downwards.
TAAAAAAATGCATAAAATCCCAAAATACATAGTTGCTATAAAAGTACATAGGTTGGTAATATGGTATAAGAGCAGACAAGTGTTAAAACCATTTTAGTATTTTCGGCATTACAAAGCCATATGAATTTATATGTGGCATAAATCTAGATTGTGGTGAGTTGGCATCAACACACATGTGTCCACCAAAAATCAACCCAAAATCCATTTGTTTACTCCTCAATTACATGAATTGGCAATATAAATAATTTGGCCATAACTTAACCATACAGTTTCCATCGGTAGTTAAACTTTTATAGGAATAATCCAACAAATATATCCACATGTCCACTAGATTTTAATGTTATACTAATCCATTTTGTCCCCCAATAGGTGAGAATATAGTTGGGTCTATTGGTTGGAAAGTGGATGGGAATCACTTGGCATTCTTGGATGCAAAAGGTTTTACATCTTTCCCAAGGAAGAAGAAACAAGTTGGGTGGTGGGGGGGATGTGAATGGACATTAGAGTTGCAGAAAGGGAAGGAATGATATTTAATGGTCCAATGGTATAAAAAAAAAACAAGGTAACCGAGGATTTTCAGAATAAGAAGAATTCAAGAAGATAGAGAGACTGCTCCAAAGGTTAAATAGACATATGGATACTTGTACACGGAGGAGAAAAACTATCATAGAGAAGTAGAGGCAGTAATATAAGGCCATCATTTACTCCCCCCCTATCCCTTGGCGTTCATACAAAAGGTTTTATAAAGTGGATGGAGGAGACAAGGATGCTGATCATGGACACTTTTGTAGATTTTGTTGCTAGATCTGCTTAAGAAGTTCTATGGAAGAATCCCATCATCGTAGAACATGGTAATAAATGAAATATTGTTCCAAAAATGGATGAATAAGACCAAAGCACCATGGTTTATCTACTTCTAGAACTACAAGTCCCAAGCTCTAAAATGGAACATGCAACAATGTGCGAAGGAGAATATGGCTCGTAAAACAAATACAAAAGAAGATGGCTTTGATTCATAAGTGGAAGAGAAAGTAGTAGTAGAAGGTTGTTCCAAATACCAAAGAGAAAAAAGGTAGAATACAAGATTGTCGGAGGTGGAATAAACACTGTCCCAAAAATGTTGCAACAACATCTTCGAAGATGTAGAAGAAGAGTAAGAACACTGAATATTCTCATTTTGAGAGGGTGTAACCCTTTCTTATAATTCCTCTATTTTATTAAAGCTTGAAAACACCATCTTTAATTGGTCCAAAGATTGGATATCTAGTGCAATTCTATGTTATTGTTACATGTATACTTGTTTCCTTCAACATTGTATTTTCTACATTTTAATTACAATTTGCAAATTAAACACAATTTATGCATTGTGGAATAATAACCATGGATACTTATTAATTCCACATTTTAGTATCTATGTTCGTGAGATGGCAAGCCATATGCCTACCATTTACAAATCATATGGTATTAGGATCAAGTTTGAAGATGGGAGGAATATTAAATTGGCACCGTGCCCAAGTTTGGAACCTTGGATCATATTCAAAACCAAGTTTGAGCAAGGAAAGAGTTGACAAGATTAGGAGCCCAAGTTCGAGACACGTGAAGAAAACTAATATTAGAGATTTTGAAAGACTCAAAAGCATAAAAGAGGGAGGTGTGATCTGAAATGGATCTAGTGTTTGGATCCAATTTTCATGCCAAAACCTTGGGTTGAGTTAAATACATAGAAGTCACCAAAGGAGCATAGGAAGACATCATATAAGACAAAGGCATGTTGTGGAGTGAAAGGTTGTTGTTGCATTTAGCTTGAATTCAAGATGCTCATGGTTTCTATCAAAGAGTGAAGTGAACATGCTACAAGTAGTTGCAGATCTTACAATGCTATAAAAATGCATATAATCCCAAAATACACAGTTGTAGAAACACACAGGTTGTTATAAGAGTGAAAAAGTGTTAAAACCAATTTGAAAATTTTGGCATTATGGATCCATATGAAGTCAGATGTGGACAAAATTTGGATTATGGTGAGTTGGCATCATTACACACATGCCCACAAAAAATTATTCCCAAATTCGTATGTTTACTCCTAAAAAATGTGAATGGGTTGTAGAAGTAATTTTGCCATAACTTGATCATATTGTGTCCATTGGTAGTGAAATTTTCAAAGAAGGAAGTTGATGACCATCTCCATATGCGCACCAAATTTTAGCATTAAAATTTTTCATTTCATCCCCCAAAATGGAAAAAAATATAGTTGGGTCTATTGATTGGAAAATGGATGGGAACCTCTTCATATTCTTGGAGAGAAAATGCTTTGCATCTCTTCGAAGGAAGAAGAAACACATGAGAGGAGGAATATGAATGACCATTATATATGAGAAAAAGGAAAGGAATGGTCTTTAAAGTATAGATGATAAAAGAAGAAAATGGTAGAGTAATAAAGGCATTTTCTTTGTAAGTAGAACTCAAGTAGATAGAGGGAATATTGATCCAAAGGTTGTGTGGATAAAATAATACTTGTCCATGGCAGTGATAAAATATCTCACAACAAAGTAGCGGCAGAGATTTAAGGGCAGCATTTACCTTCCCCCCTATCCCTTAGCCTATACATAAGGTTTTATTAAAGAGGGAGGAGGTTAAGACAAGGATGTGGGCCATGTAAACTACTAAATAATTTGTTGGTGAAGTTGCTCAAGAAGTTCTATTGAAGAAGCCCATCACTATAAAACATGTCAATAAATAGAAGATTGTTATACAGCTAAAGGACAAAGGCTCAAAACATTGATGTATGTCCACTTTTGGAACTATAAGTCCCAATTTCTAAAATGGGAATTCAACATTCTCAAAAGGCGAGTATGACCCATGGCACAAATACAAAATAATATGGCTTTGGTTAAAAAGTGGAAGAGATGGCAATAGTAGAGGGCTATTCCATATTAGACCAAAGAGGGCAAAGGAAGAATATAAGATTATCCTACAAGGTCGAATGAAGACAAACCCAAAAGAGTTGCAACACCATCTCCAAATATGTAAAAGAAGAGTAAGAACACTCAACAATCGCCCTTCAAGAGAGTGTAACTCTTACATGTAAATCCTTTATTTTGTTAAAAGCCAAAGGCACCATATTTGGTTGGTTTTGTGAAGATTGGGTTTCCAGGGTAATTTTTGTGTTTATAATTGTTTCATTCAACACTATCTTTTTCGCATTTTAATCATAGTCTGCAAATTAAACACGATTTATGTATAATGGAATAACGAAACTGGATTTATTTATTAATTCCATATTGTAGCATCCATGTTGGTGAGATGGATGATCCATAGAAATATCATTTATGGATCACATGGTATCAAAGTAGTTTGAAGATGGGAGGACTCTTGTTGGTATCAGACCCAAGCTGGAGAACACTTGGATCATATTAAGAACTAAGTTTGAGTGATTGGAAATAACAAATTGTATAAGGAGCCCAAGTTTGAGACACTTGAAGAAAATTGGTGTTAGAGTTTTTACGAGACTCAAAAGCCTAAAATATGGAGGCACGATCTTAGAAAAATATAATACTTGCATCCAATTTTCACACCAAAACCAAAGGCTTAGTTAAACCCACACAAGTAACCAAAAGAGCATGTGATGACATGGCAAAAAACAAAAGCATGTTATGGAACACATGCTTGTTGTTGCATTTATCCCAAATGAAAGATGTTCATGGTTACTGTAGAAGAGTGAAGTGACTACGGTACATGTTGTTGCAAATCCTGTAATTTAGTGAAAATGCATGAAATCCCAAAATACATAGTTACTATAGAAGTGCACAGGTTGTTGCGCAAGCAAGCGAGTGTTAAAACTAGTTTGGTATTTTTGGCATTATGGATGAATATGAAGTTGCGCGTGGACAAAATTTGGACTATGGTGCATTGGCATTAATACACACATGCCAACCAAAATAAGTGCCAAATTCATTTGTTTTCTCCTAAGAAACGTGAATTGGTTGTAGCAGTAATTTGACCATTACTTGATTGTATGAAGTCCATCAATAGTGAACATTGTGGTAGAAGTGAAACAATTGTCTCCATGTGCACATCAAATTTTAACATTAGATTCATTTGTTTCATCCCCTAAAAGGAAAAAAATACAGTTGGGTTTGTTGCCCAAAAAATGGATTGGAACCTCTTTGTATTCTTGGAGGCAAATATTTTGCATCTCTCACAAGGAAAAATAAATAAAATGGATGAGGAATGTAAATGGCCATCATAATTGAGAAATTGAAAGGAATGGCCTTTGAAGGTCAGATGGTAAAAAATAAAAAGGTAGGGTATTCAAAGCATTTTCTAAATAAGCAAAACTTGAGTAGATAAGGGGATTGCTCCAAAGGTTGAATCATGATAGAAAATACTTGTCCATGGCAAAGCTAAATTGTCTCACAACGAAGTAGAGGTGGAGATGCAAGGGCACCATTTAATTTCCCCCTTGTCCCTTGGCCTTCATACAAAAGGCTTGATTAAAGAGGATAGACAAGAAGACGAGGACACATTGCATGTAAAATTATAAAGAATTCATTGTTGAAGTTGCTCAATAACTTTTATTGAAGAAGTCCATCATTCTAAAATATGGCAACACATAAAATACTATGACAAATATGGAGGATCGAGACTTAGAATACCGAGGTATATCCACCTCTGTAACTACAAGTCCCAATCTCTAAAATGGGCATGCAACAGTCTTAGAAGTAGAGTATGACCTAGAGAACAAATAGAAAGAAATTGGCTTCGCTCCAGAAGAGGAAGAGATGGTAGTAATAAAGGGTTGTTCCAAAGACCAAGGAGGACAAAGGAAAAATTTAGGTTTGTCCCAAATGGAATGAAGACTATCCCAAAAGTGTTGCAACAACACACTTGAAGATGCAAAAGAAGAGTAAGAACACTAAATAATCTCCTTTGAGAGATTGTAAGTTTTGTATGTAAATCCTCTATTTTATTAAAAGCCAAAGACACCATATTTTGTTGGTTTTCCTATGGTAGGATTCTTAATGTAATTTATGTGTTATTTCCAAGTGTATGATTTCCTTCAATGCTATATTTTATGCATTTAAGTACAACCTACAATTTAAACATAATTTATGCATAGTTGAATAGTGGACACAAAATTAGTTACTAATTTTCGAATTTTAGTGTTTGTGTTGGTGAGTTATTTAGGCTATATGCCTAATGTTTGTAGATAAACTTTCCACATTTTGGTCTACAATCACCTCACACTTTGTGGTGAGACTGGAAACATGATCACTCTACAACATTCATAAACATAACCTTGCTTTTGGATACAAGTGATTGTTTTTTAAGCCTTTTCTTGAGGGTCATCTAATCATGTTTTGATGAATCAATTCTAAGTAGAAAACCTAACTCTTATGGTTGTAAAACCTTTGGAAGCCAACATTGGCTCCGAAGCAGTCCTTTTTAGTTTGCTCTTTAGCCATGGGGGGTCTCCTTGTATATAAAATATTAAGATATCCGAGAATTCAAATGTTGTGGTGCACCTAATACGAGTGAATTGAAACCCTAAAATATTTGTCTAGTTTTGTCCTTAACTAAGTCTTCTTAGGCATGGGTGATGTAGAAAAATGACAAAAAAATCTGCTTACTGTTCACTTACAGCCACTGAGAAAATAATGTCAAACACTTTACAAACCATGGATATTAACTTCCTACAGGCATATAAATAACCACATTTCACTGATATCAATTTATGTGTGTCTGTAAGTTAACATACTGTTCATAAAGCAACTTTTAGCAGCGGAAAAATCATATAACAGCAGACTGTAATAAAAAATCAGACACGGGATTTTGGTCAAATTTGACCCTGGAAAAACCCCCGTCAACCCTTGGGGAAAACCAGCATGCAAGAGAGATTTTATTATCTCATGAAGGAAAAATTCTTAGAAATTACAACAGTCATTTTCAGCAGTAAAGAGTCACTGTACTTATCTCCCACAGTCCTTCTAGACACCTCGAAATCTGTGCAGCAGAGAATCTGCCTCGGGTTTTGTGCCCACCGTACCACAGAAATGAATGAGCCTGCTGTCTCAAAAATCGTGCCCACTGTATGTTGTTCAGACTGTGACTGCCCAGCATATACCCAGCAGAACACACTCTCGATTTCTGTGCCCTTCTCAGGTTTAGTGCCCAGTCAAACTCTTGGAACTTGTGCCCACTCAAATCTGGAAACTCGTGCCCACACAAATCTGGAACTCGTGCCCACTAGAATCTGGAAACTCGTGCCCTGTAAGTACAGTAAAAATGTTGAAGATGCTTCTTGAAGTGCATGCCATCCTCTCCTTGGGAAGTGCGCCCCTTCAAACTGTCACTATCTCCCTTCTCCTTCAAGCTCAAGCTCTTGCTATCTCTTGCATGTGTGTATCTCACACTCCTCACCAAGCTCCTCTCTTGGAAAATCGAGCCACCCAAGAAAATCTCTCTTGAATAGTGTGCCAAACTGAAATCTCATGTACTTTTATCAACCCTATTAGGGTTTTCCTCATGACTTTTCACTTCAATGGATGAGATTAGATCTTGGCCAAGAGATCTATGGCTGGGATCTAATCTCACGTTCACTTAAATCTCCTAAGTGAACTTTACAAAACATTTTTCCCTTTTAAAAAGTCACTTAACCCTAAATATTAAAAAGTACAACTCTATGACTTAAAGTCACTTTAAAAACATATTAAAGTACAACTCACTTTAAAAACATAAAGTCACATCAAAAAGGTTCTTTAATAAAAAATACATTACTAAAGTCACTTTAAGAATATAACTGAGATTTCAACTTATTGACGCCTGCACCTAGGCACTTGATGCAGGAGTGCCACCGAGCTATCAAATGCTAACACTCCCTCTTAGCGAGGGAGGTACTACTGTCATCAGCTCCACCTGGATCTCTCCCTCCAATAACTGATGCTCCCTCTGAATCTGAATGCCTCTCAGATACCTGCACTGGATCAACTGTTGAAGGTCTCCGTCTAACAACTTTGAACTGAGAGTTCCCCTCACTTTCCTGCTCATCCTGAAGAACCATCTCATTGCAACTCTGTTTCCTCACAGATTTGGATGAATCCTCCACACTGACAGCCACTGCTGCTGCCACTGAGTCTGATCTCTCACCAGGCTCACCATCCACCGGATGCCCCAAAACTCGGTATATCCAGCCATCACGGATGCCAAGCAGACTCGCTGCACCCAAGCCCCCACTCACCGGATATATGTAAACACGCCCACTCACATGAAGAACCGCATATCCGTCATCCTCCAAAGCTGAAATGGAGACCAAGTTCTTCTTCAGCTCTGGAACAAACAACACATTTCCAACCTCCAGATAACCACCAGACTCGAGTTGGAATAGGACTTTTCCAACTCCTTCTACTGCATGGGTGCCGGCATACCCATACTCATTCAGTATAACTCTGTCAATATCTGTCACTCTTGGAACACTGCTCGTATCCCTGTCATATGGCGTGCTGCTCCGCTATCTATGTACCATGCTCCATTATCCAAACTCTCTGCTACACTACTGTCTGAAAGAATTGAGACGAGCGAGAATTCCCTCTCGAATTCCGCTGCAAAATCTCCCACTTCAGCTGGAGAGACTTTCTCAGGCTCTTCTTTCTTCTTGTTCTTCTTCTTGTTGGGACACTGCCCAGCATAGTGACCATAACTTTGGCAAGCAAAGCATTTTACTTTGCTCAAGTCTTTGGCTCCACTGCTCGAGCCACCCTTTTTCTTTCTATCCTTAGCTGAAATGGCCACATTCTCTTCATCAACAACCTGCTCAGTCTTCCCTTCCCGGATCTCCTCCTGTGTAAAATCATCCCATAGTCTTTCCCAAGAGGGAAAGTTCTCTCTGCCAACTACACACTTCACGAACACATCCCACTCCTTAGTGAAGCCCTTTAGGGCTATCCGCACTAGCTCGGGATCAGGAATCATCTCACCAACTTCACTCAGCTCATCTTTTATCTGTCTGAGTCTAGTGAGGTAAGAGGCTACATTCTCACCTCTTGCCATCTTAGTGCCATGAAGCTTATCTTTTAGGGCCATTTTACGATTTTCATTCTTGTTCTCATACAAACTTTTTAAAGTATCCCACATCCCCTTAACAGTTAGTTTCTCTGCCAAATGTGGGATGAGGTGATCTTTAACACCATCCAGAAGCAATCTCTGTGTTCTGGCCTCTTTCACCTCATGTATGTCAAGAGCTATGGTATCAGCTGCTGGAGGAGCCATTGTGGTGCTAACAAAAACCCATAACTTGTTCTCCTTGAGAACAGCTGTCATCCGGGCTTTCCACTGTAAATAGTTGGAAATCCCTTCCAACCAATCTTCATACCGGATGCAAGCCATCATCTACTTCTGCACACGCTGCCTTCTTTGACCAAAAAGTACTCAGCTGTACTGAACCAACACCTGTCTGCTCACTTTGCAAAAAAAACTTTAACAAACAGCTGTTACAATCAGCACTTTGCATGCAAATCTCTTGCACATCACCTGCAAAAATATCAGCACTTCTCTGCTGCCCAACAGTCCACTATCTTCTCAGAGTCCCAGCTCTGATACCATGTAGAAAAATGACAAAAAAATCTGCTTACTGTTCACTTACAGCCACTGAGAAAATAATGTCAAACACTTTACAAACCATGGATATTAACTTCCTACAGGCATATAAATAACCACATTTCACTGATATCAATTTATGTGTGTCTGTAAGTTAACATACTGTTCATAAAGCAACTTTTCGCAGCGGAAAAATCATATAACAGCAGACTGTAATAAAAAATCAGACACATGATTTTGGTCAAATTTGACCCTGGAAAAACCCCCATCAACCCTTGGGGAAAACCAACATGCAAGAGAGATTTTATTAGCTCATGAAGGAAAAATTCTTAGAAATTACAACAGTCATTTTCAGCAGTAAAGAGTCACTGTATTTATCTCCCACAATCCTTCTAGACACCTCAAAATCTGTGCAGCAGAGAATCTGCCTCGGGTTTTGTGCCCACCGTACCACAGAAATGAATGAGCCTGCTGTCTCAAAAATCGTGCCCACTGTATGTTGTTCAGACTGTGACTGCCCAGCATATACCCAGCAGAACACACTCTCGATTTCTGTGCCCTTCTCGGGTTTAGTGCCCAGTCAAACTCTTGGAACTTGTGCCCACTCAAATATGGAAACTCGTGCCCACACAAATCTGGAACTCGTGCCCACTAGAATCTGGAAACTCGTGCCCTGTAAGTACAGTAAAAATGTTGAAGATGCTTCTTGAAGTGCGTGCCACCCTCTCCTTGGGAAGTGCGCCCCTTCAAACTGTCACTATCTCCCTTCTCCTTCAAGCTCAAGCTCTTGCTCTCTCTTGCATGTGTGTATCTCACACTCCTCACCAAGCTCCTCTCTTGGAAAATCGAGCCACCCAAGAAAATCTCTCTTGAATAGTGTGCCAAACTGAAATCTCATGTACTTTTATCAACCCTATTAGGGTTTTCCTCATGACTTTTCACTTCAATGGACGAGATTAGATCTTGGCCAAGAGATCTATGGCTGGGATCTAATCTCACGTTCACTTAAATCTCCTAAGTGAACTTTACAAAACATTTTTCCTTTTTAAAAAGTCACTTAACCCTAAATATTAAAAAGTACAACTTTATGACTTAAAGTCACTTTAAAAACATATTAAAGTACAACTCACTTTAAAAACATAAAGTCACATAAAAAATGTTACTTTAATAAAAAATACATTACTGAAGTCACTTTAAGAATATAATTGAGATTTCAACTTATTGACCCCTGCACCTAGGCACCTGATGCAGGAGTGCCACCGAGCTATCAAATGCTAACAGGTGAAGTCTCTTTTCATTGTCAGTACCTCTCAACCTCCATTACATAGAAGGGAATCTTTTAAGGATATTATCTTCATTGGGCTATATAGTGTCATCATGCTTGGATGCTTGCTTGGGTTGAAGTTCTTTACTTTACATGGATAAACATAATGAAGTCTTATTTGATAAGAACGAGCCTTCATGAACTTTGAATACACATTAATCTGTAATGATCTTGTGCTTGTAGATTACAATAAATGTGCAGAAGATTCAAGCTAAAATGGTGCATTTATACTAGCGACAAGAGTTTTAGGGTGAGCCCACCTACAACATGAGCAAGGATCCACTTACCCCCTCCTATACCTAGCTATCTCATTCTCATTGTGGTGATAATAGGTTGTGGTACAAGGCCAACAAATAGGTTTGTGAGAGGTGGTAACATAAGCACAACTAGCAACCTCTTTCATTGCATAACAAGAAATCCCAACTCTAGCATTAGCCATTTATGAGGCTCTAAAGCCCCCAATGCAAATAATTATTATTGGGAGTAGCTTTTGATTGACACCAATCCTTCACTTATTGCTTGCACCAACCCTAGATGATCATGACGAGCCCTAGTCCACTACAGTTAGTGTTTCTTCTCAAGCACTACCCCTTATGATTATTGTTTCTTTGAACCTTTAGTTATTTTGTACTTAGTTATGGTTGCATTTATATGCATTGGTTACTTTAGCATAAACCAACCCACTTTTTGAGTTTTGTTTAGATTCTACTGATGCTTATGAATGTTGTATGCATAACCTATCTTTTTATATATAGAAGCTATATACATCTGGTTTGAGTTTCTTTATTTCTCTATGTTGCATCTAAGTGGGGAAGGGGTTAGCTCTATTAATGCATATGATGTAAGAGTTAATAAGAGATAATTTTGATGAACAACATCCTCTTCCACTTTGATATTAACATCACTTTAAAAATGTTTGCGTAATTTTTAGATCCCTTTTCTTGTGATTGTTGTCTTTATGATGCTTTTTTAGTTTTAAGCTTACTAAAAAGATAGAATGACATATCTTTTAATAAAGATTTCATTCCAAGTTTTAATATGATTATCCTCATTATTGATTTGATGTTGGATTTTAAATATGAGTCTCTAATTTGACGTGATAACATCTTCCATCACATTGATATTAGTGTTGGTTGTAGTCTTCGTGTCATGCTTAATAAGGATTTCTTTGGCTCGTGGTTGTTTTTTTATAAATAAAACAAGTAATTTTATATTATAAAAACCTGAAAAATACAGTAGAACAATTTACAGTAATTCAAAATAGAGCAACAAATTTTGTCTTGAGCATTATTCTACTCTATTACATCTTCCAAAAATATTGTTTCTTTTGAGGAAAAACATACATCTACTAAACTACTATATACTCTAGTATATTGATCGAGCAATATAACAAAAAAACAAAGCATAACCAATAGATATTAACTAGGGATATGCCCACTGTTCATGACCTGAGGAGTGACATTGTCTCTTGTATGCCCATTGGAGCTTGAGATGTCCACAATAACGTGGGGAGATTGCATAATGGAGTTACCATCAATGCATATGCTTCCGGCTTGTTGAGTGACCTTGAAATACATCGCAATCAACATATCTCAGTGACAGTCTAGAGTAGTCATCATGGTCTCCATCTTATGACCATGCATGTGGATATGCTCTTCTGCGTCTTTTAGAAGAGTATCCAGGCCCGAGGTGTGAGAGGTAATTTGATGAACAACTTCAAGAACTCCGACCAACTGAGAATTCATCCAAGACAAGTTGCTCTTAATTTCCCGAATATCATCCCGAACATCCTCGATTCCCACTGTAAGCTCCAGAAGCTTGGATTCCCATTCTTTCGTCTTCGTGAGTTATTGCTATTCTCCCCCACCAACGTCCCGTTCCTTGTATTTTTCCAAGGTAGACCAAAATTTATCCCTTGTTTGCTAGCTAGATTCTAATGCTCACTATCATCTCGATGACTCCCAATAGCCAACAAATTGTTTGGACAAAAATCCACCCCCTCGAGCTCCAAAGGGAAAGGCAACGTATTCCAGAAAATATAGAATCACTATCACTGTGCTGTTCCCCTCAACAAAATTCAAAGACTCAGATCGGGTTTGGATACAATCCTTAATCCCAAATGCATTGGTATGCAGAGGGAGAGACGACATATTACCACCTCGTAAATGTACTCAATTTGTGGCCAAGCTTCCCGAAGGCTCTTCCATGCTTAGAGGCACGTGATCACTTGTGATATGTTCTCGGGGATCGAAACGATGACATGGAGCATTTATGTTAGTGGGATTCAAATTGAATGCTACGATGATTGACATTTGGACCATGGAGACCTAAATCAATACACATTAAACCTTAGGGAAGCCAACAGAATATATGTTGGCTCCCATTTTGCAGCATTTTTCCTTTTGCCAAGAGCGATGCCCTTTTTGCTAAGGTATTAGCCATCACATTATTGTCATGTCATATGCGCATCAAGTTAACATCAGGGATATGTTGGAAGAGACCTATGATGCGCTTATGAAACCTTTCGACAATCCTATCCTCTAATTCCTTTAGGATTTGAACTAGGTCATTGTTGTAACAACCATTCCAATTATTGCCAGTCCACAATTCAATGGACTTAAAATTTGGCTGGCCATAAGGGGCATGGGGGTGGGGTTTTATCCACTTATGTGGGTGTGTATAGTGCTACGTAGCCTCATACATTCACCTGGTGCCCCCATGGTAACCTTAAGGCATTGGAAGAGCTCTCACAGAAATGGAGTTTGGGTCAATCATGGAAATTCACTGGCCTTAAGAGGCATTGAGGTGGACTTTGATCCACTTATGCATTTGTGTGTAGTGCTATGTATCCTTACATTTTTTACCACTACCTCCAAGTGCCCCCATGGTTACCTTCAGGAGCTAGAACCATCACATGATTAGGGCTCAAGTCACTTGTGAAAAATTTAAAATTCATCAACCTTATGGTCACCTGCCACTCATGAAAAACTTAAAAGTTGTTGGTCTTAAGAGGCATGGAGGTGGGTTTTAATCCACTTATAGGTGTTTGGGTAGTGCTATATAGTCTCACATGTCCAATCACTACCACAAGGTGCTCCCATGGTTCCCTTAAGGAGTTAGAAAAGACCTCACGAGAATTCAACCTAGGTCATTAGTGAAAAACTCCTCATTGGTCACCATTCAACCCTTTTGGGCATTCCATATGAATACTTGTTACCACTATAGGGACCTAACATATGATGGTTTTTTTCCCACATTAATACTCTCTCTCTTAGGTCTATTATTTTCTTTTGTAACGATCTTAATTCTTACAATTATTTTTGTTAGCTCAGTATGAATGAGGTGTAATTGCACATAGAGGATATGGATACTCTACAACCCATTGTGGGGGAGATGTTGTATTGTAGGTTTGTTCTTGTCTTTATTGTGGCCACGGGGGCCATTTGTTTTGTTTTGTGGAACAATGCACCTGAGTTGGATATGCTTTTTGACTATATTAGGCTGGAGGTTGACTTGTTTGCATGTTTTTATGTTTCAAAAGCACTTGATGCTGAACTGCTATTATGATGTAACTTTGATTTTCATCTGAAAATAACAAGTTGCGTTTTTTTTCCTATGAAAAAAAAATAATTAAAAAAATTCACCTAAACTCATAAAATAAAAAAAGTTAAAACCAACATAACTCCATCTTAAATGGAGATCAAATTTATTTAGGTGTAAATTTGTTGTCCTTTTATGCTTTTAAAAAATATTTATAAGTCAAAAATGTTTTTTTTTTTAAATTCAATATATATATATATATATAACATCCATTTCAATCTTGGTTTTTTAAATATTGAATGATTTACATATTGGTCTTTAAGTAAATTTGGGGTTAATTTACTCAATGACTTAATTTAACTTCTTATCACCAATATTGATGCACATTTGGTTAGTTTGGTGTCATCAATGCCCAATTTAAATACCTTAACTAAGACACACTGGTTTACATCAACAAAATTACCATTTACAAATATAAGAAAACATCCCTTACACCTAAAATTGAAACCAACATAGATTCGTGTGTAATTTTTTTTCCTTGATATAAAAAAAATTAAAATAAAAAAAATTGGATACCTTTGTTCTAAACTTAAATAATATTTATAAGTCAAAATCCATTTGTTCTATACTTTAAGTCAAAAATATTTTTTTTTAGCCCCAAGGGTGAGCTCAATTGGTAAAACGTGCGAACATTCTTTTACCATCCTTACCATCCACGAAATGTGAAAAAGTATTGGTAGGTTTTCCATGCTAAAAAAAAATAAATCAAAAATATTTTTTTGAAATTCACAATAAAAAAATATATATATATAAACAACGTATACCCCTTTCAATCATGGTTTTGAATGATTTTAAATACTAACACGCTGATTTACATCAACAAATTTAGAAAAACATCCCTTACACCTCGAACTAACTTAAATTACTATAAATAATTAAAAAAAATAAAAGCTCATTATTTCACACCACAAGTTCAACTATAAAATTTAATGGGCTAATTACCTTCAACATATATAAAGCTACCAATTTGAATAAGAGCACAACAAATTTATCTGACCCCTGTTTTGTGAAGCGCTAAGTCTCTGACGAAAGGAAAGGCGGAGGAAGATACCATCCAGCTTAGGGTTTTCCGCGTTGGATCGAGGACTGAATCAAACCACAGGTATTGAAAGTTTGTATCATATCCGCTTTCCATTTTAAGAGAGCCCGATCAAGCCAATAAACCAAACAATTTATCATATTCATTCAATATACTGAAAAATTCAATCAATATTTGTAGTGTTTTTGTTTCAGTCCAAGACCGCATCATCGTTTATTTCTGTGGAATCCTGAGCTGGGCTTTAAATTATTAAGGTAATTCTTCTCTGATCTTCATTCTCTCTTTATTTCTGCATTTATTTGAAAACCCAAATGAAAGTTTCATGTTGCGTATTGCTATATGATATATGTTATGGCTTTGGGTTTGAGGCTTACCAATTGGGCACTGCAAAGATCTGTGTTTGAGAGCCATAGATTTGTGTAATCATTGAAGAATTTATTGAACTATGGCGTTTTGAATTGAGGGTTTGACGAATTTGGACGGGCATGGTAGTCATATGTGTTTGAGAACGGTTTAACTTTTATCTCTGTAGCGTTTATTGAATTTTAAGATTTTGAATTCGTAGAAGTCCAGAAATTTCGGCCTAGGTAACGCAAGAATCTGTGCCCGAGGACCATAGTTTTGTGTAATTGTTTATAATATTTGGAATTTTGGGGTTTGATAAGTTTGGACTTTGGACTTGAGAAGGGCAGTCAGCTGCTTTCAGAATTTTTTTAGTTAACTGTATTTTAAAAGTTTTTTACAATAATAATAATAATAATAATAATAATTTATTTCTAAGGTGAGAACTTAGCTAGACATTAATTTAATTTAGTGTGTGAGGCCACTTTGCTAAAAGTTTTGGGAGGTGTACATATCCTACCCCTCTAGATTTGAAGATATAACATGTTAAGAGGAACGTATTTTTAACTGTTAAGCCCACCCAGACTACACCATGATTGAATTCTGAGATTATGAATTTTATTGAATGTAAGGAATTTGGATTTGTTTTTGATAGTTTTGGACTTATCTAATCAGAGGTATGTGTTTGAGATAAGTTTGGACTTGGGCATGGCAGTCATCTGTGTTTCAGAAGCTTTTTATAGTCATCTGCATTGCAGAAGCTTTCTATTGTAACATTTCAGGAGATAATTGAATTCGAAGATTATGAATTTTATTAGTCAAGAATCTGGCCTTGGTTTGATAGTTTTGGACCTGGGTAGTCAGGGACCTGTGTTTGGGAGCCATCTCGGGTGTATGATTTTTCAGTGATTTATTGATTTCTAGGGTTCTGGATTTGTGGGTTTGAGAATGTTGGACTTGGATTTGTGCAGGAATATCTGCCATTTTCAGTTTTTTATTGAATTCAATGGGTGGGAATGCCGAGAAATTGATGAATCAGATCATGGATCTGAAAATCACCTCCAAGTCTCTGCAGAGGCAGGCGAGAAAGTGTGAAAAGGAAGAAAAGGCTGAGAAGCTCAAGGTTAAGAAGGCCATAGAGAAAGGAAACATGGATGGAGCTCGAATATACGCAGAGAACTCCATCAGGAAACATAACGAACAATTGAACTACATGCGTTTGGCTTCTCGCTTGGATGCTGTGGTGTCCAGGCTTGATACCCAAGCAAAAATGATGACAATCAACAAGTCCATGACATCAATTGTCAAGGCATTGGATAGTGCTCTTGCAACTGGTAATCTTCAAAAGATGTCTGAAACCATGGATCAATTTGAAACACAGTTTGTGAATATGGAGGTTCAGTCTCAATTTGTTGAGAATGCTATGGCTGGTAGTACGTCTCTTTCAACACCAGAGGATCAAGTCAACACTCTGATGCAACAGGTGGCTGATGATTATGGGCTTGAGGTGTCGGTTGGCCTACCTCAGGCTGCTGGGCATGCAATTCCTACCAAGCCGGAGAAAGTTGAAGAGGATGATCTGAGCCGGCGTCTTGCAGAGCTCAAATCCAGGGGCTGATCATGACGTTTTCCTGTAAGAACTTTCACTTTTGGTAATCGTGTCTAAATGACATGTGATATTGAAAGAACCCACCTTTGTGTTATGGTAACCTAGAGAAGTCACATAATTGTCTTTCAAGCACTGCTATTGTGGATATATGCTTTTGGTTTGTTTTTCTGTAATTAGTAAGATTCGATTTTGGATTGCTTTGGAATTATCCATTCATGGAATTGTATCTTTCACTATGCAGTTTTTAATATATGGGTAGTCCACAGTAAAAAATTAAAAACAGAAAAAAAAACTGTTTAGTAGTTTCAGTTACCAGTTAGTCCTATTTTGTTCTTTGGGTATCGCACCAAAGTTACTGTGTATCGTATCAATGCATCTTGCCTCTGATTTAAATGGAACTATTAGTTTAGGTCAGAAAAAAATGATGTTTGATTTCTTTCCCTTCACTGGAAATTTGTGTAAATTGGCATGCAATAGAATTTGAGATAACTGTAATGAATTATGGCCTTTTCTTGCTCTTCACTGTAGTGCTTTCTTGAGAAATCGTGGTAGAATCAATGAATTGCCATCTGAGAGGATTTACTATTTATTTACTAGTTTGTGATATCCTTGTATTGTTTTGTGGACTGTAATTCTGGATGTGGCTGTTGTTAATTGTTATATTGTATATGTGACAGTAATGCTCTTTGTAGAGCATTTTTGAAATATCATGAGATAGGAATTAATCTTATGGCAGCATGCACATGTACATTTGTGCATTTCTAAAGATGTTCTTGAATTAAGACATATGGACCTAACTTACAAGGAATTAAGAGGTTGGATTGGAAGTATCAAGTTCTGATATTTATTGATGGGTAGAAAATGTGATTAATGTGTTTAGAGACATTGACATATTATTACTCCAGAAAGGTTTACATTTCCAATTTTTTCCTATAAGATGCACAATCTAGTTGATACAATGTACAAATTTAAATATTAAGTTTGTCCTTGATCCACTGTTTTTATTTCATAGTAAAACTAGAGAACTATTACAAAACAGAGTATAGGAAAATTGCTGCCAGTAGCAAGATTCAGACGTTGCTAAACAGTTCAGATCCTACCAATAAATTACACAAAGTTGGTGTTTGTTAGAAGTTTCTGTTGGAGATGCATCAGCTCTGGTGTTTGGAAATGGTCTTCTTGAGTAAATTGGGAAACTGTGAAGGAAGAAAAGATGCTTCCCTCCTCCAACCAGAAAGAAATTTCAAGGTGAGTCTATATTGTTGTTTCAGGACAGGAATCACTGTTTTTGTTGCTGTGTTGAGTTGAATCAGTAATGATTCCTTTCACAGTCGTCTTGGGGCCCCTTTTCTGCTGCCCATTCCAAAGGGTGTCCTCCTTCTTGAAGCGTTTATCAAAGGGAAAGTTGTGGGCCCTTCTGGTCTCTTTTCTTCCTTATATTGCAGCTGTTAAGCACTTCTAAGGTGCTGATGAAAGTTGCTCAAATCCCAGATGCCAAAGGTGGTTGTCTCTCTCATCTTCTAAGGTTTGCAGATCCCTCTGTAAGGTTCTTGTGCTTGTTGTGTTTAGATAACTCTCTTGTCTCAGACAGCACCAACTGGGCAGTGTTCAAGCTTGTGGCCAATAATTGCTTCTTTGTCAAATCAAACTGCAGAAGTGGAACGCATTTCCAACTCTCAGTCAGCATTTCCAACTCTCAGTCAGCTAGGGCATGGCAACCCAAAGTAGCTGGTCATTTGTCCTCTGCAGACAGTGGCAGTAGCTCATCTTCTCAAGCAAGCTGAATGTTCAATGGAGATCATGCTCCTACCCTACCCATCTTTACTAGTCCCCAGGCTGTTTGTTGTAGCCCTAACACTGTTCTGAGTGAAACCTCCTGGAATCCACAAGGAGCAGCAGCTCTCAAAAGTTCTGGCAGAACCATCTTCAGTTTGACAACCACCCCTTCCAGTGGCCCAGGGATCCGTCCTACACACAGCTGTGGCTGAAAGCTCCTTTTCAGCTTCTTAAGTGTTTCAGGAGGGCTCTTCCTTGGCTCTCAAGTTCAAAATCGTTTGGATCTGCATCTCCAAACTAAAACCCCTACCGACATTAAAATTCTTGAGTGAGTTCCCTTCCGGCTTGTTTATCTTTTCTATCAGAGGTGTTATCTGTAGATTTAAATGTTGTTGGTGTTGTTTTCTTCATCTTACAACTAGATTTCCTACTAGATTTTTGAATTTTTCCACAGCAAAAGACAGATTTAGTGTTATTCTTATAGTAATATGTTGATTTGGGGAAATCTACTTCCTTTGTTGAAAGTTCAAACCTTGGCACCTGAATTTCAATCCTGCTGAAGAACTTGCGATTATTTGAGTTGGAGTAAGATTTTTAAAACTCACTCTTTATTTTTTAGATGGTGATATTCTTTGAATCTTAATGTATTCGGAACCACCATGAATGTTCTTGGTGAATAAATACTTCCATTGCGGGTTGCCCTTGTTCATGGAATCTGGATAAGATAAGCTAATTTACGTCCAGACTCTGAAACATGGAAGTGTTGCTTTTAGATGCAGAAGCTATGTTCACATGCATCTTGCCTCTTCCTGTTTACAGAAAACCGTTTCATCCCTGCTAGAGAGGTCCTCAGGAGTCAGGAGCTAACCAAGAAGAGGTAAAGAAAAGTGGGATGGTGTCAGGAAAGTCTCTGTAGGAAACATGAACACAGTTTCAAATATAATTTATAAACAATTAATCTTAGAACATCTCAGATTCCAATCTGGAAACTCGAAAATATTCCGCCAAAATATCATCTGCACAACACACTCCTGAAGACATGAGGTAGCCTGAGATATATTCTAGTAGCAAAAAACCTGATATTGATATGGATTTGTCCTCTTTAGAAGAAAAGAAAGATCAATCTTCCTTGGAGGACTATGAAGACGGATAAAATATCACTGGTTCTGGTTCTCTCTCGGATAAAAAAGAAAATAAGTAATTCTCTGGAAATCATAAAGGCCAGAAAGCAAGAAAACATTGTTTGTAACAAAAAAGTGGATATGCATCAATTTGTTGTGGCATTTCTGATAAATCCTTTTGACAGATCAGTGCACGTCTTTTACTTGAAAAAATTGAAGCTTAATTTGCAATGAATTAAACAGAAAAATTTGTTCCTCTGAAGAAATTGACTTTTGTAACCTTCAACTTGTTTGTGAATTTTATGAATTGTCATCGAAGAGAATTCGAGATTATTGTTGTTAGACATTAACGGTAATTGCTTGCGTTGATTTGGACAAGCATTTGACATAGATGTATCATCTACTGTCAAAATTTATTCCAGGTTAGTGTTGCATGGAGATTGAAGGAGATTGGAGGAGATTTCATGCAGTAAAGAAAGGTCTTTATATATAGGAGAAGAATAGAATAGAATACAACCACCTAAGACAAAAATCAGGACTAGTGGGAAACAGTTGGACAGCATTTTTCAAGAATAGGAGGGAAACATGCTACAGCATACTCTTTAGAATTTTGATAATGCTTGGATTCAATTGCAATCCTCTGTTTGAATTGAGTTTCATTTATTGTCCTGCATGTGGAAATTGTTTGCTTCTGTTGTAATAGGATTTGGTTCTTGCAGTTCTTCTCTGCATGAGTTACATGATGCTGTGATGTTAGCTTCTCTTTTTATTTTGATTACCTAGACGAAAGTGGATTATGCCTCAGATGCAATATAGTTCAAAATTACCAAAAGGTTGGTCTGTACCAAGTTTTGGGCAGCTAGGCCTTACATATAACAATCTCTCCTAAGCGTCATTCCTATTTGGATCGACTGTGGTAAGTATTAGTAGGAAAGATTTGCACTCCGTGTTTTACCACGGAAATGCAGGAGCTATATATAACTCAAGGTTGAGAGTTTGACAAATTTTATTACTGATGAAAATAGTCCAGTGATTAAACCCTTTTATGATGTTATGATGCGAATCTCGTGTCTATATTGTATTTGTGCTTTTTTCATCACGTGACCGATATATTGATTTCTGTAATATCTTCGCAGCAACGTTTTGCAAAATGTTTCTATAACTTCTTCATGTTGTTGGTGTTAGGTTAATGAATCATTTGTGAGATTCTTAGTCTAATTAAGTATAATTGTTATAATGGTTAAGAGTGTCTGTATCCCAGAGAGATAATTTGAGATTGAGAAAATATTTTGTGAGGGTATTAAGATAATGATTGTTGAGTGATTATAGGAGTAGATTGATTCACGAGTGGTTAGGTGTAGTGTATAAATATGTGTCTTTCTAATGAAACGGTTTAATATTCATCACTTGGTATGGGTGTTCATGCATAAATATTTGTCTTTCTAATGAAATGATTGAGCTGGTGTGTAGTATTGTCAAATTCTTGTCTTGCTCCATTATTGCTGGGTTTAATAATTCATCAATTGGTATGGGTGTTGATGTATAAACATGTGTCTCTCTAATGTAATGATTGAGCTGGTATGTAGTATTGTCAAATTCTTGTCTTGCTCCATTATTGCTGAGTTATTCATCATTTTGTATTAGAGCCTCGGTAACATATTCATGGTATTCAAGGATTGATTTAATAATTCGTCAGTTGGTGCTGGCTACAATGGATGTATTGATTTAATAATTCGTCAGTTGGTGCTGGCTATGATGGATTTATTGATTTAATAATTCGTCAGGTGGTGCATATTTTTTATCTCTTTTTGTGTGACTTAATTCTCCATATTTCTGAGCTCTTTTTTCTTCCAAACCTTTATTACATATACTTCGGCGTGTTCTCTATCTAACCATATTGATTTTGAGGTGCGACGAATCAAATTGATGCCACATCTGTGACGAAGTTCTAAGTCGTCTAGTCCTAATGTGTTTTAGTGTATTTTTTATTGGGACCAATTGGTGAACATTGATGTGACTTAAAATTGAATTTGACTTGAAATGAAATTTAATTTCAAATATTCATTTTTTTGATAAATAATTTTAAAAGCATGAAAATATTGACAATGACTTGTACATAAAGTACTTTTATAAACCACTTATGGTAGCTAGTATTTCCAAGATCGAGGTTAACTAATACCATTTCTATCTCCACTGATGATCCCCCACACAACCACTAGTTCCTCTCCCCTAGTTTTGATTGATTATCAAGACATACTAAATCTGCAAAATATGATAAATGATGATTTCTCAAAGCATAAGCGACCCAGAGAGTAACTATTATTCAACTGGTAATTAGAAACACAACCAATAAAAACCCTATTGACAAACAGATACGTGTACTTGACTTATCAGTCTTACTATTACTAGGGGGTACCAGGAATAAGATGTAGATGTAGTTTTTGATTGATTTTCAACGTACACGTACTAGATCGACAAAGTATGATAAATAATAATTTCCCAGAGTACGAGTAACTCTCGACCAGGTGTGCTTTTGAAGAAACTAACAAGAAACAGAACCAGAGAGTAACTATTATGCAACTGGTAAGTAGAAGTCAATGCAACCATTAACAACCCTAATGACAAACAGATGAGTGTACTTGATTGATCAATCTTATTCCAGCATATATACCTAAGGGGTATTAGGAATAAGATGTTCAAGTTTTTGTGGACTGGGAAAAAATAAGCTGAATGAATCCCTCGAGTGAAATGGATAGGTAATAGCTTAGCGAAAGGAGGAAGGACCAACATGCCTGGTTCTTCCACTGAACTGGAATGAATCGTGCATAAGGAAAAATGATGCCAAGATCGAAATGAAAACCTTGCCCAATTAGCAAGTAATTAAAGGTAAATTTTAAAGGAGTCTAAACATTAGTTGATTTTGTTTATCTGGCGAGTTTTTGATTGGAATTTGATGATATTTTTTTTTTTAAAATCCAGATTCTGTGTTGTTTCTGAACTCATAAATGGATTCAGCGTCCTTAAATACTCCAAGGCATCCAACTTAAACAAATTTAAACACTTATTCGAAAACTTAATTTTTTAACTGAATTTGTAAGAACAGGCAAATTCATCAAACGTTTAGGCCACACCAATTTTATAACTAGACCGGACCAAAACACAAATAGAAAGAGTGCTATTTGTGGTGATTTTGTTCAAGGTATAATTCTGTCAAAAGACATCTAGGGCGTGCACTAGGGTTCGACCGATTTGTTGTCTCAGGGGAGTTAAACCTTGGTGGGTGGTGTCTCCATTTGTGATATCTTGTAGCATTAAACACGACTTGTTATATCTGTGGTTCATTTAATATCGTCGTCATAATTTGTAGCAACTTTGTTGGTATGCAATTTTGACACATTTGATCCGAAAAGAATATGGTTATATAGGTGAGGTATATCTAGAATCTCAAGAAAATGAAATTCTAAGTTAAATGGGCTATCACCTAGATGAAATGTATTTTTTTCCAGTGAAAAATTACTAAATTTTTTTGTAGTTTATTATTATTTTGCACCTATCCATTGCGTCCAATGAAGTACCTTAGTTTATTATTATTACTGAATTGTGTTTAGGTGTTAGTTCACTTTGTGGGAATATAGGTTATATATTGCTTGATGGTAGTTAGTTTGATGATTATTATAATTTTCAAGAATGATATTTAATTTGCAATTAGTTTAGTTTAGGGTGATTATGACTTATATGAAAGTTCACCGTCGTGCTTAGGTGTAAAGGTTCACTTTATGGGTTGTAGATTAGATTGCTTAGGTGTAAAAGTTCACCTTCACCTTATGAGTTGTAGATTAGATTGGTCACAGCTAGTGAGTTTGGATAGTTACTATCATCTTCCAAGAATTATATCCAATTGACATTTGAGTTAGGGAATATAAATTCATCATTGTACAATTTAATTTCATCTTGTTGGAAATGTAGGTTACATTGATTGAGGGTAGCTTGGATAATTACTATTGTCTTTTAAGAATGAGATTTAAATGACATTTAGTTTTGGATAATCTCAAGTTAAATGTAAGTTTATTGTTGTGCTCAGGTTTAAGTTTACTTTGTGGGAATGTAGATCAGATTGATTTAGGGTAGCTAGTTTGGATATTTACTATTGTCTTTTGACACTAAGATCCATATAATGTTTAGGTTAATTTAGGGTAGCTAGTTTGGATATTTACTATTGTCTTTTGACACTAAGATTCATATAATGTTTAGGTTAAGGCAATTGCAAGTTAAACATATGGTATAGAGATATGAACATAAATGAGATGAACATAAATAAAGTAAATATTAAACAAAATGTGCATAAAACAATTTAGAATGCAACAATGTTTGCATTACTATCTACACCATGCTTTATGAAATAGAGTGAGAAAGAAAACACTAATTAAAATCAATTTGGTTGTGTAACTATTGGCTATTAGTTATCTTTTTGGTGTGTTGTGCATTGTAGTAGGGCTTGAGTGTCCATGATGGTCTTGGGACTACTTAATTGTAGGTGCTCAAAGGTTGATGACATGTGTGTGTATGTTGTTGAAGTGGTCACAAGTAGAGTGTTGAGGTGTGCTTCCTAGGTTGTTAGGGTGGTTTCACATAACACTTTTTGTGTCCATTGTGCATTAGGTTTTAGGGTATTGCTCCTCAACCTTGCCCATTAGGGACAATGGATTGTTGCTAGCTGGGGATTGTTTCCTAGACCTTGTCATAGGGATTGCTTGTATCGATATTGGGGTGTAAGGGTTGGTATGGTTGGAGGAGCGTGGTGTGGAGGATGGGCACTTTTTATTGGATGTGAGGATTTGTACTAGACACCCATGGTTGTGCTTGGCTAATTAAATTTAATTTTGTAATAACAATAATCTAATTTAAGATCATAGCTTAGCAAGAGGTCAAATCACCTCTTGCATAATGACGTGAGAGGATAACAATGGGGGTGAATGGGTATAATCTCAAAGAACAACATAATAAATCCACCTATATTAGTACTTGCCTAGGCAATAGAATTACTAGTATATATAATAGTATAACCAAACTAGTGGATCAATGCCATGAACCTACGAGTCTTGCTTGTATTTTTTTGTCATCTCTTATCGTGCGACGTTGCCTTGCCTTGGTCATATGGGCTTGACCAACCTATTCCTATTGAAACCAAACTATGCCTATTTCTCTAAGGATTGTCCTTATTTTGTCTTAGACTACAATATGTTAGATGTGCAACTTTAGTTCTACTTAACCAATTTATCCAACAATAGCACATGTCCAATTGTGGCAATTAAAACACCTTAGCAATACTTAGCCAATATTACAACAATTGGCCATCACAATGCATCCCAGGAAACATAACAACATTCATCCAATCGAGAACACAAGGCACATGCGCAATTGACATCTAAGGTGGATGCCTATTTTGAGGTGTGCTTCTTAGTTTGTTAGGGTGGTTTCACATAACACTTTTTGTGTCCATTGTGCATTAGGTTTTGGGGTATTGCTCCTCAACCTTGCCCATTAGGGACAATGGATTGTTGCCATGGGATTGTTTCCTAGACCTTGTCACAAGGATTGTTTGTATCGATATTGGGGTGTTAGGGTTGGCATGGTTGGAGGAGTGTGGTGTGGAGGATGGGCACTTTTTGCTGGATGTGAGGATTTGTATTAGACACTCATGGTTGTGCTTGGCTAATTAAATTTAATTTTGTAATAAAAATATTAACCTAATTTAAGATCATAGTCTAGCAATTGGTTAAATTGATGTATGGGATCCCCTAGCCCTTTTTTGGATTTTGTGTTTATGGTTTTGTTGATAGGGAGCTTTGCATTGATTGCTTATGCATTTTCAATTATACCATGTAAGGGTGAATATATCAAAATGGCACAGAGTGCAATACATATGTGGAACAAAATGCATAATCAACAAAGCTTTAAATGGCCTTTAGAATCTAAAACAAAATGTACTACAAGTCTACTGCATATCACTGATCAACATGATCAATCATGAAACCTATCACCATAGTTGGGAATGAGGCCCTCAACTTGATCTATAGGACCATCCTCGAGCATGCCTATTTTTTAACAGGTTTATTTTGCAGGTGGCATGTCTATTTTGAGGTGTGCTTCTTAAGCCCGATGCTCGTGTTCCCACAAATGTGTCCATTGCATGTCCGTTCATTGTATATTTGCACACAAGTTTGCCAGTCCCAAGTGCATCTGTTGCAATATGCCCAATGATTGCGCTCGGGTCGCACCTTATCACGGTTCATCAAGGTAATGCTCATCATTGAGGGGAGGCTCAACTCACTTGAGTCTGCATGTTCAGATTGTGCACCCAAGGCAACCCTAAGTCTATAAAGGTAGCATAAATTGCCCACCACTCCGTTCATGTATCTAGCATTGCGATCCTCCTTGACGACCTTGTGTGCCTACCTGATAGTGCACCACTGGTCGTAGGTGGAGGCCTTACAATTCCCTTTTTAATGTATACTTTATTAACTATAATATACCAAATAGGCCCTTTCATTTGTAAGTAGGAACAAAGTCTTTGATTGATCACTTTTGAGAGAATGTGTCAAGATAAAGTACATAATAGATATATCTAGACAAGTCTTTTTAAAGCTTTGGGAAAACCAAAGAAATAAGTCCAGTGGTGGAGTGCTTACATCCTCCCTCGCCAGTTTTTTGTTGCTTTGATAATGTTCAACTAGCACTTGCTTAAGTGCCCAAAGGTTCTACTTCTCGAACTCTCGAATCTTATCTCCATATTGCCAAAATGCTTCCTTCCTTTCCCAACTGTTCTCCTCTTTGGGTCTATCCTTCCAATTGAAAAAATACTCTTGCCTTCGGTTCTTGTCAAATTGTTTTGTCATGTGTTCAAGTATCTTGTCCACTTTCAACTTTGGTTTGTCTACAATCATTGTTGGGACTTTGGATGGTGTAACTCTACGAAGAATTCCTTTGTCAATCCTACAAGGCTTCCATGGATTGATATGGAAACCGAGATGGTGAGCTCTCATGTGTTATGACATCTCCAATTTGTAAGTGACATTGCCAATTTTCTTAAGTACCTTGAATGACTTTTCAAACTATTGTAACAAAGCATTGTACATGCTACTTGGTGGCTTGAACTGTCTTTTTCCCAACTTAAGTAGGGTGTTGAGGTGTGCTTCCCAGTTTGTCATGGTAGCTTCACATAGCACATTTTGTGCCCACTGTGCGTTGGGTTTGGGGTATTTCTCTTCAACCCTACCCATTAGGGACAATGGATTGCTGCCATGGGATTGTTCCATAAACCTTGTCACACATAATTTTTGTATTGATGTTTGGGTCAAGGGTTGGTTTGGTTCGAGGAGCATGGTGTGGAGGATAGGCACTTTTTGATGGATGTGAGGATTTGTAATAGACACCCATGGTTGTGTTTGGCTAATTAGATTAAATTTTGTAATAATAATATTATACTTTAAGACCATAGCCTAACGAGAGGTCAAATTGACATATGAGACCCATTTCTTTGTGGGACAAGGGATCTCCTTCACAAAATGATTTCATTACTAGTTTGTAGAGGTATACCTACCCTAGCCCTTTTCTAGATTTTGGGTCAATGCTTTTGTTGATAGGCAACTTTGCATTGATAGCTTATGCGTTTTCATTTATCATGAACCATCTATGTATAGTTTCACACATGGTATTCCAACAACTTGTTTGTGGGACAAGGGACTCCCTCCACACAGTGAGTTTATTGCTTAGTCTATGGAGGTGTAAATACCCTATCTTTTGCATACATGTTTTTGTCGTGGATTGGGAGCTTTGCATTGATTGCTTTTGAATTTCAATTATCATGATCTATCTACTTACACTTTCACTTGTCGTATTCCATAAAATTATGACACTCTTCAAATCACCTCCTTAAAAATGAGGCAAGAGGATAAAAGTGGGGGTGAATGGGTATAATCTCAAAGAACAATATATAAATCCAGCAATCTTCATACTTGCATAGGCAATAGAATAGCTAGTACGTATAATAATAACTAAACTAAGAGGATAACTCTCATGAACCTAGGATTCTTGCTCAATTTTTTGTTGTCATCTGTTATGATGCAACATTGCCTTAGACTAGAATGCAACATTACCTTCATCATAGGGCTTGGCTGACCTATACTTGATGCAACCAAATAACGCCTCTTCTTCTAAAGTTTGCTTATAACATTTCCTTAGACTAGAATATGTTAGATGTGCAACTTTAGTTCTACATAACCAAGTTATCCAACAATGGGAACATGTCCAACTGTGACCTTTAAAACATCCTAGCAATACTTAATAACCAATATTACAACAATTATCCATCACAATGCATCATAGGGAATGCAACATTCATCAAACCAAAGAGAATGCAAAGCACATGTGCAATTGACACTCAAGGTGGATGCCTTAAATTTTATTAGATGAAGTATGTTACAATGTACAACATAGGATCCATGCCAATTGCATGTAGCTATTTTTATAGATTCCAATTATAAAAGCACCTCTTTTCCAAAGTTGTCAATCCAACCCCTAAAGTGATTGCAAGCATGCCTTTTGTAGGTCTTGTTCACTTCTTCTTTTTCACTTAGTCAATCCAAATTCATCCTATTGTGCAAAACCCATAACTTAGCACAATTGTAGAGCTTACTTTGAACTTGTGTCTCAATCACTTGCCAAGATTGAATTCTTTATCCACTTTGAGGTATCCACTATAAATATATGAGTCTTCCCAAGCTCTTACAAGCCCTTTGCTTTTAAGGTGGACTTGACAAGTGCTGGCATCCAACCTTGCTTCCTTTGGTGTCTTCTGTTGGTCGGTCATGTGTGTCCTTAATTGTTCCTGCAAGTATGCACGATGTCTATGTTACCATAAGTGTGCCCATCGCAAGTGCATATGTTGCATGTTTCATCGCATGTCCATTTGTCGCATGTGTGCCCATAAGTTTTCCCTTCGCAAGCATGTCCATCACAACATTCCCAATGATCAAGCCCATTAAAGGTAATGCTCATCAATTACGGGGAGGCTCAACTCCCTTGGGTTCACACATCCAAATTGTATGCTCAAGGAAACCCGACCGAGTCTGTAAAGGAAACATGAATGGTTCACCACTTCGTTCATCTATCTATCATTGCAATCTTCCCCGACAACCTTGTGTGCCCATCGGACAATGCACCTACATTCTGTTGTATACTTTGTTATATAAGTCATCGTTAACTATAACAAATATAACTTTCTATTTGTAAGTAGGAATGAAGTCCTTGATTGATAATTTTTGAGAGTATGTGTTAAAAGAAAGTAGATAATAGATATATCTAGACAAGTCTTTTTAAAGCTTCAGGAAAACCAAGGAGATAAAGCCAATGGCATAGCCCTTACATCCTCCCCCACCAACCTATTGCTGCCTCGACAATTTCCAAATAGAACTTGTAAGTGCCCCAAGGTTCTACTTTTGAACTCTTGGTTCTTATCTCCATAATGCCACAATTCCTTCCTTTCCCAATTGTTCTCCTCTTTGGGTTTATGCTTCTAAACGACAAAGTAATCCCACCTTTGGTTCTTGCCGAATTTTGTCGTCAAGTGTGCAAGTATCTTGTCCACTTCTAGCTTTGGTTGTCTACAATCATTGTAGGGGCTTTGGATGGTGTAACTCTGTTAGAATCGTCTTTGTCGATCCTACAAGGCTTCCACTAACAGATATGGAAAACCAAATCGTGAGCTTTCATGTGTTATGGCATCTCCAATTTTGTAAATGAAGTTTCCAATCTTCTTAAGTACCTTGAACGACCCTTCAAACCGTCACAACAAAGCACTAGACATACTACTTGGTGGTTTGCACTGTTCTTTTCCCAACTTAAGCAAGACCAAGTCACCTACTTTGAAATCTATCTCCCTTCTAGCACAATTTTCCCAACACTTTATCCTTTTTGCTACATTTGTGAATTGAACGTGAGCCATCTCTAATCTGTATTTCCATCCCTTTATGAATCCCAAGGTTGATGGGTTTTGCCCATAGTAGCCTTGAAAAACTATGTGGGGAGCCATGACTGTTGCCCATTTGCCAACTCAAATGGATTGTATCTTTTCGTGGAACTCTTGTGCATTGTATAACTAAATTGGGTTGCATCCAACAACTCTTGCCTTACGTAACCCTCCAAAATTCCATTTATGTGCTCTGTCTATGGATGATAGCTTGAACTCATCAACATGGTAACAACAAGCTTGAACAACTTTGTCCAAAACCATCTTGTGAACCTTGTGTCTCTGTTTGACATAATGCTCAATGGTAGATCCTAGAACTTTACAACACTTTTGAAAAACAACTTCGCAACTTTCTCCACGTCATAAAGCACCTTTGTTGCACGAAGATGGTATACTTCAAAAATATGTCAACAAACGCAAAAATACCATTGTATCCTTGCGAAACTGGTAGTTGAGTGATGAAGTCCATGGAGACACTTGCCGAAGGTCTCTTCGACACCAACAAAGTTTGTAATGAACTAGTTTGCATTATGGTATATGCCTCGTCACATTGACATGCAAGACAAGTCTCATGTACTCTTCCACT
Organism: Larix kaempferi; assembly: GCA_027924585.1. Lineage (NCBI taxonomy): Eukaryota > Viridiplantae > Streptophyta > Pinopsida > Pinales > Pinaceae > Larix > Larix kaempferi. The sequence continues at coordinate 18,029,843 of BSBM01000668.1, read as the reverse complement.
TCCCTTTGCATATGCTCCTAGTAGTAGTATTTCTCGTATGGTGAGTTTGCATATGTTTTTTTTAATGCATTTCTCATTTTTTGGGGGGTGGGGTCCATCAAAAGTATGCATCCTAGGTACTTGTTGGATGCGGGATTGAATTCTGCATCCAATGAGTGCTCCCACTTGAAATTTGAATAAAACCACAGGGAGATAAGTTGAATATACAAATTAATAAAGTAGTTTTTTAATGACAAATATGCCAAGTCAATGATTATCATTGACTCATATCTTGATATTCTATTGGTTCTTGAATTCCAACTCATCAATGGCTCTTTTTATTCTAAGGCCCATTTTAGACCTCAAAATGACTCTAATGATAATCCTTTCCAAAAATAGTTGAAGAGAGGAGAAGGCACTTTAGGGCTCTCTTTTAGGGGCCAAAAAGTGAAAACATTGGGGATGTAATGAAGGCAGTATCTATGTTTTCAAGGCTTGTAGATGAGAAGATGAATGGAGATCTAGGAGTTGAAAGCAATATTAAATTCATTTAAGAAGGAAAAAAGCCCTAGCCCAAATGGGTACACAGTGGAATTCTTCATTGTTTTTTTCTGACATGTTAGAAGATGAACTATTAAGAGTAGTGGAAGAGTCTAGGTCTTCTAGAAGGGTTCTTTGATCTTTAAACTCTACCTTCATAACTTTGGTCCCCCCAAAAAATGATCCCAATTCTTTTGATGATTATAGGCCAATCTCATCATGTAATTTTGTTTATAAGGTAATTACAAAGCTTATGACTTCCAAATTGAAATCCACCTTATATGGGGTCATTTTTGAAGAGAAATTTGGATTCCTCTTCAATAGGGAAATTCATGATGCAATAGGCTTAACTCAGGACAATTTGCACTCAATAAAGGTGGGGAAAATTCTAGTTGTGGTAGTAAAAATAGATTTGGAAAAAGCCTATGATAATTCGAACTAGTTATATTTAAGATTGCTATTGATTCAAATGAGGATAAATCTACACACCGTGAACTATATCATGGGTTGCCTTTCCTTGGTGTCTTTTGTTGTCCTTATTAATGTATCCCCTTCTAGTTTATTTAATGATTTAAGAGGGTGAAGGCATGGCTTCCCCCTATCCCCCTTTATTTTTGCCTAGCTAAGGCCCTATGTACAATGATAAAACGAAACAAAGAGAGAAGAATCCATAAGAGGAATAAAAATAACAAGTTCAATGAATTTGTGACATCTTGTCTTTGTTGATGTAATGTACCTAGGGAAGGTACCTAAGAAGAAATGAATGTAATGTGAATAGGTCCACTTGGTAGTTGGTGGCTAATAATATGTCCACTAGGTGGTTAGAAGAAATAATATAATGATAAGAGGTAGTTGGCACAATAATACTCTTGGGAAAGAATACACATGAGCACCAATGTATTGAATAAGTTGGAAGTTGATGTTGATTATTGTAGCAAGCATGGCTTAAAGAGTGATTTCTTCCACAAGGAATAGTTAATGGTGTTACCCCACCTCAAGGGTCTTCTCTGCATTAATGTGTCCATTATCTTGTTGATTATTGTGTGGATTTATTGTGTTATTTGCAAGTTGATGTTTATAGTACATTTTCATATCTATTAAGGTACACATCATTTGGTATTAAAGCCATTTCTTGGGCAAAAAAGGGGCATATTTTTTTTCCTATTTGCATATTTCTTGGAGGAAAAAAATGATGGTGGTATTCATATTAATGTTTGAAACTTTTTATGTAGAATCTAAAGAAATTGGTTGCATGTTTGATCTCCTTTTTAAAAACGCACGATTTAAAAAAAATCGTCCAAATTTGATTCAAGGAAGTGGAGTTATTGCTGATTTAAAATTAACTATTTTAGGGCTTTTTCTAGTGATGGTTGCACAAATTGTAGATCATATATCTTTTGATAAAGCGCCCAAATTTTTGTTAAACCATCTCCAATAGATGGAATTTCACAATTTTAGTCATAATAGTAACTCTTAGCAATATTGTCGCCTCAAATCACATTGAACAGTAAGTTATAGTTTTAATTATGGATTTTATTCCAAGAAAAAATGTATTTTACAAGAAAATTTGATGGTCCTAGTATTCAGGAATACGTTGCATATTATAAGCAAATGTGTCCATTTGGGGAAGCCAACTATATGGATTTCATTTGGCAAATGAAGCAACCATGGGGTCAAACACTTTTCTTCAATGAACTATTAAAACTTACAAATGAAGCATATGAACCAAGTATTTTTAGACATGTGGTCTTATGATGTGAAGAATGATAAAAAGATGCAAAATGTTTATTTTCATGTGACAACTTTCTATTACATGTTCATGCATGTATTATAAAGAGAATGCCATTGCTTAGATAAATCCTACCAACAAGCATAATTTTATCAATGTTAATTTGGCTAAAAGATTGCAAATCTCCACAAAGCATATGCAAAACACATAGGTTGAGGGTCGGAATATTCAACATTTTGAAGATTTGAAGATTACCGTGGGAACATGTGTTGCATTCATAGTTTTATGCTATATATATGTTCAATGACGTGGATATTGTTTTGGGATACCCTTGGATGGAATATGTTGGTACAATTAATATAACTATGCAACAAAAATTCCTGAAGCTTTGGTACAAGAAAAACACAATTACATTGCAAGATATTTTTCTTACTAAACAAGAAGGGCTCAAGGGGACACATTCAAAGTCATTACAAACAAATAGTTGAAGTACCTATAGATAAAGTAGATCAAGAGTTTGAGATTGAATGAAAAGAAGGGGCTATAAAAGCACATGCCCTAGGAAGGCATAAAATTTTAAAAAAATCTAAGAAAATAAATGCATCAAAGGAACCACGAGTTGAAGAGTTAAAAAGAGAGGAAATAATAACTAAGGTTGTTGTATACTAACACCTATGCCACTTGGAGAAGCAACGACCATTAAGGCAAGGTTGTGAGCATCGACAAACTTACTATGGACAAACATGGAACCAAAAAGGAAACTAGTACAAAGGCACATGGAGAACTAAAAACATTACATGGAGATATCAGAGTAGCACAATGACTTGGAACCAAAGAAGCAACCATAATGAAGATTGAGGTGGAAATGAAACAATTGGATCCCATGTCCACATTTCACTAGGATGGATAGATGCTTGTACTTGGTACCGGTTGGTTACATTACTTAGTAGATCATAGTGTATGGCTTCCTCCCATGTTTCAAGGATGGAACTTGTGAATGGGGATGGAAGGTAATGTACCTAAGGAAGATAATATTGAGTACTTAGGGAGGCATACAAGTGTGCATAGGCTCACTTGGTAGTTGGCAAGTAATAAATATGTCCACTAGATGGTTAAAATAAATAATATAATAACAAGGGTAGTTGACATAGAAATACCCATATCATTGTATTGAATACATTGGAAGTCGGATGTTGATTACTATTGCAGTCATAGCTTATGGAATGAGTCATTCCATATGAAATAGTTAATTGTGTTACCCTACCCCAAAGGTTTTCTCTACATTATTGTGTCCTTTACCTTGTTGATTATTGTGTTGCCTTACCCCAAAGGTTTTCTCTAAATTATTGTGTCCATTATCTTGTTGATTACTGTGTTACCCCACCCCAAAGGTTTTCTCTACATTATTGTCCATTATCTTGTTGATTATTGTGTTATTTGCAAGTTAATGCTTATATTTTATCTTTAGATCTATTAAGTTACACAACAGTTGATGATCAATTCTTTTTGGAGAAGCCACAATCTAAGAGATGTCTAATTACAAAGAATTAATAGACCGTTATTTTAAGGCTAAAGGGATGAAAGTTAATGTTCTCAAATCATCTATTCTATTTAATGGTCGGGGAGAAGATTTGGAAAGGAAAATTAAACATGTTATCCCCTTTAATCCCATTCCTTCATAAAAAGGCATTAAGTACTAAGGGTTCCACTTACAACAAACTGTTTATAAGTTATCTAATTAATTGTGGTTGTATAAAAAAATCAAAGACAAAGTGACAAATTGGTTGTATATATGGTTGTCTTGAGGAAAACTGACTCTTGTAGAATTTGTGTTGGAAAGTATTCCAATATATTGGTTGTCTTTGGCTCATATCTCAAAAGTGACGTCGGAGAAATGCAAAAAAGAATGCTTTAGTTTTTTGTGGATTAGAAAGCATGGGATTCCCTTAGTGAAATGGAGCAAATTGCTACCCAAAAGGAGCTTGTGGGATGAGGGCTAAAGAACATTTTTATTTTAAGTGAAGCCTTGTCTACAAAGAGTGTTTGGAGGATGATTCATAATGAGGGTATTTGGGGCATAATGCTAAAGGAAAAATACATGAGAGAAAGCACCTTAGAAGATTGATCGAGAAGCGAGAGGAAGTCTTTCAAAGGGGCTTTAATAGTATGGAAGACCTTTGTAAAGGCTTTCCCTCTAGTTAAGTAATGGCTAGCTTGGAAAGTAGGTGAAGGCAAAATGATCAAAATTGGTGAAAACCCCTAAATAGGGTGTAATGGAAATTTCAGGCTCTTTCCTTTGTTAGAAGTTCTCCATGATCAATATATTTTCCATTTAGTTGATGCAAATTCGACATAAATGTCTTCTTAATGGATGCAAGAATGAAAGGGTGTAAATGAACTTAGCCTGTAGAATGCTTTATTTGTAAGATGGAAGCAATATGCTATTTTTTTAAAACACAATGCTTTTAAATTTGAATGAGCAAGAAGATGATCTTAAATGGTAAAAAACTAAAAGGTACATGGTCTTACACAACAAAGTTAGGTTATGCACCTAAAATGGAAGAAAAACAAACTAGGGAAAAGTAGTGGTGGTGGAAATTTTTTGGAAAATCAAGAATCCTCTTAGATAAGGATTTTCCTATGGTTTACATTGTCAAACAAAATTTCAATTTGGGATAATGTGGAAGAGATAAATTGACATGGTCTTAGCAAATGTATCTTGTGTAAATCAAATGAGTCAATGAACCACTTGCTTGTGCAATGCCAATATGCTAAGGAGGTTTGTTCTAAAATTTTATTGTTATATAATGGTAGTAACAAATGGAAGAAATTCACTAGAGAGTTGTTATGAATCTTGCCATAGAGGAAAATTTGTAAAAGCACACAAATCCCTTCCTTGTTTTGTGTTGTGGGTTGTCTCTCAAGAAACTTAATGGTTTTCCAAGGAAAAATACTTCTTACCGCGCATGTGCCTCATCAAATTAGATTTGCTTATGGAAGGGCATGGAAACCTAGATGTAAAACATGTTCATATCCTCCCAGAACCAATGATTGACAAATTAAAGGCTTGATATATTTATGACAATGCTTGTTAAGGAACCTCAAGATTTGTGGGGTAGGAGGTATCATGTTTATAAATGAAAATCATCATGTTCCATTCAAGTATGCAAGTCAAGGGGTAAATAATAGAGCATAATTTTATGTCTTAATACTTTTGAAAATAGGCTACAAGTAATGGGTGATTTAGAGCTTCTCATTGACTAAGCTAATGGAAAAAAAAAACTGAACTTCTACTTTTAGGACCAATTATGCATAGAGTATATGAAGTAAAGAGTCAATTTTCAAAAATATATTTTACTCACATTTATCGAGAGTTCAATGTACACATTGATAGTCTATCTAAAGTTGCTTTTATCAATGTAGCAATATGCTTATCCGAATAAGAGTTCAAGAATAAAGATCACCTTCATGTTTCTTGTCTTCCCTCTACTAATATGCATGATGGTTCTAGTTTGGATGATGTTGGGTTTAATTCCCAACTTGGGTTTTTGGATTTGGGTTGATACTTTGGATTCCCAAGGCAATGGTTTGAATGCAATAATACTTTTTATAATATTTTTTGGGTGCTTTAAAGTACAATTTTGGAGGTTCTAAGCCTCAAGAGGATTGAAATTATTTAGTTTGTTAGGGCTGCTTTAAGGAGAACACTTTCCAAATTTTTACCTCTTTTTTTGCTTGAAATCTAGTTGAGAGCTAGGGCTTTGAAAGTATTGGTTATAGATGATGATGTATATTCAGATTTCAGATTTAAAATATGGAATATAATGTTTATCTTTCATGAAAAGAGACAAATTACAAATAATTAAGTATCTTCATGTTGAGATAGCTAGAACTAATAACAATCATAGCAATCTGCCAATTCCAAAAAAGTCAATGTTAAAATTATCAATCCAAAAATATGTATATATTGAAGAATATCAAATAAGTAAAATAAATAAGAATATGTATTAAATTAGAAAATAATTATATAAACATAACAAAATTTGATTAAAGGTGAAATAAATAATAAAAACATAGACTTATAGTATTGTATAGGCCTAATTTAATTCTCACTCATATTTTATACGATGGGTTAATATTTATAAAATAACATACTTAAAAATAGTCAAACTTGTTAATGAAGTCTTGGTTAGTTAATAGAGCAAAGATGTTTTATTAGCCCACCACCAAAATTCAAACCCTTAGCGACACATTTCACCTTTCATAAATCATTGAAGATAAGTCTTCCCAATTACATCATCATTATGTGTGTGTGTAAACTTGCCTTTAATGGACAGTAGATTTGGAAAAATCTTGACTTCCTTTCGCACTTACACAAAGAAGAAGGTTTGATTATACCTTGTCAATGTCATTAATAATCTACACAAAGGTTATATCAACAATATTCAATGTAATCAACAACTGCATCTAGGAAATCCCACACAAGGGAGGAGCATGTTTGTCACTATTTCTCCAAGTAACTGCTAGATATACTTATTCATACTTTTTTACATATAAAATTTCACTGAGGAAAACCATTCATGAGCTTCCTCACATATCATGAACAGTTCCCAGGGTAAATTCAATAAATGTACAACATGCAACTCTAACCTTGGGGGATCTATTTTGATTTAGCCTTGTGACCTCCTCACAACTTTGGCATAGCAACTCAAACTACTTGAGTCGAGGGGCAATAACTCAAATAGTGAGGAGGTCAGTTGGCTTAGAGGCTGTTAGATATACTCTTAGTTACCAATTTTCATGGTTAGAAAAAACAAATCAAACTAGTTAAACTACCCCTCATAACTATATACTTATTCACACATACATAATAAAACTAAATTTAATTTTAAACAAAACAAAACAAATGTTTACACTTGAGTAATCTACATATCCCTATAACCAAAAACATAAGCATGTACTAGAAAATGCTTTCGACTTTCTAAATACATGAACAAATGCAAATGCGCAATATTTGTTTGTGGTATATGTTACCACCTAAGTCCTACTTAGGTGGACTCCTTGTGAACCTTAGAAGACTTGAACAACTTACATTGTTCATTGCCAGAGTTCAGAAATTCATCAGCCCAAGTTTTTGGCCCTTTATAAAATTTGCATGTCTAGACCCCCGTGGGGGAATTGTAATAAGTTGGTCTAAGCATGGTACTTTTATAAAAGGCTTGGCTTACCTTAGGTTTATCTATCAAGGGGATACCCTGGAGTGTTTTTTCCTTAGTAGTTATGCGCTACGCTTTAGTGGCGTGTAATTCTTGAGTTTTTCACTCACACCTTCAAAGCTAGAGTATTTTCCATGGTGGTCGAACCTTAAGAGGTTATTAAAGCCTAAGTGTCTATGTATTTTTAACATGCTAGTCATCAATAATAAGTCGTATGGACATGCACTAGGTCCTCCAGGAGTTTGAGTTCATTCCGGCAAAAAAAAAATTCTTTCTATAAAATTAAACCATTTTGAATGGTTTAATTGGAAAATTTCAAATTGTAATAAAAATATGACTTGGAGGTGGAATTTGGCGCGGGGATGCTCGTTTTCACACTTAGAGCATCCCCTTTACATTAGGACCCTCTTCTCCCATGTTTCGAGTGATTAAATCATCGCTAGGAGCATTTTTTCCTAAAGAGACGACAAAACAACAAGTAAATGCTAACGACGCAACAAATTGCACCATAATATAAAAAAAAGTATATATTAAAAAAACAATTTGCATGTGCCAAATAAGTTGCCATTTGGTCCAATATGAAAGGCAACTCAACTAAATAATTAAAGCACATGTTGAGAGGTCAAATCATAAAGATTTTGAATGGATCTTTTATGTGTGATGCGTCCTCCCTCATGCTTCATGTGAAGGAGAGGTGTCACATGCCACTAAAATGTGTGGCAGCCTTTGGTTCTTGGGTGGAGAAAACAAGAATGGAGTGGGGGCACCCTCCTTATGTGGCAGCCACCTCACTCCCAATCCATTGAATCATGCCATAAATCAAGGCAATGATCACTCCTTAGCTCATGGGATGTGCCCTCCTCAAGAGATACATCCCCCTACCTCTCTCATTTGCTATTTAAGCAAGGTCTTGTTCCTCTCTTTTGGATGGATGCATTGAACCTCTGCAAATTTTGTAACTACTGCTCTTTGAATATATTTGGAAAGACTTTGGAGGTCCATCTTGTGCATTGGTGTTGGATATTGAGCTTATGAAGTGATATTGTGTCTTGTTTTTCATTTACATGTATGATATAGATTATGTGCTATAGAAATAAACATTTGCAGTTGACACTTTGTTTATTTGTGTTTATATGTAAAAAGATCTAGAAGTAACCAACAATATTCCATTATACTTAGGTTCTTTTGTTTTCTTTTCATTCTAACACATTGAATCTCACATTTCTTGCTGCAAGTCTTGTTTCTTAAGTTGTAGATCACAGGCTACAAAGAGGATTGGAACTCAATTGTGTCTTCTTCTCTTTGGAAACCTTTCTTTTCCAACATTTTGCTTACATATGCTTCCTAAGAACAATTGCAAGGACCTAACATGGGCTTAAGTTCTTCATCCGTCCTCTCAAACAAAATTTCTTCTCTCATCTTTCACTTTTGCTAAATAGCTTAAGAAGTAGATCTATGTTTTTTATGCATATTATTTCAAATCTATTCATCTTTAGCATACTTAAAAAAGTTAGATCTTAGCATTCTCATGAAGCCTTTTTCTATCACTATATCTAAACTGAATATTGTACTTGTGTTAAAAAAATATTCAAATATTTTGCAAGTACAATTTTTTTTTTCATCATATTCTAATCATATTAGCTTGCTGGTTTTTAGCAGGTCCAAGGAAAAACAGAAGGAAATTCTTGTCGTTTTTCACCAGAAAGTGCCAAGAAGACATCCCGTGGACCCCCTTTTCTCAAGCTTTTATTTTTAGAATTTTGTAAGCCCTTAGATCCAAGTTAAATGGACTAAAGTGTCATTTATTTGAGCAAGTATTGTAATATTATTAAACGAGAGCAATGGGCTACACAGCAGCCACACCCCATCCCCCCAGGGGGGATTCGCAGTGTCAATTTTTGTGGTATAATTTTTTCTGACAAAACACAACACACACAAACCACATTCACTACAGGACTGTATACTTAACTTATTTCATAATTTTGTCATTTTTCATTTCGCAAAAGTAACTTAGAAATAACGTTGATCTCATTGCCACGAATTATGCTCTCACCACCACACAAAGGCATTGTCGATTAGTGGTGGTTGAATCATAAAAGTGACACATAGATCCGGTGCTTAATAATTTAATAATTAATAATTTAAAATCAACCAAGAGACAATTGCAAAACATCTCCCTTTCAACAACTACTTATATATTGACTCCATTTGGCACTGGCTTGCAACAACAACCATTTTATATTTTGCTTAATACTAGTAAACTGTTGTTGTATCTTTCTATATTGGTGGTCTTGTATGTTCAACTATTGAAAGCGTATCTTTAAAACATTTTTTGCAAACGAACTTGGACTGTTGTAATCATACCTTCTAAAAACTCCTAAAAAACATTCACAATTAATTATCTGAAACATTCTAAATAACCTTAGAAACATTCCATAGGGACTACCCCCTTGGCTTCGATTAGGAGTTGGCCTAAACAAAGGAGTCAAGATCAGGTGACAACCTTGACTCGAGACTTGCCCCCAAGAGCACACCAAGCAGTAGCATAGATTTCTGCTACGTTAACCAAATGCGCATTCCGACATTAACATTATCCACATGCATATAGATGATGATGTGTATAGATGATGTTCATGACACCCATGTATATACATATTTTTCCCATGTCAATGAAAATTTAAACATATATTTATATGTAAGAAGAATTTGATTATATATAATCCTTTTATATTTAAAAATGAGTATCAATTTTGAATATTATAAAAATGTTATATTTTTTAATATGTTAATATTTATATACAAAGAAAATACTATTAATGCACCTCACTCAAGGTTATTCTCATTAAACACTTGTCCATGTTAACCAAATCTAAAACCATTAACCACAATGAGTTAGAGTTAACTCTTCGGAATGGTTAACATTGTAATATATATACTACATATCATATTTATATTTCTTATATGCTAAACACTTTTAACCACAATGAGTTGAGTTAACCCCTTGGAATTATTAATATTGTAATATATTACTACATATCATATTTATATTATTTATATGCTTGTTAATAGTGTAATATATATGTTATATATCATATTTATAAACCCAATACTTTATTTGATGAGAGTAGGTCTAGACTTGAAAATAAAATATTATAAATATTTGATTCAAAATTGATCTTCTAAATAACATTTATATTTATTGTTAACTTTGTAGTAGCAAAATTAAATTTTGCAAAGTTGATTGAATAGTACACACCTCATTTTCTCTTGAAGATAAAATAAACCAATGTAAACCATTACATTGGTTGACTTTCCAAGACATCCCATTAAATGTGAAGGCTGTCTAAAAGAAGGGATTCAATAGAGAGCTGGGGAGAAAATGAAGAAGTATTGCAAGAAGCACCAGGAAGAAGTCTATTTGAAGATCCAAGGTTCACTGAGTCAAAGCCATTTGCAATCTTGCTGGTGAATAAAATTGCATTAAATCTAATCTATACTTGAGAATGCAGCTCAACATTGTAACAATTTCCTGAGCATAATAAAAAACCCCTACCAAATGCTAGCTTTCTCCTTTGAATACAGGATAAAATATATTGTTTCACGGTGTGTTAAATGGCCACATGACTGTTATTCACTGTGTTTTTGTTCGATTCCATCTATAGTTGAGTTCAGGTTTGAGACGCTGCAACCTTTAGTAGTTAATCACTGTTTAGTCATTGGTTTTTTCAGTCACTTGCCCCAGTGACCCTCTTATGACTACACATCTTTGGGATATTGCATTGAGTTAATGGATGTATTTCCTTCATAAAACACAGTCCAATCGACTACTCTCTTATTTGCCCAATCGCTACCCAAGGTTTTCATACAATATGTAGGACAAGCGTTTGAATAAATCCCTTAAAAGATGCATGTGTATGTTTGTTGAATGGCTCGTTTTGTGAAAGGGAAGGACGGGCGTTTTATACCACAGAATTCCGACTCTCTTCAGCTGTGCGTAGACCATTTTCCCATAATGCTCTCATAAGCGGTTGCTACGTATCCTTTTCCCAAGTCGTGGAGTATTTATCTTCTCAATTCGTGGGTTTATTAATTACCAGCATAGTTAAGCAATTGGGTTAATCGCTAATGAATAATCACTGGAAACCGACTTTTTTTAGCTTAGTACGATTTGAAAAATTTCCACTCTGCAAAAATCCGCCAAGCAAGCCGACTTAGGAACTGGTACTCTATGGCGTCAGCAGGTGGGAGCCAACCGCCTCCAGTGCTGGATGAAGCTGCATTTCCAAATCTGGTTAACTCTTTGAATGTGCCAGGCTCAAAGGCTGAATCCTCTCGCTTTGTCAAACTGGCAAACATCCTAGACGTCGTCCTTCTGGCAACGACAGCCAGTCGGAAAGCATTAGCAATGTCAGAGAGCGGCTTAATTGGCCAATTCACGGGCATCTGGCCATCCTCGAGATCAATGGAACTTTGGCTGCAAAAAAACTGGAAGACTTTGATCAAGGGCAGAATGATGCACTATTTCTGTAGCAGAGGATTGTACACATTTATTTTTCTTTTTGAGTTTAAAAAAGACAGAGATCTAATATTTCAGAGTAGCCCTTATTCTTTAGCAATAGAAGAACGTATTTGAACAGTTGGACACCAAATTTTAATCTCGAACTAGACATTCCTTCAGCAGTTCCAGTCTGGGTAAGGCTTCCACATCTTCCCCTCCACTACTGGGGAGATGATTCTTTGAAATATATTGGCAATAAACTTGGGAAGTATATAGACAAATGTGAGCCTAAGCAAGGGATGTTCCAATGTGCCAAAATTTGCATGGAAGTGGATCCTGAAAAAAGGGCTACCGGGGGCTATTCATCTCATTTTGGACAATTGGAGTCACTATCAGCAGCTGGATTCCGAACAATTTCCATTCAAATGCAAATCGTGCGACGCTTATGGTCATTTTGCTAAGGATTGCAAGAAATCAGGGATCCTATCTAGTTCTCCACCAAATCCAGACAACCAGTGGAAACAAGTCAGAAAGAAGACTGGGTTCCCTGTAACCCTCCACCTTCCAATATCCCGTCCTCGACTATGACATAAAATATCATCCTCAGTCATCCCTCTGCTAATTGATTTGCGCCCCTCAATCAAGAAGAACAACCTATCCTCTTCTCTGAAATAGTGGCAACAACAATTAAGGAACCGGGATTTGCTTTTCCCCCGCGGATGCCAGCCTTCTTGATGGGAGTCGACTTTGCTCCTACGACAGATATCGGATCTGGGAAAGGTAAGGAAATAATAGAGAAAATGGAACAACTAGAAACAAGAAATGATAAACAGATAATAACAACAGGAGTCCAAACAAGAAAACAAGCTCTCCAGGGATCAGTTGAGGGGGAGAAAGAAGCCATTGAGGGAGAAGAGAGAGCCTCTCGATAGGTAGGAAGAAAACCCTTGAAAGAAGTAAGGGAAGAAATAACCAATAAAGAGAAAATACTAGGTCTCCAATTCACACTAGATAAAAATATTGCACTAGGACAAAGGAATCCATCTCAAAAAGAGCAAGGGCTATACAACTACAAGTAAGGCAGGTACCAAAACTCCTCTTGGTAAATAATGAAGCTAGTCTCTTAGAATAGTAGAGGAATGGGTAGTAGAATTAAAAAGGAAGCCATGAGGCATTTAATAAAGACAGGAAAACCTATAATTCTTCTTCTTTAGGAGACTAAGATGCAAGAGATTGACATGCAAAATCTAGGGAAAAAGAAATGGAAAGGCAGTTAGGTGATAGCAACAAGCTCTTGAGGAGCATCTGGTGGCCTCTGCACGCAATGGGATAGCACCTATGTAGAACTTGTCGAGGTAAAGCAAACTCAGCATTGGATCTACATTGACCTGGTAAGCAAAACAACTGGATTTCAATTCAAAGTTTTCAATATTTATCTCCCACTGCATTATAGTGAAAAGCGAGAGTGTTGGCAATCTATAGAGAATGAAAGATATGCAGTAGGATCGAGGCATTGTATTTTTGCAGGGGATCTGGACACTATGCTTTCGCAAGAAAAAAGAGGGGAGGAAGCCATGTAAGGGATATCTTTAGAGAAAATTTAGAGGATATGATCTTGGAATGGGATCTAGTGGATGTCAAACCTAAACACGGGAAATATACTTGGTCAAACAGAAGAGTGGGATCTAGGAATATTGCAGCTTGTTTGGACAGATTCCTAATTAATAGCAGGTTTCTTGAAGATAAACTAAAAGTTTCATCTACTATCATTCCTTTAACCACCTCCGATCATAAGCCTATTGGGCTTTCTTTAGCAGCAAAGATTAATTATGGACCTTTACCCTTCAAATTTAACCCATTATGGCTCCAATATCCAGAGGTCACAGAGATTATAAAAAATATTTGGAAGAAAAAGTGGGAGGGCTCTTCCAGCTATATATGGGAATCAAAACCAAAAGCAGTTAAGCTCATACGTAAATGCTGGGCTAAATTCAGTGATAAAGAACCTTTCTCAAGAAAAAAGGAGATACAAGCCCATCTAGCTGAGGTCCAAGATCAAATGGAGTCAAGGGAACCTTCCCTACAACAAAGAATAGAGGAAAGAGAAATTAACAAAAAACTACACTCAGTACATTGAGCTGAAGAAGAATTTTGGAGAATTAAATCTAGAAGCCTGTGGTTGAAATAGGGGGGCAAAAATACTACATTTTTTCATCGCCAAGCTAAGGCAAGGCAAATCAGAAATAATGTTCTAGAAATCACTAAATCCAATGGTAAAAAGAGTGTTGATAATGAAGCTATTAAGGAAGAGGCATTTCAGTTCTTTAAAAATATGTTAACACAACAGGAGGAAGCAAATCAAAACTTCATCAATGAAATGCTTGAAAACATTCCTCTGTTAGTATTTCAAGTGGAAAACCTCGAATTAGATCAAGAAGTTGAAGAATATGAAGTCATGAATGCCATCTGGTCCTTAGAACCAGACAAAGCTCCAAGACCATATGGTTTTTCGATACTCTTCTTGTTAAAGTTTGTGCAGCTGTGAGACCCATTCTCTGGTAGGATGGTACCCTAGTCTGGGAACTAGGGGGACCTGGTCAGTTAACCAAGAGGAGTAAGACCCTAGAAGGTACACTAGGGCCCCCAACAGTCTCCTGGGGTTCTTGGTCTAGGACCAAGCCGATGAGAGCCATGGCAAAAGCCCCTAGCATGTGGCTACGGCCCCTATCTGTCTCTAGGGTGTTCTGGTCTAGGAGCAGAAAGATTATTGGTCATAAGGACCAAAGTAGACCCTGCATGTGAGACAGAGACACCCTGGTCTGGGACCGGGAAGATTCTTGGTTTGGGACCAAGTAGATCCTGCAGGTGTGTACCTTGTCTGGGTACTAGGTGGATCTTGGTTAGACCAAGATGGTGATGATGTGTGATATCCTTCTCTCCTAGGTCGGCTCATCAAAGGACTGGCCACCCTTTGATGAGGTACCTGACCTCAGGAAGAAATTAAGGACCGAATGATCATATCATCGGAATGATCCCTTCAGTACTGTGATGACAAAACTTTCAGTAGGTGTATGGAACATGTGTGGACACATACAGAGAGAGAGAGACCTTGTCACCCTACCTTGTTTGTCCTTGTGGTTATCCTGCCTATGGTACTTGACCTTATTGGGTTGGTTGTTTGTTGAGTCACCTTTGTTGTTTTGGTCTCATGATTGACTTTGTAAATGGTCAACCATGACCCTCCTAACCCTAAGCCTCTTGTCTTGGTCACTCCTGTGTTGGTCATTGATCCTTGGTTGTGGTGCTCACCTCAAAAGGTAAGAGGGACAAGTTAAAAGTTAAAAGATAAAAGTCAAAAGGAAAAAGGTAAAAGTTAAAAGTTAAAAGCCCAAGTCCCTAGCTTAAAGTTCATTTGGGAATTTAAAAGAATTAATTTATAATCTTTTAATTTGAGAAATTAAAATGATTATTTTATTCTAAGTTATGAACTTAGAGTGAGTATAAATTAAAGAGAGTTTATCTCTCATTTGGGTCATACCAACAATTTCTCTTCCATTCTGATTTTTCGGCTGAACCTCCACCAAGCTTGACATCAAGGACTTGAGGTTTAGTTTGGGTTCTGTTTTTCGGCCTCCTTCTAGGGCATTGTTTGGCAGCTGGTTGATGAAACATTTTTTGGTTTTTATCTCTGATTGGCGTCAAGGTTTGAACCCTGTAGGGTTGGTTCTCTGCTGCTGTTATAAGCCCTCTAGGGCTGCATCTTTCTCCACTTAGAGGTCCGCCTACCTGTGCTGCTGGTTGATTATTTGTTTAGCCATTCTAGGGCTGCCATTTTCCATACTTTTGTTGCTCCTGTTAGCTGCTGCCACTTTGGCGTTGGGTCTATTCAGGCTGCCGTTGAGTACCGTGTTAATTGGTTAGGGCCTATTGAGGCCAGCGTTAACCTCTGGAATTTTGGCTGCTGTTATCAAAGACTATTACAGTCTGTTGAGGTCTCACATTGTATTCTGAGCCCTGTTAGGGCCAATATTGGTTATTGCAGCTTGACTGGTGGTTGACATTGGTTGTCTCCTAACTAAGTTAGAAGGTCTGCTGGTGCTTGAAGTTTGTCCTAACACAACTATACCTATTGTTGACTCTCTTCCCTGGTCTCTCTCTCTCATGGGTATGCTGTTTCCCTTCTAGGGCTATTTATGTTTCTATATCTATTATGCCTTATTGACAAAACTAAAAGCAGATCTGAGTACATTAGGGAAGAGCTCCTCCCCAGGTAAGTATTTCTAACCCTGTCATTTACTAGCATCCTTACTTTCAGTTTATTGTGGATTATTGGCACAGTGACCTATTGGTAGTGCCCTAGTTGAAAGAAATGAAAATCATGTTTTAAATTTATTGGCACAGTGACCTATTGGTAGTGCCCTAGTTGAAAGAAATGAAAATCATGTTTTAAATTTATTGGCACAGTGACCTATTGGTAGTGCCCTAGTTGAAAGAAATGCAAATTATTTTTTAAATTCTTACAGCTGTATTGTATGATTGATTTATGTTTCTGATCTACTGCATTATTGTCTAAAAGTTGTTCTTTATTTTATCAAATCCTAACTTTATTAAAAATCAACACTTCTACAGGTATTTATGGGAAGTAATCAAGAGGAATCTCTGCAAAATGATAAAGTGGTCTCTTAAAAAAGACAAACTTGGAGGAAGCACCAATTCATCAATTCTATCCCTAATACCGAAAGAGAAAAATCCTGCCACATTCTCAAGATTTAGACCAATATCTTTATGTAATACAGCATATAAGATAATTGTGAAGATTCTGGCCTCTAGAATAAAGCCTTTTTTCGATCAATATCAGAAAATCAAGGTGGTTTTATACCAAAAAGGAAAATTCTTATTAATATCATCTTAGTGCAAGAAGCAATCCACTCTAGCAAACTCAAAAGAGAAAGAGGTATGGTCATTAAGATGGATATGGCCAATGCTTTTAATAGAGTCCGACACTCTTTTGCCTACTCTAACCTTTAAGAAATTTGGCTTCTCTAAGAATTTCATTGGTTGGATTAAAGCTTGCATAACTGCTCCTTGGATAGCACCTTTAGTGAATGGAAAACCCATCACCTTCTTCCAAAGTACAGGAAGGCTTTGACAGGGAATGTCCACTCCCCCATTCTATATGTCATTATGGTCGATGCCTTGAGTAGGAAATTGGAAGCTGAAAGGAACTCTGGGTCTCTACCAGGTATTACGTTTCTAAGAGGAATTGAGGCGCTAAACCACTCCCAATTTGCAGAGGATACCCTTTTGTTGGGAGGTGCTTCATTGTGGCCAGATTCAAGGCAATCATAGGTAAGTATCTAACTGCATCCAGAGGAGAGGTAAACAAACATAAGTGTAAAATCTTTGGCTAAAACTCCTCTCTAATTAACAGTCAAAGTATTGCTGATATGCTTGAATTTTAAGTTAAATTGGATTGGAACTCATTCACTTATCTTGGCATTCCATTCTTCCACGATCGCCCTTCTGCCTCGGATTGGCAGGATGTTATAGAAAAAATCAGAAAACAAATGAGTCAATGGGGCACCCAATGGTTAAATCCTGCGGGAAGGGTGGTGCTAATAAAATCAGCGTTTGCTTCTGTGTCTATATACCAAAACTCTGCTCTACTTTCTCTGGCAGGGGTTACCACTCATATAGATATGTTGCAATGGAAATTTTTATGGTAATGAGGTAAGAAAATTCCAAAATGTATCATTTAGTCAACTGGAAAATTGTTACAACTCCCATGGAATGCAGAGGACTAACAGTAAGGGACACTACTTTAATGAATAAAGCTTTAGGGGCCAAAATTCTTTGGACTTTCCACCGATGAAGACACTTGGTGGAAAAAAGTATTGCATAGGAAATACAATCAAACCTCCCGAATCAGAATTCTCGACCAAGAACTAAACGCTGGGCCTTGTACAACAATATGGAATTTATGCAAAGCTTCAGTAGGCATGTTGAAGGGGAATGTAACGTGGCTACCAGGCAATGGAGTCAATATTAGAATCTGGGATGACCGAATAATGAATAGGCCTGCTTTAAGAGAAAATATTCATTGGTGTCAGCTACAAACTTGGATGGACAGCAACAATTTAGTCAACCTAGCCGATATTGTGGAGTGGGAATCTGATGGAACATGGAAAGGGTGGAGGATCTCAAATCTACCTCAAGAACTGAAACAACAGTGGCAAGGGTTAGTTCTCTCATTACACGGCGCAACACCACTAGATCGATCTTCTCCTGACAGTAGGGTTTGGGGGAAGAAATGCCGAATTATACTGTTAAAGAAGGGTATCATATGCAAAATCAGCTCTGTTGCTCTCTCCCCACAAATTCGACCTGGACAGCAATTTGGCAAAGTGATGCCTTACCCAAAATTAAGCTATTCAACTGGATCTTAAACCATGGAAGGATCCTAGCTTCTGATAATCTTCGCCAGAAGAGGTATTCAGGGCCATCACAATGTCAGTTATGTAAGGAGGAAGAAACTGCAGCACATCTATTCCTGAATTGTGAATTTGTTGTAGATGTTTGGAACAAGAGTATGACAGGTTTAAATATTAACCCAACCATTCCAAACAAATGGAATGAAGCCTTTACATCTTGGCATAAGAAGTACATCAGAAATTTTATTGACAAACTATTAATGAAGCAGGTATGGAAAGCTCTTCCATACTTTCTTTTTTGGAAAATTTGGCTGGCGAGAAATGAATGTATTTTCAATAATAAGAGTGTTCAAGCAGGAGCAGTAGTTAGCCAAGCATGAGCAATGATGGCTGAAGCAGTCAAGGCTAAAGGCCAAGTCAAGCAACAAATAAACAAGCTGGAAATGGAGGAAAGAATCTGGCTAAATAGTTTTTTGCTCAATCAGGATTTAGTGCAAAGGTATCAAAGACCAAAACCCCGAGCTAGAGGAAACTTGAAATGGATGCTGAGAATAAATAAGAAAAAACTGAAAGAGTGGCTCATAGCATAAAACAACATTTGCTTTTCTTTGATGGTGCCTCTAAAAATAACCCAGGTTTGGCATGTGCGGCGGGGGGGGGGGGGGAGGGTCTTCTTCGACCCCGGAGGAAAAATTGAAAGTACTTACACCTAGGGATTGGCGATAATGACAAGGGGGGGGGGGGGGTCCTCTTCGACCCCCTAGGAAAAAGTGAAAGTACTTACACCTAGGGATTGGGAATAATGACAAGCAATCAAGTAGAGGCCTTATCTCTTTGGCAAGGATTGAAGCAAGCAGCGGAGAGATAAATTCAACATTTAAGTGTGATAGGGTACTCCATGGTACTGATCCGCCATCTAGTCCTTAAAATAAGCCCAAAAAACATGATTCTCAGTTGTTTGTTTGAGAGAATTCAGTGGTTGATAAATGGATTCCAGGAAATCAGAATCTATCATGTATTGTGGGCTCTAAACAAAAACGCAGGCCAACAAGCCAATAAGGCTTGTAACCTTTCTCAAGGGAATCTTCTGATAAATGGGGGAGAACTCCATCATTCCATCATCCCCTAGTGGAAAGTAACTCCTTAACAATGTTAATGCCAACCCTTACTTTGGAGGACCTATCTATTAAAAAGCTTGAAGACATGTGGCAGAGCAATTATTTGCATGGATACTCCTTCAAAAATGAAATCAAAGAACTGATGGTGAACTTAATGGCGAAATCTTAGGCTGCACACTTTTCAATGGGTGAACAGGAGGGATGTGATGGGGACATCAATGTGCTTACCTTACCCCATCAATTTGGCCATCAATGGAGTTGCGTCTGCTCAATTGGCCAGTAGATTGTTGCAAGATATCTCGTCTTCTCTCCAGAGGAACGCTCCGGAAGGGATCCTGTCACAGGGGA
Source organism: Larix kaempferi (assembly GCA_027924585.1). Classification (NCBI taxonomy): domain Eukaryota; kingdom Viridiplantae; phylum Streptophyta; class Pinopsida; order Pinales; family Pinaceae; genus Larix; species Larix kaempferi. The sequence continues at coordinate 18,009,984 of BSBM01000668.1, read as the reverse complement.
AAGGGAGCAGACTTTGGATGCTCCTGGTCCAGTGATGAGTGACTTGGAACACATAGTGTTTCTCTGATAGGCTGGAGAAGTTCGAAGTTGGCTTTTGGTAAGGGACTCAGACAGGAGCAGAGTAAAAAGTCAGTTTCTGGTCGACGAAAAGAGTGTAACATAAGCATCTTATTGGAGACCTTGAGTGCTGAGGATAACGGGTGGCGTAGCTTTGAACCTCTTGCAACAAAAGCCAAGGTTTTTGACAACCAAGCCACAGCGGAGTATCAAAATTGCATTGGTCATTCTGAATCAAAATTGATTGGGCTCAAGGTAAGCCGAATTTTTTCCAAACTGGAAATTGATTACTTGTATGCAACTTGTTGTAAATGGCTGGACAACAGAGAAGTAGCTAATGGTTTCATGGTAGAATTGTTCCTTCACCTTGCACTGATTCGAGCTCTGTGGAGGGAAATAGACACTCAGGGGGGGTCGCAATATTGGCTAGTATATCATCTTTGTGAAGATAATAGAAGACATTATCCCTGCGAACACTCTGCTATTTTATTTTTGTTCATTTAGGTGACCTGTGGTAAGGATTTGGAGATTATAGAAGTTTGTAAGCGTTATAAGACAGTCGTGTCTTCACTCTATATTAGGCTCTGTGAATCAAACCCCGTGGAAGGGGGGAATTGTTGAAGTGTATCCAGCTCGATACTCTACTGGAGAACCTTTCATCAGTGGCAGCTACACTTGCTACAGAATGGCAAGCTTCTTGGAGAATAGAGCCCAAGTTATACAAAGGGCTGAATGCTTGAAGGATGACTCACAAGCATTAGTTGCCAACGCATTGCAGCAAATGGAAATCTGGAAGAAAAAATGGGAAGTGCAATATGCAAGGGATTATTCAGTAACTAGCATACAAAATGACAACAATGTGGAGCATGCTCAGGTGGAGATACAATGACCACAATCTTCATATCTTTCTTCCATAGCTGGACAAAGAAGGCCCCTGAGGGACCAGGCATTAAACATGAATAAAATCTGATATGCAGTTCAAATGTCTTTTGCATTTAGGCCAATGTAATAGAATCTATCCATCGAGAACAGATAGAAACACCAGGAAGATAGTAGTTCATGCCATCTTTGAACTAGGCATTTTGTTGTTAAATTTGGATATTACTGTTTCTATTACTCAATTTAAAAATCAGCAGAATGTACTCTCAGGTTGTCCGGTTCAACTGCGACTTTTTTTGGTTAATACAAAACAATATCCCTTTTTGTGAAAAAAAAAACACTGTGGAATCCAGCTCCTTCACACTTAAATTATATGAATGGAGGCTTATTCACGGAAGATTGCTTGAACGAATTAACTGGTGGTCTAATTATTGTGTAATAGATTAACTGGCCAAGTCTGTGAGCATTGATTGCTCCAGCCAGCATTGAGCTTTGATCTGGCTCAACATAACCTACGTACAGTCAAATAAAACACCTTCCAATTCCAAGTTTTTATAATTTGAATGCCCAATCGACCTCTTGCTGAGCATTTGACCAACAGCTACATACATCTTAAATGGGTAGAATGAAGCGCTGGGTATGATAATTTAATAGATAGAGTGCTGTTGTTCCTTTAATCATTTACCTATAGTGTGTGGGCAGAGGAATGGGTATGAGTGCTGCATAGGTACATTGGATCTGTAGAACACCAATTTGTTTTGGCTTTGACTAATGGTTTATATTACAGTGTTTATTCACCATCAAATACCAGAGTTAAATAATCTGTCGGAGCTTGTACACATGTGAATGGGCGATGTATTCAATCAAAAGGCACTACAGAGATTGAAGGGGCATTGTAAACTCAAGCCTTGAGTCCAAACCATAGCAGAGCTCAGTCATGCACGGAATTGCACTGATAATATTATTAGCAATACTTTATATAATAATATTATAGTAATATGTAATGCATATTTAATTCTGAAAGATTGCAATCGATTCATCATTTGTAGGATTAGACAAAAATTTCTAACTTGCTCAAACATTTCTAAATAAACTTAATACTATTTTATTACAAATTAATTTATCTTCTTTTATGTTTTAAAATAAGAACCAAAAACTCTTCATCTTGCTCTTTGGATCAAGTGTGACCAGTATTCAAAAAAGTTTTGAAACATTAGTAGTGCGACTACTTGTTAAATTTCATACATTCATAGCATAATAATATAAATGCATAACCGAGATCACTAGAAGAAAGACAAAGCACAAAACAATAACACAGAGTTTATCTTGGGAAACCCAAACGGGAGAAAACCCAGCAACCTTCGTATAGAGATGATAATCCCGAGATCAGAGTACAAAGTTAAAAGAGAAAATGTGAATGCTTTCCACAAATAGAAACCCCAAAACAGCTTCCTTCTCCAGCTTGTGCGAACTTCTTCCCTCTCCCAAGTGATGTGCAATTGTGAATCCCAATTGGGCCAACTTCACCTGGAGGCAATTAATAAATTTAATTTTAATATTTTTCTTTTGTTTCTTTGCACCCTGTTGTTCGCCAAGATGCACACCAGCAGCAAAAATATTTCGAAAATTGTTTCCTGACTACAAGTGGGAGAGGTGTGGCCTTGGGGGCAAGCAATGAGCCAGGTACTGTCACCTGAATCCCAGCTCCTCCATTTAGGCAAACTCCTAACGAAGCCAAGGGGGGTTGTCCCTAACAAAGAGTTTTCTATGGCTCTGTGTTTTTAAGTGTTTAAGTGATGAAATGATGCAGATGGGTGTTGTTTAGGAGTTTTTATGATGAGAACACTGTAAGATACGCAATACACGTTGCAATTACAAAACACAAATATCAAGATGAACAATATATGATGACTTGGAAATTAAATAAGCATCCACAAGATAATTAAACAAATACCAAAGGACTAATGGTCCAGATCAAGGTGATACATATAAGTTTTGTCGACCAGTGCCAAATGGAGTCAATAGGTGCTTGGGATGTTGTAAAATAAATCTCAATGTAATGTTCGTGAGATCGTTTTGAAATTGTTCTTGGTAAATTTTGAAGTATTTTAGGTGTTCTTGATTATTATTATGGTTAAGGGTACTTCCAACCGATACGCGAAGTACTGGAAGTCTGTCCGGAAAAGATAGTATCAAGTGCCTTCGTTCAAGGACCTGTCGGGCCACCCAGTGCTCTAGGCTAGGTGTCCAAGGAACTTAACCAACAAGCTAGAGGTTGAACATGGAACCCCGACGCCCCCAACTAGGAGATTACCCACCGAACTTATCTCATCAATCAACTCCGGATTGGTTGGTTATGGGGTGAAAGTTTTTATTATGGTTATCACTTATGAGATTAAACAACCAACACCGTTTCTGAGTAATCCAACTTTTTAGGGTCAGGCAATGCATACATGGCGTGGAGAAACGAAATATATTTTAGAAAGGGGGTGTGAGTTGGAAGTGTTTTAATTAGAGCACATATATGAACCGCTCCGACAGAGAGTGCTCTTGACTTGTCTTATGACAGAGGTTCAAGAGACTTTAAGTAATCTATATGCCAAAATGCAATAAAAGTGCAATGCTTATGCTCTCCGACAGAGAGTGCTCTTGACTTGTCTTATGACAAGTTCAATAGTCTTTGGTTCCTTTTAAAGATTGATAAATTATAAATATGGAACACAAGTGATAGCTCAAAAAATGATAATGCAAAATTTGAAACTAGCAATTAACTAACAACTAGCTATTACTTGCAAAAGGAATCTAAACTAGCGATTAGTATTCTAAACAATGATGAAACTAAGTTAAGCAATCTATCATCGCAAATATAACTAATCTAAGCTACTAAAGCAAACCAATCAAAGAGACAACAAGACTTCCCCAAATGGGGAAGTTGAAAGTGGGGAATTAAAAACCCCAATCAAACTCTTATTAGACAAGTACAAATGCCTTTTGGGATTTAAAACCCTTGGAAAGACTTTTAAGGAAAAATGAACTTAGAAGAGACTTAAACAAGCTCTTGTGAGCTTTTACAAAGGAGATTGATTATAGTTTGTGTCTTCTTGGTTTGGATCATCCCTTTGGTTCTAATGCTCCCTTTGGTTTAGATCTTTCTCCTCTTCTTGTTTCAAACCTTCTTGAATTCTTTTCTCCTTCAAGTACCTACACAAAACAATTCAACTCAAGGCACCCATTAGATATTAGTAAATCTAAGATCTATACAATTGAAACTAAATGCACTTACCACGCTAATCTACATGCTCATTCCCTTTTTTATGTTTTGAACGCAAGTTTTAACCTTTTAATGAGATCTAGAATGAATAAAACTACTAACTTTAAAGGAAACTAGATCTAACAATGAATTGCAAGTATGAAACAAAAGGGATCTAAGACTAACCAAAACTCTAATATTAAAGCAAAAAGGATCTAACTTTAGACTTTTATGAAAATAAAATGTAGATTGAACCTTACGAAACCAGCAAACAAGAGAGATGAAGAGGGTAGGACGAAAGGGGAGAGAAGCAAGAATGGAGCGAAAGCAAAAGATGAGAGAAGGCTGGAAACAAAAGTTGGGACAGTCAAGGGAATAAAAGTGGCTGCGAGCAAACTTAAATGGGCAGCAAAAAGAGGAAGGGAGCAGCAATGAAGTAAAAGGAAGCAGCAGAGATAAGAGAAGGGTGAAATGGCAGCCCCAAAAGACCAAACAAGGGTAAGCCAAGAAGGCAAACAAAAAAAAGAGCAGAAAGCAAAGAAGAATAAGTGTTTGAGAAGAGGTCGAAAAGGAGGCTAGGCAATCAAGCAAAGGAGAAGCAAGTGCTAGCTAGGAGGAAGAAGACGAAGGCTAGGGAATGACTAGAAGACCAAAACGAAAGGAGGGGAAGAGAGACCAAGGAATAGGAAAAAGTAGTTTAGGGCCTCTTTGAAGTAACCAAGTTTTCGAAAGATAGTTTGTAGGATGGAATACAAGAAAGAGTTACTCCTGCCTTTCTTTTTATGGCAAAAGATGACAATCTTAAGTAAGTCCTGCAATCACAAAGTGTTAAAATCGGAAAATGGTTGTTGAAGCTTGGGATAGAAGCAACTGAACTCACACCCTCCTTCAGTTGGTGAAACCTGACAAAGCACAAAACACTCAATACAATAGTGAAATCAAAATCAACTAGTATGCTAAGCAAATCAAAGTTTTATCAATATTAGTACAACTGAATACGTCCTATTCATATAAATTTGACAAACGTTGCATAATAAGTCAAGTTGGCAACCACAAATGACGGATCTTATGTTCTAAAAAATTAGACTTCTAAAGCTAGCATTTGATCACAACATATAAGTATTGAAAAAGAAATGCTTGGAAAGAGATCACCTCAACCATAAAGAATTCACCATAATGAACAAGAGCCCATAGACCTCCAAAGTCGAAAACTTTATTGACAAATTCAAAGCAAAAGCTGACACAATTTCTCAGAGTAATCTTACTCAAAATTTTCCATCATAAGAGAGCTCATGGAGCCTCTCTTTATACCAATTCTAATGCACAAAGGGCCTCAATCGAAATGGCATGAGGAGAGCCAAAAACCCAATCAATCCAAGTCGAATATCAATCAAATCTGGCTTGGAGTGCATGATCAACCACTAACTCGAGCTTGAAGTAATGAAAAGTGGGGAGGTGGCCTCCACCTTGGCAAGGCGCCCCCCACTCCATCTTGTAATATCCACCACTCCATCGTAATGTACACCAAGCCAATGCTTGATCTCCACCTCATAAACACGTGAGCCATCAAAGGGATGTGTGAATGGTAGTATGAGATGGCTTTGGAGTTCGAAGTAATGGTAGCTCGTGTTTAAAAGAGAGCCAAGTTATGATGTGGCCATAAAACTAGGGAGGTGCCCACAATAAAGTAAATGCCCATTCAACCATCCATTCACCATTTGCCACTTCGTCAATTCGTGATTTGCACATGAAGGAGTCGTACGGAAATGGCTCACGTCATCCCTTTCTCATGAAAATGTTTATCCAAAGTCTAATATGACATGTGATTTGATCTCTGAAGTGGGTCATACACATCATAAAAATATAACCCATGCTTTTCCAAACTATTTTTTAATGATTTTTTACCTTTTTTGATTTTTTGGTCAAAGTGCAATTTGTCATCTTTTAGCAATTAAGTGCCAGAATGATGCATTTTTAGCCAAAACTCCCCCAGAGGCGACGTAATCACCTAGAAACTGAAGAATGAGGGTGTCAGGGTAAAGAGGACACTCTGAGCGTCAAAACGAGCCTTCCCACACCAAATTCCGCCTTCGGATGAGGTTTTTATCACACCTAGAAAAATTCCATTTAAACCATTAAAAAAATAGTCTAAATTACGGAAAAAAAATTATTTTTCTCGGAATCAAACAAAACTCCTAGGGCACCTAGTGCATGTTCATACAACTCAATCGAGATGGCTAATGCGTAAAAAATCCTAGACACAAGACTCTGATAACCACCTCAGGTTTTGACCACCATGGGAAACACTCCAGCTTTGGAGGTTTGAGTAAAAAACTCAGGGATTATACGCCACTGATGAGTAGCGCATAATTCCTAAGGAAAAAACACTCTAGAGTATCCCCCAAATGGCTAAACCTAAAGATAGCCGAGTCTTTTATAAAAGGACCCTGTTTAGACCAACTTTTGACAAACTCCCCATGGGGGTATGAACATGCAGTTATTACATATGGGGCAAATTTGCCCTGAAAATGACTTCTAAACTTCCGAACACTGATGATGAACATGAATCATGTTCAATAAACCGGTGGCTCACAAGAAATTCAGCTATTGTACAAAATAGCTGATAACATCTAACTCCAACTGCGGGACGTGTGCTTGATCTGGCATTCATGCAAGGAGAGGATACGAGAACACCAGAATCTCTGGTTTTATATAGCCTGTAAAAACATCTCAACTTGACAAGAAACCTTTAGCAGTACATGTGTTATGAAAAAACCAAATGAAATACCAACTATATTTTATTTTGAAAATAAGCTCTAAGAAGTTTAAATGCAGAAAATAAATGCTTATTTTTTTGAAAAAAGTTTATTCTTTCCTATTCTAACATAATACAAAAGAACATGTTAAGTATAATTAGAAATCCAATGTAACCATCTAAGAATGTAATCAATGTAAAAACAATTTTTTGCCTTGTCTTTGGTTACCAGCCAGAGCAAGGGCATGCTTATTAGAAAGTGCACACCTGTTTGGATCTTCTGAATGGGAGGGCTGGATGGGAAATCATGAGTATGTGATAAATATTTGAAGTGCTTCCCAATATAGTAGGCACTCCTACAAGCATCCTCTATCCATGATAGGATAGGGTGAAAAAACTCAAGATGATAAAGCAGTCCCGGTACCTCATCATACTGATCTGAAAGGCTCTTCTGAAAATAACTTTCTATGAAAGTGTAAGCCTCAAACTGCTCTAATATACAAGGGATATCCGACGACTCAGATGTATGCTCAACTAACTGTACCCACTCCGGACCTTCACTGTACTCCTCTTCTAAGTTACTCTTGCTGGTACTCATGTGTGGCAACTCAACTCACACCCTTCTTCAGTTGGTGAAACCTGACAAAGCACAAAACACTCAATACAATAGTAAGATCAAAATCAACTAGTATGCTAAGCAAATCAAAGTTTTATCAATATTAGTACAACTGAATACGTCCTATTCATATAACTTTGACAAACGTTGCATAATAAGTCAAGTTGGCAACCGCAAATGACAGATCTTATGTTCTAAAAAATTAGACTTCTAAAGCTAGCATTTGATCACAACATATAAGTATTGAAAGAGAAATGATTGGAAAGAGATCACCTCAACCATGAAGAATTCACCACAATGAACAAGAGCCCATAGACCTCCAAAGTCGAAAACTTTATTGACAAATTCAAAGCAAAAGCTGATACAATTTCTTAGAGTAATCTTACTCAAAATTATCCATCATAAGAGAGCTCATGGAGCCTCTCTTTATACCAATTCTAATGCACAAAGAGCCTCAATCGAAATGGCATGAGGAGAGCCAAAAACCCAATCAATCCAAGTCGAATATCAATCAAATCTGGCTTGGAGTGCATGATCAACCACTAACTCGAGCTTGAAGTAATGAAAAGTGGGGAGGTGGTCTCCACCTTGGCAAGGTGCCCCCCACTCCATCTTGTAATCTCCATCACTCCATCGTAATGTACACCAAGCCAATGCTTGATCTCCACCTCATAAACACGCGAGCCATCAAAGGGATGCGTGAATGGTAGTATGAGATGGCTTTGGAGTTCGAAGTAATGGTAGATCGTGTTTCAAAGAGAGCCAAGTTATGATGTGGCCATAAAACTAGGGAGGCGCCCACAATAAAGTAAATGCCCATTCAACCATCCATTCACCATTTGCCACTTCGTCAATTCGTGATTTGCACATGAAGGAGCCGTACAAAAATGGCTCACGTCATCCCTTTCTCATGAAAATGTTTATCCAAAGTCTAATATGACATGTGATTTGATCTCTTAAGTGGATCGTACACATCATAAAAATATAACCCATGCTTTTCCAAAGTATTTTTGAATGATTTTTTACCTTTTTTTATTTTTTGGTCAAAGTGCAATTTGTCATCTTTTAGCAATTAAGCCTCGAACTGCTCTAATATACAAGGGATATCCGACGGCTCAGATGTATGCTCAACTGACTGTACCCACTCCGGACCTTCACTGTATTGCTCTTCTAAGTTACTCTTGCTGGTACTCATGTGTGATAACTGAACTCACACCCTTCTTCAATTGGTGAAACCTGACAAAGCACAAAACACTCAATACAATAGTGAGATCAAAATCAACTAGTATGCTAAGCAAATCAAAGTTTTATCAATATTAGTACAACTGAATACGTCCTATTCATATAACTTTGACGAACGTTGCATAATAAGTCAAGTTGGCAACCGCAAATGACAGATCTTATGTTCTAAAAAATTAGACTTCTAAAGCTAGCATTTGATCACAACATATAGGTATTGAAAGAGAAATGCTTGGAAAGAGATCACCTCAACCATGAAGAATTCACCACAATGAACAAGAGCCCATAGACCTCCAAAGTCGAAAAATTTATTAACAAATTCAAAGCAAAAGCTGATACAATTTTCTCAGAGTAATCTTACTCAAAATTATCCATCATAAGAGAGCTCATGGAGCCTCTCTTTATACCAATTCTAACCCACTAAGGGCTTCAATAACAATATAGTCTGTGCAGTCGGTTTGTAATCGGTATGGATTGCATTAGACAAGTCAGTGAATTTTTTGTTGAATCCTTCCATGGTTTCATTTTCACTTCTCTTGATGTTTGTTAGTGCAGCCAGTTTTGCAGCCATCCAGTGAATCTGCCTTAGTTCGCACATGAACTGACTGAGGGCATTCACAACAAAACATATATTTGGTCTGGTGTTCGTCAGATACATCAATGACCCAATCAACTGGTGATAAATGGTGGGATCAATCAAATTAGAATCTGGAGTAAAATCTCTCAACTTCTTCTAATTTGCATCCATCGGAGTAGCCATGGACTTGCAGTCCAACATCCCGAATCTCTTCAATATATCAATGGTGTATTTTCCTTATCCTAGGAAAATCTCTTTCTGCCTCTGCCATACTTCTATTCCCAAGAAGTAATGTATCAATCCAAGATCTTTCATTTCAAACTTGGAGGCGAGATTCTTCTTACACCATATAATGAGTTTCTCATTTCCTGTGAGAAACAAGTCATCAACATATAATACCAAAATTAGTGGCTAATCATCTACAACCTTGTAGTAAAGGTTGGGGTCTGCGTCACTCTTGGAAAATCCCAAGCTCACCAGGAATCCGTCTATCCATCCATACCAAGCACGGGGTGCTTGCTTGAGTCCATACAATGCCCTTTTCAATATGCATACATGAGACTCCTTTCCTTGGACAATAAACCCATCTGGTTGTTCGATGTAAACTTCTTCCTCAATAACACCATTGAGGAAGGTTGTCTGCACATCCATCTGATGCAACTTCCATCCCATAGCTAAAGCAATCACAATAATGGATCTGCTGGAAGTATATCGGGCCACAGGAGCAAATGTCTCATCATAATCAACTCCCTCTTTCTGAGAGAATCCTCTAGCTACAAATTTGGCCTTGTATTTCTCAACACTACCATCTGCTCCATGCTTGATCTTGTATAGCCATTTAGAAGTCACTACTGACTTCTCCTCAGGTCTCCGCACAACCTCCCACACATCATTCTTCATGATGGATTGATATTCTTCCATCATGGCATCCTTCCAAACTTGATGTTTGGATGCTTCTTGGTAAGTGGTGGGTTCTGAATCAATAATGTTGCTCATCAGTGCCACATAACTAGAGAACCTCTGAGGTCTTTTGCTTTTCCTGAAAGCACCTTGTGGAGCTTCATGCCCCTCTGCGTCTTGCAGTGTCTGTTGTGCCCATCTAGGTCTTTTCCGACCTGCAACATCTCTAGGGATATCAACTGGATCTATGGGATCAACAGGTTCATCCTTTTCTGCTGACTCCCTCTGAACTAGAGAGGGAGATGATCTCATCTCCTTTGGTTCTAGCATTTCTTCATCATTGATCTCCATATTTGATCCTTTACCTTTCCTGACAGCCATCTCTTCTTCAAAGGTCACATCCTTACTGACTTCAATCTGTCTGGATCCTGAAATGTAAATTCTGTAAGCCTTTGAAGACTCACTGTATCCCACAAAGGTTCCTGTTATCACACAACTTGTAGTTGTCCCTAGTGATATCCCCTCCGGGACGGTAGAGGAGATAGACAACTAAAGAGGTGACCCAAGAGATGCCACAGTTCCCAATGCAAGGTGGGAGTCACGTCAACCGAGGCACTCTTCACTTTAGATCTAGATAAATCAAGACCTAGGGGGAGACCCTACTACCAATCAAAGATGATTGGACCCAAGCAAAGGTTCCTAGGGATGAGTTAATGGTAAGTTACGGAAACCAATGCAAGTGTGGACCTAGAAATTAAAGTATGGTTGGAGGTGGTTTGAGTGATGATTAGTGTTTCAACCAATGTATGATTTAGGCAACATGATGAGATAAAAAAAACAAGATCTAGTACCATGTATTACAACAAGTGGGACCCACTTCCTTGGGATATGTGAATGGCTCAAATGGGACCCACAAGGTGGACTTTAAGGGATGAAATTGGTACTAAGGGGTATGAAGTGATAGATCTATGGATCTAAATTGAAATTAGGAATACCCACATATGGGATCTAAGGTTTGACACAATTCCCGAGTGCGACTTGCCTAAGGAAGACTAGTGCCTTGTTGGATGGGTTAATGGAGTCAAAAGATATGTCAAAGTGTAGATCGAGACACCTAGTATGCAAACCAAGTGGGCTAATTGGGATGTAATGGATGGATTTTGCTATATTTAGGGTTTCATGATATGACCCAAGTGGACCACAATCCCTTAAATTAAGGAATGCTACCCCCAAGGCAGATCGTCACAAAATGATACTCTAGACCTAGGTTTCAAGGTATGCTCATTTTAAAACCACAAAAATCTCAACTACCCACGTCCTCAAAGTGGGCAAACTCAATCACCCAAGGAAGTGCGACCTTGCTCAAGGAGGGCTAAAAGGTGGAAAAGGCGTGTCAAAACAAGTCCAATGGCCACCAAATTGTAGATACAAGTAGTTTAGGCAATGATCTATGTGGATCTAGAAAATCAAGACAATCCAAGGGTTAGATCTTACTAGATCTAAGTTTTAAGATGCCAAATGGTCTAAAATGGGGTTTTAGTCCCATAAAATGTGGAATGGTGCCCACAAGGTAGAAATCACCAAAGTAAGAGTCTAGGGGTAGGTTATCAAATATGTAGATTGCAAATCAAGTGGGATCTCACCTACCCATATGCTAGATCTAACCAAACAAGCCTCTCCCAAGGAAGTGCGATTTGCCTCAAGAGGGCTAATTGCCTTGAAAAGTGTGTCAATTTTAACCCAATCACCACCAAACTATAGATCCAACTAGGGGTGGATGCTATAGAGGTGGGTTCTTAAAATCTTTTCAAAAGTAAGGCTAGATCTAAGTAGATCTAAGAAAAACCAAAATGAGGGTTTTAATGAATTAGGGTTTGTGACCAATGAAGAAGAATGGATGGAAATAGGCACATACCTTGTAGATCTTACCTCAATTGCTTATGGCCACCTTGCAAATTGATAGCATTCTCCTATGCATATATTCAAGAGTGAGATCCAAGAGCTCCAACCAAAACGTCCTCCTCCAAGATAGCCAAATCGTTCTCCTCCTACAAGACAAGATCACATGAAACAAGCCAAGTAAGATGATTATGAAAATGATGGAAAGATGTAAATAGAAAGCATCAACTATGTCACAAAGATACAATAATGATACTCCCTTTCACCAAGATCAACCCAAGAGAGACTATGTGGATCCCTCCAACAATAACCCTCAAGAAATCGCCCTCCTCTCCACCAATTCGACTTTCCTGCAAGAAAACTAATAGAAGCACCAAAATCCACAATGATACATAGAAGAGATACTGTATACTCAAGATGCAAGAAAATCCACAAGACAAGAGAGATATGCTCCACAAAGAAGTGTTCTATTCCAATATTCCAAAGCTCCAAAGGTGAGCTATACAATAGGGGGTCTCTTTCTTATATAGGATAATAAAGACCAAAACCCTATACCACTTTACAATACTACATCAAATGAGTGGTTGAGATTAAAAGATCTCATCATACAATCAATGGCTAAGATGAACCATAATAACATAACACATGGATCACTCATAAAGTGATGACGTCATAGTCTAAAAATAATCATGGAGGGTGACGTCATCCACTAGAGGGGGTAAAAGTACCAAAGCCCACCTCATAATGACTAGGACATGACATATGGAGCACATGATGGGGCTAGGAGGCATCAATCCTTACTAGCTCATCCCCAAGGCACAATAAAATAATAAAATATGTCCAAGATAATATAAATGACCCAATCTGTTCTCAAAATCTGTGACAGACAAGCAGTAAAAGACCTCCTGTGATCTCTGTGGGCCTACCCACATGGTGAAAACTGGCTGGACGATAGTGGGATCACCCTGGAAGACCTCTGTGAAAACCCAGTGCCAAAACCTTGCCCCAATTGCCCAAATCAAATTCCTCAGTGACCACTTTATCCCAATTTTTAACTGCCTCAGTAACTGTGAAAGTGCCAAAACTGCCTCCTAGGGCATCTGCGTTGTCCAACTGAGCCCACCAGGCTCTCTAGAAGGGGGGGTAAATGGTAATAACAAGTGACTGGACCACCCCCTCCTCATACAACGCCCTAGGTAAACTGGCCTCTCATGGCCCCTGTTGCTCAGGCTGGGAAATCAACCCCAAATCTGGTCAACAAGTGTAAAACTGCATCAATCACTGTCAGAAGTGCCCGGAACTGAAAGATAAGTGTCTCATTGGATCCAAAAGTCCCAAATCCACTAGGAATGTGTACTCATACACCATGGGTTGCCTTAATGGGCCAGCTGTAGGGTCCACCATATATGGACAGTGTATAATATGATGATCTGAAGTAATAAATAAAACTACTGAACTGCATCAATCATCATCTGCATCCTATATCCATCATATGGCATCATCATCAAGAGTATGTGGGTCTATCAATCATCAGCTATAAGCATAGTAAAACTAGGTTTGACTATGTCCATATATAACCAAGGAAAAATGATATCAGTAGACTAAGACATGTTCCTCTAATCATTCTCATAGCTTAGCTCAAAGTATAACATCCATTCAGTGGCATTAATCAAGTTAGTATATCCTTTATTATATGAAATTACTTGCACAATAGTTTAAATGACAAACTCACCCATTGGACATGGTCAAACTGCTAGTGAAGGATGAAGGCTAGAAACAAGGTTGGGCCAAGGGGTTGACTTGTCTAACTCAACTCAAAAATACTTTGGACTGGGAGAAGAGGAAAACTACAAACTCTGTGCTGGACAAAATAACACGAGGGATGGTTGTGCCTCACAAATGGATAGGTTGTTTAGAGAGTGCTTATTCAACCTAGGCATCATGTCTACATCAAGTTGATCCAGGTTTATTAGGATCATTCAATTTCATTTCATGGCCTTTTTGGCCTACATAACCCTTCGGATCTCAGGTGTGCTAATAAGCACAACTAGTTGCAGCTTGCATCCAGCGCATGTTTTCATATACATATAAGGTCAGCAATTGTTTAGATATAGCTTTTAAAAACCATTGCTTTTTTGGACCTTTCTTATACTCTTCGAGGATTATTTTTAGCAGTTCATCGCTCTTGCCCTTTTTAGTTTCCATGGGCGAATTTACATAAGTTTCCATAAGTAGTACATGAGCTTTCAGTTTTAGCCAACAACATCTCAAGTGACTAGGGGGGAGTTCGAGCCAATGCCAAACATCGGGACAATCGACCAGAATGATTTAGGCCTACAATCCAACTCACCAAAAAGCTTTGTCACCAACTCAGAGCCGAGACACTAAACATACAAGGATGCGGTCCAAACACAGAGGTAGAAAATGGGGAAGTCCTCAGTACCAGAAAGTCCAATAAGACAGGTCAAGGATTAAGGTCAAATAAAGAAGGTCATGTATGGATGGAGTCAAGTGAATTTGGAGCCTAAACTAGTAGACAACTGGTGTCAAGAAAGACCATATCTATGTAAGGTGGTAAACCAGTGAGTTTTGTCAAACAACCTAAATGTGCAAGTAAATGTCCATTTTATAATTTATAGTTCATTTTAAACAGTTTGCCACATCAGGAATAATATACCAAGCAGATGCTGTGAACATGACTAGATTAACAAGATAATAATCCACAGTCAATAATAAAACATCCATAGGTCATACAACATCATCACAAGAATAATCATCATATATCATCTGAAACACTGCTGCAATACATCTCTAAGCACTGAACTAAAACTGTATGGGATAAAGGGTCACATCGGTCATCAAATCTGAACTCTCAAGGCTCAGCCTTGACACAAGGTCTAACATAAGTCTGAATAATACACTGCTCTGATCATGAGTGATCTCAAAATATACAATCATCATAGCCAAGCTCTGAATAATGGAAGCTTTGGAATGTGCAAATATTTGCTAAGCAAGAATAGCAGCCCTGCTGCTATGGTGTGATAACAGTTCCCTTCTTTCCTGAAGGTTCTAATTTTGATCTTTTCTCCTTCGGCACATGTATGTAGACTGGACAGCCAAAGATCCGGAGATGGCCCACTTCTGGTTTCACACCTGTGAACGTTTCTTCCAGAGTCATGTTCTTCAATATCTTATGTGGACATTTATTCTGTACATATACAACGGTTCTGGATGCTTCTACCCACAAGAACATTTGAAGACTATGGTCATGTATCATAGCTTTGGCTGCCTCCACAATTGTACGATTCTTTCTTTCTGCAACCCCATTTTGTTGAGGGTTGTAGGGAACTGTGAGCTCCCTCTTAATTCCTGCTTCCTTGCAAAAATCATTGAATTTTGTAGAAGTATATTCTCCACCATTATTGGATCTCAAAATCTCGATCCTCTTTCCTGACAGATTCGCAACTTGTGCTTTAAACTATTTGAACTTGTTGAACACTTCCTCGGATTCTTTTGACTTGAGAAAGTATATCCAAGTCTTTCGTGAGTAATCATCAATAAATGTGATATAGTAATGATATCCACCCAATGACACAACTGTCATTTGCCCGCACAAGTCAGAGTGTACTAGATCCAAAATCCCTTTGGATCTACTCTCGCTATCTAGAAAAGATTTCTTAGCATTCTTGCCAAGTGCACATCCTCTACATGTCCCATCATGGTCTACCTGGAGCCCTGGCAAACCTACACAATGTTCTTCAGAACTGGGAGAGCTCAATAGTTCAAATGAGCTAACCTTCTATGCCATAACTCGCCCATACTTGTAGCATCATGTATTAGGGCTTGGACTGGTGAAGTGTTTAGTCTATACAAGCTCTCTTCTCTTATGCCAATAACTTTGGTTGTGCTCATGCTTGAGTTCTTGTGCCAAGCGAGGACTTTCCCTTCTGAGAAAGCTACTTTATATCCCTTGTCTTGCAAGGCTGAGATGGAGACAAGGTTTCTTTTCATTCCAGGTACATAGAGCACATATGTAGTGTCCCTTTTAGGAAAATTGCACAAACTAGGAAAAATTGCAATTTTTAACCAATTCGACCCTTAGACTAGTATTGACACTACTGCTTCCAAATGATTCCAAATGCTTCCAAATTGGTTCTGAAAGTATTTGAAGGGTATTAAGACATATAACTGAGGCTAATGGATGCTTAACAACCCTTAAAACACTTCTGCAACATTCATTTACAATCTGGACAAAGTAAAGAAAGTTACTAGCAATTTCGAGCTTCAAAACCCCCAAGGGTAGTGGACAAAGAAAAATTCCCAAATGTTGTTAAACCCTTCCAAATTTCTGAACAGAGGTATGGTACTGATAAGTGGCTTTAATGAGCTCCCCAAGGTATCCTTAATTAGTTCTTTTGGCCTTTTGAAACTCAATTAAATCATATGTTTATATGAAAGATTTCACATAGGGGGAAAAGCTAGTAATTTTCACCATGTGTTGTGAAATTCGAATTTTAGGTGCCAAGGACTTGTGCACTGATAATAAAAATTCTTCAGAACTTTAAAACACTCCATACATCAACAAAATCAGAGAGAATAACTGATACAACTCGAAATAATGTCTCTTCAAACTCCAATAACAAGATCTAGGGGAAATGGCATCATTTATGCATTGTTTGGTATTTTTACATAACTTCACTTGGTAGTTCGACCTGAGAGTCTTATGAGCAGTTAATACAGAGTACATATATCAGAATACAAAGAAATGGAGATTCATGGACTCACAAAGAGATCAGCATCTCACCAAGGGCACAATTCCTCCAGGGGCCCAAATATGCAATAAAATGTGAAAGAGATGGAAGAATGAGTTGTAGCTGAATGAACCACAATCTTCCCTGTAGCTTCAACCTGTAACTAAACAATCCATTGTAGCTCCAAATGAAAGGTTTGAATGGCCTCTCCAATTGCCAATTAGGATGGGAATCTTTCACCCTCGAAATTGGTGCTAAGGCAAGTAGACTAGCTCTCTACTAGCTCTTCTCTCCAAAAGCAAAATGCAAAATGTAAAATGATCAAAAGCTACCATCATTCTTTGTTATTGTCTTTTATAAACTTTTAAGGTCCTCCATGGGTCGAATTCCTTCCAAGAGCTTCATGCCAACTCAAGTTGGGAAGAAATTCCAATGTGTGCCACTGGTCCCTCCAATTCTAGCCTCATCCTCCACCAAATTCGAATAGGTGTCTCTTTGGCTTCCTTAACTCCCTTGAGCGCCCTCTTGGAGGCTATTTTTAGCCCTAACATGTCATATATGTCGTCAAATGTCAGCCACCAAGTCTAATTTTATCATAAGTGTCATAGGCATCTTCATCATTGGTGTCATAGAAGTTAGGGAATCTAGCCCAAGTGTCCCACTAGCTCCAAAATGCCTCTTCCTCTCCCATGGGAGTTACTCTTCCTCTACAATTCGACCTCATTGAGTCATGCCAAGTAATATGACCTTCCAACTATCCCCATAATAGTGGACTCCACCTTGGATTCGAATGGGTGAGAGTGGAATGCCATGTGGCATGGGGATTCTAGCTTTTTGGGGGTCCCACACCACCAATGTGTCTCCATGACCAAGTGCCATCTTATTTTCTCACCATAAATATTTATTTTGCCCCTATTAATATATTTATGCCCAAACTAAAGTCCATTTGGGCTTATTAGTCTCCTTATTCCAATTTTAATGTCTCCACCCCAACCTGGGAAACTAGTAGGTTGGTGGAATTTTCCCTACTTGAGATTTATTTGAATAGGGACATTACAACATCACTCAGACATAATGTATCGTTTGATTCTAGTTGAAGGGTGGTGGCTCCAGATCCCTTCACAGTGTAATTTGCATCATCTCCAAGGACAACACTGAGACGTGAATCTTTCTCAACTAATTCTGAAAGATTCTCTCTATAACCTGTCATGTGTCTAGATGCACGACTATCTATGAGCCAAGTGTCACTAGTAGTGGGAATAGTACCTGATAAAGCTGATATGAACAGAAATTCTATGTGATCTTAATTCTTTTGTTTCTTGTGATGATGATCTTCTTCTACATCAGCAGTGGATGCTTCATGCTTTCTTTTGATTTGGCTTCGACAGCTACTGGAGTAATGTCCATACTTTCTGCACCTATAGCATTGAACTTGAGATACATCCCTCTTCTTCTTTTGTTCTTGGCGGGGACTTGATCTCCTTTCTTGGTGCTTGTGTTTATGGAACTTCTTCCCTTTTCCCTTACCTTTCTTGGCATGGGAAACAAAAACATGGTTCTCTTCAGGTTGAGTGCCATGGAGTCTTTTGACGTGCTGCAATCCTTGTCTCCTCTTGAGAGCAATCTGCCCAAAGCTTGTCAAACTTTGGTAGTTTGAATATACCACTTATCCTTTGGATAAAGGACTCCCATGATGGTGGAAGACCATTTAGAGTGTGGAGGACAAGCTCCTTCTCATTCATAGGATCTCCACAAGTGCTGAGCTTGTCCCTGATTTCTGTGTGTTGTCCGCCAGATTGCACACCCGCAGCAGAAATCTTTCAAAAGTTGTCTCCCTCACTGGAAGTGGGGAGAGGTGTGGCCTTGGGGGCAAGCAATGAGCCAAGTACTGTCACCTGAATCCCAGCTCCTTCGGATACTGCTTGCCTTATTCCTGCCTATTTATTTTGAAGTCTGAGAACTCATCCAGGTTATGTATAAATTTCAGAATCTGTTCATCATCTTTGAAAATTTGCCAGTGGTTTATGTTGTCTGGGACTGATGGCCTATAATTTATTTCGACGGTACAGTCTCCGTTCAACATTTCTTCTCAAGGCTGGAGGATAGATGCTGCAACTGCCAACCTATCTGCCATACTGTTCTCTTCCCTATGGACCGCTTTTATGTTTAATGCATCAAAGTACTCCATGGTGTCCCATATTGCATTCCTATACCTTTTAAGCCTTTTACAGTGACATGCAAAATTGCCTTTAATCTGTTGCACCACTAAATCATAATCTCCTTTAATACTAAGCATTTTTATTTTCATGTCTTTAGCAATCTCTATGCCTAGCAAAAGTGCTTCATACTCTGCAATGTTGTTTGTGGTTTCAAATTCAAGTCCTAATGCAAAGTTGAAAACCTTCCCTTCAGGTGATATCAAGATTATGCCAACACCTTTGCCAGATCTAGAAAAAGCACCGTCAAACTCCATTTTCCATAATCCATCAACTTTTTTATCTTTCATTTCCTCATGAACAGGATTTAGAAAGGTAGAATTGACCTGGTAGGTTCCTATTTCATCCGTATTGTAGATGTATTCGTTTGATGGTTTCTAGGGATTTTCAACGTGGTACCTTCTTTCTTTTTCTGAGTGTAGCTTGACGAGAGAATTTTCAGATGCTAGAATAGTTGCATAAGATAAGTCTAATTGTATTGACCCACCCAAAGTAGCACCCCACTTTCTAGAGAGGAGCATCCCCCACTTATCAGGCACATCTATGACAAGGATATCCATAGTGACATAGATGTCTGGATACTTGGCCAATTTGACGATTTGATTTTCAATCATTCCCTCAACTTCAACAAGCCTAGAATCCATGGCACATACATTCCCGTAAGGTCTAGTCGTTTTTAAATTGAGCTGTTGCATAACCGTTTTGGTCATTAGGCTTGCACCAGATCCTGAATCCAAGATACAATTGTGTAGAAGAAGGTCACCTATCATCAATGATATGTAGAAAGGCGAGTGAGCTTCTTTTCTTGTTTCCCTGGTATGTAGGACTATAGGAGGATCCCCAAAATATTTTTTACAACTTGTTGAAGGTTGTTCTTTAGTCTCTGAGAAAGTTACCTTTTTAGGGGTAGGATGCTTTGCAAGTGGGAGAGGTTTTTCAGATGCTATGGGTTTTGGAGTAGGAGGAGGAACATCATCTTCTTAAGAATCTAACATTTTCAAGAGCTTCTCTTTCTGACCAAGAATCTTACATAGTTCAAGTACTGGGACTGGAACTTTAGTATTGGCCAACCAACTACCTAAATCAAAACTTAAAGCAACAGACTCCTTTTCATTATTAATTTCTTGAGTAATGTGAGGGATTGTTACCTTAGGAGGAGTTTGAGTAGAAGGTCCCTCCTTCGGTTTTCTCTGATATGTCATCCCTTTGAATTTTTGGCTATTGCTGATGTTAGGTGGCATCTCACCATGGATCTGAGTTAAGTAATCAATCTTTTGATGGCCCTGGTTGGCTTGAATCCCACTATCTCTATGATTTTCATAGGTGTTCCTCAAATGGTTGATGAAAACAGGCTCGTCTGTAGAAGTGCTAGGACCACAACCCTCAGGATAACTATGTTCTTGAACATAGCATGCATAGTAACAATGAGATTCCTCGTGGAAATCTTTGCATGGCCTACAAAATGGCCTATATGTTTCAACCATGTTAGCAACCTCTAATTGGTTAGGAGGCCTTTGTTCATGGTTGGGCATTTTTTTGTGCCAAGTCGGCTTTGCAGCAAAGACCCTATGAGGTGGTTGAGGTTGAGTTCTTTTGACATTGATGACCCAATTTTGAATGTCTTTTAGCTGTGCAAGGTGTTTTGCTTCAGCTTCTTCCATGTTTCTCTTCATTTCCTTCCTCATTTCCAACATCTGTTTTTCATGAGTTTCTTTCATAATTGATAAAGGATCTTTATCTTTTTGTTCATTACTTTTCAAAGGTATCGAAGATCTTGAGTAACCTTGAATGTTGGACTCACCAGATGATTGCATGTTTAAATCAATTTTGAGAGCCATATTTTGAGCTTCAAGCAAAGTAGCAGGTTCCTTATCTCTTATCTAATACTGCATCTTGCCACTAAGTGCCTCAATGTAGTAAACCAGAATGGAAGGTGCAGGAGGTGCATAGGTATCAGGAATAGCATTTGATAACTCAGTGAACCTAGTGTTGAATTCATCCATCGTTTCAGTGTCCTTGATGTTGGTCAAAGCATTCAGTTGATGCCTTGGTTCCTTTTTCTCACCAAACTTGTTGGTGAAGGCAGTTTTGAAAGTAGCCAAGGAGGCAAATGAGTTGTTTGGTAGGTTGCTATACCAGTCACCAGCTTTTCCATCCAAGGAAAGAGCAAACAGTTTCATATAAACGTCGTCATGTTGGTTTGCAGGGTCACTGATATAGGCATTTATACATCTTGAGAAGTTTCTGAGATGTTGAGCAGCAATAGTGGCATCAGTGCTAGTATATGTTGGAATTTTTTCGACAGCTTTGTCAGGAAGATGATGGGGTTGGCCTGCTATCTGAGAAATATTGAGTTGAGTAAAATACTCACCCATTATATGGGAAGGACAATTTATATTATTTTTCAAGATTTTCTAAATTTTCTGGGAACAAAGAGTGGATGTCTAAAATAGACTCAGATCCAAGTTCTTTAAGGATTCTACGAGAATTAAGTTTATTCAATCTCCTATTGTGAACCTTTTCAGGATCGGGGATGAAATTGAGTAAACCCTCATAATTTCTTCTAGTTGAATACCTTGAAGTGTTAACTGATAGTGGAGTCACCAGGTGGACTTAAGTCTAATTTCAAAGAGAGATTAAACTAAAAATCTACCAAAAAAGGAAAACTAAAAAAGGTAGTGGAGTCGCCAGATAGATATGAAGTCTATCAAAAAAGGTAAAACAAACTAGAAAAAACTAAGGTCATCCAGGAACAAAAAGATTTGTCCCCGGCAACGGCGCCAAAGATGTTGTCCACCAGATTGCACACCTGCAGCGGAAATCTTTCAAAAGCTGTCTCCCTCACTGGAAGTGGGGAGAGGTGTGGCCTTAGGGGCAAGCAATGAGCCAGGTACTGTCACCTGAATCCCAGCTCCTCCGTTTAGGCTAACTCCTAACGAAGCCAAGGGGGGTAGTCCCTACAAAGAGTTTCACTAAGGCTCTTATGTTTTATAAGTTTTTAAGCGTATGGTATGATGCGGATGGGTGTTGCTTAGGAGTTATTATGATGAGACCAATATTATAGATGTGATAAACAAGATAAGATGCAATCCACATTGCTAAATGAGATAACAAGATGACAGTATGTTTCAAGAATTGATAATTAGATAAAGCATTCACAAGACAAAATAACCACAAGGACAAATGGTCCTAATAAAAATATAAGTTCCAAAAGACCAGTGCCTTATGGAGTCAAATAATAATAAAGATGTGATGTTGAATGTGTGGGTCTTGAAAGGTACTGTTCGTGAGATCGTTGTGCAGATTATCTTGATAAATTACAAATTTTAATGATCTTGTTTATTAGGCTAAACCCAAGGATATCAAAAGAGTTAACCAAACGGGAAAAATACTGGCAACCTCTTAGATGATAGGTCGAGAGCACCCAAATTCAGAGGATAGGTGTCCAATGTTTGAACCGCCCTCGATTCTGACCAGTGGATTCTCGGCACCACCTGTTTCAGAAAGCAACCTCAGTATTTAACGCCGGTTTGGATTGGGGTAAAGTTTTAATTAGATTATCACTCGTAAGCTTAGCAAATCCAACACCTTTCTGAGTACTAGCCCAACCCTTTCAGGTTGGCAGAGCATACGGGTGTTGGATAATCGACCAAAGTAAATTAATTAAAAGGGAGATATGAATTGAAATATTTTATTATTCAAGAGCACAGTTCAACTCTCCGATAGAGAGCGCTCTTGACTTAGTCTTAAGGCCAAAGTTCAAGAGACTTTTCTAATCTAAAATGCCTAATGTAAGGGAAAAAATGCAAGTTTAAGATGCTCTCTGATAGAGAATGCTCTTGGCTTGGATTTGGCCAAGTTCAAGAGGCTTTGTTTATTTTTATTGAAAAAAGGAAGCAGTTGTAACTTTAAGAACAAAAATGGAGCTTTAAAATACTGGAAATAAAAGATGACAACAACAAGATATTATAAGAAGCTTAAAGATAACTGAAAGCAAGACTTAGTATTCTACCAAACAAATGTTAATCTAAGGTGGGATCAACCTCCGAACAAGGTCGATCACTCATAACTGCTATTCCTTGAGACTTTTCAGCTAGCTGAGACTTCGGCAAGGAGGCTAACGGGGGAACGAGAAGCTACCACAAAACTATGTGGCCTTTGGGATACAATCCCAAAGTTAGCTTGCTCTGGTCAAAACTTGGAAGAGAGTACAATAAAATGAAAATGACTAATCTAAATCATGAAACAAAAGATCTAAAATAACAAGACACAACACTCTTCCCCAAATGGGGAAGAAACCCAAAAAGTGGAGGACTCCTCCACTTTTAACTTTTTATTAAATGATTACAAATGCCTTGGGAATGAGATCCTTGCAAGGTCTTTGATAGAAACTAAAACAAACTTATGAAAAGAAAAGCTTGAAACCCTTAATGGCTTGTACAAAGGATAAGAGAGTATGTATTGGAACTTTGTCTTCTCTTGGTTTGAAATTACACAATTTGGATCCCTTTGTCTTTTGGTACTTGGTTTCTACTTCTCTCTTTGGCTTGATCTTACTTTCCAAAAAAGGTTCCTTCTCTTCCCACAACCTACAACAAATGATGAACCAACAAACTCATGCACCCATTAGTGTTAGAAAAATAAAACAAACTTTGAACTTATCAAGTCTAGGTTTGAAAAATAAGGTCTAAACCATGAAAGAGCATGAGATTTAATTCAAAATTGTTAAAATTGCAAAACGGACCAGCAAACAAAAGATGTCTAGAATATGCTAGGAATGAGATCTAAAACATGAAAATTTTTACCTATCTTTTAAGTGACAAAGAAATTTAACAAGTACAAACTATACTAATGCAAAAAAGAGATCTAACTATTAAAGAACTAACTCTAACAATGTGAGGCAAACTAAGAAAGAAGCTAACACCTAACCCAAGCAAATCGTTCTTATGTGTTTTTGGTATATTTTAGGGCTTTTTTGAGATGGACGAATGGAGGACAAGGGGAAGCTTGAAGGTAAAAACGAATGGATGAGGGAAGCTATTCTAGGCTCTAAACACAAACTTCAACTTCTGGATCAAGCTAGGCAATGGTTTTCCACAAAGCATGAAGGTAGATCTTAAGTAACCAATAACCAAGAAAGTGAGAGATTGTTGATGGAGGAAGAGACGAATCTCTTTTAAAACGTTTCTTCTCTTGAAATGAAGAGAAGACCTTGAAGACCTGCAAGATATATTGATTAGGTGCCAAGAACCACTGTAAGTGAAGAGTGACTTAATCAATAAGCCTTTCTCCACCTTGGGAAACCCCTGCAAAAACCTTGTTATGAAGTATACAAAAACCGAAAGATGTATTTTTAATCAAAGCTCAACCATACATCTAATAATGAAATTGCATAAACAATAAACAAGAATCAAGATGAAAGAGATATCACCAATAGTGTGAAGAACACCCCAAATGCTCCCGCATGGACCTCCAAAGTCTAAACTTTATTCAATGTTTTAAACAGATATTACAACAATATTTTGGCAGAGTGTTCATGCTCAAAATCTCCATGAAGAATGAGGGAAAAGAACCTCATTATATAGCACAAGACAAGCCCCAGTCTAACCTAACTCGAATTGGCACAAGAGAAGCCAATGATACCTAACACAAATCGAATTCCAATCCAAGTCTTTGTCAACACCAACTAAATGCCAAGCTTTGGAGTTAACTTCAATCACAAGTCAAGTTGGGAGCTTATGTGGATGGGGAGGTGGCCTCCACCTAGGCAAGGCGCCCCCCATCCATTCTTGGAATAATCACCATGCAAATGAGTGCATGCCACATGTGAAGCTCGAGCTCTAAGTAGAGATGACGTGAGGACATCAAGGAGGTCGAATTTGCCACATAATATAAGCTTGGAGTGGAGTGGTTGGTGGTAACACGAATTATGAAGGGAGCCATGCACAAATCAAGGAATGGCACCTACCATATCTATTAGTGCAACCACCAACCCAATGGCCATGTGCCAACACACCAAATCGAGTTTCTTGTTGAAGGAGGGTGAATTCTCTTTGAGAGATCTACTTGTGGTGACTGTACAGTTGATTGAATGTTGACTGAAATGATTGGAATCTTCATAAATGCTGAGTGCCATGTCAATTAGCCTTTTACTTTATTCCATTTGGATTATTTTGGAGAGATTTGGATTATCTCCAAAATAATCATTTTTATTATTTTAATTAATAATTTCTCTGTAACTGGGTTTTTTGAGAAATTATTAATTATGAAGCCTAATTGACATCCGAAACTTAGGATAAACTGGTTCGAGGATCATGAATGATTTTTGGCTTAAGTCTGGAGCCTTCAATCATCAAATTCGGATCCTGGATGACTGACATATTACAAATTGATATTTCTCTATTTAAACTATAGAGAAATTTATTAAATTTAAAAAATAATTAAAAACCCAAATTTCGATGGACCCGATAAAAAAATTTCGAAATTTTTTCTGAGTGTTCTAGGGACCTAAGACATGACCGACACTTATTCTAATAGTGTCTAGTATTCTTATATACATCAGTTGGACTCTAATAACCCCCCATGGCTAAAATTTTCAAAATCGAGCATTCCAACTTTGGAGGAAGCGGGAGAAAACCTCATTGATTATAGCTCGGCGCTAGGCAAAGTATAATTGACAAGGGAAAATACTCCCTGGAATACCTTAGTTGCTTAATCAAGTCATGGGGAACCGAGACACTCAGATCCTACTAGCACACTTTATTACAAACCCCATGGGGCCATGGTCATGTCGACTGAAAAACAACACTGGCTAGGCATAAATGTTGGATCATCTGATACACTAGAGTACAAACATTCATCATGTTTGTCAAATGGCGGCTCTTTAGATAATCCAACTATGGTACAAATAAGTTGGTAACACTGTGATCCTCATAAGTATGAGGCAATGGATTCTGACTTGGCTATCTTCATATTTAAGAGCTGGTTTCTCAAAGTCATGGATACATTAAGGCTGGTGTGTTCAAACAACTTCATAATGGTCTTGAACATTTTCCTAGCATTCTTCTTTCTTGAGATTTGTGGGACCAAGTGATCTCTCACTGAATCCACAAGTATCCTTTTTGCTTTAGCATCATTCTTCCTCCATCGGGATTTATCGTCTTCGGCTTTTGGTTCAAGAACCTTCTCATTTACATATAGTAAGAGGTCATTTTCTTCTAGAAGCAGAAGAACCCTAGACTTCCAAGAGATAAAGTTGGAAGCTCCTTCCAAACGATCTTCAACCTTCATACCAATCATCTTGATTGCAGATCTAGTTCAAAAACCCTAGCAGGAGCTAGATCAAAAATGAAAGTTGACAATTTGAAAAACTGAAACCACAGATAAATGCGCGTTGCCAAGGAGAGTTGAATTGAGGGTGGGCTGGTCCAAATCTGTGGAGAGAAATGTGTTAAAACTGAAACCCTAATTCTGTTGCAGCCATAGAGTTAGGTCAAAAATTGAAAATTCTCGGAATTGAATTCAGTATTCACCAAAAGATGTGCCTTGCCAAAAACGAAATTCCTATGGCTCGTTTCCTCCAAAATGATGGGTGAAGACTTCACAAGATGAAACCCTAGTTTCGGCAGGGTTCCAACAATGTTCCGGCAATGGCTTCTTCTAGAACTGCTCTAAAACCATGTTAAATTTCATACATTCATAGCATAATAATATCAATGCATAACCAAGATCACTAGAAGAAAGACAAAGCACAAAACAATAACACAGAGTTTATCCTGGGAAACCCAAACGGGAGAAAACCCAGCAACCTTCGTATAGAGATGATAATCCCGAGATCAGAGTACAAAGTTAAAAGAGAAAATGTGAAAATGCTTTCCACAAGTAGAAACCCCAAAACAACTTCCTTCTCCAGCTTGTGCGAACTTCTTCTCTCTCCCAAGTGATGCGCAATTGTGAATTGAGTGAATGAGATAATGAGGTGCACTTTACCTCTTATTTATACAAGTGCAAACATGAAAAATCCCTAACTGGGCTGACTTCACCTGGGGGCAATTAATAAATTTAATTTTAATATTTTTCTTTTGTTTCTTTGCACCCCAAGGTTTACATTGATTCTTTCATGTGTTTTACATAAGTGATTACACAAAGTTCATCTCCTTTAGGAGGTACAAACAAGTACAATGAAAGTACAATAAAAATACAATGAATAATATCTTCCGAAGTTGCACAAAATCCAACACTACTTTCGAGGTCACTAACATGTAGTTATGGATGCGAAAGATGGCACTAAAGAATGTCTGCAATTCTAGATTCTCACATAGTTCAATCATTCTGTTTACCACATAAAACCCTCCAACCAAAATCATTCTACCAATAAATTCATTTTTATATAAGCAAGGACATATCTCCACTTCGCATGACCTGTATGTAGTAGTATCAGGCATACAAATTTGCATTGTCAATAATATACTTATCTTTGATATATACATTGTTTTTGTATTTCTGTAAGCAGCCAGAGTTCGTGGATGTGGGTGCAGGTGCAGGGATGACATTTTTAAAAATAAGGTGTGTGGGGCTGCAAGGGAGATGCATATATATATATATATATATATATATTGTTAAAAGACAACTAAATTTTATGTCGAACGATCAAAGGTTCAAACAGAAAACCATGTGCTCTGAACTATAACACCAAACTCTCTACCATTGAACAATAGCACTCTGCAATTTATATGGTTCTGCAAATTTAGGGGAAAGGATACACAGCTGTGGGAAACAAAATCTTGAGGAAAGTTAGTGGGCATACAATCAATATTTTGGCATTGACACTCTGATTACATCTCTGTAACAGGTTGTCAAGCAATAGAAAACACAAATCCCACCTTTGTACAGCTACTGGATACTGGACACAAAATACATTGATTAACTCTTAATCAACTAATTGGGCATGGAGCCCACGTGGCGTAGAATAAATGGTGAACGGGTGTACTGTTAAGGCACTCCTTACATAAGGTGACCGGTTTGAAACTCCGTGGGTACGAGCCTTACAACAACAACAAGAACAAAAAACTAATTGGGCATGGAAAATACAGGGCAGACTCTTAGGATAGTTTACTGGACAGATTCATTTAGAATATTGGGAATGGCATGGACAATGCAAATCATACTTTAAAAGCTTAGAATATTGGGAATGGGATTAGACTGTGCAAATTAGAATTGTAGATTGTTTCAACGAGACACCCCTCAAGTTTCATTGGGGATGCTGTCCCATACCCGGGACGTGGGATGTGCCAACAGGGACAAGTTGCCTGGCAACACAGATATTACTATATTTCTTCTTATATTTTGATTGTAGGTTTCTAAGGCACGCCCTTGGAATATTCTACTGGATCCATTTGATTCTTTCAGAAGACGAGGAAGAGGATCTTTGAATGCATAGATGACGGCTGCTTCTTAGATAGATCTTGCAAGGTGTTTGGAGGTCTACACCAGAGTCCTTTATGAACTGGTGCAATGATGATTGGACAATGGAGCTCAATTTGTACATTCAAAGGTTCCTAGAAGATAATATGGCATCCTTGACACATTTGATGGCCATTTATGTGTTCTTGAGGTGGCAACTTCAAGAATTATCCACGTTCAAATTGCAATAATAGAAGACAGTGGCCAGGGCAGCAGATAGGGATGTAGCGGCAGATAGCAAATTGTGGAGCATGATTACAAAGATACTTAGGGGTAGTTCATTGCCCGACAGTCAGTCAGTTGTCACCTCTGCTACATTTTTTAGACAAGTGCTGTACTTGTAAAAAATCAAATGTCAAGCCTTAATGTCTTGATCATTACTTTAAAGCTTTTCTATAAAAAAAGCAGTGTTTAATATTTCTGTTAAATGTTCATTTACTAAATGCAGTGTTTGGATACTATGTTTTTGGTGGTTCTGTTGGGTATAACATTTTTTTCCATTAACTTGAGCTGCATCTGGATTCTGTACATATGTTGGACAAAGAAAATAAAACTTGTATCCAAGCCTTGCATGTGATCAAGGAATGTTAGCTTGCATGTGATTACGAAAAACAGCTTTCAGCAGAAATCATTCTCAGGAAAGCTTGCAATACAAAGGGAATTTGGTAATTTTTCCAACCAAAGAGCAACCAACAAAGAGTTGAACTCATAGCTGGCTAATTCTATACATTAAAATAGACTGAATAAAAAATGGTAATCTACTAGTGGAATTAAACCCACCCTAATTTGATTCTTCTTTGCATTTCCTGAGTCAGTCCTTGCAGCGATACATCAGGACCTATAAATTCATAATCAAATAGGTAAGCCCCGGTTAACACTGTATCCACAGAACATCAAAACTGAATAAGGCAAACCATAGCCAGTCAAAAACTATTGAAGTATTCAAGGGTTAAGGTTCTCATAAACTATAGTACCAGGTTACCCCGACACTCTGTGCAAGCAGCAAAGATTTCTGCCAATGTTGCCTCTTGATTCAGGACCTCAGCAACTTTTTCGCTGTCTGATGCACCAAGCACAGCTTTTCCTTTTGCTAATTTGCCAGAGTGTTGAAGAATTTTACCATTTTGACCTAAGTTTGCTGAATTATTTTGCGTCTCCACTATGAGTTCTAAATCTTCAGGAGGCACAGAGCAGAAGCGAGACAGGAACTGAAGCAACATGTCAGCTATTCAAATGAGTATATAAAAACATAATGGCTATATATATAAGATGCTTAATTCTAAAAAATACAATCCACACTTGATATAAAAGTTGGAATGTATTATACTTTACAGATGTGCTCCACAGTCAGAGTTGGTCGAGAGCAAAGGTGTGGCCTCCTCAGACTGGGAACCTTTTCCTCATTTTCAAATGGTAGCAATGTGAAATGTATATCAAACTGTGAATAACAAATGACAGTACTTGGATTAGACTTCATTTTCCATTTGAAGCAATTTTATTGATAACCAAAAAACCACTGAAGCATGAATCAAACTGTCTCATCGAGGTTTAAAAAGTTCATTTATCCAAGGGGTGTAAAGATTATCTATCCCTTAAGATCAAGAAAGCTGACTTGTGCCTACATGAAGTGGAATAATTACTCTGCCCATTGATCAAATGTTACAGTCAATTTGCTTTTACCTCAGTCTCCATTTCCTGCTGAGCTTTAGACAAAAGATAATCCGCCATCTTAGCTACATACGTGCTGCGGTTATTCTTGGCATGAGCAACCCTAACATTTGCATATTTCATATGGCTTCTTGCACCACCCTTGCCCCAAGCTAGACCTTCAGCATTTCTGGCATTTCCAGGGGAAGCATCAGTACTCTCTCTGCTAACATCTGCTTGGCTGTATTCAGATGATTGGTTATTTTCACCAGCTTCTTCGTCATTAATTTCATCTGGTTCTTCTCCATTGCCAACATCCATGTCAGCAGAAGTTTCAGGTAAAGAGCTTCCTGCTCTCCTTTTCCGCCGTGTCCACCTGCGTGGCTGAGGTTCTTCATCAGAAAATGATTGCTTCAGGTCTTCACCTTCATCACCATCAGTGGCTGAACTTCTCCTAGGGCGTTTGCTTCTATTTTTTACTCTGTTGTTGACCCTGCTCTGACCCTGGACACCACAAAATTTACCATGAGCTTTTCTAACAAATGCTGCTGCAGTGGCCTTTGCAGTCCTCCTCCGTCGTGTAATAGCTTCCGACTGTCGCCGAAATGTATCAGCAATGCTAGCTTGGATCTGTCAGAACAGTTTCTGAACAATTTCAAAATCCATAGAATGGACAATTTCAAAATCCATAGGAAATAGTTCCTTCAGTTAGCAAGACCCATTTTTTATAACATGCACAATATCAGTTCAGACAGACAAACAGTAGAGTCATACAGATCATACTCTACCTGCCTGTTTCGATCCTCCTCTTCTTCATGCAAAGCCATCTCCTAAGACAAGGGAAAAAAAATTAGGGCAACTACCCATCCTCAAAAGTACGAAATCCCTTCACGAGAAAAAATAGACATGCAAGAATTGATATTCTTCCAGATCGTAGTCCAAAGACAGCTACCCACTTGCCAGTAATATGAAAAAACAGGTTAATGAAAATAATAGTATAGGTAGTCAAACACACAACAATAGATAAGTTTACCTCTGCTTCATACTTATCCAAATCAGGATAGATTGCTGCAATCAATGCATCATAATTTGGATCATCACGCAATGATCGTCGGCTAGCACAATGGGTACGACATGCAGGGCACTCATTGTTCCTGTGGTTAAAAAATTAAGGCCATCATACAGTAGGCTAAAGCCGACAAACATGGAAAATACATTACTTTCATACTAACTTCTAATGCTTTGTGGTTCTGAGATTTTTTTTATTTTGGTCCTATTGGTACAACAAATTGGTATTCAACTTCCTAGGTGCAGTTTTGGGTTGTAATTAAAAGAAGACAAAATCTTAGCGAAGTTTCTTGCTGAGCTAGTAATGGGGCATTGACCAAGCCAATGAAACATTTAAGAATCAAATTTCTACAATGCACTCAAAAGCAAGTGGAAATCCTTGTCTATGATCATATACCCCAAACGCATTGACTTGTCAATACAATCCCTGCAAAAGCGATGTAGGCATTCCATAACTGTCCTTGTTTTTCGGATGATGCCTGCCATAGAAAACAATATTCAGTCCCTTTATTTCAATTTCCACTTGTATCATCACAGGAACAGGTTACACCTCAAAAATAAAACAAGTATTGCAATGCTCAATTTCACAAAATTTTTACCAGTGGTAGCCTGTATATATTATCTAGTCTAATATTAGTTTTAGATGGTGACTGCCGCCTATGGTTCATTCACTCAATTGGATTATGTAAAGTGAGCACATGCAATAACTCTATATTTACATCTCCCTGGTTTGTTCACAGATGCCATATTTTAACAGTTTCATTATATAAGCCAAAATAACACTGTAACTTGTTGAATTATGAAAAATGCAAAATAATAAGTTTGAAAAACTATTGCAAATTACATAAAATTTATTAGGGTTGAAAAACCTCTGTGAATGAAAATCATATTTTTGGTATACACCACACAGTTGCCTTATTATAGGTTCATAGAATGTGGTTTGGATTCACGTGTTATTCCATCCATGCCAATTGTATCATTCATTGCCAACATCAATCTTAAAAAAACAGTGCCAAGTATAGCTTTTGTGGAATACACATATATATGCACCCACTGGCTGGGGCATGACAGATAATCGTATGGTCTCATAAATTAATCAATTCCCTCCAAGAATGAAACAAAACCTTAAAGATTCAGCGAAAACAGCAAAACATTCTAAGCTGTGACTATTTGGCATCAAGGAATATTTACAAGAAATTCCACTGACATTCTGGCACAATTTAAGCATAGAACAGTATGGGTAAGCATGAAGCTGATCAGCGGACCCAAATGATTTCTGAAAACACCATGAATATGGACTTCCGACTAACATGGTGTGCAATTCTGATACAGTGCTATGTCAATGTTTTAGCATCTGCTGTCTGTCAAAGGATAAAGATGCTACAAATCAACTACTTTCTGAAATAATGTGTGGGGCCTTGATTTCTTCTAGAAAAGTTTAAAGACTGACCTGATCTCCTTGATGGGGTCATGGTTCCGCAGTGAAGATGGTGGTATGTTAGTCAGCCACTAAGGTACAATTCCCCCGGAGGTATGCATAAGTGTTAGGGCCAGGTGCAAGTCCTGGATGATTTTGACAGAAGAGTACCCTCTGTCACAGAAGCTCAGCCAAAGGAAAGTGTTTGTGCTTAGTGGTTCAACCCTCAATGGCCATTTTGCTTGTTCAAACAGGCTGCTTGTAGTGCTCGACCTCTTTGGGTCAGTTGTATTGACCTGGTCTCATTTGCAAAACCATATAAATAAATTATGCAAGTGCTAGTGTATTGAACATCTCACAAATCCCCAATCTCATTGTGTAGCTATGGAACAATCACGAACAGGAGAGTTGAATGAGAAATGTCCATGTTGATGCATCAACTAGAAACAAAAAACACTACAAGTGGTGGGCAACCAGATGTCTCAAGCATGAGATTAAAATTGACCCCAATGACAAATTCCAAATAGATCGTTCCCTTACTGTTTTTTACTCTTTACCTCCCATATTTAACCCAAATCTATGGACAAACTCATTACTGAATTTTTTCCCCTCTACTGGGAGTTCATCAATCTTGAATTTTAGGAAAGCTTCTAAGAGTAGCCCAGTGAACTCCTATTAGTCCAGGCCAAACCTGTGATGACATTATTAAGCCCAGTATTGGCAAATCCACAATGATAAATGGAGCTATAGGCCCCTCCCCAGACTCAGATAGAGATCAAGAAAAACACTTGTATTTCAGCTTTCTCTGCTGGTGATCTTTCCGGCTCTCTTTCTTCAGTGATGTTGCTTGTTTGTGTATTCTTCATCTTCATGAATGTACTTGTTGCAGACGATTTTCCATTATGGATCCACATCCATTATGCTGTGTATTTACTTTATTTCTGCTTTATGGAGGACATGCCATTAGACACTTCTAACTTTGCTATTATCATATGTTGTATTTTCAAGTTCCATTGACCTTTTATGGTCATCATTTGACATCAATATAATTTCTTTCATTATTTCTTTATTTCTTCTCATTCTATTGATAATTTGATATCCTCAGATAATGGTGGATTTGGATGGTGCAAAATGCAAATTATGATTGGGGTTGGTGAGATTGAAAAGAAATAACTGGACTCCTTTCTACTATCACAAATTTTCAGAGATGCAAGTCTGATTCGAATGTCTACATGAGGCATGATGGTAACTCTCTTCTCCTTATTGTCTTATATGTTGATGATTTACTGATTACAGGGAGTCTCTTTTCATGCATTTGATCTATCAAAACAGCCTTGCACAATGCCTTCTCTATGTCAGATTTGGGACTGCTAAAGCAGTTTCTTGGTCTTGAAGTCTCACAGAGTGGTTCAAGATTGCACAGTCCAAGTATGTATCAGATCTACTTGACAAGTTTCATATGACAGAATGCAAACCAGCAGCATTTCCTTTTCTTTCAGGTATCAGTCTTGTTGAGGATGGCTCTTCTTCACCTTTGGTGGATAGTACCTTGTATCGGCAATTGATCAGGAGTCTTTTGTTTCTTACACATACTCCCTCGGATCTATCCTATGCAGTGAGTGTTGTCTCCAGATACATGCAAGAACCCCATGAGCTTCACTGGAAGGCAGCCAAAAAGATCTTGCACTGTGTGCAAGGGAGGAAGACCTATGGTATTCACTATGCAGTTGGGTCTCCATTGAACCTAGTCGGATACATAGATTCAGATTGGGTTGGAGACAGCTCAGATCGGAAGTCTACATCAGGTTTTGTCTTCATGATTGGATCCGGTCCTATCTATTGGTTGAGCAAAAAGCAGACTGCTCTTGCTCTTTCATCAGCTGAGGCCCAGTACAGAGGTGCAGTGAATGCAGCCACACAGAGCATTTGCTGCAAGGCATCTTGTCAGAGTTTGGTATTCGCTACAATACTCTACCAGTCATCTATTGTGACAATCAAAGTGCTATCAAGATTTCCACAGATCTAGTTCAGGGGCAGAGAACCAAACATATTGAGATAGACATGCACTATATCCGAGGATTGGTGCATGATCGTACCATCACTGCTCTACTGCCCCTCAGAAGAGCAAATTGCAGATATTTTCACCAAGTCTTTTTCGGTAAAAAAGTTCACTCATCTCCGATCCCTTCTTGGGGTGAGTGCTACCTTGATTGATTAGATTTTTCACAATCTATCTTGAGGGGGGGTTTTGTTCCCACTAGGTTTTCCCCCTTCCTCAATTATTTTAGATTGTTGTGCGGGGTGACCATTGGTCTTAGTAACCAAGGCCCTATTTTTTTTCAATTATTTACTTATATTTTTCCTCATAGTCAGGCTTATGGGGGGGTGTTGGAATATTCTAACCATCTCATCTTAGTTTGCATGCAGTTGTAGGTGAGTCTCCTAGCACCTAGTCCTTATTTTCCCCCCTAGAGCTTAACTTTGGTCATCATTAGCCCTCGTATCCACTCAGAGCGCCTTGTTTACATTACTAGAGTTCAAATGCGCCCTCATGCATAATTTTAGGAGTCTACACAGTCAGTTCCATGATTTGGGGTGCCTTGTCCCCTTGATTGCTCAGTTAACTGACTGTTACACCTAGTTGACTGCTATTGAGTGTAGGAGCGCCCCTTTTGACCACTGGCAGTGAATTATGTGCCCCCTTGGAGTCTCCTTCCCTATTTTGGTGCCCAGCTGACTCAGTCATGCTCAGTTCTACCTCAGTTAACTGATCACTGATCACTAGTGGCAACTAGACCTTATCGGGTGATGGTTCCTGTTATCATATTTATAGTAGTCGGGGCTACCATATCTTCAGATCAAATTCTAGTACTTTTCTTAGCCAATCATTTACACTGAGATGTTTGAGATCGGCAGTTGATGAGCATTTATTTCAAGATCACTCATACTTTCATATAGCCCCATAGCAGACAGTACAACCTTATGCCACGACTGAGCCTCATGACCCCAGATTTGATGACTGATGTAGCCATTTTCTTCCATACAAAGTAGTGTGATAGTGCCCAGATGTGTACAGTAGTAGTGTTCCAGTGATTGTGGATGTTTCAGATGGTATATACAGGTATATGACCTAGCAAGTATATGGATGTGCACTGGTTATGATTGTTTTTCTCGTTTGCTCATCTTAATAGCTTGACTTGGTATCTAGTGGTCATGATCTGGCGATCTATATATATATATATATATATATATATATGCTACATGTGCTTAATGATTATCTAAATGGTCTAATTACTCAGAATAAGAAGTTCTTGTTTATAACTCATTGGTTTCACCCTCTTTAGTAGTATGGATGTGATCATTCCCACCATGTATGGTTTGCTAGCTTTGGCACCACCTTTCACTTTTCCCATCCATTTGTTCTCTCCCACTCTTGGTTTTTACCCTGACTTACACCTTAGCTTGTGATATGGAGGACCTCCCCACTTTTGCCTCTATGTTGGACAGCATCCCTGTTAGTTTGTGTCTCGGCTCTGAGTTGACAACAGAACTTACCAAAGCCTTGATCCTTCTGGGCCAGGAAAACCCGTTGGTGTTGGTTCCTGAGCTTAGGTGAGTTGGATTTGATGCCTTGACCTCGTTTCCTCCTGAGTTGCACTTCAGTTGGACTTCCAAAGAGTCGCCAAAGTTTGCACAAATACTTGTGCTTTTCAGAGTTCAGAAGTTCGGAATTAGGCCTTTTCAGGGCCTCCCTTTTATTTTTTGTAATACATGACCATGCCCTACAGGGTTTGTAATAAAGTGTGCTAGCATGGTGGTCTTTGAGTGACTCGGCTCCCTAGGACTTGACAACCAAAGAAGGTATTCCAAGGATTTTTTTCCCATATCAATTATGCTTTGCCTTTAGCCGAGTATAATTGATGAGTTTTTCTCCTACACCTCCAAAGATGGAATGCCCAAATTGGCGGTTAGGCCCTGGGGGGTTATTAGAGTCCATTTTCTAACATATATAAACATGCTAGACACTAATTTAGAAGAAAAAATTCAACTTTTGAAGAAAAAATATTTTCACGGCCGTGGACCATTTTTTTTTGTTTTATTAAAAAACTAATTTTTTCAATTAATTAAACCATTTTTCCAATGGTTTAATTGAAAAAACTCAAAATGTAATAATTAAGTGGTTTGTGGGTGGATTTTGAAAAATGGATGCTCGTTTTCTAAGCTAGAGCACCCATTTAACCCATAAACCACTTTTCCTAAGTTTTGAGTAAGTATTTATCTCAAAAATTAATATTTATTCAGAAACTCCAAAAAATGACAGAATAAATGTCAAAAAAGACATTTAATAAAAAAGGACAGGTTCCTAAAACAGTGGGAGATGTCCGAAGTAGGTTTGGAGTCAGACTAAAGTGATTGGCAATCAATTCCTAATCACTACAGACACTGGATAGGTGATTTCAATCAGAACTGAGCTAGTTCTAGTTAACTCCTCCTTGGGAAAAGCGCCCTCTCTCTGCATGGGTGACTTCTTGAGATGGAGGGTGAGATTTGTGGTGATAATCTCGAGGTTGGAGCTTCCAACCAAATCAACAAGTGGCGCAATCTCCTTTATTTAGCATTCAATCATGTATTCAATCATAATCAGTCAGAGCTCAGTTAACTCCCTCATCAGCTCATGCGCCCTCCTTGATCAATGCGCCCTCTTCTACATGTAATTTCCTATTTAAACATGAGCTTTGCTCCTTATTTCCGATCGAAAGGTGAAACCTCTGCTGGCAGAGTATCGTAATATTTTTCAGTGAGTAATAAGAAGGCTTTGGAGGCTTACCCTATTGTTGTCCTTGGTTGGATGTGGTGTGCTTTGATTACATGAGGTAACATGTATCTCTTCTATTCCATGCTTGCAATTGTTGGGATCTATTTGTCCTTTAAAGGGAATTTAGCTTTCATAAGGAATAGTGAGTAATACTTTATAGGTTGCTTACTTTTGTAAATGATATTAGAATGCTAGAAGTAGTATAATATCTTGTTTGAATCTATTATTTCTCAAGTTTTCTATTGTTTGTTTACACATATGCTTTTAATCCTCTTTGCTAGTTGTGTTGTGATTCTGCAAGTTGCTTAAGCTGGAGGATGTGGTGAGCATGTTAGCTCTATACTCCATCCAGTAGATCTGATCAAGACACTCGATTCCACCGGTGCATCAGGAAAGAGACTCCACTACCCATCTTCAGTGCTCAACCCCCATGGGTTTAAACTTCTCGATCCACTTCTTCAATTCTTTCTCGGTTACCATCCTTATTTTTATTTAGATCTTGATTTAAAGTTATTCTTACAAGTAGATCTGAATAGTAGCAATCTAAAAATTATAAAAGTTCCATTAGATAAATCTAGATCTAGGTTGCTTCTCTTCTTTTTGCAAGGTTTTAAAGTGTAGATCTAAAGAGGCAAAGTAGAGGAAATTTTGAGTCTTAAAGTTTTATCGAGCAAATCTAGTGCTATGAATCCGCTTTCCATCTCTTAAAGAGGCAACCAAAGATCCTACGTAGGAAAGCTTTCTAGCTTGCCTCACTTAGTAAATTTTTGTCTTTATTTTCAATAGTTTACCCATAATTTTTGTAGTATTTTGTACTCAAGCCAAAGACAAGTTTAGAGTGTTTTTTGGGTCATTTCATAAATAATTTGTTTGCTGGAATTTTTTGCATGTTTAGCAGGTTTGCACTTTTAAAGCATTAAAAATTTTGATTTAGAAGCTTCCAGCATCACCCAGAAAGCCCCTTTTATACTAGTTCTTTTAGAATTTTTTTAGCAATTTGTATTATTGCCAGAAGCACTCCTAAAGTGTTTTTGGCCATCTTTTTGATAAACTAAGCTTGCTGGTCTATTTTGCATGCTTAGCAGATTTGAATAATAAAAGGCTTTAAAATTTGGATTGGCAACTTCCAAGACCATCCGGAGAACCAATATTTAAAGCACCACTTTTCTTCATTCTACATTGTAAACTGTCTTGTTCCCTAACGATAAAGGACAAGCAGTAGTTCTCTTAAGTCTTGAATGTAATTAAAAATAAAAGGAGCTCAAGAGGCTATTCCAGCGTCGCCCCCATCCCCCAGGGGGGATTCGCATTTTTTAATTTTTTTTGTTTAAATTAGTTTCATTTAAGTTCATAGTAATTAAACAACAACACTAAAGCACACAAACATCCTCAAAGGACTTATTTCAATTGATCTATCTATTTTATGCTTTGTGACTTTTACAATACAAATGTTCCTAAAATTAACTTAAAATTTTTCCCCTTGCTTTTCCAAAGTACTGCACCAT
Organism: Larix kaempferi; assembly: GCA_027924585.1. Lineage (NCBI taxonomy): Eukaryota > Viridiplantae > Streptophyta > Pinopsida > Pinales > Pinaceae > Larix > Larix kaempferi. The sequence goes on along the minus strand of BSBM01000668.1, from coordinate 17,970,930 downwards.
TCTGTGGTGTGTGGAAAAGAGATTCTTGGGGTTTTAGTTTAGTTTAACCATCAACTTCACATTTCTTAATAAAATAAACCAATGCTCAAAGCCTGAAGTATGATCTTGACCGCTGCAGCATAGTCTGAACAGTTGGGTCAATCAAAAAAGGGTGTAGAGCACTTAGTCTTAATAGGAAAATCCAATCGAACCAAACTTTAAGAACTCGGGAGGTTGCGTGGGTGGACACCATAGAGTCAGGAAGCTACTTTAAGCAGGTCCACCCTCGCCTTGTTGGACACTTGGTAAAGCTGCTATAGCACTCAATTCAAGAGGTTAGGCTTCTTTTGGGCCAAACCAAGAATTAACCCACTCCCATAATACCCACTAATAATTTAAAATATACAAGAAGCCTTTGCAATACTTTCACGACAGAACACAGCATCAATCGCATTCATATTCTCGGCACTGGTCATTATTCGTTACAAATGTTTAAATTCAATCATAAAATGTTGAGAGTTTATCTATATCATGTTTTGTGTTAATTAAATCTAATTGTAATTGTCTTTTTGTTGTAACATTTTTCCATTCCATCACTTTAACTCCTAGAATAGCTTTTATTTGTTTTCATAGTTTAAAAGCCTTAGATTATTTTTATAGGGACCACCCCCCTTGGCTTCCCTAGGAGTAAGCCTAGACGGAGGAGTCGAGTAATCAGGTGACAGCACTTGACTCTGACTTGCCCCCAAGGACACACCGAGCGGCTTGAAGGTTTCCTGCCACGTCTCCCCCGGTGTGTATTAGGCAGCAACAGACCTCTCTGGTTGGTTTCCCCTGATGTATTAGGCAGCAACAGACCTCTTTGATTGGTTGCCCCCGATGTTTGGTCCATTATGGATGATCCCCCTAGTTTCCTAAGTTGTGTTGGCTAAACCTGAAGCAAATTGTACTACCATCATTACATGCATGAATGAACTATTGTTATATCTCTTGTGCAATCCCATGGAAACAAATTAAAAGACTGTGCTTCTCAACACAATGAAAGAGGGCTATGAAATTGAATGAATTGAAATGTGAAAGCACCCCGGATGAAAGCTGCAATTAGTTGTGCTTTTAAGCACATGCAAAATCCAAGGGGTCCTGAGGCCTAAAAAGCAATGGTTAAATATATATGCTAAATCCAAAGACAGCTGGCCATGATACTATGTAATGATTAAATTCCTCATGGATCCTACGGGCTGGGATGTGAGATGGAGTAAGGGACAGTTAATTCTAAGTGTCCCCTAGAACCTCAAGTTACGGTTAGTTGTGCACCCAGTCACGGTGGTTCTAATAAAGATCCTCACGGCGCTGGATTCAGCTTGGATGTGAGTCGTAGACATTTGCCAAGGTTGAATAAGCACCTCTCAAAACAACTTATTCCATTTGTGAGACACTACCTTTCCCTGTGTGTTTATTATCCAACATATGCTTAAGTGTGTATCCCCTTTTCCCTTATCCAAAGTATCACAGTGTTGAGTCAGTAAAGTCATCCCCTTATCCTAGCCTTGCATTTCTCACCTTCACCCATTGCTAGCAAAATTATCACAGCCATGAAATGAGTATATTCTTGACATTCTGTTTTGAGTATGTTAGGATATTCCTATACTCCATCCTAGTCCTAGCAGCATTTCTATTGTTTGCATTTTTAGTCATGCATGCAAATATTAGGGTTTGCATGCATTCCAGTCATCAGCACCAGCACCTAGCCCTCAATGAGCTAGCCCTGAGAGCTTCTTTCCTTGCAGTTTCAGCCCTTCCAGTGACTAATGCGCCCTCCTTTGCTCCACTGCATGACAATGGCGCCTTCTTCACCTACCAGTCCAATTATATTCAGTTATCTTCAGTTACTTCCTTAATTTAAGGATTAACTGACTCTTTACTGACCTTATCACTCCGATGGACCTCCAGTGAGACTAAACTGCCTGTTCTGACTCTAGTAAGCTCCTACTGCATCCTCCACTGAGCCTCCTTCATCCAGTTCGTGTCTCCATTTGCTCATTACATTCAGTTACACCTACTACACTCAGTTAGACTCAGTTTGACTGATAGTTGACAGTTACTTGTGCATTGATGACTCCACTGATGATCATGAGGACACCTAGTTGTGTTTCGATGACACTCCAGTGATCCTTTGATCACTCCATGAAGGCTAATTCGAATTGCCAACCTTAGGCATTCGAATCCTCATGCTTGTACTATTTATTTGTCCATACTGTGATTAATCAATTAGTGTGTGTGAAGTATTATTGTTTCTATCTGAGTTCTACTGTACCATATTATTCTATTGCTCATTATATTGTATTGTTCACTCTTCTTCTATTTTCCTGCTTAATCATAATTACTCTTGTGAGGTATACATCATCTCTTAGATCTGCTGTGAGGATTTTCACATGGTATCAGAGCATGTTGAGAGTATTGTTTATCTCCATTCTTGAGAGTTTTTTGCAGGTTATTACCAAGATTTCGAGTGCAGCAATTGCAGCAGTTTCTGCATTTTGCAGTAGGAGCAGTTGCAGTTATTCTATATTGTTTTTGCAGGTCTTCTACAGCTTCAATGTATGATTTAAAAGGAATCCCTTTTCTTTCTCCATTCAACTATAATGAATGGAAACCAAGAATGATAGCACACTTGAAGATCCATGATCTTTTTTATTGTCATTTTGAAAGAGAGTTTGAATCCCCTGAAGAGAAGATTGATTGGTTAAATAAAGGTGATGATGCCTTTGGAGCAATGATGCTTTCTTTGCCTGCATACCTGAGATTCCATTTCAAATACCGTGATGGTGTTGAAACTCCAATGGAGTTATGGACTCCAAAAGAGCTATGGGCTCACCTGGATTAAAAATTTGGCAGAAAGAATGAAGGACTTGGTCCTAACCCATTCGAAAACAAGCAAAGTGATGCATTCGCTCCTCTTGATGGTCTCTCAGATCATGAACCAGTATCATCTCATATTGAATTTGTTGACGAAGAACTTGCAAATTCTCCACTCATGCTCAAACTTTCTTCTCTTTCTATGCCAGCTCACACTCTAGATATTGCAGAAGGTCCTAAATCCTCTCTTGCACCAAAGTCTGTTGGTTTGCATCATGATCACATGATTATTTCGGAGGTCAAAACAGCTATTGAAGGTAATGCATTCGCTCCTCTCCAGCTATCTCCTCTTTTATACTACTATATGATCATAATTCCATGCTTTCAGAAGGTCATTGAAGAATATGGCCATTGCCATTCGCTTGGGATAATTTCTCATGCATCTACTGGTTTTAATCTCACCTCTCATGGTTCAAAGGAGATCTCAAGAAACCATGATTCAAGTCTTGTATCTAAATTGGGTTCTAAGCAATTACTGCTTGGGATAATTTCTCATGCATATGATAGTTTTGATCTCACCCCTACTGGTTCAAAGGAGATCTCAAGAAACTGTTTTGAAAGTCTTAAATCTGATTTTGATTTCAAGCAAACATGTAATAGTTCTTTTTGGCATAATCTCACCCATGGTGGTTCGAAGGAGAAGACAAAAGACTATATGCACATTCACAGATTTGATCCTACCTCAGCTGATTTGAATCACAGGTTCAAGGATCATTCTCATACTGTTGGATTTGTTCTCATCACATTCGATTTGAAGAGCAAGTACAAACACATGCTTTATGAGCATGATCCACTTCTTCCCAAGCAGAAGATACCTCCAGACATATGACCAAGCATCACACCTGCTTGAGTTTGGAGCATTTATTATTGTGTGTGACCTACAGTTTATTTTTTAGGGGGAGTATTTTTCCCATGAGGTTTTCCTCATTTCCTTGGTTTATGGACTGTTCTTTATTATTATCATTCATTTGATTGTATTGGGTGACCTTTGGTCCTAGTTACCAGGGCCCAAGATGGATTAAGGGGGGGGTGTTAGGATATTCCTATACTCCATCCTAGTCCTAGCAGCATTTCCATTGTTTGCATTTTCAGTCATGCATGCAAATATTAGGGTTTGCATGCATTCCAGTCATCAGCACTAGCACTAGCACCTAGCCCTCAGTGAGCTAGCCCCGAGAGCTTCTTTCCTTGCAATTTCAGCCCTTCCAGTGACTAATGCGCCCTCCTTTGCTCCACTGCATGACAATGGCGTCTTCTTCACCTACCAGTCCAGTTATATTCAGTTATATTCAGTTACTTCCTTGATTTAAGGATTAACTGACTCTTTACTGACCTTATCACTCCGATGGACCTCCAGTGAGACTAAACTACCTGTTCTGACTCTAGTAAGCTCCTACTGCATCCTCCACTGAGCCTCCTTCATCCAGTAAGTCCAAACATAATCCATTACTCTGTGAAAACATTTTAAGCCTGGGTCATATTTTGATCATTCTTGACCTGGCCAAACCCAGTTTGACCAAGTCAACCGCAAGGTCTGAGATGAGTTTGGACCTATGATGTTCGAGATAGATTATGATGCCCACTTGATGGTTCCATGCAGCAAACACAGTTTTTATTGGATGGTCAGAAGGATTTTTATTTATTATTATTTTTACAAACCATTATTTTTATTTGTCCGGGCATGGTTGAGTTTATAGATGGTTATCCAAGTGGTCATATCATGTATTGGTACTCATCTCTAGTACATTTGAACCTTCTGAGTCCATTGGGACACTCAGCTTTCAGTTACAGGCACTTCAGGATGAGATTGTACTCAGATTGACACAATATGAGATCTTTTTGGTTCACTTAGGGCACTATAAAGTGAGTATGGTGTCCAGCCACTTGATATTACCATATTACCATACTCCCAGACATTTTGGCATAGTCAGATTTGTACCCGGAGGACCAAGCAGAGAGATACGGGCTTTTTATTCTTTTACAGGTGATTTTCTAAGGATCAGAAATGGAAGAAATGGTTATTGAGTAATTCAATTTGGGATATTGAGGCAAAGAAATGGCATGAAGTTGATTCAGAGGACTTGTGTGATGCTTCTCACACCTTCTAGCACAGTTTGCAGCATGCATTGGGGCCCACACACACTCCAGGCTATTATTTTGTATTTTTATTATGTTATTGAGGGGGCACGATTTGGCCATGGGTCACAGTATTGTATCATTATTGAGTTATTATATGTTATTGTGCCATGGGGACATGCTAGAGAAGGATAGTTACACCTCCTAGGCCCACCATGAGCTTATGTCATGATGTCTAGTCACTTTCATGTGGTGCATCCCCCCTAGGGCGACTTAGCTAGTGCGCCCCCTCTATTATTGAGTTGATCCATGTGTTTTGTAGTTGAGCTCATCTGATACGTTGATTATCACTTATGTATCTTTTGATCTCAACCACTCGTTAAAAAGGTGCTTAGGGTTTTGGTCTCTATCATTCCTATTTAAAGGAGAGACCCCCCTCATTGTAAAAGGACTTTGGCTCTTGGAATTTGATAATAAAAGAAATATTTGCAGAGACTCTTGGATTTTCTTTGTTGGATGTTCTTAGATGGTGATTGGAAAGTCTATTTCTCCTAGCATTTGAGAATTTGTTGTGGATCCAAAATATATTTTGTGGAAATAGTGTTGACTGCAGGAGGGCGACTTCACTTGGGACGTTTTTGCAGGGGGCTCCTCAACTCGATTTACTTGAAGCGGCTAATATCAGGGGGTTTTCAATAGTATCTTTGATCTTTGATTTCCATTTGATATATCTCTTGTTTTTACAGTCATTCTTTCTTGATGCATCAAATCTAAATTCCGTAGTTTGCTTGTGCAGGAGAGGAGGGCGCACTTGGTTCCTTGGGCAAATCGTTTTTACTTGGATATTAGCCAAATCACCTCAAATTGATCGAGAAGGAGTAGATCATCATCATCAAGGCATCTGCAAGATTTTTCGGGTAAGATCTACACTTGTTTTATTTATATTAAGTTCCAAACCATTGGCCATTTGTATTTTCTGTTGAAACCCTAACTGCCTAAACATCTAAAAATTCTCTAACTCAAATAACTTAAAATCGTGGTGAATGATTTATGGGTTTAACCTTAAATCCTATCCCCAGGTGGGTTTCCTAGGGTGTCACCCCTAAGGGACTCCATCCTACCCATTTCCCTAGGCACTGCTCTTCTACCCATGCGCACTTCCAGACTTAGCCTCTTTTTTGGGTTGTTTGATGTTGGTTTTTGACTTGTGAGCTAAGATATTGTCACATTGTCCATCAAGTCTAATCTAAAGGTACTAGATAGTCTCATCTTGATCTCAACCCTTCTACCTTGGACACGTTTCCCAATGCAGGAGAAATATTTATCATTTGCTAGTGCCTTGATCTTGGATCTTTCTTCTAAACTCATAAGTCACTTGTACTTCTACATTGGGTCAAAATCTATATCCTTTAAGCCTCTTGATCCAACCTTAATTCACCTTGTGACTTCATCCATAGATCTAGGTTCATCATACCTTACACCTTACATATTTCAGTTATCTGGTTTGATCTAGTGTTTTGGTTAGATCTCTCCTGTCGGGAGTTGATCTGGGTCTCCCCCATTACTATCTAGGGCTTGTATAGTATAAAGTGAAGAGTGCCTCGGTTGGCGTGACAACCAATCCATCTTGGCAATCGAGTCCCTCTTGGCTCACCTCTTTGGTTTCCCATCTCCTCTACCGTCTTGTATAGGATCATCTTTTGGGGCAACTACAAGTTGTGTGATAACAGTTCCAATGCAAACTAAGCCTACCACTTGAGGTGAATTCGAATCCTATCAAAGGCTATCGAATTCATTCTATTGAAACATCTTTTGATTGCCAGCTTATTGCTGATGAATGTATCAACAACAGTTTTTCATCTATGTTTCAGTTTTATGAGTGATTTGATCAGTGTTTCTTCCTAAATTCTTCTTAGTTAAAACATTGTGAAATTGTGAGGTTTGTTCAAGCTTAGTGATCTATCATGTGGAATTTTACCGAGGCAACAGTAGGCACACATTCTAAGGAGCGTTGAGCACAATACCCGAGGTGATTGGCACGTTTTTCGAGGGAGTAATCTTCAGCATTTATAGAGGTCGTACAATTCAGTTCTAAAGCATTCCGTACAATGAGCAAGTTGTACATTGGCACGAATTTCGAGGCTATGATTGGCACTGAATTGACAGAATTTAACTAAGAAGAGGCACTAATTTCTAGACTATAATTTGCACAGAAATCGAGGCAATTAGTATCAGTCTTGCACAAATTTGAGGAGGTCGTACTGTATAGTTCCAAGCAGTGGCTTGAATTTCTATGCAGATGATGGCACTGCTTACGAGATAAGTCCGTAATTTAATGCTGATAAAGAAGACTGTTGTACATGTTTATTTAAGAAGAAATAAAAACGCTCTCTCACAGGTTTTCCCTTTAGGGTTTTTCCTAGGCCAATTTGGCTAAAATTCCTGAGTCTTATGTGATTTACAGTTTGTTGTTCATTAAGATTTTCCGCTGCAAATTCACTTTACAAATAATATATCATCCTAAATACTTGTTGCATTTAATATTTAACTAATGTGTTTGAGACTTGTTCACTGTTGAGGCCTGATATCAAAGACATGTGAAGTGTTTGACAATTTCTATGTGTGAACAAAGGTCTATTTTTAACACTCTAAACTTATAAGAAACAAGTCATATACATACAACACCAAAATAAGCAGATCAACCTCAACAAATATGAAATAAGTTGAGATCTGCTTCACTTTTGGTGAAGCCCAAACTCTGCAGGTATCCACTGATCCTAGAATACCATAGATAGTGCATGCTTGTGTCCATACAAGGCCTTTTTCAAGCTTCACACATGGGACTCCTTCCTGCTGATCTCAAAGCCTTGAGGTTGTTCTAATGTAAACTTCTTCCTCATCCCATTGAGGACAGTTGTCTTCACATCCATCCCATAATGGAAACTAAAGACATCACTACTCTAATGGAAGTGTACCTGGCAACTGGAGCAAAATTATCCTCGTAGTACACTCCCTCTTTCTGAAAAAACACTCGCCACTAACCTTGCTTTGTACTTCTCTATGTTTCCATCTACGACAGGCTTGATCTTGTAGAGCCACTTGTTAGTCACTACTGATTTCCCCTCCAATATAGGCACAGTGTCCTTCATGATGGAGGCGTACTCCACCATGGCATCCCTCCAATCCTATTGATATGTTGCCTCTTGAAAACTGGAAGGCTCAGAATATATGTTGTTGCTCATCAAAACCATGTAGTTTAAAAACTTCTTTGGAGGTCTATTGACATAACGGGTAGGAGTTGGTGGCTCCTCCTTTGCGCTTGAAGGCTACTACCCCAAACTGGAAGTCACTGCTGACCCTAGCTCAACCTTTAGAGCTTCCCGCTCATCCTCCTCTATCATTGGAATAGGCTCATGAGACTTCTTCGATGAAAATCCTTCCTCAACTTTACATCCCTACTTACCATTGTCTTTCTTTGCTTTGGGATAAAGACCTTGTAGGCCTTTGAAGTCTCATTGTAGCCAACAAACCAAACCTTCCTATTGGAGGGCTCCAACTTGGTCCTCTTCTCTACCGGTATATGGATATAAATTGGACAGCCAAAGATGTGGAAATGACTCACCTCTGGTTTCACACCAGTGATTGCCTCCTTTGGTGTCTTATCCTCCAAAATCCTATGAGGACACTTGTTTTGGGTATAGACTACTATGTTGCATGTGTTTTTCCATAGAAACATTAGTAAATCCTAGTCATGTATCATGGCCATAGCAGCCCCTATGATGGATCAATTCTTCTGCTTTGCCACCCTATTTTGCTGTGGGTTGTGTTATCACCTATTTTGTACCATAGTTGGATTATCTGAAGAGCCGCCATTTGACAAACATGATGAATGTTTGTACTCCAGTGTATCAGGTGATCCATCATTTTTGCCTAGCCAATTTTGGCTAGTCAGTTTTGTTTTTTAGTCGACATGACCATGGCCCCACAGGGTTTGTAATAAAGTGTGCTAATAGGATTTTGAGTGGCTCGGTTCCCCATGACTTGATTAAGCAACTAAGTTATTCCAAGGAGTTTTTTCCCTTGTCAATTATACTTTGCCTATAGCCGAGCTATAATCGACGACGTTTTCTCCCGCTTCCTCCAAAGCTGGAATGCCTGATTTTGAAAATTTTAGCCATGGAGGGTTATTAGAGTCCAACTGATGTATATAAGCCTACTAGACACTATTAGAATAGGTTTTGGTCATGTCCTAGGTCCCTAGAACCCTTAGAAAAAATTTCGAAAAATTTTTACCGGGTCCTCCGGTTTTGGGTTTTTAATTATTTTTAATGTTTAATAAATTTTTCCATAGTTTAACATGGAAAAATTTCAATTTGTAATATGTCAGTCATCCGAGATCCGAATTCAGTGATTGAAGGCTTCAACCTTAATCCAAAAATCATTCATGATCTCCGGACCTGTTTATCCTAAGTTTCGAGTGTCAATTCAGCCTCATAATTAATAATTTCTCAAAAAAGCCATTTACAACGAAATTATTAATTAAAATATTAAAAATTGAATATTTGGAGATAATCCAAATCTCTCCAAAATAATCCAAATGGATTAAAATAAAAGGCTAATTGACATGGCACTGGACATTAATGAAGATTCCAATCATCTCAGTCATCATCCAGTCAGGTATACAGTCAACACAAGTGGATCTCTCCAAGTGAATTCGCCCACCTTCCTCAAATCTGCGAATTGGGTGAAGTGGCATGTGATTAATGGATTGGTGGTATTGCATTGATGGGAGAGTGAGTGCTTTGCTAAAATTTAGGCATATCTCAAGTTCTAACACCAAGCAATTCGAGTTTGCAACTACCACAAGGCTCCAAGCTTCACCACACAAGGGTTCACGCCATTCTTCACTAGCTCACGTCAACCTCTATTGGAGCTCGAGTTTACCACATGGCACATTGTTATTTGATGGTGATACTTCCAAGAATGGGATGGGGGGCGCCTTGCCTAGGTGGAGGCCACCTCCCCACCCTAATTCAATGCTAGTTGGAGTTATGGATTGGAGTTAGCACTCCAAGCTTGATGGTGATTGGGATTTAGACTTGGGATTCGATTTGTGTTAGGTGCCATTGGCTTCCATCATGCCAATTCGACTTAGGGTAGACTAGGCTTTAGTTTTGCTATATAATGAGGTCTTTTCTCCTCATTCCTCATGGATTTTCAGTAAAGAAACTCTGGAGGAATTGTAACTTGATTCATATTTAATAAAGTTGTGACTTTGGAGGTCAATTCGTGGAGGCTCTTGGTGGCCATGCATCATCTCAATTCCGAGGTGATATTGTGTATTCTCATATGCTTAGGAATATTAAGCTTTGATTTATATTTCTAGAAGGATAACAATCTAGCACATGCATCTATAAATCTTCTCTTTTCGCTTGAGCATATTTGACTTGCAGGTGTCTTCCAAGGTTTTAAAGATTTTTTGCAGGTTCTCCTTCACTCTACTCATGGCCAAAGGACTCTCAGTTTTATAAGCATAAGAACAAGAGGATCTTGCTTCTCCCATCAAACAGTCAACAAACTTCTACTTTGATTACTGGTTCCTAAGGGTTTACTTCTTCAAGCCTTCCACTTTCTCCTTGATTCTTTTACCTTGATTTGCTAGCCTATTTTCCTCTCACCCTAGATCTATCCTTGTTCTCGTTTTTGCCATCCTATTAGCTCTCGTCCATCTCTTGCTCTCGTTTTTGCCATTCATTCCTCCATCTCTTGCTCTTGTCCTTGTCATTTTTTCCTCTCTTTTCTCCTACCTTTAGCTCTTCACTAGTCTCGCTTTCGTCCACCTTAGGCTCCCTCCTCTTTCCACTCCTTCATCCCTTTTGTTTTAGCCTTCAAACCCCTTCAAGTCCTCTCCTTTCGTCCATCTCAAGAAGCCCTATTTTCATAACAAAACACAAAAGCGAATTCAATAATTTGTTAAAAGTTAGTTTGTTAAGTGTTAAAGTTAGTAGTTTGCTTTGTTAAAAATTAATAGTTAGATTCAAATCTTTGCATTTAAATAGTAGTTTCATGCTTTCAAAAAATAAAGTTAAGACTTAGGCATTTGTTAGATCTTAGCTTAGTTCAAAATTTCCATATTCTCATACTTAGAATTTTTAGTGCATCTTTGTAGTTAGCATATAGCTTCAAGTTTGAATTTTTGCATTATCTCATAGAAGTTAGCATTCTAGTTGGCATATTGGATCTAGGATTTGCATTAGTTAGTATAGTTTCAATTTATTTTTTGATTTGATTAACAATGACGGGTATTTGAACCTTGTTGTGTCTTAGGTGCCTAAAGGATAGATCCATAAAGGACAAGGCAAAAAGCTTGAAGAAGTACAAAACCAAGGAGAAGACAAAACAAAAGAATTATAGAATCAATCTCCTTTTGTAATAAGCCATTAAGGGCCTCCAAATTTTGATTCCATAGTTGTTTATTTCTTTGAAAAGACCTTTCAAGGGTTTAATTCCCAAAGGCAACTGTAAACTGATTAATACAAGGGCTAGGTGGGATAAGGCCCCCCACACATTGTTTCCCCTTCCCCATTTGGGGAAGTTTGTTCATGCATGACTAGTTAGTTTTACTTCAAGTCATTTAGATTAATTTTAAATTTCTGCAATTAGATTAGCTCTCTTCCAAGTATTGACCTGAGTTAGCAACCTTGGGATTTCATCCCAAGGGCCTCATTATTTTGTGGCGGCTTCTCTTTCCCCATTAGACTCCTTGTCGAAATTCAGCTAGCTGGAATTTCTCAAGGACTGGTGGTTTTAGTGGTCATCTTGTTCGGAGGTTGACCCCACTTGTTTATTTCTTAGATTAGTGGTTAATCTTGGCCTTAGAAAGCGTACTTTTGTTATCATATTATTCAATTGTTTACTCCTGAAAGTGCACTTTTCTTTTATACAAGCTTCCTCTATTCTAATAAACAAACAAAGTCTCTTGAACTTGCAGTAACCCAAGTCAAGAGCACTCTATGTCGGAGAGCATTTTAGCTTGCATCTTTTCCCCTTGCATTAGGCACATATTAGATTAAATAAGTCTCTTGAACCTTGTCATAAGACAAATTCAAGAGCACTCTCTATCGAAGAGTTGAACTGTGTGCTTAAACAACAATTAAATATTTCAACTCATACTCCTATAATAATTTATCTTGGTTGCTAATCTAACACCCGTATGCTCTGCCAACCTGAAAAGGTTGGGCTAGTACTCATAAAGGTATTAGACTTTATAATTTCTACAACATAATAAAATTTTCACCCCTACAACCAACGAACCGGCATTGACCATTCGAGACATACTCAGGTAGTGGGCAAAGTTCCTAAACCTGGTGGGGTCGAAGTCATCCGCTGTCTAGACATCGGAGTGGTTAAGTCTTTAGACACTTATTCCTCGAACTCTGGACGGACCGACATACTATCAGAAGGGGAAGCCACTGAAAGTATAACTTTCCGGACTTTTGCTTACCTCGTTGATCTTATCCTAATAATCAAGACCACTAAAACTTTTAATTTACCAAGATAATTTGCACAACGATCTCAAAAACAGCTATTATTGACACTTACATTTCAGCATCCCCAAGCACTATATTTGTTTGACTCCATTTGGCATTGGTGTTCAAAACTTATATGTATTACCTTATTTCGAACTGTTGATCAGTACATCTTGAATCATATCGTGGATGCTATTTAAATTTCCAAGTCTTCATATTCTGTTGTGATCTTTATCTTGCAACATGGATTGCGTTATCTTGTGTCTTATTCAAAGTGTTATTGTGTCTTTCATCATTCAGAAAACTCCTAAACAACACCCATCCGCATCACTACATATAAAAACATTAAAAAACACATTGAGCCATAGTTAAACTCTTTGTAGGGACTACCCCCCTTGGCTTCATTAGGAGTTAGCCTAAACGGAGGAGCTAGGATTCAGGTGACAGTACCTGGCTCATTGCTTGCCCCCAAGGCCACACTTTCCCCACTTGTAGTGAGGAAACAGCTTTCAAAAGATTTATGCTGCTGGTGTGCATCTCGACGGACAATAGGTTGTATGGAATAGTGAACTCCCTCTTGATTTTTGAATCCTTACAAAAATCCTCGAAATCATTAAAGGTATACTCAAACCCTTGTTTTATCTCAAAACTTTGATCTTCTCCCCTTCTTGGTTCTCTGCTAGAGATTTGAACTCCTAAAACCTAATAAAGACCTCATCCGTGGTGATTAGGAAGTAGATCCAAGTTTCACAAGGGAAGTCATTAATGAATGAAACATAGTACATGCTTCCTGTAATTGATGCTACTAACATCCGTCCACATACATCTGAATGTACTAGGTCTAGAATCCCCTTAGACCTGTGCACATTGTCTTGCCAAGCATGCACCCTCTGCATACTCCTTGCTGCTCAATGTTAACTCTGAAAGAGTTGTGACTATCTCCCTTAGAATAGGTAGTGCACTATGATTCAGGTGGCCCATCCTGTTTTGCCATAACTTGCACATGTTATATCCTTGTAACCTGTATAAATTGCATTCCCTAACCATAATCACCCAAGTTGATACTGGGCTAGACTCCTTTGGCCTTATAAGGACTTGTTGGTTCTTGAACTCTATTGCAAATTCTTTATCTTCGATGATCGAAACTAAGAAAAAATTCTTCCTCGGACCTGGAACAAACAACACATCATCAAAGTCTAAAGAGTTACCTGACTAGAGTTGGAAAGGAATGGTACCAACTCCTGCTACTAGATACCTAGAATCGTCAATAAGCTCAATCCTAACTCCTAAGATGTGTTCTTTTAGACTTGAAAATAACTTCTAGGATGATTTCATATGCCTAGAAGCTCAACTATCCACATACCAAGTGTTCTTCGGAACCGCACTAGAAGAAAGGCAAGAGAACATCGAGAAATCCTTCTCAAACTAAGAGGTAAACTCATTCATTTGAGTTTCCACGAAAGTTGCTACCTGATGTTGTTGCTACTTCCCTTTACCCTTCTTCTTCTTTAGAAACTATGATGCATAATGGCCATGCTTGTGACATATGAAGCACTTGATTTTACTCAAGTCCTGCTTACCAAGTTGTGAGGATGACTACTCACTCTTTACCTTACCCTTGCTAGGTCCTTTACCTATGCACTTCTTTGTATAAGCAAATAAGGCATGGTCACTGTCACCTCCTTGCTTGTTTCCCTTTGACTCCATTCATGTTTCCTCTTAAATACAATCATCCCACACTCTTTCCCAAGAGGGAAGATTCTCTCGAGCACAGACACCTTGAACAAATGTTTCCCATTGAGATGGGAACCCATTTAGTGCCCAATTCACTAGCTCTTTGTCTTCAACCTTCTCCCCGGCTGCTCCAAGTTGATCACAAATCTGCATGATCTTTATCAATAACTAATGACAGTGTCTGATCTTAACATCTCTACAAATCTGAGATTGTCATGTAATATCGTCTTCCTGTTGATTTCCTTGCTTTGATAAAGGCTAACCAAGGCATCGAACATGTCCTTCATCGTCTTCTTCTCAAATATATGAAGGATCAAATGATCCTGTATAACATCCATGATCATTTGCTTGGCCTTCACGTCTTTCTTATTGAAAACTGCCAAAGCTTGCAGATCTGTCAAACAAGTCACTACATCCTTGACAATATCCCAAAGATCATTCTCTTTCAATAAGAGGGTTATCTTGACCTTCCAAGATAGGAAATTTGTGGCACCTTCCAATCTATCCTCGAACCTAAGGCTAGCCAATGCCATATTTAATTCGCACACAAACTCCCAAATCTAATAAGCACTACCTTTGAAACCCTCTAACTGTTGGTTCTAGTTCTTGCCAATTGTTTTGGAGAGTTGACCTACTTTCAAATCCTTTCAACCAGAGAAGCTCTCATACCATGTTAATTTTCTAAACCTTGGGTGATAGATGTCCTTATGTTCTCAACTAAACAAAATTGCTATTTAATTGCAAAAATTAAATTCTTCACATAGCAATGGTCACACATATAGCTAGAAAGTAAATAGCAGAAGCATATACACAATACACAAATAATTACTCTTCAAGTCAGCTATTCATCAACAATTCAAATCTTACAAGAAAACCTCCACAAACTTGCTAAATTTTCAACATAGATGAGTTTAATAGTAGTAACAACCTTCTTTGAATTTTTAACAGACTTTTAAACTTGAAATTATGAGATTATGTAGCAGTAAAAGAACAGTAGCCAAATAAAATCAACCAAACACAAGAGACACAAAGTTTTACCCTGAGGAAAACCTTTCAAGGTAGAAAATCTGAAAAACCCAAGCAAAGAATATCTTCCTTAAATATGAGATGACTGAATTTTACATGAGCAGGTATATAGAAGACTTTTACATCAAATAAACTTGCCTCTTAGGGCACAAAATACCAAGATAACTTGAGTAAGAGATGTATGCTCCTGTAGGTGATAATGTCAGTCTGTAGTAGACAATTACAGTCCTCTTGAATTAGTTGCAGCCTGTAACAAGCTTCACAATCTTGTAAAAACCCTGTAGTGACCTTCACAATCTGTTTAAGTCACTTGACAGCCTGAAGGAACATTTGACTACCACCTGTAGACACCTGGTAGCCTTACTATACCCCACGGCTTCCACCTGTGATCTTCTGCAATGGTCTGAACTCAGATGAAGTTTGTTTTAGGGTTGTTGGAGGAAGGTCGAACCTCTACCAGAACTGTTATGAACAGGTCGAGCTTCTGCTGAGTCAGATTTGAGCAAGTTGAACCTGTGTTGGGTCACTTTTGAGCAGGCCGAACCCCCTACTGAGCTTTGTGAGAGCAGGCCGAACCTTTGAGGAAGGTAGATTCAGCCCTACCTTGTCCACACCAAGCACATGAATGTCTTGTATAGGAAGATGACAGCCACATGAAAGAAAAAAGAACAACCCTAGAAAAAATCGCTGAGATCAAAAAAAAATAAAGACAGCTGCTACCAAATACCCTTCACGATTTTCTTGAACATATATGTTGATCAGGGATGAGTGAGTTAAAATGAGGAGAGTGATCTCTATTTATAATTCACCATGAGAGTCATGTCCTTAGGTTTAGGAATAATAAAAATTAAAATCAAATTTAGTTAGGATTCTAATATTTTCATTTTTAATTTCTAATTTTTATCTTTTAACCCTTTAATTTTTAACTTGGGCTTTTGGTCCTTCACAAGTGGGCTCTTGGTTCTTCTAAGGGTCTCTTGGTCATCCATTGGGGTTCTTGGATCATCAATGGGTCTCTTGGCCATCCATTGGTTCACATGTGTCAATTCAAGTACATATTCATATCTAAGGAAGATATTCTTTGGTTGCCTTGTTCTCCCCATTAACACCAAGATCATGTGCTAGGTTCTTCAATAAGGAGTGGCCAGTCCCTTGAGAAGGTCCTGTTATCACCCAACTTGTAGTTGCCCCAAATGGTGGATCCTATACGGGATGGTAGAGGGTGTTTCCCACTGTACTGCACACCAGCAGCAGAAATCTTTCGAAAGTTGTTTCCCAAGTGGGAAAGGTGTGGCCTTGGGGGAAACCAAAAAGTCAGGTGTTGTCATCTGATCCCGACTCCTCCATTTAGGCAAACTCCTAACAAAGCCAAGGGGGGTAGACCCTACAAAGAGTTAGTAAAGCTCTTGTGTTTTAAAAGTGTTTTAATGGTGTATGATGCGGATGGGTGTTGTTTTAGGAGTTTTTTAAAGATTTACAATAACAAATTATAGATTCCAAATATATATTTGCAAAATGGTAAGATACACAACCACTTCATAAATTAACAATTCAAATATAAAGCATTCACAGCATAATATGATTTAACAAGTAAAGCAAATTGTTCCAAATACATAATAAGAAAATAAATGAAGGACCAGTGCCTTTATGGAGTCAATGTCTTTGAGTGCTCGAGATGCTGAATACAAGTTGTCTTGGTGTGCTTGAGAATGTTTTGCAAATGCTCTTTGTATATTTTATTGTAAACTTTTTGAGATGAGTTGATTATTAGGGGTGAGGAATATCTCCAAGACATACCTTTCGATACTGGAAATGTATTCGGAAAATACTCTAAGTGGCTCCATACAAGGACATGTTGGTTGCCAAAGTCTCAAGAGCGTGTTCAACACTACACAAACCAGGGATGTAGTCTAGCGGTGCCCCCAAGATCTGAGGACAGTGGTTCCAGCTTCCCCAGGCAGAATTTGCCCACTTTCGAGTATTGACGATCAACACCGGATTTTCGTTGGTTTTGCGGGAGAGTGTTTTATTATGGTAGAAATTGGATTAAATGTGAAAAATTAAGAAGTCTATACTGTTTCTGAGTATCCCAGGAATGGGTAGAGCATACGCAGTTGAGCAAATGGTAGATTCCAATTTTATTATGTGTTTGAAACAAGAACCATTGTAGAAACTCTCTGACAGAGAGCACTCTTGATCCGCCTTATGGCGAGATTCAAGAGATTTATGAGATGTAAAAATACTGAAAATGAAATGCTTGAAATAAACCCAAGAATCTCTTTCAAGTCTTGAGACCGTACTCGGGAGAGCAAGGGGGTTAACAATCAAAACAAAACTGGAAATGAACTCTTCGACAAAGAGCACTTTTGATCCACTTTTCAGTGAGATTCAAGAGATTTTAATTTGTTTTTAACAGTTTATATTTGAATGAAAGGTATTGAAACAAGACTAAACTAGTTAAAAATGACTTTGGCAAAAATGACTAATCTAGCAATATATCAAAATTGAAACTAATCTAACTTTTTCTAATAGTTTATTGTGCAGGTATAAAGCAAGGTAAGATGCGAAAATCATACAGTGGGCGATACAGGCTTCCCCCAAATGGGGGAAGTGGGGGTGTGGGAGTCATTATCCCACTTGCTCTTATTTGACTTTTTACAATATTTTTGGTTTTTATTCTTCACTTGAAAGCACAATAGGATGGGGGAATGAAGAAGTTGGGAAGTGCTTTTCAAGGAGTTAGCTTGCTTTCTTGCTTGCTTGGTTTTTTGCTACTAGCCTTTGGGCTCTTTGCTTGTTTTTATCTTCTTGTTCACCTGTGGATAAGAACTCTCAACAAAGACTCATTATGGTGTTAGAAAAACAAAAAAAAAGACTTATGATCTAGAAATGCACAAGTACACAAGATGAGATCTTGGAATGCAAGCTAAGTGTGAAAATGGGAAATGATTTGATTTTACGCAAGCTTAGAAAAAGTGAAAATTTAATCAAAGTACAAATTGGATCTTGATGAAAAATTGAAACTAAGCTAGCGAAAATGGAGAAATCGAAGAAGAAAAAGAAGAGAAGAAAAACCAAAAAAGATGAAGAAAAAAACAAAAAAGGGAAAGAAAAGTCAACTAAAGTCACCAACTCAAAAAGGAGAGAGATGAATGGGTCAAGAAAGGAATGCCAAAAAGATAAAAAGTGATGAAAAAACAGTGATATAAGACCAAAAAACAGTGAGCTAAAAGAGCGGGAAAATGCACGTTTTTCAAGGCAACCTATGCACGCTTTTCAAGAAAAAAATGGATATTTTTAAGAAAAAAATTTGGACCTTTTTGGACTGTTTTTGGACAATTTCCAGATCTGTAAATCAGCAAAAAACAGCAGAAAACAGTGAGCTTTCAAGGCTGGAAATGGGTACGCTTTTCGACAAAAATTGTGCACATTTCCCAAGGCAAAAATGAGCAAAAAAGGAGACTGTTTTTGGCAATATTTGGGACTGTTTTGAACAAATCATAATGCTGAAAACAGTGAGTTAAGATGGTTGCCAACAGCACGCAAAACAAGGTAAGATTTGGGCACGATTTTAGCACTTTTTAAGGTATTTTTTGGCACTTTTCTCAAGGTGTTTTGGGCAATTTTTAGATGTTTTTGGCACTCTTTTGAAGGTGAAAAGGCAAACAATCAAAGATGAAAATGGATTTACAAACTTTAAGGAAATAAAACAAGAGACTAGATCTTTAAGATTTAAGCTAATGAAAAGTAGATCTAGGGAAATGAAAACTAGACAAGTAGAAAAATGGATTTACGAGCTTTGAAGGAATCAAACAAAGCCTAGATCTTGAAAATTTAAACTTGTGACAAATAGATCTAGAAAATTTAAGTGGATCAAGAGCTATGAAACTTTGATCTACTTTATCAAAAGAAGTGCAAACTTAAATAATGATGAACTTAGGAAAAATTGCACTCTTTATGAAGAAGCGAAAACAAGAGAGATAAGAGCCTTTAAGTTTGAGATTCGCTTATAGTAACCAAGAGAGAGATTTGAATTTGTCTTTTGATGGTGGAGATGAGAAGAAACCAAGCACTTTTTGGATCGTTGGTTCAAGAAGAGCCTATGTAGATGCCATTGAGCATTCAAGGAGAATGATCCCTTTGAAGCTTGAAGAAAGGGGAGATGCAACCTAGCTCATCCCTTACTCCAAGAAATAACCTGAAACTTATACACACACACTTAAACAAAAGAGCTTAGATCTAGTATGTTAGTATAAAGAAAATCCAAAGAGCATGTATTGAGTCCAACTAAAGCATGCTACTTTAAAATATTTTAAACACTAAACATCAACAAATAATTTGAAGCCTACAAATATTTGTCCTCTGTGCTTGATAACAAGCCCTCTAAAGCTAGGATCCAAACTCAAATAGATAAGCATGCATAAACTTTGAAAAATGTTATCTCAATAAGCCATCATGAACCATGCATGCGCCAAGTGGACCTCCAAAGTCTCAATCTTATTTAATGTTGCACAAAAGACAAAAATATTACACTATAATCTTAGCAGAGGTTTCTTGCACAAGTAATCCACCCAAATGGTGAAGCAAGACCCTGCTTATATACAAAAAGAGAGCACCAATGACCTAATTCGAATTGGCATGCAAGAGAGAGAGCCAAGCCACTTGATTAGAGAGTTAATTGAAGCCCAAACTGAAGTCTGAGGGTGAGGTGGCCTCCACCTAGGCAAGGCGCCCACCCTCAAGCTTTGCTCTTATCACCAATTGCCACATCACAGAAGTTGCCCTCCTTGGAGAGAAGGTACAAATCCCAAGGCACGGATGAGTACAGTGCTCCGATACTGATCTGGAATCAGGTGGGTGTGATTGGAATCATCTTAAATGCCTCTTGCCATGTCATTTAGCACTTTTGTTTATTCAAATTGGTCTTTTTTGGAGAGATTTGGATTTTCTCCAAAATAATATTTTCTGAATATTTTAATTAAATATTCCTCATTTATTGATTTTGAGGAAATATTTAATTACAAGGCCAAATAATGTCTAAAACTTAGGATAAGTGGGTTTAGGGGTTAATTGGATACTTTGGCTTAAAAAATGAGTCTTTATTTGCCAAAATCCACCCCCAAACCACTTAATTATTACAATTTGAAAATTTTCAATTAAACCATAGTAAAATGGCTTAATTAATTGAAAATTTTAATTATTAAAATAATTAAAAATAAAAAATCCAACGCGTCCGGTAAAAAAAATTCGAACGAATTTTTTAACACACCTAGGGACCTAGGAAATGACCATAGAACATACAAATAGTGTCTAGTAGGTTCATATTTTACAGTTGGGCTCTAATAACCCCCAAGGCCTAACCACCAAATTCGGGCATTCCAGCTTTGGAGGTTGTAGGAGAAAAACTCATCGATTATTACTCGGCTAAAGGCAAAGCATAATCGACGAGTGAAAAAACTCCTTGGAATACCTTCGTTTACTGTCAAGTCTTAGGGAACCGAGCCGCTCAAACCCCCATACTAGCACACTTTATTACAAACCCCATGGGGCATGGTCATTTCAACACAAAAAAGTCTAGCCAGAATTGCCTAAGTTTGAACACACTGAACCTCCGAACTCTGGAGATGAACATGAATCATGTTCAACAACTAGCGGCTCGATAGAAGTTCAACTATTGTACAAAATAGTTGGTAACAGAGGGGATAGGCAACTAAGTGGTGAACCAAGAGGGCCTCGATTCCCAAGATGGATTGGTTGTCACACCAATCGAGGCACTCTTTGCTTTATCTTATCCAAGCCCTAGATAACAATGGGGGAGACCCAGATCAACTCCCAATAGGAGAGATCTAAACAAGACACCAGATCAAATCAAATGAATGAAGTGTTAGATTTTTATCATTTAATTCAATATGATCTATATGATCTTATCTGAGAGAATTACAAGCACAACAAATCAATCACAAGAGACAATAGACGCAAAGCATTTCACCAAGGAAACTATAAAGGAGAAAACCCTGCAACTTCCTCAGAGATAGAATGAGCAATAGTACAAAACCCCAAAACAAAGAGATAGACTCCAGCAGCTCCTCCTCCACTTGTGCGAACTTGTCTCTCTCTCACTTACGCGCAATGAGTAAGTGAGTGAATGAGTGAGAGATCAAATGAGAGAGTCACACTCTCTATTTATACTTTACTTCACTTGCCTTTTTCCCTAACTGGGCCGACTTCTCCTAGGAGAGTTTAATAACCCATTAACCCCTAACTCTGGGCCGACCCCACTAGAGGAGTCGAATAACCCATCAAATAATAATAATGACTCTTCCGATCGGAGGAATATAACCTCTCCGTCGGGTGTACAATAACAATATAAAATATACAAGTGAAATACATTCCGAAGTTACAAATACATTAGCACTCCCTCTAAACTAGGAAGGTATTATCTTGACACAGTTCATCGGCACAAGTCTTCATCACTGGATCATCATCGTCACTACTGCTACTATCTCAATCATCAATCTCCAATCTACTCATCATAGGAAGTTCTACAGAGCCAGCCCTTTTTCATGTTGGATGTAGGCCTAGCCTCCATGTAGGTCTTCATCATCTCTGCGAGCAAGCCATCAAGTAGGTACATCTCAGGACTTATTACACTACCTCTGCAAAACCTGCAAGATCTCCCAGGACTGATTATATGCCACTGCAAAACTGAAGGAGCATCCCCGGACTGATTATATGCCTCTGCAAAACCTGTGTACCCTATTGTCACCTCATCATCTTCAAATCATCTCATCGTCAACGGAGCACAGCCCAGATGCACACAACAAAGCACTTACACTCACTGGCATGGAAGGACTTTCCTATCACCATCCGGGAAAGGCTCAGCAATTACATCAACAACCATGGAAAGACTAACCTCTGACCATGTCGGAAAAGCTTCAGCAATTACATCAACGACCATGGAAGGACTTTCCTCTGACCATGTCGAAAAAGCTCGGCAATTACATCCACGACCATGGAAGGACTTTCCTCTAACCATGTCGGAAAAGCCTCAGCAATTACATCAACGACCATGGAAGGACTAACCTCTAACCATGTCGGAAAAGCCTCGCCCAGCCCTTACATCTACACCATGGGAGGCCTTTCGCACCACCATGTGAGAATGGCTCAGCCCTTACATCTGCACCATGGGAGGACTTTCCTACCACCATGTGAGAATGGCCCAGCCCTTACATCTACACCATAGGACTTTCCTACCACTATGTGAGAATGGCTTGTATGCATCTGCGTCTTCCGAACTCATCACTTCCCCTTGGAAGGAACCTCGATCTGAAGTACACCAAGCTTCTCTCTGAAGTATTCAAACTTCACTCTAGCCAGCGACTTGGTCAATACATCGACTATCTGCTCGTCCGTCGCAACATACTGGAGCTTCACTACTCCTCTTTGCACCATATCCCTGATATAGTGGAACTTGATCTCAATGTGCTTTGACTTGTCATGGAACACTGGGTTGCCGACAACTTCACACAACTCTGGTTGTCGCAATATATATACAAGTAGCATCCAACTGGAGATCAAATAAATCAAACAGTAGCTTCTTAGCCATACTGCCTCACAACTAGCCAAACAAGCTGCGACATACTCTGCTTCAGCTGAACTCAGTGCTACGCAGGACTGCTTCATGCTAAACCAAGAGATCACACCTGATCCCATACTGAAGCAGCACCCTGAAGTGCTCTTCCTATCAATGGCACTGCCTGCCCAATCCGAATCAACATAACCCTCCAAGTTAAACTTCTGATTCGCATCATACTTGAGCCCATAATCAACCGTACCCCTCAGAATATGCTTTGCAGCAATCAGGTGAACATGTCTCGGATCCGTCAGGAACTAGCTCAATGTGTTCACAATAAAGCAAATATCTGGTCTCGTATTCGTCAAGTACATCAAGGACCCAATCATGTGACGATACATCGTGGCATCAACCGACTCTGACGAAGCATCACTCAATACTTCAAGTTCGATGCCATAGGTGTGGCCATGGCCTTGCAGTCCATCATCTCGAACCGCTTCAAGATCTCTACTGCATACTTCCCTTGTCCAAGGAAGATTCCATCCGCACGCTGCCACACCTCCATGCCTAGAAAATAGTGCATCATACCCAATTCCTTCATCTCGAACTCGGCAGCAAGCTTCCTCTTCGTGTCAGCAATCAACCCATCCTCACCTGTCACAAACAGGTCATCTACATACAGTAGGAGTATCATTGGGTTCCCGTCCTCAACCTTGTAGTAAAGGTTGGAATCTACTTTACGCTTGGTAAAGCCCAAACTAGTCAGGAAGTTGTCTATCCTGCCATACCACGTCCTGGGTGCATGTTTCAAACCGTACAAGGCTTTCTTCAGTTTGCACACGAGTCTCCCTGTCATATGTCTCAAACCTGAGTGGTTGCTCCACATATACTTCCTCTTCCATTACACCATTCAAGAACGCTGTCTTGACATCCATCTGGTGTATCTTCCACTTCATCACTGCAGCCAAAGCAAGTACTGATCGGATGGAAGTATATCTGGCTACATGTGCAAATGTCTCCTCATAGTCTATTCCTTCTTTCTGGGAGAAGCCACGTGCCACAAATCGTGCCTTGTATTTCTCTATGCTGCCATCTGCAGCATGCTTGATCTTGTAGATCCACTTGGAAGTCGCTGCAGACTTCCCTCCTGGTCTCGGAACCACATCCCAGACATCATTCTTCGTGATCGACTGGTACTCTTCGATCATGGCATCCTTCCATTCTTTCTTCTCAGTTGCTTCCTCATAGTTGGAAGGCTCTTTGTCAATGATGTCACACAGTAGGGCTACATAACTGGAGAATGGTCTCGGCCTCTTGCTTTCTCTATGCATTCCTTCTAGAGCACCATATCTCTCTGCATCTTGAATTGCTTCTCGAACCCATGCTGGTTTCCTCCTGTGAGAATTCTTCTCACGTGGTGGATCTACAGGTTCCTGTGGATCTTCTATCTCACGGTCTTCTTCTAGATTTACTTCATTCTTTATTGTATCTCGATTCTTGGGTGCTTCTGGTTGTTCAATGTCTTCAACTGGTATCTTCCTAGATCTGTGATATGCCGAGTCTTCGTCGAATGTCACATCTCTGTTGATGTTGATCTTCTTGAATCCTAGGAAATATATCCTGTAAGCCTTCGAGCTTTCATTATATCCCACAAATATACCCTTCTTTCTTGAAGGATCTAACTTCGTCCTCTTCTCTTTCGGAATGTGTATGTACACGGGGCAACCAAATATTCTAAGATGGTTGACCTTTGGTTTCTTGCCGGAGAAAACTTCTTCTGGTGTTTTGTTGTCAAGTACTCTATGTGGATTACGATTTTGTACATACACAGTTGTCCTAGCAACTTCTGCCCATAGATGCATAGGAAGATCCTGGTCATGAAGCATTGCCCTTGCCGCTTCCATAATTGTTCTATTCTTCCTTTCTGCAACTCCATTCTATTGTGGATTATATGGAGTGGTCAACTCCCTCTTAATCCCTGAATCTCTGTATAAATTCTTGAAGTCTTATGATGTGAACTCTCCACCATTGTCAGACCGAAAAGTCTTGATTCTCTTCTCTGTGTGGTTCTCGATCAAGGCTTTGAATTCCTTGAACTTACTAAATAATTCATCTTTGCCCTTCAAGAAATATATCCATGTCTTCCTAGAAAAATCATCAATGAAAGAAACATAATATACATACCCACTCAAAGAACTAGATGACATCGGAGTGGATGATTTCCAAGATTCTTTTTGCCTTGCTCTCACTACTTGGAAATGTCTTCTTTGTATTCTTTCCCTTTGCACAACCTTTGCAAATGCCTTCATGCTTTGCCTGGATTTCTGGAAGACCTTCAACAACTTTGCTTGCAAGAGATAGTGCTCTATAGTGCACATCTGTAAGCCTTCTATGCCAAAGTTCACTTGGCTCTACTGAGTCATGGACCAAGGCTTGTTATGGTTGGCCCTTGAATTTGTATAAGCCTCCCTCTTGCTCTCCAATTACTACTGCATCATCTATGGTCTTTCCCTTTGGCCACATTAGAACTTGGCCATCTACAAATGCAACCCTCATACCTTTTGCATCCAATGCAGATATGGAGAGAAGGTTCTTCTTAAGTCCTAGTACAAACAAGACATCCTTCATCTTCATAGACTTTCCAGAGTCTAGCTTATAAGAGGCTTCACCACTTCCTTTTATAGGATATTGGTAGTCATCCCCAAGTTTCACTTTGTGGGGTGATTCATGTTCAGAAAGGTTCATAAAGGATTCCTTGAATCCCGTCATATGCTTGGAAGCCCCACTATCTATAAGCCAATCATTGCTTCCATGAGTAATAGTTCCTGTGAGGGCAGAAATCAAAACATACTCTTCATTGCTTGAAGAATCTTCACTTTCTTATCTGGCTCTCTTCCTGGGAGGTTCATCATCTTCTTCAGTGTGAGCATGATGACTTCTTTTGTTGCTCTTCTTCTTGTAAGAGCCACCTTTATTATTTCTAGGACAATCCCTGGAGTAGTGTCCCCTCTCATCACATGTATAGCATCGAATGGTGGACATATCTCTTCGAGGTTTAAAGTTACCCCTCTAATTCTGGTGGTGGTGCTTTTCTTTCTTACTGTGGTGGTGCACCCTTTTGGAGTGTGCTGTGAGAGCTTGGTCTTCATTAGCCATCTTCTCTCCTCGAGCCACAAGTCGAGCTTCTTCTTGTGAGCATTCCTCCCACAGCCTACTGAATGAGATGAGCTTCCTCCTAGCACAAATTCCTTGAATGAAGGAATCCCATGACCTAGGGAGACCATTCAAGGTGGTCATCACAACTTCACCATTCTCTATATCTTCTCCCACAGCTTCAAGTTCTTTTATCTAAGAGACTCTTGTGAAGTAGGATTGCATGGTCTCTGCATTTTGTTCCTTGACATTCTTCAATTGATTCCGCAAAGTCATCTTCCGATTTATGTTCTTCCCTTCAAATAGCTTGGTCAAGGAATCAAACATCTCCTTGGGTGTCTTTAGAGAAGACACATGAGGTATGAGATGGTCTTTCATAGAATCTGCAATAATCCTCTTGGCCTTGACCAAGTTCTTCTTATGTAAGGCCTTAGCCTCATATCCCTCTGGGACTGGAACCTCTTCACTTACGTAGGTGTCCAATTCATTCTCTTCTAGGATTAACCCAATCCTATACTTCCATGCTAGAAAGTTATCAGCCCCTTCAAGCTTATCCTCATGCTTGGTGTGGTGAGACATCTTAATGAGAAACTCAAATGGAAATAAAATATTTAGATCTTACCACTCAATTTATTGAAACTGGATCTGGAGCTGGCTAGGGTTTGACAGAGAAACCCTAAAAAACCAAACTTGGAATTTCAAATTTCTGTCTGGACAGGGAGATGCAATTGACTGAGGCAAGCAAGCTGATGTGCACTGTGCTCAGATTTTGAAAACTCCGAAAATTTACCCCTCAAAAGTGACCTGCGAATTTCGGATCTGCAATTTCTGTCAAATTCTAGTTTTCTGGTCCAAAAGTCAAATTAGGGTTTGACTTTCCCAGAGATTCACCCAACCAAAAAGTTTGATCTTGGTCTCTAAATTTCGATTTTGCTGAGGAGAACAATCCTATGCTGAGAGCACTCCAAATTCCACTTCTGTCAAAAGCCCTAATTTCCCACAGCAGTGACGGGCCAAAAATTGAAAGTGCTCGGAATCAAATTTTGTTTCGACAGAAAGATGTGCCTTCCTTAGGAGAGTCAGCCTAGCCTCCTGCCTTTGATGATCTGTGGAAAGAGACCCAAAAATTAAGAAGCCCTAGCTTCCGCAGCTGCACAGTGTCTTCTTGTCAGGTTAGCTCTGATACCATGTTAGATTTTTATCATTTAATTCAATATGATCTAGGATCTTATCTAAGAGAATAACAAGCACAACAAATCAATCACAAGAGACAATAGACATAAAGCATTGCACCAGGGAAACCATAAAGGAGAAAACCCCACAACTTCCTCAGAGATAGAATGAGCAATAGTACAAAACCCCAAAACAAAGAGATAGACTCCAACAGCTCCTCCTCCTCCACTTGTGCGAACTTGTCTCTCTCTCCCTTATGCGCAATGAGTAAGTGAGTGAATGAGTGAGTGATCAAATGAGAGAGTCACACTCTCTATTTATACTTTACTTCACTTACATTTTTCCCTAACTGGGCCGACTTCTCCTAGGAGAGTCTAATAACCTATTAACCCCTAACTCTGGGCCAACCCCACTAGAGGAGTCTAATAACCCATCAAATAATAATAATGACTCTTCTGATTGGAGGAATATAACCTCTCTGTCGGGTGTACAATAACAATATAAAATATACAAGTGAACATGAAGTACATAAGGTGTTAGGTATGATGAACCCTAGATCTATGGATGAAGTCACAAGGTGAGTTAAAGGTTGGATCAAGAGGCTTAAAAGATGTAAATTTAATCCAATGTGATAATACAAGTGACTTATATGTTTTAACAAAAGATCCAGGATCAAGGCACTAGCAAATGATAGAAAATTCTTCTACCTTGCGAAACGTGTCCAAGGTAGAAAGGTTAAGATTAGGATTGAGGCTATCTAGTACCTTTAGATTAGACTTGATTAGGGGTATGACAGTGTCTATGCATCACAAGTCAAAAATCAGGATCAAATAACCCAAAAAATTGGCTAAGTCTAGAAGTGCGCATGGGCAAAGAGATCAGTGCCTAGGGAAATGGGCCACAAGGAGTCCCTCAAGGGTGACGCCCTTGAGAACCCACTTTGGGTTGGGCCTAAAGTGGAAAACCCAGAAATCTTTCACCAAGAGTTTAAGTTAAATGAGCCAATAAATTTTTAGAAGGAAAAATAGCTTAGGGTTTGTAAATAAAATAGCAGTAGACAATTGGAATAGATGAATAACTCAAGAAAATCTAAAGTACTTACCTCCTGTGACTTACAGATGCCAAGTGCAATGATGTCCCAACTCCCTCGAAGCAACTCCAACTTAATTTGACAGCTCCCAAGATGAAATCGACTTTTCCTAGCGCAAGTGCGCCCTCCTTCCTACAGATGACAACCTCTATGAGAATTGATTTACAGAAATGAAAGTAAATGATGCAAGAAGAATCAAAGAGCATAAATATTGATCAAAGACACAGTAATAACTACTCCCTGATTATTTTACTCTTCCAGTGAAGAGATCCAGAGAAACCCTCACGAAATCCTTCAATGAAATCGCCCTCCTACAGAGCACACATCAAGCAAAACATATAGCATGGAGACTCATCAAACAATGAAGATGTGACAGGCTATCAGGGAGACAATCAAGCACAAGAACAATCTATAACAAAGGCACAAGAGCTTTTACCAAAAATATTTCTTTATTGCCAAAAATCCAGAGCCAAAAGTCCTTTTACAATGAGGGGGTCTCTCCTTTAAATAGCAATGGGAGAGACCAAAACCCTAACCACCTTTTTAACGAGTGGTTGAGATCAAATGATACATAAGTGAAAACCAATGGCTAAGATGAGCCCAAATATAAAGTACATGGATCAACTCAAAAATAGAGGGGACGCACTAGCTAAGTCGCCCTAGGGGGGACGTGCCACATAAAAGTGACTTAAGTCACAACATAAGCTCATGGTGGGTCTAGGAGGTGAAATATTCCTTCTCTAGTGTGTCCCCATGGCACAATAATAAAAATAATATCATCAAGGTACAATACTGTGACCACATGGCCAAATCGTGCCCCCTCAATGACACAATAAAAACATAATATATAAGCTCGGAGAGTGTGTGGGCCCCACTAAATGTTGCAACCTACTCTGGAAGGTGTGGGAAGCATCACACACATGATCAAAATCAACCTCATGCCATTTCCTTGCCTCATTAGCCCAAATCGAATTCCTATGTAGCCATTTTACCATTTTTTATTGCTCAGAAAATCACCTATAAAAAGAATAAAATGCCCGTAGCTCAATGCCTGGTACATAGGGGCCAAAACTGACTGCACCAAAATGTCTGGAAGCATGGTAATATAGTAATAACAAGTGGTTGGACCCCATGCTTTCTCTGTAGCGCCCTAGGTAAACCAAATAGAATGTCAAACTCTGTTGCCAGGCCATTTTAAATGGCAAATCTGCACTGAAGTGATAAACTGAAAAATATCTCAATTGAAAATGCCCGAAACTGCAAACTAAGTATCCTAATGGACTCAGAAGGTCCAAATGCAACAGAAATGAGTACTAATACACCATGTGGATATCTATATAATCATCTGGAACCATAACCATGCCCGCACAGATAAAAAATAATAATCTGTAAATGATCAAAATGATAAAAATATCACAAATCACCATATGAAACCTGTAACTGTTGCATGGAACCACCTAATGGGTAATGAAAGACCATATATCATCAATCTCTACCATCATTGGTCTAACTCATCTCATGTCATGTGGTTGACCTGGTCAAACTAGGTTTGACCAGGTCAAAACTGACTAAAATATGACCTAGGCTAAAACATCAAAATGTTGCAAGTGTAATTGGATAAGACATGCTTCGTTAGTCATTCAAATAGCAAGACTCTAATCATAAAGTAGCATTTCACTGGCGGTTTAAACATAATAGATATTCAACATCAACATAAATTTATAAATAATAATAGCTCAAAATAGAACCTCAAGAATATACTCACTTCATGGCTGTGATCAATTTGCTAGTAAAGGGTGAAGGTGAACAAATGTAAGGCAAGGTTGAGGGATGATTGTACTAACTTAACACTGTGATACTTTGGATGTAGGAAAGGGAATACACACTCAAGCATATGTTGGATAGAGAAAACACAGGGGATGGCAGTGTCTCACAAATGGACTAAGTTGTTTGGGAAGTGTTTATTCAACCTTGGCAGATGTCTACATTCACATCCAAGTTGACTCAGCTCCGTGAGGATCTTTTCTAGAGCCCCCATGACTAGGTGCCCGACAAACCATTACTTGAGACTCTAGGGGACACTTAGAATTAGTTGTCCCTTACTCCATCTCACATCACAACCCGTAGGCTCCGTGAGGAATTAATCATTACATTCAATTTTCCATGGCCAGCAGTCTTTGGATATAGCATACATTTAACAACTGCTTTTATTAGGCCTTTCATGTCCCTTCATTGGGGATTTTACATTTCATAGCCCTTCTTTCATTGTGCTTAGAGGCACAGTTTTGAACTTCATTTCATTGGGCTTTCACAAGAGATATACAATAATTTCCATATACATGTAATGATGGTAGTACTATCTGCTTCAGGTTTTAGCCAACACAACTTAGGCAACTCAGAGCCGAGACACAAACTAACAGGGATGCTATCCAACAAAGAGACTAGAGTGGGGAAGTCCTCCATATCACAAGCTAAGGTGTAAGTCAAGGTAAAACCAAACTGGAAGATGACAAATGGATGAGGAAAGTGAGAAGTGGTGCCAATACTAGCAAGTCATATACGGTGGGAATGATCACGTCCATTCTCCTAAGGACGGTGAAACCAATGAGTATAAACAAGAACTTCATGATTCAGAGCAAGCTAAACCATGTAGATAAAATTTGAAAAACCATGTCCATAATATATAGATATACCGCCAGATCATGGCCACTAAATGCTAAATCAAGCTACCAAAATGACTAAAAGAGCAATACAAACCAATACACATTCATATAACTGTTGCGTCATACACCTGTACCAACCATCTGAACCATCATCTGTCAACTAGAAACCTGCTGCTGCACATCTGGGCATTACATACTGTTTTGTATGGTAAAAATGGCTACATCAAATCTGAGTTCATGAGACTCAGTCATGGCATTAGGCTGAACTGTCTACTCATGGGATGCTCTGAAAATACAAGTGATCCTAGAATGAATGCTCATCTGATGCTGATCTCAAGCATCTCAATGTAAAGGACTAGCTGAAAAAAAAAATGGACTTTGATCTGAAGATATGGTAGCCTCGGCTACTATAAATGTGATAACAGGTCCCGTAGCCCACTGACCAAGAAGAGGAGTACAACACTTTCCTAGATCCAATCTAGGCCTTCACGTTGATTGAATCAACATCTTGGTCCCTGAGCAGGTTCTTCAGCCCTAGGCTGAAGGTTGACCCAAGTCAACATCTTGGTAACAAACCAAGTGCCTCCATTCTTAAAGAATGGCTCTCAGCCCCAGGATGAGCTTCAGTCCTAGACTGAATTATGTTGATCAACCCCCTAGTCCCTGACCAGGTCCCCCATTCTCCCGGAGAATAGTTCTCAGCCCCAGGCTGAGCTTCAGTCCCAAACTGAATGTTGATCAACCCTGGTAACTGACCAGGTGTCTCCATTCTCTCGGAGAATGGCTCTCGATGCTGCTCAAAAAACAACACTCCCCCTCAGCGAGAGAGACATTCTCTGCAAGGACAAGCTTATCTCAAAAGTACACAAACTTTGTCAACGATAGAGGCTTGGTCAATACATCGGCAATCTGCTCATCTGTACGAATGTACTAAAGTCAAATGGCACCTCTCTGGACCATATATCTGATAAAGTGATACTTCATCTCAATGTGTTTCGATCTGTCATGAAACACTGGATTCTCTAAAAGCTTCATGCAACTCTAGTTATCACAATGGATAACAGTTGGCTCAAGATTTCCACCAAACAAATCAGAAAGTATCTTCCTAAGCCACATTGCTTCTCTGCAGGCATCACTGGCAGCAATGTATTTAGCTTTTGTTGTGCTCTGAGCTATGGAACCCTGTTTCCTGTTGGACCAAGAGATCATTACTGATACCATACTGAATCAATACCCGGATGTGCTTTTTCGGTCCACTGCACTGCCATCCCAATCAAAGTCTGCATAACCAAGTAACATCACTCCACTGCTGGAAGTGTATCTAAGTCCATAACCAATAGTGCCCAGCAAGTATCTAAGCACATGCTTCGCAGCAACCCAATGTATGTGCTTAGGCTCAGACATAAACCGACTCAGTGCACTCACTGCATAACAGATATCTGGTCTAGTATGTACCAAGTACATCAATGATCCAATAAGCTGACGATACAAGGTAGGATCCACTGACTTTGAACAAGAAGCTAACTCATGTAGCTTCTTCAAGTTTGACACCATTGGTGTGTTCATGGGCTTACAGTCTTGCATCCCAAATCTTCGCAATATGTCAACTACATACTTTCCTTGTGCAAGGAAGATCTCATCTAGCTTTTTCCAGACCTCTAGAACAAGAAAATAATGCATAAGACCCAAATCCTTCATCTCAAATTCTGAAGTGAGCTCCCTCTTACACTGAGCTATCAATTGTTCCTCTCCAGTAAGGAACAAGTCATCAACATATAAAACCAAAATCAG
This sequence comes from Larix kaempferi, assembly GCA_027924585.1. Classification (NCBI taxonomy): domain Eukaryota; kingdom Viridiplantae; phylum Streptophyta; class Pinopsida; order Pinales; family Pinaceae; genus Larix; species Larix kaempferi. Next base: position 17,938,227 of record BSBM01000668.1, on the reverse strand, counting down.
AGGACGGTTTTGTACAACCTTGAAATACATGTTGGAGTCAACAGCACTCTTGGAGAAACCCAAGCTATGAAGGTAATTGTCAATTCTTGCATACCAAACCCTTGGGGCCTATTTCAGTCCATATAAAGCTTTCTTCAGCTGCATACATGGGATTCTTTCCCGTGGATGACAAAACCTTCTGGTTGTTCTATGTAGACTTTTTCTTCAATTTTTCCATTGAGAAAAGTTGTCTTCACATCCATGTGGTGAAGTTTCCATCCAAAAACTACAGCAAGGGAGATAATTGTTCTGGTAGTGGTGTACCTGGCAACTGGAGCAAAAGTTTCATCATAATCTATACCTTCCTTCTGAAAGAAACCACGGGCTAAGAAACTTGCTTTGTATTTTTCAATGCTCCCATCGGCAGCATGTTTGATTTTGCAAAACCAATTAGAAGTCACTATAGACTTCCCCTTGGTCTTGGGACCACTTCCCATACATCATTTTTCATGATCGAGTTGTACTCTTCTGTCATTGCATCTTTCCATATCTGTTGTTTGGTTGCTTCCTCATACGCGGAAGGTTCTGCATCAATGAGGTGGCCCAACTGAGTAATAAGACTAGAGTACTTCTGAGACTTCTTGTTTTCTTTGAAAGTTCCTGAAGGAGCTTTATGCTCTTCTGCTTCCCGCAGAGTTTCACGAAACCAAGCAGGTCTTCTTTTAGCAGGACGAGCCTCAAGCAATTCTTTAGTAGGCATCTCTAGTTCTATCGCATCATCTTGAACTGGAGGCTCATCTTCCTCCTCCCTCTGATCATTTGAATGAGGAGAATCTGGAACTTCTGAAGGAGGGGAATCCGAGTTATTCAAAAGCTCTTTAGATTTGCAGAATGAAGCTTCTTAATGAAATATCACATCTCTACTGACCTAAATGTATCTCTGACCTAGAATACAGATACGATAAGATTTCAAGCTTTCACTGTAACCAACAAACATATCTTTCTTTCCGGAAGGTTCCAACTTTGTTCTCTTTTCTTTTGGCACATGAATATAGAGTGGAGTGCCAAAAATCCTCATGTGATCAACTGCAGGCTTCTTACCTGTGAACACTTCTTCTAGAGTCTTTTCCCCCAAGATAGCATGAGGGCTTATGTTCTGGATGTAGATAGCAGTACTAGCAGCCTCAACCCATAGAGATAATGGAAGATCTAGATCACATAACATAGCTCTGGCAACTTCACATATTGTTTTGTTCTTCCTTTCTACAACCTTATTCTGTTGAGGGTTGTAGGGCACAGTTAGCTACCTCTTGATCCCTGCTTCTCGACAAAGATCATCAAAATGGTGAGATTCAAACTCATCCCCATTATCTGACCTCAAGATGTGGATGTGCCTTTCTATCCGATTTTCAACCAGTGCTTTGAATTCTTTGAACTTATCAAAAGTTTCATTCTTAGTCTTTAGAAAATAGATCCAGGCTTTGCGGGAGCAATCATCTATGAAAATCCAATAATATAAACAACCACTCATAGAGGGTGAAGTCATAGGACCACATATATCTAAATGGATTAGATCCAAAATACCTTTAGATCTACTGCTAATGTTAGAAAAAGATTTCTTGACATGATTTCCAAGAGCACAACCTTTACAGACACCATCATGCTCATAAGAAAATTCAGGCATACCTGTCACCATCTTTTGTAGACCAGGAAGAGCTCTGTAATGAAGGTGCCCAAACCTTCGATGCCATAACTCACATGGGTTGATTGTGCCATGGACCAATGCCAGAATGGAATGTCCAGATGCTTTGTAAAGTCCTCCTTCTCGAACTCCAATCATCATAGTTGAACTCAACTTTTCATTATTTGGCCACAGGAGAACTTTTCTATCCATGAAGATTACTCTGTAACCTTTATCTTCTAAGCATGCAACTGAGAGGAGATTCTTCTTTAAACCAAGAACATACAATATTTCTTCAATATGTAAGATAGTCCCCGAGTCAAGCTGAAAGGATGTTGAACCAACTCCTTCAATGTCATAGGTGGTATTATCTCCAAGTTCCACCTGAGCAGTGAATTTCTTCTTTCTGAAGTTTGTAAGAGCCTCTCGAAATCCTATCATACGTCTTGAAGCTCCACTGTCTACCAACCAAGACTTGGCACTATTTGTAATGGATCCTAAGAGGGCTGAAATCAAATAGTACTCTTTTCTTGGTTCTTGATCTTTGGTGGACTTATTATTTTTCTACCTCTTAGGTTCTTCTTCTACAGCAGATGCTTGAAATTTCCATTTGAACTTTCTCTTTGGCTACTTAGAATCTCTGGCATAATGTCTCATCTTGTGACAATTGTAACATTCAATTTTTGACAAATCAAAACGCTTACCTCGAGGCTTCTTACCCTTGTTCTTCTGATGAAAGAATTTCTTGCCTTTCTTTGTCTTGGCGGCAAGAGCAAGATTCCCTTCCTTAGAGCCACCATTTATGCTTTGCATTCTTCCATCTTCTTGCAAACAGTCGTGCCATAATCTTTCAAAATCTGGCTAGACTTCACCACCATTTATAGCAGATAGAAATGTTTCCAAAGATCTAGGGAGACCATCAACAGCAATTTGAACAAGATCGTCATCCTCTACAATAATACTAATAGCTCGGAGTTGATCCTTTACCTGAGAAATCTTCTAGAAGAATGAAGCCACACTAATTGCATTGTTTATTCATTGTTGAATCTTTCTAATGGATTTAGTTACTTGTAATAAGTGGATCTAAACAAATCCATTTGTTTATTTTCGTTGAACTCTTCTCAAAGGGTAGGTTACATGAGAACTTTTATTGTATTATTTTCCTTGGAGAAAAAAGTGGATCTAACCACTAGTTTCCTATTTGTAGAGAAAATGGTTGAGCAAATAGTGGATCTAGAAAAGGAAATTATTATTTTATTGTAAAGGAAGTTGAGCAACGCCCTCTATAAAAAGAGTGGCGCTTCCTCATCTATTTTCATAGTTGGATTGTGGGAGAAATTCCTTGGGGTTTAGTTGAATAGTGAATACCTATTGAAGCTATTAGAGAATTAATGAAGGGTTTTTTTTGGATAAGATCTTGCATATCTTAAAGTTGTTTTATATTTTAGAATTCTACATTAGCAAGAGGTTGTCAAGATTAACAATTGGTATGCTCTATTCATTGCTACTACTTTTCATTTGATTTGAGTTTTTTATGTATACTTCTCTACATTTGGTTTTATGCATGAATAATCTATCAATGATAGCCATGAACTCCATAGTCATAGTATTTGTCTACTCTAGCAAACCCTCGCTACAAATTTCTAGAAATTAGGTTAGCAAGGAGAAGGAGACATCGCTTGTATGCTTCAGTCTTGTTTCCATAAACCTCTTTATTAGGATCGACTCCTTAAATCCCTATCAAGACCCCATTGCCCAATGGAAAAGAAACTAGTCCCTTATCCTTCCATCCACTTCATTTATTGTATCTAAGTAAACCTATTTTACTCAAAATACTCAAGAGGCCCTATTCTAGAGGCTTAGAGACATTGGCATCTCTGAGACCCTATTGATTGCTATCATGTGCCTATATGAGTCAGTCCTTGGTTGTCTTTGCATTGTTCACCAGGTATCATATTTTATCTTAAGTACCATTGGGATTAAGTAGAGATGCCCCTGTCCCCCACCCTATTTGGTATCTATATTGATGAGTTGGAGACCCTCCTTCATGAGCATATATAGGATGGAGATGGGTGCCTCCACCATGTTCTGATATCTATTCTCCTTTTTGCTGACGATGTGGTCCTCTTGGCCTCATCTCCAAAGGGGTTGTAGAGACAGGATGTTTTAGCTCTTTGTTGCGACCATCGACAGTTGACAATCAACCTGGGAAAAAGTAAAAACCAAGGCTATGATCCTCAACAGAACGGAGAATGCTTTATCAGGCCTTCACTTTCTTTCAAAGGGGAGGAGATCAAGATCACTAGCTCCTACACATACATGGGGATGCAATTTTCAAGACCCCGCTTCAATTTGTGACATGCTCTTCAAACCCGATTCAACAAGGGCTATGGATCCTTAGCCCTCCTCGAGAGACGGTGCTTCCGACAACACTTTCAGGACATCTCTTATTCGATCCACTGTTCTATATGGCTCTAAGATTTAAGTGCCTGGTTTGTTGGATTCTAATTGGGCCTCAATCGAGAGAGTACAAACTCTTCCTCTCCAACGCATCATTAGGTGCAAACAGACCATTCCTCAACACATAATCCCAACAGAGTTTGGTGCTCAGCGATTCTGACTTAAGACGGTGTTTAGTTTAGTCTCTTTTCTACACCACCTCCAAAGTTGTGTCGATTCGACAACAAGGCAAGATCGGTATCTGTATTTGGCCTATTGTTCTTCAGAGACAATTACCACATCTAGCCCTTCGAGAAGTGCTCGAGGTTGGTTTGCAGGGGTCTCAATTCTCTTGGATTCTGTGGAGATTCAGAAGGACCAACTCCCTCCCTTTAGATATTCTTTAGATGCACCTAGCCACCTCCTATCTATTACATAGGAATTGAACAAGATAATCAGAGATGACATTTACAGGCAATTTATCTAGATTACTTGGGTTAACCCTCCGGGTGGGTTACTCCCTAAGATGTCCTTCTATGCTAAGCACTTCTTGGAGATGAGAGATGGACTCATTATTCGACCGCGGTATACCCTCCATCATTGGTTACACACTCTCTACATTCCCCTCAGCCAATTCCAAGTGGGTTCTCACAAACTTCAACCCTTGGGTAGAGACAAACCACTAGATCGACCGTTCTGACAAGATTTACGATTGTGCCATCTTCGGGAGATCGAGACAGAAGAGCATTTCACTTGTTGCTACCCCATCTACTACAAGATCAGAGGGAGGTTCTTCTTCCTTTCTAAGGGGACTCAAACCCTCATCAACTTCTTCAGATATCCCAACCAAAGACGCTTGGATTCATACATGCAGGAGACCATCAAACTTCAAGCCCATATTCTCGACCAGATTCAACCCAGTGGATTACTTCCACTTCACAGTGCTACCATCGGGAAGGGGCACTAAGAGACAGTTCGATAGCAACACAGTCGTAACCTCTAGATTAGTACGGACCTGCGAGACCCTACATCCTTGAAGATTTCGATGACAGGACAAGACCAGATCACCCCTCCCCTTGAGGTCAACGAGACCCCCCAAGCCTTAGCGACGAGCCACCTCCTCCCAACAACACAGTGGGCATCCCGTGTCTTCCACCAGCTCTTCCTCTGGACAACATACTATTATGAGTTTCCTTCATTCCGCCTCGGATGTTTGGAGAGATGGGTCTATCCCATAGTAGACCTACTTCATTATTGCAAGACCTTCTTGCTCCTGGATCCTCTACTCTTGTACATCTCTACCCCTATGTAGTCTCACGTGCCCGGGTTCGAGGGTCCCTCATGTTTTCCATGACCTAGTATAGATTTCATGTTCTATTCTACTTTACTTTCCTTTTATGTCTTCTACTTTTTATAGGAGGTCCTTTGGTACTCTCGCTTTGTAATAACATCTTTGTACTCATCAATCCCATTGACCTACTATTGTGGTCATTGGCTGGACATTGATCAAATTATCTTATCTTCTTTTCACCTTGTATTTCATAGTCTAATTTCCAGCAATCCTATATAAGAAAGTCCCCCTCAAGTCAGAGAAGAGCTAGCCTTGAGTGCAGAAGAGGGTTGGTGAGGTGACAATGGCCCCCTCTTAGTTTCACCAAAACCCCACCTTGAGTTTTAGGATTTTATCTTAAAGGGTGTATGTATGGGGGATAACGGACACAAAAGATCAAACGCATATGTAGATTGCACAATCTCATGCGCACTGTAAATTGTTTCAGCGTTATCGTCAGAATGTTCCACGTCAGAACCTCTTGCATGTTCTTTAACTTGCTTCAAACAAACCATGCGACACTTGGACATGTATCCCTCCTTATGACAAAGATTGCAGATAGGTTTCTTCCTTATCTAATCGACCCAAGTAAAGTAGCCCCATCTACTGGGGCAAATGTCCACTTTGAGTCAATCATATTCAAAGATTACACAAACAGGTTTGCAAAAAGTTGCCATGATTAGAATATTTGTTGAAAAAATAGGCATCAACAAAAAATCACCCAAGGTTTGAAAATTGGGACATCAGAAAATTCAATGAAAAAATTGGTAAATTGTGGCAAGCATTTAAAAATACAAAATAAATTTATTTTTTTCCATTTTTTGAAAATATAAGCCAAGAACAGCATCAAATAAGCACATTGAAAATAAATATGGAAAAAAAACACCAATCTATATGTTGTAGTGGATGCCAAATCATAAAAGATACATCAATGTTGATATTAAATCTTGATGGTTGTCCATTCAATACTAATAAACATAGTTATTAGAACCAGACTAGTCATCGAACCAGTCAAGCCAAAAATCTGAACCAGACCAGAACCGAAAAAAAACGGACCAAAAAACCAGTCGACCAAAAATACATAAAATATCAAATTTTGATAAAAACATATATATTCATATGCATCCATACTTGAACAAAGTCCTTTAGCACATGTGTGTTTCACATGTCAGTGTTCAGCAGTCTTTAGTCTATTATTAGAGCACAGCCATGGGAATCATGACACGTCTCAAGGTTGGCACCATGCACATGCACTCAGAGCTAGGGCACATTGACTTAGGTCAATTGAAGCCTACAAAGAAATGTTAAATTCTTATTGCAAAAGGTGGAATCCTAGAGATCAGGCATTGTAATTCCAGATTGATAGTTGAATAAAGCTAGACCATTGATCCACATGTGTTTTCTGTTTTCTGTGTACTTGATATTTGAATAGTGTAGTCTTGACCCCTTTTTCGTTCAGGTTGTAAGGATTAGTTTGTATAATTCTGAAGATCCTTACCTCCGATCTACCTAAACTATTGCAGGTTTCAACTAGCCTTCCTAGCCCTTAATGACCTGTAGAGTGAGAAATCCACTCCTTCGCCTCCTCATAGCAACCAAGACAAGGTTGTCATCAGCACCAAACCCAAGTATTCAAGTTATACTCTGTTTCTGTGGCGAGATTCTTCCATTTTGGAAGCCTTGCCCCTATTCTCCATCTTCCTTTGGATGCATGCTCTAGCTTGACTTTGACCCCATCATCCCTTAATAGGCACTAGTCTTTGATTCCTAGTTCTAGTTCAACATAGAAGTTCCAAGTACTTGTAACCCAATCATATTGTTCAATTCACTAGTAAGTTGTAGATACAGTTAGGGATACCCCCTTTGTGTTGGCCTGAACCAACACTAAGCGAGAGGCATGTACATTGAGGTGATAGTGGGCGTACTGTCTACAGTTGCACAAAGTCTCCATTGACATCAGCCATGCGGGTTCGAATGTAAACACACTGGAAAAGCACCAATCTGAGCGGAAAGGCATCCAGCAGTGACGAGGCTAGGTGGCCTATAATTATTAGGCAGGTCTGCTGGTGCAGATTTGCATGATAACAATGACCCAATGTGAAAATTATGAATTTATTTTACTCTAAAGGCATTCTGGTTGAAAACTTAATTGTCAGTGTAATTGGGCACAGATCACACTATAATTATAAAAAAGGTAGACCTTGTATGTGGCAATTATGAATACATTTAGTAAGCAAATCAATACATACTCAGCTCATCGGAAATTCTGGTAATTGGTAAATTTTTATGTGAATATGGGTATTAGTGCTGTGGACTGCTACTATAACAAATTATATGTATATATAGCTATATATTGAATTTGGTATAGTAATAATAAGTGAGGTACAGAGTGACTATGGAATGCAGAAATCATGCCAGTTTTCATTAGATGTCTTAATCAGAGAACCATATGAATTCATAGATGGCATCATAACCCAATAGAATCACAGTTTCCTGTTGACTGTGTGATTCATGGTGTACTATGATTTAGTGATTGGTACTGACTATGATAGTTTGTGATGTAAGTTGCCTTACTTTAAATGACTGGAAAATACCAATACGTTAATGGTTAGCAGTGAGCCGTTAATGGTTAGCCATGAGCCCTCTTAAAGTGAGTTGAGAATTCAGAGGTAAGCAGCCTCTAAAACCCTGCCTTCCTCTACTTGTGTATGAGTTTTACTGTCTCATTGGGCACAATTTTGCATAGCTGTGGAAACTTGTAAAATGCTCCAGAAGAGCGAGTGAATTCACTTCACTTCAAAGGGATCCTTGGTGGAAAAATCTGTTTGTGTATATTGATATTTAGTTTGCTAGCCAAGTGTTCACAGAATGTTCAACCAGAATTATCCCAATGTCATCTTCATTTTAAATCTACAAGTAGCAAATGGATTTCTATCTAAGGCCTGGGCAGCATGCTAAGGGTTTATAATTAGATTTCTCCTTTAGCAAAATTGTTGTGGCAATTTGTGGTAATATGTGTGGGTAAAGATGTCAATTATTCAATTCACTCTTTTGGTTGCAGATAGAGATGGGGATTTTCCCCTTCACCTTCTGATTTTTAAGTCAGGTTTAGGAATCATTTCATTGGCCAAGCCTGGTATTTTCAAGTGTAAACTCATGGGTATGGATATGATTCCATAAATCGTTTATGGACTGGTTGTGTTGTGTTGGTTTTCATTCATTTCTTTTTGTTTTAAAACCCAGCTGTTACAAGCAATGGGTATTTCACTCCCATAAACAATTTCGTCAAGAAAACAAAATCATTCAAAGGAAAAATCCAAGCCTAGTGAATTGGTGCCTCAACCAGTGGTGTATTTTCTTTGTTGCGGAATGCTACAGGGAGTTGAACCTCTGCTGGTACATGTCCATTCAAATCTGTCATGCTTTGAGACAAAATTCTTACAGGTCGACATAAGTGTGCCTACTACAGGCATGAGATTGCTTGCATAGTACAGAGCCATTAATTGTTAAGTTTAAATGTGTATTTCTTCTTGCTGTGTTCACTATGGAAGCTTAGAGTTAGAAAATTTATGCTTTGATGTTTCTTTGTTTGAGTGTTTGATTTCATTGGCAATTCTGATAACCACAATATAACAAAAATAAACAGAGTAAGTGGTTTTAATAGGGCTGAGTGATCTTTTAGCACATCCCCCACATGCTGCCACTTAACTGTTACATACCAGTCCACTTGAGCTTGGCCAGCCATGGGGAAAATCACAAACAGGATTTTTACCCGACAGTCCAAATGGAAGTGAAATATTGAGAGAGAAGAGTAGCAAGACACACTGCCAAACTGTTATTAATGTCAGCCGGAGAGAAGGTTCGACCGTGTCTATTAGTTCAAGCAAAAGTACCGAAGGACCGAGATGCATGTGAGAATTAGAAGAAAATGGATACTCTGTTCTCTAATTTTGGGCAAGAACTCATGTCCAGGGGAAATGGTGTGGAGCAAGCAGATAGTAATTAAAAACAGCATGATGATGCAGAGATCTAAATAAATAAATGGAAATGTTGGCTAAAGGATTAAAGTCTGTTGCCAATTCAATGAATTGCCATAAAGAGGATCAGATTAACTATGACTCAAAAAAGAGTTGGTGAAGATCTGGTTCCTTTGATGCTCCTTGGGAGAAGGTGGACCAAAATGCACGACAGTAGGAAACATTATAAAAAGTTTACAGCTCATTACAAGGGTTCTAGCTCATTACAAGGGTTAGAGCTGGAGTCTGTGGATCTTCATAGGAGTTCACAAGACATGTATGGGCCCCTCATAGGTTATGGGAGGCATCTTTTGCAGTTAGGTGAGTCCCATGGTCTATTGATATTGAACTGGCTCCCCTGTTTTCCCGGTTCAGGAGACTTTACATGCTTCCCCCACAGTGGAGGGGGTAGTGTGGTTGATTATGTCATGGCCAACTGTTACATGGTACCAGTACCAACGCACATTTGGATGTCTACCCAATGAGAAGGGTCGCATTTTTTTCAGGGCCATGATGGGGGAATTATCAGCACTTTTTGAGAGGTGGTTATGGCTGGACCCTTTGATCCTTCCTTTAGGAGTACTATGGCGTGGTGGCATTGCTGACTGCCTCATTCTGGGGCTTGTAGCCCTGAGGTTGGTGTCTGGGGCTCCTAGTGGTGGGTCACTGGGTCACATGACCCCCTACTTGTTTTCCACACAGGTGACAGTATTTCAACTCTGAGACACTTGCCTCCTTTTCTGGTCACCTTATGCACCCATCTTGGTTCCTTTCCAGTAGAGCACCCTCTCTCCTTGGTGCATTTCCAGCGATGATGTCATCCTTGGTCACCAAGTCCAAAGGCTTGTAGAGGGGTGACGTTGAGGGTTTTTCAGCACTATTGGGGTTATATGGGCATGACGATTCCCCCCTGCTCACTCCACCTTTGAAAATACCCCCGGTAGCCACCTTTTAGCCATCTTTTAGACTACTTTATATTATTTCATGTTATATTTTTACATTGACATCATATTTTGCATGTCGGGCTAGTTATTTTGTAAAAGTGAGTTGAGAACACTATAAATAAAACTCCTCACTTCATTTGTAAATCATAACTCAAGGGATAAATTACATTATGTTGCAATTTTACCCAAAATAGTCATTTGAAAAGTGATGCGCACCTCTTGGAGTTTTCTCTTCTTTACCTTGTGGATGAAATTTGGATGCTTTCTAGGGTTTGCTTATGCATGGTGGATGCTAGGAATTGTTGGAACAACACAAAGCTCAATTAAGTCTTATTTTAGCCTTGCTTGGTGAAAGTAGGTGAGTTCTTGTTTTTTTATGATTGAATGGTGGCCATAGAGCTGCATTTTTTCTAATTTATACCTTCTTGTTTGCCTTCTATCTTCTTTGCATGGTGGAAAACGCTCCCTAAAGGGGGTTTTCCCTAGTTTGGCCTTAGATCTCTAATTTTGCCCTAGATTAGGCTCCTATCACGAACCCTAAAGGTTGTTGTAGGAATCTCTAGTTTAGGAGGCAAAGAGAAGATTACTCCAAGAGGGAGGTTGGTCACCTCTCCTCTAGGCCTAGGGTTTAGGGTTACATCCATGAAAACCCTTGTTTTATCAAAATTTGTCAAATTTGCTTACATTTTCATGTGTAATTTTGCATTTTGATGGTAGAATTAGGTTAGAATTAGGTCTGCAATTTTATGTATGAAACCCTAAAAAATCAAAAAATCAATTTTTCAAATTTTTGGCCTTGGCCAGCCATTTAAGGCCTCGACCTGCCTAAAGTAGCCTCCTTCCTGTCCTTTGACAGCCATTTTAACCTCCTTTCTAAAGTTTGTTATTGTAGCAGACTGTCCTACATTCTCTACAGCCCTAAAACCTGCCACAAAGAAGACATCAAACAAGTTAAAAAGGGTTTAGCAAAGCACAATAAAAGCACTTGAATATTGTTTAACAGCAGTTAGCATAAAGGACTGGATTTGACATTGAATGCATGCATACAGGACTGTATTTTCAAACATAGTTAAATTGAATAAAGATCTGCCAGTAACATTGTTCTTTTGGTTATATTTGGGCACTGAGTATTGCTTGTATGCATCCTTGTTAGCTGCTATTATTTATTGTTGAATGAGGGACTGTTATTAATATTGTTTTGAGGTCAAACTTGTTACTATAGGGGTTGCATATCAAACCCCAATTAAAGTGCTTATATATCTACATGATAGTTCTTTCAAGTTGATTTTGTTTTGGCACGTTCTTCATAACACTAAGCACTGTTCGAGATATCATAATTGTGTGGCAATTACTTTATTGTGTACTGCTGCAAATCACTGTCATAAGACTACTATTGTTACAGCGGTTCTTATACTTCCATTTCCTTCTTAAATGAATGATCATTTGTCCATGGTAAATGCTTGATGTAGAAAGCTTTACTTTCATATCTCTTCTTCATGTTATATTTGACTCCTAAAGGCACTGGTCACTAATAGCATTGCATAGAAAGATTTGCATTTGGTGGTCTAGGTGTTTTCAGGTGTATCAAAAAGGGCTCTCCCCTTGGAGGTTACGACACTCCAAAGTAGTTCAAGGGTGTGACTGAGGTGACATTGGGTCACAATCTTTTGCATTGTTCATTGGACACTAGCCCTGCTAGTTTGTCCAGTAACAACCAACCACAATCTCCTTCCACATATTCAACACTTCTCAGTATCCCGCCTTCCTCTAGCAAACCATGCCCTCCTCACCTTCCCCCTCTCTACATCCCCCCCTCCCCCCAACCGACCCCACCACCACCCCACACCACCTTCATTTTTGATAGAGAATACTCCGACTCCTACACCAACCGCCTTAAGGAGTTACTCCCCCCCATTTCCCACTTCAGGTCATTAGACACAACCACAGCCAAATATTAGACTCTCTCCATGGTCCTTGGGGAGGCGGCCTTCGACTCTTACCCTCATTCTACTCGTCGGCACACCCATAAGCTCACCCTAGGTTCTAGCCCCATGAACTACTGGTTTGATAATGAATGCAAATCCCTCCATAAATAGCTTTGTTTCACCCTTACACATGACCCCCCATCCTCCCCTAACCTCCGCAAAGCCTATTGTAGACTCCTTCATCATAAAAAGCAAACATTTCTCTCCTAGGGGAGACGTGATCTTTGTGAAGCCCTCTGCCACTCCCAAAAAGCTTTCTAGTGGGCCCTCTTTCCTAGACACCACGCCATCCTTCCTAGACACCACGCCATCCTGCCTGACCTTGACCCCCAGACCATGTTTTTCCCACACAACCTCCCTTTAAGACATCCCTAGACAACCCCCAACCCGCATACCCTCTCCCACCTTCTCATACCACTTCTTCTCTAAGAGGGGCATTAGGAGACCTGTCAGATCTATGAGTACCAACAAAGCAGCAGACGAGGAAGGTCTTCAAGCCAAATTCTTGAAACATGGTGTCTAATCTCTTCAGTCCTATATTGCTTATTTATTTAACCACGTGGTTTGTTCTGGCTTCCCCCCTTCCTGAGCAAGACACATTATTCATCCAATCCACAAATCAGGTTGTGGTGTTGATCCAAACAATTACTGGACTATCATGGTGGGCCATACATTCTCCAAGCTTTACGCCACAATCTTATATCAATGGCTTTTTTAGGAGCTAGAGAGTTGACATCTTAGGGCTAGAGGACAAGCCGATTTTTTCCCGAACTACCAAACGATTGATCACATCTTCACACTCCGAGCCATTATTGAGGAGGCTCGCCATCGCTCTTCGAAAGTTTACAGTTGCTTTGTAGACTTTCGGAAAGTGTTTGACACAGTGCCGAGGGAGGCATTATTCCAGAGACTTTGCAACATTGGCATATTCGAGACTCTCTTGGAAACCATCATGAGATTGTATGAGTCAATTGTGGGACCCCTGAGGATGCCACATGGACTTTCTAACTTCATCCAAAGTACCATTGGGGTAAATCAGGGGTGCCCCCTCTCTTCGACCCTCTTCAAGATCTACATGGACGAGCTAGAGTCTTTCCTCCATGAGCACATCCAAGAGGGTGATGGTTTCCTTCTACATCAGGTATTGATCTCCCTTCTCCTTTTGTCAAATGACTTGGTGTTGTTGGCCTCTACTCCTGAGGGCCTACAGAGATAGATTGACTCCTTGGCTAGCTTTTGTGCCAATTGACGGTCAACCTAAGTAAAACCAAGGTTATGGTTTTTAATGCATCGAAGGGCTCTCTTACAGACCTGCATTTTTACTTCTGGGGGGAAGAGATTGAGATCACCACATCTTACATTTACATGGGAGTACAGTTCACGGGGCCTCGTTTTAGCATGGGTACAGACACACTAGGCCCAAACAAAGAGGGTTCAAACCATGCTTCTCAGGAGCATCATCTGATTCAAGCGTACTGTTCCGCAACTCATTATTCAAGCAGAGTTTGACATCCACCCCTTCCGTCTTGAGGTCATCTTCTGTTTAGTCTCTTTCCTTCACAGAGTCAAATCTTTCAAACATTTTGCCCCAAGGAGAGAGAGATACCACTACCTTGCACTTTGCTCCTCAGAGACTCTTGCCTCAAATCAGCCCACAAGCCATGCACGTGATTGGTTCTCAGAGGCATCTCGGCTTCTCCAGTCAGTGACCATCTCTCCAAAGCGCCTTCTTCCATTCAGATTCTTCCTAAATGCGTCGAGCCATCTCTCGACGCCTAAACAAGTATTGAATCAGTCCATCAAAGAGGATATCTACAGAATGTACATTCAGGGTACTTGGACTTCACCTTTGACGAGCTTGGGCCCAAAGATGTCCTTCTACTTTGAGCACTTCTTGGAGCTACAGGATGGCATTATCGTCCACCCCCCATACACACACAAACATTGGATGCACTCACTCAGGATTCCCTTGGGGCAGCTTCGGGGAGGTTCTCATCGACTCCAAGTGGAGACTGACCACCATTTACCACAAACTGATAGGATCTACCAAGTTGCCACCTACAGGAGCCAAAGATAGAGATGCACCTTATTTTTAGGTGCCCTTTGTATTATGAGATCGGAGGACGATATCACTGCCTCTGTAGGGACTTGGGGGGATACTTCTTTACCTTTTTCCGACATCAGGACCATAGATGCCTCACCCTCTTCATCAGGGAAATATTCAGCTATGGGTCCCAGTTCCTACACACCCCACCCCTCCTTGGGAGGGCCAGGACGATCACCTCCTATTTTAGTGTTGATCCATCGGATCAGAGCAACAAGCGACGAGTAGAGTTCCACAATACCTCTGATTGTAGAGTGGTGAGACCTCAGGTCTCCCCTCAGCCTCCCCATCTGGGAGACTGATTGATTTCATCGAGACTGGTTCGAAGTTGCCGAACTATACACCATTCCACTAATTCTCAAAGCGGCAGAGGGATTAGGCCCAAATCAACCCAGAGTAGAGTGCTCCCCATCCACCATATTTCCTCCCAGCCTCAATAGGTTTGCCAAAAGTCTATCCAAAGTTTCTTTCCTTCAACCTCGGATGATAGGAGTATCCCTCGCTCCTATATCCCTCCCAGGTTCATATAATCAAACATTTCAATGGCTCCGGAGAGCCCCGAAAGCAACAATGAGCAGGCATTCCATTCACCCCCCTCGCCCTCAACCATCAGGCCTAGGAGATCCTGACATCATTGGATCCATCTTCAGCTCTCCCTTGCCTTCTTCCTCTCTCTTGACAGGTTTTTGAGTTGTCCAACCTCAAACAACCTTACTTTGTTTCCTGCATCTTATACCTTTGATACGGTTTTATACAGGTTTATGACACTGTACTATTGCTTGTATCTTTCTTTATTTTATTTTATTTTATCTTATCTTAGTTTCGGCACTTTCTAGGAGCTGTGTTTGCACTCCCACATTGTACTCATCTAGTCCCATTGACCTAATTTTATGGTCATTCATTGGACATTAATAAAATTATCTTATCTTATCTTATTAGGATGCTGAAGTTCAGTATGGATGGGCGTTATCTAGTCAGTACTGGTCATGAGCCTGTCACATTGTAGGAAACATTATAAAAATTACAGTTCATTACAAGGGTTCTATTAGGATGATGAAGTTCAGTTTGGATGGGCATTATCTAGTCAGTACTGGTCATGAGCCTGTCACATTGTAGGAAACATTATAAAAATTACAGCTCATTACAAGGGTTCTATTAGGATGATGAAGTTCAGTTTGGATGGGCATTATCTAGGCAGTACTAGTCATGAGCATCATTCATGTAAGAGATGTGATTGAATCAAACAAAACATTTGCGTTTCAAGCTTCATACAGCAGATGCAGGCTCTTCCAGTGCTTATTTTTCCTTCAATGATTTGCAACAGTTTGTTTCCTTTAACGTTGAAGATCATGCAAACAAACTGCAATGGTGATAAACAAATGACAACCATGTTTTAATAATCGGATTAATACAGCAAGGTCATCAGCTTCAAAAACAACTGCAGGTAGTATAAGGCTAGAGAACGGAACTAGAAGGAAAAAAAGCTAACGGAGAGCATAAACAAAAAGAAACAAAGAATACAATATCTAAGATCCACAGATGGTTTCTTGTGAACCATGCAAAGAGAATCAAGCAGACAGGGATTTTGAATCTTCACTAATCTGATATCTGCAAGAGGAAAGCTCAAAGCAGAAAAATATACAAGAGACATAATTAACTCCTTTTGCAATTATGCAACTTCTCCGTAAACTATCCTCCCATCCTACAATTTTCTTTTGCCTATTATTCAGGAGCAATAAGAAAAGAGTTTGTTGCATAAACAATAGCAAAATAGCATAATTATTTATGACTCTCTCTAGTAAATGGTGATAATTACAGGTAATAGAAAGCTCGGTATATGTTAAGGGACCTCTGTGAGTACATAAATTACATTAATTAATACTATTAGTGTTAAAAACACACACTACATTCACATTCCTTTTTTTCAAGAACCTGGACCTTTCAGCCAAGCACAACATTTGAACAACATATATAGGTTTATCTAAGTTATAATAACTTGCACATCTATGAGGACACAAAAGCCAAGAATCGAATCATTTATTTTAAACAATTGAAAATATATTTAAACTTTAGTGTCATTTAAGTTTGACATTTCTTATTAGTTCACAAACATAAACTAAAAAAACTCCATTCAAATTTCAAACCCAACTAAGTTGTTAAAACACATTAAAGTCGGCTTAAAGCATTGCATTTTAGCTCCACAAGAGAACATAAGATTGGACTGTAATTTCACAATCACTGCAGATTTAGCCTGATTGATAGGGAGACATGGGGCATATAATTAGAATACTGATGTTGAAAGTCGACTATTTCTTATTAAATGATACAAAGGAACAATAATGCTTAATGTGATAAAGGAACAATTCCTCAGTTTTAAGTATATTAACATTTTGCATTAATCTATGTTTAATATGCAATTGTCACGATGTTGTACAAGTTAGTGTTTGTTAATATTTACTCATTAGAAGAAGCAACTTTGCAATGCCTCTAGGTACAATAAGCAAAAGATTAAAACTTGATAATCGCCTACTCTTATTCAATCATACTGTAATTGTATAGTATTCAAATGATGAATTTCGAAAGAAATAAACAAACATTGATGATTTTTCCAGATAAGTAAGTTCCCCTCACTCACCCACATAACAAGCATTCCAAGTGAGGAAGATGATACCTTGCCAATGCCCCATGGATTCCCCCCCCCCCTCTTCCCTGTTTTTCCATTTGGAGGGCAGTACCCAACCACAATAGTGGCTAATAACCCCATAGGAATTCTGTGGGAATGGACCCCATGACCTCCCTAAGCATTACACCTTAGCAGAAAGGATCAAAGCAACCAAGCTACCCTTTGGGGCTAAAACATGTATGATGTATGCAAACAAAAAAACAAATATAATATTAAATAAAACAAAATTCAACATACCCAAACAAATAGGGCATTGCATCTCTTCTCGGATAGCTGCCAAATTGACAAGAACGTACCTATTCAAACAGAAACAAGATAAAGTCAATAGAAATTGATGAATATATTAATTTACTAATACAATATTATTACCTACAAATCAGATTGGCTATCAAAACAATCTCTCTATTGCAAATATCATCAATGTCTCAATTTAAAAAGATTGTACAACATATCCAAAATTTCCATGCATAAATACATAAAGGGATATGGAATTTGATCACTCATTAAAAGCGTAGAAAACTATAACAAATTGCTATTCTCTTTTAAAAGTAATTACCAATTGCATGTTAAGGTGTTTGTTCCTATAGAAACATATATGATAACCAATGCTTCACAACTACATACAAATTGGGATCAAAACATATAACTCTCCAAGTCTCCAACTTTTTTCTTCTCTCTTTAATCCTTTGCGTTGCTTAAGAGAGATTCTACAAACTAAGAGAAAGAGCCAGTCTTACCTCAAACAAGGAGAAACCCAATTAAGCTAATGAATACCTAAGAAAAAACATTAGAACTCCTTCTTGCTACCTAAGGGACCAAAATAATCAAAAAACAAGAAAGAAACCATGCTAAATTGCAATTGGACATTTCTTCATCCGTGCCAATGAGCTATACACACATAAGCATATGTTATGAGTTCAAGTCCCTTGACATGGTATGACTAGGACCCAAAACAAAGAATCCCAAAGTGAGTTCTAGCATCTAGGAGACCATAAACAGTGGAATGAGAACGCAAGTTAGTCATGTTAAACTTAAACTCTCCTAAATCTTCTCTCTAATGTTGCACACAAGAGTCACTCTTAAAGAAAAATACATTTTAGACTTGCTTGCAAAGGTTCAACCTAGCCTCCTAATGCAAGGTTTGTAAATTTTAATACCAAAGGTCCAAAGGGTGGCAAAAGCTCCATGGCCACTCATCCCTCTTGTAGAGTCAACATGAATTTTATTATAGCCCTATAGAGAACACTTAACAAAAATGGATAAAACAATAAATTGCATCTTCAATCTATTAAAGGAAAACCTTCACATTTAGATAAGCATAAATATTTCTATAAGAAAAAGAAGAATCTCATAAAATCACAAAGAAGATGTATATACATTGATGAGGGCTCACGTATCCTAAAGTAGGCATCCACCATGCAGCATGTAATGTAGGCTGCCTCCATTACCTTACTAGGTGGACCTTGTCTATGTGAGTTATGGACTAGTATTTAAATCCTATGCAATTACCATTCTTTCTCAAATGTGGAAATTAATGGTATGATCAGAGAGGATATTTGCTAAAAACTTCACTACAGTCTTTTCAACTAGACCATTTGAGCCTCCAATCATTTCCTTACAATTAAAGAAATCATCTTTTGGTTGATCCAAAAGTTGTCCTTCACGCTACCACAATAACCCAATAGGTTATCCTTCTTGATTTGGCATCTTCATAGGATTGGGGCAATGGACTCTCATGCTGATTCAAAACTTCATGACTAATTTGTTGCACTGTTTCTTTAAATCTGCAGCCATCACTAAGATGAGACAACAAGTCCAGCTATAAACTGAGCTCCAATAAACTAGAAGAAAGAGAAAAGATCTCATGATGAACCCATATCTTGTTGTGTTTTTACAATGAGAGGGAGGCACTATTTACATAAGACTAGCCTCACCTAATTTTAAGTTATTAGCCTACAAGATAATGTGAAAATATAACAATTTTGGTTAGTGCACCCACAAATTTGGGGACTTAACCACACAATGACATAAAATAACAATAAAAATGTGAAAATAGGCTGCACCAAGTGTTGGGTGTGCCCAAAGGAGGACATCATGCCCCAACTAACCCCAATAGATGTGTGCCCTCAACGTCCTCCCTCATTATCTTTGTAGGCTTCTTCAATAAGAAAGTACAATTTGAGTGTACATAGCCCAGAGGAGGGGTAAAATAGGTCCAAGCAAGAAAATAAGGTGTGCTAAACAAATGCTATCACCTTTTAAATGGAAAATAAATGAGTGTGGTCATGCGTCCAAGTGATTAGCCCCCCAAGGGCACCAGCCCCTACAGGGCGAGCACTTCCTGGAGGTGGAAATCAAGCGGACCATCCATGACATGATTAGGGGTATTTAGCCCCAAATCAACACTCTATGCTCAACATGGCCTTCATATCAAAAACATTTAACCCCTTCCACTAGGGGACCTGTAGGGAATGCTACAAATACTCTGAGGCATAACACCACCCAAATTCAGTGTCCTTGACTCCTTTAAAAGGTTGGTTGTGGGCTTTGTTATTTCTGTTAAATTTTGAGCATTAATTCACAATACTCTAGGATCTTTACTGAGAAAATAACATATACAATATATCAATGCATGACAATCACAATAAGCATGACAAGCATCACAAGAATCAAAAGCATGAGAGACAAGAGACACAGAGTTTCCGTGGGGAAAACCCTAAGGTGAAAAACCCCACAACTTCCGCAGAGATAGAGAGAGCAATAGCTCAACCAAAATACACTGGGATAGTCTCCTAGTAGCAGATGATCCTCCTCCTCACTAGTGCGCCACTTTCTGAGTGAGAGTGAGTTACTTTTCCAAATGAGTAAAATAAAGATCTCCGATCTCTATTTATACTAACATTTTTGCCCAATGACCTTATGGGGCCGACTTGTCTAGCTAGGTACATCCACATTATAATATATATAATTCAGGGCCAACCCTACATGGTGGTATAATAACCCATCGGCAAGTACACACACTTGCGACACTTGTCAATCCACATGACGACACTTCCTTATAGAGGAATGACACATCTCTTATAAGGGTACAATAAATATATATAAAATACACAGATGAAATACATTCCGAAGTTACATATACATCAACACTCCCTCTTAACTAGGAAGGTATTTCTCGACACAGTTCTGCTAAACAAGTCTTCTTCTCGGGATCATCATCATCGATGCATCGTCATCATCATTGTCACTACTGCTGCTATCTCAACCAATCTCTGACTCTACTCGTCATAGGAAGTTCTACAGAGCCAATCCTTTTTCATACTGGATGTAGGCCCACCACCTGCAGGTTTTCATCATCACTAGCCATACTATGGAATTCTCAGGACTTATTACGTGCGTCACAAAACCTGGCTGCAACATCCCAGGCTATTACGAACACACAGCTCTACCTGTAGGATCTCCCAGGAGCACATTACATGTGAGCCATCACAAAATCTGGCTGAAGCATCCCAGGCTGTTACAAGCACACGACTCTACCTGTCGGATCTCCCAGGAGCACATTACATGTGGTCCACCACAAAACCTGGCTGAAGCATCTGAGGCCTTTTTCATCCTATCCAGATCTCCCAGGAGCAAATTACATGTGGTCATGGCAAAACCTGGCTGAAGCATCTGAGGCCTTTTTCATCCTGTCCAGATCTCCCAGGAGCAAATTACATGCCATAGGACAAAACCTCGAAAGAGCATCTGCCAGATATCCCAGGGCACAAATTACATGCCATAGGCAAAACCTCGAAAGACACAAATTACATGCCATAGGCAAAACCTCGAAAGACTATCTGCAGATCTCCCAGGGCACAAATTATATGTCCTCCCAAGCAAAACCTCGAAAGAGCATTTGCCAGATGTCCCAGGGTACGAATTACATGCCATAGGCAAAACCTCGAAAGACCATCTGATAATCATCATACATCATCCTGATGTACACATGATCACCCTGATCATCATCACTGCAACATCCTGTTGCATGTCATCTGGAGAAGCTCGTCATCCACGATCATCCTGATCATACAATGCATCCATCTGATGCACACCAAGTATCTACCTGATACATATCATCATACATAGTGTATCCACCTGATACATAGATAGATGATCCACACAATGTATCCATCAACATACATGATCTACCTGATCATACCTAATACATATCAATATACATGATCTACTTGATCATACAATGTATCCACCTGATACATATACAGATACATGGTCCAAGCATCCAACATGATGCATATACATACAAATGATCCAACCGATCATATCCAGCATCCAACATGATGCGTACATACATATAAATGATCCAACTGATCATATCCAGCATCCAACATGATGCGTACATACATATACATATAAATGATCCAAATGATCATACAAAGCAGAAACTAGAACATCATCCTGATGCTCATCATCCAGCGCTTACATCCACAGCCATGTGAAGGATCCTCCTTCCAACATGCTTGGAATGGCTTCAGCAAATGTGTCCATCACTTCTTCCTCGAAGTGTCATCAATCTAAAGAACCCCAAGCCTCTCCCTGAAGTACTCGAACTTCACCCTAGCTAGTGGCTTCGTCAGCACATGCAATCTACTCGTCCGTCGCAACATACAAGAGCTTCACAGCTCCTCTCTACACCATATCCCTGATATAGTGATATTTGATCTCTATGTGTTTCGACCTGTCATGAAACACCGGATTCTCGGACAGCTTCACACAACTCTGGTTATCACAGAAGATACCAGTAGCATCCAATGGGAGATCAAATAACTCAGACAGTAGCTTCGTAGCCATACTGCCTCACAACTAGCTGAACAGGCTGCAACATACTCTGCTTCAGCTGTACTCAGTGCTACGCAGGACTGCTTCCTGCTAAACCAAGAGATCACACCTTATCCGATACTAAAGCAGCACCCAGATGTGCTCTTCCTATCTGCAGCACTGTCAGCCTAATCTGAATCAACATAACCCTGCAGGTTAAACTTTTGATTCGCTTCATACTTGAGCCCAAAATCCACTGTACCCTTCAGGTACCTCAGAACATGCTTTACAGCAACCAGGTGAACACTCCTCGGATCCGTCAGGAACTGGCTCAATGTGTTCACAACAATGCAAATATCTGGCCTCGTGTTCGTCAGGTACATCAAGGACCCAATCATCTGACGATACGTAGAGACATCAACCGGCTCAGATGAAGCATCGCATAGAAGCTTCAGATTCGATGCCATAGGTGTGGCCATGGCCTTGCAATCCATCATCCCGAATCTCTTCAGGATATCTACTGTGTACTTCCCTTGACCAAGGAAGATCCCACCTGCACTCTACCACACCTCCATACCTAGGAAATAGTGCATCATTCCCAAATCTTTCATATCGAATTCAGCAGCAAGCTTCCTCTTAGTATCTGCAATCAGTCTGTCATCTCCTGTTACAAATAAGTCATCCACATACAGGAGTAGAATCACAGGATTCCCTTCCTCAACCTTGTAGTAAAGGTTGGAATCTGCTTTACTCTTGGTAAAGCCCAAACTAGATAGGAAACTGTCCATCCTAACATACCAGGTTCTGGGAGCTTGCTTCAAGCCATACAAGGCTTTCTTCAATCTGCACACATATGACTCCCTGTCATGTATTTCAAAACCGAGTGGTTGTTCCACATATACTTCCTCTTCAACTACACCATTCAAGAAAGCAATCTTGACATCCATTTGGTGTATTTTCCATCTCATTGCTGCAGCCACGGCAAGTACTGTTCTGATGGAAGTATACCTAGCTACAGGTGCAAAAGTTTCTTCATAATCTATTCCCTCTTTTTTAGAGAAGCCACGAGCTACGAATCTTGCCTTGTATTTCTCTACACTGCCATCTGCAGCATGCTTGATTTTGTAGATCCATATGGAAGTCACAACAGACTTCTCTTTAGGTCTTGGGACAACATCCCAAACATCATTCTTCATTATTGATTGGTATTCCTCAACCATGGCATCCTTCCATTCTTTCTTTTCCACTGCTTCTTCATAACTGGAAGGCTCTTTGTTCATAATGTCACAAAGTAAAGCAACATAGCTGGTATGTGATCTGGTTCTCTTCTTTGCTCTTATGGAATGCCAAATCTTTCTGCATCTTGAATGAGCTCTCTAGCCGATGCAGGTTTCCTCTTGTGAGAGTTATCCTCACGGGGTGGATCTACAGGTTCTTGTGGATCTTCAAACTCACGAACAACTTCTAAAACTGCTTCAGTCATGGTAGTGTCTTGAAATCTGGTTTCCTTAGGTTCTTCATAAACTTCGATAGGTGCCTTCCTTGATTTGATGAATGCTGAGTTTTCATCAAATGTTACATCCCTGCTGACATCAATCTTCTTGAACCCTGGAAAGTATATTCTGTAAGCCTTCGAGCTTTCAATGTAACCCACAAAGATACCCTTCTTTCCTGAAGGATCTAGTTTAGTCCTCTTTTCTTTTGGGACATGAGTGTATACTGGACAACCAAATATTCTGAGATGGCTGACTTCAGGTTTCTTACCAGAAAAGACCTCTTCTGGTGTCTTGTTGTCCAATATCTTGTGGGGTGTTCTGTTCTGCACATATACAGTTGTTCTAGCTACTTCTGCCCATAGATGAATAGGTAGATCCTGGTCATGGAGCATTGCTCTTGCTGCTTCCATGATTGTTCTGTTCTTCCTTTCTGCAACTCCATTCTGTTGTGGATTGTAAGGAGTAGTCAACTCCCTCTTAATCCCTGACTCACTGCAAAGCTTCTTGAAGTCACCTGAGGTGAATTCTCCACCATTGTCGGATCTGAATGTTTTGATCTTCTTGTCAGTTTGATTCTCCATCAAGGTTTTGAATTCCTTAAACTTATCAAACACCCCATCTTTGTTCTTCAAGAAGTATACCCAAGTCTTCTTGGAGAAGTCATCAATAAATGAGACATAGTAAACATACCCACTTAGAGAACTGGATGACATAGGACCACATCCATCAGAGTGGATGATTTCCACGATGTCTTTTGCCTTGCTTTCACTGCTTGGGAAAGCCTTCTTAATGTTCTTACCTTTTGCACATCCTTTGCAAACACCTTCATGTTTGGTCTTGATTTCAGGAAGACCCTCTACAGCCTTGCTTGCAATTGGAAGTGCCCTATAGTGCATATGAGCAAGTCTTCTATGCCAAAGTTCACTTGGCTCCATGGATTCATGCACCATGGCATGTTCAGGTTGTCCCTTCAATTTATACAAACCTCCCTCTTGCTCTCCAATCACTACTGCATCATCTATGGTCTTTCCCTTTGGCCACATTAGGAATTGGCCATCCACAAATGCAACCCTCATACCTTTTGCATCCAATGCAGAGATTGAGAGTAAGTTCTTCTTGAGTCCAGGTACATAAAGAACTTCTTTCATCTTTAAAGATTTTCCAGAATCTAGGTTGTTGGAGGCTTCACCACTTCCTTTGATTGGGTATTGATAATCATCCCCAAGTTTCACCTTATGGTGTGATTCATGTTCAGATAGATTCACAAAAGATTCCTTAAATCCAGTCATGTGTTTGGAAGCCCCACTATCAATCAACCAATCATTACAACCATGGGAGATGGTACCTGTGAGAGCAGAGATTAGAACATACTCTTCTTCACTTGATGAGTTGTCATCACTTTCTGCCCTAGCCTTCTTCTTGGGTGGTTCATCATCCTCGGCAGCATGAGCATGAAACCTTCTTTTGCTGCCCTTCTTCTTCTTGTTGGAGTTGTTGTTGTCCTTCTTGTTCTTGGGACAATTTATGGCAATATGTCCTTTCTCATTACAGGTGAAGCATATTCTTCTTTCTTTGAAGTGATGTGAAGATTTCTTGGAGTGAGATGGCTCTCTCTTGGACTTCCCTTTCTTGGTGTGAGCTGTGAGAGCTTGATCTTCATTCCCCATCTTTTATTCTCGTGCCACAAGCCTTGCTTCTTCTTGTGAGCATTCTTCTCGTAGTCTACTGAAGGAGATCAACTTCTTCCTTGCACAAATTCCTTGGATAAAGGAATCCCATGACCTGGGTAGGCCATTTAGAGTGGTCATCACCACTTCACCATTCTCCACCATTTCATCCACTGCTTCTAGTTGTTCCTTGATCTGGGAGACCCTTGAAAAAAAAGATTGAATGGTTTCTCCATTCTGAAACTTTACTCCTTTCAATTGGTTCCGCAAGGTCATCTTCCGATTTATGTTCTTCCCTTCAAATAGCTTGGTCAAAGAGTCAAACATCTCCTTGGGTGTCTTTAGAGAGGACACATGGGGTATGAGATGATCTTTAATGGAATCAGCAATGATTCTCTTTGCCTTGACCAAGTTCTTCTTATGCAATACCTTGGCCTCTTCATCCTCTGGGATAGGGATGTCTTCTTTCACATATGAGTCCAACTCATTTTCTTCCAGGATTAACCCAATCCTATACTTCCAAGCTCGGAAGTTATCAGCTCCTTCAAGCTTATCCTCAAGCTTGGTGTGGTGAGACATCTTAAAGAGTACTTCAAATGGAAATAGAAAAGATTTAGATCTTACCACTTGAAATGCTGAAAACTGGATCTGGTCTCGGATTAGGGTTTGTCGGAAAAAACCTAAAAAATCAAAATGTGAATTTCAAATTTCTGAAAGGATAGAAAGATGCGCCTTGATGAGCTGATCAGCCTGGTGCATTCAGAATTTGAGATCAGCAAAGCTTTACCCTTCAGATTTGTCTTTTTGTCCTCCCGGGTTCACTAGGGAGAGCCCTGAATTAGGATTTGAGTTTCCCGGAGATCTACCTAGTCAAAAATCTCGATCCAAAGCTCTAAACTTTGATTTTTGTAAGGAGCTTCCAGCTATGTCTTCAGATTTCAGAAATTCCTATTTTTGTGGAAACCCTAATTTTTAGGGCCAAATCTGAAAATGCTCAGAATTGAATTCTAACTGGACAGATAGATGCGCCTTAATGAGTAGAGTCAATCTACTATACTTCTTTTCCAAAATCTGTGGAGAGAAACCCAATAAACAAGAAACTCAAGTTTCCGTCACTGCAAAATGTCTTCTTCTCAGGTTAGCTCTGATGCCATGTTAAATTTTGAGCATTAATTCACAATACTCTAGGATCTTTACTGAGAGAATAACATATACAGTATATCAATGCATGACAATCACAATAAGCATCACAAGCATCACAAGAATCAAAAGCATGAGAGACAAGAGACACAGAGTTTCCGTGGGGAAAACCCTAAGGTGAAAAATCCCACAACTTCCTCAGAGATGGAGAGAGCAATAGCTCAACCAAAGTACAACCAAAATACACTGAGATAGTCTCCTAGTAGCAGATGATCCTCCTCCTCACTAGTGCGCCACTTTCTGAGTGAGAGTGAGTTACTTTTCCGAATGAGTAAAATAGAGATCTTCGATCTCTATTTATACTAACCTTTTTGCCCAGTGACCTTATGGGACGGACTTGTCTAGCTAGGTACATCCACATTATAATATATATATAATTCAGGGCCGACCCCACATGGTGGTCTAATAACCCATCGGCAAGTACACACGCTTGCGACACTTGTCAATCCACATGACGACACTTCCTTATAGAGGAATGACACATCTCTTATAAGGGTACAATAAATATATATAAAATACACAGATGAAATACATTCCGAAGTTACATATACATCAACAATTTCAGCAAAATTTGGAATGAATAGTCGAAAGAAATTTATTTTGCCGAAGAAAGATGGAACTTGCTTCTTGTTTTCTAGCAAAGGGAGTTTTCCGATGGCTTCATTTATTTATGGGTCTACTTTGATACCATCCTTCAATTCTACACGGCCCAAAAATTTAACTTCATCCACACCAAAAACAAATTTCTTTCGATTCAAAGACATCCCGTACTCTTTGCATCTATCGAAATCCTACTTAAGATGCTTCAAATGGTCACCTCTATTCTTTGAGAATATTGTTAAGTCATCTTGTTAAATTTCAATTATCTTGCCCATGATATCCCTAAAGGAAAAATCCATAGCCCTCTAATATATAGATCCCACATTTAAGAAACCAAAGGGCATGCATTGATATCCAAATGTTCCCTGGGGTGTGGTAAACATTATCTTATGTTGATCTTCTTTCTAGAAGAGGATTTGGGTATACCCTGAGAACCCATCTAACAATGATAGCATTCTTGATCATGCAACTCTTTGCAAGAGATGTTCCACGTTATGCAGAGGACAGTAATCTTTAAGCAAGAGCTGATTTAGATTCCTGAAATCAACACACAATCTGATTTCCCCATTCTTCTTTCTGACCCACAAAGTTTGCCACCCAAGATGAATGTCTTGTAGGACCAGTGATCTAACCATTTAACACTTTCTTTAGCTCCTTTTTTACAAGAGAGGCCAATTTTGGGTTAATGGTTCTCTAATTCTATCTAAATGACGTATGCTTTTCTTTGAACGGTATGGTGTGCTGAAATACGTCTCCCTTATCATAATCCAAGCAAACACATCTCTCTATTCCCTAATAAGATTGTCAATTTCTCTCCTCTCATCAGATGAAGTATTTTTTACAATCCAAATTATCTTTGAACTCATATCTAACCCAATGTTGATCTCGATACATTCTTCAAGCTTACTTGCTTCTCTCTTTTGCTTGAACATTTTGTGCCTATCAAATATCCTATCAAAAGGCATGTCACCTCCTAGGCAATTTATTACCTTTGAGCTCCTCCACTTTTAGCTCTTCTTCATCCTCTCCTATCCAATTTATTTGGTTCTCTGAATACCAATGTAGATTACCCAAGAATCTCACAATCTAGGCATCATCATGAACAAACTACCAAACTACCAATGTTCGTAGTTGTCTAGAACAAAAGGACTTAAAATTATTTCAAATCTACATTCTCAAGAAATCAAATCATCACACAATTGAAGAGTTGAAGTTATGACTTCCAATAAATCTGCTTGAGTGTTTTTCTCCCTTGGCACTGCTTCAATGGAAAAGGCATCAAAAATCTCTATGAGATCCCACACTGCATATCTATACCGCTTTAGTCTATCATTCTTTGCAACAAACTGATATTTGACTTGCATTACAATAAGATCTAAATCACTTGTGACCTTTAATATCTTGATTCCCATATAGCCCCAAGAGTTAGCTCAATCGGATGTGTTCTCGGAAGTTAGGCCTCCCAGCATGCGAGGTCACGGGATCCATTCTCATCGACTCTCTTGGGGTTAGGCACGCAGCGGCCGCAGGGTGGAAACCCCTTCGGGGCGGGTCCGCCGGAAATTATTTCATGGATGTAGCGGTCGGCTAAGCCGATTAAAGTGAACCACATGGGAAAAAAAAAAAAAAATCTTGATTCCCATATCCTTCACCAATTCTAGACCAATGCACAATGTTTTGTATTCTACTATATTATTTGTACACTCAAAATCCAACCTGTATGAGAAACGCATTGTAATACACTGAGGAGATATGAATATAAGGCCTACACCTATGCCTGCTCTGGATTGGGCACCATCTAAGTACATCCTTGAAACCTTCTCACCATTGTTGTCAAATTCATCTTCTGAATGAGGAGCTAATGAATGGGCCAGAATAGCATAATTACCGAAATCTTCTTCTTCACAAATTAATTCATTCATTGGCTCTTTTAGGTCTTCTACATGATATCTAACCAACAGCTCCCTGTACAGCAAGGACACTATGATAAATACATTTGAATACTACCACCAAGACTGGGCCCACTTCCTAGATAATAACATACCCCATGAGTCAAGTACACCAATCATCACTACATCCATTGACATGGATATATATGGGCAAGCAACCTACTTTAACTTCTCTGGAATCCATAGCAAAAACATTCCTATACGAGCTGGCAATCTTCAAGCCTAGTTAGTCATTACCTAGAGTCATCACAATTGTAGAGGCTCCAAAGTCCAGCATACAGTTATGAAGCAGAAGATCATTTATGACCAGTGTCACATAGAAAGGAGTGTGTCCTCCGTTTCTCCTTCCTTGGTTCATAAAATACAACTGAGAAATCTTCATTAATTTCTTCATTCATAAGGAATTTCTCAATTTCTCTTTCTGTGATGGGATCTTTGCTAATTTGAAAAGAGGAATGGGGGTTGTTACCACCTAAAGTTGCACTTTAGTTGGACTTTAGTGAGCCGCCAGTGTTGCACAATCACTTGTGCTTTTCAGTGTTCAGAAGTTCCAAGCTTGGCCTGTTCAAGGCCCCTTTTTTTTATGTTTTGTAATACATGACCGTGCCCCACGGGGTTTGTAATAAGCGTACTAGCATGGTGGTTTTTGAGTGACTCGGTTCCCTAGGACTTAATAATCAAAGAAGGTATTCCAAGGAGTTTTTTCCCTTGTCAATTATGCTTTGCCTTTAGCCGAGTATAATCGATGAGGTTTTCTCCCGCTCCTCCAAAGCTGGAATGCCCAAAGTGGGGGTTAGGCCTTAGGGGATTATTAGAGCCCATTTCATAACGTTTATAAACATGCTAGATGCTAGAATTTTATCGTTTTGTCATGTACTAGGTTCCCCTGAAGTTTCGGTCAATTCCGACAAAAAATATTTTTTCGCATTTTTAAGCCATTTTTTAAATGGTTTAATTAAAAAATTTCAAAAGGTGATAAAAGTCTTATCCGGAGTCGGAATTTGACGCAGGGATGCCCGTTTTCAAGCTTAGAGCATCCTCTTTACCTCGTTATCCAGTTTTCTTACATTTCGGGCGACCGAGAACCCCCGTGGAGCAGTTTTTCCTATCAGAGCTTCAGATTAGCACTTTCATGCTAAAAAATGCATCAAAATGCACTATGGTCAAAAGTCAAAGTTATTAAAAAATTGAATAATGCACATGCCAATTGAGGTGGCATGACATCACATGAGGTAAGCAACTTTACTAAAGTATCAAGGCATATAATTTTTGACCAATTTAAAGAGTGGCATTAAATTACAAAACCGTACGGTTGCCTCACGTGAGCATCAAGTGACTTGGCATTATTTATGTGGTGGGCGATTGAGGTTAAACCTTATGTTATAATTCGAGTTGGGCAACTTTATTAAAATGTCAAAGCATAAGTTAAAGGTCGAGACAAGGGTCGAGATATTATTTCATTTACATAGTGCGTGGGCCAGCTATCCATATGGCTGCGTACAGATTGGTTGAAAGATGAATTAAGTGGTGAGTGCCCATCTCATTGGGAGGTGGCACCACCCACATGTTTTGCCTCCCATTTAAAACAATCAACTCAACACACCAACGTTTATTCCAACATAGTGTGGGCATTAGCATGCATTCGTTACCTTGACTTTCACGTGGGGCCAACTTCTCACATGGCCGGTTTCATTTCTGTTTTGAGGATGAGTTTGATGAGGTGGCAATAACCCACGTAGCTTCCAATTAAAACTTCCAATCCAACTTCACACAAAAAGCTCGAGAGTTTGGAAACATCACTTGGCATCCTCATCCTCTCACGTGTGAGCAGCTTTCACTAAGAGGGAAGCTTCTACTTTGAACTGTTTTGTCCAAGTGTGATGGTGCATTGCCATTGGCCATTAGGGTTGCTTGCTTTACAAACTAGGAGTTTGTCTCCTTAGGGTTTTGCGCCCTAGCTCACCTGCCATTTGCTATATATTGAGGAGCTTGGCTCCATTGTAAGGATCAGAAGGTGAAACCTCTGCTGGCATTGCTCGTTCATTGTAATATTTTTCTGAGTTTAATAAAGAAGGCTTTGGAGGCTAGTTTGGTGATTGTCTTTGGTTGGATCTTCATGCTTGTTACATTTGAGGTAAACTGTATCGTGTTGCATAAGTTAGTATTGTCGGGATTGTATGTCTTTTAAAAGGAAAGTTATCTTTCATAAGGAATAGTGAGTAATGCTTTATAGGTTGCTTACTTTTGTCGATGATATTAGAATGCCAGAAGTAGTATGATCTCTTGTTTGAATCTATTATTTCTCAAGTTTTCTGTTGTTCATTTACACATATGCTCTTATCCCCTTGCTAGTTGTTTGCAGCTGTCTACAGGTAGCCTAGGCTGGAGAAGTCCACGAACATGTTAGATCGTGCCTTCATTCAGTAAATACGAACCAAGTCTCGATCTTACCGATGCATCAGGGAGCTTGACTCCATTGCCCTTTCTTCAAAACGCTCAACCCCCAAGGGTTCCATTTTTCTGATCAAATTTTCTTCTGCTATCTTTGGTTATTAGTTACTTGTCTTAAGATCTACATTTTGTCAAGCAAATCTGAAAGTAGATCTAATGTTATAAATTTTCCTTTTCAAGCTTGCTTTATCGTAAATCTAGAGTTCTTGATAGGAAAAATTTGTTTTGAGTGGAATAGAATATTTGGCATTTAAGTGCTTTGGTTTGCTTAGCTTTTCCAAAAGCAAGCAAAAGATCCTAAGGAGAGTAGCTTTATAGCTCACTTTCCTTAGTCATTTAATTTCTTTTTTTTGTAGTAGTTAAGTTAGAAAATTTTTCATTTTTTTGCATCTAAACTGAACATACCCCTAAAGTGTGTTTCGATAGTTTTCAGTAAACTTTTGTTCGCTGGAATTTGTACCATTTTATGACAGTCCTACATTTAAAAGTTTACTAAAAGTCACTTAAAGACTCAGAAAATTGCCAATAAACTAGTCTTTCACATACTTGTCTAAGTTAGTTTCAGTTTTGCACTTTGTAGTATTTTCAGAACACTCTTAAAGTGTTTTGATTGACATTTCTAATCAACTTTAGCTCGCTGGTCTGTTTCGTGTTCTTAGCAAGTTGGAGTTAAAAAAACTCACAAGAAAGACACTTCGAAACTCCCAGAATCACCCTGAAAACTAGCCGTCAAAGCAGTGCTTTTTTGCACATCTTATTGTAAACTGTCTTGTTCCCTAATGATAAAGGGCAAGCAGTAGTTCTCATAATTTCTTGATTGTAATCGAAAGAATAAAAAGAACACAGCAGGCAATTTGTTAGGAACCCATATCCTTACTTTGTTAGTATGTTGTTGTTGGACGCATATGCTTTGTAAGTCGTCCCGTAGTATTTGTGATCAATAGTTTGTGTTATTGTTGTTGGCGCATATGCTTTGTAAGTCGCCCGTAGTATTGTTGATCCATAGTTTGTAACGGCCCATGGTTTCGACCCATAGTATTGGCGCCTAGAATTAGTATATAAGTGTGTGTTGAGACCTATGAAGGCACCGTGAAGTTATTTGTATTGAGCTTGCTCAAAGGAGGTTGCCCCCTCGAAGTGGCCTGTGATCAATACAAAAGTGATTCCGAGTTCTGTCATTTCTGCTATTTCGTGCATTCTTGTTAATTAATTGTTGCAGGTGCCTCACATCTGGTATCAGAGCACTTTCTTGGGCTCGCTGGGTGAAATTTCTGCCAAAATTTTTTTTTCACATCTGTTGCAGGTTCGGATTTGGGAATAATCCCTATCCGCTTAACTATGGGAAGTACTTGGGCATAAGCCCTAAAACTCATTGTGAGGAGTACCACAGGAACCCCGAAGTAGCTGGCCCATTGAGAGGACCTGCCGGCGAAAAGGGCAACGACCCCTACCTGATTGACTAGTTCCCACCCGTGAGGTAAACCAAGAGCTGTCGTTTGTGGCAAAGCGGTTATCAGTTTTACCTGAGCCGTGGAGTGAGGGGTACTGCCCCAATACACAAGCCGTCAGACAGCATTGGTGGCCGAGTGAAAACCCTGAACTGTTAGGAAGCCGCACATACCTGGGGTCCATATCTACTTTCAGCTGAACTATTTTCGATCACTACTACGCCGTTTCAGATTCATTTTGCAAACCGTTCCAGATCCAGCCGTTCGGCGTTGTTCCAGAATCCTTCGAACCGGAAATCCCATTCTGCAAGCAGAGCCGTAGCCGCTCCAGTCTGTAATAAAAATTACAAAAAAAAAAAAAAACCGAGCCGTAGCACTCCAGTCTGGAAAAAAAAAAAAAAACGAGCCGTAGCGCTCCAGTCTGAAAATAAAAAAAAATAATAATAAAAAAAAAAAAATTCCGTTTTTTCTCCATATCTCCCTTGTTTTACCTCTGTTTTCCTTGAAAATTTCAGGGAACCCCTATCATTCCATTCTGCATATTTCATCCCTAAGGACCCTATCCTCAATTCCTTTTTCTACAACCCGAAATCTCACATTTGTCTATTTTTAGGGTTTGCCATAACTTCCTCAGATTTCACCCAATCACCTTCAATTTTTACCACAGAGTTCGTTTCTGAATTCTGCTTCTTTGTTCCCTTCTGCCAAATTTTCCCATCCTTTCACCTCGCTGCTGAAATCCTCATTTTTGCTTCCCTGTCTATCCAACAGTGTCCAAAAAACGAGTCAAACCCCAATTACCCTTCTGATTTTTTCCCAAATCCAAATTTTCCTTTCCTGAAGTAGTTCCTGTTTTTGTTTTCCTACCCAGTCAAAAAAAAAAAAAAATCCCTGGTTATGGTTGTCACCCGTGCAGGAGCAAAAACCATGGAGGAAGCCCTTGCAGCCATCCAAGCCAAACTCCAGGATCTGGATGAAAAATTTCTTGGTCTCCATCTTGAACATTCAGCTATGAACAACAAACGGCAGTCCGAGTCTTCAGTAGACAATGGGTTCTCTTCTTCCAGCAATTTCCGTGGTCCGAAGCTTGATTTTCCTCGCTTCAATGGTACCGATCCAACTGGATGGATCTATCGTGCAGAACAATATTTCAGTCTGCATAATACGTTTCATGTCAACAAAGTTCCGTTGGCATCCTTTCATTTGGAACAGGAAGCTCTTCAATGGTACCGTTGGTACATCAAGGCTCATCCAGAGCCCAACTGGCCAAACTTTTGCCAGCTCCTTTTGCAACGATTTGGTCCTAGTGCTTTTGATGACTTCACAGGAGCCCTCACCAAACTTCGCCAAACTGGCACTGTGAGAGAGTATCAAACCGAATTTGAGAATCTAGCCAACCACACCGAAGGATTGTCTGATGAATTTTACCGGAGTTGTTTTATCAGTGGTCTAAAGGATGCCATCCGCTCCGAGGTCAAAATGTTCTGCCCCAACACAATGATGGAAGCACTCGGGTTGGCTAAATTGGCAGAAGACAAGATTGCAGCCCAACAACGCTCCAAGCCCACTTTTGTTCCCTTCAGAAATATGGGGTCTCAGCGACCTCCTATACCGCAGGCTCCTCGACCGACTCCTATCAAGCGTTTGTCGGAAACAGAGATGCAAGCACGCAAAGAAAAGGGTCTTTGCTATAATTGTGATGAGAAATTCACTCGGGGGCATAGATGTGTTCAGCAAAAGCTCTATCTCCTGGATGTGGAGTCTCCACCTGCCTCTGAAATGGGTGACGAAGATCCAGAAACACTGGATGCTCCGGTCGACATTCAGGAACCACCTATTGACCCTTCGTCTCAGGATGACCAGCCAGAGATATCTCTCCATGCTTTAGCTGGAGTCACCACCCCCCAAACAATGCGGGTCAGGGGTTACTTCAAGAAGCTTCCTCTTACAATCCTCATTGATTCTGGTAGCACTCATAATTTCATTGACCCTCGGATTGCCAAACAAGCTGATTGTTTTATCCATCCTTGCTCCAACTTTGAAGTCATGGTTGCCAATGGGGGTACCTTACCTTGCAAAGGGAAGTGTCGAAATGTGCGTATCTCTATGGGAGATTATACCTTGCGCTCTGACATGTTTGCCTTGCCCTTAGGCGGATGTGATGTGGTTTTGGGCGCTCAATGGCTACGCACACTCGGCCCTATCTTATGGGATTTTGCCGAACTTTGGATGCAATTTTCCCTCAATGGACACAAACACACATTGACAGGATTACAACCAGGTTCTCTCAGCATCATCAGTTCACATCGCATGGAAAAACTACTCAAGAAGAATTCACATGGTGTCATCGCTCAGATCCATTCCATCCAGATGCAACCATCAGCGGTCTCCACTACTCCTTGGGATCTACAACAAATTCTGGATCGATATACAGGTGTCTTTGCTGAACCAGTGGGATTACCACCTTCCAAACCAGAAGACCATCGTATTCAGCTCCTTCCTGGCAGCGCTCCTCCCAACATCCGGCCCTATCGCTACCCATTCCACCAAAAAACAGAGATTGAAATGCTCGTTCGGGACTTATTGAAGCAAGGTATTATTCGCCCAAGCACTAGTTCCTTTTCTTCTCCAGTTATTCTCGTCCGCAAAAAAGATGGGTCATGGCGCCTCTGCATTGACTTCCGAGCACTTAATCACCTCACCATCAAGGATAAGTTTCCAATTCCTGTTGTTGATGAACTTCTTGACGAGCTTCATGGGGCTCACTTTTTCTCCAAGTTGGATCTTCGTTCTGGGTATCATCAAATTCGGGTTCATGAGGATGATATTCCTAAAACAACTTTCCGCACACATGATGGCCATTATGAGTTTTTGGTCATGCCCTTTGGCCTCACTAATGCTCCTTCCACATTCCAGGCCTTGATGAATAAAATATTTCGACCATACTTGCGGAAATTCATTCTGGTATTCTTTGATGATATCCTCATCTATAGTAAAACATGGGATGAACATCTCCAGCATCTGGATCTTGTCATGCAACTTTTCTCTGACCATCATCTCCATGCCAAGCAGTCTAAATGTGTTTTTGGACAAAAGGAAGTTGAGTATCTCGGACACATTATCTCAGCACAAGGGGTTCGCGTGGATCCTGCCAAAATCGACGCCATGAACAATTGGCCATGTCCTCAGACACTCAAGAGCCTTCGTGGTTTTTTGGGGTTGACTGGCTACTACCGCAAGTTTGTCAAGGATTATGGGAAGATTGCAGCTCCATTAACCGCTCTGTTGAAAAAGGATGCTTTTACATGGACACCTGCTGCTCAGTCTGCATTTGACAAACTAAAACAAGCTATGTGTACTACACCTGTGCTAGCTATGCCCGATTTTTCCAAGCCCTTCACTATTGAGAGTGATGCTTGCGGCAATGGACTTGGTGCTATTCTCCTTCAAGATGAACACCCCATTGCGTTCACCAGCAAAGCCCTTTCAGGTAAGAATTTAGCTGCCTCTACCTATGAGAAGGAAATGATGGCTATTTTGCATGCAGTACAGAAGTGGCGTCCATACCTATTAGGGAATCATTTCTGCATCAAGACTGATCACCAGAGTCTGAAATATTTCTTGGACCAGCGTGTCTCCTCCCCGGCACAACAGAAATGGGTTAGCAAACTCATGGGTTATGACTATGAGATCACTTACAAGAAGGGTAAAGACAATATCGTGGCAGATGCTCTTTCTCGCACATTTGGTGCCCAAGGTTCTCTTTCAGCTATTTCTATGCCTGTTCCAAATTGGTTGCAATCTGTTCAACAGGGTTATGTCAATGACTCTTCCTTATCTCAGATCATCCAACGCTTGACCAACAACCCTTCTGCTGTACCACATTACTCTTGGGATGGTGCTTCTCTGCGATACAAGGGTCGTCTGGTGCTTCCCCAGAGCACAGATCTTCAACAGGCTGTCTTCTATGAACTCCATGCTTCTCCATCGGCCGGGCACTCTGGGTTCCTCAAAACATATGAACAAGCACGACGTAACTTCTTTTGGCAGGGCATGAAAAGGACAATTCAACAGATGGTGGCCGAATGTGATACCTGGCAGCGCAATAAGGGGGAAACAACACTCGTTCCAGGATTGCTTGAACCCCTACCCATACCTACACGGATTTGGACAGATATTTCTATGGATTTCATTGAAGGGCTCCCTAAATCTGGCGGGAAGACAGTGATTCTCGTTGTGGTTTATCGCCTCTCCAAATATAGTCATTTTTGTGCTCTCAGTCATCCCTATACAGCCTCCTCGGTTGCTCAAATTTTTATGGACCAGATCTTTCGTCTTCATGGCATCCCTTCTTCCATTGTCTCGGATCGTGATGCGACTTTCACTAGTCATTTTTGGACAGAACTATTTCGCCACACTGGCACCAAACTGAAGATGAGTTCAGGGTATCACCCACAAACAGATGGTCAGACTGAAATTGTCAATAAATGCTTGGAAACTTATCTTCGTTGCTTCGCCTCAGAACAACAACATCAGTGGGCAAAGTGGCTCCCTCTTGCTGAATGGTGGTACAATACCTCTTACCACACTGCCTCTAAAATGACCCCATATGAAGCAGTCTATGGTCAAGCACCTCCAGCTCTTCTTCCATACACCCCCACCAGTTCAGGAAGTTGACACGGTCCTTCGCAACCGCGATCAGATTCTTCGCATTTTGCGGGACAATCTTCACATGGCAAGAAATCGCATGAAGCAATAAGCGGATCAGCACCGTTCAGAGCGCACTTTTCAAGTCGGCGATATGGTTTTTCTTCGTCTCCAGCCGTACAAACAATCCTCCTTGAAACTCAAAGGGCGTCATAAGCTTGCTCCAAAGTTCTATGGGCCATATCGGATTCTTCAGAAGATTGGGTCCGTTGCTTATAAATTGGAACTTCCTCCTTCTTCCCGCATTCATCCAGTCTTT
Source organism: Larix kaempferi (assembly GCA_027924585.1). Taxonomy (NCBI): domain Eukaryota; kingdom Viridiplantae; phylum Streptophyta; class Pinopsida; order Pinales; family Pinaceae; genus Larix; species Larix kaempferi. Next base: position 17,900,471 of record BSBM01000668.1, on the reverse strand, counting down.
CATGTCTCTTGTTTGAAGAAAGTTCTTGGCACCAACATCAGCGGCCAAACGATTTTACCCGAACTGGATAATGAAGGATCCATCCTTTTGGAGCCAGAGGCCATCCTCAATCGGCGCACACGTCAGCTTCGCTCTCGCTCTATCACAGAGGTCTTAATTCAGTGGCACGGCATGCAACCAGAGGATGCTACATGGGAACCACTCCTTCAGATTCAACAACAATTTCCACATCTGAAGCTTTGAGGACAAAGCTTTTTTTTAAGGGGGAGGGGATGTTAGGAACCCATATCCTTACTTTGTTAGTATGTTGTTGTTGGACGCATATGCTTTGTAAGTCGTCCCGTAGTATTTGTGATCAATAGTTTGTGTTATTGTTGTTGGCGCATATGCTTTGTAAGTCGCCCGTAGTATTGTTGATCCATAGTTTGTAACGGCCCATGGTTTCGACCCATAGTATTGGCGCCTAGAATTAGTATATAAGTGTGTGTTGAGACCTATGAAGGCACCGTGAAGTTATTTGTATTGAGCTTGCTCAAAGGAGGTTGCCCCCTCGAAGTGGCCTGTGATCAATACAAAAGTGATTCTGAGTTTTGTCATTTCTGCTATTTCGTGCATTCTTGTTAATTAATTGTTGCATGTGCCTCACAAGAAAGACACTTCGAAACTCCCAGAATCACCCTGAAAACTAGCCGTCAAAGCAGTGCTTTTTTGCACATCTTATTGTAAACTGTCTTGTTCCCTAATGATAAAGGGCAAGCAGTAGTTCTCATAATTTCTTGATTGTAATCGAAAGAATAAAAAGAGCACAGCAGGCAATTCTAGTGCCTGAACCCAATCCCCCCAGGGGGGATTCGCACCCTTTTTTTTATTTTTATTTTTTCGTTTTAGATTAGTTTTCATTCAAGCAGTAGTAATTAAATAACACACTCAAGCACACAACGTCCTCCAAGGACCCGTTTATCATTTTATATGCTTTTGTGTTTATTTCAAATTATTTTTCTTTTCTTAAAATTTAATCCTAAAATTAACCCCCCTTGCTTTACGCTTGGGGTTTAGTGTAGAATAATCATCCACTCACACGTATTAATAAAACGAACAACGCCCCAAACCCGGAGTATGCTCTTGACTACTGCAGCTTAGTCGGAACAGTTGGCTCAATCAGAAACGGGTGCAAGGTAATTAGTGTTAATAGGACAATCCATCAGAATCCAATCCTAAGAACTTGGGAGGTTGCATGGACTGAATCCACAGAGTCAGCAGGTTCTTAAGCGGGTTCATCCTCACCTGGTTGGACACTTGGTAAGGTTGCTAGAGCACTCAGTTCGAAGTTTAGTTTTCTTTTGGGCCAAACCAAGAATTAACCCACTCCTTAACCACTCATTTAATAATCATAAAAATTACCAACCGATCCACTGCAATACTTTCACTGAGACTACACAAGCAACCCTACACAACAGCAATTGCAAGCATTTTTACTTTCTCGGCACTGGTCTTCAATTTTCCATGTTTAAGTTTCAATCTTGAATGTCGTGAATGCTTAATTATCTTGTGTGGTGTTAATCAATTGATTTAATTCGCAAGCAGTGGTTAGTTGTTAATTTTTCATCTCATCATCTTTTTAACTCCTAGAATAGACTTTTGTCCTTTGTTGTAGATTAAAAGCCTTAGATTATTTTTATAGGGACCACCCCCCTTGGCTTCGCTAGGAATAAGCCTAGACGGAGGAGTCGAGTAATCAGGTGACAACACTTGACTCTCACTTGCCCCCAAGGACACACCGAGCGGCTTGAAGGTTTCCTGCCGGGTCCCCCCCAGGTGTGTATTAGGCGGCAACAGGGGCCTTTTATCTTAGACAATTCACTAACCAAGTCGATATTCAGATCCACATCTAAAATGACAACTTGTTTACTGGATGTTAATACCCTTGGTATTTCTTTCTAATGTAACAAATGGCTTATTCGTCTGCACCGTGACTGCAATTTCTGAGCCCCAACAAATGGCTTCTCCTTTGATATATCTTATTGCTTCTCTCCATGATTATTTGCTTATCTCTTCTTGGGATGGCATAGGACCATACATCTTTGTGAGTTTACCTGCTTCTATGTCTTTCCCTTTACTCTATTTCATTTGCTCATCGCTTACCGAAAAAGCATTTCCTTGAATATTGCAGACAAACTCCTCTTAAACATAGTTCAGATTATCAATGTCACCCAAATATTCATTACCTATATCCTCTTCTACCTGCAATACAACACATGATGCCTCAACGTCTAAATCCTAGCACTTTCTGCACCATGGGAAATTCTCTTCATTAATCATGTTTGATTGGTTTATTGAAACCGAGGGTCTTTGTTCTTGAGGAACTCTAGGTCTATCCCAACTTGTATTCCTTCTCTGGAACTGATTCTACAATGTTCTTTCCAAATGAAGAAACCTGTTGTTTGTCATTGACTGTTACTGCGTGAGTTGTGGTTAATTCTTTTAGATTTTCAGCCAAAGATGTCATGGCATCAGGAGCAGGATCTACTGAGTTAACGGTTCTCATCTTTACTTCTGCCTTTGAAATTGAATCTCTAGAAGAACCAAAAAGATCAACCTTGCCAGAAGCAGAGAAGTTCTCTTAAATTCGGCTTGTTGTATCCTGAGCTTCTTTTAGGGTAGTTGGGGCTTTGTCTCTCAAGTAAGAGCCAAAAGAACCATCAAATGCTTTAGTGTAATATAACAAGTTACAAAACAGACATGTTCCTTGGTTTGATATCCTGGGGTATCTCATCCAACAGCTTTTGGAATCTAGGGTTAAATTCCCTAACCGTTTCATTCTCCTTCTTCTTGATTTCATGAAACTCATTTATCAAGCACCTTTCATTTTTCTTCACTTCCCATTGCTACATAAATGCTTTTCTCAACTCTTCCAAGGTCTTAAAACTTCCATGATCAAAACTTTTGAACCATTCCCTTGCATCTTTCTCAAATGACAAGACAAATAATTTCATGACCACATCCTCTTGGTGATCCTCTACTCCATGTTCTAGTGCATCTGTAAATTTGTCAGCATGTTCTTTTGCAATCACAACATTATTTCCTGAAAACTTAGGGAGCTACTTGCTATAATTTTTAGGCATGTCATGAGGTGCACCCTATATAGTTGACATACCCAAATGCTTGTACAAATTCCTTCTCCAGGTGGCCTTAACTGGAGTAGGAATTTGTTCTCCCGAGTTAACGAATAACCCTCTTATATCCTGAATGATTTCAAAGTTCCTTCTTATAGAAGCTTGCGAAACCCTGTTTAATCTCCTTATATAGACTACTAGTGGAGTACTTCCTAGCTGTACTTTATTCCTGTGGAGTCGCATATGAGCTCTTATAATATACTTTTTAGTTTAAAACTAATCAATGTGTTGAAGCATCTTTTCAAGATCTGGGAAATGGACTTTATCCCTAGCAATGGCACCAAAATGTTACTACTTAAACCCTCACCTATAGTGTTAGAGTCCAATCTCACAAGGTGAAGACCCAAGAGCAACTCTGAAGTTATCCACTGCCACTTCGATAACACTCTCCCACTCTTTAGGTTGGCTCTCCTTCCAACTCAAGGGGGGAAACCCTAAAGGCAACAATCTAAATAATGAATATTGATTTAGAAGGATGTGCTAGACTGTATGCCAATCTTGATTTAGAGGTTTTCTGTAACGTAATTTCCAGATTTATTGAAATATTAAAGCCAGCCCAAAAAATAAGTTTTATGGAGAAAAAGGGACTGAATCAAATTGTTTAAAGATAATACTTTGCTGGTATTAAAATTCAGATTTGATTAAAGATTATCAAGCTTACTTTAGATGATAAATTGTGAGGTTTATAGGCTTGATTTGCAGATCTGAAATTTCTGATTAACTTGCTTTTATTTCAGATCTGTTAAACAACAAAAAGAAAAAGATTTTATGATTTTTTTAAAAGGTTGGAGGAAGGATTAGTGCCTGGTAATATGCTGGGCATATAGGGTCATAAAATAGCACATAGATGTAGACTCTTCTTGAAAGGGGAAGAGGTTAATAACTGGATTAAGGACTAACAAACAACTAACCTTGTGGTTCACTAGGGCAGATCTATATTTGGGATGGAATCTAACTAAGCATAACATCACAGATCTATTATATGAAAGGAAAAGCCATCATTAATTCGTCATGTATTTCTACCACTTTCTTTGGGAAATAATACTAAAGACATATATACATTAAGCATGAGATAGGAAGAGTGAGCAGCAAACCGTCCACTACAAGCAACTTCAAAACAAAAAGATATTACCAATTTGATGCCATTCACATATATGAGGATATATGTCTCCAACAAGTAAATCAACCTAGCAATCCAGCAATAACAAGGTTCCAATGCATGAGCTCAAGATAACCTCCAAATCTCCAAATCAATATAACCAGAGTTTCTCCAAACCATCAAAACCAATACAATTGGAACCTTGCTTTTATAGAGTTCTAGGCTCAAAACCTCCATAATAAAATAATATTCAAGTTAAAACCTTATATCTAATCTAGGGTTGCTTAAGCTAACAATATCTAGCTAACTAACTTAATGGACAGGTTCAGAATGTAATAAAATATTGGTGGCTATGCCACATGTACAGATCTCAAAGCAAAAGAGCTCCTAGAGGTGGGACGCACCCCTACAATAGGCAACAATACCAACCCAAATCAATAACCAACTCCTCCAAGAGAGTCCCTCCACCTAAAATATGCAAATAATCAACTCCATCCACACAAGTGGCATCCAAAGAGAAAACAAACCTCGCACATGTGATATATGGCATCTCCTAGTGGACATCCTCCTCAAAATAGCCATGAACTCATCCAAGTGTGGTCTTCCATGTGTAACTAACTCTCAATAAATTTGCCAACAACTATATCCCTAGGTGTAGGAGTCGACATCCAACCAACTCATGGGTTTGCATGCAAGGAAGCAATCATCATGATGAATAAAGGGGATGGACCCATCAAATCAACCCAAATATGAATATAATAAGCAAAGTACCTCCACATATGTGCCATCAAGCCAAGCACTCCACTTCATTCAATAATAAACTCATAAAGAACATGCGTGAGGGTGAAACATGGCCCCATTAGCGAGGGCACTACACATATAAGCCAATAATGAAACCAAAAAGGGGTCAAACCATAATTAAATCACTAAAATTGACCTCCAAACATCTGCAATAGGATGAACGATCCTCTTAGGATAACAATATATGATATAACAATATGAAAATGTGGAAATATACTCCAAATGGGAAGGGGTGCTCAAGCTAGAAAGCCTCCACTATCAACACACACCCAACCTATGTCAGAACCAAACAAAAGGTGGTCAATAATATCAGGTACTCTATCCATGTGTAACCAACCATATAAATGTGCCACCTCAAACCAAATGACACAAATATGCCAAAAGAAGCATCTGCTGTACAATCTGTACGTCATCAATAAATCAACAAGACCAAACACCAACCTACCATCACAATACTGAATAACATCACAGAAACTCTGGTGAAATGAATCAATACAACCCTATAATCCTGCAAACTCTAAAAACATAAACCAATCACTTTGCACTAAAACACCTTCCTCTAGACATCACACACCATGTCGTTTAGGCAGCAAGTCAGAATGAGCCATTAAGGCAATGCTAGATTTGCATCCACAATAACCCCCGAGTACCCAAAATGATCAATCCATCAGATGCAATCTGTCTGTAATGTACCACTGAACAAGGAATAAGATGGAAGTGGATCATCATGTAGCATGAGGAGTAAAATACAAGGATTATATAAATATGAGATATGAAAATGTCAAAAAGCAAACAGTTTCAAAAGTATGGAAGATATGGCAAGAAGGATAAAACTCATATTGATATCATATTATAACCCTATATAAGAAATGTAATGACACTAATTATAAGTGGCCCGTGGATGGGAGAAAATAGTAGGAAAAACACAATAATGATACAAAAATTTAAGTGACTACTGAACTACTAAGGTCAAGGAATTAACAACTTAAAAGACAATTGAAAGATCACCATGACAGACGAGGTAAGCTACTTAGAATATAATTATACCATGGTCATCTCCACAGAGCACTAATCAGTGGATAACCCCATCTCCCCCAGTTTAAAAATCTCAATTATAATCTATATTATAATCGGAGTATAGGAGGACAATATAAAGATTCATTTATTTTTATATATTTCAAGGAAACCCTAATTCTTGCTATTTGTCTGTTTCTAAACATTATGAAAACAAGTATTTCAAATACTGTCCTCTCGGAATCCTTTCCTTTTTCTCGGGTATTTTAATTGCTGCTGTAGTTTATGTAAAAGATACAAATCTCAGATTACGCAAAGCCTATAAAGCAGAGGCCTGTTAGAGTTTACTCACTGTACATTCTGATCATCTTCTTGAGTCCTCTATGCCAGCCTGAGATTACAAGCCAAATGACCCATTATTACAAGTGACATTTGTTTTACCTTGATCAGTGCCACTCATAGTTAAGCCTAAGGCTTTGTCATAGTCTTTATATCTAAATATAAGCAACATAATCTCATTGCTCCACTACATCTTCTGTTTAAGTAAAATTAAAGTTTCTCGCCACCCAGCAATATTTATTTGAACCATTTACTTTATAACAGCTTATCAATGGTACCCAGTTCTTGTCCTGCTAAGGTTCGAGTCCAGCTGAGTCCTGGGTTACCAGCTGCTATTGTGGCTGGCCCTCCATCCACATATTCTGGGTAGGAGGATCATGTGATGTTTTCCTTGGAAAAAAAACTTATCAATGGTATACCAGTATGATATTCACTCAATGCTGACTTGTACCCATCGTTATCAAGATCCTCATACCAAAGCCTGTTAGGTCCATACAGCTCCAGCCTGGTGCAGTAGTGACGCAGATCCATACAGCAGTGACATGCTTCAGCAGTGTCCATCTCAGATTCTGTGCAGCAGTCCTGGCAGAGAGAGGGCACAGCACTAGTTTGCAGTGTGAAAGAAGAGCCCTTAAGTAGAAGAGTAGAGTATGCATACACCAACCTTAGCATATTTTCAGTTTTGCATCTTCCAGTAAATAAAGTTTTTGCTGTTCCAAATTTAGCAAATCCTGTTTTGCTTTTGTTAGTCCTCAGTGCAGTTCAGTTTTAGACTGCATGTATGGTCTATTCTTAGATAAGAGTACATATTTCAAGGCTTCCTAAGGCACTTCCATGGGAGTGGTTTATTGCAGGATGAGAGCACAGATCTGTAGGAGGCACCAACAGTGTCCTTGATGCAGTTATCTCCAGAAGGAGGCACACTTCTCTAGGCACTCTTATCCATGCAGCTAGGGTGCACTAGGTGTTCAAATTAGGGTTAAAGTTTGACACAATCAAGCCAAGTGCTTCTTGCATGTGTCCAGATACAGTGTATCTTCCCTCTTCTTTCTATTGTATAAAGGAGATGTAGGGCACATCACTGTGTTGGTTAGTGAGTTTTTGGTTTTGAACTATTGCAGTGTATTTTCTTCATTCCATATTCAATAGAAGATAGATGTGATCAAGAGTTCAGATCTGTGCATTTGCTGTTCGAATTTTCAGCAGTGTGTGCTTGTAGACATAGTAGCATAATTCAGCCATATTGGACTTTCCTGTACGGAAATTCGGAGAGTTTGAAAATCGCCGAATATTCGGGCATAGTTATTTTGTTTTAGAATTTTGTTATAAATATTAGATTAATTTTAATGTTAGATTTATTTTATAATATAAATATAAAGTTTAGTAAGTAGTTATAATATTAGATATTATTGGAGGCGGGACAGCAATCACGGCTGAGGCAGGGCAGCAATCACGGTAGGGGAGGCAGCAGGTCAACATAGCAGACCAGTTCGACTTTTGGAGGGTGAGGACTTGCGTTTGAGGCTGCGCTCTCGATAATAGCTCAAGGGGGAGAATCGGATCCTCCTCCTTCACCAACTCCTCCAGATATCTTTGCCTTCAAGAGATTGATTGCAGCTCAAGGAAAGAGACCAGCAACATCGAAACAACAGAAATTTGTTAAAAAACTCGCAGGGATACCTACCGTGGCTCTTCCTGTTCAGCGGCCCTGCAGAACAACTTTGAATCTTTCGGAGAGGGGCCTCATTGGCCAGTTCATAGGTTTATGGCCATCCCCAAAAGCCATAGAATCATGGGTACAGCGGAACTGGAAACCCCTTATTGCAAAAGACATCAAAAGTTATCTAGTAGGCAAGGGATACTGTGTTCGTTTTCGAAAGCACAGTGGATCGAGATCTTATCTTCCGAAATGGGCCTTATTTCATGGGACCACAAGGTCTATATTTGAACAAATGGACCCCGGATTTTGACCCCACCCAGGATATTCCTTCAGCAGTCCCTGTCTAGGTCAGGCTACCCCATCTTCCATTACACTGCTAGAATCCGGAATCATTAGAGGCCATAGGGAACACTTTGGGACAATATATAGACAAGGCGGAAAAAAAGACCAATATACCTGCGCGCGGATATGTGTGGAAATGGATCTCGAAGTAGGACTTCCAAAAGCAATAAACCTAACCGTATGGACTGGTCCCACATCTAGGAGCTAGATTACGAACAAATTCCCTTTAAGTGCAGACATTGTCGTGAATATGGCCATTTTGCTCGTCACTGCAAAAAAAAAACAGAGGAAGAAACAAAAAAACACCAAGGAGATCAGTGGAAACAAGTTCAGAAACAGGCAATGATAAAACCTACTTCCAAGACAAAAGGGAAAGGAAATCCTATTGGGACCATGAATCCCTCAACAGAGAAAGGTCAATCGGAAAATGCTCACCCTAGGGAAGAAGCTACATGAAACCAATTTGAAATCCTAGGCACTCCGGACGAACAAGTTGCCCCAGAAGAAAAGGAAGAGGGAGAGCTACAACAAGAAGGCGAGGAAAAACAACCAACTCCAGAGAAAGAGGTAACCTCTTCACCTTCATATGCTAAAATGACAAAAATAAAACCTACGAAAGTGGTTTCCTCCTCGGAGGAAGACTTCTCGGAGAGATCCTCGAAGAAAGCAGGGAGGAAATCTAACAAAGAAATAAGAGAAGAGGAAGCCGAAAGACATAAGATGCAAGGAAGCCAGGGAACCATGGACATGGCCTATGGCAGAAATACCATATACAGGACCCCTAATGGTGGTCCACCCCCATCAACCAGTAAGTAATGAATCTGGTCTCTTGGAATTGCAGAGGACTGGGAATCCTTCGAAATCAAATGTAGTTAAAGATCTCAAAATTGATACAATAGATATCCTTATGCTCCAAGAGACCAAAATAGAAGAGGAAAATCTTCTATCAATAAGCAGATCCAAATGGAAGAAGAATGCAGGAAAGGCAGAAAGTGCAAGAGGATCCTCTGGTGGGCTAGCTACTTTGTGGTCTGAAGAGAATTTCAAATTGGAAAATTCATTCGCAACACAACACTGGATCTATACGGAACTTTAGAACATTCAAAGCAAGCTAACCATCACAATATTCAATTTATATTTTTTGTTCAATATGCAAAGAAAAAAGACTGCTGGGAAACTTTAACAGACATGCTGGAGATTTACAAACCTATGAATATTATTCTGGTTGGGGACTTTAATATAGTTATGAGCCCAAAGGAGAAAAAAGGGGAGGGAAGAGATCCCATGCTTCACCTGGTCGAAGATCTGATTCAGCAATGGGATTTGGTTGATATAAAGCCCAAGAAGGGAAAATACACTTGGACAAATAATAGGACAGGATCTCAACATATCGTTGTGCCTCTTGACCGATTTTTAATCGAGAGTTCCATTCTTCTAGAAAAGAAAATTATCTTCTCAAAAATAATGCCCAACTTAGTCTCTGATCATAAACCAATTCTCCTGATCATAAACCAATTCTCCTTCATTTGAATGACGAGGAAGATTTAGGACCAATCCCCTTCAGGTTTAGTCCACTCTGGATCAAGCAGGAAGGTTTTTTGAAAGAAGTGTCCAAATCCTGGGACATACCTATTATGGGATCTCTGAGCTACGTTTGGGAGCAGAAACTTAAGAATACAAAAAACGCTCTAAAAAATTGGATCAAGAAAGCGATTAAGGGAACGTTAGCACATAGAAAGGAAGCAGTCCTGGAGTTGTCTTCTTTTCAGATGGAGCTGGAAGAATGGGACATATCTCCCTCGGATTTGATGAAGGAACAACATATCCAAGCCAAAGTTTACAGAACACTCCGCCAAGAAGAAGAACATTGGAGACTGAAATCGCACAGCTTGTGGTTACAGGCAGGTGACCGCAATACTTCATTCTTCCATCAACAAGCTAAAGTCAAACAATTTCGAAATCATATCGCTGAGATCACTCTAGAAGAAGGAGAAACTATAAAAGGATTTGAAAAAATTTAAAAGGCTGCAGAAATACACTTCCACGCCTTGTACAAGGAGGATGGAAACTATGATAGCAACTATGACGAGGAGAGAACGACGGATTACCTCGCCCAGATTCCCAATTTAATCAGTTCTGCTGAAAATCAAAATCTATTGAAACCTTTTACAGAAAAAGAGACCGCCAATGTGATATGGTAAATGGAGTCGGATAAATCCCCAGGACCGGACGGTTTTACAATACATTTTTACAGAGCATGTTGGCCCACTATCAAATCTGATTTCATCTGTATGATCAAAGGATTCCATAAAAAAGCTAAGATTGGAGGTAACACTAACTCCACCTTTCTTGCATTGATACCCAAAGATGTGAATCCTGGCTCCTTTGACATATACAGAACTATATCACTATGTAACGCCTCTTACAAAATAATTTCTAAACTTCTAGCCAACAGGATTAAACCTCTGCTCAGCAAGCTGATCTCTCCCAATCAAGGAGGGTTCATAAAAGGAAGACAAATCCTGGGTAATGTGACCCTAGAACAGGAATCAATGCACTCCAACAAGCTCAGAAAAGAAAAATGAATGCTAATAAAACTTGACATGGCGAACGCCTTTGATCGAGTAAAACTCTCGTTTCTCTACAAAGTTTTGACAAGCCTTGGATTGCTCCCCTAATAAATGGAAGACCTGCAAATTTCTTCCAGGCTACGCGGGGAATTCGACACGAGTGCCCTCTATCCCCTTTTCTTTATATACTGATGGCGGACTCTATGAGCAGGAAGTTGGAGGCAGAAAGAGAAGCAAGTAATATTCCAGGAATAACACTGGCTAAAGGCCTTCCATCCCTAAATCATGCTCTATTTGTTGATGATTCCCTCTTTCTGGGAGGAGCATCATTAAAAATTGCTAGGGCCTTCAAAGAGATAATTCAGAACTATTGCCAGGCCACGGGAGCGCTAGTTAATAACAGAAAAAGTGCAATATATGGATGGAATGCAGATCAGCAAACAATTCATAGAATAGCACATCTCATGGGCTTCACAGGGTCTACTACATGGGAAAAAATCAAATACCTCGGTCTCCCCTTAACCCTAGGAACAATAAAAAAATTCTCGATGGACTGAAGTCATAAGTAAGATTAAGGCAAAAATCCATGCCCGGGGGGGGTCAATGGCTCAATTACGCAGGAAAATTAATTATGATAAAAGCAGCGCTTTCTACTCTACCTATCTACCAAGCCTGTATTCTCATGGCGCCTAAGTCAATAATGGACCAAATTTCCTGCCTAATCAAAGAGTTCCTCTGGAAAGGAGGAAAAGGAAATCAAAACAAATTTCACTTAGTCAGTTGGGATATTGTTAAAAGACCTCTGCTGGAATGTGGGCTTCAGGTAAGAGATCCCCAATTAGTAAACATGGCGCTGGGTGGGAAAATTCTATGGAATCTGCTCACAAATCGTGCCCACCCGGTCAACAAATTATTATGGAAAAAATATCTAAATGGGGGAGCTATTAGCAACATGCATATTGATCACATAGCCAAAGACACATCAATATAGAATCTATGCAGATCGGGCACTGAAAACTTCCAAAAACAGTTATAACGAATCCCAGGAAATGGGGCAAAAACTCAGCTTTGGAATCACAGAATAATGGGCAATCCACTGCTTGGTAGCGTAGATTCACTCTCATAAATTCGGGATTGGTTCATACAAAAAATTCTGGTAACTTTGGCGGATATCTCCCATTGGGATAAAAAGGGAAATTGGTTGGATTGGGTCTTGCCTGAAGTTCCAAAAAATATGTCATCTCAGAAGACAACGCTCCTACACAATCTTACTGGGCTAGCCCCTATCCATATGCATACGAAGGACAAGTGGGGATGGGGGAAATCAGGAGTTTACACAACAGCACAAGGATTCAAAGAATTACAAACAACCCAGAATCCCCTGCATACTCCCTCACCTGGAAGCTAGTCTGGAACCCCTATGGTCTTCCAAAAATCAATTTTTTCATATGGCTTTTAATGCATAAGAAAATACTCATGGGAGAAAATCGGGAAAAACATGGATTTATAGGACCGCATAGATGCTCATTATGCTGCAGAAGTTCGGAAAATATAGATCATCTAATCTTGGAGTGCCCTTTTGCGATTTCTGTATGGACTATCTCATTACAGAATCTGGAAATTCCCCCTCCAATACAGAACTCTATAACAGCTCTCTTCTCCTCCTGGCAAAATAGTTATCCATCTTCTCTTTCAAACAAGCCAGTATGGAAAAATATATGGCTTTCATTACCTAAATTCATTTGCTAGAAACTCTGGCTGGCTCGGAATAACAGAATATTTAACAACCAGGTGCAAACTCCGGAACAAGTGGCTGCTAAAGCAAAGGCTTATCTCCTGAAAGCAATTAGAAACCATGAAAAAGAGTTGGACTCTTCTCTTACTACACTAGAGAGAAATTGGATTGGGCACACAATCTTTAACAAAAGAGAGAATATTGGAAAAAGACCAATAACCACATCAGGTTGGATACTTAGACTACCGGATATGGAATTTCAGGAATGGTGGAAAACACAAGATAAAGCCACTATTTTTTTTGATGGAGCGTCTAAAGGTAACCCTGGAGTCGTAGGAGCTGGGGGGGTGATTTTCTCCCCTGGAGGAAAACATGAAGTCAATTACAGTTGGGGACTAGGCAATTGCTCCAATAATCAAGCAGAAGCGCTTGCTCTTTTAAAAGGTTGCCAGTTGGCTCTGAGTGAGGAATACACTGAAGTCCAAATCTTTGGTGACTCACAAATCTTGATCAACAATTTGAATACAAAGAAACAATTTGGCAATGTCAAGCTCAATATGATCCTTGAAAGGATCTGAAACACTCTTCAGCAATTCTCCAAGCACCAAATTTATCACATTTTGCGTGGATCAAACAAGGCAGCAGACAGACGGGCAAATCTAGGATGCAAGCTAATTCAGGAACATTTAGCAACAAATAAAGGACCCACATGTATTCACACAATTCCGTAAGGCACATTTTAGCTTGAAGCAAGCTTAGCAGATGGATGAAGAAAGAGGATCGTTGCTGGATGAAGAACAGCGCCGGTGTAGTACAGAAGGACAGCAGGTGCTATTGCTGGACTTAAAAGTCTCGAGAGACATTGATCGAAGAGAAGAGCAGGGTTCAAAGATCGCCGGAATTGACGAGTGATGATCTGGAGCATAAAGATATATTATTAATATTCTTAGATGAAAAGCAAATCGTCATTCCATAATTGTTGTATGATTGCTGTATGAGATTGATAAAAACCAGAAATAAGAATTAGGAGAACTGGAGGCTGATACAATCAAAGTTTGACAGAGATCGGAATCGGAATTTCAGGATACTAAGCTCAAAAATATGTGGAAAATGGATAAAATTCTGGAATTACATTGATGCACAGGGAAAAATATTAGAAAAAGATCAGATTTGATATAGAATTATTTGAAAAATTGTAATAAGGTCGTTTTAGGCTACGGTCGCGACCTACATATTAAATATAATTTTAAACGTTTTAGTGAAAAAAAAAATATTTGATATTACATTTTAGTTAGGGTAATATTAGAAATTTGTTTTATTGTTTTATAATTTATTTTTTGTATTTTAATTATCTAATATTTTTATAATTAAGTTTATAAATGCCTAATTAGTTTTTGTTTTAAGATTTATATTTCAAGTTGCTTTTAATGAACATTAAAAATAAATGTTACATGTATTATCTATATTTTCAAAATTTCTAAATTTTAAAAAATATTTTTTTATAATATATAAGAAACCTATTCCTGTATTTTGTTTTGTACTAGACTTTTTCGTTACGTATTTTTTCCATATCAAATCATATTCGTACTCGAATTATGCTACTATGCTTGTAGGTTAGCATACTTAGTTGGATCTATTGTTTTGATACAAGATTTAGAATTTTCAGCTACCTAGGAATTAGGTTATTCTATCCAAGTGCAGAATTTGCTTACCATGGTCTGAAAATTAACAAAGCCCATTCCATTCTATTGTGCACATGCAAGGAATACCTGGTATTCAATTTGACCATGTCATATTCAAAAACTTCATTAATGAAGATGTCTTTCATACAATTATAACGTTGGAAGATAACTGATTATTATTTATTCCAATTAGTTCCAGGGGTAATAGGATTTACAAATCAATTCTTTGACGCTTCGCAGCTATCAATATTGATTATCATTCATTCTATGCAGTATTTTGGGATAATCCTCTGATAATCTGAATCTCTCTCAACATTGCAGCTCGTATGATTCACTTCAACATTACCAGGTCTGATCATGAAATATTGCAAGTGCTGTTAATAATTCAAACTGGAGCAGTTCATGGATGGTAGTATGGATGGAAATCACTTCTAGCAATGAAACTATTCGGAGACAAAATATGAGATGTTAACCATTAGGAACTCCTCTCCAACCATGTTTTTGGTCTCATTGGTGCTACTATATTATTGGCAAAGTTCAGTAAATCTGTTTAGTTACAACTGCGGTTTAGTAACACCATCTCAATGGATCCGTACATGGGTTTAGAACATCAAAGCATCAGAAATTCAGATTAGCAACAAGTTTCTGTTTCACTATTATAATCTTTTGTTCTCCTCTAGCTATATCTCATGATATTCACAAACCTTTAAATTTATTGCTGAAAAACGCAAAGTATTACTCAATTAATCTTCTATTACTTCCTTTATCACCATGTCAAACCACGAGTCTATCTTACTTGGGGACTAATCCTAGTTGCAGAATCTCCCATCAATAACCATTTTCGAATTTATGAAGGAGACCACTTCTCAATGAACCAGCATGAATCTTGGATTCAGTAACCTACAAAATATTATCTGCTATCAAATTTGATGTATCCACGATCAACACATCACAAATAAACAGCCAGAATTTATACTCAAAACAGAGTGGTGAAATCCTATAGATTGAAGCAAACCCAGTCAATTTCTCCTGCAAACTTCCTCTTATCAAATTCCTTGAGAATCTTCAGAGATCGAAAAAGAGATATATCAAACTGGACAGTCTCCTATCCAATTCACTCTGCCTGCGTAGATTGATTACACGAGAGAGGGACAAGCACCAATCAATTCTCCTTACCTTCCCGGCTGGCAAAGGTGGGTACCTCATTTACATATGTAATTATGCACTTCTCTTTTACTTCAAGCACTAGAAGGAAAGGAAGAGTAGACATTATCACGAGCTACAAGGAAAGGAAGGGTAGGCATTAGAACGATCTAGAAGGAAGGGAATGGTAGGCATTATCACATCTCTGGCTTTCAATGACGGAGTCAGCAATATAAACCTTAGACGGTTCCTTTTTGCTTTCAATCAGTTAGATATATCTGACCACTGACATTGTGATTTCCTTAACCTATCTATACACAAATGTTAGAATCTGAATAGGTAGGAGATGTCCATATTTTCCAGACAAACCCTTCTTTATTTCCACTCTTATTTAGCCCATAGAAAATAATAATACCTCTATGTTAGTTATTAGGTAAGTAGCTGCTGCTTGTAGGATTGCCCCTAGTGTTTTTACTGAATAACATAATACATAATGAACCTGCAAGATAGAATCATTTGAACCAATGATCAGACATGCAATCATATTTTACAAACTGCAATACCACTTCATGCTGTGCCATCATGCACTGCATTGTCGATATCAAAAGTCATAAACCATCTAACTCGATTGAACTCTAGAGAAGCTAACTGGTTCATGATTTAGAGAGATGTCAACCACTAATTTCAAGCAGGCTGTTATTAATCCCACTTCATTTCAAACAGTGACAATTCAAAATGCATATGAAGAAGATTACTTTTAAAGTCCCTTCTCTTATTTCTGAATCAGGAAATCTATTCACTTGTAGGGAAGATGCATCACAAAACTTTAAACAATTAGTTTGGCACAAACTATTTATTATACAGCATGACAAAGTCCAGAACACTATAGATTAGAGACTAAAATGCATTCCTTATCTTCCTGTCAATTTGCAATTCAGAGACAAGAAGCAGCAAGGACAGGTACACCTGCTGCTGAAAAACTTTTGACACGATATCCAGTCAAGAACCATGCGAAAAGTTACCATTTGAGTTTAAAGAAATAGCAGACAAAATAAAAGGGAAACCAATAACAACATATTGACAAATAAACCTAAGAAACATATTTAAATGAGGAAGGACTCAAACCTAAATGATATCTCCACCTCTTGCAACATAGACATTATTTCCCGCTCTTACAGATGTGATACATTGGCAAAACTTTAAGATCAGGCAACTGCTAGATGAAATGCCTATGTTTAAATGCTAAGTTATCTGACTTGGTTGTTAGTTTATGCTAATAATGCAATCATTTCCACTTGCAATTCAAATCCAAGAAACCTAAAGTGGGATATTAATTCATTTATAGGTAAAGTAGAACTCTTAAGTAAGAGTCTGTCAGGATGTGGTCAAGCAGCAACTTGGAGCGGCTGTCAAGACAATAACCCAAGGTTCAAACCCTGGCAGACATGCTCCCTCCATGGTGTTTGCTGGATCTGGCTATTGATATTGATGTGGCCTTCAGGCAAATATTGAGATTACAAAATGTGTGATGGGTTCACCGTCCTTCATAAAGATGGGTTCCCATTTATTAAAAAAATGCTTGTGAAAGCATGAAATATGAACCATCCGTCTATTAATTTTCTGTGAAGAAAAATTATAATGAATCTGCACTCGCTAACATAATTGAAGGAATTCTCACCTCTTCAAATAGCTTGGCAGTTAACTCCTTTTAAATTCAGGTTAAGATCATCCTCTATTGTCCAGACTTTGTTTTTCAGGGTCATGTAATAATAAAAGGAAAGCTAGGAAGAGTGGCCCTTAAGGCTCAGCACTAGAATTGTAAAGGGATGTAATATTGCCAGCCAGCAAAACAATCTTGCTAATGTGAATGAGATTTACCAATACTTTCCAGTCCTTCAGCTCTTTGGAACAGATTAACAGCTATGAATATGGTGGTTTGGCATATTGTTTCGGGGGACAACAGAAGAATAAAAGTAGATTATAATGTTGCAAAAGGCACCAGAGTGAACAGAAGTCCATCAATAATATTTATGGTGAGTCAAGCTGTCTTCTCCTCTTAGTACTTACAATGTTCAAGGTGTCATGTCCAACACTTCAAGTACTTTAGTTGAGGAATCTCCCAAAAAGAAAGAATGAAACTAGCTTAATGCTAACTAATGATCTAAGAGAAGTCAATGAGACTGCCAGCACTCCATGAATAAGAACAACAAAGGGGGATTAATGTCTTGCAGATACAACATTAGAGAGGCGGAGGGGTTTCTCCAACCAGTAGGAAATTCAAACTGTGTACTATGTAATACTCTTGGTCCTGAGACCGTTTCCCAGGATAAAGCAAGGGATCATCCATCATTAATTCCATTAAAAAATTTAAAAACAGGAACATGGAGTCACCACCAGTCCTATGACCCCCCGCTAAGTAAGGCAGGGGATCATCTTCCATCTGGCTAGTCCATTCAAATTGGATCCATCTGGATAGTCCATTCAAATTGGGGGCATGGAGTCACCAAAGGGCAAGGCCACATTTTAAGGAGACAAAGGGCAATGTGCATTGTAAAGTGTGGTAAGATCATACAAGGATAGCAGGTTCAACAGTTGGAATTCTCTCCTTGCCTATTATAAGTTATCTGTAATCAAAACCATGAGCTTGCCCGGACCAGGAGGGCTACCTACTAAACTCTAACTGCTAGATCCTTCTGGCTACTAAACACAGTCAGCTGACATTGTAATTCATTTTGAACAAAAGCTCTGCCCACCCTCTCACCAATTCAGCACACTTGAATGACCACTAGCACAACCATTCAGCATAGTAAAAATTTCATGAAACCCAACACGTACATGCATGAACAAATAAGATCCAGAACAGTATACTTCTATCAGCACCAGCATTTGTATAAGCAAGCAGTAAGAAACGTACTCCTCATCATCATCGTCTTCATCAACATCATTATTTTCTTCTTCTTCTTCTTCTTCTTGTTCCTCTTCCTTGTCACTGCAATAGGGGACTAATACACCTTTTGTATCTGCCACGTTCACACGAGCATATACACAATTAATATAGCACAACTCCAATCTGGACACACCATATGCAAGATTCGATGAGCTTTGAGTCCATGTTGCTGATTGGGGCATGTCTTAAAATGGATATCAATGCTACTGCAAGAATCACGACATTAAAACATGCTACAGGCAGTGCCCACTAGATTTTCACCGTTAAAAGGAACCGACCCACTTCGACCCACTTGTGATTTAGACAAATGGACTGAGACCCACATACTGAAACATGTTTAAACATATATACAATATGTATATAAAAAGATGAGGATAACAATACATACCATTATCACTGTGAGTCGGAGAGGGCTCTGTCTCTGAATGCTCGTGAGTTGGCATTGCGTATCCCTCTGACCTGTGAATACTATTATCTTTCATTAATTGATTGATATACTTATAGTGAGAACTAAGAATGCTCATTACACAAAACAAAAATGAACATATATATATATATATATATACATATATATCCATTACTAACTCACATGTTCTCAGAGCAGGGAGAAAGAATGCATATATGCAAACACAAACCCGGTGATGGGGAACGAAGAACCCACCGAATTGATGTTGGGGTGTACTGATCTGCAGCCCTCACGGTGCCTCTCTACACAATATTTATAATAATAACAAATATTATTAAATCTGTCTGGCTCGGTCTCTCTCCTGCTGCTTCTGGTGCCTGCTTTGGTGGTGCTTCAAAAGCTCCACGCTATGTGAAATTGATTTAATGCTTAATACTCTTAATGGCCAAAAAACCCACAAGAATTACCCCTCCAAAGCTATTAAATATAGAGAGACGGGGTGCTATGATATTTGGTTTTGGTGCGAGAGGCGTTTCTATCACTCGATGTTGGATTCGAAAATGTGATTGAACATGGTGTTTAATATAGATAAGTAAATAATTATTTTATAGGTTCTAAATTTGGATATTTAAATTATTTTGATTTAATTGTTTCATGAGTAGTGACGTTAGTTGTATGAGGGAGATGATGTTGATTTAAACAAACAAAAAAATAACGGAGATGATGTTAACTTAAACAAAAAAATAAGGGAGATGAGGTTGATTTAAACAAAATAAAATATATATATATATATATTGATTTCATCTTAAATCTTAAATATATCATGTGGATCAAATATCTTATGTCTTAATGTGTAAAAAATTTAAGATTAAAAAAAAAAAATTACATATCAAGAAATTGGATCCTTCTCAATACTTGATAGATCCTAGCTTAAGATGGATCGGATCTATGTTGATTATAATAAAATGATTTTACAATATTATTTCGATTAATTTGTTTTTATTTATAAATAAGATTTAAATTAATTTGTAAGAGGTTTTTTAATTAAAAGTAGTAATATTTTTATATCAAACGTAAAAGAGGTGTTCAAAATATTATTGTTTTCAATTATGATCTTTAGATAAAACTACAAAAGATGTTCAAAATGTGTAGGTAGAGAGGTGTTCTATCCATTATAGGGGAGATGTTGTAAACATAAAGTTATGTAACATGTCCTTCTCATAAAAAAGGGAAATAAAATGTAAATGATGTCGGCTTAAACAAAAAATATATATATTATATTGATTTCATCTTAAACTTAAACTTAGATATATCAAACACCTCAAAAAATTGGATTCCTCTAGGTACTTGATAGATTTGGGTTTAAGATGAATTTAAGTTAGTTGTTTTTTTAATATGCAGTGCCCAAAATATTTCATCAAATTTTTATAATAAAACCAAATTGATATATCTTGACATGTTGAATCTTGATTTAAATATGAAAAATTTATAATATTCAAGTTTGGAGTAAAAAAAATCGATAAAACTCTTCTTTTAGATTTAAATTAACATTAACATAACATGTTATCATGAAATTTTTAGTATGGATTTTAAAAAATTTAGTGTGAAAAGAGATGTCCAAAATATTTCATATAAACTCTTTATTTAAATTCAAATAACCATAGCTATACATATAATATTGTCTTTATAATTTTGAATTTGGAATTTAAAAACTTTCTCTTCAAATTAAATTGGTGTAAATACAATATATATATTATATATTTAAAATGTTATGTTTTTGAATTATGATATTCCATATACTTCCAAAATGTTATTGTTTTTTCAATTAATATAATATTATAATATTCACATTAGCCTCTAAAGGATGTCCAAAATGCTATTGTTTTTTCCAAATATAATATTGAAATTTGTTAATAATTAAATTAATATTAATGTGATATATAAAAAAAAATAGAAACTCTTTCACGCGTTTTGAATTGACACTAAGAAAATGGTTTTGAAATTTGATTAACACAATATGTTATCATAGTTTTGAAATTTGATTTTAACTTGAAGAATGTTTAGGTTTAACTATTAATTTAAAAAGTTATTATTATTCCTTTCTATATATGACTTTTAAGTTTATCAAAAAGATGTGTCCAAAATATTTTATATGATTTATTTAATTAAATTTAATTTGATATAAACATAATAATATATACAATATTGTTTTGAGGGTTTTCAGTTGAATTTTAAAAAAAAATTAATATTAATATAATAAGTTTTTATGACAAAACAATTAAAATACATATCTCTTAAAAAAATCATGAGTTAAGTTAGATCCAATATGTTTAATATGCATTATATATAACGCAATTTATAGTTAAAATATAATTGAATAATTAAATAATTATCTTGAAATTTTTTTATAATATTTTAAATTTAGATATTTAAAAAAAAAATTTTAATAATAATTATAGAATTAAAAATGTTATTATTTTTTAATTTTAACATATAAAAAAGTATTCAAAATATTATTGTTTTTTAATTATGATATTAAAATATATCTATTGTTTTTTCAAATATAATATTTAAATTAACCTACAAAATCTGCCTACATATTATACATATTATCTATTAGAGAAAACAATACATAGTTATAAATATCATATTTAGATCACCAACAATTTAGGATATTCTTAATATTGTTTCTATATTGTGATATTGAGATTACCTTAGAGGTATCTAGGGTATTTTACGAAGTATTTTCAATAAAATTATAATAGCACTAATTTGATATATATTTTTGAAACTAAATTTCAACATGAAAAGTGTTTAAGTTGAAGAGGTGTCCAAAATATTTTATATGATAGATTTTTATTTAAATTCGAATGGGTATAAACATTACCATGTATATAATATACAAAGTGTTTTTTATGGTTTTGAGTTTGGATTTTAAAAATTATTTTTTTAAATTAAATTGGTGTTAATACAACATGGTTATAGTTTTGAATTTAGATTTTTTATCAAGGTAGGTTCATTGTAACTCAAGATTTATTAAATGCAAGATAAAATTGCAATGGTACATGTATCTTATGAATAATATGATTCAAATTTAAAACAAATTTGGAGTGTGATCTTTTTTCCTAAAAAAAAAACACAAAGTAGAAAAAACAATTGAGATACATATTCTACTTAATAGATTGAAGCGAGTGTGCTTTATATATACATAATGTGCAACTTACTATTAATATCATGGATTGATACAAATAAATGATTTAACAAGTAAATAATTATGTTGATATTCTTTTCACAAATTTAAATTTGGATATTAAAAATATTTCAATTGCCGTTAATAAAAATGTTAATGTTTTTACAATTCTAATAATTATATTAGTTATTTTTTTCAAATTATGATATTCATAATAGCTGGTAAGAGGTTTTTTTTAATTATGATATTCACATATTATTTTAGAATTATGAATTTGGATATTAAATATGGTTAATTCAACCACAAGTAAAAATAAAAATGTTATTATTTTTTCCTATTACAATATTCAAATTAATGTTCGAGAAAAATTCAAAATATTATTATTTTTCAATTATGATATTTATTAGAAGATATGTCCAACTCTTATTGTCTTCTCAAATATGAATATGTTTAAATGTTATTGTTTTTTAAATTATGATATTCACATTAATCTATCGCAAGAGATGTGTCCAAAATGTTAATGTTTCTTTTTTTTAAAACTTATATGAGGTGTCCAAAATACTATTGTTTTTTCAATTATGATATTGATATTAATTTAGAGGTATGGAAAATAATTCATATAATTTTTTCAATAAAATTAAATTTACATTAACATTAACATGATATATCTACAAGCCTTTCACATAGCTTTTTTAATAAAATTAAATTTACATTAACATTAATATGATATATCTCCAAGTTCATGGGGGTAGAGCAATTGGTAATGAGTAATTGAGATGAAAAGTTGTAAATGGAAAGTCGGTACTAGCTTACAAAAAAACATGATATATCTACAAGGTGTTGAATCTTGAAAAGTATTTGATTTAATCATTAATAATAATAAAAATATATTTTTTCAAGTATGAGAGTTAAGTTACTTAATTATATTCAAATTATATTTCATATGAGTTCTTTAATTATATTCAAATTGATATAAGTTACTTTACAACGTAAGAACATGTGTTTGGTGTTTGGTGTTTGGTTCGCTATGACCTTAAAAATAGATTATTATTGTTGTTGTTGTCGTTGTTGTTGTTCTTGTTGTTATTGTTATTTTGCAAGTAAGAAGCATTATATTAATTCAAAACAGAAGAAACATTACAATTGTTTGTTGGTGGTTGTGTATTCAAACCACCAGCATATTTTTCAGTCTCAGACCACAATACCAGGTTAGTGACAGTGTAATTATTACTGACCCAGCAAGAATCCTTTGAAAGCCTACAGCAAAACATGACACTGTCCAAAACCCCACAAGACCGAACCCAACATGATGACATCAAAAGCGTAAGATATGACATAAAACTGTCTTAAACCCAGCGTAACCATGACCACAATTCTACATTAACACGTAAACAACAGAGAAAATATGTCCAGAACCCAAACCTAGAGTTGACTAGAAGGTAGCGAGGTGTTTGGCAAACGAGCAAAATCCACATCTAGAGGTGCATCCGACGCGCGAGCAAGAAGCATGATGGGAACACCGAGCAACACCGTGTTGTGAGGGGACTGAAGACTCACGTGGCTCCCAAGCTCAAGGAAATCAAATAAAGAAACCAACACATCCATTATTTTGTTGAATTGTTCTATTATGTGCATAAGATTTTGCACGTCTTTCCTAGTATCAAATAAAAGATCCCAATGCTTACCAGAAGAATGTCCAGTGGAGGGTGAGCACACTTCCTTTTCCAAGACTGATGCATTCTCATTCGGTATGCCCTAGACTTTCTTCATTTCAACACCAGCTTGAGTGAAAATATCTCCATGGATGGAAGGTAGAGGGGCATTAGGAGGAGCAAACTTAACATGAAAAAACAGGTAGTTGTCATTGTCATCAAACCTCTCAACCTTGCAACCCCAAGCACTTTTATCTGGAATTACCTTCATCCCAACCCATGTTCCCAATCATGTAAGTGGAGGAGAGCATTGAAGATCTCCCTAGAGACCTAGAGGTAAGGAAGCTATCGGTAGATATAGAAAATAAACTCGGAGATCTCTCAAACTTGATATCCCAAAAATGAAAATGCATTGTGTTATGCAATAAGTCACGAGTATTATACCACCTCAAATATGCCTTAACGTTGGTGCAAGTACCACAGGAAAGCATTAAAGGAACCATGAAAGGTTGTTCCTTGGGGTGGCATGCCTTCACATGAGAGAGAGAATTAGACAAGAGAACCATCGTATCAACCATTAATACTAACCCAGATCCAACACCATAACGATGGCAGAGGAAGATGAATATTCATGCAAAGATAATGAAGCCAACATCAATCAAGTTTATGATCGGTCCACATGGGGCAACACATAAAGCCACCTACCCAAACACTGTGAGTGATGAATTCCATCAACCTTACGACGATGACACCCTATCCTGGGATGATGATGATGATTTTTCATGTCCCCAAATTTTGCATTGGGTCACAATGGCCTAAGACACTTGGCCATACTCATGATAGTTTGTCAAATTGGTGCTAAGAGTCAAATAATTGCCAAGCATGATGTCCAAGTTAGTAATAATGTAAAATTAGATCCAAATGAACAAGGTGGGTCACATTAAGAGCAAATTCCCAATTCAAATTTTGTAATGTGCCCATCCAAATAAACTATCATGGAGGAAAAATTCCACTAACTTACTAATTTTGTAGGTTGGGGGTGGAAGCATCAAAAGTTGGAATAAGGGAGCCACAAGACCCAAAATGACCTTAGACTTACAAATTCACATTACATGGGTCAAATAAATAATAATAAAAAGGAAAATAAGGTGGCATTGGATCATGAGGGCACGTAAGAGATTGTGGGGCCCACATGTGGCAAGATTCCCCACTACACTTGGCATCATTCTCTCACCAATTCGAGTTCAAGGTGAAGGGTAACATACTTGGGGGAATTTAAGAGGAATAATTCATGGCATGAATCTTGGAAGGTTGAATTGGAATGGAAGAGTAACTCCCATGTAAGAGGAAGAGGCATCATAGGGAAGTTGTGACACTTGTAGCTAGATTCTCGGGCATCTATGACAACAATGATGGAGAATTTATGACAAATATGACAAATTCAGACCTGATTGCAGACCTATGACACATCTGACATATCGGGGATAAAAATAGCCACCAAGAGGGCGCATAAGGGGATTTATGGTCATCCAAGAGTCCCCATTCGAATTAGGGGAAGTGGAAGGTAAGGAAGAAGTGGACAAGTGTCTCACGAGGGAATCCATCACTAACTCGAGTTGGGTGAGTGGTCTTGGAGGTAATTCGACCTCATGAGTCCAAAGGAGGTTAATAAAATAGGAGGATGACAAAGGAGAGCAGCTTTTGTTCATTTTTTATTTGCATCTTTGCAATTTGGGAGAGCTTTAGCTTGTCCTTGCACGGTGGATGTTCATCCTCCCTGCCATTGAACCAATTTTGTGGGTGCAAGATTCCTATCCAAGTTGGTTGAAGGAGAGGCCATTCAGACCTCTTAACAGAGCTTCATGGATACATTTTTGTGCAGGTTCGAGCCCCTTTGAGTTCAATTCATGTTCTCTCTTCTTTCTCTACTATCTTTCTCTCAACACTTTCTCAATGTTCATGTACAAGTGTGATAACGCACTTATTATTGCATATAGTTTATGGAAGACTGATATTTCAACCATATGGACATGTTACCGTCTGCATAACTCTATAATGAACTGATCATGAGAGCCACGGCTTGAAACACCAAGCCTTTCATGTAATAATTCCAAGTAATATTGAGATTGGAGCTATTTCCCTCATTGTATTCTCATGGTGATTTTGGGATGATATTGTACATGTTTGATATCAGATATTTTATGAGTATTTGTCTATGTTTTGAGTTGCATATGGAGTTAAATGAAGTACCAAAATGTTGTATGCAGACCTTTGAAGTCTTATTAAAGTTTGTGCAATAAATTCATTGTCCCTAGTCTACCATTTTTTCATAAATTTTGTGTTCTACAAGATGTTGTCTTTTGGAAGATCTATCCGACCATAAACTCTGATATAATGCTGCAAATATGTTGTCCTTAAGGTACTTTAATAGAGCCAAGTCAGATTAAAAATTAGGGAATGTCGTACAGTGTTTGGGAGGTCAAATAGTAGCTAACCTAGAGGGGTTTTCCACCAATACATTTGACTAGTTTTGCTCTACTTCTTCCCTCCTTGAAAATTGCAGACCATGAATGCTTCTAGCAGGTGTTTTGGTGTATAAGGGTTGCATTAAGGTGTCCTATGTCCTCCCAAGTCCCTCCATACATAATTCGAAATCATTTGGGAGCATTTGGGACAGTATGGGGTTTCACTAGTCCAAGGTTCAAAAATTGGCTAAATTGTGTAAACTTTCAAATTATGGACATTAAATGATTATTATTATTATTATTATTATTATACAATACTGTCTTCATAGTTTTGAGTTTGGATTTTAAAATCTCTTTTCTTAAAATTAAATTGGTGCCAATACAACATGCCATTATGATTTTCAATCTAGATTTCTAATCCAAGGTAGATTCATCTTAACTTCACACCAATGGATCCAAGAAACAATTGAGAGTATAATACAAGAGGTTTTTTAGCAATTCAGGGTTACAAATAGAAGAGTTTTTTTTCGCAAAGGTGAGATATTCAAATTAGCATGCAAGAAGTTTTCTTCAATTATTATACCATGATTAGGTGTAACTCATGTTCAAAATGTTTTTGGGTAGCTTGATATTCTTTTTAGGATTATGAATTTGGATATTAAAAGTGGTTGATCCCACCATTGATAAAAATGTTATTGTTTTCACTTTTAATACTAGATTAATGTTAAAAAAAGTGTTAATACTAAATTAATGTTAAAAAAAGTGTTAAAATGTTATTGTTTTCCAATTATGTGTTCAAAATATTATTATTTTTTCAATTATAATATTAATTAAAATATTCAAAATATTAATATTCTTTTATTATACTATTCAAATTAATTTATATTAATTAAAATATTTTATAATTTTTTTAATAAATTGGCATTAACATGATAATATATTTTCAAGGTGTTAAATCTGGATTTCCAAATTGATATAAACACTACAATAGTGTCTTTATGATTTTGAATTTGGATTTTAAAAATTATTTTCTTAAAATTAAATTAATGTTAATACAATGGTTTTGAATCTAGATTTTTATATAAAGATCTATTAAACACCAATTGGAATCTAAAAATTAATTGAAATACATAAAGTAAATAATTATTTTGATATTTTTCTTAACGTTTTAAATTTGGATATAAAAAATATTTTAATTTAATTATTAATTAAAAAATGATTGTTTTATAATTATAATATTTAGATTAGTTTTTTTTAATTGTGCCATTCACAATAACTAGATTGTTTTGTAATTATGATATCTTATTAGGTGAAAGAGGTATTCAAAATGTTATTGGATTTTGATATTACTTTCTAGAGTTATGAATTTGAATTTTAAAAAAGTAGTTGATTGAATTATTAGTAAAAATGTTTTTTTCCAATTATAATATTTACATTGACATTGACATATGAGTCATTAAAATGTTATTATTTTTCAATTATGATATAACTAATTATTATTGTTTAAGATCCAAATGAACTGAATTGTATATTTTTTTTTCTAGAAAAAAAAAAAAAAACAAAAAACAAAAAATAAGAAAAAACAAAAACGTGCTAATGTTATTCAACCGAATCAAAAGGTACATGAAAGTACTTATGTTCAAAGGACTTCATAAAGACATCGCTGCCCAAAAGTCTTGAAACCATAACTTTACAAAAATTTGATTTGTTGATCATCACGAAGGAAGTTAGGAAAATCTCTGAGCATAAAAAAAAACACACTGTTTTCAAGTGACATACAGTTCATTCTTATATACAACAACTAAATTACTCAAAAAAGTTCATATCTCCATGATTCAGAATCTAAGAGTTTAGAGTTTCCTCCCAAAACAGGATTCCAATGTCTCCAGTCAATGCTTGCTTTGACAATTTATCCGCCAATAGGTTATGTTGCCTATAGACATGCTCAAAAGATATTCTCTTGAAAAGTTTGATAGCTACTTTGATCCTTTGGCACCAATGTATGAGCGATAACACTTTAAGATCATAGACACCCTGCGCCCATTTGATTGTGACTCTGGAATCCCCAAAATCTTCAAGTCATCCATACCAAATAAATTCGCCACTTTTAAGACACACCACAGAGCAATGAGTTCTACTTTCATATTGGAACTTATTTCACAATTCATTTTTAGCGAGAAATAATGAGATTCATTTATAAAAATTGCACCCCCCATCATACAAATGCCATCTTGAGCCGCTCCATATAAGAGCACAGGGCAATTGAAGAGTGGATCAAAGGCTCCAATCTGTTTGACCACTGTCGGTTCCTTTCCTTTAAAAATAGACTTGTAAAGAGTGAGAATTCGATCAGCCTCATTTTGTACCATAGGATCCAAACCTTCCAAAACTGATTTGTTTCTAATATGCCATATTACCCATGATATAAAAAGTGGTAAGACAGGGTGGGTTCTACAATTTCTAAACCACTGTAAGAAAGAAATCTCAAAAGATTCCATTCCCCAATCCAAATGATATCCAAACCTGCACATACCTATTTCCAAATATCCCGAGTATACATGCAATTAACCAAAATATGTTGAGTGGATTCTGCATCAACTTTGCATAAAGAACATCTATTTGGTCTGTTCCACCCCATTCTAACCAAAGCATCCCAAGTTTTCAGCTTCCCCTTAAGTGCAAACCATCCAAAGCATTTAAGCTTAACAAGTACCTTCCAGCTCCACAGCTTCTTGAACCACCATTGATGAGGACAATAATTTCTGTAATTTATAATAAAATTATAAGCAAATTTGGCTGTAACCTCACCTGAGATAGGATTTTCGGCCCATTTCAAAACATCACGTTGAAGAGAGAGCCTGCAACCTATGGAGTCCAGCCGAGAGAAATAGTCATCCCACTCTCTTTCATAACAACCCAACAAGCCCAAGTCTGCACCTTTTATCCAATAAGAAGAACCATTCAATGAAACATAGTTTCTCATACGATCCAATGTAGTAAAATTCCTGTCTCTGAGGTATTCCAAAATTTCAGTCGAGAGTATGTAATCCTCGTCCAGTCCCAAAATCGGATCTACACCAACCTAAACTTGCCGACCTGATCCAACTTGCCAAGACAAATCATTGAAGATATTGAGATCATCGCGCAAGAGGTATTTTTTTGCAATTATAATATTTAAATTTAGATGTTAGGTTTTTTTCAATTATGATATTTGGATTATGTGTAAGAGGTGTTCAAAATGTTTTGTTTGGATATTCTGATATTCTTTTTAGGGTTATGAATTTGGATTTTAAAAAAAGTTGATTCAATTAATAGTAAAAATGTTGTTCTATATTTAATTTTATATTTAGATTAGTATACAAGAAGTGCTCAAGATGTTATTGTTTTTCAATTATGATATTAAGAATAACCTAAAAGATGTGTCTAAATGTTATTGTTTCTTAAATTATGCTATTCAAGATGACGAGAAAGACATGCCTAATAAAAATGAGAGAATTTCTTTACTTAAAATCAAATTGGCATAGAGTAACACCACTATATAATTATCAATTTGAAAAAAAAGTCATAAATGATAGTAATCAAAAGTAATTTATGATATATGTTTTAGTAAAATATGTATATCAAACATGATTTCCTAATGAATGTTGATGTCATCTTCTTGTTTATTAAAATCCTTATTTTTTAGGCTTTTAATGTAATTTAGTTAATCCCAAAACTTTAAAGATTTGCCTCACCTCCACACTTTTCGGCTTCAAAGGTAATTTTTATGAAGAAATTGAAGGCACTTCCATGGGATCTTCCATATCTACCATGGTGGCAAGCATCTTCATGGAACACTTTGAAACATTAGCCCTCAACAACTCCCTCTCAAATCTAAATGTTAGTTATGAATTGTTGATGATACTTTCATTATTTGGCCCTATGGTCATTCTTCCCTTAACTCATTTATTGACCTTCTCAACAATTTATCACTCCACATTCTATTTACCATGAAAACCCAACAAGATAATTATATACCCTTCTTAAATTTCCTAGTCTCATTAATCTGATGGCTCCCTTTCCCACCAAGTTTTTAGCAAAAAGACTCATACTAACAGATACCTTCATGTCCAATCCCACCACCACCTCTGCAAAAAATATAATGTCCTCAAAACTCTTATATATAAAGCTATTTATATCCCCCCCCAACACCTAAGCAAAGAAAGATCCCATCTTTAATACCCCTCCAATCTAATGGCTATTATATTTCCCAAGTCAATAAAACATTTCACTCGGTCCTTCACCCAAAAACAAGAACCAAGAAACCCCCTTTAGCTCTTCAATCTCTAGCCCAAATTTCACTCCCTTTTATCCATGACATTATAGATCAAATTTCCAAAATATTTTTCAAATATGATATTTTTACTTTGTAGACCTCATAAGACTCTCAAACAATTACTAGAAGTATCAAAGATAAACTTGATCCAATGCGTTGTCCAGAAGTTTACTGAATTCCATGTTCCTTTGATAAATCCTACCCCAGCCAAATCAATCAATCCATCCAAACTCACCTCAAACAACATATTGCTAACACCTTTTACAAATTTCTTTATCAAGAGTACCATCATAGAGAATTTTCATAGGGCCAAGAATCTCGTTTGATTGTATCACACTAAGGTCTCAGTGTCTGCTCCCCATTACTCATCTCACATCATTAGAGAAACCTGGAAATTGAAAAGCAACCCAACAATATTAATTATAAATATTGTTATAGGTCAAATCTGCACTTCTCTGTCCATGATCACATTTAGCTGTTGATCACACAAAAGGACAACATGGATTGAAGAGCAATATTGGCCTAGGTGATGTATGGACCAAACTTACCCCTCTGCAATTGACAAAATCCTGTTTTATCTGACATTTTGACATGTGCCCTACTCTTTGTATAGCAAACTAGCGCATATCAGGACATGTGCGCTACTCTACGAGCATGAAAGGCGCGCACACCAGCTAGTATGCCCTACTTTGCCTTAAGGAAAGTAGCGCACACCTCATAAAAAGTTGTAAACACTAGTTCTAAAGCACAGAAGTTGCATATTGTGTGCTACTATGTATTGAAAAAACTCGCGCACATCTTAAGATGAAATTAAAAAATATATTAGTTTGACGAATTGGGATTAGTTGAAGTTGGTTTGCAACTTCCTCAACTTCCCAATCAAACTACCTCTCGATCCTAACTGCCTACCTTGTCCCATAAATACAAGGAGGATGCATGAGAGAAACTAGACTCTAGTGAGACTCAATTAGATAACTAGGAGGAGAAACTATGCATTAAGGGTTGTTATGCTGGAGGAATTCCAAAGTTAGTGTGAAGAGCAGGAGCCCAGAATCCGGTTGCACAAGCACTCTGAATGATCAGGTATAATTGTACTGGTTATTTTCTTTTGACAATAAAGGTTGAAATACCCTTCCTGTCCCAATCAAATGTCTAATGGATTTCATATTTGTTTGGTTAAATGCTTGATTGTATTTGATGTCTAAATTGCATTTCAATTTCATCATTGTTATACTAGTCAAGATACACTGAGGAAGGTATCTTTTGTATTGCAGGTTCATCAAGCGGAAGATCAAGTGAAGGATTGATCGAAGGAGTGAGCGAAAGCTAGGATCGAACGCCGTTAATAAGGTATGCCTTCTAAGATCTTAATCTCTTTCCTTTTGTAGAAGCCTATGTGATATGATCAATGTATTTACCTGTCACCCCAGAAGTTGGTAGTGTCCCTCTCCTCGCTATAAGGTAGAAATCCTGAACAACAGATTGGCGACTCCGCTGGGGATCAGTTGTTTTCTGCTTTAGGAGACATAGTTAGTTTTCCTTCTAGTACTTTTTGGTCTTTTTGATCCTCTGAGAGGCCCTGTAGGTCACTATTACCTGTTTCTGCTTGCTTGACTCATCTTAGTCTGATATTGCAAGGCATGTTTTTGACCTCCTTTGACATGTGCGCTAGTCTGCCTTATACACAGTAGCGCATACCTGATGATGAGTGTTGCTTTCACTACTGTACAATAGAGCACATCTCCCAGTGTGTGTTGGTTTATGCATTGCACAGTAGGGCATGTTCCTGTAATTCTCTGTTTGCTGTGGGGATTTGATTTCCACTTGTTTGGTTTGATTTCCAGCCTCTTGCTTTGCCTTATTAACTGATCCTTAAGGTCTTTATGCCCTTGTTGAGTCTTGTTTGCCTCTCCTAAGTCCCTTAGGTCATCTTTTTCTTACTTGAGTACTTTTGAGGTGTCTTTCTTGTGTTGTGACTCTTTTTGAAGAGCGTGTACTGTTCCTTGTTGGACATAGCTGCACTCCTGTACCCTAGATGCTTGTTGCAGGTATACAAACCTTTGTTTTATAACATTTGTAGTTTGTGGCAACACTAACACACTTTGACGGTGTATTGGCCTTTGATTTAGGGTTTGACCCCAAGTTGGAGTCCTTAGGGTGTTTTCAAAAGCTTTTTGAGTCTAGACACTTTTTGATTGCTTTGTCAGTTCCGGTCCAAGTAAGTTGAAGTCCTTTAGTTTGCTTTCTTTCGAGTCTTTGTGATTGTAAGGTCATCTTTGGTTCACTTGCCTACCTTTTGTTTGGCTTAGTGTTTTCTTAGGTTTTTTGTGCTTTGGAGCAACCTATGAGGTTTGCCTTTCCATTACAAGCATCTCTTATCCCTGTTTTCTTTTCGCTTTGTTTCCAAGCCCAAAGCTTTTTCCTTTGAAAAACTTTGTAGGACAAGTCTTCGTCAAGTCACCGATTTGATTGTTGTGAGCCTTAGAGTTGCTTTTCCTTACTCACATTTCTCTTTTAGGTCTTACTTGCTTCCATTTTTTAGTTCTTTTTCTTTCACATATATCAGAAAAAGCAAAAAATGAGTTTGGTAGTTTAAAGTAGTGAGACTTATAATCATTTTGAAGTAGTGTAGTTTACTTTGTTTTGAATTTGAAAAGAAAATAAAAAAAGAAACCTGTTTTAGGTTTGCTTAGTTTTCATTTTGGAAAGGGCATAAACGGAAAAAGAAAAAGAGTCTTTTTTTGTTTTGAAAGTTGTTTCATTTACACACTTTACTTTCTGTCACAACCACACCACATAATGCACTGCAACCTTTGAGTAAAGAACAACCCTTAAAAAGAATAATTAATAAAATTTATTAGCGACTTTTCTTTTTAGGGATGTCACTACACCAACTAGCTTAGGCTAGGCTAGGGTTTCGGATTAGAACACACTTTAACTATCCGAAACCATTTTCATTACTCAATAATCATAGTGATATTGTTTTTAGGTAAACCCATTGACATCAAAGTTGTTTTGGAAGCTCCACTGAAACCGGAGTTAAGCACGAGGTCTTGCGAAGGTGAAATAGTGAGGATACCCCTTCACTTTTCATTCGGAGCATACACCAAGGCTGGTTCGCGTATGGGGATCCTTTTGGATTTTGGTCTTAGCTACCCTACCCATGCGTTCTAGTCGGACCTACGACTGTCCCCCAGAGCTTCTTTCGTGTTAATGGTAGCCTTAGTATCTTGACTTTAGAGCTTCTTACATAGGTGGCAGTGAAAGGCTATTTTCATTGTTCCTAGGACAGATACGGAAGGTAACCCTTTTCAGTAATCCCGGGAGGGTGGTTTGGTGATTCAAACGCTTGCACTTAAAGGACCTGAACTGGACGTCGTATAACTGTTCTTCGATGCTCTACTAGCTTGTTGTGGGCCCTGATCATCCCAGACTTTCTATTGAGAGTATTCACCATCCTTGTTTGCCTGGTTTTGGATACTTAGGATTTTGTAGTGGTGTGCTCTTTGTGCCTCTCACCCTTAGTTGGCCTTAGATATTTCTGGACCGTTGAGTCGGAACTATGGATAGCATCCCGGTGAGCACCAATCAAGGGACCCCTATTCAAGTGGATCCTTGTGCTTTTCCATTCATTGGGAACATTGGTACTCCCTTAATGGCTACCTTGAATCTTCCGGGATTCACTATAGGGCTACAGGTTTGGTTATTTTCCACTCTAAATGCCTTGCATGCTCCTGATGCTTCTCAAGTAAGCACCTCACATCAAGAGCATCAGAAACCTATGCCTGCTTCGCCAGTAACATCTTCTCCTCCTCCTTCTACCTTATGTGGTTAAAGTAGTAATACTAGTAACCAGCAGTCTAAAAGGAATAGACGGAGGAAGAATAGGAAGAAGATGCCAAAGCAAGGAGGCAGCCACCCGGCCTCTGAAAGTCATGCTGGGGGCACCCACCCAGCCTCTGGAAGTCATGCTGGGGGCACCTACCCAGCCTTTGGATGTCATGTTGGGAAAAAAAACTCAGTCACTGGAAATCATACTGAACCTTGCCACCCAGCCTCTAGAAGTCATGTTGGGGGCACCTACCCAGCCTCTGGAGGTCATGCTGGGAGCAAACTTTCAGTCAATGCAAATTATACTGAAAGCATGTCTCCAACCACTTTTGCTCATGTTGAGGACACGTCATTGATCACTGTTGGTCATATCAATGACAAGTCACCAGTTCCTGTGAGTTATACTGGAGACACTGAATCAGCCACTGCAAGTCATGCTGAGAAATTTGACATTGTCAAAAAACCTAATAAACAGAAGCTTAAGTTCCCTTGTAAGTTTTGCTAGGGAGACCACCTTACTCAACGGTGCCTTGATATTCCAGAGGTGCAAAGAGTGTGGTCCATAGTTCAAAAGTCTTCTACTTCTAAGCAACCAGCCAATGCAAGTCATGCTGGGGGCAAGCTGTCAGCCAATGCTAGTCATGCTGAGAGAACTGTTGTTGTTACGGAGTCTAAGCTTATAGGACGCAAGCCAAAGTTCCCTTGTAAACTTTGTAAGGGAGATCACCTTACTCACCGGTGCCCTACTATTCCAGAGGTGCGGAGAGTGTGGTCCATGTCTGAAGGATCCTCTGCTCCTGGACTGTCTATAGATTCCCAACAGTCTGATCAACCTTTGGTTGATGAAGTGGTTGAACCAATGCAATATTTGGTCAACCCCACTCTTCCTTTGGAGAGTGAAGCGATCGAATCGATGCAATCTTCGATCGATCCCATCAGTCCCTCGGAGACTAATGCGCCTGTCCCTGAAGTCTTCTGCATTACCATTTCGGATATCTCTGAAAATGGGGGCACTGCATCTGTGCCGAGTGAACCCCTACCAAGCTTTGGGATCATTTCCTTTGATTGGAATAGTCTAACTGGGCCTCGCCTTGCTTCTGCTACACCTTTCCAGATAAAGGTTGATATCGACAACCATGTGGTTCACCGATGTGTTGTAGATGAAGGAGCCTCTGTTAGTATTTTATCCCCTTATGCTTGGAGAGATTTAGGTTTTCCTAACCTTGTTCCAGTTGTTAATTGGCTGTTGACTTTCGATAAAAGACCTAGTGAACTGTTGGGACTCCTCCCTCAAGTACCCGTTACTTTGGGTGGAAAAACAATCTTAGTTGATTTTATGGTTTTAAAGGACCCTATGGATTTTGATATGATCCTAGGGCATGATTACGTATATGCTATGCAGGCTATGGTGTCTCTACTCTTTCGTGTGATGCATTTTCCTCACAATGAAAGCATTATCACTATCGATCAGCTTACATTTATTGATCCCTCTTATTACCCAACTATAGACCAAGTATGTTCCCCATCAATAGGCACTACCATGTCACAATCAAATTATGTGGCATATTGTTCCTTGAGTCAAATTGCTACTGAGAATAAGCCTCTAAATTCATGCTTACCTTCTCGGGACTGGGTCCCGGTAATTAACTGGGTGATGTCTCCATTTGAATGTTTAGATATGCGTTCCATTTGGGATGATATACTTCCATCTGATGAAGTTTTCCTAGAGTTTATAATGCAGTCTGCCATTCATTTGGACATTGACCCACTTACGATCATTATTCCACCTTTTCTTCGAGCTCGTTAAAAACAGTAAGGAAGCTATGAGCATTCTTTCACCTTCACTTCGAGCTCGTTAAAAACAGTAAGGAGGCTACGAGCAATCTTCCACTTTCACTTCGAGCTCGTTAAAAATGGTAAGGAGGCTACGTGTAATCTTCCACCTTTCCTTCGAGCTCGTTAAAAACAGTAAGGAGGTTATGAGCAGTCTTCCACCTTCCCTTCGAGGTCGTTAAAAACAGTAAGGAAGCTTCGAGCATTCTTCCACCTCCACTTCGAGCTCGTTAAAAACAGTAAGGAAGTTACGAGCATTCTTCCACCTTTTCTTCGAGCTTGTTAAAAACAGTAAGGAAGTTACAAGCATTCTTCCACCTTTTCTTCGAGCTAGTTAAAAACAGTAAGGAAGTTAAGAGCATTCTTCTTATCTCCTTTGAGCTCGTTAAAAACAGTAAGGAGGTCACGAGTTTACTTTTTCAGGCTCGTTAAAATTTTACGAAAAATATTTTTATGGAGTTCTCTCTAAGCTCCTGTTAGAATCTTTAAATATGACAATATTGTCGAGTAGACTTGTCCTCTTCAAGCTCGTTAAAGGAATTGAAGGCCCATCTGCTTAAGTATAAGTTTAACCCTTTTCCGGACTTTTGTGGATTACTTACGAAAAAGGAATACTGTAGTCATCAGTGGCTAGAAGAGTTCTTCTTCCATTATTTTACACTTTTTCGAGGGAGGAGACTAACTTTACGAAAAAGGACCTTTTGGAGCCTTCTTTAGGGTTTTCAGGCTCTCGAAACATGAAAACACCAGTGAGCACTCACCTACTCGGGCTCGATGTGAAATCGACGAGAGGGTGTATAGAGGATTGTTTAAGTTTTTCAGACTCTATAAACAGGAAAACACCGACGAGCATTAACCTACTTGGGCTAGATATTAAAACCCATGAGTAGGTGTATGGAGTTATTGTTTAATTTTTTCAGACTCCTTAAAATTGAAAACATCGACGAGCAAGAATAGATCTCGGCTCGATATTAAAATTTAGAGATCAGTATTATAGAGTATTCTTCTATCTCTTCTTCGAACTCTGTAAACAATGAAGAAGGTCCCGAGTCTTCCTCCCATGGGCTCGTTAAACTCTTTACATGGTTGGATCTATTGAGTTTTCATTCTTTCTTGGACTCATTAAAATAACAAGAAAGGTATTCTTTTATCTAAAAAGAATAAGGGATAAGAAGGGTATATCACATCTTTTCAGTTTCAAAGGCAGTTAAGTCAGTCCTATCTTTGAACACAGCACCTATTTGAGTCCATCATTTCGGTTGGGTTTTAGTTTTTGACCTTAGGGTGAACCTGATCTCCTAGTTGTTTACTCCCCCGGTTGGTTATTCTTCCAACCATATAGAGGGTCTTCTAATGTCTCCTACATTGCAGGCTTATATCACTTCCCCATAATGTTGAAAACTGCCTAAGTCACTTTATGTCGTGCTCACTATTCAAGGATACAGCCTGTGTCGGCCATTCTATCGTTTATCTTGACCTCATGTGTCAGCCATCCGAGTGTCAGTCTTGTTACTTGTACTGCTCCACATTAGCTCATACCATTTGAGTGTTCCTCGTGTTGGATGATGGAGGGTGCCTTAAGGCCTCCCTTCCAACGGACTTCTTTCCATCGACATCAACTCATTTTGCTCTGGGAATGAAGTTTAGAGTTTCGGTTAGTACCTTGGGGATTGCAGTAATCAGTGGCAGTTTCCCTCGTCGTCGAATAATGAGAAATACATCAATGTCTTTTTTTCAACGGGTTCCTCAGGTGTTCGACTTCAAGTCCTCTTATTCACACTTGTTGGATCGTACTAGGAACCTTGGGCCCCATTATCATTATCGGTGGAAGCCCTCGCGTTTGTTAACGGTATACATCAATGACCGGTAATCAAATGATTCCCCCCATGTTCGACTTCAGCTCATTTATTCACATAGTCAGGGTTTGTAGTTTGGATGAAGACTTTGGGATTTTGATAGCATTACCTCATTATGTTATCACATAAGCTGCGCAAGACTGAGCCTCACTCGTTTTGGCTCTCCATGAGACATAGATCCAGTTTGTTGATATGGCTATGATCTCTCATTCTGACATGGATCCACGCTTGTATTTCAGTGGCCATGCTATATATACATCTCCTAGTTATGTATCGGAGATCATGTTGTATCATGCTACACATCTATATGATGTCAAGATTGTAATTGCTCGCTAACCTTGATCATTATTTCAGGTACTTTTGTGACTTGGCTCTGTGGTTTCTTTCTCTTCCTCTGACTTGGAATTATAATGTATTTAGGCTATCGTTTCCCTCTGACCTCACACATTAGGAGGCATCTATTATAGGTCAAATCTGCACTTCTCCATTTGTGATCACATTTAGCTATTGATCACACAAAAGGACAACTTGGATTGAAGAGCAAGATTGGCCTAGGTGATGTATGGACCAGACTTACCCCTCTGCAACTGACAAAATCCTGTTTTATCTGACATTTTGACATGTGCCCTACTCTTTGTATAGCAAACTAGCGCACATCAGGACATGTGCGCTACTCTACAAGCATGAAAGGTGCGCACACTAGCTAGTATGCCCTACTTTGCCTTAAGGAAAGTAGCACACACCTCATAAAAAGTTGTAAACGCTGGTTATAAAGCACTGAAGTTGCATATTGTGCGCTACTATGTATTGAGAAAACTCGCGCACATCTTAAGATGAAATTAAAAAATATATTAGTTTGACGAATTGGGATTAGTTGCCAGTTGGTTTTTAGCTTCCCCAACTTCCCAATCAAACTACCTCTCAATCCTAACTGCCTACCTTGTCCCATAAATGCAAGGAGGATGCATGAGAGAAACTAGACACTAGTGAGACTCAATTAGAGAACTAGGAGGAAAAACTATGCATTAAGGGTTGTTATGCTGGAGGAATTCCAAAGTTAGTGTGAAGAGCAGGAGCCCAGAATCCGGTTGCACAAGCACTCTGAATGATCAGGTATAATTGTACTGGTTATTTGCTTTTGACAATAAAGGTTGAAATACCCTTCATGTCCCAATCAAATGTCTAATGGATTGCATATTTGTTTGGCTAAATGCTTGATTGTATTTGATGTCTAAATTGCATTTCAATTTCATCATTGTTATACCAATCAAGATACGCTGAGGAAGGTATCTTTTGTATTGCAGGTTCATCAAGCGGAAGATCAAGTGAAGGATTGATCGAAGGAGTGAACGAAAGCTAGGATCGAACGCCGTTAATAAGGTATGCTTTCTAAGATCTTGATATCTTTCCTTTTGTAAAAGCCTATGTGATATGATCAATGTATTTACCTGTCACCCCAGAAGTTGGTAGTGTCCCTCTCCTCGCTATAAGGTAGAAATCAATGTATTTGAGCCGTTTGTTCTTTTTGGATTTCAGTAGCAGTGATCTCCTTTCCTTCCATAATCATTTGCAGATCTTCCAATTGTTGAACTATCTCTTTCCTTTGTCTAGTAGGGGTGATAGTGGGTTTTTTTATCCAATCTTTCAAGGCTAGCTTCGTAGCGTTCAACTTCTACTCCCAGACAAAGCTGGGTGACCCTATCACTGGAGTGTAACAATCTGCAAGAATAGTTTCCCCAAAACCTTCTTTTTTGATCCAAAGTGGACTGAATCGGAAGGGGATAGGGCCTAGATTTTCTTCATCATCCAGCTTTAATAGAATTGGTTTATGATCTAAAGTAAGATTTGGTAATATTTTCGTGGAGATCAGCCTTTTCCCCATTAGAAGGGAACACTGAACAAGGAAGCGATCCAGGCAAGCAGCAATGTGATTAGCTCCAATTCTGTTATTAGTCCAAGTATAAAATCCTTTCTTGGGCTTGAAATCAAGTAGATCCCAGTGATGAATTAACTCCTCTACAAGTGGCAGCACATGATCCCTGTCATTGTTACCTCCTCTCTTTTCTTTCGGTCCGAAGACAAGATTTAAGTCCCCTGCAATAATGATATTTTGAGGGAAGTGAAGTTCTAAGAAATCTGATAGGGTGTGCCAACATTCTTTTTTTTCAGATAAGATGACGGGGACATAGAGATTAAAAAGCGAGACTATGAGCTTGCTTGCATTGTGTCTAAGAGTTGTGAAGATCCAATGTTGTGT
This sequence comes from Larix kaempferi, assembly GCA_027924585.1. Taxonomy (NCBI): domain Eukaryota; kingdom Viridiplantae; phylum Streptophyta; class Pinopsida; order Pinales; family Pinaceae; genus Larix; species Larix kaempferi. Next base: position 17,860,161 of record BSBM01000668.1, on the reverse strand, counting down.
CTCGAAAGAGATTTCTAAATGAAACTGATCCTCCGCCCACAGAGTTGCTAGGACACCGGAAGAACCTCTTGCACTAATGGCCTTCCCAACAGTTTTCTTCCATTTTGTTTTACTGATCTCAAGAAGGTTATCCCCTTCAATCTTAGTCTCTTGGAGCATGAGGATCTCGGGAGATTCAATTTTCAGGAGGTCCTTGACTGCTGCAACTTTTAAGGGATTCCCCATACCTCTACAATTCCAAGAGACTAAGCGCATTATTTACTGGGATTCGAGAGGGATGGGCCCCCCTTAGAAGGCCTTGTCCGAGTATTTCTTCCGATGGACATTTCAATGGTGGCTTGCCTTTCATTTTTTGCCTCTCCGCCTCTTCTGCACGTGTTTCTTTGTGAGATTTCCTACCAACTCTTCTCGAGGGTTTCTCAAAGCACTCGTCTTTCGAGGACCCAGAGACTTTCGGTGGCTTCTTCCTTGTGATTGCTGCATTGGAGGGTGAGGAGGAAGTTCTTGAAGGGGAGCCAAGAGGGACTATCTCTACAGTTCCAATCTCTGATTCGGATGGAAGAGGTTGTTGTTCGGTCTCTTCAATTACTGCTTCAATAGTGTCAGCTGTTGTGATAAGAGGTTCTACAACAATTTTTGAACCCTCAACTAGTGGTTGCTCTTTACTGCCTTCTCCTTGAGCTTGTTTGATTTTGGTAGGACCAGAACCCGTGGATGCTTCTTTTCCTTTGTTTCTGTTATTTGCCTTGATCGGAGCTGTTTTATGGACCTGTGTCCATTGTTCTCCTTTTGTTCTCTCAACTTCTTCCTCAACCTTTTTTTGCAGTAACGTGCAAAATGGCCGTAACCATGACAGTACCTGCATTTGAATGGTAGCTATTCATAATCCAGCTCTTGGATGTAGGACCAGTGTGCTACTGTTAATTTTATTGCTTCAGGTAATCCTATTTCAAGATCAACCTCTACACATATTCTTGCACAGGAGTATTGGTCCTTTCTTTCTGCTTAATCAATAAATTTTCCAAGTGTGTTGCCTATGGATTCTAGTGATTTCTGGTTCCAACAATGCAGGGGTAGATGGGGGAGGCGCACCCATACTGGGACTGCCGACGGCATAGCTTGTGTAGGGTCAAAGTCATGGGTCCAGTTGTTCAAGTACAAACCCTGGGGGCCCATAAAATAAGGTCCATTTCTGAAGATTAAACTTCTGTCTCCTATAGTATAAAAAACGAACACATAGAATCCCTTACCTACAAAATAGCTTCTGATGCCTTCTTTGACTAACGGACGCCAATTTCGCTGCACCCACGCCTCCACTACTTTGGGAGAGGGCCAAAGACCTGTAAATTGTCCAATAAGACCGTGTTCTGCTAGGTTCAGAGCCGATCGACAGGTTTCTTTAGAAGGGAGGGTGACAGTGGGAATACTATCCATCTTCTTTACAATTTTTTTTTGAGACTCGGTCGCAGGGCGTTTGCCACACATTGCAATCGGCGATCTGAATGCCAACCGTTCCGGTGGAAGGGGATTAGGGACCTCGAGGCCCCCTCCTAGGGCCATGGCGAAGAAATCGAAAGATCAAAACCGGAGAGGAGTGCACCAGGGTGAGCGAAGGTTCTTGGAGCGAAAATTTTCAAAATCGCAAATTCCATAACCAGTTGATTTTGAGAAACGTAAAATATTTAAACTAAGCCAATAAAATATAAATAACCAATGAATAATAAATAAAACTACAATTGTAAAGTATGAGTTAAGCAATTGCAATCTAATAAAGAATTTATAATATAGAAAGGAATAAAGAAAAAAATAAAAATAAAAAACGTATATTTACTTTGAAATAAAAGAATGTGAAAAATCGAAAGGAATAATAATAATAATAACACAATAAAAGAGGAAGGAATGTATTCGCTAAATGAAAATTATGATTTATCAAGAATTTTAAATTAATATATGAAGTATATAGAAAATAAATAAAAGATAAATAGGATATCAAGGATAAACCTTGAATCACAAGGAATATTGATTAGAAATGAGTGATGATTGTCAATTGATAATAATGATGCTAATGATGATAGTTATTAACATCTAGTGAACTCAAGTTTGGTTTATCGAACCTTTAAAAGGTAAGAAGTCACTTGGTTTTTTTAGATTTTTTTTTATGGTAAAAAAGCTTTAAGAGAAGCATTCCTAAATCATCATAGTTATGATGAGTTAAAAGATTAGGAAGGTCAGTATTGAAGCAAATATTTTGAAATTGTGCTGTAAAGTGGGTGTACACAAGGCATTTGATAAGAAAGTGATTTTCATCTTCAACCCTCTTTTTGTCGCAAAGATGATATATTATTTTATCCCATGAAGTTTTAGGAATTGTATGGCGCCTTGTTTTCACTATGGAGCTTGTGAGAATTTGTTCTTATTTTATCACAAAGATGACATATTCTTTTATCCCACGGCGTTTTAGGAATTGTCTAGTGTCTTTTTTCACTATGGAGCTCATGAGAGTTTGTTCTTATTTCAACAATGTTGATTTTCTTCTTTATGCTAGTTAAAACAAAGAGATACTTTTGATCTTCTAGATTATGGTTGATCACCGCATTATAATATCTTAATTTTATACTTAAATTTTAATGTAATAATACTTTTAATATTATCATTATTCTATAGAGTTACATCTTCCTCGACTCCCTAATGATTTAGCCAATACTTGGCATCTTTATGCCAACCTCTCTTGAATCGCAAGTGGCTTTGACTAGAGTATGAATCAATCTCAGAAAACCTCTTGTCTCCGATGTTTCTTATTGCGTTTGTGTACATTAGGTACCTAGTCATAGCCATGCTCTCAATTGGGGGGGGACTCGCTTCTATGAGGAGGATAGAAGTGAGTCGTTCACCTATTGAGAGCATGGCTATGACTATGTTTCTAATGTACAAGAACAAGATAAACAACATGGGATACAAGAGGATTCTTAAGTTTGTTGCAAACTCTAGTCAAAACCACTTGCGGTTAAAGCAAGGTTGCTATAAAGGTGCGAGTCTTGGCTAAATTATAGGGGATTCAAGGGCGAGATCAATCTACAAAATAGTGATAATAATAAAAATATTATTACATCTAAATTTAAGGAGAATTTGTGGTGTGATAGAGAATTAGAGGATAAGAGAAAATTAAGATAATATAAGGAGGTGATCAACCCCATAAACGAAGATAAAAAGTATCTCTCTATTTTAACTAGTGTAAAGAAGAAAATCAACATGGCTAAAATAAGAACAAACTCTCACAAGCTACCTAGTGAAACATGGGATTTGACAATTCCTAAATCGTCATGGGAGGAAAGAAATTGTCATCTTCGAGACACTAAAAGGGTTGAAGATAAAAAATACTTTTTGTTAGAATGTTTTGCGTACACACACATTAAATCACAATTTCAAAACATTTGTTACAATACTAACCTTCCTAACCTTTTAACTTATCATGAGTACGGTGATCTAGGAATGCTTCTCTTAAAGATTTTTTATCACAAAAATAAAATTCTAACGAAAACCAAGTGACTCCTTACCTTTTTAAAGGTCCAATAGATAAAAGTTGGACTCAGTGGATGTTAATAACCATCATCATCATCATTGCTCTAAATTGTAGTTCTTCTCGCTTTCCATAACAGTGGTGACTCCCTTTTCCATTTCTCTCCCATTCTCAAATTATTATTATTATAATTAAAAAAAACATTATTTATTTATTTTTAGATTTTTATTTCAATTTCCTTTTTTAGTTTTGATTTTGATTTTTATTATTAATTTGTATTAATTTGTTAATTTCTTTTTTTATTAATATTTTTTTAAATACCAAATTTTATCTTAATAATAATTTATTATATCTAATAATTTATTTTAACTCATAATTTTTTTAAGTTAGTTTAAAATTATATTGAACAACTTAAGAGAATATGCAAGCCATTAGTCCAATGATCTGCCACAAGGGAAACCAACCCAATTACAAAACATGAGATTGTCATTATGAACTAGCATTGTCCAACTTTCCTTGTTTTTAATATGCCTTAATTTGACTATATACCAGTGGTGACTTGATGAGTTGAGAAAAGACCTAGTGTAGCTTGTGTTCAAAATGTGAACAATAACATAAGAAAAACTATGGAGTTTGTTCATAATAAAAAATAGATATCATAGGAACTTCTTATTCTTGGGCAGACAGTTGTAAATTCAAAATTGGTGGTGGCCTTGGAAATGAGTTTGATTTGGGCATCTATCCTTCTAACTTGAACCTGTAGCTCATCCATCATTAGAAGAAGGTCCTTACGTTTCTCCTTGTTATCCATTAGGGATTACCCTAATAGTGATTTCGTTTATCAATAAAGGATAACCATTTTGAAATATTTTGTGTCGTGGGTGCAAGAAGTCCCTATATTAGGCACCCACAGTTGCATATCCTACTCCATATCCTCATTATCACCCATATCTCACTCCATCTTCACTCACTCCTCCGCTTGAGAGATCTCCTATTGAATATGGGTTGGGGATTCTCCTTATGTAAGTCACATCAGAGGCCTCATCCTCTTGCATAACCCAAGGCGAGTGACTTTGTACATGGCCTCTTCGACCTCTACAACCTCGTCCTTTCCCTCCCATGCCACTGGTAAGTAAGTGGAAATAATCGCTTTGGGGTGAGGGAGTCACCACTGTTATGGAAAGCGAGAAGAGCGACCTAAGCTTCGCTTGGAAAGAACCTGCCAAATGTCCACTAATAGGTGATCATGCAAGTTTGCCACCGATGCACCCGATTTCAGCAGAAAAAAGTAGCTTAGAAGAAAGAGTAACCAATGTTTATCTCTAGACTCAGGATTAAAAACACAAACTCCAGTTTCTAGCTACCACAAACTGCATAAGAGGCATTAAACTGCAACTTCATCCTATAGTTCCCATTCCCATAATTCACCACAAACCCACCTACAACAATCATATGCTTCATGTCCTTCACTAACATTAGCTGAGGGGTCATCGAGACCATCACTTAGCCAAGAAACGTCATCACAAAGACCCTCTTTCCCACATGATGATGATGATGATTAGCATCCACTTAGACCAATTTTGGTCTATCGGACCTTAAAAAGGGTATTATTTGTTCTGCTTTAAAATTTTATTCCTATGCTCAAAAATCTCGGCAAGAATCTCTCCTAGCTCACTATAGTTTTGGCAAGACATGAGGTTAGAAATGATTGAATTGTAGCAAATATTATGAAACTCAGATCTAATGTTGGTGTAAACAGGGCATTCTAGGAGAAAACAGTTTTCATCTTCATTCCAGACCAGGACCAAGGTTTAATTCCCCAGTTATTGGCACTTACTACCCCGCTTTGTACAACTTCTATCAATGCCACCTGTGGCCTCGAGAACAACACGCTTAGGTGTTACATCCACCAAACCATGATTTTTCACCCCTTGAGTGATCATTCCCTGCTTCGTTGTCACCCTATCCGAGGGTATTTTAACTCATAATTATATTACTTCTTAATTATATATATATATATAAACCAGCGTAAAGAGGAAAATCAACATTGCTAGAATAAGAACAAACTCTCATGAGCTCCATAGTGAAACAAGGCGTTGGACAATTCCTAAAACATCGTGGGATGAAAGAATTTGTCATCTTTGCGGTACTAAGAGGATTGAAAGTGAAATCACTTTCTCGTAGAATGTCGTGCATACACCCACACTAGAACACAATTTCAAAATATTTGCTACAATACTAACCTTCATAACATTTTAACTCGTCACAACCATGGTGATTTATGAATGCTTCTTTTAAAACTTTTCGAGCATAAAAATAAAATTCTAAAGAAAACCAAGTGATTCCTTCCAAAATATGATAAATCAAAGTTCTCAGTGAACATTAATAACCATCATCATCATCAACATAACCCATACTTTACTAAATAAATTCAGTTTCTATTATTTATCAACATGATGTTCTCTTTCCCATTTCTTGAGTCATTATTCATAATTAATTAATTATTTATTAATTTCATCGAATCCTTACCTTCCCTTCATTAATTTGATCAAATTTTATTATTATCATAAATAATTCTTATTTATCTAAATTCTAACAACTACTTGTTTTATTCTTATAAATGTTTTATCCTTTTTCTCTTTTTCAAAATTATATTTAAGACAACTAAGATGGTCTTCTATCTTTCAAAATTATATTAAAGACACCTAAGATAGTAGACTTTAAGACAAATTGTGAATTCATTCACAAAAGTCACCCGCATAATGAGCCATAATAACAATGGACTTCCATTGCAAAATGTACAATATCATAATCACCATTCTTATATGGAAAAGTCACTCTTAACATTGATTATAAGGGAATATGAATCATTTTGATTTCTGCTTTGTTCAACTTTCAATTATCACCATTCTTACGAAGATATGAAATAATCAAGAAAAGGAAACAAGAGGTTAGATAGGTGATAGGTGATCTTTCCCATAGTCATGTTGTGTGGTATTTTTAATGGTTAGTTGTCAATTCGTATAATGTTTAAGGTATGGAGTTAATTAAAACATTATTGTGTATAAATGTTGAATATGTGTTTGTATTATTTGCATATAGGTAGATTATGTATCTCGACATGTTTTTGAGAGTTTAGGGTTTTGGGTCTTTCATGAGTTATGAGTGGTTTTCAGCTCATGATTATATATATATGTATTTTTATTTTATTGAATTATATTGGAAACAATTTAGTCAATATGAAGGTGCATTTGTTCTTGTTGGTTTTCTTGGTTTGGATTTATAAGGTTAAATCTTGTCATTATTTTCTTTATGTTTTTCTTATAATAATAAAAAATATGTTAGCATTGCCTTTTACATGGGTTTATAGGTTTATATTGCTCTGTATTTGGTATGGTGGCTATAATTTACCTATTTCTATGAAGGGCAAGGGAATCTTTGGCTATGTGATAATATTCTCATGAGTGGGAGCTATGTGAAGGTAAATTTTCTATGAAATATGATATAGAACACTTCAAGGAGAGAGGCATAAAAATTCAATGGCTATAACTTTGAGTTATAAAAGCTTAAGATGGAAGATCTTCTTGTGGATAGAGATCAATCCATTTATGCATTAGTAAAACAATCTATGGGTCTGAAAATTGGTAGAAGATGGTTTGGAAGGCAAAGAGTAGGATCTCATTATGCCCTTCAGATTCAATGTTGTTAAATGTATGACGAGTGTCTAGCACCAAGGAGATATGGGATAAGTTAGGGATACTATATCAATAAAAGTCCATAGTAAACATATTGTTTCTTTAAAAAAAGCTACACCTTTTTAGGATGAATGATGGTAACTTTGTCACAAAGCACCTCATTGCCTTTATCATTGTGGTAATCTAATTAACCTCAATTGCTATAAAATATTTGAAGAAGATGATGGATTGCTATGTTATCTTCTTTCCATATTTCAATGGATTATATTGTTCTGGCCATTGGTAGTACTACTACATCTACGTTAAAGTTTGAGAACATAGTTGCATCCTTGTTATCACAAGACCGATATATGGCAAAAATACATGGAGGGTATAACTAGGGATGCCTTGTTTGTAAGAGGTTGCCCCCTGGATAGAAATAAAAGTAAGTCAACGGATAGACAATTGAATTTTAGAGGCATATCTAAATCTTTGGGAAAATCTATAAAGAAATGCTCGAGATGTGATAAAGTCGGGCATTTCAAAAAGGAGTGTTGATCTAAAAAAATTGGCAAGTGAAAAGAATATTCAGATATCTGAAGGGCACATTGGACTCTGGCTTGTGGTATGAAAGAAGTAAAGGCTTTATTCTAGCAACATATATAGTTGCAGACTTGGTAGTAAGTGTTGATGACAAGAAAAGTACAAGTGGAGGAACATTCTTTATAGGTAATAGACTAGTGTCATGGTTGAGAAGGAAAAATTCAATCTCTTTATCCACAATAGAACCCGAGTATATTGCAACAACAACATGTTGCACACAATTTCTCTGGATGAAGCAAACAATGAAGGATATAAATGTAGAACATGATCAATCAATCTCAATCATCCTCGACAACACAAGTGTAATAAACATTTCAAAGAATCATATTATGCACTCAAAGATGAAGCATATTCCATCAAGTACCACTTCTTAAGAGAATAGGTATATGAACAAAGTCTCAAGCTGGAATACATTGCTACCAAGGAACATGTTGCATCTGTTTTTTTCAAACCCCTTCACAGAGAAACATTTGAATATCTCAGACAAAAGTTGGGAGTGATATCCCTCTCATCTCATCAATAAAGGAGAAGGACAAGCTCAAGGGGAGCAAATAGGGGGAGAGTTGTAGACAATGAGAGTATTGCAAACAAGGGGAGTTGCATATAAGGGGGGGATTGCCATCAATGACAAAGGGGGAGATTGTTGAATATATTTTGTCATTGATGTAAAAGGTAAGTATTCAAGGGTAAGGTGACTTTAAGAAATAAAAAGCAAAAAAAGTTGTATTAAAAGTGAAGGAGGATTAAAAATGAAATTACGTGAAAATGACTTAAAAAGTGAAGGTGGATTAAAAAGTGAAAGTGGATTAAAAAGGCAAAGGTGAATTAAAAATGAAGTTACGTGAAAGTGGATTAAAAACTAAAAGTGGTATTTTCTCATGGTTTTGGAAGCTCATGGTAGTTACCCGTGGTATTTAAAAGAGGGTGCACATAAACATAAAAAATGGGTTAAAATAAAAAGGGAGGAGAATTAATTCTTTAATTAATAAAATCGTGTATTTTCAAATGAACATGACTTTTCATATAAGGTTAATTGTAAAATATAAAAGAAGAAGGGTATTGTGAGAAATAAGCGTGTGAGTGAAAAATGTAATATCATTCTATAGAACAGGAATCACTCAAGAAGAAAAAGGCCTGCGAAAAAGGTCAAGGAGTGACGATTAAAGATCATTCAAGAAGTGATGACTAAATATCATTTGAGGAGAGACATTTGAATATCAACAAAAATCTGACCCGAGGTTCTAACATCATGCAAATCTAATAAAGGAAGAAATCACAAGAAGAACCGGTGAAGACAGAGCAACAAATAGATCTAATAAACGAAGAAGCCACAAGCAGGCCCAGTGAAGATGTAAGCAACAAGCAAACTTGTGAATGGAATGCATATGAAGAATTTGTAAACTTGGAAGTAGGTTGGTGCTTACAAACAAACTGTAGTGGGGATTGGTGTCTCCAGTAGGTTGGTGCCTACATCTTGCAGATTTGGTGCTTAGTTGAGGAGATTGGTGTCTCATGTAGGTCGGTGCATAGAAACTTTGTAACAATAGGCTGGTGCCTACATGAATTTATAAAGATAAGATTTTGTGGTTTTCTCCCGAAAGTGTTTCTATGTTAAATTTTGTGTATTGTGATTTGAGTTTATATGTGCTTACTATTTCAAAAGTTAATGAATACTCTGTTGAAGTAAAAATTATCTTATATTGATTCAGCCCCCCCTCAATATAATCATAAGTACAACAAACCTCACCTCAATCTAAGCATGGGATGGTTCTTCCTATGTACAAGCAACAAACATAGCCATGTCAATTGGGGCCATTTTATAGAACCCCGGGCATACCTGAAAATGGCTATGGCCAATAGAATTTTCAATGGCTTTGCTGTAACTACATTGAACATAAGGAATGTTTGGAGTTTCACATTTATAAGATACGTACAATCATCATGTTGACTACATCTATCTATCCATTAGTTTGGAGGTGGAAGGTAGTTGATTTGGTCATCTTTGTGTCCATTATTGACCATAGGATGGACCAAAAGGTACTTAGGAATCTACTATCCCTATTTGAAATAATGGTCCGTGGAGTCTTGAAATGAACCCAAACATGTTTGAAGAGCAACTTAACAATGTCCTCTCATGTGACACTTTTATTGTAGGGTGTAAAAATGGTAATTTTAGAGAAATAATCAACAAGCACAAATACATGTGTAGTGTCCCTTTTTAAGAAATTTGGATAAATTGGAAAAATGGCAATTTTTGGCCAATTGGACCCTTAGACTAGTATTGACCCAAGTGCTTCCAAATTTGTTATGAATGTGTTTGGAAGGTATTAAGACATAAAATTGGGACATATGGATGCTTGTACACTCTCAAAATACTTCTTCAACATTCAATTACAATCAGGGAAAGATAGGGCGATTATTAGTCAAATTGAGGTTCAAATACCCCAAGGGTAGTGGTCAAAGATGGATCTCCAAATGTTGTACGACCTTCCAAAATTTCAGAACAAAGACATGGTATTGTTAAAGGACTTTAATGGGCTCCCAAATACATCATCAATCGGTTTCTAAAGACTTCTGCAACTCCCATAAATCAGAGGTTTGTGAGCATGTCTTCACATAGGGGGAAATGTTAGTAAACTTCACCACTTGCTATGAAATTCGAGATTTATGTTCCAAAGGCTTATGCAATGTATATGAAAATTCTTCCAGACATTAATGACCATCCATACATCATAAAAATAATAGATATGAACTGATACAAGTCGAAATAGAGCAACTTCAAGCATTCATAACAAGGTGTAGGGAAAATGGCACCATTTATGCATTGTTTGGTATTTTTACATAGTTCCACTTGGTATTTCGACCTAAGAGTCTTCTGAGCATTAAATATAGAGTATATATATTAGAATAAAAATAAATGGGGCCACAAGAGCTCCCCCAAATAGAACAACATCTCACTAAGTGCGCCCTTCCTCCATGAGCCAAAATATGAAGAGAAAAGTGAGAAAGGTGTGGAAGAAAGTTGAGCATGAGAATGTCACGAGCTGCCTTGTAGCTTCAACCTGCAACAAATGAATCCATTGTAGCTCCAAATGAAATTTCTTAATGGCCTCTCCAATTTCCAATTAGGATGGGAATCTTTCACCCTCGAAATTGGTACTAAGGCAAGTAGAGTAAACACTCCACAAGCATGGACAAGCTATGCTGTCCAATATGCAAAATGATAAATGATCAAAATCCACTCTCCTTCTTTTTTCTTGAATTTTATAAACTTACAAAAACCTCCTTGGGTCGAATTCCTTCTAAAAGACTCATGCCAACTCAAGTTGGGAAGAGATTCCAATGTGTGCCACTTGTCCAACAATTCCTAGTCTCCATCTTCCCACATTTTGAATGGGTGTCTCTTTGGCTGCCTTAACTCCCTTGTGCGCCTTCTTGGAGGATATTTTTAGCCCTGACATGTCATATATGTCAGATGTCAGCATTCAGGTCTGATTTGTGTCATAGGTGTCATAGCATCTTCATCATTGTTGTCATAGAGCTAGGGAATCTAGTCCAAGTGTCCCACTAGCTCCAAAATGCCTCTTCCTCTTCCATGGGAGTTACTCTTCCACTCCAATTCGACCTTCATTGAGTCATGACAAGTATATTGACCTTCCAAATCCCCAATATCATTAGACTCCACCTTGGATTTGAATGGGTGAGAATAGAATGCCATGTGGCATGAGGAATCTAGCTTTGTGTGGATCCCAAACCACCAATGTGTCTCCATGACCAAGTGCCACCTTATTTTCCTATCATAAATATTTATTTAACCCCTTTTAATATATTTATGTCAATCTAATGTCCATTTGGGGTTTATTAGCTCCCTTATTCAAAATCCCAATGTTTCCACCCCAACCTAGGAAACTAGTAGATTGGTGGAATTTCCTCTTTTGAAATTTATTTGAATGGGGACATTACAACATGATAGTTGCTGTAACATCACCCAAAACTCATACACAATTTTTCTGTTTTGTAATTAATGAACTTCATCACTTCACGATGTATTCACCTTGGAAATATTGTTCAATAAATAAGAGTATACGTTAAACATCGCTCGTTTCTAATTAATAGAACCAAGTATTTAAACTGTTAACTTGGTGTTGTCATGCGTATTATTTGTAGAAGACAATTCTTATGTTTTCCTTTTGATGGAGAAATCATCCTTCTGTACTTGCATGTAATCATTAGTTTGTTTGCTTGTGAATCTTTGTAACTCTGTTTAAATCTGTGACCTACATGGTTGTTATTAGAACAAGTTATTTAAATGGTTTTTAGTATGCTATTAGTACTTTGTGTAAATGTTTGGTATTCAAGTTTGATGGGATTGGCCTATGACTGGTGTCGAGGCTTACTTAGCTTGATAGCTAACCCAAAATTTGTTGTTACAGGTCTCTCATGAATTCCAAGGTCGTGAAAGGGATGTGGAGACTCTCCCTAAGGAGGCTCATTCCATCTCCCACCACGGTCAACACTTTTATGGATTGATTATAATTCATGTTATGAACAAAACTTAGGAGAAGGGGGTTTCCCTTCCTCTCACGTCCCTCTCACCAACCACAATAAAAAGTCTTTTTAAGACTTAACATTGTAACTAAGACTATGAGGTGGGGCTCACACCCCTCCAAGCCTCCACCTGTCTTGACCAGGACATAACATTTATTTGCGTATTGTCAGTCTCAGAGTTTGTAAACTGGAAAGTGTGTTTTCCTTTTTCAAATTCATTTTTTCATTTTAATGTTTCAGCTATGAACAAAGAGGCTTTGTCCCTCCCAGGGGCGTGCCATGGAGCTCATCTCCTCCACAGAGAGTGAGAGCATGTTAAACTTACAGCTACCTTGTTCGTGTCTAATTCATAAGGTTTTTGGACACCGTTCCTTTGATTTTAATGTGGATAGACTTTGTGGCAAAGCGTGAGGGGTTAGCCATGGAACTTGGTTGGACTTGGCGTCTATGCCCTTCGCGTCAGGTATTATGTTTATACACATCATTATCTCATTTCAATTTTTTAATATGTTTACATTCAAGATTATATAAGATCATTAACTTTTCTTTCCCCGTTTGTTAACTCCTTGCAGGTGTGGAAAGAGTGGATGCGAACCCTAAACTGGTATTTATGGAGAACGTATGGTCACACGTAAGCTCGCAAACAGTCATAGTCTCGTTCCTCCGGACTTGAGGGACCTTTAGAGTTGCATTTTGTTTACTAGCGCCGATATAATGTTACAGTAGGTTATTCTTAATCTGTTAGGATTTTACTTGTATTCGACTCTCTTGACAGAGCGTATAAACAATTACTCTGTTCAACTTTTAATTGTGGTGGAAGTTTGGGGTTGAAACCCTAGAAGATTCACATCTCCCTTAGATATCTTTTATATGAATTTTTCGTTTATGTTTATGGCTCGAACTCTCGGTCTTTCTCATGCTATGCCTTTATTTACAGTCGATGGTTTCCTCTACTTCGTGTACATGGGGTGTATATATGTTTGACTGTTGAAATTACTTTCAATTCTTTTATTACTTGACCCAACTGCTTATCCTGGGCATCATTATTAGCGTTAATCTATTTCCTTGTATATGTTTAATTAGTTTTGGTTCATGAATTTAACCCCAAGGGATTCAACCCTGTACAACACGATTTACAAGAACTTTTGTTTGTGGAAAAATAAGATTCTTGCTACGATTTCATGTAGCTTGCGTACGCCCAAAGGTTTCGAAGTCGGGTCCGCGAGAGAAAATACATGCTCTTCATGTGTCGAGTGTTTTCATATATATATTGAGGGCACAACCTACAGGCTCAATCGTGATTTGGTTTAACAGTATTATGGTCAAAATGTTTTATAAATTATATTTACTTAACGTTAAAATCAGTTGATAGGTAAATTGTTCACGACCCTAAGGGCGTGACTGATTGTACAATGTTTATATAATTTCTATGTGTGGATTACATACAAGATGAAAAGAGGAATGCTCTGTTTATAAAAGATGAGGTCGTAGGGTATAAATCCTTGACCTGCGAAATTATAAGCTTGGCACGATCCTCACCTCACAGTCTCTGCATGTTGGATTGTGGTTCTAATTTTTTTTGTATACGATTTATCTGGGCAGGTTGTGAGGCTCAAACTGCATACCAAGCAAATCCTGAATTGTTTTTTGTTGTTAATTATTATTGTATAGTATATCTCTACTTGGGTCATGGCTCGATTCCCAACCCGTGAGTTTTCTATGTTAAGCAATTATTGTTATTTGTTTCATGCTAATATTAGTTAGCAAACATGGTAATTGTATGAATATTCTTTTAATTGTTTGAATTCAATGATGGCTTAGACTCTGCTTGTATTGTTATCGTTCTATGGTTTGTCATTCTATGATATTGTTTGTTTAACTATAATGTTATGCTTGTAGAAGAGTTATACTAACTATATTTATTTTGTTCATAATAATTAACATTTATACAAATATCTGTATTATAAATATATTTTAAATTTATAAACATATTAATGGTTTAAGAGCTTGCTATGGATTCTAGGTGAATCCTTTTCCATTAATATTTCTATTTAGTGATATTTCTCACTGGGGTAATGTCTGCCCATGATATTATATAAATATATAATTATGGGTTTTTTTTGTAACTATGAAAAACTAATCTCAAATACAAACAAAATCTTTCTCTAGGACTTTTAAAGATAAACATATACAAATAAATAATATTCAAATTCAAATATTGTGCAAATAAATTATTTAACTAAATAGATAAATTAACATCAAACCCTTAAAAACCCTAGCCTAACTATAGGAATTAAATATTGTACATTAACAACTTTAAAATAATGAAAATAATTTTACAGAAATAACTCTATATTTAGGAAATGAATTCATCTAACTAAACCCTTATCTTTGAGAGAAAGTTTAACAATAGAAAACTCATTGAAATTATAGAAAAGAATCTTTATGCTCAACTTTGAAATAAAAGACATGTAACTAATAAAATAACTTAAATTCTTGAATAACCAATTATATTATGCTAAGAACTATTTAAGCAAGAACATTAATAAAAATAACAAAACATATTTTGAAATAGAAAAAAACTTAGCAAAGTTAGAAAAACTTATCAAACTTTATAGCCACCAACTACTTGGGAAAATTCCACTTTCCTCCCAGCCAAAGACCCTGAACAATTTATTGCTCATTCCACAGGTCACCCCAAAGCCAGACCAAGCATACTAGACAATAATAACCCAGTGACTGTTCTCTATCTTGATTACTAATGCAGAGTAGTCACAAGGTTTTTTACCAGCTCTGTATAATTCCTGTAATAAAAACCCTCTTTAACACAGTCCCTCCTCGACAAACCCTGTTTCTTTCATGGTAACTGAGCACTCAAGGAATTACAACTAAACCCTCCAGTGATCTAGGAACCATTACCACCTATAATGTTCACTCTCTGCAACTTTTCTTTTTGGGCAAGGTTCTTCTCTCAGTTCCGGTTGTTCTCTCCTAGTTAGGGAAAAGTGTTAACTTTTTCCTTTCATTGTCTCCTTTTATATTCTTTTCTTTTAAAAAATAAGTTAGGTTTTAGTTTCTCTCCATTTCTTTTATTTTTAATTCATAATTAAATATTTTTCCTCACATAGTTCTAATTCTTCATTAACACTTTATTTATTAATTAAGGGGCCATGTCCCTCCCTAGTATGCTTGGTCCCTTTTTCAAGTGGTTGTTTCCCAAGGAGTTAGAGTATAAAGTGAGATAATACTAATTTTATTTATATACTTTGATGATCCAAAGTTGCCTCAACTCAACATCAAATAAAAACATTTAAGTCTAAATACTTTTGATGCTCCAGAGTCTCCCGACTCAACATCAAATCAAAACATTTAAGTCTAAACACTTTTGATGCTCCATAATCTCCTAAATCAACATCAAATCAAAACATTTGAGTCTTATATGTAAAGGGTTCAAATTTGGGATATTACATCCCACCCCCCTTAAAAACAACATTATCATGGTGTTAGCATCTTTCAATCTAAATTTTGAAACAAAAAAGGATATGCCTACCTCAGGGCATCTTCCTTTTCCCACGTGGCTTCTTCAGGACTGAAATGCTTCCATTGTATTTTTAGTTGGACGATAGCCCGCTTCTAGAGCTACATTTCTCTCTTTTCCAAGATACAAAGGGGTTCAAGACAAATTCCCCTTCTGGTTCTACCTGCAACAAATTCCAATCAATCACATGCTTAGGATCATAAACGTACTTTTTAAGCAAGGACACATGAAAAACATTGTGAACTTTAACATGCGCCGGAATATCAAGTTCATAGGCCACCGAGCCTATTCTTGACAATATTTCAAATGGTTCACAGTATCTAGGAGCTAGCTTTCTCTATTTTTCCGAGCTTAGGGAACTTTTCTTTACTTTAACCTTCAAATAGACATGTTCCCCAACATGATACTTTTTGTCTTTTATGCTTTTGTAAGCACAATTTTTTGTCGGTCATGTGCTTCTTTTAAATTATATTGTACTTTACTTACCAGTTGTTCCAATTCTTTTAACAGATTTGGTCGTAACATTAACATGTCCACTTGGTTGTCCCATGTCACAGGAGTCCTGCATTTTCTATCATACAACACCTAAATGGAGTAATTTTGGTAGATGTCTGATAGCCATTATTATAGGCAAATTCTGCCAAGTATAGGTACTCTTCCCACTGAGATGGGTTATGCATGTCATACATTCTAAGCATGTTTTCTAAAATCTGATTGGTATGCTCAGTTTGTCCATCAGTTTGTGGGTGGTAAGCTATACTGAAATTCAATTGAGTATTCAGCCCCGAAAATAAGGCTTTCCAAAATTTCCCTGTGGACTTTGTGTCCCTAAAGAAATTAATGGTTTTCGGTATATCATGTAGTCTGAAAATTTCCTTCAAAAATATTTATGCCATGTGTACTGCTTTATAGGTGGATTTTATAGGGATAAAGTGTGCAGCCTTGGAAAGTTTGTTAACCACCACCACAATAGAATCGTTTTGTTTTTTACTTTTTGGCAAACCGGTGATAAAATCCATACTTATCACTTCCCATTTCCATTCTAGAATGGGAAAAGGCTAGAGTAATCCAATTGGGTGTTGGTGTTTAGTCTTGACAAGTTGGCATTCTTGACATTTTTCTATGTAAAGAGTTAGTTTAGTTCAATTTAGGCCAAAAATAATTTTTCTTAATTGCAAAAATCATCTTTTGATATTTGGGGTGCCCCGAATAAGGTTGTTTGTGAAATTCATTTAGAATTTCAGATTTGAAATTAGTTGTTTTTGGTATATACAACCAGTTTTTGAACCAAAGTAAGCATGTTTCGTCAATTATGTAATTCTCATGTTGCCATCCCAGCCTGTTTTCTTGAATTTTTTTTGTAATTTCTGCATAAAATTCATCATTTTTAGCTGTTGTCCTAATTATGTCATGCAAATTAGAATTATCTTGGCTAACTGTTACTTCATATTGCAAGTGTATTCTTCGACTTAAAGCATCAACCACCTTGTTTTATTTACCTTTTATATGTTTGACCTCAAAATTATATTCACTTAGAAAAGCCAACCATCTAGCCTTCCTTGTGTTTAGATTTGGTTGTTGAAAAATGTACTTTAGGCCCAAATTATATGTTTTAAGGATAAATTTCTTCCTCATCAGGTAATGTCTCCACATATTCAAAGCAAGGATGACGACAACTAATTCTAAGTCATGTGTGGCATAGTTATTTTCACGTTCTTTAAGTTTCCAAGATTTATAGAGCTAACATAGCCAATTTGCATTAGGACGACACCTAATCCTTCCTTACAAGCATCGGTACAAACAACAAACTCTCCATCTGGATCAACAATCTTCAAAATAGGTGCAGTGGTCAACAAATGTTTTAGTTGACAAAAACTTGCCTCACACTATTATGTCCAAACAAATTTTGAATCATTTTTCTATAGGGACGTAATAGGATAAGCTATCCTGGAAAAATTCTCAATGAATATTTGATAATATCATGCAAGGCCCATAAATGACCGGATATCTGACACATTTGTGGGAGTAGGTCATTCCATAATTGATTTTATCTTTTTTGGACCTACCACAATGCCTTCCTCTGATATTATATGTCCCAAACATTGAATTTACTTCTTGTAGAAATCACATTTAATTAACTTAGCATATAATTGGTGTTCTTCTTCTCAGATCCTCACCTAATGATATCTAGATCTTAAATCGATCTTAGAAAATATTTTGGCTCCTCCAACTTGGTCAAACAAATCAGCTATCCTCATAAGTGGATACTTGTTTTTGATAGCCAACTTATTCAATTGATGGTATTCAATGCACATTCACATTGTACCATCCTTTTTCTTAACAAAAAGAATCGGTGCAACTTCAATTATCTCTTACAAGCTGGAGTCTTATGTATCCCTTTTCAATTATCTCTTGGAGCTGCAACTTCAGCTAAACTAGATCTGGTGTACTCATGTAATACAAAGCCTTTGAAACCAGTACCGCCCCAGGTACAAGTTCTATGGAAAAATCTAAGTCTCACTTAGGTGGCAGCCCTGGTAGTTCTTTAGGAAACACATCTTAATATTCACTCAAAACTGGAAAATTTTCAATTTTCTGCTATTCTTCCTCATTGTAATTTTGGATGTTAAGAGCATAAATTTGGCATCATTTTCTAACACATTTCTTGGTTTGCAAGGTTGAAATATGCCTAACTGAATTTTTCTTTGGTATTCCACAAATTGTTTTTTGGTTTCCATCATCATCAATGCAAGTAAATGTTTTATTCAAACCATTGAGTATTACATTATGTTGTTCTAGCCAATCCATGCATGTTGACATATCATAGGACCCCAAGGGTAAGATGTTCGAATCCGCAACTGTTTTTTTTTTCATTCGAAAAAAGACAACTTTTATTAGATAAAAAGTTGTATCCAGAGATACCAAAAGGCAAGAAGCCTATTCATACATAACAACGAAACCAAACAGAACGTTATATCAACCGTCTAGCATAATACAACTAATCTGAAAACTAATAGATAGTGTTCGGCCACAAGTCCATAGACCACAATCTTCCAGTTACTTAACATTAAACATATGCTAGGAGGGACGTCACTGGAGGAGTACCATCACAAAATTTCTAAACATGGATAGAGCCATCCATATCTCCTAGGGATAGCTTAGAAAGCTTATCGGCCTCCATATTAAAATCACGATAAATATGATGAAAAGTGATATCAGAAAATCCTTCCATAAGGGTAAGCACATGATTCATCCACCCACTAAGTGGTAACGATGATAGCCCACGCTCTCCCTTGGCCCAGGAGATAATAACCTGGGAGTCTCCGAATATATTCAACCTGGATAGACCCAAGGATTGAGAAAAGAATAGAAAACCCCAAAGTGCTAACAGTTCCGACCTGGTGTTGGTACCCCTGCCAGCTCCCAAAAGAAGGTGATAATACAGGTGGGGACTGATTTTTAAGACACATTCGACACCACAATAGCCCTTCTGGGCCGCGCCATCAAAATAGCCTATAGGAAGACTGAAATATCTTTCGACATGCTAAACTACCCTTCTTAGAGTCTTATTCATGAGAAATTGAGTGGTTTGAAAATAACCAGCAATTCCTGCATTGAGAAGTGAGATAGGTGTGTGTACATCCCTGAAGATAACAACGTTGCGAGCTTTCCATATCTCCCACCAAGTTACACATAAAAGAGCAGGTTCATAGATATAAAGAGCATTGGCGTCCTGCATGTGAAGCTGAGGTATTGAGTACATTAAAGTTGTTCTCGAAGGACAAATCTCCGAGGCCGAACGGTTGGACCGTTGAGTTCTATCTTCACTTTTTTTCCCTTATTAGGGGGTGAAATTACGACTGCTATGGAGGAGTCACGTACTAAAGCTCGAGTCCCTCCCTCTCTCAATGCGACTTATCTTACTCTTATTCCCAAAGTGGACAAGCCCAATGACTTTGGTGATTTTCGCCCAATCTCCTTATGTAATCTCTTGTACAAAGTTATATCCAAAGTGATTGCTGAACGCATTAAACCTGCTCTATTTGCAGAAAAACAACAATATTTTGCATAATTTACAAGAGGATGTAACTGTTGAAGATATTGCTAGGACACCTCATATTCGTGGTACCTTGGAAGGCAGACAAGCTGAACATCAATCAACTATGGTTGAGATAGAAGGTAAATTCTAACAGAACCAGTTTAAATTCTAATTGATCCAGGAGCATGTCGTAGTTAAATATCTCCAAATATTGTTGATACGTGTAAATTAATTAAAACAAAACACAATAAGCCTTGGCTGGTACAACTAGCTACAGGTGCAAAGAGGAAGATTTATGATTGGTGTCAAGGCTTACTTAGCTCGATAGCTAACCCAAAATTTGTTGTTACAGGTCTCTCGTGAATTTCAAGGTCATGAAAGGGGTGTGGAGACTCTCCCTAAGTAGGCTTGTTCCATCTCCCACCATGATCAACACTTTTAAGGATGATTATAATTCATGTTATGAACAAAACTTAGGAGAAGGGGGTCTCCCTTCCTCCCGTGTCCCTCTCACCAACCAAAATACAAAGATTTAAGACTTAACGCTGTAACCAAGACTATGAGGTGGGGCTCACACCCCTCCAAGCCTACCCCTGTCTTGACCAGGACATAACATTTATTTGCGTGCTGTCAGTCTCGTAGTTTGCGAACTGGGAAGTGTATTTTCCTTTTCCAAATTCATTTTTTCATTTTAATGTTTTGCCTATAAAAAGAGAGGATTTGCCCCTTCCAAGGGCGTGCCATGGAGCTCGTCTCCTCCTCGTAGAGTGAGAGCATGTTAAACTTACAACTACCTTGTTTGTGTCTGGTTCATAAGGTTTTTGGACACAGTTCCTTTGATTTAAATGTGGAAATACTTTGTAGCAAAGCGTGCGGGGTTAGCTATGGAACCTGGTTGGACTTGGCGTCTCTACCCTTCGTGTCAGGTATTATGTTTATACACAACGTTATCTCATTTCAATTTAGTTAATATGTTTACATTCAAGATTATATAAGATCATTAACTTTTCTTTCTGTATTTGTTAACTCCTTGCAGGTGTGGAAAGAGTGGACGTGAACCCTCAACTAGTGTTTATGGAGAATGTATGGTCATGGGTAAGCCTACAAACAATCGCAGTATTGTTCCTCCGGACTTGAGGGACCTTCAGAGTTGCATTTTTTTTACCATCGTGGATATAAAGTTACAATACGTTATTCTTATTTTGTTAGGCTTTTACTTGTATTCAGCTCTCTTGACAGAGCGTATAAATGATTACTCTATTGAAATTTTAATTGTGGTGGAAGTTTGGGGTTCAAACCCTAGGAGATTCACTTCTCCTCTAGATATCTTTTATATGATTTTTTTTCTATGTTTATGGCTCGAACTCTAGGTCTTTTTCATGCTATGTTTTCATTTACACTCGATGATTTCCTCTACTTTGTGTACATGGGGTGTATATGTGTTTGACTATTGAAATTACATTCAATTCTTTTATTGCTTGACCCAACGACTTATCTTGGGCATCATTATTATCATTACTCTATTTACTTGTATATGTTTAATTAGTTTTGGTTCATGAATTTGGCCCTAAGGGATTCAACGTTGTACATAACGGTTTACAAGAACTCTCATTCATGGAAAAATAAGACTCTTGCTACCATTTCCTGTAGCTTGAGTACGCCCAGAGGTTTCGACCTTAGGTCCGTGAGAGCAAATGCATGCCCTTCATGTGTTGATTGTTTATATTTTTTTTTTTTGAGGGTGCATCCTACAGGCTCAACCCTGATTTGGTCTAACAGTATTATGGTTAAAATGCTTTATAAAATGTTTTATAAGTTATATTTACTTAATATTAAAATAAGTCGATAGGTAAATTGTTCACGACCCTAAGGGCATGACTGATTGTACAATGTTTATATAATTTATGTGTGTGGATTAAATACAATGCTTATGCATGAAAAGAGGAATGCTCTATTTGTAAAAGATGAGGTCGTAGGGTATAAACCCTTGACCTGCGAACTTACAAACTTGGCACGATCCTCACTTCGCAATCTCTGTGTGTTGGATTGTGGTTGTAATTTCTTTTGAATACAATTTATTTGGGCAAGCCGTGAGGCTCAAACCCCATACCAAGCAAATCTTTAATTGCTTTTTTTGTTAATTATTATTGTGTTTTCTATGTTAAGCAATTACTGTTATTTGTTTCATGTTAGTATTAGTTAGAAAACATGGGAATTGTATGAATATTCTTTTAATTGTTTGAATTCAATGATAGTTTGGACTAAGCTTGTATTGTTATCGTTCTATGGTTTGAAAACATGGGAATTGTATGAATATTCTTTTAATTGTTTGAATTCAATGATAGCTTGGACTAAGCTTGTATTGTTATCGTTCTATGGTTTGTAATTCTATGCTATTGTTTGTTTACTATAATAATGTTATGCTTGTAGAAGAGTTATATTAACTCTGTTTATTTTGTTTATAATATTTAATATTTATACAAATATTTATACTATCTCTATTATAAATATATGTTAAATTTATAAATATATTAATGGTTTAAATATATGTTAAATTTATAAACATATTAATGGGTTAAGAGCTTGCTCGGGATTATGGGTGAATTATTTTCCATTAATATTTCTATTTAGCGAGGTTTTTAACTAGGGTAATGTCCACACATGATATTATATAAATATATAAATATGTATTTTTTTTTTGGTAACTATGAAAAGCTAATCTCAAATATAAACAAATTCTTTATCTAAATCTTTTAAAGATAAATAGATATAAATAAATAAGATTCAAAATAAAATATTGTGCAAATAAATTATTTAACAAAATAGATAAATTAACATCAAGCTTTAAAAACCCTACCCTAGATATAGGAATTAAGTTTTGTGCATCAACAACTTTAAAATAATGAAAATAATTTAACAGAAATAACTCTGTATTTAGGAATTGGATTCATCTAACTAAAGTCTTAGCTTCATGAGAAATTTTAACAGTTGAAAATTCAATGAAATTATAGAAAATAATATTTACGCTCGACTTTGAAATAAAGAACCTGGCACTGATAAAATAACTTAAATTCTTGAATAACCAATTATATTTTGCTAAAAACTATTTAAGCAAGAACACTAATAAAAATAACAGAGCATATTTTGAGATATAAAAGCTTGGCAGAGTTAGAAAAACTTATCAAACTTTATAGCCACCAATTGTTTGGGGAACTTCCACTTTCCTCCCAGCCATTGACCTAGAACAATTTACTGCTCATTCCATGGGTCACCCCCGAGCCAGACCAAGCATACTAGACCGTGATAACCCAGGGATTGTTCTCTATCTTGATTACTAATGTATAGTAGTCACAAGTTTTTTACCAGCTCTGTGTAATTCCCGTAATAAACTCTCCCTTTAAACACAGTCCCTCCTGAACAAACCATGTTTCTTTCATGGTAACTGAGCGCTCAAGGAATTACAACTAAACCCTCCAGTGATCTAGGAACCATTAACCCCTGTAATGTTCACTCTCTGCAACTTTTCTTTTTGGACAAGGTTCTTCTTCCAATCCAGGTTGTTCTCTCCTAGTGAGGGAAAAGTGCCAAGTGAGGAATGCACCGACAACATAGTTTGAAGCATATGTCTCAATCTCAAAGGGTTGTTGTAGGTCTAGTAGAGTGAATATTGGGGCTTGGATCTTCATATGGAAAAGGAATAGGCTCTGTAATTTTATATTTTTTCAATGCATTTTCCTTTATTTCTTACCACGTCGAGGGTGGGTAAACTGGGTACTTTTGGATTTGTGCATAGGATCCAAAAAATCACCATTTCTCACTTATTCCAACTACTTGATTAAAAGCCAAGCTATTCATCCAGACCAAGGTGTTGTTTCCTTGAATGCTTTATGTTGTGACTTGGCCCAAACGAACTTGGATTTGGCTCCGGTCTTGGTCACCTAGCTTAGGGATCAAGTAATATGAGAGAACCCCAACATGAACCTATAATAATGTTGGGAAGGCCCAAGAGGCCGCAGAGCTCTGTTAGAATCGTCAGGGTTAGCCAATTGCAAATGATGTGGATCTTGGTTGGATCATATGCATACCATGATTATCCTGATGTAACTCATCTATAACAATGAGTTATTCACATTACTTTAGAGCTCTTAGTTACACCAATAGGTGTTTATATTTTACAATTTGTGGTGGACGAGGAAGGGTCCTCTTCCTAGATTGTAAGAAGATGAGGTAAGTGTACAGTTAAGATTTATTTTATGACAGTCATTCCAAATACGAAATAAACAATTATAAAAAAAATCAGAAATATCTCAGTTTACATGCGATAAGATAACTGGTAGTTGAGGCATGGATAACAGGCTGTTCATGGCACTTAACTTATGGCCTATCAATGTTCATTGACCATAAGTTAAGTGGATGTGCTAGTTATATACATTATTGACTCATTGCTAACTTAATTGACAATTGTTTTAAAGAAGCATTTTCACTCTAATCAATCAACTTATTATCAATCATTTAGAAGATGTGTAATAGTTTGTGGTATAAGAGATCCTCTCCACACAATGAGGTGTACTTACCTATGGATTCCAAAGAGAAAACACATGTTTTTAATCATAAGGCCCATTGCTCATGTTGTACTTGAAACGTAAAAATATTAACAATTAAAAAATCTCAACATTGTCTTTAAAAAAATAAATCTAATGTACCGGCATACATTGTTCTTAATTTTGGAGTTGTAATTGTAGTTATCGAATACCAAGAGAGATCAAATTTATCAAAGTGCAAACTTTTCCTCAAATGATTATACCACAAAAAAGATTGTTGCCCAAATTATTTAGTTTTTTCCACAACTTGATAGTTTCGAAGGTAAAAATGGTCTAAATTGATTATTAGATAATAATAATAATAATAATAACAATAATAATAATATAATTTTAAGGTCATGACCAAGCTAGACACCAAATTGGTGTATGAGGCCCTTTTGTTCTACAAAGAGCTTAACTATCATGGAACATTTTCCTCAACCTCAAAATAACATAAAAAGGTGCAGATATACACCTGAGCAGATAGACAAGGCAAAGGCATGGTGCTATTTTGATGGTGCTGCACAAGGCATACCTAGTAGTGGGGCTACAAGTGGACTTTTATTCTTATTGGACAACAAATGGTACAAATTTGCTATATGTATTGGGATTGCTGGCAACAACAAGGCTGAATTATATGCAATTTTAATGGTCCTCAAACTTGCAATACATTTTGGTCTTAAATTCATCCAAGTTTTTGGAGACTCTCTACTTGTGATAGATTGACTATCCAAAAAAAGACCACCAAAGAACATCTACCTGAGGCCATATTATGATGAAATCTGTAGGGTATCTGCTCTGTTTCAAGGGGCTTCATATCAACATATTTATAGGGACAAAAATGTAAAAGTGGATCAACTCTCTAAACTGGGACTACAATATGATGAAGGCACATCCGTTCTCTGGGAGATCAATAAAGACACCCTCAAAGAACGAGATCCAGGACCGTCACTATTCTAGTATACCTACCCATGTTACATGGGTCCTTCTAGATAATTAAGTTTTTGTATTGGAGCAGGTTATCAAGGAATATGTAGGAATTTGAGACATTCCATCGGAATGGTTAATTACCAAAATTTTAGGAAGGGAGCTAGTGTATTTTGAAGAACATATAAGTATATTTGTGGATCTTTATATATGTATTCTACAAAAATATCAAGTGAAGACTATGTGTAAGGCTTCTCAAAGCCAATGGACAATATGGTTCTAGATTTAATAAAATTTGACCTATGATATTTTTTTTGGGAAACAAAATGAAGCTCTTTTGTTTGTTGGAGACAAGAATCCTCCATGGAACGATTTTACTATTAAAATTTACAGAGGTGTACATACATACCCTATCCCCTCTAAATTTTAACATATAACCTCCTTAAAATGAAACACAAAAAAACACATGTTCTTAACCATCTGATAATTAAACAACTTTTACGACCTTATGATAACTACTTAATACCCTATTATTTTTACATCACTTGAGTTAACCCCTAAGGGATGGACAAATCATAAAGAAGATCTTTCAATCTCAAAGTGGAAAAGTATTATATAGTCCAAGTATAATTCTAATGGAAGGATTCTAATGTTGCTCAAGTGTATGTTGGAAGATGAACTGGAAGGCTTGGCCAAGGATATGCATCAAGGAATCTATGGAGGCCATTTCATAGCTAAGGGAAAAAACACGGAAAATATTAAGGTTTGTATTAGCCAAAAGAGTTAACCCTGAGAAGGTACATCATCTTCTCTAACACATACAAGAGTTCTAGACCAACCCTATTTGCGTGCATATTCCGGTCAACCACTGAAACCACCGCTGCACCGCATTAAGTACATCCATGGAAAAGCAAGAAGTTTTGCATGGACATACCATTCTCGATTTTTGGTTGGAAGCAAGGATGATTGGTACCTCCGTCAAGAGGCCATGATGGTATTGGCTTTATTTTTAGCTGCGTGACGCCATCAAAGGTATTGGCTTTATTTTTAGCTGTGATGCCCTTGAACTTCAATGAAAAGGTACCTCTCTTCCTGCCACAAACTCATTTATATTAACCAACGACCAACATACAGAATTCTACCAAATACAATCTTCAAATATAGTAGTTTTCAATCCAATGCCGACACCCATTCTTATATATTTCAGGGTTTTAACAATATCCATTTTATCGTTCAGATATGTAACAACATCCATGCGCTCAAGAAAGTTCATGCCCAATTAGTTATAAATGGACTTGAGCATAATAATTTCATAGGTGCCAAAGTGGCAAAATTGTATGCCATGTTTGGCACTCTGGAGGATGCACGCAAAGCGTTTGATAAAATATGTGAACGGAATGTTTTACTCTGGAATGCGATGATAGGAGAATATGCTAGGAATGAAAACCCGGAAGAAGCCATCAGAATGTATTGCAAAATGCATGAGGAAGGCATACAACCAGACAATTTCACTCTTCCCCTCCTACTCAAAGCATGTGCAAGCCTATCAGCTCTGCAAGGGGGAAAGGAGATTCATCACTACATTATTAGAATGGGTTTTGAATCACATGTTTTTGTTGGCTCTGCGCTTATAGACATGTATGCTAAGTGTGGGAGTATTGAGGATGCACAGCTGGTGTTTGACAAAATATCTACAAGAGATGTGGTTCTGTGGAATGCTATGATTAGTGGGTATGCCCACATCGGTTATTCCAATGAAGCCCTGATGCTGTTTGAGCAAATGCAACTGGCAGATGTGATGCCTAACTCATCCACCATTGTCGGCCTGCTGGTGGCCTATGGTTATTTAGGAAATCTGCAACAAGGGAATCAGATTCATGGCTATATAGTTAAAATTGGATGCGAATCTAATGTGTTTGTGGCGACTTCCCTTATAGACTTGTATGCCAAATGTGGGAGTATAGAGGATGCAGGCTTAGTGTTTGCCAAAATGTCTGAAAGAAGTGTAGTATCATGGAATGCAATGATTTCGGCGTATTCCCAGAATGGATATGCCAATGAGGCCTTGAAACTCTTTCATCTAATGCAATCAGGAGACAGGACATTAAATTCATCAGGCGTAGTTAGTGTTCTTTCAGCATGTGCCAAGTTAGGAGCTCTGCAACAAGGCATGTGGATTCATGATTACACTATTAGAAATGGGCTTGAGTTAGATGTTTTTGTAGGGACAGCTCTTATAGACATGTATGCGAAATGTGGGATGATAGTTACTGCTCGCCAACTGTTTGATAACATGTCTAAAAGAAATGTGGTCTCATGGAGTGCAATGATTGCGGGGTATGCTCATAATGGATATGCAAACGAGGCCTTGGAACTCTACAATCAGATGCAACTAGCAAATGTGAAACCCAACTCAGTCACTACGGTGAGCCTGCTGTTGGCATGTACCCTTCTAGGGGCTCTGCAACGAGGCAAAGCAATCCATAATTACATAATTAGAAATGGCTTTGACTTGGATGTGTTTGTGGGAAATACTCTGATAGACATGTATGCCAAATGTGGAAGCATCGAGCTTGCACACCAATTGTTTAACAGGATGTCCAAAATAAATTTGGCATCATGGAATTCAATTATTGCTGGGTACAGAATGCATGCTCGTGCTGGGGATGCTCTTGCACTTTTTGTTCAAATGAAACAGATAGGTATGAAGCCAGACAATATCACCTTCATCTGCATTCTATCTGCATGCAGCCATGCAGGCCTGGTGGATGAAGGGTGGCAATATTTTGGTAGCATGACCAATGATTATTGCATCACACCAGAAATGAAGCATTATGCATGCATGGTTGACCTTCTTGGTCGTTCTGGGCTACTAGATGAGGCACAGAACTTTATTTAAAAGATGCCATTCAAACCTGATGCGAGTATTTGGGGGGGCTTACTTGGAGCCTGCAGAATTCACTGCAATATTGACCTTGGAGAACGTGTGGCAAGTTATCTTTTTGAGTTAGAACCTGACAATGCTGGGCATTATGTATTGCTGTCAAATATGTATGCAGCAGCTGGTAGGTGGGATGATGTAGCAAAGGTGAGAAGAATGATGAAAGAGAGGGGGATTACAAAGACACCAGGATTCAGCTTGATTGAGGTAAATAACAAGGTTCATGCATTCCTTGTGGGAGACAGATCACACCCTGAAGCCAATAAAATTTATGATTCTTTAAAGGCCCTGGATGTGCAGATGAAAGAAGCAGGGTATGTGCCTGACACCAACTTTGTGCTGCACAATGTGGACGAAGAGGTGAAGGAAAACATGCTATCCACTCATAGTGAGAAGCTGGCAATTGCTTTTGGGCTACTTAACACAAGCCCCAGAACTCCTATCCGGATCACGAAGAATCTTCGTGTCTGTGGTGACTGTCACAATGTGACTAAGTTCATATCCAAGATTGTAAGCAGAGAAATTATTGTGAGAGATGCTAACCGTTTTCATCATTTCAAGAGTGGATTGTGTTCTTGTGGTGATTTCTGGTGATGGTAATTGACATGAACAACAACATATGCAAGCTTTCTTACCAAAGAAATCTTTCATGTTATTTGCCTCTAGTTGGCAGTGAGATCCGGGTGTTTCTTTTCAACGTTTTTAATTTACCTTCTCAGTTGACATCTGTCCCGATGAATAGGAGGAAAAAATGGCCTAGTTGGTTCACAGAGATCTTCTGAACATTTCATTTGGACTCCCCTGGACCCCAAATATTTAAAAACCTTGAAACTTGGCGACTTCATGATCTTCGAGTCACAATCTACCACCTTGGCCCCAAGACAGATAATATGGGCATTAATCGCTAGTTCTATTTAGATTAATCTAATCCACGCAGATCCAAATATAATAATTTGGTAGTATAATTATATATCAATCAAAGACAATCTACAGGTTCCTGGGAGGTTAGATGGGAACCTCTTAGGAGAGCGTTCTATAAACTGAACTTTGATGGAGCAGTGAAGGGGAAACCCGGTAGGGTTGCTGTTTGATAAGATGTCTAAAACAAATGTGGTCTTATGGAGTGCAATGATTAGGGTATGCTTATAATGGATATGCAAATGAGGCTTTGAAACTCTACAATCAGATACTTCAAATCATGACTGTTTTTTAATGCTGGTTTCTTATGCTTTTAGTTTTTGTGTTTTTTCAATGATTTTTTGTGCACGGAAACTGAGAAAACATATAGTTTCTCTCTATCTCTTCAATAAAAAGAAAATTACAGCAAGTTAATCTTGCTGCAATGCTCTTAAAACAGAATTAAAGAAGTCTAAAAATTCCTATCTTAAATGTATAAGATGCAAGATTAAATACTGTAGGTGAAAGCTTGTTTTTTGTGCAAAATAGGAATGAAAACTCAGTAAGCTAGTGCCTTTATGGAGTCGAGAAAATAAGAAGAAAGAAAGTGAATTGAGTAGAAGAAAATCTGAGGCCTATTCACTCAAACCCTATCAAGAGCAATATTAGTGACACATGAATACCTATGACAATAGAAATTCCAATACATGGAAAAACTGCAGTAGTTGCCAAAGAATGCTATATCTTTATTATCAAAAGCTATAGGAAAAACGAATCCCTGATAGGTCTAGAAAACAATAGTCTAAGGTACAAATCACTCTATAGGATGGGATAGCACCAATCATGACCTAGCAAAGCCAACTCTCCACTACCAGTACTCCATGTTAGTAACCAATATATAGGATGGGATAGCACCAATCATGACCTAGCAAAGCCAACTCTCCACTACCAGTACTCCATGTTAGTAACCAATATCGATATCTATAGGAGGAAGAAGCAAGAAAGAAAGGGGAAAAACACTAGCTTAACAGCTTCGCAATACAAATCAAACCCAAAAGGAAGTCTCTCATTTTCTCTTTGCTTCATACAATATAAATAAGAAATAGAGAAAAGAATGAGGGAGAGAATTGATAAGAATAATCATCGCCAATTTTCTTGGCGCGAGGGTGGAGCAAGAACGGAGTGTAAGGGTTGGAGTTGAGCCACTCGAGGGTGGAGTAAGGCCGTGTGAGAGAACTCGGGCCGTGAGGGTTTTCCACAGAGAGCGGAGTCGTGCGATGGTTGTTTGTAGAGGGTTGGGCCGCAAGGCTCACGGTCTGCTCCTCCAAACAAAGACCAAGGGGTTGATCCTCCTACCGTGGTCGATTCCCCAGTCAAAACGATGGACATGTATACGTGAGGAAGGATCGCTCAAGAGAGAGATCGCCCTCGGAGTTCGTGCCTCTAGATGGCCATGATTTAAAGGGCTCTCGTGATGTGGTTGTCTCCCTTGATAAAAAATTTGTCATTGCTGCTGCGGCCGTCCAAAATGAAGAATGGACGCCTCTTAAGCCCGTTTTGGTGGTAAACTTAGCTAGTGATTCTGATATGGAGATGTTTGATGGCCCTAATTCGCTAAATAAAAATTCCACTTTAAAATTGACTTCACCCGAGTTGCAATCCGTTTATTCCGATTATTGAAGCAAAGTTGGAGACAACTAGAATAGACGGGAAGCTCTTGATTGAAAGTAGTGAGGTCCTAGCTTTGAACCATCCCGATTCTTCCATCCCGGTGGTGGAGAAAGTTGAAACCCCTGCTCCTCAAAATAATGTTGAAGCTAGCGATAGGGACTTTTTTTTTTGGCCAACAACAAGGAGTATGCAGAAGGAAGGTAGAACCTGGAATGTTGAGGTGTGATGTACTTCCTTTGCTGCATGCCAGATGAGACAACCTTCAACAAGTGGAGTTTGTTGAATTGGGAGGCAAAAGGAGTCTCATTGAATTCATACTGGGGGTTTGGTTACAAATATGTTTGTCTTCTATTTAACATTGAAGCGATAGCTTGACATGCTCTTCAATATGGTACTTGGCATATTGTGGGTTGCCTAGCTTTTGTGCAATCTTGGAGAGTCGACTTCAACTCGGAAGATTGAGGGCAAGCTAACTATCCTTTATGGCTTGAATTTCCCGCACTCCCTGCTGATCTGAAGCCCTTTGTGGATATGTTTGCTCAACAATTTGGCAAGGTCTTGACTCCTGATGGCAAACGTAACTCTTTTCGTTCTAATCCAAGAGTTTGTGTAGATGTTGATTTAAAAAAAACTTTCCTCCCTTTATTTCAATAATGACTGTTGATGGTGTTCGACAACAAAAGGTGCAGTATTTGAATTTGCTGAATGCATGTTTTGCTTGCCAAGCACAAGATCATCTCATCCGTAACTGTCCTCACCAAAAACCCCCTAAAGGGGCTTTCCAATCTTCAGAGGATGCATCTGTTTCAATGGCTGTGGCTCAGCTTGGTAAGGGTGGCTCTTAGTTGGTTCTTTCTAGGTCACCATGGAATGCACCCCTCGGGTTTCTATTGGGAAGTCTGTTCCTCCTTCGACATCCAGACCTAGTACCAGGGTAGTTGGAAATGTGGTTCAGGAGATGCACATAGACATTGGAGGTTTGACTCAGTCGACGACTCCTAGTAGCTTGAGTGTTGCCCCCCTAGTCATCCCCCACTGCAAAACCATGCAGATAGCTTCAGCGTGTGGTAGTGTTCTGATTCATAATATGGAGGTTGATGCAGGCTAGGAGTTCAAATCTAACAAGCACAAAGGGACTTCATCTTCGACTGCTTTGGAGAGATCTGGTAGCACTGTGAGACCGACTTCGAAAGTGAAATCTTTCAAGGAAGCTGTGACCCACTCTCTTGGGAGGGGGCACCTTCCTTAGCAATAAGTTCAGCTCATTGGCCAATCCCTTGTTCCTTGAATGAAGCTCTCCCTTTTTTCTCTGAATGTTAGAGGGATGGCAATCCCAGGTAGGACCAAGTTGTTTTAGGAGTTCTTCAGAAAGTCAAGCCAGAGATAAGTCTTTTTGCAGGAGGACAAATCAACTAGATTTGAGCTTTGCAGCCGCATGAGTTATATTTGGAATGGCCCATTCTGGGCCACAGATCATAATCAGGGAGGATGAGGGGTGGTGTTAACGATCTCTTCTTCCTTGCAAAGTTTTGTTATAGCCTCAGGGAGTGACCCGAGTAATTGATGTGTGTGGATCACTCTTTTGGTTCAGGAGGGATTACTTGGGTTTTGTTCAGTTTATGCACCAAACCTTAGTTTTGAACGTACTCGCTTCTAGATATGGGTGGAGGTGTTGGAATATGTAATGATGACTAAATGTATTTGGAAGGTAATAATGTTCAATCTTATGTAAAATAGTTATCCCACACATATTATGTAATAATTTACTTTTATTACATTTTATTATATAAAGAGGTGAAATTACATTTATCCCACATGTGTTATGGGATGTAATTCCTCTATTACCTCTTGGTATATAATGAGGTGAGGAGTCATTGTAAATAATCAAGAATTCACATATGAACACGAGGATGTGTCATGTAATGTGATTATGGAGTGGGATGTGATGTTCATGTGTGGGAGCTCTATTGTAAGATTGGAGATTATTGATGATTAAGAAGATTTCAACCTTTCTGTGGATGTTTTCCCATATGGGGTTCCACATATATTTGGTGTTCTCTTGTCTATTCTCTTATTTCCATTTTAATTCATGTTCATGTTATTTGTTGCTTATAATTTGATAGAAGGCTAGATTAGCTCATGCTATGCATGTTTTGTATTGTTGTATGACTTTATCATATTCTCAATATTCTAACATGGTACCAAAGCAGGTTGTTGCATTCTATCTTCTTCAGTAAAAACCTTAGATTTTATTTTTTAAGCAACATTTTCTCATGATTTCACTTGAGCACTCCATATTTTTTAGTTTCGAGACTCGATCTACAATACCCAAGTAGTAGTTTTTTAGATTTGGGCTTTATACTACATATTTGAATTTTTTCTTTCAAACCCTAACTATTCTGGAGAAGTGTTTAAGGTAAATTTGGGCGGTGACTTTCAGATATTTTTTTGACACTTTCTATATTTCGAAGAAACAAATTGTAGATCTGAGTTCCTCTCGCAAAAATACTGAATTTCAAAAAAAAATTGTCTCATTTGGAGTCTAGATGGTGGAGATGTCACTATTTTAAAATCAGCTATTTTCTAGTTTTTTTGGTGACGGCTGCACGGACTGCAGAGCAAATATCTTTTGACAGAGTGCCTAGATTTATGTTTTGTTTGCGTAGGTGGATGCAAAACGACTTCTCCATTTCCGAAAACATGTGATAATAAACATTTAGGGAAATATTGACCGAGTTATGGTCATTTTAAATTTTCCGTTTGTTTTGCTTTTGGTTTTCTGCTGCAGAGTTATAGATTTGTCTTTTAGTAGTTGTTGGGCTTTGGTTTTGGTGAGAAAGTTTAGTTTTTTATTCATCTTTTATCTTTAAACTATTGTCATGAGCTTCTTGATCTCTTTGCATTAGGGTTTTTGTTCTTATGCATCATGTTTACAGGGGTTGTCTTGTTCCCAAAACAAACAAGTTTCGTGCAAGGTCGATTTATTTTGGATACTGTTTTGTCAGTTTGGGAGGCCATGGAGTGGGCCAATGAGACTGATCAACATGACCTCTTTTTGAAAATAGATTTCGACTAAGCCTATGATTGTATTGACTAGACATTCGTTACAAACATGTTGACTTACCTTGGCTTTGGACAACAATGTGTTAATATGATTATCAAGCTCTATTCTTGTGCCTCTACTTTTGTTAGCGATGTGCTAATATGATTAACACGTTATTTTCTTATGCCTTTGCTTTTATTTAGGTGAATGATGTTTTGTCTCCCCATATACATCTTCATAGGTCAATTAGACAAGGATGCCCATTGGCTCCTTACCTTTCCATGTTAGTAGTGGATGCTCTTGGGTATTTATTGGAAGCAACTCGTTCTCAAGGTCGTCTTCCAGGTATTTCTCTGCCCGAGGGGGAGGAGATGGTTATATAATCACTTTGCAGATGACTCTCTTTTGTCGGTTTCTGCTAAATATGAGTTGGTTGCATCTACTAGGGATTGTCTTTCGATGTTTTGTGAGGCTTCAGGGGTTATTGTTAGTGACAGGAAAACATATTACTGGCTCATCGACCTTGAGGATGTGCTTGAGTGGATTCCAACTACTCGAAGGTTGGTTCGGTTGGGGGTTATTGTGAGATACCTTGATATTTCTTTTGGGGTTGACCTATCCTCGATTGCGATGTGGGACTGGTCTCTAGATAGGTTGCAACGTAAATTACTTGTTTGGTAGTGCAAGGATTTTCCTTTTGCTGGCAAGCTGACTGTGGTGAGCAGGATTCTGCAAGTCTCCCACATCTATTATGTGTTTTGTTGGCCCCCTAACGAGACCCACTTCCGCTAGTTGGAGCAAATTCTTCAATCCTATTTATGGGCAAAGTATGGTGGAGCTCGTGGCCTTCCCATGGTCCCTTGGGATGTTTGCATTATGCCTAAAGATGAGTGAGGCCTTGGTTTGATCATTGTAGTGACTCAAGGAAACATTTTGGCTGCTAAATGGGTGGTTAGGTGTCTAGAGGGCTCCTCCTCTTGGCAAGTTTTGTTGTGGCACAAATTGCTTTCGGTCCCCCATGTTGACGAAATCAGGGGTCATTTTGGTCTATGTGATGTCATTTATGCTCCTCATAACTTTCAAATTGCAGGGTCTTTCATCTTTCAGAGTATTTGGGTTGCTTAGAAGAGGGTGGCAGGTCTGGTTTGTTGGCATATGTTAGGCAGTAGATTGATATGGGACTTGGCCAAGAGGTCGATTTGGAGTTGGAAGCAAGAAGGTATTTGTATTTTTGACTTGCCTCGTTTTAGGCCAGAAGGCTTAGCATAAAGCACATTTTCCTTTGAAGGGATCTTTGGGGACTTCAACACTCGTTCTTGGAAAAATTGGCGAACTATTGCTTGGGAGTTTGCTTTATCGTCGATGGGATGACCCTATTTTATGGAATTCATTGGGCTTATTCCTCAGGAGGATCTTTTTAAGATGAATATTGATATGGTAGGTTCCTTTTGGAGAGACTGGGAGTGGACCTTCAAGCATCCTTTGTCTCAGTATGATTCTCATAAACTCTAGTGCATCCTGCATCAACGACATGAGTTAGGTCCTATTCTTAATGCCTGATGGGTTTCTATGGATGTTGAGATCTAGTGGATTCGACAACTTCATGGTGTCTAGTTGATTAGAGTTTCCTATAAGATTTGGGTCTTTGCTTGGTTGGTGATATATCAAGGCCTTCCTTCCAGGACATGACTGGCCAAAAGTGGTATTTCTGATGTCCTTTTCCCTCGTTGCTCAAGGTCCGAGTCAGTGAAGCATATTTTATGGGAATGTTCCTTTGCTTGTTCTTGTTGGGATCAGGTTCAGTCTTAGCTGGCAGACATTCTGCAGGGATATTTACATTGGCGTGCAGTTTTGCTGGGCGACTCTAGACCGGTGATTTGGGATTCCTTGTCTAGTATTTGGCATTGTCTGAGAGTTTCTGCTTTATATACCATTTAGAAGTTACATTGCAAGTATGCGTTTGATAATGAGGTTAGCTCATTGGATGCCTTTCTCAATTATGGCATGATGAGGTGCACATGCAACTCATAGCCAAAGGAGCTTTGCTGATTAAGGATACCAAATTGTTAGATCCAAACTCTTATTCAAATTTTATAGCCGTTGTATTTGCTCTAATGAAGAGGATATGAGGTTCTCTATATGAAGCTAGCGATAGGGACTTTTTTTTTTGGCCAACAACAAGGAGTATGCAGAAGGAAGGTAGAACCTGGAATGTTGAGGTGTGATGTACTTCCTTTGCTGCATGCCAGATGAGACAACCTTCAACAAGTGGAGTTTGTTGAATTGGGAGGCAAAAGGAGTCTCATTGAATTCATACTGGGGGTTTGGTTACAAATATGTTTGTCTTCTATTTAACATTGAAGCGATAGCTTGACATGCTCTTCAATATGGTACTTGGCATATTGTGGGTTGCCTAGCTTTTGTGCAATCTTGGAGAGTCGACTTCAACTCGGAAGATTGAGGGCAAGCTAACTATCCTTTATGGCTTGAATTTCCCGCACTCCCTGCTGATCTGAAGCCCTTTGTGGATATGTTTGCTCAACAATTTGGCAAGGTCTTGACTCATGATGGCAAACGTAACTCTTTTCGTTCTAATCCAAGAGTTTGTGTAGATGTTGATTTAAAAAAAACTTTCCTCCCTTTATTTCAATAATGACTGTTGATGGTGTTCGACAACAAAAGGTGCAGTATTTGAATTTGCTGAATGCATGTTTTGCTTGCCAAGCACAAGATCATCTCATCCGTAACTGTCCTCACCAAAAACCCCCTAAAGGGGCTTTCCAATCTTCAGAGGATGCATCTGTTTCAATGGCTGTGGCTCAGCTTGGTAAGGGTGGCTCTTAGTTGGTTCTTTCTAGGTCACCATGGAATGCACCCCTCGGGTTTCTATTGGGAAGTCTGTTCCTCCTTCGACATCCAGACCTAGTACCAGGGTAGTTGGAAATGTGGTTCAGGAGATGCACATAGACATTGGAGGTTTGACTCAGTCGACGACTCCTAGTAGCTTGAGTGTTGCCCCCCTAGTCATCCCCCACTGCAAAACCATGCAGATAGCTTCAGCGTGTGGTAGTGTTCCGATTCATAATATGGAGGTTGATGCAGGCTAGGAGTTCAAATCTAACAAGCACAAAGGGACTTCATCTTCGACTGCTTTGGAGAGATCTGGTAGCACTATGAGACCAACTTCGAAAGTGAAATCTTTCAAGGAAGCTGTGACCCACTCTCTTGAGAGGGGGCACCTTCCTTAGCAATAAGTTCAGCTCATTGGCCAATCCCTTGTTCCTTGAATGAAGCTCTCCCTTTTTTCTCTGAATGTTAGAGGGATGGCAATCCCAGGTAGGACCAAGTTGTTGTAGGAGTTCTTCAGAAAGTCAAGCCAGAGATAAGTCTTTTTGTAGGAGGACAAATCAACTGGATTTGAGCTTCGCAGCCGCATGAGTTATATTTGGAATGGCCCATTCTGGGCCACAGATCATAATCAAGGAGGATGAGGGGTGGTGTTAGTGATCTCTTCTTCCTTGCAAAGTTTTGTTACAGCCTCAGGGAGTGACCTGAGTAATTGATGTGTGTGGATCACTCTTCTGGTTCAGGAGGGATTACTTGGGTTTTGTTCAGTTTATGCACCAAACCTTAGTTTTGAACGTACTCGCTTCTAGATGTGGGTGGAGGTGTTGGAATATGTAATGATGACTAAATGTATTTGGAAGGTAATAATGTTCAATCTTATGTAAAATAGTTATCCCACACATATTATGTAATAATTTACTCTTATTACCTTTTATTATATAAAGAGGTGAAATTACATTTATCCCACATGTGTTATGGGATGTAATTCCTCTATTACCTCTTGGTATATAATGAGGTGAAGAGTCATTGTAAATAATCAAGAATTCACATATGAACACGAGGATGTGTCATGTAATGTGATTATGGAGTGGGATGTGATGCTCATGTGTGGGAGCTCTATTGTAAGATTGGAGATTATTGATGATTAAGAAGATTTCAACCTTTCTGTGGATGTTTTCCCATTTGGGGTTCCACATATATCTAGTGTTCTCTTGTCTATTCTCTTATTTCCATTTTATTCATGTTCATGTTATTTGTTGCTTATAATTTGATCGAAGCCTAGATTAGCTAATGCTATGCATGTTTTGTATTGTTGTATGACTTTATCATATTCTCAATATTCTAACATGGTATCAAAGCAGGTTGTTGCATTCTATCTTCTTCAGTAAAAACCTTAGATTTTATTTTTAAGCAACATTTTCTCATGATTTCACTTGAGCACTCCATATTTTTTAGTTTCGAGACTTGATCTACAATACCCAAGTAGTAGTTTTTTAGATTTGGGCTTTATGCTACATATTTGAATTTTTTCTTTCAAACCCTAACTATTCTGGAGAAGTGTTTAAGGTAAATTTGGGCTGCGACTTTCAGATATTTTTTTGACACTTTCTATATTTCGAAGAAACAAATTGCAGATCTGAGTTCCTCTTGCAAAAATACTCAATTTCAAAAAAAAATCGTCTCATTTGGAGTCTAGATGGTGGAGATGTCACTATTTTAAAATCAGCGATTTTCTAGTTTTCTGGTGACGGCTGCGCGGACTGCAGAGCAAATATCTTTTGACAGAGTGCCTAGATTTATGTTTTGTTTGCGTAGGTGGATGCAAAACGACTTCTCCATTTCCGAAAACAGGTGATAATAAAAATTTCGGGAAATATTGACCGAGTTATGGTCATTTTAAATTTTCCGTTTGTTCTGCTTTTGGTTTTCTGCTGTAGAGTTATAGATTTGTCTTTTAGCAGTTGTTGGGCTTCGGTTTTGGTGAGAAAGTTTAGTTTTTTATTCATCTTTTACCTTTAAATTATTGTCATGAGCTTCTTGATCTCTTTGCATTAGGGTTTTTGTTCTTATGCATCATGTTTACAGGGGTTGTCTTGTTCCCAAAACAAACAAGTTTCGTGCAAGGTCGATTTATTTTGGATACTGTTTTGTCAGTTTAGGAGGCCATGGAGTGGGCCAAGGAGACTGATCAACATGACCTCTTTTTGAAAATAGACTTCGACTAAGCCTATGATTGTATTGACTAGACATTCGTTACGAACATGTTGACTTACCTTGGCTTTGGACAACAATGTGTTAATATGATTATCAAGCTCTTTTCTTGTGCCTCTACTTTTGTTAGCAATGTGCTAATATGATTAACACGTTATTTTCTTATGCCTCTGCTTTTGTTTAGGTGAATGATGTTTTGTCTCCCCATATACATCTTCATAGGTCAATTAGACAAGGATGCCCATTGGCTCCTTACCTTTCCATGTTAGTAGTGGATGCTCTTGGGTATTTATTGGAAGCAACTCGTTCTCAAGGTCGTCTTTCAGGTATTTCTTTGCCCGAGGGGGAGGAGATGGTTATATAATCACTTTGTAGATGACTCTCTTTTGTCGGTTTCTGCTAAATAGGAGTCAGTTGCATCTACTAGGGATTGTCTTTCGATGTTCTGTGAGGCTTCAGGGGTTATTGTTAGTGACAGGAAAACATATTACTGGCTCATCGACCTTGAGGATGTGCTTGAGTGGATTCCAACTACTCGAAGGTTGGTTCGGTTGGGGGTTATTGTGAGATACCTTGGTATTTATTTTGGGGTTGACCTGTCCTCGATTGCGATGTGGGACTGGTCTCTAGATAGGTTGCAACGTAAATTACTTGTTTGGTAGTGCAAAGATTTCCTTTTGCTGGCAAGCTGACTGTGGTGAGCAGGTTTCTGTAGGTCTCCCACATCTATTATGTGTTTTGTTGGCCCCCTAACGAGACCCACTTCCGCTAGTTGGAGCAAATTCTTCAATCCTATTTATGGGCAAAGTATGGTGGAGCTCGTGGCCTTCCCATGGTCCCTTGGGATGTTTGCATTATGCCTAAAGATGAGTGAGGCCTTGGTTTGATCATTGTAGTGACTCAAGGAAACATTTTGGCTGCTAAATGGGTGGTTAGGTGTCTAGAGGGCTCCTCCTCTTGGCAAGTTTTGTTGTGGCACAAATTGCTTTCGGTCCCCCATGTTGACGAAATCAGGGGTCAGTTTGGTCTATGTGATGTCATTTATGCTCCTCATAACTTTCAAATTGCAGGGTCTTTCATCTTTCAGAGTATTTGGGCTGCTTAGAAGAGGGTGGCAGGTCTGGTTTGTTGGAATATGTTAGGCAGTAGATCGGGATGGGACTTGGCCAAGAGGTCGATTTGGAGTTGGAAGCAAGAAGGTATTTGTATTTTTGACTTGCCTTGTTTTAGGCCAGAAGGCTTAGCATAAAGCACATTTTCCTCTGAAGGGATCTTTGGGGACTTCAACACTCGTTCTTGGAAAAACTGGCGAACTATTGCTTGGGAGTTTGCTTTATCGTCGATGGGATGACCCTATTTTATGGAAATCATTGGGCTTATTCCTCGGGAGGATCTTTTTAAGATGAATATTGATATGGTAGGTTCCTTTTGGAGAGACTGGGAGTGGAGCTTCATGCATCCTTTGTCTCAATATGATTCTCATAAACTCCAGTGCATCCTGCATCAACGACATGAGTTAGGTCCTATTCTTAATGCCTGATGGGTTTCTATGGATGCTGAGATCTAGTGGATTCGACAACTTCATGGTGTCTAGTTGATTAGAGTTTCCTATAAGATTTGGGTCTTTGCTTGGTTGGTGATATATCAAGGCCTTCCTTCTAGGACATGACTGGCCAAAAGTGGTATTTCTGATGTCCTTTTCCCTCGTTGCTCAAGGTCTGAGTCAGTGAAGCATATTTTATGGGAATGTTCCTTTGCTTGTTCTTGTTGGGATCAGGTTCAGTCTTAGCTGGCAGACATTCTGCAGGGATATTTACATTGGCGTGCAATTTTGCTGGGCGACTCTAGACCGGTGATTTGGGATTCCTTGTCTAGTATTTGGCATTGTCTGAGAGTTTCTGCTTTATATACCATTTAGAAGTTACGTTGCAAGTATGCGTTTGATAATGAGGTTAGCTCATTGGATGCCTTTCTCAATTATGGCATGATGAGGTGCACATGCAACTCATAGCCAAAGGAGCTTTGCTGATTAAGGATGCCAAATTGTTAGATCCGAACTCTTATTCAAATTTTATAGCCGTTTTAGTTGCTCTAAGGAAGAGGATATGAGGTTCTCTATATGTACCTCTTTTTTTTTTATTAACAGCTGACGATGTAAATATTTTCTATATATGTAAGAAGTATCTTTTACAAAAAAAAGAAAAGAAAAGAAGAATAATCATCGCCAAATATAACACTCTTTTTTAGTGAAAATAACATGCGTATGAAGAAAATACTCCTCCAAAAGATCCTTCTCCTTCCATAATAACCATCCATAAGAGAGATTACACTTGTATATGGCTAATTACTTATTTTAATGCACTTTTTTCATGACTAAAATAAACCTGCAAATATTCTTATGAAATATTTCCCCAGATTTAAACCTTTAACTATGGGATAAGTGAGGATTAATTTAGAATAATAAGTTGAGGCTTGTGAATCAACAAATTCGGTCAGCTTATTTTGGGGAAAAAGACAAGGCATAAAAATGGAGATTTGAACAACCTTATCCAAGATAGTAAAGGTAGCAAACCCTAACCCTAAGCAAGGCACATTACTTAATCAATGGCTTAAGGAGGATCCAAGGTTGAATTGGGTTGAATAAAAGGTCATCAAGTAAGTCACACCAACTAAAGTCATATGCAAACCTCCCAGGGCACAAGATGGTCTAAAAATAGCCAATATATCCCTACAACCCTCTGAGCCATATGCCAAAATACAATCAGTCCCAGAAAAAGTGCTTGGATGGTTTGACATTTGACACTGGTGTTATTCACCATATCGGGTCCCCATATATCAAGTCCCACGCTAAAAATAACACTGCTAAAAATACACTATCCTCAGAAATTGATGAAATTCAAAACTTAAGCAAGGGTCCTTAAATATGTAATCAAATTGTCAATCGGACTAGTCTCCAAAAATTGCTAAAAATAGAAGTATCTAAAAATAAAAATTTCTTAGATTTGCCTAGAAACTAAACCCCATGCATATCTCCCCAAAGGGTGTCAAAAAACATGATCAAATCATGTAAAATATAACATTGCAACTCACTCTAATCACACCCTATGGGGGTCTTCAACCTCCCATACTTACTCTGAATATTGCAGTGAATTTGTAAGTATGGAGCCACCTACTAGTGCTGTATCAATTGTCCATGGTTATCTAAGATGTATGCTTTGCCTACACTCGCATAGAAATAACCTAACCAAACTCCATTCAAGAATCTATCTCGTGATAATAAAGACACGCAACCATGTTTCAAGTCTAAAAACTTAAAAGTACTCTTCAAACCGTTAATGTTGTGTATGTGGACTGACTAACCAATCCAACCCGTAATGTACTCACAAACTGTTGATGCCAAATGAAGAACTTTGTAACACTTAGTTCACTTTGAATGATATTCATGAATATATATATATATATATATATATATTGTAGGTTAACACTTGGATTTAAAAGGTCATATCCAGTGTTAAAAAGTGCATTATGGGGGTTGTGCTTTTTTCATTTTGTTTAATTTGAAGCATTTCATCAAATATATTCTAACTCTCTTTGGAATACTGCCTCTTCATGATTCTCAACTATATAGAAGGACTAGAAA
The DNA here is from genome assembly GCA_027924585.1 of Larix kaempferi. Lineage (NCBI taxonomy): Eukaryota > Viridiplantae > Streptophyta > Pinopsida > Pinales > Pinaceae > Larix > Larix kaempferi. Next base: position 17,817,485 of record BSBM01000668.1, on the reverse strand, counting down.
ACCAAGATCTTGAAGAGCACCTTATTTTTGGACCATCGCCACCGATCTTCTATGTTGCATTTGTCTTGTAATCCAATTTAATCTTTTCATCCTTACTTGTTTTTTTTTGGTTTTAAAATGTACAAGCATAATCAAGTTAAACACGAGAGAGAGAATTAAACATAATATATTTCATTATAGTACAATATATTAGGCTAGCTCAAGATGGCTATTGTACCTTTCTATCCAATATATTGTATCCTAGATAGAGCCATTATCTCTCAAATTTTATATCTAAATATATTGCCTCTCTCTTCACAATATTAATACTAAATAGTGCTATAGACCTTTGAAATCAACCTTGACAAACTGGTGATAGACCTTTCAAGCTTAAGACCTAAGTTCTTGCTTGTCAATGTATGGGGTCACGACCTTAAGAGAAAATGATAAAACAATGGATCTTTGATAGCTGGAAGTTGAAACACAATTATGAACTCCTTCTCGTGGGTAGGGGCTTCTTTGTTGTAATCTTTTCGTCTTAGCAGGAGACTAGAAACCATCTTTGAAGTAGGTCCTTTTTTCCTTGAGCAAGTTGGTTTAAACATGAAATTTTGTGAGGCTGGTTTTGACCCCCAAGCTTAAATTCCTTCCAAAGCCACTGTTTGGGTTATAATTCCTTTTCTTCCTTTGGAGTTTTGGAATGATTTGGGTTTGAAACCATTGGTAATGGATTGGGTTGTTTTGTGAGTGTGGCGAAGCTCACAAAGGAAAGAAGATTAACTAATCATGCAAGGATCTACATAAATATGGATCCATGTAAATCACTAGCAGATATTATTATTCTTAACATAGGTGTAAAGTGTATTGAACAAGATGTGGATTATGGGAAAATATATTGCAAACATTAATCATGTGATGAATACAACCATTTTGAAGCCTCTTGTCCATCCAAGTCCAAGGTTTCTTTAGATCATGAACAAGAGAATAATTTGAAACCCCAAAAGTAGAATAAAAAATTACCAGTAAGCAACGTTGGAGTGAAGAAGACCTTTTTAAAGCTTACTAAGAAGAGTAATTTTCCATCCTTGGACAAAGAGGAGGACCAATCCTCAAGATGGAAATATTTGTGAACCCCAATTGCAAAACCCAACTCATCTAGGCACTATTTTTTTTTGTCTTATGATGAACTTACTTGAAGATGTTATTGCTGGTAATGTCATCGTGGGAAAAGATTATGATTTGCTAGTGGCAGACTCCAGGGAATCAACCTCTTCCTTGGGATTTAGATAGCAGCATGACCCCCCCACCCCCCTAGTGTTCATTGTTGAGGATAGTTACCAAAGGAGGGGAAGTAGGGAGTACCTCAAGCAAACTCTCAAACGATTGAGCCTACAAGTCCTCCAATTGTAATCCGTACTAGAAATAGATCTGTTAAATTAGGTTTAGGAAAGAATCAAGCAAAAGGTAGAAGCAAAAACACTAAAATGTTACAACAAAGGAAAATGGATGTAAAAGAGTTCCAAATTGATATTGAAGTTTGCTATCCAAAGTTGTTAAAGGTCTCTTCCTTGTCAAAACAAAAATGAGTGCTACAAAAGGTCATAGAGAGCCTCCTCACGAATCTTCACTCTAGTGCTCCAAAAGGTCACAAAGGGCCTCCTCGAGAACCTTCACTCCAATTCATTCAAGGATTGGCATTGTAGTTAAAATCGAAGTTGTACAAAATAAACTAGATTAGTATAGAACGAAAATTGTTTCATGGAATATTAGGGCATATACTTTAAAATAGTAAAATGTAATACCTTGTTTTTAACACCTGCATTATATTAGAGTAAACCATGAACATTTTGTAATGGCATGGTTATTTTGAGGGTGTCAAACCAAAATAGCTCAATTGTAATGAACCCGTAATGTAAAATGTGAAATGCTTTATAAATATTCCTAACTTTGAGCCTAAGGCAAAGATCAAACTAGTGAATGGTTAAGAGTCCAAGTTGTGGGCTTGGTTGTGGTGTTATGTTTGAATATTGGAAAACCAAAGCATAATGAATAATATGATAACCACCAAAAATGTTGCTCGAGGAGTAATAAGGGAGATTTGAGTCGACAAAAGGGGAAGAGAAAAGAGGGTCCTTAGGAAGAGTAACCCATTATAATATTGTTACCCCACATCCTTAAGAAGTACTACCATTTTTTCCCATGCTTCACTTAAAAGCTCCCCCACCTACCTTTGACTGATGTGTACCAAGCAAATTTGTCAGGGAAGGCATGGGGAGAGATATAGTGTGTAATTTCAATGAGAGACTCTCTACTTTTCAACCATTATAATTCCAATCCCCCTAATAGCTTCCCTTCCATGGCTGCCACAAACTATCATACCAGCAAGAGAAACCACTTGCTTGAGGAATGCGAGATCTTGTGCCAAACTAGAGGGGTTATGGTTGGAAGGAGAAGGCATGAGTAGCGTTTGAAGAGATAATCCATGGATGTAGAGTGGGCAGTGAGGCTGGGCAACTTGTGATCCAATAACCTATTGTTTGAACTGATTGTTGCCTGCAAATGAGCTAAGGTCTACCAATTCTACGTATTTCAAGATACAAATCAAAACTTAGACTCCTCATGACCACATTCGAGAACTAGAGGGGATGGATTCCTAAGGTACTATATTGTGGAGAAAGGAGATCCTTACATTTTATTGTATTTGGATGAGAGGGACGCCTTCAAAGCTGACTAGAGGTTAGGTGAGATGCTTCGAAGAGTTCCCTTGAGAGAAATCATGGTAGATCATGAGTCCCTAAAATTGTCCCTTTCCACCATTATATTTTACTATTTTGGCATCACATTTAACTATAATTTAATACATTTGCCTTTGAAAGCATAATCTTTTATTTTAATTTATTAATTAAAAACAATAAAAAGTAAAAGATAATAAATTATTATCTTAATGTATTATATATGGTTTTGAATTGCTTCCACATGGATTATTATTCAAACAATATTCATGATACTTTGAAGTGGAACATTATTGAGACTTTACATTATCCAATCATATTATAAGTCTTGCTGCCATACGTACTAAAGGTCCTAAACTATAGGTAGACACTTCATTAGATTATAAAGACAAATTTGCAACCTTTAAGATAATATTTTCACAAGAAAAGCACCACATGTTGTCTTGTACAACTATGTAATCTATTGAACAACCAAGCATTTACTATTCAAACGATACATCACTAAATGATTATACGAAGTTATATTCTTCTCACAATTTAACAATTTTTTTTCTCTTGACAGGTGGATGATGGTTCCCAAGCATTTAATCATGATCAGTTCGTGGTCTGGTTTTGTCAGCATATGGGTTTTATTCTTCTATTAATAAATGTTTTGAAAATCATTCCATATTCTGTATATGTGTAATAATTATGGCATATTGTTAAATGTTATGTTGTTGTATTCTTAAATGTTCATGTTGTTTCCATAGTTTAAAAAGTCGTTCCATATTTTTGTATGTTCTTAATGCATGTGTGTGATAATTTATGTTTTTACTATAGTTTGTACTTTGTAATAAATTTTGTTATGTTGTATAACTTTAATATGTTTTCTGTGATGATATATAGTTTGTACTTTGTAATAAATTTTGGTATGTTGTATAACTTTAATATGTTTTCTGTGATGATATATGATGTATTTATTATGTGATGTCATTATGTCAAAATTTGAGTAATGTGTCATTTAGTTTAACATAAAATGTTTTGTGTATTTAATATGTATTTTAATTAAATCTTTATGTTAATATATGTGAAATAGGTTTTTATGATGTTGTTGTGTTGTTAAATTATATGTAAGGGATAGATTCCGAGTTTATGAATATTTAATTAATAGGTTGTTTTAAATGATTTTGATTAATTTAGTTTATTTTCGTCTTTGTTTACTTTAACTTAGTTTGATTTTCTTGCATTTTGAATTTCTGCACTAGTTTTCTATTTATGTACTAGTTTGCACTAATTTTTGTACTAGCTAGTATTAATATTTATTGCACTTTAATTTCCAATAGCTTCAGTCACCGATAGACAGATTAAAGGTCTAACTCATAAGATATGACCTCCCTGTAACGGGCTTCTTGCTAAGGTGTTGGGCTATTCCTATTGTTTGTTTTTATTCCATTTTAAGTGTATTTTACCGACATTAAGTTAGATTAAGATATATTAGACTTCGATCCTGCACACATAGTGTCGACACCTCGAAGCTTACGTGCCCTGGTTGATAATTTAATGTCGAATTATTAATACATATAATTTTACCGTCAGTAGGTGTTTGGTTTTGACTAGTTTTTGACTATTGTGGGTTGGGATTGAGGGAGATTTAGGACTAATAGACATTTTTCACCCTTGTGGTCTCATAGCCCGTCTTGGGGGTGAAATATTTAATAGAGTCCTGCCGTGTTGTCATGAATTGGTACTCTACAACTAATTTGGTTGACACATTCTTGAGAGGTAAGTGTTTATATTTTGTTTTATAGTTCTGTTAAGAATTTTGTATATCATATGTTGATTCTCCAATTGCTTTATGTTTTGCATATGAATTTTGTGATATATCATTGTTAGATGCCAAATTGGCTCATTTGGCAATGAATAAGTAATTTTGTTTGTGGTGCCCCGATGCCCAAGTGAGGTGTCTAGGTACACTGCATGAAAACAAAAAAAAGGAGCCTCGTAGGGAGAGATAACTAAAGAAAAAATGGACAATGTATTAGTGAAACAAAAATATATGTGGAGGAGTTGAAAATTTTTAGAAGAGGAATTTGGCTATGTTACCTAGATATGGATACATATCTGAATCCGGATAAGGATTCACCATATTTTTGAAAATCTAGGATCCAGATATGGTGGGGAAATGGCAAGTACAAAATTATATAATTTTGATAATAAATTAAAAAAAATTGTGAAGGATCAAAACTATTCAACTATTCATGAAACACAATAGTAGAACTATAAGTTATTGCCAAAAAGCGAGTTTTCGTGCATATTACTATTATGAATTCATGTACCATAATTGATAATTTGATAAGTTATAATCATGATTGATGTTGATAATTTTGAAGATCTCAGCATGAACATGAAATAGGTCATAACAACATTTTTGTGAGCCACATCCACATGCCCATATTAGCAGTGAATAAAGTGGTTTTCTTGAAGGTTATGGCAAGATTAAATAATAGTGTAGGTGACGTGAGCAACAACGTAGCACATAAGGATAAATCATCCCCTGACAATAGACCTCGACCATAAAGATAGATCGAATGCAAACCTTGAGAGCAGACCTTGATAGATCAGAGTTCTAGACCAGTTCTTGACACAAGGATGGATCAAACCTTGAGCAAGTATGGTGTTTAGAGTTTTAGCCTTTAGGTGTTCAACACAATGTTTTAAAACTCGGACTCAGACTCGGCCAAGGATCAACTCAGACTCGGACTCGAACTCAACCATGAATCAGACTAGTTTGAATTTAATGACTCGGTTTTTCAAAAAATACATGGAATATTCAAATTTTAGTGGGATTTTTTTATAAAGATTCCAAACCATTAGAGACAAAATATGCAAATTCTACTCATGTATATACCATGTAAGGATGGATATATCAAAATTTCACCAAGTGCAATACATATCTGAATCAAAATACACAATCAATGAGATTCTAAATGGTCCAAAAAACAACATGCTATGCCTACAAAACTACAAGATCAACATGATCAATCATCAAAATCATTGCCTATATTGGGATCATATTCATTAATAGCACCCTGTGCTCCCCTCCTCTAGGCTCTATCCCTTGCCTCTACCTCGAATCTCGAAGTTTATCCACCAAGGACATTAGTCAACACCCTATAATTTTGATGAAACTTCCTAATCCAAGCGTTAAAATAAGGTAGAATTAGAAAAAGTTTCCCATGCTTAATAAGTGATTGTGCTTGATTGAAGGGTACATTTTTATTAAGGTTATAACAAAAGAGTTCAACAATCAACACCACCAACATCAAGGTACATAGAGAGGTTGATGTGCTTGATTAAATGCCAATCCCTTACCCTCATACATGATAGAATCCGGTGGAAATGTTGCAATCCTGAAATATTAAAAATTGTTAAGTTTGTTGAATTCTGAATGAGATATAAAATTCTCCTTTTTGCATATGAATTCCGATGAGGTTGGAACCACTCTCAAACACAGTGAAACAATTAATGACAATGTTAAAAATTTAAGTAAAATGATAGAAAAGGAAAGATAAGAAGAATGCCACTTTTACTTTAAGAATTTAACATCACCATTTAAGTCTGAGTCTGAGTCACCGGTTTTTAAAACAATGGTTCAACATTTTGGGAGTCTTTTCATTAAAAAAACAAAATTTGGGGGATTAGTTGGTCACATAAGCCTTGGAAGTTTCAGGATCCGTTTGAAAGTTTGTGATTTTTTTGATTTTTCATAGGATCTGTTTCCTGGGATGAGGATCTGTTTCCTCCTCCAAGGGATCTGTTTCCATGGCGGATCCTAGGTGGATCCAGATCCGGATCCCGCGGATCCTACACACTTGGGTGGTGGATCTAGTAACACATGAATTTGGCCCTAGGTTGAGGTGACTTATAAACTAGCATAAGTTTGGTAAAGAAGTTTGTTGATTTGGTGGAATCCAAAGTGGGAACAAAATAAAAGATTATGGGGAGATTTTGGATTAGTGATGTATTCTAAAGTTTGGAACTCGTATGTTTTTTCAAATTTGTATCTACCAAATTTGGCGATGATGAAATCATGGCACTGGAGCTTGTTCTTAGAAGAATAAAAACAATTAGAGAATCTCCCTTGTATAATTGGAGACTGTTTGAATTAAGTCTTAAGGGCATGGAAAGAAAGGAAGGTTTAGGGGAAAATGTAATCAGGCCTCATTTAGAAAAATTCATTGATAGATATTCATTTGAAAGATGGAAGATTAATTGGAAAAAGTGGATAAGAGGTAAGGCCTTCAGATGGAAACAATATACATGTTTATGATAAGTGAATATGAGATTGGTACAAAATTTGAAGCACAATCTTATATTATAAAAGGATCCTTTCTAATGAAAGGCCTATTAGCTTGTGTTTCTCCCATTAGGAAAAACGAAAAAATACCCCATTTAGATTTAAAGCTTCGTGGTTTACCCATCCTCAATTTCAACATAAGTTAAGGAATTAGTGGAATGAACACAAATCTATGAAGTGAACTAAAAGGTTAATTTTGTCAAATAAGCTCCAAAATCTCAAAATGAAAATCAAAGCCTAGAATCTCAAGTACAACGAGTTCTATACCTGTGCTTCTAATCCTTTAAAAATATATTATCCAAGTATAAAGAATTGTTAGGAAAGAGATAGAGCTAATTCAAGAGGAGATTGAAGAACATGGTTTAACCTTGGTAAAGAAAGCAAAAGACGAAAAGTTTCATGAAGAACTAGATGAAATCTACCAAAAGGGAAGAGGAGACACAAATTGCAAGGTTGAATGGCTAAAAAAGGAGACAAAAATACAACCTTCTTCTACAACATTAGGCATAAAATAAAAGCTCATATAAAATCTCTAGGATAGTAAATGAAACTTTTAGTCAGGAAAATTCAAGATCAAATCAGTCTGGAAGCATATGCATTTTCAAGAATCTTTTGTTTAATGCAAGTACAATGAGCAAAAATAGCCACGAAATCCTTCTCCTTTATTCCCTAAAATTATTTTAGAATAAGTGAACATAAAACTAATGCCTCCCATCATCGATGATGAGCTTCATAAAGTGTTGTCAATGGAGAACAACAAGGCCCTATGCCATGAGGATTTTCCATTCAATGTTTTTCCAAAAAAGGTGGGAAATAGTAAAAGATGTCATTCTAACAACAATGGAAGAATCAAGGCAATAGTTAGTATTCTTAAAGCTTTAAACTTCGCTTTTCTATAAATTGAGTCTCATCCCCAAGAAAAAAGCAGTGAATGATTTATGCTCCAAGATCATTTCTTTGCAACTTTGTTAATAAATTTTTAATGATAATTGTGTCTAAATCAAATCTCTGCCGAAATTTTTAATATTATAAGAACAAGGTTCGTTTGTTGTTGGGAGGCAAATTATGGACAATCTTATAATTGCACAAGAGACAATTCATTCAGTGAAATCTAGAAGGTGTGCTCCTAATGTTGGACCTTGGAAAATTAGATGGTAAGGTAAATTAATTGGAGTTTCCTTCTAGAAGTTCTCATATTTGAGTTTGATCCCTCACTGGCCATTCAAATTTATGAATGTTTCTCAATTGTGTCCTATGTTGTTTTAATCAATGGAGGCCTTTCAAGCTTCCACTCTTTTAGGAGTCTCTGGTGAGGATGTCCATGGTCTCCCTTTTTATTTATTACTATCACAAAGAATTTCAAAAGGGCTATTTCTACAATAAGATCTTCAAGTTGGTTGAAAGGTGTTAAACTCTCTTCAAATAATGATTGAGTAACACACCTGCAATTTGTAAATGACACTTTGATAGTAGGGGAAGCAAGTCTCCAAGAAGCTAGAATAATTTTGAAGATTTCCTCCATTTTTGAAGAGGTATTGGGATGAGATATCAACAGAGATAAATCCAAGATAATTTTCATTAAATTTAATGTGAGAATAATGAAAATCTAACACATATTAGGATCCCGGGATGATGATATTCAATCAAAATACTAGGTTTCCCCCTTTCTAAAAATTGACAAAGTAAGTATTGCGCTCTAATGGTGAATAAATGAAAAGTTAAGTTGGCTTCCTAGACTAAGAAATACTTACCTTTCAAGGTAGAAGGATTCTTATTCAATATGTTCTTTCAATATCCATACCTATTAGAGCTCCATTCTTAAGGCCATAGTAGCTACTTTAGTTGAAATGGAAGGTATCATAAAAGTTTCTATGGTAAAGGCCCTCAAATGAAAGGAAGTGGCATCTACTTGATTGGAATAAAGTAGCAACATCCAAATGCTTAGAGGGCTTGGGTCTCAAGAGACTAGAGTTGGTCAATGATGCTCTTTTCACTAAGCTCTATTGGAGACTCTCGTCCAATCCAAATAGGCTTGGCACAAAATTTTGAGAGCTAAATACCTAAGGAACAAAAGAATAAGGAAAAACATCGATAGGTCATACTTACCTAGGGGATCAAGTTTTTGGAACAATATTATAAGAATCAAACAATTAATTGATAAATTAGTCATTTGGGATATAAATAATGGAGGCTTAGTTGATTTTTGGGACAATGCACAGGCCTATCATGAACCAATGAAAAATTATACCACCCTCAACTGATTTTAGGAAGCAATGAAGAATTTGGGATGGGTAGAGGTTATATATTACTAGACTTTGTCCCCATCATTTGGGCCCAAAAATGAACTTATGGAAGTCAATGAAAACATTGGGGTTCTTCACCAATCTTTCGAACAAGAAGACAAAATTATAATTAAGAAATAATTAAGCTTAAGTATGAGCGCATGTAAGATTGATCAATGCTTCAAGGGAGTGATTTGCATATTAAGTAATAGTGCATGTCACACATTGCAATGAATAGCTTTTATAGTTTCATAGTGGTAGATAATGTTGTGTCACAAGATACGCCAAAGCTAAGTTGAACAATTCAATTTTGCAATCCATCCCACACACTAAATTTTGTCATGCTAAACATTATCTTGCAACCTTGCGCATTAACATTCCTACAAGCGCTAGAGAAAACATTGTGTAACACTAACATAATCAAAGGTTTCAATAGAAGTTCACATGGAATTCCAATAGTCACAACATATTATTCTTTGACCCCATCTCTTTCTCTTCTGCCATTTTTGTATATTATTGTATTATATGGAATGTGACAAACCAGAGTGGAAACACTTTTTCTTCTCTTAGCTAGACTATTTATATTAGTCATGACATTGTAAATAGGTTACCTATATTGGAATTTAATGACGAATTCTATAATCATTCCAATAGCTCCCCAAAAGAAAACAACATAAAAAGACACCAAGAATATATGGTGAGTATTGAAAAATACCCTAAAGAATGGACTATATCATCAAACCATAATACACCACATATGGATGAAGCCCATAACTCAAGAGGTAGGGAATACACAACGCATTTGGAGAGGAGAGATATTCAATTCAATATAACACTAATGACATATGACTCATCTATTTATACCATTTGGTCTTGCTTAAGTGTTACAATATCTCCCTTGAATTAAGTTGACTAGGTATATTCCAAGCCCATTCTAATGGTCCCCCTTAACCCCAAACAACATAATAAGTTGGATTCATACATTTAAAAAATGCATTCTAACATCCTCCTTTAAACATGACTTGAAGGGTTTGGAAAGGTGGCATGACCACTACATATTCCATCCATGAAAACTTCTTGGAGCTTGAGCATAGAGTGAAGTTTGACAAAATTGGACTCCTTTAACAACTTCATGAAGATATCAACAACCTACTCATCTCTCCTATAGTACTCAAGTTAAATCACACCTTCCTATACAACCTCCCTAAGATAGTGTGCATGAACCTTAATATTCTTGGTTTTGCTATGTGAAACTTGATTATGAGCCACTTGGATTGTATCTTGATTATCACAATATAGTAAAAGACGATTCCCAAGGAAGTCCAAGCTCATCCTTCAAGTTGCAAACTTGAACTTCTTTTGTAGTTTTATTCACCACTCCTTTGTGCTTGGTCTCAATGGTGGATAGTGTAACAACTTGTTGCTTCTTGTACGGCCAAGCAATTAGACCTAAACCAAGATGAAACACACAACTAAAAGTAGACTTCATGTCATCAACATAATCATCCCATTCAAAGTTTGTATATCTTGCCGACTTAGTATCACTTCCATTAGAATAACTAATTCCCAATTGATAAGTACTTTTCATGTACCACACAATCCTCTTTGTTGCTTTCATATGGCTCTCCTTCGAACCCTACATGAATCTTGATGCCAAGAAAATAACAATTACAATAAAGCAAAGTAAAATGATGAAAATACATGCTCTTCTCTCTCTCAATCTGTAATTTTGGAGTAAGAACTCCTAGATATTGGCTCTAAAAACTTGTAGCAACCACATATTGATGAAGAATATGCAAATTTCTTATCAATATGCTTAGAAAAATCCACGAACACTTGTATTTTGATAAATTTGCTTAAAATTAACAACAAAACACAGATATTTTCTCATAAAAAATGCCAAAACATGTAGATTTTGACAAACCCACTCTCAAAAAACACTAACACACTCAGATTTGCTTAAAAACAACACCAAAACAATTAATTTCTTCTTAGATATGTTAAATGACAACAAATCAACAACTACGATGTCCATATTTGCAAATCTAAGTGTTACCCCTTTCAGTAGGGATGACTTTGATTAGAGAGTTTGAAGTGAGATTTGTGGTTCCACCATTGGTCATTGGTCAAAGGTCCCCCAACCTTGTCAGGTGGTCCATGTGCCTTGATGTGACCAGTTGATGAAGATAATGCCTGATCCTCTAGTGATGATCCATATGGATATAGGTGGCCACCAGATATTCCACTGGCTCAAAACAATTTTTTTATGTTTAGCAGATTTTACGGATTTTCATGTCCAAAAATTTTGGGGCCGTTTTGAGGCCCTAAACCATGTTTTTTGGTGACACCATAGTCCAAACGTAGCCAGTGGAATCTTGAGAGGGAAAAATGTGTACTTCTCGGATAGACCTTTCCAACGGGCTACTGAGCAACCTAAATGAATATCATATGTAGAAGTTATGCCCCCGAAAACTTGACACCTCAACTAACAACCTCGAGGATCGCAAACATTTTTACGATTCATCTCCTAGGGTTAGGTTTTTTATGTTTAGGGTTTTTTCCCTCATGTTTATGATAACAAAGCTCTTCGGCCTCCTTTTGTAATCAACTTGTCGTGAATGAACATAGCCACCATATATCTTCTCAGAGATCAAGCCATCACCATTATAGATACTTTTATTTTATAGTCTATTCTGTTTCATTCATTTAATAGAATCTGAGCTTACTGTATCACTGTGTTCCTTGCAATATATCTATGTATGTGGTTCTATATATGCTCTTTCATTTCATTCTCACATAAATTTGGATTAGTGGTATCAGAGCAATCTACTCTATGTTGTCTCTTAGTGCATGTCCCCAACGAGATATGGATATCGAGAGTTGGGCCTTGAACTAGTTGAGCTTGGAGAAACCACTCTCGTCGACCGAAATTGCCTCCCATGTTTGAGTAAAAGAGAGATGACAGAGCAGGAAATCCTATCAACCTGTTTCTCGAGGAAGCCCTTGCGCGATAAAGGAACAAGATGATAGAAAATTTCGCCCATATCCTTCGATGGATGCTAGTAGCAATGGAGGGATCATCAAGCAGTCACTTCAAAGGAGACACACCCTTCAAGGTACAAGTTAAATTTGATATCCCTTTATTTGAAGGCCAGATCGATGCTAATGCCCTAGATAAATGGTTGAGTCTGCTAGAAGGGTATTTCTTTGTCCACAATTTTTTCGAAAGGGAAAAGATCACCTTTGTGCTCCTTAAGGTTGTCCCCCATGTTAAAAAATGGTGGAAAACTTATTGTGAACAAAACTTAATTGATGAGTTTGAAATGTTTTAGGCCAATCCCACTTGGGCCTCTTTTATAGATGCAGTTAAGGAACAATATTACCCTGTGGAAAACTATGAATATCAGTACACGAGATGGACCACATTGCATCAAAAGAGGCACCAAATAGTGTCAAAGTACACCAATAAATTTCAATGCTCGTGCACAAATCTGGGTATCAGATACTCTAAGCGGTGCCTAGTTCTGAAATATCACAGTGGCCTTATACATTGGTACATACAAACAGAGATGGAATTCCTGGATATATCTTTACTGGGAGCAGCTTATCGGTTTGTTGTCAAAGCAGAGTAGAAATTTCAACAAAAGAATAAGCGATGTTTTGGGCCTGCAAGTCTGCTCCAGTAGAAGCATGGAAAAGGCAACCTGGAGTCATGAAACAAAGGACAAACCAAGGATAACCAACCTCAAGGCAACCCGTCCAAGAAGGGTAATGGGAAGGTTAAGAAAGACAATGGAAAGTGGTGCGAGTTCCACAAAATCCCCTGCCACAACACTGATGAATGTCGCTCAAAGCAGTCGTTTGTGGCTGAGATCAAAGCTTCATAATTAGATCTCGGTTCCAACTCTGATTCACAACCCAATGTCACAGTAGCAGACATAGGGAAGAAGATCATTGATGCAGAACCCAGTGTCACAATCGCTACCACACAGATTTGGCCAGAGGAACTAGAAGGGTCAGAGGTAGACGAGTGCCTCTTCCACTCACAAATGTGCGTGAAGGGAATACCCTTACATTTTTTATTGACAATGGTATCCAAATGAACTTGATCTCAACAAAAGTCATCAAGAGATTGGAGCTATTGACAACTCCACACCCGCAACCATACACCATCGGTTGTTCAAGCTAAGGACAAGGTATCTGTGTCAGTCATCAATGTTATCTACCACACACCATCAAGCCTTTCAAAGACGAGGTATTGTGTTATGTGGCCCCACTCGAATTTTGTGATGTTCTTTTAGGACAACCATATATGTGGAAGCGTCATGTTATGTATGAGTCATGTCCTCATAGTGTCATTGTCACTTTGGGAAGACAAATCTCTCGGATACCAGAGACAATTGCACCTACCGCAGTCTCTTTGACCTCAACCAAACAATGTAGGAAGATAATCTCTCACACTAGGAAATTTTCTCTCTTCACAATTGCCTCTAAAGGTTAACATCAAATCACAGAGACCTCCACAACCTTTGCATAGGGTCCCCTTACTTAGATAGAGTAGGAAGAACACAAAGGCATTGTTGCCTCGTCTATCCGGGTACCTCTATGGTGCAAGGCCACGCATTCAAGGTGCTCCTCCATAAAGAAATCATCCACGCTGTTTCAAACCAAGGATAATAAGGCAACTAAAATTGTTGAATGGGTCCAGTGCATCCATTAACAACAATTATAACCCTAATGGGATGTCAAAGAAAGGAAGCCTTTTCACATCATCAAATGCCTCACCGGGAGCTCAACTCAACACATAGTTCACCATATGATGAGGGACTTGACTTAATGGAGACCATTGCTTCTTAAGGGGGGGGGACTGATCTAGATGGATATTGGTGGCCACCCAACTAGTCCATTGGCTCAAAACAATTTTTCCAGTTTGGCAATTTTTCAGGTTGGAGGACTGCTCCAGATGGATATCGGTGGCCACCCACCTATTCCACGAGCTCAAGATAGTTTTTTAATTTGTCAATTTTTATGGATTTTCGTATCCAAAAATTTCGGGGTCATTTTGAGGCCCTAAACAATGTTTTTTGGTGGCACCACAATCCATATGTAGTCATAGGCACCTCTGGATAGGTGAAATGTGTACTTCTCGACTAGACCTTTCCAACAGGATACCAAGCACACTGAACGGATATTGTATGTAGAAGTTATGCCCCCGGGAAGTTGACACCTCAACTAACCACCTTGAGGCTTGAAAACCTTTTTACGATTCATCTCCTAGGTTTTTTTGCCTCATGTTTATGATAAAAAGTCCCTTCTGCCTCCTTTTGTAATTAGCTTGTCAAGAATGAGCATAGCTGCCACATCTCTTATCAGAGATAAAGCTATCACAATTCTAGTCGCTTTTATTTTACAGTCTATTATGTTTCATCCATTTAATAGAATTTGAGCTTATTGTATCACTGTGTTCCTTGCAATATATCTATGTATGTGGTTCTATATATTCTCTTTCATTTCATTCTCACAAAAATCCAGATTAAGTGATGTGATATTTTTTAACCTTTATTTACTCTTAGTATCTTTTATGATATGATGGTATGTTAGCATGAGATGTTACATGTATGCTTTATGATGACTCATACTTAAACTGTTGCTCGTCTCTTAGTCTAACCTTTGTGTGGTTCTTCTAGCTTAATAAATGTGTTAGTACAAGGTTAGTTTGTACCTTGGTGAACTATGTCAAGTGATTTTCATCCATCTTGTCATATTTTGCCTAACCATTTTTCATCTCACTAGCCAATTCACCCACCTCTTCATGTTTCCTCTTTATGAATGATCCATCTTTAGTAATAATACATGGTCTCATTACTATTCAAATGTATGAAAAAGCTAAAGGAGTCTTGTACTTTCCAAAAAAGGGATTTGTTGATAAATTAAATGCAAAAACGCAAATGGAACATATCATGGGAGATACTCCCTATCGCAAAAGCTAGGTTCCCTTGTCCCAGGTTGTCTAAGCCTCATCTAAAGAAAAATGGACTGAGCCAATGAAAGGGCTAAATAAAATATCAAAGGAAAAATAAAAATAAAAGGGATTGCAATATGAAGGTGCAAGGATGGATGAACCATGACAACACTTACGCACATATGTGGACAAAACATAAAAAACCCTAACTTTTGGAAGTTAATGATGGACCTGTTATCACCTAAACTGTAGCTACCCCTATGGATGTATCCATTAATGGATGGCAATAGGGAAGGGAAACTCAAAAGGTGCAACCACGATCACCTCGACCTCCAATAGATGGTTGTCACGCCAGTCGAGGCAACCTTCGCTTTATGTTATCTAGCCCAGACAACAAAGGGGGAGACCCGATCTACTCCCGACAAGAGAGATCAAAACCAAGACACCAAATCAAGTTAATACTAAGTGAAGTAAGGTGTATGGTTTATCCTAGACCTAAGGATGAAGTCACAAGACAAGTGAGGGGTTCACTGAGTATAGCTTTGGTTCATTGTTGATGTGAGAGTGACGTATAATGTTTGAAGTGAGATCCAGGATTAAAGTACTAGTTCAATGTGAGAAAATCCACTGCCTTGGGAACCGTGTCCAATGCAGGGTAGTTTAGGGGTTGAATTGGGGCTAACTAGTACAAGTGACAAGCTTGATCATTAAGTATGATGTCATCAAAGGGTTTAGTTCACCATACAAGGGTCAAACCACAAGTTAATCCAACAATCTAGGAAAGTCGAATTTACTTGGAGAGAGATCACTGCCTTGGGAATTGGGATAATGGAGTCAAAGTGAAGTTAACTTGTGGTTAAGGACTCCTATTGCATGAGACAAGTGGGCAATTAAAGTCTTGATGGATGAATAGGTCTAGATCTAGAGATTTGATGTTTGACCTAAGTGGACCATAGTCCCTTGAAACAAGGAATTCTATCCCCAAGGTGAGATTTGACAAGGTGACCTACTAGGCCTAGGTTTTGAATTATGCCCATTCCAAATCCACAAGAATCTCATGTACCCATGTCCCAGAAGTGGGCCAACTCACTTCTCCAAGGTGGTGTGACTTTACCCAAGGAGGCTAAAATGTGGGATAAATGACTCAAGACAAGTCCAATGGCATCCAAACTTTAGATCCAAGTAGTTTAAGCAAGTGAGAGTGTGGATCTATAATTTCACGGCAATCCGATGGCTAGATCTTACTAGATCTGAGTTTAAATATACCAAGTGGTCCAAAATGGGGATTAAATCCCCTAAAATGTGGAATAAGGCCCACAAGGTAGAAAGCAGAAAAGTGACAATCTGGGGGTAGGTTATTGGAGGTGTAGATCATGAAACAAGCGGGATCTCAACTACCCATCATCTAGATCTAGGTCAACTCACCTCTCCAAGAAGTGCGCCCTCACTTGGGGAAGCCAAGTTGGCTTGGGAAGGGGGTCAAATGGAGACCAATCCTCACCAAACTATAGATCCGGGATGCCGTGGATACTATAGAGGTGGGTTTTCAAGATTATACCCAACAACCCACTAGATCTTAGTAGATCTGAGAAAATGTAACAATGAGGGTTTGAAGAAATAGGGGTTTTATCAATTTATGAGCTATGTCAATGGATTGGATCAAGATAAGAGAAAAAAACCTATGGATCTTACATGGGTAACCTTGTAGATGCCTTGATGATGATGATCTATGCAAACCCGATCAATTTGAGAAGCTTTGAGGTAGTTTTCTATGCAATCGATTTAGTCCAAGAAGCCAATGCGCCCTCTCTCCTGCACAACAAACGTCAACAATATCAGATTTGATGCAATCAAGAGATAAGACTAATGCCACGAGAGAAGTAACAGAAAGATAGCATAGATCACAATGATACTAATGATAACCCCCTGATACAAGCAAATGCCAAGAAAGTCGATTTGAAGAAGCCTTGCAAAATCGCCCTTGTTGAAGTCGCCCTCCTGTAGACAAGACAATGATTTCCAAAATAGATAGATCTTACCAAAAATTCCAAATGCTAGGTTGCAATAGAATTTCCAATCACCATCTAAGAACACCGGATGCAAAGGATACCACAAGAATTTCCACCAGAAAGTTTTTCTATACCAATAATCCAAGAGCCAAAGACCCCTTACAATGAAAAGCTCTCTCCTTTAAATAGGAAGGAGAGGCATCAAAATCCTAACCACTTTTTTGAATGAGTGGCTAAGAGTAAAAGATACAAATGTCTAATCAATGGTTGAGATGAGCTCAACAATAAAATACATGGATCACTCATAAAATATAACATAAGTGGACAAAATTGCCCTAGAAGAGGGGAATCCCACCAAATCATGATGACAAAATATAATAAGAAGCTTATGGTGGGTCCAAGGGGTAATTTTATCCACCCTTGGTCCATCCCCCTAGCACAATAATAATAAAATAGTCATCAATATACCAAATCATGCCTCTATGGTCAAATCGTAGGCCTCAAAAGACCTCAGAAATCATCAGAAAGTGCCATAAGTGATGGATGCGAGCCCCGATGAAGCTGAAACTGTTGGAGGAGGTGTGGAAGACATCAATCCATCATCACTGATCATCCCATGCCAAAACATTGCCTCAGTAGCCCAAATCGAATTCCTCAATAGCCATTTCTACCAATCCTAAAATGCCTCGGGAAGTGTGAAACTACCCCAAACTGCCTCCTGGAGTGCCTGCGCTATCAAGGTGAGGGCACCAGTGTGTCCGGAAGGGGGTAATATGGTAAAAACAAGTGGCTGGACCACCCCCTCCAAGCACAGCGCCATAGGTCAACCGGATAAAAATCACATCTGCTCTGACAGGGTCTTCGACAGACCAAAATTGCACTGAGATAGCCTACTGAGGCTCAATCATCACTGTAAGTGCCCGGAACTGAAAACAAAACATCTCATCGGACTCAGAAGGTCCAAATCCATCCAAGATGTGTACTCATACACCATATGAGTCTCTGCATGATCAAAATATATATCCAATATACCGGAACAGGTCAAATAATAATAATCTGTAAATGATCAAATACTGCTGTAAACCATGAATCATCATCATAACCTTGTAGCTGCTGCATAGAATAATCATATACATGTACATAGACCATATATCATCTATCCATATCATCACAAGGTCCAACCATCTCATGTACTATGGTTGACCATGGTCAAACTAGGTTTGACCAAGTCAACATGACCAAATATAACTCAGACCACCATCAGAAGTTGCTACAAAGTGTCAAAGGTTAATGCATGCTCTACAACTTATTCAAATAACAATGATAACACAAAGTAATCATTATTGGCGATCTAAATCCAAATATATAATGTCATTAATTATTATTATTACTCATACTAGACTTTCAAGATCATACTCACTTCATAGCTGTGATCAATTTGCTAGTGAAGGGTGAAGGCTAAAATAACTGGCTAGGCTAAGGGATGAATTGACCGACTTAACTTTGTGACACTTTGGAAATGGGAAAGGGAATACACACCATAGTATATACTGAATGAGCAACAACACAGGGAATGGCGGTGTCTCACAAATGGATAAGTTGTTTAGAGAGTGCTTATTCAACTTAGGCATCATGTCTGCATCAAGTTGATCCAAGTTCATTAGGATCATTCAATTTCATTTCATGGCCTTTTTGGCCTACATAACCCTTCAGATCTCAGGTGTGCTGATAAGCACAACTAGTTGCAGCTTGCATCCAGGGCATGTTTTTTATACATATATAAGGTCAGCAATTGTTTAGATATAGCTTTTAAGAATCATTGTTTTTTTGGACCTTTCTTATACTCTTCGAGGAGTATTTTTCAGCAGTTCATCACTCTTGCCCTTTTTAGTTTCCATGGGCGAATTTATCAGTTTCCATAAGTAGTACATGAGCTTTCAGTTTTAGCCAACAACATCTCAAGTGACTAGGGGGAGTTCGAGCCAATGCCAAACATCGGGACAACCGACCAGAATGATTTAGGCCTACAATCCAACTCACCAAAGGTAAGTTTTGTCACCAACTCAGAGCCGAGACACAATACACAGGGAAGCTCATCCAATACAGAGGCTACAGTGGGAAAAAGTCCTCCATGCCACCAGTCAAGTAGTAAGTCAGGGTGATAAACTAAAAGGTAGGCAATGGATGGATGAAGGAAATGAATAATGGAGCCAACACTAGCAAGCCAAGGTATGGTGGAATGATCACCTCTATTCTCCCTAAGGAGGGTAAAACCAATGAGTATGAATAGTGAACTTCTAAGTCTGAGTAGGGACAATACAATATATATAATATGATCAACCGGGTCCACATATCTATATGATCGCCAGATCATGACACTAGGTGCTAAGACATGCTATAAGAATAAATATAAAAGCAATATAACCATAACACAATGATATACTTGTTGAGTCATATACCTGAATGCTCATCATCTGAACCATCATCCGTCCTCTGAAACTGCTGCTGTAACTCTAGGCACTACTGACTGCTCTGTACAAATGGTATAATGGCTACATCGGTCATCTCTCTGGGTGTCCTGAGACTCAGTCGTGGCATGGGGAATACAACTGCTGTCCAAAATCTGATAGTGATCCAATATAGATGCTCATCTCAGCATCTCCAATGTAAGGGAACTGGCTGAATAGTGTACTGGAATTAGAAAAATAATGTATGGTAGCCCGACTACTATATATGTGATAACAGGACCAATACCCTCATGTTACTAGGATCATTATTTCACAAAGACCCCTTTTCTCCCCTATGTGCGTACTTCACTTCATACACCCTCACTTGACTTAGGTAAGCTAAGCTATGTATGTTGGCTTATGACTAACACATGTAAAAAAGTTTTCAGGGTTACACTAATGTTAGACTTAAATGGGTAAAATTATTTTTATTGAGTTATTAGATAAAGTGTGTTTCTAACTTATATATTGTCTATTATTGTCATATTAGGTGAACATTTGGCTAAGTTTTGATGATGGTTAACTTTATTACACTATAGAGATCCTATTTACACACATGGTATGACTTTATTGGTATGTTGGATGATCATTAGGCACCTATTTCTGGGGCGCTATGCTTTGTCATGTTCCAGGCACACTTAG
Source organism: Larix kaempferi (assembly GCA_027924585.1). Taxonomy (NCBI): domain Eukaryota; kingdom Viridiplantae; phylum Streptophyta; class Pinopsida; order Pinales; family Pinaceae; genus Larix; species Larix kaempferi. The sequence goes on along the minus strand of BSBM01000668.1, from coordinate 17,797,036 downwards.
AGGGATGTCCTAACTTCAAGAGATGTTATCTTTTGGCAGAGTGGCCAGAATTGCGTCATCTCAACAACATTGGATGCAAAATGACCGCAGGGTTTCCAAAAAGTAGTTATAATAGAAAATCCAATAAATATTGAGAAAGTTGGAAAATCTAGAACTGTTGTTTAAAGTGTTGCACTGTAATTTTGTCATGCATGCCTTTTTGGACCATTTCTCCTAGGGCACCCTCCTTTTTGGTCCATATTTTGTATCACTTGTCACTCATGACCATGATTTGATGGGGCGCCCTCTCTCCTCAAGGGTTTGAGCATTTATGTATTTTGGAGTATCCCTAAGATGGATCTAGGGTTTTGGATATTTTATTGTAGAGAAGGTTGAACTATTCTCCTATGTAAGAGAGTTCACCTCTCATTCTCATTGTTGTTGAGCATTGGAGAGAAATACTATGATTTTGCAGCTACATGTTTTGTCTCTTGGTTTTCTTCTATGGTTGGCACAACTTGGTGATTCTTCTTGTTGAGGTAACATGCTATCTTTTTTGTTGTAAGGTTTATGCTCCTAGTTCAATGAAAGAGAGAGATTGCTCCAATGGAATGGTTTTATCATTTTGGTGGTTTGATTTTGTTGTTGTTTTGTGGTTTGCCTACTTTTGTAGAGGTTGTAGATTGGGTGGCATAAGCTATGGTACAAACTAGGGCATGAGTTGAAGGTGTGTGTAGTAATGACCACTCTTCCTTTATGAAGGTTTATATGAAGCTTCAATAGCTTGGGACATTAATTTTTTTGTGTCATATAGAGATTTTAGCCAAGCATTTACATACAAGGCCACTTGGAGGACTTGATCCCAGACCCCATAACCCAAGGGTTTGAAGACACTAGTCCCTCTTCTAGTCCTTTAGTAAAAATACATCAATTTCTCATTTTTTTCTTGCTTTCCTAGGGTATATTTAGGATAGATTATATTTCAAAAATCAGAAAAAATATATTACTTGCTTTCTAGACTAGTTTAGGGTAGTTTCTAGGGTAGATCTAACCCCAAAAATCCAAAAAACATTTTATGGAATTTCTAGACTAGTTTTGGAATTTTTCTGTGGGTAAAATTAGCTTACTTTTGTTCTCTGTTTTAGATTTATTTTTCGCACGTCATTTCTTAAAAAAAACAACCTAAAAAATACATCATCGCATATTCTTTTTTAGGGATTTATGCTAGATTAAGAATGCTATAAATTTCTGGGCACTAGACTTAACTGTTTCTGCAATTTTCAATAGTATTTTTAGGCCAAAAGTTGCTAATTTCAATTTCTAGAAATTATGCAAACAACATAATTCTGGAAATTATTTAGGGCCAAATCTAACACACATTTTCAGATTTCTAGGTGAAAAAATTTCCACAGTAAATTTATGGGTAGAAGTCTAAAAATTCCAAGTTTTTATTGTTTTTTTTGTGGGCTATAAAAGTTCTAGGACAACAACACTTTAATTATGGGAGTTGCTTATTATTTAAAAATATGCTCTAACATCTCAAACACACTTAATTGTTAGCATAAGTTTTGAAGTGTTGAGTTTTTTTTGGGTTTTTTGTTCCGATATAATTCATGACCAAGCAGCTAAACTAATCTCTTAAGTTTAGTAAGTGCTGATTTGATACTGCATATAACAATGTAACATTGACTAAACATGAAACATTTGTTGAAAAGTTAATTTTGAAGATCATTTCATGTTTTTGGTGTGAGTGTGATTAAAGGACTAGAGATTTTTGTCCTTATGTATTGATGTAGCAATGTGACATTTTATGTAATTAAAGTGAATAATTTTATACTTTAGAAAGTGGGTCTCATTTTAAAAAATGTATTTAATAGTTAAAGTGTTTAATTATTAAAAAGTGAGATAAGTTGTAGACCCTTGATTTTGTAAATGATTTTCAACCCTAGATTAGGTATTTGATGAAAGTAGTTACAAAATTTCAATATAAAAAAATAAGAGAGGACAAATGAAAGACACTCACCATTATTGAGGAGAGAGAGAGGTTGAAGACCAAAGGAGAGAAAGAAACCCTTGGCACAATTTCCAATGCAATTGACAACATTTAATGCAAAATTACAACAGCATTAATTACAGTCTGAAGCAGTCCGTACATCCACTTGTGACCACATTTCCCAAGGTAGAAAGTACAGAAAAGACCAGCAGATTGTACATAATTTATTGTTGACTGTAACATGAATTTCTAGGCAGCAGAAAGTACAGTTCATACTATAGAAAGTACAGTCTGTACCATAGTGAAAGTACAATCCGTACTACAGAAAGTACAGTTCGTACTGCAGAAAGTACAGTCCATACTACAGAGAAATACAGTTCGTACTATATTGTTGGCACGCATTTTGAGGTATTTTGCTGTTAATGTGATTCTGGAAATTTTTCCTCTAAGGGTCAGAAGAATAATTTTTTTGAGATTTTCTCCTTTAATGAAAAATTTCTTTCTAGGGTTTTCCCCAAGCAGTGGGGTTTTGCCCGGTCATAAGACCAAAATTATTGTGTCCATCTACTTGAAAGTTAATTCAGTATTTGTCAGAATTTGGATTCATTTTCAGAAGTGTGATTTTATTTATCAGTAATTTAAATTAAAACCCTAGGTCCTGAAAATGTTTGATAGAATGTGTATATGAATAATTCCATCTAAACAGTCAAATTTTCTTCATGGTATCAGATCACAGTGTAACAAGGTCATATTGAAAAAGAAGTTTAGCAAGTGTTCTTTGAAGTTTAAAAAAAGTATTAGATTTTTCAGTTAATTTTTGGTTGTAAGTTGTTTTCTTCAGATGATGAGCATCAAATACAAAGATCGATTGGATGGAATATCCAATTATATACCTTGGAAAGTAAGGATAACAACAGTGCTAAAGGAGTGGAAGATCTGGAGTTTTGCAAGCACCGTGATGACGAAGCCCATAAACAAAGATGCTTTAGAAGAGCATGAAGTTCTAGAAGCCAGAGCTCAGAGGGTGATCCTGGATGGGGTGAAGGATCATTTGATCCCTCACTTGGCAGAGAAGAAGACTGCCTATAGTATGTGGGATGCCTTGAAGCAATTATTTGAGGCAAAGAACGAGAATCGAAAGATGGCCTTGAAGGACAAGTTACACAATGTAAATATGGCTAAAGGAGAAAGTGTAACTTCCTACCTTACTCGTATGGTTCAGGTCAAAGACGAGTTAACAACAGTAGGGGAAACTATATCAGACTCAGAAATGGTAAGAATAGCCCTCAAGGGTTTTTCCAAGAGATGGGATGTTTTTGTCAAGTGCATAGTTGGCAGAGAAAAGCTTCCGGACTGGTCAAGAATTTGGGATGATTTCACCCAAGAGGAGATTCGAGAGGGAGCTTTGGGTGGACAAGTCAGTGAGGAGGTGGAGAAAAATGTTGCACTTGCAGCCAAAGCAAAGAAAAAGAAGAAGAAAGATCTAAGTCGGATCAAATGCTATCATTGTGGCCAGTTGGGACACTATGCCACAAAATGTCCTGAGAAGAAGAAAGGAAAGTCAGAGAAAGATTCTGCAGCTTCTGCAATGGAAGAATTTGCAGGTGAGTTTGCAGGAGAATTTTCTCTTGCTTCTTTTGATTCTAGTGTAGGTAGCTCAGTTTTTTAGCGCCTTTGGATAATTGACAGTGGGTCAACCAGACATATGACTGGAATGTATGATGCATTCCATATCATTACAGAATTGGGACCAGGACACTTCATTCAAATAGACATTGACTGTCCTCAAATAGCCATTCGAGGGGTTGGAACAATCAGGTTCCAACTAGACCTTGGAGAAGTATTGGAAATACATGGAGTCCTATTTGTACCTGGGATGAGAGTTAGCAAACTTTCAATGTCATCTCTTGAAGATGATGGTTATGGGATATTGGTCAGGGACGGTCATATCTCCGTCTATCGAAGAGACAATCCTGTCGGCACCACTATATTGATTAGTGATCGTAGAGATAAGTTATATATCTTGAGAGGACATGTTGTAAGTCCATGGGCAGGTGGATGGCTGTCAGAGTCAGAATATGGAGCAGAAGATACAGTTGATCGACATATTATTTACATTCCTTCTGATGAGGAGAGTGATTCTCTTCAAAGCATTGGCAGAAGACTCAGCTAGGCAGATGATGGTGATGAGCAGGTTGACGAGGTTTAGGCTGAATCTCAGGAGCTAGAGTTTTTCAATGGTGGGCACTCTTCTTCAAGAGACTTTCCATAGCAGGAGGGAGTTGTTGTAGGAGTCAGAGATGGAGATAGTGTTGCGAACCTTCCTCATTAGGAGGGAGTGTTGAAAAGTTAATTCTGAAGGTCCTTTCTTGTTTTTGGTGTGAGTGTGATGAAAGGATTAGAGATTTTTGTCCTTATGTATTTATGTAGCAATGTGACATTTTATGTAATTAAAGTGGATGTTTTTATACTTTAGAAAGTGGGTCTCACTTTAAAAAATGTATTTAATAATTAAAGTGTTTAATTATTAAAAAGTGAGATAAGTTATAGACCCTTGATTTTGTAAATGATTTTCAACCCTAGATTAGGTAGTTGATGAAAGTAGTTACAAAATTTAAGTATAAAACAATGAGAGAGGACAAATGGAATACACTCACCATTATTGAGGAGAGAGAGAGGTTGAAGACCAAAGGAGAGAAAGAAATCCTTGGCACAATTTCCAATGCAAGTGACAACATTTAATGCAGAATTACAACAACATTAATTACAGTCTGAAGTAGTTCGTACAACCACGTGTGAGCACATTTCCCGAGGCAAAAAGTACAGAAAAATACCAACAGATTTCGAGGTAGCAGAAAGTACAGTCCGTACTGCAGAAAGTATAGTTTGTACTACAGAAAGTACAGTCTGTACTACAGAGAAAGTACAGTCTGTACTGCAGAGAAAGTACAGTCTGTACAGCAAGTCGTATTATATTGTTGGCATGCATTTTGAGGCATTTTGTTGTTAATGTGATTCTGGAAAGTTTGCTTGTAAGGGTCAGAAGAATAATTTTTTCTGAGTTGTTGAAAAATTTCTTTGATTTTCTCCTTTAATGAAAAATTTCTTTCTAGGGTTTTCCCCAAGCAGTGGGGTTTTCCCCAATCATTAGACCAAATTTATTGTGTCCATCTGCTTGAAAGTTATTTCAGTATTTGACAGAATTTGGAGTCATTTTCAGAAGTGTGATTTTATTTATCAGTAATTTAAATTAAAATCCTAGGTTCTAAAAATGTTTGACATAATGTGTATATGAATAATTCCATCTAAACAGTCATATTTTCTTCAACATTTGGAATTTGGAATTTGTCTTGGTTTATGGTTAAGTTTTTAACAATATCTTTTACATAATCATTGCTAAGAAAACGTTGGAAATTGTCATTTGTGCAAGGATTGATTCTCAGTCATCTTTTGTGCACATGCTTTTTATGCTTATGTTAGTCTATTGGATCATGTTTTAGCTAGCAAATGTTGATTTAACTATCTTGAATTAATTGAAAAACTAATAATAACAAGTTGATCCACAACTACAAATCCTAGTGAATGCTTTACCTTATGTCATGATGATGAAACCTTTGATTTAATGCTATAAAAGTTTTATGATCCACTGCGATCTTTTGCTAAGTGCTGCGAATGAGCATGGTTTATTTTGTTTTTGTATCAATGAGCTATCTTTTAAGTATTTGATCTTTTAATCATTGTGAAATCTAATGGTTGAATGGTTAATTTCAGAAAGCAACTTAATAATATTGAATTACACATTTTAATCAAGTTAATCACTTTTCTCTTAGCTCTCTCTAAACCACATCCAATCATATATAGGGAAGCCTCCCTTGGCCTTCAGATTTGGCCTAAAAGCAAGAAATTAACACTATTGTGACAGTGGTGGTTCTTTCCGAAGTTGTCCTTGCTAGCACTAGTGAGTTAGGACTTCCACACTTAAGTGCTAACTCAAACCATAGCATTTTGACACCATTGTTGGGGATAAGTCTATTCAACCCAAGCATTGAACGACATCTTAATCATTGATGGTCATTTCCTACTTCACAATCTAATTAGTTCATTCGACGATTCCGTAAAGGAACAAAGTCCTTGTTCCTTGTAAATTTTAAAGCCATTTGGTTTATAGGGTGAAACAAGCAACATTGTAAAGACATTGAAGATTCACCTTGGCTACTCCACAAATTGGTAAAGGTATGAAGAATGGTCTTTTCTTGCAAAGAATGAGATGAATTGCTTGGTTCTTTAAATTTTTCATGCGTTATGTGATTTCCACATGAATGTATCCTTAATAAGAAAATATGAGAGAGAAAAAAATCTTTTAGTATTTTTGTGATAACTTTTTTCTCTCAAATTTGGAATTGGGCGCTCTTGGTGCCAAAAACAAAGGTATTAAAGAGAGCTACAACTTTCATGTTTTGAGTTTCTTGAGATTCCTCGTGGATTTTCCGAAGCGGACATTTTAGTATTCCTAGAATTTTTCAAAAGATGTTTTTCTCTTAAAAATACTAAAATGCCAACCCTGGGAAATCCGTGAACAATCTCGGAATACTAAAAACATGAAAGTTGTAACTCTCTTCAAGACCTTTCTTTTGGTACTAAGAGCGCCAAATTCAAAGTTCGAGAAAAAAAGTCATCGAAAACATACCAAGGACAACTATTTTAGGATGAATTATAATATAGTAGTTAATATACATTACACTAACTAATACTACTAATTAATAATATAATATGTATTTTCTAAATGCTATTATATAAAATATATACTTATTAAATAATAAACTATATATAATAATTAACAATTTAATATATAACATACTACTAATTTATTATTATATTCTACCTAACTCATTTTTTTTTCCAAGAAAAAATGCGTAATTTTATTTCAGCAGAGGTGAACAAAATTACATTCTGTATATGCATTACAAGTATGCATGCGGATATCCACTAAAAAGTGTCAATACTAAAAACTGTAGTATCTTCTTTACATCAGTCTGGTGCGTTCATACCAACACCATTTTACAAACCAAAAAATAAGTTCTATAGTAATATTTTCGATAGGCTCCTCGAGCCTCATGAGACATTAAACGTAAAATAACCTGTAATAAAAGTCTTGTCATGATAGATAAATAGTGCCGTAAAAAAAAAAAAGAGTGCAGTGGTAGTCTTTCTCAATTCTCAGTTTTCTAGTATTGTCATTTCATCAACAAAAGGCCGATGATAGTACTCATAGAGTGTCCCCTCACTATATTCCTTTATCTTCCACACCCCCATTGCCAGGACCCTGCCAGCTTTAGAAGCCTCGTCCGCCTCCTTGTTATTCTCCCTGTAAATATGTCTGCAAGAAAAATGTATGAATGAGTGCTGAAGCTCACGAATATCCTGTAGGATATTAGCAAGTCTAAGATCTCTGTATTGTTGTATACCAAGTGACCAGTTAGTAACATTCATAGAATCACCAAAAACATTGATACTCTGACATCCAGCCTCAATGGCGAACAAAAGGAGGAGTTTGAAGCTCATAAGTTCTGCATAATTATTCCCACCACCCCCCAGGCCCCAGAATAGGTGAAAGTAGTGTGAGACAGAGAGATGTAAAATGGCCCCTTCCCCGCACACATTATCTTGTGCAGATCCATCATAGAATCCCCAAGGTATGGTTCGGTCAATGTCCATTTCCATAACCACTCTCTGTTTTGCAACTCTAATACGTTGTGGGAACGCTGTTAGAAAGCCACATATGAGCGTGGCAGAGAAAGCAGGAGTACAAGGTTTATCTGAGAAAAGAAGGTTGTTCCATGCCAGCCAAATCCCCCAAGAAACCATCAATGGTAGAGCTTTAAAAGATTTTCCAATAGGATCATTGTACCACTGAGTCCAAGCTTGTAATAATGAATCACCCACCCAGTTATACTGAGAATGTGTAATCTGGGAGCATTCTGCCCACACTTGCATCATGAATGGATAGTGTAAAAATAAGTGTAAACAGGTCTCCTCGGCCGCTTTTCATAAGATACACCACCCTGGTCCCACCCGATTCTTTCTCTGTAAAAAATCGCAGGTAGGAACCGAGTTCTCAAGAACATTCCACATAAATAATCTTTGTTTCATGGGACAATTTAGTTTCCAGAGTGGCTTCCACCACCAAACCAGATCACGAGGATTGACAAAATAACTTAAGCTGATATATCCATTCTTCGGAGAAAAAATGCCATTCAGGGCCCCTTCCCAAACCAAAAAATCTTCCTTATCGCAGATAAGAATTTGAGAAAGAGTAAGCGCCCTATAATAAATCCTCAATTCCTCCTGTTCATCCACCGTTAAATCCAGAGTATTGACATCTAACCAAGTTTGAATCCATGGACGATCCAAAACTCGATTGGCAAGCTGTGATAGATATATGATACACATGTCCCGGAGTGATGCAATCAACCCTTCCGATAAGATATGTCTGCCTTCACTCCCAAACCAGGGGTCTTCCCCCACCCGTAGTGAATGGCCATTCCCAATGTTCCAGGCCAAAAGGTCACCAACAACAGAGAAAGAATCCACAACAGCTTTCCAAATGACCGATCCTCCTCGATGTGACTTATCAGGGTTCCAAACCCAGTCCAGAACAGATGCAGGAGCGATGTATTTCTGTATGACCACCCGGGTCCACAGACTGTCGGTCTTTAAGATCCTCCATACTTCTTTGGCTGTCAAGGCTTTTGAAAAATTGTGAATGTTTTTAAAACCCCATCCTCCCAAAGCCTTAGGGATTGCAATTCTCTGCCAACGAACCCATGGGGATACAAAATCTCCTTTACGCTCCAAAGAAAACGAAAGCAAATCTTCCAAGCCTTCTCCAGCGTTCCTTTGGGAATCCAAGAAAGGGACATCCAATAGACCAGTATGGCCTCAAGGACAGATTTCACCAAGACCAACCTTCCTGCTCTCGAGAGCCACTTGTGGCTCCACACCTTCAAACGTTTGTGGAGTTTCTCAATAAGCCAGTTCCAATCCTGTTTGGTATAAGCATTCAGCTTTAATTGGAACCCAAGGTAGCTAAAACCAGCATCAAGAACCGTTAAGGTGTAAGGAAAGATCCTCCTTATGGCCGCAATCTCAACATCTCTTAGCAAATGGACCGACAGGGCAGATTTCCTTTCATTTATCTCCATACCAGTAGCTGTTGAAAAAAGTTGAATAATACCCTGGAGAGTTTTGATATCATCATGCGAGCCTTAACAGAAGATGAGGATATCATCCACAAAAAGTAGATGGGAAATGAAAAGATCCGGAGCCACTTGAATACCGTGTAGAGTGCCATCCCTACAAGCTTTCTTTAGGGCCTTACTTAGCCCTTCTGCTACCAGAAGAAAAAGTAAGGGTGACAAAGGACAACCTTGACGAAGGCCTCTTTCAGAGTGAAAGAAAGGAGAGGCTGCCCCATTTATGAGTACCGCAAAGGAGACCGTAGAGATACAACTCATTATCCACCTGATAAAATCCACAGCAAAGCCCAGATGAATAAGAAGCAAATGAATGTATAGCCAACTCACCTTGTCATATGCCTTTGACAAATCTATCTTGATAATGGCTCCTTTAAGTTTCCTTGATTTCATACTATGAATGCCTTCCTGAGCCACACCAATAGCTTCATGATTTTGATGGCCCTCTAGAAACCCAAATTGTTTTGCAGAGATATGTTTGGACAGAATGACTTTCAATCTCCTGGCTATAATTTTTGATACCACATTATACACACAGTTGCACAGGGAGATGGGTTTGAAGTCACCCAGAGAAGATGAATTATCTGTCTTAGGGATAAGAGCAATAAAGGTAGAATTTAGGGAAGCTGTAATTTGCCCAAAAATTCTTGTATCTTCAACCAACTGTAATAAGTCTTCCCCAATGAGATCAAAAAGATCCAAAAGAAATTCAATTGTCCAACCATCCGGACCCGGACTTTTGTCTTTCTGGAAACTCTGAAGGACCCCCTTTAGTTCTTCTTCCGTAACATTTGCCAACAAGGACTGATTATCTTCCTCTTCAACAAACCGTGGAAAAAGGTGTGCCATCCTAACAATTTTATCAACGGTTACCTATGCAGGAGCTTTAAAAAGAGTCTAGAAATTTTCTACCCCCACCCCAGCCATTCCTTCAAAGGAAGTTTATGTTTCCCCCAACGAGTCCTCAAGGCTCCAGATAGTGTTGGAAGCCTTCCTTCCTTTCGCATATGCATGAAAATTTTTTGTATTCTCATCGCCTGCTGCAAGCCAAATCGCCCCGCTTTTCAGTCTCCAAGTTTCCTCTTTTTCCAGCAATAAAGTGTTTCTCCTGCCTTCCAGTGAAACAAGGTGGGCCTTTTCCTCCACAGACCCCAAACCCCCAGTCCTAGATTCATAGATTGACCTTAGGTCCAATTCAATCAGTTTCAATTCCCTGTCATCCCGGACTCTCTTTTCATGAGCCCAAGCCTTAATAGGCCCTTTAATCCTTTTGATGTTAGCGGTAAACTGTTGGGAGGCCGAGAAACCAACCCTAGGATTGAAAGGTACCCAGAGAGAACTGACCAGGTTAGTGAAGGACTCATCTTTTAACCAAATTTTATTGAACTTAAGAGGCCTGGCGGGTTTAATAGGTCCCATACGAAGTTCAAGAAAAATGGGAAAATGATCAGATGATCCCCCAGATCCCACCCACTGCCTTATGAGGAAGTACCTATCCACGAAGGAATCAGAAACCAAGAATCTATCCAGACGCTTCTCGACCCGGTTTTCTCCAGTTCTATTATTCCTCCAGGTAGGCTTGAGGAGGGTAGGCTCGATATCAATCAAATTTTGGACAACCAACGTTTGTGTGAAATAATCAACCAAAGGATCAGAACGAGCTCTACTGCCCCAAACTTCTGACGGACCTAAAGAGAAATTAAAATCTCCACCCAACAAGAGATCTCCCTCCTGTAAAAGCGGATTTGAGAGAAGAGTATCCCAGAAGGGGATACGATTTAAATAAGGACCATAAACATTTACCACAGTGAACAAATCACCAATATCAAGAGCCGAACAGGACACTCCCAGAACGGAATGCATCCCCCAAAGATTATGAAGCTTCACCATACGTACATTCCAGCCAATAGCCAGACCACCAGAATGACCACGGGCATCCAAAGTAGCAAATAACCAACCACTGAACCAACTTTCTAACAAAGACTTTATCACCGAACCCTCACCCAAATTTTCTTGAAGCAGAATGATATCCGGGTGTTCAAGAGATACCACTCTACGCAGTGCTGATCTTTTATGGGGACCAGCCAGACCCCGACAGTTGAAAGACATAACCTTCATTAGCAACCCTTCTTCTGGGCATGCACCACTCTAAGCGCCCGATCAATAGTCACCTGTTTACCTTCCAGCAAGTCCATCTTGGCATTTGACTGAGCCTTAGATAGATGAGATTTCCTTCCACGGCCTTTACCCGTTTTACAAACCCCAACACCTAGCCCTCCAGGGGTAATCTTTGTGAGAGATCGTGGGAAATATCCAGAATCCGAGGAGTTGGTGGGGGAGGGTGAAGAGCGCACCTCTTCAGGGGGAGGATCTGGATCAGGGGGTATATCAATAAGCATCACACCAGGAACTGAGGGAGTTACCAAAGTGTAGGCAGGGCCAAGATCAATACAAGGGGTTTCCACCGGATCATTAAGGGGAGAGATATTCAAATTTTTTAGAGCCTCCAACCAGTCCTTTTTGTTCAACGAAAAATTATTTAAAACAAAATTAAAGGAAAGAGGGTTGATGGAAGAAGGAATACCCGCAGCAGTAGTCACCGAGGGCATGAGAGGAGTCGGAGGTGTAATCCCAGTGGAAACTGCATCCAGGCCTGTTCCTTCCTCAACCGACGCTGTCCGTATAAGTCCATGCTCCAAACCAGCTTCGTCCTCCGTATGATGGAAGGGATCAGAAGTTGGTTGACCCACAGGAGGAGGAGCCTCCCCAGCCATGTACTTTTTATGACCACCACCATTTCGCCGTCGTAAGGGTAACTTACATTCTGCAACCGGATGTCCATAGGCATGGCAACAACGACACCTGAAAGGAACATTTTCATGGTCGAGTTTTTGTACATAGGAATAGGGCCCCGAGTTGAGTGTGACATCCGGCGCCAAACCATCCCTGATATTGAGATTAACCAAGATATGTGCCACCTTCTGCTGACGGGTTTGTAGAAAGCTATAATCTCCTTCCAAGTATGTGCCAATTAGGTTCCCAATACCTTTAAAATGCCTCGCCAACCAATAGTGTAGAACCGGGCAATGATCCCAACTCCAATTGGAATTTAGAACCCACTGAGCTTGTTCCACAGTCTGAAAATTGAAGGCGAACCAGTTCCGGGTCAGTTCAACCACCTTAGGGGTATAGCCCAGCTGTGCAACTCGGTGTTCCGCCACCCAAGCCTCAATGGTGCGCAGAGAGAACGACCTGCCCAAAGCCTTTCCAACCAAAGTTATACTGGTCATCTTGACAAGTTGATGCCACTCAATATCTTCACCTAGGGCGTAATTGTATTTTGTCTGGCTCAGTTTCAACCATCGTTTCTGCCCACGCTTCGCCGGATGGTTTGAATCATCATAGGAGCGGCCTCCCCACTCGTCTGAGCTGGTACCTGATCCCACAAGTGGACTCGCAAACCCACGCTGTTCGTGGATCCCCAAAACACCTATATCAACTCCTTCCAGCGGCCCCTCAACATTCAGTTCAGGAAGAGTGTCCGATGTAAAAATTCTTGGGTTAACCATTCCAAGATTTTTTTCACTTGCAGAGCAAAGGGCTCCACCCTTAGGCACTGTGCCTTCAAAAGCTTGAATCACCTGATATGAAGACCAAAGAGGTGCCACTGTCTCCTTCAATGGTGATGCCGAAGAAATTCGAGGGGATGAATCGGTTAATGGTAAAGGACCCGGAGATTGAGCCAAGAAAGTCAACGGAGAGAAACCTAGTTCCAGACGAGCCTCCCCCACTGAGAACCCAGTCTTCCCAAAACCACCAGCGTTCGCCACATCATTCCACCAACGCCAGGTGTCTATGTCCAAATCGGCAGCCCATTCGACGGATCAAAGGAATAGTCCAACTGGTCTTCGTAGGTTTCCATCGAAGGTAAAGAAAAGACAGTAAAATAAAAACAGTGGGAGGCAGGGATAGTGAAAACGGTAAGTAAAAAACAAATGCATAAAACCCTCGTTTCACGCCTCTTCACCCAACACCATGATCACCGTTCAAGAAAACCTATTGACCTCCACGTCGTGCGTCATCTGACAAGCCATCAGTAGCTCCTCAGTGCCTGACAATGACGGCCTCTGGTGGCCATCAGAGAAACCTAGGGCACCGCCATAGTTAGCGAAACCCTAAACCTTCATCCTCCACAAGGTTTAACTAACTAACTAATTTAGGTAACTAACTAAACCATTATTATCTTTAATTCTCATCTCTTAATTTTATATTAATTGAACTTAAATGGAAAAATGAATGATGTGGCATATATGGCTTTGATGTGGCATTTTCCTTAAGAGATCATTTTTTCAACCAAATTTCCTCTAATAAACCAACTTATGTGAAGCCACAACTTACTCCTAATGGATTGACAGATCGTTGTTGCTTAAATCATAATAGAATATCTTCATCCTCTTTGAAATAATATGTTTGAACCAATTGATCTAATCCACCAATTTTTAAACATCGATTTTTTCACAAAAATAAAATTACCAAAACTAAGCTAAACGATGGAATAAACCGTGCAAAATAAGATAACCCTATACTCATCTTAGTCTAGATTAACTCATATTCTAGCAATAAGCAAAAATACATATGTAAACCAAGAAATAATGGCATTAATTCAAGTAATACACAACCAATGGTAGCTGAAACATTGATAAAGATTAATAAGTCTAGCCGAAACCTTGATAAAGATTAAGAAGTCATCATAAGTTTACAATGAACTCTATTTATCACCTAACTGAGTAGCATGATGATCTTAGAGATATAGTCACAACATGAGTCAAAACAAGTCGATGCTTTACATTATCTAAATAATATACAAATTGTGCATTCCTTACTAGTGGAACATAAATAATGTGATGCTGCATAGAAAATAATGATAAAGCGATTTTGCTCAAAAGCGCACATTTGCATCCAATTTCCATTGAACAAGTTAATGTTTTTGAACATTCATTCCATGTTTGTAGTTTTGATGCAACACAAAATACTTGTTACATTCATGAACAATTCAGTCCTCAATGACCATAATTGTACATATTAATATTAGCTTGCTCCAATAGGAGACAATCATGCACAATGACCATAAACGTGTCTAGTTCCCCAAACACAAAGAAAGATCAAATGAAAAACATACATGCAAAAATGAACCTAATGATAGCACAAACTTTCTGTCAAGACAACTATTAATAAGATTGCTAGAATTTGAAAAGTTCCAAGAATTTGGATTCAATGACTTCAAGGAAGCATATACAAATTGTCTAGGCTTTGTGCAGATCCACTAAATCCTCCCAGAGTTCCCTGATGCCATATGTTGAGGAGCTTCACAATTACCTATTTCTGAACAAATTCCTGGATATCTCAACATAGTTTGTGCTTTCAATGAATATCACTGCTATTAGTTGTTACACGAAACACACCATTCCAACATGACACTATAGAAGGACAATTCGATGACTAATATACAAATATATTTTTATAGGTTGGTGATGACATTTATGGTGCAAAATATTGTGCATAACAATTGCCTCGTTGTATACCAAAGCTAACGAATCAAAAGTTAAGCAAGTACATACCATTACCAATCCCAAACAGAGCATCAGAGTCAGTTTCAATGTTTCTTTGTTGGAGGCTTACAAATAACTAGTGAGAGAAATGACTACCTCAGGGCCACTTCCACAAAAAGGCCATCATACAAGAACATTGCTACAACACAACAAGCAACTCAATTACCTCTTTGACAAAGTTTCACTACATTTTGGTTGACAATCAAAAATCATCTCTACACCAATCATTTGTACAACAAGGGCGATTAAGTTATTTTTGGCAAGTGGTGTGGGGATTGATAGACACCAACTTAAAAAGGAGCGTTGTGTGGGGATTGATAGACACCAACTTAAAAAGGAACATTGTCTTCCATGCATAGACAAATGGATAGGGTGAGCAAGTAGCCCACATTATTGTTCAACAATGGAAGGCTTGGGACACCAACATCCCATATCGACAACACAATTATAATCAGAATGCACGGCATAACAAGTACTTCACCTTATGAGGCATGCATTATATTCCTACCTAGAGATCCATTAGCTATTTTGGGTCCCATTCTTAAGGCAACAACGACGAATGAGGATATTGCACTTGTGTAAGCAATTAGCTTCATTGACAATAGATCCAAACAATCCATGATCAAGTTCACAAAATTGTTAAAAAGTCAATAGAAGCATAGGGCTAGGTATAATTAACACTATGTAAATCACAAACTTTTGAGACAGTTTAGGTGTATCTTTGGAAAGAACACATCAAGGGAAATGCCATTAGCTTAAGTCATTCAAAGTAAACCCATAGGCCATTAACTGGGCTTTTGGCCAAAATTTTCAAATAATCTCTCCAAAATCAATCACCTACCAATTATTAAATACCATTGACAAGGACAAATTAGACTAGAAATGAGCAAAAGGTGGCAAGAGCTAGTGTCAAATTGATGCATATATCATAGTTGTGTTAACATAAATCAAAGAGTATATTAGAATTATGTTAACATAAATAAAAGGGTGTAATATCCTATTTTGACCAATTAAGCAGTATCAAGTGACATGCCCAACATGTAGTGCGTAAGTCAAATTGCTTACGGCATGCATAAGATAGGTTGCAAGCAACATGCAAAAGTGAGTTGCATGAAAGAATTAAAAAAGGGCATGCAAAAAGTGAGTTACATGCAATCAAAAGAGAATAAAAGAAGAGAAATTGACTTTTCTCAGCATCTTTTGTTATTATTCATGGTTGAGATTCAGTTTGAGACTTTTCTAAGTATCTTTTGTTATTATTCATGGTTGAGATTCAGTTTGAGAGCAATTTAGGGTTGAGAACAAGTTCCTTAGCGAACAAGTGAATTTTGGTACTGAAATCTATCTGCCCTAATCTGTTTCAGGGATAGATCGTCCTTATCTATCATAGCACTTCACAGAGTATTCATCAGTTCTTATAGGGATTCAAGCTGTTCACAGTTGCATCATCCTTCTGAGGGCGTGTCATCTCATCACATAGAGGACGCATCTACTGATCATCCTGAAGGTTCATCATTCATCTTACTGAGGTCGCAGGTCGCATCTTTGGGAGCAGTTAAAGAATACCACCTATCATATTGCTGCTTAATGACATCAGTGCCATTCTTCCGGAGCCATTATTACCGAATCTACCATCAAAGGAGGACGTCTTTCTTGCATGGGCGACTTGCACACATAGACTTGATCCATTACCTTGTCCGATACTTGATGCATGTCCTGCATGTCTCTTCCATATCACTCAAAGGGCCATTGTAAGCCCTACTGCTAATTCTTGGATCCAATAACCGTATTCTGGAGCTATTATCACTGATCTGAAGACCAGGGAGGGTGCAATTATTACATGGGCGAATTGTCTCAAGGAGCAGCTTCCATATTTTGATTTGGATCCATTGCATGATTTGCATGTCTGCTATATGTTGCCACATCACTCAAGTATATTAATATGGTACACCACTCAAGTATATCAAGACGGTACGTTCAAGCATTACTTTCGAGCTTGACTATTTTGTATATCTGGTTATTTGTCATATCTGTAGCATGCAACATTACTATTCTCATGCACACCAATTATCTATAAATTGTGTGTGTCAAACTCCTGAGCAAACAACATTCATCACAACAAAGTCAACATAATAGCAGAAAATATCAGTTTAGGATATTACAATGGTATCAGAGGATATCATTGCTCTCATGCCAAAGGTTACAACAATATACAGGTCAAAGAAGAGTGGATTGAAGATACAGTAGTAAGGGCATAAAGTGTTTGTCAAAATGTTGCAACCAAACCTAAATTTCAGTTCACACTAAATCAGATTTTTATCCACAATGAGCTGCAAGAGTGTGAAGGTTAAGTGTTTGATTAAAGTCCATTGCCACTTGCCAGGCAGTTTGAGAAAATATTACAACCATTGGGCTACGGATATTACAAAGGGGTCATCAAGAGATAACTATCTATAGTAACAACTAAAGTAATAAGTCTCATTGATATCTGCAGTAACAGTCATCAAGTGACAAAATAAGTTTTAAAGTTAGAACATCGAATACAAATTGCAAATACATTGTTTTCATCGTAGACTCTCACCTCCATATATAATTTGTTATGGTTATGTAGACTTGTGTCGTACAAATCCAAAATGCAATACAAAATGATCACCTTTTTCCATCCACAACTTATGAGAAGTTAAATTTGTGTTGGTGTCTATCCTGATCAAGCCAGTACCACGTTGCCAGCTAACATTTTACAAATCAGTATAGATCCATCTTAAACCCATATCAAGCACCGAGAGTGATCCAATTTCTTGAGGTGTATTTATTTTTTTAAAATTTAAACTCAAGAAATTTGATATTTCTTAATTGATAGATTCGAATTTTTTTAAATACTTTCCTAATTTTATTTTATGAGCCGACATACATTTTTTTAATTATTTTGTTAGTAATAAATTTTACATCATAAACTTTACAACATCTCCCCCGTTACAACATCTCCCCCATACTAGGCTGTAGAGCACCTCGTTTCACTTGGTGCAATTACAATTTCAAGATTAATAAAACCTAGGTTTATCCAATTCCAAGCTTCCCTATCTTTTTAGCATGTCCATCATTGACTCGTCACTTTTGTTATTTCCCAAAAATATATAAAAAGAGAAAAGAAAAGTCACTCGCATGAATTCAGTAAATATAAATGAATTCTTTGACAATTCTCATTCAACCAAAATGAAAGAAAAAAAAGTGTAAAGAAGCCTAATTTAAATTAAAAATCACTTGTATAGAAACCTAATTTAAATTAAAAATCACTTGACCAAGTGAGTTCGATAAATATAAGTGAATTCTTTGATGATTCCCATTCTGACTCAACCCAATTTAAATTAAAAAATCACTTCACCAAGTCATAAGAAAAAAAAAGTATAAAGTGAAATTTATAATTTACATTAATAGAGTGTAACTCTAATTGGACCTTCACACATTTTTCAACCATATCATCAAAGAAGCTTTGGAATAAGTACGCTATGCTAATTCAAATTTTTATACTAAATGTTTTTTTTCATCAACTTTTTGAAAATTAAAAACTCCTTCCCAAAATTGTCAGATTATTAATTACAAAGATACATTTAAATAATGTGAAAATGTAGAATTTTGAGTCACAAATTAAAAATTAAAGAGACTATCAAAATATCAACATGATGAAAAAAAATGGCAACAAAATATTAAAGATTTTACTAAGAAATTTGACCAAGATATGTACAAAAAAAATTGATAAAAATTTCATTTAAAAAACCATAATCAAAACGTGGTTACAAAAATTAAAAGTTGAAACTTACCAACAAAGAATCAGCGATTAGATTTAATTTTTAATTTTTTTACAAAATAAAATTTCATTTAAAAAACCATAATCAAAACTTGGTTACAAAAATTAAAAATTGAAAAAAAGAGTTAAAACTTACCAACAAAGAATCAACTATTAGATTTTATTTTTGGCACTATTAGATTAAAAATTAGATTTATTTGGCACTATTTAGAAACTGAATCAATATATCAATGTATTTAGTATTTATATTCCACAATGATGAATGATGAATAATGTAATGATGAATACTATTTTGGAAAATTAAAAGTTGAAAAAAAAAGTTAAAACTTATCAACAAAGAAGGATTGATTGATAAATAAACAATAATCAGCTATTAGATTTAATTTTTAAAAAATTTTACAACATTTATGTTGCACTATTTAAAAAATGAATCAATGTATCAATGATGAATGATGAATAATATAAAATGATGAATAATGTAATGATGAATACTACTTAGGAAATTTTATTTTATGTTTTATAATTTTAAAGGCTCCCCCTCCCCCTCCCCTAGAATTTCTTTAAAATTTGGGGTGTGTCTCCACACATCCCCAATGTGTGTTTCCTTCCTTGTGCACCCCGAACACTCGAGGAAACATTGATAAACTCATCATATTTGTGGGAATAATGAAAAAAAATTGAATAAAAACTTGGGATCAATGAATAAATAACATGTAACAAATCCTTGCCATAATGGAACCTGTAAGCTAGGTAACTTCCAAAAAAACCATTCAATAAGTAAAAGGTTACAGTTCCATTATATTTTATTTCACAGTAATAATGAGTTTCAAAATAAGACCATCCAACAAATTATTGTATCATCGTATCCATTTGCAGGTTAACATTACTTGGTATTCTCAGTTCTGGCAACTAGCTATGCCAGTGGCAATAAGAAAACCATAAATACAATTCTCTGAAACTAGCAATGCTGCAATAATTTCAATCTTAGAAAGGGTGGATTTCAAGTGAGATTTATCATGTGCACATCCAAATTTGAGTCTTGGGATTAAGGCCATCCAACAAACTACTGTATCGCATATCCCTTTGCAGGTTAACATAAGTTAGTATTCTCATTAATGAGAACCAACTATGCCCAATGGCAATATAACATGCAAGAAAACCATAAATACAATTCTTTGAAACTCAATAACTTCAATCTTTAAGGTAGGGTGGAAACTGGAATTCAAGAGAACAGGCTTTATCATATGCACTTCCAAATTCAAATCAAGGGATTAAGGCCATCCAACAAACTACTGTATTAGTCCCGAAACTAGGTGTCCAGAGGAATGATAATGGAACCAACGCCGCACCACGTGGTGAAGTGGGTTCGACCCATGATGCGCATGGGATCGACCAAGGGGAGGGCAAGTATTATGTATCTGCCTATTATGGCAGTTATGATAGGAGGTACAATTCAGGCATGAAATATGATCTGAGATTTTATGCAACAATCAGTCGAACAAGAGGGAGTTTATGGGGTGCAGTGGACATGGCTGGGGATAATTATGTTGAGGGTACGAGACAAGGACGGGATATAAGGAATATGAGAGCCTTACTCATTTTTTGTAATGGAGCTTCTCTCTCAAAGTGGCATTTAAATTGGATGCCTAGGAATTGCAGAAATCCCACCAAGAATCCAGTCTCGATTTCCATTCAGTGGTGGGGAGACACTAATTCCGCTGGGCTGAGTATGGACTGTAGCAGTGAAGCTAGTATGGAGCCAATTGAAGGGGGAAGACCAAGAAGGAGAATGGTAAGCGTAGAGTGAATCGGGAGCAGTAGAGAGCAGCACAAGCTACATGGCTCTTCAAAGCCAAGAATCCTCAAGTGCTTCAAGAGGAAACCGAGAAAAAACTGAGAAAGGGAGGAGAACTACGGCCCTTAAGAAGGGCATACCCGACGTTCCGACATACCTGGGAGCTTTCGAGTTGGTAAGAAACGCTCCAAAAGTGGCGGGAGCTTCCTTGGATACTCGGGAGCTTTTCGGATACTTCACACAGGTGAAATGGCCACTCCGGATAGGAGTTTCCTAGGGATACTTGTGGTTGGGAGCTTGAGGAAGCTTCGAGGAGCTTTGAGAGGAGTTTCTTGGGGATACTTGTGGTTGGGAGCTTGAGGAAACTCCCGATCCATCGAGGAGCTCGAGGAGCAAGCTCCTCGATGGATCGGGAGTTTCCTCAAGCTCCCAATCACAAGTACCCATATTTTGGAGCTTCTTCATGCTCCCAACCCGCTAAGGAGCTTCCTCATAAATATACCAACAAAAGAGATGACTGAAAATTATGATATTTGCATCAACTAGAGGTATAATATAGCTAAGAATTGATGTCAATAACTAGTAGTAATATTACACCTATAAACTTTAAAGTATGTGAAGAGATCTGATGGCCACAAGAGAATTACAATATGATGACAACAACCAACAATGAGACATTGAGATCCTTATGAAACACACTCAGATTTGATGTATGCTAACAGTCTTGTCAACAGAGATGAATATGACTTAGTTATGAAGATAATAACCAGCAAGAATACTCATGCAGAGATCATAAACACACCTATAAATTTGCTTGACTTGGTTGATAGAAACTTCACTTAGGATATCTCAGGGATAACAAGGAATAACAATAGCATTTTAAACTTATTTTGTATGGATTAGACAGCTTTAGGATTAAGTGCCTCGAAGCAACTCAGAACTCAATGGAAAGTTTGATTTGGTAGGTTAATTAGATCTAAAAGATTCTCCGGAATGCATTACGCCTAGCATCTAACCATTAAGTGAAACCAATACCATAATTTAACATGCTAGACAAAATAAGAGAAGGCAGAATTTGAATGCTGAGTTTTAATATCATTTACTTATAAAATTTGTCATACATATTTAATATCATTTACTAACCATCTATGGTTATAAAATTTGTCATATATATTTAATATCATATATATTTAATATAATTTACTAACCATAGTAAGTGTTATAAAATTTGTCATACATAATTATAATTTTAAATTTTAATTGACAATGCACATTATTTGATTTTGAGCATTACAGATTTTTTTAAAATAAGCTAAAAATTAAAAACTAAACTTGTAATTTAATAAATTTATATTTATTATAATATATATTAAAATTTAATATATTATATTATTACCGCTTCCAACCTACTGTTTCCTATAAATTTGGGAAGCTTCTAGCTTCCCCAATACTCGTGTCCCCATACCCCGCTCGCATACCCTAAACATGTCCCCATACCCCGCTCGCATACCCTAAACTTGTGCAACATAGGAGGAGAAACAGAAGGGTGATGAAGTGCCGGTCCAATGTTGGAAAGAGCACTATGCTGACACGAGGTTATTGCATCTGAAGATGGACATGATCACAAGTCACCTGGGAATTCCTTTCCCCGTGTGGGGTCCTGTTTCGTCTACCTCTGTGTTGAGGGCGCCGGTTGTTGAAGTTCTTCAGAACAGGCAGGTTCCATAATTTGGTTATGGTTGTGTGGCTTTCTAGTATGGGCGTTAAATATGTTTCTAACAGGCAGGTTCCATAATTTGGTTATGGTTGTGTGGCTTTCTAGTATGGGCGTTAAATATGTTTCTAGTTTTGATTGACGGTGATAGTTTGCAGCAAGTTAACTTTTTGTGGTCTGTTTATATTTGAATTAGCAGTTAGAAAAATTAGGAGTATGAAGTTTAGTAATGGACTCAATTATATGTATTGAAAGAGGAAATCTATATGTGAATACCCTGCTTCCTTCAGCGAGGGGGTAGTTTTGGGGGCTCAATGGAGTAAGGGAGATCTGTAATTCTCTGTTATATATATAATATAGTGCTTTCTTACTGACAAAAGACAAACAAAAAACAAATTACTGTATCAGCATATCGCTTTGCAGGTTAACATAACCTAGTATTCTCATTAATGAGAACGAGCTATGCCCAATTGGCAATATAACATGTAAGAAAACCATAAATACAATTCTCTGAAACTAGCAATGCTGCAATAACTTCAATCTTTAAGGTAGGGTGGAAACTGGAATTCAAGAGAGCAAGCTTTATCATATGCAATTCCAAATTCAATTCCTGGGATTAAGGCCATCCAACAAACTACTGTATCAGCTTATCCCTTTGCAGGTTAACATTACTTAGTATTCTCATGACAACTAGCTATGCCACTAGCAACATAACATGTAAGAAAACCATAAATACAATTCTCTGAAACTAGCAATGTTGCAATAATTTCAATCTTTAAGGGAGGGTGGAATTCAAGATATCAAAATTTATGATATGCACATCCAAGTTTGACTCCTAGGATTATTTTTTCTCAGAATACAAAATATGATGCAAATGAAGTTGAACTGAGGCTGCCTTCACCTTTCACCCTAAACCCTTAAACGGAGCCTATAAAATGGCATTATTAATAATGTTTGCTGTAAAGACCAATGGCATCATAGTCCATTTTGTAGCATAGCTCGAACTCTGATTGGAAGCCCATATAGACGAATAAAACCAGCAGCATCCGCTTGATTGTAAATTCCACTGCCCTCCTCAAAAGAAGATATATCTTGGCGATATAAGCTGTATGGACTTCTTCGGCTAGCAACAGACAAAGAACCCTTGTAAAGTTTCAATGTTACAGCTCCTGTGGTTGTCTCTGTGATCTTTTCCATAAATGCATCCATGGATTGTCTTAATGGATCAAACCATCTCCCTGCATAAACCAACTCTGCA
Source organism: Larix kaempferi (assembly GCA_027924585.1). NCBI lineage: Eukaryota > Viridiplantae > Streptophyta > Pinopsida > Pinales > Pinaceae > Larix > Larix kaempferi. Next base: position 17,773,630 of record BSBM01000668.1, on the reverse strand, counting down.
TATTTTAAAGCAATTGTATCTTTAACCTGCATGGTTTCTCTATCAAGTGTAAGGGATTCCAATTCCCGCACAGCAGCAGTTAGAATAGTGCCCCCAGGAGTTTCATAGACACCTCTACTTTTCATACCAACCAATCTGTTCTCCACCATGTCCACACGCCCAATACCATGCCTTCCCCCAAGTTCATTCAATATTGCCAGTAAATTTGCAGGAGAATGCTCTTTTCCATTTATTGAAATTGGTATTCCAGAAACAATGCCTATCTCCACATATCTGCATCATAAAATTTTGTTATAAAACAATGATTAGGGGGAAACATGTTTTACAAATGAGTATCAGTTGAAAGTCCAGATGAAAATGTTTTCTAATTTCTTGAGAATTCTGTTAAGTATTAATTATTTTCAGTACTGCTAATGTTGATGTCAGAAAATTAAAATAGGGGACTGCGACAAATTTCAGCATAAAAGTTGCTGTCAAAACATCCCATCCCAACTGCATAAACCAATAAACTACCATGATAGTCATGGTAATAGAAACAAAAAAGGAAAACAAAATATCAAAGAAATGACATCAATCTGAAATCTTCAATAGATGGGTCAATGGTTGTGAAGAATTAAGATTATATAGACAATATGGGGTTGCCATGACTTGCATGAACTGGGGATATATTTTTTATTAAATTGAGTGATATAATAAACTAAACAATATTATTGAGAACCGAGATATGCATTTACCATTAAAACGCAAAAGCCATACCCTGATCTACCATGACAGCAAAAGATATCAACCACATGTCAACCTACATCAAGTCAACATCCTTGATGATCTCAACAACAATCTCCAATAAAAAAAAATGACTAAATAATTTCAGGGAAAAGAGATCCAGAAAAAAGTCATTCAAAGCTCAAACCTAAGATATCAACCACATGTCAACCTACATCAAGTCAACATCCTTGATGATCTCAACAACAATCTCCAATTAAAAAAATGACTAAATAATTTCAAGGAAAGGAGATCCAGAAAAAAGTCATTCAAAGCTCAAACCTATTTGTTTAGGCTGAAATAAGCCAACAGAACTGTTGAAACTAGCTTGAATGCCGAGCATCAATTCTCATAAAAAATACTATTAAACATCTAAAGGATAAGGGATTCAAAGAGTCGGTAATCCCCAAATCATTCATTTTTAGGATCCATATATGAATTGTTCTCGGCATCCAGATGCTATTAACAATGCTTTTTGTCAAAACTTGTTATATATGCCAATAGAACACAAATGGTTTTTTTTTTTTAAATTCCCTATCATGTACAGTGAAAAGTTGCATTCTATACACGTTAATAAACAAATACTCAAAATGTATTTGCCTTCAAAAAACTGAGAAGACAAACTTTTGGAGGTCATCTGGATAACAAGTGTTGAAATGGTTCAAATGCCATTCAAGCATTTGGGAAAAATGAATTCAATATATCAATGCCTTCCAAACCAAAATCTCATTTTGAATGTTTGAAATGCATGTAATAAGTTTCTGGCATTATCCAGATGTAAAAGACATAGCTGTAATATTTCCTAGCACTTGTTGCTTTATATGCAGAACATAGAACGACCTAATTAAAAAAGCCTTGAACAAAGAGAAAGGTCATATACCATGGATAAATTGCTAAAAATAAAAAATAAAAATCGAAGTCATTTGGATCCAAAAAACATCATGGGCAGTTTTGGAGCTGGATAAGAAGTGGGGACAGTCATAAATAATGATCTAACACAATCCACACTAAAATATTCCAGGAAGTTCTGTATTTCAAGCCAAAGAATCAACTTTACATTCGACATAATAAATACCCAAGGAAAATGGCAATATAGGCATGATCATTCTGAAAATTATGATCATAAAGTGACATTGATTATATAAATGATATAAGAACAAACAATCCCCACGGGATAACCCAGTTGGTTCGACCCTTTCTGCTAAGGTGTAATTCGCAGGGAGGTCGTGGATTTAATTCCCACCAAGTCCTGAAGGGGAAGAGGGAGGAAATCTGTGGCAGCTGGCAGTTAATACCGTCCTCCATCCAAAAATCTAGGGAAGAGGAATGAAATCCGTGGGGTGCTGGCAAGGTACAAGCTGCATCATTCTGAACACTTAATACACACGAGGGTATTAGTGTTCCCTGTACCACTGTATTTTATGAGTATGTCAGTACTTGCTTATGGAACACTGATATATGAGTGAAGGGCTAAAATGGAAACTGGCACCATTATCCCAAGATTATTTGAATTTTGATAGAGGAATATTATTTGTATTGGATACTGACAGTTTAAACTCATGATAATTTAATTTGAGACACTGAAGACTCAAGGAGTCAAGAGGTCATTGTTCATCTTCTCCAACTATATATGTACATGTGTGTGTGTGCAATTCAAATGGACTATGCAAGGAGCTGGTGGATTGTCATTGAAAATCTGTATCATATTAGAAGCTTCAGCCTTCTCTACAGCATTAATGAGAACTTGGGCAATAAGAAATTTCTCCTCCTCAGAGACCCATAAGATAATGAACCAACGGTATATGGTACATACTAATAACGTACATGCAATGTCCATCCACCCATAAGACATAAATTACATATAGTAAATATTGAACTCCTCCAAAGACTAATTAACAGGTTCTAAACACCTCTCTACCAATACCACCTCAGAAAATGCGATGATTCATCGATTTCCCATAGAGTGAATAGTTTGCATTGCACACTAATATCTCTTGTTCTAGGTTGCCAGGGTACGTGGGTATAGGAATAGGTTTTGGGATGGGGATAGGTACCTCACATATTTAATTTATTACTTTATCTATGTGAAACAAATTGAAATTTTTTGATACAGATAAAGTAATAAAAGAATATGATTCCTCTCCACCTGAGTTCAAGTCCCATTTGTTACATGTTCATTCTTTGTGAGACGATTGTTGCTTGGAGCTCTTCATGAGCCAATCTTTGTTGGGGCTGACAACGTAACAGCAATCTGATTCTCGCCTTGGGGCTTGAGGGTGAGAGGATTTGTATTCCAAGAAAGACCACCTCTAGGTGTTGTTTTAGCCTTGGATCTGGAAAGATATCCCGGTTCAAAGAATATGATTCGTTCACCATATAATAAGATTTAAGAGTCAAGACTCAGCGTTGAACATTAAATTTAAACAATGATTCAGATTCATCAATTGACAATGATCGAAAATGAGAAATGAGAAATCTGAAGCTGTAAACTGAGTTCTCTTAAATAGCTACTTTTGGCCACCGCTAACAAAACCATGCAAAAAAATCAGAACAGTATACACCAAATTTCTTTTCCTCTGCTGCTCACAAGAGAGAAATGACTGAAAAAGTTAGGGATTTAGGGTTTAGCACAGATATAATAGGCCCAGCTGACACTCTGGTGTATCCTGCTGGGTCCACATGACGTTTTTCTTTAACTGCTTTTTTTTCAAACTTTTAAGCAAAAACCATTATTAAAAAATATTATTTTATGAATTTTATGGGAGATGTCCCCTGATTTAGAAAACTTTGGCTGGGCATGTTTCTTTCCCCATTTTGGCTTTGCGAAATGAATACCCATACTGCGAATGCAAATGTGTCCCCATGCAATGCAGCTCTTCTTTTATATAAATGTAAAGTTGTGTTACAGGGTGTGAGGAAACAGGTCCATAACAACAATTGCATTCTTTATTCAGTGAACTTATATCAGCACACAGTATGATAACCCTTACATGCCCTGCAATTTGTAATCACTTCTCTAACTGGTGCCTCAGGCTGCTGATACCCTATGGTCAAGTAGAGGGAATTTTACCTTCAGTCACTGTTTCTAGTACAAATTTAAACGGCAATATTTCATAATTTTCCACCAGGAAACATAGATCAAATCATGTGTTAACACTGTTTCTTGTTCACATGTTACGTTTTCAGGACCGCAGTTGTTCACTCAAGTCAGTTATCTTTTCACATAAAATATATTGCACAAGACCTAAACAGCTGCATATCGGCAAACTTACTCAATCTGGATTCTGTATTATAAAAAAGAAATGAAAATTTAGATTAGGATGGTACATACTCTGGTTCTTCTGGTGCTTCCTCTGGATCCACAGTCATCACGTACATGTCTTTCTTTGGTTCATTAGCTGGGTCTTCAAGGATATCTCCCTAGAATGCAACAATTTATAATTTTATACATCTAGATAATGCCAATCAAACAAATAACACAACATGCACTAAGGTCAACAAGGCTTGTAATTTAGTGCCGGTGAAAGCATGAAATTGTGCAATGTTTATGGCACTAGCAAAGGCTTGCAAGCATACTTCCAGTTCAACAGATAACAGCAAAAACTCAGAATATGTAACATATTGAAGCACAGATTTAATTTCCCTATTATAACACAAAGGGCAAACAATAGACTTCAAAATTTCAGATAATATGATGAACTGTGGGTCACAAGAATATATTAATTAGCATATACATTATGCCTTATGGTAGTTGATGGCTACGCTAGTCAATTGGGTATAGCTTGGATGGTTGAGAGGAGGAATGTTATCCTCTCCACCTGAGTTCAAGTCCCATTTGTTACATGTTCATTTTTTGTGAGACGATTGTTGCTTGGAGCTATTCATGAGCCAATGTTTGTTGGGGCTGACAATGTAACAGCAATCTGATTCTCGCCTTGGGGCTTGAGGGTGAGACGATTTGTATTCCAAGAAAGACCACCTCTAGGTGTTGCTTTAGCCTTGGATCTGGAAAGATATCCCGGTTCAACACGAGGCAGAATTCCATCTCACTTAGCTCAGCAAAGGCAGAATACATGGCAGACAGTGCTGCTAGTTGTGAATCCATTTGACTTTGCAAGTTACTTGCAAATTTATTTGATCAAGAGTTGGATTGCACAGTGATTTACTATGATAATCAAAGTTGTATCAAACTTTCTAAGAATCCAATATTCCATGATAGGTTCAAACACATAGACAGATATCACTTCATACAAGATAGGGTTCAGAAGGGAGCAATCAAGCTCTAGTATGTTCCCACAGATCAAAAGGTAGTCAATATTCTAACCAAGTCCTTCGTGAAAAGGAAGTTTGAAAAATTTAGAGACAAGCATGGGTCGGTGCAGAATTCCTTCCTCGCTATGAGGGAGTGTTGAGAAATGTAGTTCGGACAATAACTTTTTACACAAGTTTCAATGTGAATGTGCAAGTAGTTCAAAACATTTCGTAAAGTGACCACTTAGGAAAAGTGGGTAGTATTTATGTTTTGTTATTCATTTAGAAAAAGTGGAATCTTATGCTTAAAACTTGAGTCTGTTAGAGTGCATTTCATTCATTAAAGACTTAGACTAGATTTAATCTAGGTCGTCCATCTCAAGATGAGATTACGGTTTTGGCATATTAGGGTTTTTGAAAACCATAAATATAGACAAGATAAAGAGGTCAAAGGACTTGAGAAGATTTAACAATCAAAGGAGGAGCTAGAGGGAAGAATTAGAAAATCAAATGTCGTACAACGGGATCGTACAACAAATAGATAGAAGGCCGTACAACAACCTTCATGCTATAGCAGTTGCTTTCCCCTTTTCTGAGCAAGTCATACTGATCCATTTGAGGGAGATTTGACCAACTGTACAACTACTGGTTTTAGAATATTGTGGAGGTTGCCTTGTAAGCTTTTATCATTGAATAATAATTTCATTTGAAGGATAACTCATATTGTGTATGTGTGTATTTCATTTATGTTTCCACTATTTACTTTTTCAGCTATTGTGTGATTGGTGGTATGATCAAGAATTATTTTTACAATTAAATATATTATGTAATTGATTTGTTTGATTAAGAATCAATCACCTAGGGTTTGGAAATTTTATCATACTACACTCATCTTAGCAATACTTGATTTCACTAAGACTTTTGTATTGGAATGTGATAACTCAAGCAAAGGTCTTGAAGCAATGCTAATACAAGAGGGGTGCCCATTGGCATTCACCTATAAACAATTGTGTGACAGGGATTTGGGAAAGTCCACCTACGAGTAAGAAATGAATGCCATCCTTCATCCAATCAATACTTGGCAACTTTATCTAATTGGGAGGTGCTTCCAGATCAAGAGAGACCATCATAATTTGATGTATTTTTTGGAACGAAGGTTGTTGTCTCTAGAGTAGCACAAGTGAACGCTGACTACGCCAATTCACAATTTGAGAACTCCTAATATAGTGGGTGGAAGGATACATAGTCAGATGACACCACCTGGGAACCGACAATGATTTTACAGCAGTTTCCACACCTCCAGCTTGAAGACAACTATGATTTTACAGCAGTTTCCACACGTACAGCTTGAAGACGACTATGATTTTACAGCAGTTTCCAAACCTCCATCTTGAAGGGCATGTTAGTGCCCTTCCCTAACCTTCCTACTTCGGAGTCGGTCAATTAATGTACAAGGCTATCTTCCTTGAATAAGACCAATTAGGTAAGTAGATGATAGTTACTCAATGTAAAATGGATATCTTTATGAAATAAGGCCCACTAAGTGGTTGGTGTTGGGACCACAACTAATTAGGGTTTTGGTAGAGAAAAACAGAAAACTATTTATAGAACTAGTAGTCTAATGTTTTGTTGAGTGTTGTTATTATATTCAAGCTTTGCTCCATAGGAGGTTGCCCCCTTGAAAAGGCCTGTCAGCATTGCTCTCTCTTTTATGGATTATCAATATATATGTGTTATATTTTGCAGGTTCAACATCATTGTCTCTCTTATTTCTTTTCTACAATTATATTTCTGGAATATTACTCATAATTACTATTTTTTTTGGTTATGTGCATTACAGTAAGAGGAGAAAAGGTACAATTCATTCCAAGATGCTACTCATCGAAAAGATACGAAAAGGTTGTAGAGGAAGTAGGGGGTGATGGTGTTGGTTTGGGTTTCTTGTTGCACATTTTTGTGTATTTAAGGGGTTGTTGAAATTCACATTCAACATAGCCTTTTTACACCAAATGTTGTTGTTAGTTGTTAGTTATGAAGTTGTTCATTTTCATAATCGTTATGACTTCCAACGATACTTGAACAATTATGTATATGAAGCCTTGTAGATATTGTGACAAACTCTGCATCTTTGAATATTCTTGCCGCCTAATCCACACCTCCAGTTAAGAAAAACCTTTAACTCACTTGGTGCAACCTTGAGGGCAAGCCTTGAGTCGAGTGCACTGTCACCTGACACTCGACTACTCTGTTTAGGCCAACTCCTAAACAAAGCCAAGGGGGTTGGTCCATAATAAAATAATCTAAGGATGATTACTATGATAACTTTAGGAGTAAATTTAAGAAAATGCAACTGAAAGATCTATATGAAAGTAGATCTAATCTAATAGTTTATGAAAATAGAGATCATGAAATCCAGATAGTCTCAAAGACTGATTAGTACTCAAAGCATGATATACAATATAACAATAGAAGACCAATGCCTTGAGCAAATTGTGAGATGAGATATATGACCTAAATACTACTTGCAATGCAGAATCTTTAAAGTTCTTTGATCTAACTGTAAATTAATGTGATTTAATTACTAGACCTTGACAACAAGGTATTTTTCAGCTGGAAAAAAGTAAGAATGGTCTTAATTACTAAAAGATTACTTTGCTAACTGAAAGGTAAAGTGATCTAATTACTAAATATTTCAGGCTTTTTCAGCTAGTGATCGTATCGATAATGATAATGATGACATTACCATCCACTGAGACCAACACTGGTCTACCAGACCTTAACAAGTAAAAGTTGTTTATTTTGTTTTATGATCAAGCAATGATTGCATCTGAAAATACATGTCTGGAGGCTGTGTAGAAACATCAAAGAGTTGTTTAATTGTTCAATAGCCTACAAATAGCAAGTTGCATTTCCTATATTGCAGCAATCATCCAATGCTAAAGAACAAGTGCAGAAACAAATTGGACTTTTAACTTGTCTAATATAATGAATTTAGACACTCACTGATTAATGAGGTTGAAGGTAGCTATAGTCATTTGGAAGTTCTTTAAAGAGAAAATATTAGAATGGAACTGAAATCACCTCATGGCTAAGATGCCATAGATTGCGGTCTCTGCTGTAAATTGATTTCTTAGTAACTGGAACAGGAACATTATGTTTCTTGGCATACTCAATGGCATCTTCTCGTCCTTTTATATCCCACTCACGCCATGGTGCGACAACATTCAGTTTTGGATTCAGTGCGAAGAAAGTCAATTCAAACCTAACCTGCCATAGAAGAACGATTAACTGTGGCATAGTAATATGAATTCAATAAAGAAACAAAGCTCACCAAACTCAAACCTGATCATTGCCTTTCCCTGTGCAACCATGTGAAACTGCATCTGCGCCAACTTCTCTAGCAACATCCACCATAGCCTGCATATGTAAATGACACTAAGGTTGTAAGAAAGGTATGATTGTCTCTGAAAATGTTAACAATGATATATAAATATTATCAATGTTGATGACATCTCCATAAATATTCATTTAATCACTTGTTGAACGATGAGTATCAATGTGAAACACATCAATATGTTTTGTTTTGTATGCACTGGATTTTTAAAATTGGTCCCCCATTGCTAATTACTTCTACAATGACTGTAAAGGCAAGATCTGCTGTGTAAAAATGGAAAATCGAATATAAAGAACAGAGAAAAAATCATAAGTTTTGAATTTTCCAGGGGAGAGGGGGCTAAAAAAGTTCTAAATTTTCAATGGGGAGAGGGGGGTGAAAATATGACCCCACACTACCATCTACAAAATCCAAGAGTATTTATTAATGGGAAAAAATGAAAATACTACACATGGAAAAAAATTACAATATCTACCAAGTCTGCAAAATGCTTCAATGATAAAAACAAACAAATACAGATCAAATGATTTTAAAGCAATCAACAGTATCAGACTATCAGTACATTGCATTAGAAAAATAATAGCAATTACAAAAGACCTTTAAAAAATTACAAATGGTAAAGAGGAGCTTGGCTGTACAACTCATGACTCATCTCCTATTTGTAGACCACTGCACATGAAAGCACTTGTCTTTCATAGTTCAGATTTATCTTCCTCGTCTTCTTCTGCAGGTTTTCCTTCGAAATATTTCCAGCCTACTCATCTTCATATTACTTGTCTGTTCCAGGCCATACAATGACTTGATGGGTTTGCATATCTTTTGTTCTTGTCCCTTCACAACAAAGCCTTCTGACTGAGACATGAAGACATACTCTTTCAAGTCTCCATTCAAGAAAGCAATCTTCACATCCGCCTGATGAACTTTCCACCCATTTTGCACAGCCAAAGACAGTAAAGTGTGGATTGTCGCCCATTTTGCTGTGGGGGAGAAAGTCATCATAGTCAGTGCCTTCCTTTTGTGCAAAACCTTTTGCCACAACCCTCGCCTTGTGCTTGTCAAGTGAGGCAACTGATCTGTACTTGTTCTTGTAGACGCACTTGCAGCCAATTCATTTGGTTCCAAATGGAGGGTCCACCAACTTCCACGTCCCATTCTTAATGAGAGCATCATATTCATTTTGCATGGCTTCTTTCCACTCATCAAAAGCAACAACTTCTTCAAAGGAAGTTGGTTCAAGATTAGTAAATAAATTCAATTCACATTCTTACGAAACATCTAAATCATCTAAATTTGAATTACTTGCATCTCCTCCATCTTCTTGTTTGGTCGAACTTCTCATTCCCATCTTTCCGACTTCATTAAGATGGACGCTTTCAAGTGTCTTTGTGACCCACTTCTGAACTTTCCCATGAAGGGCCAAGTTGCTCAACTGGTGTTGCTCCATTGTCTTCAAGTTTCAGTCTTTCAATCCTCTCAATGACATCATCCAATTGAACCTCCCATTCTATTGAAGTGGCAGGAACTTCTTCATGAGGGGGAGATGCTACTGCAAAAGGAGATTCCAGAGATTTATCCAAGATAGGGATCTCCCCTTTAGGATGTGGAATCTCATTATCAAATTCATAAAAGGTCTTTACATAGGTAATTTTTTCTAGATGGCCAAGATGTCTCTCAATAGACTCGTCATTTTTATTCATTTTAAGAAAAATGACATCTCTGGAGAGAATAAACTTTTTGTTTACCTCATTGTAAAGACGATATGCCTAGGTGGTATTTGAGTACCCCAAGAAAATGCACTTCTGATTTCATGCACCTAGCATGTTTCTTTGTTCATTTGGTATCAAGGCATAGCAGGTGGAACCAAAGACCCTAAGATGGTTCATCGAAGGGATGTGTCCATACCACATCTCGTGTGAAGTCTTGTTTTCCAGATCATGAGTTGGCTTATATTCCTCAAATAAACTACACATAAAATTGCATCACCCAAAAACATCAATTTCACATTCTTGAAAATAGCATGGAGCGTACCATATTCAAGAGTTTTGTTCATTCTTTCTACCACACCATTCTGTTGAGGATAGTATGGAACTGTAGTTTGATGCTTAATCCCATGTTGATAAAGATGGTTTTCAAATTCATTAAAAATGTATTCTTTTCCATTATCTGTACGAAGTGTGCCAATGTGAGATTGTGCTTCATTTTCAATCCATACATTTAAATTTTTGAATGTTTCATATGCCTCAGATTTTTGCTTTAGTAAATAGACCCAACACACCCTAGTGTAATCATCAACAAAAGTCTTGAGATATTTATTACCATTTGTAAAAGGAACAAACATGGAGCCACACTGGTTAAAGTGTATCAACTCTAATTTTCTACATGCTCTAAAATTTTACTCATGAAAAGGTTGCTTATATGTTTAACAAGAATACAAGCATCGCAGTATTTTAGCTTCTTTGGAATGGTGGAAAAACCAAAAACACCATTATTTTTCAACAATCGAAAACTATTATAGTTGATGTGTCCATATCTACTAGCATGCCATAAAAGACTAGAAGAAAATGTACCTTATTCATACTAAGAGAGGTAGGCAAAATTCTAAGCTCTTGCAGATGTTCATTTCAACTTCAACAACTTCTCATCTTCACATCCGATCATGATGATCTAGTTGTCAAAGGATCTCCTTATCTATATTATCCCATCGAACATATGAACAGAATGGCCTTGTTATCGAATGTGCACCAGGGACAACAAGACCGCCCAAAACTCTGGAAGATAAAGAACAATATGCAACAAAAAATCAAGAAATCTAGGCAGTTTGAGCCTAGTGGAGCCAATTCCCCTGGGCTTGAGGTTGGACTCATCTGCAAAATACACTATCCTGTCTACATTGTCATTCAATTCTTAAAAAACATCTTTTATAAAGGTCATGTGGGAGGTTCCACCAATGTCGAGCGCCCAAGTAACTGTCCAAGATGGAGTGTTGAAAGTGACTTCATTTATTCCAACATTACAATGTGGAACAATAAAGTGAGTAGATTCAAGAGCTTTACCAGTCTTTTGAGTTTTACCTTTGTCTTCTTTCTTATGGTTGTGCTTATCTTTGATCTTTTCCCATGGAGACCAACAATGATCTGCATCATGTCCATCTTTGCCGCAACAAGTACAATGATGATCGGATTTCTTACCTTGATTATGTCTACCCCACTTGCATATGAAATTCTTTCATCCACGTCCTCTTTTACTACCTTCTCCTCTAAAGAATCATTGGATTGTTCTTTCTCTTTCTAAGCAAGGCACACAGTCTCTCTAGTGGACTGAGTTGTCTTCTTTTGGAATGCTTTCTCATCTTCTGCAATATTCTCCACCAAAGTGTTAAACGTGAGGGACTTCATTTGACCACTAGCTTGCAGGGACTAAAGGTAGTATTATGAATATATAGGGTAGAGAGCCTTGATAAAAGTTGTGAGCAGAATCTTTACTCTAGTGGCATCAATGTCATGCATGATAGCTTTGATCTCAAACACTAAAGCCATGGGATCATTGTCCTTTAGCTCAAGGTTCAAGAGCTTCACCAACAATTATATGAGTTCCAACTTTGTGTGTGAGTCATACAAATCCTTCCATTTCTTCAAAGGACCATAAGAGTCTTTAATAGACAAAATATGACGACTCACCTCTTCACCTACAATAGCAGCGATTAATGCATATGCCTTCTTGTCTTTGTTATTCCATATGGCAAGCCCATTGTCTGTTGTGGGTGGTTTTCGTGCAGTGAAAATACGACCATCTGTTGTTTCAACATTTTCTTCTTCACAGATGCCCTCCCATAGAACGTTGAAGATGAGTGTGTGCTTGATCTTTCTCAACCATTCTTGGTAGTTGTCCTTGTCAGTGAGCACGACTCCAACGATAGAGGGCAAAGAATGCATCTTTGACGAAACACTGCAATGAAAAATAAGTAGTGCAAATAATACTAAGTGTAGGCCTAGTCTCTACCACTGTTTACAGTCTATTGAAATGTTGGAGAAAACAAATAGATAATTTCTAACTAAGTACAATCTCTACATAAAGCTTGCAATACAATGTCTGGCATCGTGATAAAGACAATCTCTACAATATAGTGTTGTCTTCTGCAAACCCTATAATTGTCTCCGCAAAAGCCAATATGTTTGCAAGGCTCCCATCCTAAGTATTTTCACATAGCAATGGAGATACTACGAACAATAAATATCTTCATGCACTAAACAAGTTCTTTTGAGTTATTTAAATGTGACCTCTCATGCAATTATTAAAGATACTTTTTCCATAAATATTCAACAACAAGCTAGCAATAACTCTTCGAAAACAATATGACCTTTCTAGATGAGTATAAAAATTCATTTGAGTAAATATTAACAATCAAAATACCCAATTAAAGTTCCATTAGATTCCAAGCACATAAATTCTTAGTTGGCCTTTGACTCAGTTGAAATTTGTTGATGCAACCATTTGACCGTTTGGAGACACAATAGTAATGTCTCTCAAAGCAGATATAGAGGTGCTAGGCCATTGACTTGTACATGGAAATGCTAGAATATTTTCGAACAAAAAAACCTGCACAAAAGACAAGGTGGTAGTCTCGAGTCCTGACTTATGGTTAAGACGTCCTCTAGATGCAAAGATTGCAAAACAAATGAAGGCAATTGATGCCTACACTCTTAATACTCTGAGTGTTGTGACTATACGAAGTACCATTCGGCGTTTGAGGGATGAGATGGGATTTGGTGAGCTATCCTTCAAACTGAGAACTTATTCAAGTTCAGAGATATCGTGGAAGAGAGGTAAGAGTGGGAGTCAAATTTACTATTCATTAAGATATGGAATAAGATAAAGAGATATATGGAACAAGACAAAGAGGGATGAGAGTGGGCACGTTGTTGCTCTTATATGGGGATATGAAATAAGACACACGGATATAGATGACTCAAAATATTAATGCAAAATATATATGCAGGATGCAGGCGCAAGACCTACAGGAATAAGACGCAAAATATATACACATGCAGATTTATTTGGGGTTACAACCTTGTATATATATGACGCGGGTTATATACTCGAACCATGCGCATAAATGATACATTGGCTTCGTACTAAGATATGATAATAAAAAAATTGAATGGAAAACCATGAATTTAAAAAAAAAAACGCTTCACCGATACCTCAAAAGGGAAGAAGCAAACTGGAGCAGTTTGTGCCAGACTTACAATGGTAGACAGGCAAGTCTGGGTGTTGGCAGAGTACGAAAATGAAGCAATTAAGATAGAAACTAGGCTCTAATACCACTGTAGGTAATAACTCCATTAATTAATGCTTTTACTGATTGTGAATAACTTATGTATACAACAGGTGAGGCGACCTTTGGCCTTTCATAAGCCATGGTACGTGACTACTCCCATTCATAAATGTTGAATTTTGAGCAACATCGTGATCCATTCTCAGGGAGAATGGAGGCACCTGGTCAGTTACCAAGGTTGATCAATATTCAATCTGGGACTGAAGCTCAGCTTGGGGCTGAGGACCATTCTCCAAGAGAATGGAGGACCTAGTCAAGGACCAGGGGGTTGATCAACATAATTCAGTCTAGGACTGAAGCTCAGCTTGGGGCTGAGAGCCATTCTTTAAGAATGGAGGCACTTGGTCAGTTACCAAGATGTTGACTTCGGTCAACCTTCAGCCTAGGGCTGAAGAACCTAGTCAAGGACCAAGACCTGGTATGGGACCAAGACGTTGATTCAAACAACATGAAGTCCTAGATTGGATCTAGGCAAATGTTGTACTCCTCTCCTTGGTCAGTGGGCTATGGGACCTTCTCAAGGGACTGGCCACCCCTTGTTGATGTACCTAGCACATGACCTTGGTGAGCAAGGAGATCAAGAATAATCTTCTTTATTTATGATGATGGACTCTGAGATGGCATGTGTGGACCATAGATACCAAGAGAAAGATCTTAGATGGCTTGCCTAAAGAGCTAGGGTCATAGATCCCAATGTTGAAGGACCATGAACCCCTTTGAAGGACAAAGAAACCCATTGAAGGTTCAAAGACCCCATTGAAGGACCAAGAGCGCACTTGTAAAGGACCAAAGGTTCAAGATAAAAGTTACAGGGTTAAAAGAAAAAAAAATATTAGAACCCTAACTAAATTGTTTTTTAACATTTGATTAATCCTAAATCTAAGGACGCGACCCTCAATCATGATTTATAAATAGAAGCTCTCACATTTGAAAAATAATATACACATCTTTGTCTCTGATTCAAGAAGACTGTTTTTGGGGTATTTTCTCTCTCTTCACCATCAAAGGACTGGTTCAAACTTGAAGGCAGTTGCAGGCGTATGGAGGCAAGAGGAAGCAGCTGGCAAGACTTTTTGGGCCTGTCCTTAGTCCACGGCAACACTACTAAGGGCTTCTCCTCTCAATCAATCCCTAACTAGGGCCTGTTACAATCACGACAGCCCTACTAGGGGCTTCTCCTCTCAGTCGAGCCCTGATTAGGGCCCTCTCCACTCAACCGAGGACTGATTAGGGCCTGACCTAAGCATCTGAGCCCTGTTAGGGTCTGAGCCCTGTTAGGGACTACTACAGTCCATAGACAACCATTTTGGGCACCTTCAGCTTCAGCAGGGTCTACACCAACAAGATGTGGTAATTCGATTGCCCTATTAGGGCATCTATTCAACACCAAGTCTTCATCTCAATCCACCAAAGGCATGTAACAGTAAGCAGGAAGTCATCTCAGGCATCTAAAGATTTATTTCAGTCACTGAGGGTTTTAACAATCAGCTGCAAAATCAGATCTGGTCAACAATAGTCAACGAAAATATTCTTCTTGGTCAAAGCAGTATCCAAGGTTTTCAATTTTGTCAAAGGCAGCTATAGCATTGATCAATACAGTCACAGATTGAAGCAGTTGGGGTTTGGATCAGTTTGACTAGTGGCTACAATCATCCTATTCAGGCATCTTCTCTCGGTTTAAGTGCGCTAGAGGCAAGCTTAATATGTAATGTAAAGCCTGCTCTTTATATAGAGGCAAGCTTAATGTGTAATGTAAAGCCTGCTCTTTATATATGCTCATGTAACTCTCAGTCATCTCATATATAAAGAAGATTATTCTTGCTAGGGTTTTTATACCTTGAACAGTTTTCCCCAGGGTAAATTTTGTGTTTCTTGTGGTTGGTTGACTCTTCTTTACTGTAGATGTTGTATTGTTCTTTTAGCACTGCTACATAATCTCAAAATTGCAATTTTAAAGTCTGCTAAAAGGTTAAAAAGACTGTTACTGCTATCAAACTCAGATCTATATTGTAAATTTAACATGGTATCAGAGCAGAGGACGTGAAGAGCACAGTTTGGAGCAGGTTACTGTTGCCTATGTGATCTTGGTACAGATCTGCGGAGGATAAAAATTTCCTGACTTGTTTCAACAACCTACTCCAATGGCTTCACTCTCTTTCAGGCTAGAGGACAGACTTGAAGGGTCATCTAACTTCAACTCCTGCAAGGCAAGGATTTTGGCTACATTGGAGTGAAATGATCTTGATGACCTAGTCATCAATGTTGTAGATGAACCTACCTCAGCTGCAGGAAGGGCAGCATTCAAAAAGAATGCAAGCCAAGGCAAGAAGAATCATCTAGGATTCAGTCAAGGAAAATTTGATGTTAGTCATAACTCCATTGAAGACTGCCACAAAATGCTTTGATACCTTGACCAAACTATATGAAAAGAAAGCTCCCAGCCATAAAAGAGTTTTGAAGAACAAGCTCCACACTTTGAAGATGGAAAAGGATGAAAGTGTGGCTTCATTCTTCTCGAAGATTTCTCAGGTAAAGGATCAACTCCTGGCTATTGGTATTACTGTAGATGATGACGATCTTGTTCAAACCATTATTGATGGTCTTCCTAGCTCTTGGGAAACTTTTCTATTTGTTGTAAATGGTCATGAAGTCCAACCAGATTTTGAAAGATTATGGCACGACTGTTTGCAAGAATAAGGAAGAATGCAAAGCAGAAATGGCGGCTCTAAGGAAGGGAAACTTGCTCTTGCCGCCAAGACAAAGAAAGGCAAGAAATTCTTCCATCGCAAGAAGAAGGGTAAAAAGCCTCAAGGTAAGCACATTGATTTGTCAAAGGTTGAATGTTAAAATTGTCACAAGATGGGACATTATGCCAGAGATTGTAAGCAGCCAAAGAGAAAGTTCAAAGGAAAATTTCGAGCATCCGCTGCAGAAGAAGAAGAACCTAAGAAGAAGAAAAATAACAAGTCTTCCAACAATCAAGAACCAAGAAGAGAGTACTTATTGGTTTCAACCCTCTTAGGATCCATTACAAATAGTGCTAAGTCCTGGTTGGTAGACAGTGGAGCTTCCATACATATAGACAGTGGAGCTTCCATACATATAGACAGGATTTCGAGAGGCTCTTACAAACTTCCAAAATAAGAAGTTTACTGCTCAAGTGGAACTTGGGGAGTGGAACTTGGGGATGATACCACCTATGTCATCGAAGGAGTTGGTTCAGCATTCTTTCAGCTTGACTCAGGAACTATCTTACATATTGAAGAAATATTATATGTTCCTGGCTTAAAGAAGAATCTCCTCTTAGTTGCATGCTTAGAAGATTCAAGATAAAGGTTACAGAGTTATCTTCATGGATAGAAAGGTTCTATTGTGGCCAAAGAATGAAGAGTTGAGTTTAGCTATGATGATTGGAGTTTGAGAGGGAGGCCTTTACAAAGCATCCAAACACTCCATTCAGGCATTGGTCCATGGCACAATCAACCCATGTGAGTTATGGCATCGAAGGTTTGGGCACCTACATTACAGAGCTCTTCCTGGTCTACAAAAGATGGTAACAGGTATGCCTGAATTTTCTTATGAGCATGATGGTATCTGTAAAGGTTGTGCTCTTGGCAAGCATGCCAAGAAATCCTTTCCTAACAGTACCAGTAGGATCTAAAGGGATTTTGGATCTAATCCATTCAAATATATGTGGTCCTATGACTTCACCTTCGATGAGTGGTTGTTTTTGGGGTATTTTCTCTCTCTCTCTTCACCATCAAAGAATAGGTTCAGACTTGAAGGCAGCTGCAGGGGTATTGGAGATAAGAGGAGGCAACTGGCAGCACTGTTTGGGCCTGTGCTTAGTCCACGGCAGCTCTGCTAAGGGCTTCTCCTCTCAGCCAAGCCCTAACTAGGGCCTGTTAGAAGCACGGCAGCCCTGCTAGGGACGGCTCCTCTCAGCCGAACCCTGATTAGGGCTCTCTCCACTCAGCCGAGGACTGATTAGGGCCTGTCCTAAGCATCTGAGCCCTGTTAGGTCCTACTACAGTCCACAGACAACCTTGTTGGGCACCTTCAGCTCACAGCAGGGTCTACACCAGCAAGCTGTGGTAATTCGGCTGCCCTATTAGGGCATCTATTCAGCACCAAGTCCTCATCTCAGTCCACCAAACGCATAGAACAGTCAGCAGAAAGCCATCTCAGGCATCTGAAGATTTATTTCAGTCACTGAGGGTTTTAACAGTCAGCTGCAGAATCAAATCTGGTCAACAACAGTCAACATAAGTATTCTTCTTGGTCAAAGCAGTCTCGAGGATTTTCAATTTTGTCAAAGGCATCTACAGCATTGATCAATGCAATCACTGATTGAAGTAGTCGGGGTTTGGATCAGTTTGACTAGAGGTTGCAGTTATCCTATAAGTGCCCTAGAGGCAAGCTTAATTTGTAATGTAAAGTCTGCTCTTTATATCTGCTCATGTACTCTCAGCCATCTCATATATAAAGAAGATTATTCTTGCTGGGGTTTTTATACCTTGAACGGTTTTCCCCAGGGTAAATTTTGTGTTTTTTGTGGCTGGTCGATTCTTCTTTACTGAAGATGTTCTATTGTTCTTTTACTGCTGCTACATTATCTCAGAATTGCAATTTTAAAGTCTGCTAAAAGGTTAAAAAGACTGTTACTGCTATCAAACTCAGATCTATGTGAAATTTAACAATAACTGCAAACTAATTTTTTTTACAATATTCAAAACAAAAACCCTAACCCTACGAATTAGGTTTTCAGCAGATTTGAGAGAATTTTGGACTTTAAACACCATCATTATGTTTGAACTACAAATTATAAAACTTACTAAAGAGTCAAGGACTAAACAAATTAGCACCGAAATTCATGATAATTTCCTAATTATGAATAGGATTGACCCTAATTGATGAGAGAACAAACTACTTCCTAAAGCTCACCTAAGAGCAAACAAGGTCAACATGGATTTATAAACCTCACTTAAGAGTGCATAGAGTTTATCCTAATTTCTAAATCTCACTTAAGACTGAACAAACTTAGCATAATTCATCGATGAATTCTGCATCCCTTTCCGCCTTCTTTAGATTGTATTATGTATACAATGGGGTTGTTAGTCAATTACAATTGATTGGTATCAAAAAGACAAAAAAATCGTACAAGTAAGCCACTTTTGCAACAACCTCTTTAAATTGACACATCACTATTGCAACAATTCCCCTTTCTCATAGGCACTATCGATGTTGCTTTGTCAAGTCAATGTCAATATCAATGTCATTTCAATTAGTAAAGTCAAATTGGACCAAGGTATTGTGCCAACTTGCTTTCCTTGTTAACATAAGGTTAATGTCGTCAACTTTGGAAAGGAGCTGACTTGTGCAAATGGATGTTGCTTCAAAATTGAATTATGCACTTTGCCAACATCAGGTTAATGTAGGCAACTTTGGAATGGAGTTGACTTGTGCAAAGGGATGTTTGGGTAGAAACTATTATTATCACCAAGCAAAATCAAAGTTAGCTTTTGTAAAGCATTTGGAACAACATATCAAATCAAAGCCAATCTCAAACATAGTTGTTGAAGTTGCCAAGTAGAAGTTGATTATTGAATTGCATAGCAAAGTTGTTAGATCATCAATTTGAATCACAATCAACCAAGATATTGAATTAATTTTTCAATGATGATGTCAACCTGAATATAATTGTTCAATTGCCTATTTGAACTGAACTTGTCCTTCATCAAACTACTAACTCACCAAGCCATATCAAGTTGACTTCGACAAGGTTGTTAAAATTACCAAGACAAAGTTGTTTGTCAATTTGGCTAAACAAGTCGACTTGTGTAGTATTGCTGTTGGATCAATAAGCCTAATCAATGTCAGCATGATATCAACTTGACTTAGCTATGTCAAAGCCGACCTAGTGCTAATAAAAACAAAAGATAACAAACATTCTTCATAACAGATTTATCAATGAAGAAGTAAAAAACCAAGTCACAATGATGTTATTGCAATTTTGCCATTTACAAAGTCTGAAAAGAGTACCATATATGATTCGAAAATCAATATATTGAAATAGCAAATTGCACATCTTTTACATTTAACCATTAACAAATTCCATAACCACATCAAGAAAAAAACTAGTTAACAATGATTATGCAAAGTAACACTATTTGCGAGCAGACATCCATGGT
The DNA here is from genome assembly GCA_027924585.1 of Larix kaempferi. Taxonomy (NCBI): domain Eukaryota; kingdom Viridiplantae; phylum Streptophyta; class Pinopsida; order Pinales; family Pinaceae; genus Larix; species Larix kaempferi. The sequence goes on along the minus strand of BSBM01000668.1, from coordinate 17,753,697 downwards.
CCATAACATTTAATACAAGACAGATTCAAGTCAAGAACACTTGCAAATAAATGCTGACCTTTGCAATGACAGGACGAGCCATTGATGTACCTAGCAAATACTTCCTCTCATAAACGGCACCAGCCCGTAGACATGGAAAGACGTATTCTTTTACAAATTCCTCTTTCAAATCTTTAATGACTAATTGGCTTGCACCACTTGCTTTAGCTTTTGCCTCCAGACCTTCCATTTCTCCCATGCCCTTCAAGAAACAAAATGTCCACATCAATAAAAATCATATTATAAGATGGCAACATAATTTTATGCTAAGATATACCTCTGTAGATCCTCACATAAAAATAACAAAATATGCTTACTATTTTTCAAAGATATTCTACTTCAGAATTCTTTATTATAGCACAGTACTGTGATCACCAAACAAAATATACAGCATTGTCAATATGTAATTTTAAGAGTACAAAACAAAAAATAAACTCTCTTCTGGAAACGTTTTCCAAGTCATATTGCTATAGCCCATAAAAATAGACTCTAACTAAGTATGCATCATTATATAACCCAGATAAAATGTTTTAAAACATTAATCAGAAGATAACTAACAGTATTATTATCAAAAGCAAAGTAATGTCAAGCCAAAGTACAAAAGAAAACATAGCTCTTCACTCAAAAAACCTTTATTTAAAGTCCCAGCGCTCCAAACTGTTAATTCTCTCATGTAGAAAACTAATAGGCGAAAGAAAAAGACAAATGGATATCCATTCAAATAGAAAAAGAATACAGGAAATGGGCAAGAAAATTAACAAGGGTTGAGCTGGGTTATGTTTACAATTCAATGGACAAGCAGATGCTCACCTAGTTGATGTGACTAGATGGAAAAAGAAAGGGGCCTCCTAAGATATGTCAACTCACAACTATTCTTATTTTTTTAATTTTTTACAAGATTCATCAAATTTTGCAACCTAAATAATGAGAAATTGAGCACTACAACCAAGACAAGGCACTAAGAACAAACAAAACTGTTTGTAATATCTATGAAGAAGAATGAGTAAGAAAGGCAATTTCATAGCCATGGATGCTGAGAGATTTTTCAACTTACAAGCATTATGACAAATGCACAAAAATGCCAAAAGTAAAGTCCACTTAATTACGAGAAACACAGAGTTCAATGCTGACTTCTCAAGCAAGGACAAAGTAAAAAGGAATCTATGGATGACCTTGATGACAAAAGAAAATAACAAGGCAACTATGGATGACCTTGATGACAAAAGAAAGTAACAAGGTATCTATGGATGCCCTTGATGAAAAAAGATGAATGCATAAAATCAAGGCAAGCCAAGCTCTGAAAGAAAAGGATGTTAGGCTTTTAGTGAAGATTCGATCAACACAACAAGCTCTTCTAGTAGTGGAAATGGAAATATACAAACAAGGTTCAATATCTTGCCATTATTCACTTCCTTGCTTGAGGAACAAATTTGGCATTTGCTGAGGACATGATTTAGATTGTAGAGAAGCTCTGGCATTTTATAATTTATAATTATAAGCAATATGTCTAATAAAAAATTCTTTGAAGCTCATTCAAGCTTTTCATCCTATAATGATAATGGAAGAATTCATCACAAATCATATGCGACGCTCCATACAACAAGCTGTTATTTCCATAGTCAAAATGCGGAAAACTCATCACTAAATAGAAAGATCCTTTCCTGCTACAATAAAAATTTTGAACTTCCCAAGACTGGCAACATGTGTAGCAGTGAAAGTAACAATATGGAGGAGAGGTCAACAAACTCCATTACTTCAAGATTTCAGAAAGATAAGATAAGATTACCTGCTTTTCCAAAATTTGGCAAAACATTACTCAGAAGTGCTAGATACTAGATGGGTTTTTAAGACACTGTTATTCTTGGAAGAATTCAGTTCAGACTAAAGGAAATGCTTTTAATGGGAAACTGGACCATTCTTGGATGTGAAATATGGATATGAATGATAGATTATTTTGCAGGGCTTCTAGAGAAAAAGTATGTCTTTCCATTTTGCTAGGTAAATAGAACCTATCAGAGATTCTCAGCTACTAGATGCCACTTCACAAGGTTTTGAGATTGACTGACTACTTAAAACTGCATGGATTGAATGTCTGTCCATGCGTGATTTTGAAAATATAGATCTACCACTATAGACAGTGGATTTTGAGATCATCAAGAGGATCTATTTAAGCACTTTGATTATAAATAAATTCTGGTAATTCATAAGACAGAATTGTATTGATTATCCTCGGGAACAGACTGTAAGTAGAACATTCGCTCAGTGTTGATTTACTGTATCTACTGACATGCAAGTGTTGCAACATTTGAGGTTGTTGGTGCAGAAAAGGAAACGAATGTCAGGTTATGAAATATCAGTAGTGAGGATGATTAATAATGCTGGAAAAAGAAACCGAAGAGCACAGTTCTTGACAATTGGAGAATCATTAATGTTTTTCTCTACAAATGTAGTTTTCTCCTGCAAGAGTAGATTTAAGAGCATAATATAGAAAGGTGAGATTATCAGACTTTAAGATTGGCAAAGGCAATTCTCTAGAAGAAATATACAGCAAAGTATACAGACAATACATAATCATAGTATTAATGAGTTATAGCACCAAATACTAGGATACAGATACAATGCTCATTTACATACTTGCCCAACATCTGCAGTAAAGCAAACCACCTCGCAGCCATAGTTTTCCCTGCATGACAGCATCTAAGTTGATCAGTGTCATCCTCTATTGACCTGTAAGTACTCTAATTTGAAGCCAGCAAGTGAAGCATATTTTTGACTTCCAACATAATTTACTACATTATCGAGTTATTACTTGAAACAAGATTCAGGCCTGACATAAAAAACTCATTGCATGTTATATCTAAGATTTTCTGGCAAATACATAGAACCATTCTATAATTAGTAGTACTAGTAATCTATTTGATGCATTATGAGAAAGTTAAGAAAACTAGAAATGCAATGCCAAATTAGTACATTATTCAGTTTCCAGTCAATTGCCCAAAGGGAATCTAAGATACTACAAAAGCATAGAATATGAAAGCTTGAAGGTGAGCTTAAACATTCTCTGCTGAGAGTAGAAACAAGCAGTCCGTCCATAAAAATAGTAGGCTAATCATATTCTTATAATATTTAATGAAATTCGGCATTAAACGAGACGAATTCTGTCTATATTGCATTCAAACAATCCAATTCTCTCAAATGTGACACAAGAAGCTTTCAGCATCTTGTTGGGATGCTCGAGTAGGTAGATAACCAAAGAACAGCAAGGACAAGCAACAAGAATGCAACGGGAATGAATATGCTTTTCATTAACAGATATGTACATATAAATACAATCATTATGACCCTTGGTTTCATATTCCAAGGTGTCTCTTCGACTCCCAATGACTTTACTTATTCACCGTGACTATTGGTACCCAGCTCACATGAATAATAGTACAAAATATAATAATAATTAACCCTAAAGGATTAATCTTTCCAACATTCCTTCCCTTAATCCGAAACTTGAAATATGGAGAATGATAGCTGCAAATGGCTGAAGGTGCTCCCTGAAACAAAAGCTGGCAAAAGTTGATGTCTTCTACTAAATGGGTGGTTTTGGATGGCCACTAACCAACCGAAGCTATGAAGAGGTGGTTTAAGGATGACCACAAACTCTAGCGCTCACTCTGGTGTTGGCTCAGCGGTTCCCTCAAGAACTTGGCTCTAACTCATGTTCTGGCTTAGTGGCTCCCTCTAGAAAATGGTGGTTTAAGGACCACCACAAACTGATGTCTAGCAGAAGCAACAGAGGCTGATGTCTTCTACTAAATGGGTGGCTTTGGATGACCACAAACCAATAGCTGTTCAAGTGGAACATGGCTCTGACTCTGGCTACAGCTCTAACTCTGGCTAGGTGGCTCTAGCTCGAGGCTCTTGCAACTAGCACAAGGTTCTGGTTATGGCTCATGCTTTGGTTCAGGCTCGCTTGTTCCCGCTCACTTATTTTTTATTGTCAATCATTACCCTTTGTCAAGAACAAGGTGAGAAGTTGAAAGTCTCTCAACTGCAAGATCTGTCATTACTCATGAACAAGCTCTTTGGTATGACTTATATATCTTCTTGTTTGTCGACGACCATTGCCAAGAAGCAATCCACCCATAGTAAATCGTCTCTCTTGCAGGTTTCTTCAATATGAAGCATCAGTCTAAAGAATGAGTATGATTTCCACAATGCTTGCAAGGATGGAGATCAAAACATTGAACTTCCATGTGACCAACTCTATGACAATGTTGGCATTTCCGAATCTGATGCAAATTTGAAGCGGGTGAAGATGAACTTTCTTGAAGGAATCCAACAACCTCTAACTAGATAGGTTTGGAATAATCAGCAATGTGAAAGGTCACTGCCATGTCATATCCAAGACAGGTTCTATACTTGTTGTGGATGATTTCTTCCCAAGGTCTGATAATGGACTTGGAAAGTGCAAGAGGAACCTGTGTATGGCAAACTTCATCTTCATTTTCTTTTGAAGTGGCATCACTGATTTGATTAAGTACTTTTGAAGTGGCGTCATTGATTTGATTATGTGCAGGTTGTTGATTTGATTGGTACCTTTTCTCCTTGAATCGTCATGAATTTTGGGGCTAATAGAAGTGAATTATTGTGATTGTTCCTCTACTATTTTAGACATTAAGTTAGAGCAGTCCTAAAGGATCGAATTTGTAGGGTTAAAGATGTGAAGAACCTTCCCAAAAGAAGGTGAATTTTCAAATTTGCAATAATTGCCTGGTGCAAATGAAATTTCAACATAGTATGAGATCGGTTGTAGTTGACATCATTCTGGAGTAAGAGGGAGTTGTATTTTAGCGACTGATTACTTGGGGCAAGTACTTGACCTAGGGTTAAGGTCATTGGGTGCAAAACCCTAGGATACTTAAGATAAGCACCTTCACCTTGGAAGCGTTATTTTTTCTACTTCAAATTCTGTTGATTTTTGCACTCAAGACTTTTTCAAGATGTCTAAGGTTACTCTTGATCTAAGAGAGTGACATGTTGGATGGAGCTTTGAATTTGGTTCCATAGAAGCTCAAACTTCAGATCCTTATGGAAGAGGTTGATCTTTGGGAGCAAGTTGAAAAGAACATTCCAGGACCTAACGATCCAGCACAATTGGCTGCGCATCAAAATAAGAAAGCCAAAGTGAAGAGAATCATCCTTGATTCCATGAAGGATCCCTTCATCTCAAACATTGTTGATAAGATGTCAAGTAAGAGCATGTTTGATGAATTGGTCAAGTTATTTCAAAATTATTGTGCCTCTCGATCGAATCTCTTGAGAAACTAGCTTTCAGCCATTCGCATGAGCAAGATAGATATTATGGTGAACTATTTGACCAAGATCAATGAATTGAAGGATCAGTTGGTTTCCATCGGAACTAAGGTACAGGATCAAGAGATGGTATCTACTATCTATCACCCTTAAATGGCTTAGTCCTTGGACACCTTAAAGGGTATTTGTGCTTGGGAGAAACTATTGGATTTCCCAAAGATCTGATGGAGGAAGAAATCAGATTGCAATCATGTTCAAAACAACATGGGGAAAGTAGATGCCATCAATCTCGTCAAAAAGATGAAGAAGGATGGCAAGAAAGGCTTCAAGAAGAAGGCTAGGATAGATACATCGATGAAGGACCTTCGTAAGGTCATGTGCTAGATATCACGAGATGGGATATTGTATAGATCGGCATACATTGAGGAAGAAAGGGAAAGGGATGGAAGCAAGTTGCAACCGAGATTATAGCAGAAGTAAAGGAAATGGCCACTCAGTTTGAGACTACCTTTTCCATGGCTTCTTGTTTATCTAATACATTGTATCTAGTGTTGGTTGGTGTGTGGACAGTGGAGCTTCGAGACATATGAAATTGGACAAGTCAATATTCAGCAAAATTCGGGGGTCAGAGGGAGATATGACCATGCAACTTGATGATGATGCCACATACACTATGAGAGGAGATGGATTCATTTCATTCCAGATACCCTCGGGTGATGTTCTTGAGTTGAGTAATATTTTATTTGTTTAGAGTTTGAGGAAAAGCCTCCTTTCAGTTTCTTGTATGATAAACATACATTAGAAAGTTACTTTTGAGGGATAGCAATGCATCATCAGTGACCATAGTCTAGTATGGAGAAGGTAGCTTCACAAATTAGAACCACCCCAATCAAATCCAATCAAGAAAATGCAACAATTAACACATGTTGCATTTAATGTGAGGAATATGAAAGGCAACAACTTGAGAGACAAACCAAGCTCATGATGCAATTCAATGCAAAACCAACAACCCTACATTTAGAGGTGTAGGGGTTACACATACTTTTATTCAAACATTTCATCCATCAACTCATAATGATCAATCAAGCATTAAAGGAACAAAGCAAATGAAGGGTGTGTCCACTAACAAGGCTCGTTCAAAAAATTCAAGGGTATCCCCAAGTCTGGAGGCTTGAGACTAACTGAAGCCTCAATGCACCATTGGTCCATTCAAACTTCAATTTTTGTTTTAACATGATCATACCACGACTTAAATATAAACAAATTAGGGTATTTCTCTCTCTACTTCTACTTCTAGCACACCTTAACCTATGCATTGTATGCTTGACATGTAATTGCTTCTAGTTCCAATACGACTTGACGTATGCATTGCATGCTTGAGGTGGATTTGTATTCATGGAAGGACTCAAACTTGTGTCAAGATCTAGTTCCTTCATATCAAGACAAAACAACAAATCTCAAGCTAGTAGTATGAAAAAAATCAATACCAACAGTGAGAAGATTATAAAAATAAAGAAGGGCAAGGAAACAAACGAGACATGTATTCCAAAGACTAATCTAGAAGCTGAAACAAGTAACAAACCTCAACCAAGGCACAATCACTGATGTGTCTAATCCACCACTATAGGCCAAAACCACTTTATTCAATTGTCCACGTTTTCCTCCTCCAATCCTTCCATCTGCCTTTTTTGTATCACCTTCAGCAGCCAATGCCATTTGAATAGCTGCAACAAATAAATTTTGCAATTACAAATCTTAAGAATTATGTTCTATAGCAAGTAGCAAACAATCAACAAGAATAAAAATCCCGCTGCAAATTGTAAAAACACAAAAAATACAATACAAAATTTTTAAAGCCAAGCACCTTATAACAACAATCAAATCATAATAAAAGCTAGACGAAAAAATGAAGCCATTCCAACCACGAACTGGACAATACTCTTCTTAATCTTATGCATAATCAAGTTGTTATTACATGGTAATGAGTTAAATTAATATAGAACATTACAACTTTTGATAGGGCATATCATTCTTCAATTCGTTTTTTGTGGGAACTTTAAATTTTAAAACAATAGTGAAATATAGTCCTTCCATGATCTTATTCTCCTTCCAAAAGACAAAAAGCAACATTACATGAGTATACGAGAAAGAACATGAAGATAACAAGTATAGCAATACAAAATGTAAAAACACAAAAATGCAATACAAATTTTTTAAAGCCAAGCACCTTATAACAACAATCAAATCATAATAAAAGCTAGACGAGAAATTTAAGCCATTTCAACCACGGACTGGACAATACTCTTCTTAATCTTATGCATAATCAAGTTTTATAACATGTTAATGAGTTAAATTAATGTAGAACATTACAGCTTTTGATAGGGCATTTCATTTTTTGATTCTTTTTTGTGGGAACTTTAAATTTTAAAACGATAGTGAAGTATAGTCCTTCCATGATCTTATTCTCCTTCCAAAAGACAAAAAGCAACATTACATGAGTACACGAGAAAGAACATGGTGATAACAAGTATAGCTACTTGGTGTAATGCTCCAACTTGTAATATTTATTATAATTATAGGTACATAATGATATATATATATATATATGGGGATGAGCTCTAACTAGCACTTGCCTAGTCAGCAACATTAACCCATGGAGACAGAAATGCAACTTGTCAATTATTTAAAAGATCTCCTATCCGAAGCTCATATTTTTGTGGATGAAACAGAGGCCCAACCCCAGTTTCCCAATGCCTATCCCAATGTCGTTGGTAAAGTGGGGCAGTCTTATCATGTCACTCAGGAAAACAATGTGAAAAGGACCTATGGAGTACCATCTAGCATTAATGGTTTTGCAGGCTCAGATGCATTGTCAGTAAGGAAAGATTTGGAGTCAACCTTCATTCGTGTGTTGCCGCATTGGCATGTTAGATCCTTGCAGAGAGAAGTGTGCAATGGAAAAGAAGGTTACAAGGCGAGGATTCAATGTCAGGGCTCAAGCAAGCAAGGTTCCAGTGCCTAGAAGCATCTCAGTGCACTCAATTGGGTTTGTTGGAAGCGAAATTGATCTTCTAAAGCTCTACAACGCTCAGCCTCAAGCAAAAGGCCCTCCTCTTTAGAAGAAGAAAAAAGTGCTTTGATCTAGAGGGTACGAGGGTGGGGGTATTGCTCTGGTTGTTGGAAAGGACATAACTGTCATGGAGATTCTGAAACTAGAAGGAAAGTTTTGTGGGCGTAGGTTTGGCATGAAGTTGGTGGAAGACTGGGTATTTGAAAAATGGAAGCTAGTTATAGGATATGCACTGGTTCTAAACTTATTAGCATAGGGATGGCAAAAGGATCCCCACAAACATTAAACCAAACAACAGAGGGTTAAGGTTTGCAGTAACACCCAAAAACTCATTTTCCTTATTATGAAAACTCATTTTCATGGACAAATGATTGCGACCACTTGAATATTTGCCTCAAAGGCAAGTTGGATAAGTCAAGTGAGGAATAAGACAAATCCTAAACAAGGCCTATGTAAAATAAATGTAAATAAGTTTCTCCTAATAAAAAGACAAATGTAAGAGAGACTTGAAAACTTAAGCAGGAAGGCCAAGAGTCACTTAAAAGGCCAAAGGCCATTGGAAAACCAAGATTCATTCTTATTCTTTATAAAAATGTACCCTTATCCTCATTCTGAGAGGAGCTTTTGCTCTGATGGAACTTCTAATTGTAAACTTTCGATAAAACTCTTTTGCAAAGTTCTAATAAGAAGCCATTGCTAGCCTAGATATTTTGGAGACGAATTTCAGCTCTAGGACCTCAATGAGTGGAGCTTTTTTCTACTAAGTGGATGCGTTCCAAAATTGCTATAAGAATTTTTTTCTATACTGTAGATTTTTCTACGAAATAGTATTTCTTTCTCTAATTTGTCTACAGAATGCTTATGATATAGCTGTGGGCATAGTATTATAATAAACTGTCATTTCTCAAGACTGTTCTAGTGTGCATCTGATTTTTTATGTTTATGTTCTTGCTCAATGCAGTAATCGTTTGTGCTTATGGATGTTGCTAATGTGACACCTTTTTTTGTAAAATGTTTTACTTAATAGAGTTTGAATGAAGCATTAATTCAAAAAATGTTTGGGAGTCATCTTTCCATTATGTTCAACCCACTTTTATGCAACATGACATCTATGTCCATGGTACAAAATAAAACAACAAAAGCACAACAATAAGGAAAATACAAGTTAATGTTTAAGAAATAACAACCAAACTATACAACACAATGACCAATTGAACAAGGAGAAAAAACACTACATAATCCCCATAGGAAACCAAAACTCTTAATAACTAGTAAGTAATAGAAAAAATTTAAAAATTACAATGTTGGGAGTTTTGTACCTTGAACTTGTGATACCTTGTTTGACCACCTTGCATGATGAGGGATTACTTTCCCAAGTAATTCACTTGAAGAAAACCCTAGCTACACAAGTGAGAAGCAACTATACATTTAACCTCCCTAAATCTAAAAATAATTTGCATTACATTCCAAAAATAGTGTCTACACAATGCTCATATCAATACTTCAAAAAAGTGCATTAATCCCATGCCAAACAATAACACCTCTTGATTTATCCTAAGTAACTAACCTTTGAAATGGTTGTGTTTTCATACAGAGAAAAATCTCGTAGAGAGCCTCGTATATCTGCCAAAAAGGGGCAACATAATATCAAAACAATATGTATCACCAAACATCCAACAGTGATTAAATAACACCGTGAATCAATTTAAACTTCAAAAGAAACCATTACTAGTCAAGTGCTCACAACTAAATCCCTTGTAAGTCAAATGGATACAACAAACTACTAGAATAACGAAGTAAAGCCTATGTGCATGTGATATCTCCACAAGAACTAGATCCATGACCAATTGTTTCAAAATGTCATTAACTAGCTATTGAACAATGTCTATTTCTACTCCACATTGAAAGAGTAATATACTTTTGAAATGCACTTTAAAAAGAACATAATACCTACTAACTCATGGCAAACACTTTCATATATAGTCTTATGTTATGATGCCTCAAAATAATGTACTTTATGTATTTGCACTTTATATTCATGTGGTTATTTGTAATTTATGTTAGTTATTGGGGTCTAATGTTTGTTCAACTTATGTTGATCATTGGGGTTTTATGATAAAATTTAGTTACTGGGACATTTATTGCCACAACTCATGTTATTGGAAGCCCAAGGAAATGCCTTAAGCATACAAGGTATGTGGCATGTTGTGGAGACTCAAGTACAACCTCAACTAAAGGCAAAAATAATAAACCTCAATGGAGATGACTCCAAGATGTTGAAAGGCCCTGATGAGCATGTTTAAAGCCATCATCATCTTGACACATCAAATGAATAACTTGAGAATCCCAACACCATTATGGCTAGGGGTACAATAAAGACAACACAACACCAAATCAATTCCCATGAGGATATCGAGAAGAGATCCACTATAGGCCACAATTGGAAGATGTCGGAGGAAAGACATGACAACTCTAATGACCACACTCAATTCACATTACCCCATCATGATTATTGTCAAACAATTGATCATGGCCAATGTTATCACCCAAACTCACGCGCTTAGAGATAAAGTCCTAAAGCTCAAGGGATGGATTTGATGAAACTAAAAGGGAGGCCAACGTCACCATAGCAAGCCAATGTCACCATAGCAAACCCTCTTGAAGGGATATTTGTCATACAAGGAATAAGAGAGCATATAAACCAACATTTGAGATGCATACCACAACTCAACACTTCCAATTGACAATCAACACATGAAAGAGCAAAAGACTTACTCCATTAGTTCTCAAGGCCATTAGCATTTGAAGATCCCATCCATCAATTAAACATGAGAAACAACAAAACCATCCAATGGAGCGCTTTGATCAACCATCCATAAGAAACCTAAAGATATTCAACTAAGCTCTAGGGTATTTCACCCCCAATCCACCATGCCCATTGAAGGAGAGAGAAAACCCTCAAATATGTTTTAGCTCATCTTCCTCTCACAACAAAATATGAAAGGATAGGATCCCAAGCATTAGAAAGTTGGCAAACCATGAGAATTCTCAAGAAAACTCTTTATTAAATTAAAACATCATTTCTCTTCTTCCACAAGAAAAAAAGGATTTCTACAAAAATAAGGTGCTAAGAGGAGAAAAATCTACTTGACCCAAGGGAGTTTATCACCTACAATAGAATCTCTCAAATAAATGGTAAAAGGGAGTAGTAGAATACATAGAGATTCATCCCACCTCCAAGCAAACTTGGACAAAAACCAAAAAATATGTCTAGTTGCTTCAACACACCCACACTAAGGACAACAAGGATTATGAACATCCAAGTGAGTAAACCTCTTATCAATAAGTAGCCCTCCCATGATTGCAAACTATGCAAATAAATGTGTTTTGGGTTCCAACATTGTCTCCATGGGTTGCAAATCCTAAACAACTAAGGTTTCAACTTAGAAAAAACCTCCATAATTTATTCAAATAGCCATAAATGGTTGGCTTGGAGCACAACCACACGTAGCCATCTACAAGATTACACTTAGTGAAGGCCTTTGACATAGAGATCATCAGTAGTCAAGTTTCAAACTCTATCAAGAATAATCTTATTAGAGTTCAATTTTGGAAATTTACTTTAAAAAAACAATCAACCTCAACTTTTAAGTAATAATAACATTTGATAGAATCATACAACAAAAACTAATGTTGATGGAATCAAATACAAACAGTTGAAAATAAGGTACATGTCTATCTCAAATCTCAGTAAGGTGTCTAAAATAACAATGAATACATTAATTTCATAAAGTTTATTTCTTCAGCAACTTGTACAAACATTGGTTGCTAATTTTCTACATATTACAAGGAAAAATCAAAATCCCTTCCCTCATGTTATCTATTTCCATAACTACATGCATCTCACCTTGAAGACCCATCACAATGGAATTTTTTGCACAAAATGTCATTGGCAAAATCCTTCATAGTATGGACCAAATGACCAAATGAAAATTGCATTTTAGTGGGGTACTCACTTTCAATTTTATTTAAAAACAAAATGTTAGTATAATACTACACTACAGAAGCAATGGTCATGAAAGACAATGTACATGGGGAGAGGAGAGTGAATGAAATGAAGAAAACAAAAAGTTCAATAAGTTATCATTTTACACCTCTAATTTTTGCATTGTATATGTTGAAGTTTATTTGGATGGACTTAGCACTACAAGAAGTCTTAGATGTTAGCTCCACACCACAGCAAAATATGTAAAGGAAGACATAGGATTGTATATGTGCAAACACATTTGCCTACATTTATGAAGACAGGAGAACATATAGGTACACACATACACATACAAATACTATTTCACTATTTTCTAAAGTTTGAAGCCTATTTTCCATTTAAAACAGCATAGCTCTTTATTAAAACACCACAACCACTTGTCATCAATTTCAAATCTAACAGGTCTTGCGAAGAGATCTCTAATATTACATAATTCTAACACACCTACCAATAGGTTCTCTCATCTTATTCAACATATCTAACTTGTGGATATTATGAACTAAGGGTTGGATGGTCTGAGATAAAGTGGTTCTAAACTAGTCCAAACTATAAGTTTATAAGGATATTAGAATTGACTACTTTTAGTTTTATTACACAAATCTTGAATGAAAAGGAACAAAACAAATCAATTATTCTAAACAAATAAAATAGATCTATTTAGAATGCACATGCAAGCTTAGTAATCAAAGAATATAAGTCGGCATCAATAAACAATTACCATGGGATGAATTCATGCACCTTAAGGACCACTAATTTAACAAAACATGATATTAGGAAAAAGGAATATTTTGCAATAAAGTCATAAGCAATTAAAATAAAGCACTGACAAAATGTAGGGTTAAAATACACATCAACAATGTCCCTATCCACCCCCCAGATGGGGTCATATATATGGAGGCATGTCGTCGACTCCATTATGGTTGCAAGTGGAAAAAGGATAGATCGCCAACATGCTAGAGGTAACGTGACAAGACGAAGTGAAGCAAAACTCACTCCTATGGAGCCAATTTAAAAGAAAAATATTACCATCACACTGGAAGATGATAAACCTAGTACATGCAGAATCCTAGGGTTATCATGGAAGAAAATTACTTCTAGACATGGTAAAGGGACTTGGGTTTTACTTCTACCCATGATGGAGGTGAAAGACTTTGTATCTCTTTGACTACACTATCACAACACCCAAACTCAACATTCTATGAACAAGAGAGCTGGAACAAAACTCTAGTAGATCCAAAGAATTATCAATTCAACCACTGTTAGCATGAATCAAGTTACATCTCTGCTCATTTATGAGGCAAATGGCCTCGAGGAAGAATGGGAAGGCGTAAGAGGAATCCCTCCCAAAAGAAAGGGCAAAGGAAGAAACCCAAGAGCCAAAAGGAAAAGACGATTGCCCAACATATAATTGTAGTCAAAAGTCTAAACCTCTGACAATTGCAAAGGGTTCAATGCAAGACATAAGGCCACAACCATCCAAAAGCTAGACAAACAGGAAGATAGAGTTTGTCAAAAGAGAAGGGAAACCAATAGCCAAACAACTACTACGGAGCTAGAGAAGATCATGCCAAACATGGAGAACTCTTGAAGTAGGGTCACTTGTTATTCACTCATGGTTGACCTATATTGGCACACCAAGGAAATGATCACTTGTAGCATGGACAACCTACCAAAATAAGATTAATCCTATCATAAACCATATTTTGGACACTCCAACTATTGCATGACAAATACACTCCCTTTGGATGCAATTTCAGCCTCAACTATGGGACAACAGGGGTTCAAGAGCATGCTCCAAAAGACTAAAGAATTGCAAAGGAGGACTCCAAACTCCAAGCTGGAAGCACCTCATTTCTCTTGAGGAGGAGGCTTAATCTCAATTTTTCTTAGTCACCCTCTCAAGCTTTATGTTTATATCTTCTAGTGCTTGTCATAGTATGTTTAGAATTGGTTCGTTTTGCTTAGTTTTATGGGGCAATGGGATAGCCCATGCCACCTTCTCTTGGGAGATTGTTTATACTTTTTAAATTTCAAATATATCCAAATTGGCTATTGTCCTCGACCTTTTTTGTTTGAATCTAGCAACAAGGATACAAAGAACAATCAGATAGCTTAAATCTTTATGTTTTTATGTTAAGTATCTGAGAGATCAACTAAGTTTCACTTGGTTAGCCTCTCACACTGATTGTAATTTCCAATGTCTTTATGAATATATTGAATCACCATTACTTACAAAAAAACAATGTTCTTATTTGTGAGCATCTTGTGCAGAAACTTCATAATACCAAATCCATGGGTTAAGCCCTAAAGTAACCTTAGTTCACATAGGGGTAATCATACATCTAAAAAATAACAACACTAAAAGCATGTGTGCATTCACAACACATTGCATAAAAATAAGCATGGGAATAGTGCCTACAATACACAGTTCACAATATCCACTAGATTGCAACATCACTAGTTGAATTTTCTATTTATCACTTACATAACTTAATATAGTGATGCTTTCATTTTCAATTAACTCTCAAAATAGCTATTTTTATAGCCATAGTGGTGCCTTACAACCTCCTTACCTTTCAACTACTTTCCATGGTTTATGTGTTTGCAACCTTGCCTTGGGTAACTGGTCACATCTTTTGGGTGATCCTTTCTTCTCCTCCACAACAATTTGTGAAGGGATCTTTATGTGCAATAACTTACGCTTGCACCATCATCTGATCCTTCCAGCACCGACTCTCCCTAAATCTTTCATTATCTATTCAGCACCAGATGAACCTATTAGCTTGAATGCTAGGCGATTAAGATTGTGCAGAATATTCAAGTTGCAATGTTGTTGAAAGGGTGAAAAAAACAAAGAACGCATACACTGGGCCTCAAGAATAATTGATCATCTGCACTTTTTAGTTGTGGAATAATTGTGTGGAGGTCCTACAAACATTAATGCTTTACATAATCTTGTGCAAGCTCTTGCAAACAGTGTAATTCAAAGTTTCAGCCTTCTTGCCTTGTTTTCATAATCTTTTGCAATGGCAAGAAGCCTATATGTAATTTTCACACCACTCTTTGCTTGCATTGGTGTTGGCAGCATTGACAAAGAGAGAAGACGGTTCAAAACATGCATATACTAGGCCTCAAAGAATAATTGATTAACTTCACTTTTTAGTTGTGAAATGATTGTGTGGAGGTCCTGCAAACAATAATGCTTTGCTTAATCTTATGCAAGTTCTTACAATAATGTATCCTTAAAGGTTTCAGCCTTCTCACCTTCGTTTTCATAATCCTTTGAAATTGCAAGAAACTTATATGTAATTTTATAATCAACCTTTACTTACATTTTCGTTGGCATTGACAAGTCATCATGAATACCTGTTTCTGAGTTCCCGAGTTGCGAAGTTAATATTTATTTGTTGCTTGGCACAATATAACTAACTTATGCAAGTCCTTGAAATAACATGTCCTTCAAAGTTTCAGCTTTTATCACCCTGTTTTCATATTCCTATGCAATTGCAAGAAACTTAATATGTAATTTTCTAATCACCCTTTGCTTACATATGTGGTTTTGGTGGTTTTGACAAATAATCATCAATAGACTGTTCTAAGTTGCCTAGTTTCAAAGAATATATTTATTTATTGCTTAAAATCATATAACTAAAAAATGGCAAACAAGGCATCCACCAGATTCAAGCCTACATCTCCTTATAGTAAATTCCCCCTACTTACCATTCAACGATATATCAATAGACAACTACATCCTCCATTCCCATTCAACCACATATCCATCGACAACTGCATCCTCCATTTCACAACTGGGATTATTATTAAACCATATCTGCAACCATTCAACCATATATCCATGGACAACAATATCCTCCAATTCACAACTGGGATTGTTATTAAACCATATATGTATTGGCCTTAACAAATTGTATAGCTAGATACAGGCAATTTTAACCTTTTGATTCCACGAGTGTGCTTCTTATTAAACTATATCTGCATTGGCCTTAACTTTCTCTTTAAATCGTATTACTTAATACAGGCAGTTCTAACCTTGCGTTAGGCCTGTTGCATCTAATTAAAGGTCATAGATAGTATATGTGAGACTGCAGTCTGATGTTGTACTATTTTTTTAAGAATGCTTCCCCATTACACAACAGCGTTTAGTATCCATCACCTATCAAGATAACTACTTACACTAAACAAGCACCCAGAGCTACTTAACGGCCCAATCGCATAGCTTCTCGGCCTCTTTTTGGGAGGACTCGATGCCTGATGAGGGCTAGGGCTATAACAGCACCCCGCTTTCAGCAACCCAGCTTGAGGCAACTTGATGCAGGAGCATAGACTACTTGGTGGAGTCACTTATGACTTCACAAAATCAAGTGAAATCTTCTAGAAAAGACTTAGAATCTTCTTTGTAATTTCTTGTTCTTATTAAATAAATAAATGAATAATTTGGAGAAGGATTATCGATCCTTTCCAAGTGTAATAGATAGGATTAAGTTGGTTAAAATCCGTTGAGTATTTTTAGCAGTCAGTTAGATGAGTTAGGGATGAGTCATAGACTTCGATCCTATCTCTATGGATCTGAAAACAGAAATCTTGGAGTATTTAAATGCGTTTAGAACTCATTGTAAAAGAGGGGGGGGGTAAGAAGCTTGGATAGCTTGGAAGCTTGTAAAGCCTGAGAGAGAGGTATGATATTGATCTAAGGAAAAGCTCGGAACTACTTGTTCTTTGAGCAGAAGAGACAGTGTATGGGTCTGTACTCTGTTAAGATCAATTCTATTTCAGTTTCGAGCTCTGGAAGTTAGTGAATGAAGCAATTATTGTACTGAGTTTGTGTTTACATTGGGGCGAATTATTTCATAAATTCATAGCATTGTAATCTATCTATAATCTATAGAGGTTAGATTTCATTCGAATGCTTCAAATTGTAATCTTTATTATTATTGTTCATATTCATTGAGTTAACCCCAAATCGCATGAGAATTTGGCAGCCATTTTGTAAAGAATCATAGGTAATTACAGTTATGTGTGAAGACACCGGGTCGAGGAAAGAATCAATGAATGGACGGTTAATGCATGCCAGAAAAATGAACGGTTTATTGAATTATGAATGCGTTGAGACCAGGTAGAAACAGTTGGAGGAGCTTAAGACTAGGAGTATAGTCATCTGATTAATGCGTTGGGCGTTAGTCTAGAGGAAGAGAGGTAAGAAGTGAGCCGAACGGGAAGCTAAAGCTCGGATTAATTAGGAATTGCAGATATTAATATTTTCCCTTCTGTTTTGTGCCGAAAAGTACAAAGAAAGATCTTCGTATGTGGACTTGAGAGGAACAGGTCTGCATCACAACTAATGCTATTGTAGCAACATTAACATAATATTCGTTCTTCGACCTTAAACCCAACGCACATATATACGAATATAGAACAGTAAGAAATTAAGAAAATTGAACAGCGGATTCACTGTGATTTTTAACCGAAATTGAAATCTACTCACTTGCAGCAGCAGCATTGGCCGGTCGAAAGTGTATGCCTTGTGGGTACCAACAACTAGAATTTGCAGGGTCGGACACTGGAACCTTGGCTCCAGAGCATATGGAAATAGCCGACAACTGAGCCATTTCAATGCACGGGAACACTTGTACTCTTGAAACCTTCTTTGGTGTCTGTAAATAAACTAATGAGATGCAGAAATTGTCGAAATGCTGGGCCTCTATCAAGTGAGTTTAGGGTTTATGGAGGTACATGCTCATATTAGTAGTCCATTTAAAGGGTAATTTAGGGTTTATCGAGGTAAATCATCACACTATCAGTCCATTTTTGCACAGATTCGCCAAATCCAACGGATTAACAAGTGTCTAGTCGTTGTGAAAAAGAATAACAAGTGGCGAGTCACGAATTTTATCTGGGTACGGAGAAATCTAAAGTTATTTTTATTTCAGTTCCATATTCGATCAGCCAGATAAATCCTCAAATTACTCATTGATTTATATTCATTTCTTAAAATCACCTCAGTGTTACATATTTTTATACTTTATTTATTTAATATACTTTCGAAAATGGTATACATCAAACAAGTAAAAATAGCATAGCAGCAAAGCTGTTTATACCTGCTTTTTGAAATATGCTTTCGAAAATAGTATACATCAAACAACTAAAAAATAGCAGCAAAGCTGCTTATACCTGCTTTTTGAAATATGTTTTCGAAAATAGTATACATCAAACAACTAAAAAATAGCAGCAAAGCTGCTTATACCTACTTTTTGAAATAGTTTATAGGTAATTTAATTAATAATTATATATAGTCCCAAAGTAAAAATTAAAATAGAAATAATTTATAAATAATAGTTTATAAATGTGAACAAATTTTTCTAGAAAAAGTTATAATGACAACCATACCTTTAATTAAGAGCATCATCTAACAAAACATGTTCTGGAGAGAGATATTAATTTATGAAACCCAGCCATATTTCAAACATTGGAGACAAGTATTCAGATCAATTTAACTTTGGTAGTTGAAAATTTCAACACTTTTTTTAAACTATTAATACTTAATATATCTTAAATTAAAATAAACTTCTTAATTTTTAAAAAATATGTTTCCAAAACAAACAACATTTCCTAACACCCCTCCCCTACCTCTTAAAAGTTGGTAAGGATGAACAATGTACAAAGAGATTAGGTAAATAATCCCACAAGAGTGGGGCAAGTCTGGAAAGAAGGTTAGTGGGAGCACTCTTTACTGACCATTTGTCAAACTAAACTTATTTTGTTCATTTAATTTTGAACTCAATAGCTTATTTTGTTCATTTAATTTTGAACTCAATAGCTTATTTTGTTCATTTAATTTTGAACTCAATAGTAATAGATGTTTTGTAACTGTCATCAAGTTTGTATATAATAAAAATAGTTATAAATGTTGTTTTTTAAAAATAATATATACATTATATTTAACTTATATATTGTTACTAATTTTTTAATATATCTATATATATAATAACAATTGAAAGGAAAAATCACTACTTTCTGTATTTAAATTCAAATCACATTTATAACATATTCCAAAGCCTCATGATTAATAACCACCAAAAATTTCAAAAATTTGACCAAATTGAATGAAACATAAGAACCCACCCTTTTAATTTAAAATTATAATTATTTTTGACAATCAACATCCTACACCATGAAACTTGGATCATAATAAAACCCACAATTATTTTTATTCTCAATCAATAATGATTAAAAACGACGACCGTAGCCAAATCCATTCGGTGAAAATATCATAAGATAACTCTGCCGGTATAATAATAGGAAAAAAGAATAAGGATATTCCTTCTTATTCATAAGAAATGAATAAAAAATTAATCAAAGATAACTTTTATAATTCCATAAAATATATCGAATAATTAATTGTAGATATTCTTCTTATTTACATTGAGAGAATAATAATAATAATTTAATTTAATTTTATAATTCCATAAAATATATCCTATATTTTCTTCTTCATGTTGAGAGAATAATAATAATAATAATTTAATTTTAAAGTGTTAATCTAATCAAATATTAAATTGATTTATGAGATTTGATTGTATGGAGAATAACAATTTAATTTAAGGTCAATTTAGTGAATTATTAAATTGGTTTATGAGATTTTTTCATTATGGGATAAGGGACATCCTCTGTAGAGATTTGATTGTTGTTAAGTCTATGATAACATATATACTTTATCCCTTACATGTCACTTATAATAAAAAAATGTTTTTTAAGCTCGAATTGGAACATTTCATTATTAGAATTTACGTGTAATACAAAATTGTTGTGGTCAATGTGCCACTGGAAAAACCAGGTCAACCACTAGCTGATAGTCAATCTGGTTTAGGAAATCATAGAACTTTATCTAGTTGTAAGGGTTTCCGATCTTGCCCATGAATGGGAAACTAGGATTGTTGTTTAATTAACAAACTTTGAAGAAGAGATGTAGCAAAATTGAAAAAGGAGCTTCATTTTACTTCCCAACTATCTATCCATAACGTGAGAAATTAAGAACCTAGGATCAATCCTCCTACCGATGTCCATCTAACGAGCTAGAAGTTTGAGTTGCTCGCGAATACTCCCTTGTTTCAACTGTCACCAGGAATAAGGCTCTAGCCACTTCCACTAATTCATCTAGTCGCATGTCTAGTTTGTCCAAATCATCTTGTAATCTTCCAATCATCTTGAGAAGCTTTGTCTACATGAGTTCTTGGACCATAAGCACCCGTGCCAAGATTTTCTTTACTATCCAACATGGGTTGCTCCCATCCTATTCATGTTATTCCTTTTCATGTTCTTCCAAAGAGCATGCCTCCATGGCTTCAATGGATTTCTCAATTCGAAACGACACATCTTACCCAGAGGCTTGGCAAGCATCCACCTTTGGTTGTGGCCTTCCTCCTCTTCCTCGTCGGTAATGAGCCCTCTATATTAGCACCATAGAAACTCGCAACCTTACCAAATCAGACACCGTGATGGCAATCACTACCACGTTACACGAACCCCTACGTGACCAATTCTTGTTCTCATCCAGCTTCCACTCATCCCACGAGCTTTTGGTGCCTCCTCTTTCTTCCAAAATAAGATTGGCGATGAACCCCAACACTTTTATGTAAACCATCTCATCTTTATCCTGGTCACACATGCTATGGATCACTGTAATTTGGTTCCTTTCACCTCTCGTCACTTCCTCGTCAAACCTCACAATAGTCATTACTCCTTTACACTCGTTGGCGGCTTGACAGTTACTACCTCCTACTATCCACGTTAAACTGCGCCTCTTATGCTTGCCACCTACCTCGTCACATGTAATGACATCACCATTACGCATGTTGAGGGTGTGGGTGTGCTAGGCGGATAGTAACAACATCCGATTAGGAAACAAATGTTCTTAGCCGCTAGGCCCATTTGAAAATAACAGAGAAAGTGGTACTTTCCTTAAGGTTGTTCAACATTAGTGTCGAGAGACGTGCAATGACCCAATGGGTTGAAAATTTCGTCTTTGCTCAATTTCTCTTCAACGATAATCAAACAAAGTTCATCTACTCTATAATAAGAGTAAGTTTATCTTGTAGAAAAAATACTCTTTTTCCAGACACAACTACATTCAAATCCAACGTATTTTTTTTATGTATGATCAGAGTTCCTTTGTGATTCAAATTTTGAGCATGGTGGAATGATTCTTAAGGGTTTTGCCAAATTCGAAATCAACCAAAATCCTTAAAAAATCAATCAAATTTCCAAATTGATTGAAATTCTAACTTCCTATGTCACCAAATTCCAAGAACGTGAAAAAATTTTGCTACACGATTAGACAACTCCCTCTTATAGCATCTTCTTCTCATTTTCTTAATATTATAAAAAGAATAAAACTATCACAATGAACACCAATTATGAAAGCATGAAACTTTGAAAAGTGACATATGTAGAAGTGTAATAGTTTGTGAAAATGAAAGGAGACATATATTATAAAGCTATAATGTGTTACATATTATAAAGCTATTTTGGGTTTGTTCTGTCTGGCCACTAGTATGTCGATCAGTTACCCAAAGTCTTGCATATACACTCAATTTATTAAAGAACCCCTGCTGCAACAAATGCACTCTCTTTTCCCCTTGGAGATTCAAGATACTAATGCGGGACTGTACTATTTAGGATTTTTTCTTAAGTCGGATAATTAGTGCACAAACTATTGGATGTGGTTGGTTGACAAATTTGATAGGAGGGTCTCTTCCTGGTCTTTCAAGAAACTATCCCTTGGCGGGAGACTTACCCTCTTAAACTCTGTTCTTTCCAATCTCTTGATCTATTGGTTGACATTGGCACAAGTCCCACTTTTTATATTGAAAAGGATTAGGCAGATCTCATACAATTTACTCGGGCATTCAACTCCGGAAAAGAGAGGTATTCACTTAGTTGCTTGGGAGTCTTTGGCTATCCCAAAGAAAAAGGGGGGTTGGGGAATCAGGTATATCTATTGGGTATATTCAGCTCTTCATCTCAAGAGTATGTGGCATGGATTGACAGAGGGGGGTTTATGGGGACAAATCATTCGTGATAAATAATTGAAGAAACTTTCAATGATTCAATGGGTGAGGCTGGAAAACAAGAGGCCGAGACGATGCTCATCCATTTGGTCCAACCTAGTGGAATTTTTTTTTTATTTTGTATAGATGGTTGGCCTGGCTCGCTGGTAGTGGATTTCATATTAGAGTGGGTATGGATCCCATAATTGGGAATCAACATTGTGAAACACTTTCAAACCAGACTATTCAACATTTACATCATCGCGGTATATTCTTTCCCAACCAAGTCTGTCATCCCAATGTAGTACATGTCCGGGGTGAATATTGGTTCAGTGCCATTGAATTACAACTGGCAGATGATGCATCCATCAAATGGATGGCATACACTCAGGCATTGAAACATGTTGGCATTCGTCTGAACAAAGAATTAGATCTCCTCTATTGGGGATTTGGTCATTCATTTGGTAATATATCCACACACCTCGCCTATTTGGCATTATCAGAATCAACCTAGCGGTCAGAATATGTGGTGCCACTAGAGTGTGTGGAAGTTGAACGTTCCGATTAAAATACAGTGCTTCATTTGGCTCTCGTTGAAAAACAAGATCCTCATGGGAGATAACTTCCAGAACAGGGGCGGCATTGGACCTTCGATTTGCACGTTGTATCGCCATGTTAGTGAATCTGTAGATCATTTATTCACGCAGTGCTAGACTACCTTACAACTCTGGGATGCAATTTCATTGAGATTTGGTGTCTCTGGTAATTGGAATTTGGGTACACTTAAGCGATGTCTACTACATTGGCATCAACATTACATCAACTTCATGTATTTCTCAGTTAAGTTTATCTTGGGTGTCTAGAGATACGTAAACTCTATTCTTTTTAGGATATTGAATAAATGGATGGTGGAAATCCGTTTGATTACACACTTTGTATCAGACTTGGCAGTGAGCAGAGTTCAGAAGACAAAGATTCCAAAATTATTTCCTGAGTTGTTCTTTGATGGCGCAGAGTAGGGTGGCATATGCGGGGCAGGGTGCTTCATGATCATCAATAATGTTCATCATTTTGATCCAACTATACTCGTTCAGAGTTACTGGCATGTTGGGGTCTGATCCAACTATCAATTTGGAAGGGACAAAATCAATTACAAATATGTGGAGACTCCTTCGCCATGATCGAATGCCTCAAAGGGAACCATCGTCTTCAGACTCCTCAGCTGTTTT
Organism: Larix kaempferi; assembly: GCA_027924585.1. Classification (NCBI taxonomy): domain Eukaryota; kingdom Viridiplantae; phylum Streptophyta; class Pinopsida; order Pinales; family Pinaceae; genus Larix; species Larix kaempferi. The sequence goes on along the minus strand of BSBM01000668.1, from coordinate 17,729,946 downwards.
TTTGGAAACAACGTGTATGTGATTCTCTTACCAACTATTTGGATCCCCCCTTTGAGCTTCGTCAACCGAGCAGGCCAGAATACAAATCGCGGGCCCAAAAGGTGGCAGGAATTGAACCCTGGTCTCTGGCGTAGGGACCATCTAGACCAGCCACTGGGTCCGGAGCCTCAGCCCCAATTGATAGTAGTATATATTATAGAATTACCAATATGTAGGACATATTAATTCAATAACTTTTATAATTTTGCAAATCCATGAGAAATTGATATACAATTAAATTTATAATCTCATTATTGGATGAATTTTGATTTCATTTCACAAATTGTAAATAAGGTTTCAATAGACATAACAAACTTAGCTGGACACTATCTTTGAGATAAGAAAAATGTAAAATTTCTTTGATTCACATATAAATAGCAAGGAATTATTTTTCTTTTGGAAAAAAAGAAAGAAAAGAGGCAACGTGTACAACATTAGCTCCATACTGTACACTATACATAAAATGTGGCACACTTGTAAGGAGAAAATGGCAAGCAACATTGGTTAACTCATAATAACCCATAAAATATACAAGTTGGACTATTTACTCCACGTTAATTGATAATCTCTTCTCTAATATTATGTATAAAATAGTTCAAATTGGAAATTTTGTTTAAATTGAATATAAAATTTCAAGAGAGAGAGAGAGAGAGAGATAAATTAACTACAACAAGGTAGTATCTGGTCATATGTACAAGACTAAGGTTAAATGTGATTAGAAATCGCATTACCCCATTGGAGGTAGCCTCAACAATGACCACAAGGGATATTGGCCTTCTAGTCGATGTTATATAGGTCGACACTGCCTTTTGATCTTAAAGTAAGACCTAGAACTACTTTTGATTAGCTAAGAGCTTGTCTTCCTTGGACATATGGAAATAGGTTGATGGCCCAAGACCTAGAAGCATGGTTTTTTTTTCTTAAAAAAAAAACATACTATTAAATTAAAACAATATTGAAACTATTACAAATAGTATACGAAAAGAGATCTTGAGGATCAAATAGGAAACAAGAGATAGACCAAGAGGCACTACAAGACTATGCCATGGATGGCCTAAACAAAAGATCCAATACATAAATGTTCGAACCAGAATAAAGACAAATCGGTCCAAGGAAGCCAAGTCCTCCATACAAACATAGACTGAGAAGGAAAACAAAAATAACGAGCAGTCCCAAGCAGGGCTCCCAGGGAGGCAAAGACAACTGATCAAAACACCAAATCGACAAAATTCAACTAGAATAACAATACAAAACTATTAGTCCTAGGCGGGACTCTCCAGCAATAATGCAAAAAGGTATAAACAAAATGCCAACTGGTAGTTGGCTTTGCCGACGAAATTAACCTAAAAAAAAAACAAAGTATTAGCCGCAAAGCAATATAAATGTAATATGTATGGTGCATATCATCATAAAAAGAAGGTAAAGCCTTCCAAATGACAATTGAACCCTGTGAGAGCAACTGATCAACTAGACCTAGAAGCATCTAGCAGGATTAGAAGTCTTCCCCCTTATGGACCACTAGTGGGACATTTTAGGTGGCATGGTTTTCTTTGAACAACAATGATGAGTTAGCTCGCATTCATGAAATGTAGCAAGTGATGGTTATCTTCATCGTCGATTGACCATTGATTACGATAGGTTTTACCACCTTCAAAGAAAAAAAAATTAAATCTCTTTCATTTTAAATCTTTAACTAAATTTGATCTTATATTTTATTTAGATATATTATTTCTTACAATTTGCTAAATCTAATCTTATATTCCTTCCAAATATTTAGCTAAATTTAATTTTATATTTTATTTATAATATTTTTTTCAACTTGTCCAATCTAATCATATACTCCTTCCAAATCTTATATATTTTACTTATATATAATATTTTTTTCAACTTGTACAATCTAATCATATACTCCTTCCAAATCTTTAACTAAATTTAATCTTCTATTTTATTTACATGTAATATTTTTTCCAACTTGCTCAATCTAATCTTATATTTTTTATATTATTACTTTATTTATTTTTTAGATTATGTTTTTGAGAGAAGGTGATTTATAAATGGCTAATTAGGATGTGAAATTATAAATCAATAATCACTAATAATTGAAATTTGAAATTTTATGTGAAACTATAAATCAATGATTATTAATAGTTGAAATTGTATCTTATATTTTTCTTACATTTGTTTTTTCTAAATTGCTAAATCTAATCTTATATATTTTTGTATTAAGATTATGTTTTTGAGAGAAGGTGATTTATAAATGGCTAATTAGGATGTGAAATTATAAATCAATAATTACTAATAATTGAAATTTGAAATTTTATGTGAAACTATAAATCAATGATCATTAATAGTTGAAATTGTATCCTATATTTTTCTTACATTTGTTTTTTCTAAATTGCTAAATCTAATCTTATATATTTTTGTATTATCACTTTATTTTTTTCTTTATAGTGTGTTTGAGAGAAGGTGATTTATAAATAGCTAATTAGAATGTGAAATTATAAATCAATAATCATTAATGATTGAAATTTTATGTGAAATTATAAATCAATAATAGAAATTTTATACGTAGGTCGTATTTTTTCTAAATGAGGCATTCATGTTTCATTGTGATTTGAAAACAAAATTGAAAGGTGATGACCATGTGGATGTTGTAAAATAAGAGGTAACTTTTGGGGAAAATATGTTAAACTTGGTTGTAATGTATATTTATTTTAAGATTTAAGGTGATGACCATGTGGATGTTGTGTTTTAGACTGAGATGTAAAATACATATAAAATATAGGGTAAGTTTTGGGGAAAATATGTTAAACTTGGTTGTAATGTATATTTATTTTTAAGATTTATAAAATAGAGGTGAGTAATATGCATTGAGTTGTAATGTATAATGTATTTATTGTAATTTACAATAATATATACACTTTTTGGTTTGTGTACAAAGATTTTAATGGTATAATTTACATTGTAACAAATTTGTTGTAACTTGGTGAATAGGGTTTCATTTATAATAGATGAGCAAAGTATGTGCAACCATTTTTAAGGTGTATGTATGAGGTATGTACAAAGTGTATATACATATAAATACATTTATAGCACATTGAAGATGAGGATGACGCATTCCAACTAGTAAAGAAACATACTTGGTGTCTTTTGATGGAATCTAGGTTGCATTATTTATTGTTATGAAGACGTTCCTAGTTTTGTTAAGGTGGTCAATCTAAGCAACCATTATTATGGGGAGGTTTGTATATATAAGTGATGCACTCTCTATGTGGTCACCTAGCGTAGGATAAACAACAACTAAAATGCCTCATTTTTATAGGGGTTTTAGAACCAAAATCTTACTTGAAAATTGCAAGATTTGTAAATATGCAATTTCAACAATCATAAATATGTGATCTAGACTAAATGACGAATTTTGGAACTACCCAAATCATCGAAATTGTGATTTGAGCAGTGGAATTGCGATATGAACAATTGTTCCTTTGTTAGATTCCGATGAATGAGGGCGTTTTGGTTGTTCCATATACTGCTCCATATAAGTGTTGCACTCTTTATGTGGTCACCTAGCCACACCAGTACCTACCTGCAATTTAATTATGATCGGTTAGGGATTATAGTCCAAAGTAATTTTGGAGGTTGAACCCTTTGATGTTAAAGAGGAGCGGCATCTATTGTGTGGTATTTTGGAAGGTAGGAATATTTAGGAACCTCTTACTTAATTAGGTTATGAATTCGATAAGGAATTATTTGATAACTCGAGCTCTTTCAATAGGTGTTGCTATAGAACACTGCTTCCTTAAAAAAGAGTAGCATGACTGATGGAGACTTGATCGGAAAAAGGCATGTTTGAGCCACCTCAATCTTCTTGGCAAAGTAGGACACTATCGCTTGTTTCTTCTCCCTTATTATTATACCCTTATACACACACACACACACACACACTTGCCATGTATGCCCTCACACGAGGAGCATTAAGAAAAGTGATGCATTCTTCTCTCTACAAATATAATTTAATTTGTTCTTTTATATCAAACTTCAAACAATAAAAAAACATGGGAACAAGGTCATGGTCTTTTAGTTATTTAAACTCAAAGGCTCATAAAATCATCTATGAGAGCCACATAATCTAGCATAACAATCAAAGCCTACATAAAGGATTAAATCATGTCAATGGTGATATCTAAACCCTAGTGGAGGATACATTAACACCTTATTTTTAACAAATGAACATCACAATTAACATAAGATTATTTGCATAACCACAAAAAACAAAAATGCATGAAAAAAAGTGTGAAGCATGTTGAAGCAAAACAATGTATGAGAAAGAGTGATTCACAATTCACTACAGGTTTTTGGCGATGCACAATTGGTCGTGGATTGGATGAGAAAGAGAACCTCCAAATAATATACACCTCCTTTCCTTATATGAAGAATTGTTCATACTCGTTGATAGGTTTCAGTCCATTTGTTTCCAACATATATACAAAGAAAGGAATTCATTATATGATTAACTTTCTAAATTGGGTCTTTGGGAGATCGAAGGAATGTGGCACTAATGGGAATAGAACAATGACAATATAATGGAGCATGATCCCAGACAATTTCCAGGATGATTGTTGGTTTTACTAGTAATTCGAAGAACCCAACAAGGGACACCCACAGTGATAGAATGATAATATATGTTATATGAGAACCACTTGTTTTAGATAAAACTATAGCTATTCAATGAATCATTGTAAATTTTCTTTTAGGATGTAGAATTTTTTTTTTATATTTTTTAGTTACTAGTTGACTGGTTGTAGGATGTTAGAAAAAACAGGATCGCAGAGCAATAACAATAAACAAGATGCAAATATAAATCACATAAAACACACTACAATAAAGACACCAATATAAAGTGGTTCACCCAAGATGGGCTACGTCCACACATAAATTACCAGTCCTCATTATTATTCCATCTAGCAAAATGAAGGGATACAACCTGCAACACATCCGTTGCAACTTCCTCTTCACTCTCTCACAGTCTCTCTCACACAACCAAATATCTTTACAATGCTACAATAAACAATTGTATTACAATGCCTCCCTTTTAAAGAGGGATTACCATGGGAAAATACTATGGGACATCCAATACCATGGGCCCATAAATCACCCATTATCAACCAAGTCAAGACTATTGTTGAAATTTGTAATGAGAAAGGTCCTTCACCATGTTTTGTTGTGTCATGGTGGGGACATAAGTTCTCTTCCTATGAAATGTATTTTTGAAATATAAAAAGTGACTTTATGTTTTAAAAGTGAGATGACTTTATTAAATGTATTTTGTGCATTAAATGATTAAAAAGGACATTTAATGTGCTGCTTAAACATAAACCCTTAGATCAAAGTGATCTGAGCCATCCAAAAGTTAGTTTGTGTTAGTTTGGGTTTCAAGGAGGATAAAGACATCTATATAATGCACGTTGGGAAGAGTGCCAAACACACAAGAGAGAAAGTGAGAGATCGGTTTTTCTGAAGAGGAAGAGCATTTATTTCATAAAACTAAAGTGCACAGTTCCCAAGACATTATAACAGTCTAACAAGAGTGATTCAGCCATCCGTACAGTTCATTTAAATTACAGAAGCATATAGTGGAGTGAGGGCACTATTTTCCAGTGTATCATCTATTGCATATCCATACAGTAATATGTTGATCATACCGTAATTTCTAGGCACAATTCCTGAGGTATTATGTTCAGTTTGTTTGCTGGTAATTTCTGTCTGTTTGTTGTTCATTGGCTCGAATTTCAAAAACTGCAGAATGATGTCACACGTGTGTGCAGTCTGAGTTTTTATTTCTGTTGGCATAGTTTTTTTGAGAAAGGGCAGAGATAAGAATATTTTGTACTTTCTGAGTTTGTTGATATGAAGTAATAATTTTTTGTATTGAGAAAGAAAGTTCAGTTTTTCTCCAACTTAATAAGAAGAAGATCTCTCAGAGTTTCCCCATATTTTCCAGTTCTGGATCAAATCTACTTGTCTTTTACTGTCTTCTTGGAGTGCATTTTCAGTGACTTACTTGACTAAGTATTTATCTTTTAATCGGAATTTGTCATTGCTACATTTACATTAAAATTTAAATCTTAGTTTGTCAAGTGTTTGATAGAAAGTGTCAAAGAGAATATTTACCTTTCTATCATTAAAAGTATTCATGGTATCAGAGCCCAATTGTTGAAGATAGTTTGCTTTCGGAGAACCTAGAGAAGAAGGGTCTTGCAGGTATTTATCAATTAAGAGTCATGGCCTCAGCGGGACTAAGGTACGAGGATAGTCTGGATAGAACTGGTAACTTCAGTCCATGGAAGGAGCGTATAACAGTATTGTTCAAAGAACAAGGATTGTGGGAAGTTGTTGGAGCTTCTGCTACAATAATAGTTCCTACAAATCCCACATAGAAATATGGCTTTGACAAGAATGATATCAAAGCTCAGAGGTTATTTTGGACTCTATCAAGGACCATGTGACACCTCATGTCACTGGTAAGACATGCATTTGAAATGTGGATAGCTTTATGTACCTTGTATCAAAGTAAGAACCAGAACATGAATATGGTTCTTAAAGAGAAGTTGAGGAACACCAAGATGAAAGACACTGATACTGTATCTTCTTATCTCTCTAAGATAACTCAAGTCAAAGATGATTTGGGAGTTGCAGTTGAGAAAGTAGATGATGAAGAGCTAGTGAGGTATGCTCTTAATGGATTCACTGAAAATTGTCACACTTTTGTGTAATTAGTAGTTTCTAGAGAGAGACTTTCATATTGGACAAGGTTATGGGATGGCTTTGTTCAAGAAGAGTCCCGGGAGGGGACATTCTAGAATAGCGCTCAGAATAGTGAAGACAATGTTTCTCTTGCAACCAATGGTAAAGGAAAATGGAAGAAGAAAGAAAAACATCTCAGTAAGGTACGTTGCTTTAATTGCAATAAAAATGGTCATTATGCTAGTTAGTGTCTGAAAAGAAAAGGGAATGAAGAAAAAGAGGGAGCACCATTAGCAGAAATGGGAGATTTTGCTTCCCATTTTGAACAAGAATTCTCTTTAGTTTCAGTACAAACTAGTGTAGGCAGCACTGTATATTTCCATGACATGTGGGTAGTTGATAGTGGATCAACAAGCCATATGACGAGGAAATATGGAATTTTTCAGAGGATAGAAGAAATAACCCCGGGATATTTTTGTTGAAATAGGTATTGGAAGTACTCAGGCAGAAATCAGAGGAGTTGGAACTATAAAATTCCAACTAAGTTTTGGAGAAGTTATTGAAGTAGACATGGTATTGTTTGTCCTAGGTATGAAAGTCAACAGACTTTCTATATCATAATTGGAGGATGATGGGTATGGAGTTTTCATCAAAAGAGGAAATGTGTTTCTCTACCGGATAGAGAACTCAGATGATACAATTCTACTTGGGAATAAAAGAGATCAACTTTACTTTATGCATGGAGAGGTAATGCTTCCAAGTTCATGTGGATGGCTATCCGAATTAGAGTCTGAAAATGAAGCAGATGCACAGATGGGGAGAGTTGCCTTGGCAGAAGACTCAGCCATCACAGAGAAAAGGAGTAGAAGCCAGTTATATTTCGACATCAACTTCCAACTTTAGTAGAAGCTCTTGACAGTGGTCAAGGTGATTGTGTTGGGACCTCCCTCATTAAGAGGGAGTGTTGAAATTTGTAATGAGAAAGGTCCTTCACCATGTTTTGTTGTGTCATGGTGGGGACATAAGTTGTCTCCCTAAGAAATGTATTTTTGACATATAAAAAGTGACTTTATGTTTTAAAAGTGAGATGAATTTATTAAATGTATTTTGTGCATTACATGATTAAAAAGGACATTTAATGTGCATTAAATATAAACCCTTAGATCAAAGTGATCTTAGCCATCCAAAACTTAGTTTGTGTTAGTTAGGGTTTCAAGGAGGATAAAGACATCTATATAATACACCTTGGGAAGAGTGCCAAACACATAAGAGAGAAAGTGAGAGTTCTATTTTTCTGAAGAGGAAGAGCATTTACTTCATCAAACTAAAGTGCACATTTCCCAAGACATTATAACAGTTCATACAAGAGTGATTCGGCAATCCGTACAGTGCATTTAAATTACAGAAGCATACAGTGGAGTGAGGGCACGATTTTTGAGGGTATCATTTGTTGCATATATGTACAATAATTTGTTGATCATACTGTACTTTCCAGGCATGATTCCCAAGGTATTTTGTTCAATTTGTTTGCTGGTAATTTTTGTCTGTTTGCTGTTCATTGGCTCGAATTTCAAAAACTATAGAATGATGTCACACGTGTGAGCAGTCTGAGTTTTTATTTCTGCTGGCACAATTTTTTTGAGAAAGGGCAAAGATAAGAATATTTTGTACTTTCTGAGTTTTTGCTAATCTAAAGTAATAATTTTCTGTATTGAGAAAGAAAGTTAAGTTTTGCTCCGGCTTAATAAGAAGAATATCTCTCAGAGTTTCCCCATCTTTTCTAGTTATGGATCAAATATACTTGTCTTTTACTGTCTTCTTGGAGTGCGTTTTCAGTGACTTACTTGACTAAGTATTTATCTTTTAATCAAAATTTTCCATTGCTACATTTACATTAAAATTTAAATCTCTGTTTGTCAAGTGTTTGATAGAAAGTGTCAAAGAAAATATTTACTTTTCTATCATTTCAAGTTTTCAACTATGAAATTACAACATTTTACAAGGCATTTTTTCTTAAATTTTCACTACGGGGGCACTACCCCTGAACCCCCGCCAGGGGGTGGGGCTCCCAAACTAGTCGCAGCCCCCCCTTAGATGCCCCACGGTGACTATTTTGGGGGGGAAAGCAACCCCAATTCCCCCCGTCATGGGATGGGATCAAGATGCAGCTGAAACACGACCTCTGAATAAGGAAGATTAGGCTCCATAACCAACAGTAGGACACCATTATAACTTACAACCATTACTTTGATGATATTTTAGAGAGATTTTTGTGTGATAACTTGTAGTTTTCTGCAGAAATGTATATGCCTCACTGAGATGATGTATGGCAAGACATAACTATTAAGTCTCTAAGAAATGTATTTTTATGACAATTAATTGTTGAGTATATGTTATATTCTTTGCATGTGTGGGGGGGTGCGTGCACGTTTTCTCAAGGGGGGTAAGAGGAGTGGTGTGTCGATGCCCACCCCCTTCTGTGAATCAGATGATACAAATGGTCGTTAGGCCATTTTCGTTCTCGCGGGCGCAACGAGCGCCAAATATTTTGGGTTGTTTTCTGCTATTTTGGGGAATTTTCTAAAAATATGTAATTTAATCCTTGTTAAGGGATTTGGGTCTATTTTCTAATCCATGTTAACGGATTAGGGTATTGGATGCTACGGAATACCTATGTTGTATTGTGAGTGATTCATAATGATAATGATAAAATAAGAGGTGCGGCTCTATGTTTTGTTGATTTTCCTGGTTAAGGGTTTCCAGGGTAAATCTCTGTGTATTATGTGTGAATGTTGTGGTGTAATATTTGTTTTGCTTAAAAGAATCTGTATGCTTTGCTTCTCTGCACAGGTTTAAAACTTAGATTAATGAAATGCAAAATATTTTCTAAGGAAACAAAAAGGAAGAATGTTGAAACACGCGAAATCAAGATGTGAGTGAAAAATGTGAAGTAGCAAAAACATATGAGAGAATGGCACAAATTAATGTCAATTAATCTTGCTTAATGCATATATTTTCGTAATGCGCGATTTGTTAATCACGTGACTTATATTAAGCAAAAATGCATGAGAAAGCAAGGAGTGGAAGATGGAGCACATGCTAAAGAGTTTGAAGAGAAAGGCACAAATGAATGACAATAATATATTATTAAGGCAAACAATATAGATATGATTTCTTAATTAATATAGTTTTTGCATCCTAAACTCTAGACCCTGTTTCATGTTCTCAATGAGAAGGGAAGCAATATTAACCATTAATAATTTTTAAGAGTACAAATATAATTAAATATCGAGATTGTCTGTGGTTTGTAATGTATTTCAACCCACAAAGCATGGTATCAAAACCATTGATAATGCTATTACAAAAGTGCAAGAGAAGGGAGGAGGGAGAAGGGAGGTGACCACCACATTCCACTCAAGGGCATGTGGCGGTCACCTCTCTGGGATGGCTACAACCCATATGATCTTACGAGTTGGATAATTCTAGCCATCCATTTTTAAAGATTGCATGGAAGCCATTAAGAAGTGTCCTCCCTGCCAATATTTTCATTCCAAAAAGCGCACTCATCCTGCCCCTTTACACCCAGTTATTGCCATCGGCCCCTTTGTAAAATGGGGCATTGATTTCATTCACTATAAGCCTACCTCGGCCGGGGGGCACTGCTATGTTATTGTAGTTGTTGATTGCTTCACAAAATGGGTTGAGGCTATGCCTACATATAAAGAAGACGACAAAATTTTCGTACTCTTCATGTTCAATCATGTCGTCGCTAGATTCAGGGTTCTACGAGCCATTGTCACTGACCATGGCTCACATTTCCAAAACCAAATGGTAACTGAATTGAACACCAAATTAGGCTTTCGCCATGAACACTCAACCCCCTAATATCCCCAAGCGAATGATCAAGTAGAGGCCATCAATAAGGTCTTGAAACTATGACACAATGCATGGTACGGACCCATAGATCAAATTGGCACTTAATGCTCTTTTCAACCCTTTGGGAACATAGAACATCCATCAAAACTACTATAGGATTCACACCTTTTCAATTGGTATACAGAGTGGAAGCAGTATTGCCAATAGAGTGTGAGATCATGTCTTTGAAACTAGTCGTCGAACTCTTGCCTAACACCACGACTGAAGATGAACGCTTCCTATATTTAGACAAACTGGACGAAACCCGTCGTGATGCTACTCTCACTAAAGAAGCACTTAGGAAATGCATCAAATCCCAATATGATAAGTCCGTTGAACCTTGCATCTTCAATGAAGGGGATTTGGTTTTGACATGTGACCAAAAGCACGATAAACTAGGGGCAGGTAAGTTCGAGTCCATGTGGCATGGGTCCTACAACATGAAACATGTTTTAGAAAGGCCTACGAGTTAATCGATTATGATGGGATACCTTTGGGGGAGCCTAGAAATGTGCTCTACCTCAAGAGGTACTGTGCTTAGGTAAATCCCGCATAATTACCTTGTACACTTTGTATATGATGTATGTTTGATATGGTGTGAAGTTTGTCTTTCATACATTAGGGTCTCATCTCAATCGTGACTGCTTATACCATGTTCTACTTGAATGCACATATGACAACCTATTCAAGATTTGTAGACGGTGCTATCCAACATACTCAAAACCTCACCTCGGTATCTTGGGTACTCTATTCTCCTCCTGGTGAACTTATAAGTTCGGGAGGGATTTGCCTAGGTCCTGCAACTAATAATGTCGCCGAATATCACATGGTGATTGGATTGTTAACCGATGCATCTTCCCTTGGTGTGGACCACATTGTCGTCCATTTGGATTCTCAACTTGTGGTCTCTTAATTAAATCGAGTCTATGCCAGGTGTGATCCTATACTACTCTGTATTTTCCTATGCGTACGCATCCTAGAGAGATTGTTTGAATTCGTTCAATACCAACACATCCCCCGACACATGAATACCGTTGTTGATTCATTAGCCAATTTTATTATAAATTGGTATATCTCACATTCTTAAACTTTTCATCAGTGGAATGTGTAAATAAACATAACATGTAAATCATTTGTGCATAAATAAGCAGACCCCATGAGATTCATATCCACCATAGACACATTGTATGTAAAACCACGGGAATAGTTTTTATATTAATTATGATAAAAGTTTCATGAAAAGTACTGAGACAAAAATATGAAGCTCGTAGCTTTTAGTATATCATCATGACAAAATCTGAAGCCCGCAACTTTTAGTCAATCACTACATATAAATGCTATCATTAGTGGTGCTCATGATAACATATGATGACCCTTGCCACCCGACAGAGTAACCGATCGAAACGACCAGAAACCCCAATTATACGGTGTTGATAGTTCTGTGGCAAGTCATCTATAGATATATCAGGAATGTCCATGGTCAGTCATTGGAGGTTCTCCTCAATCTCCTCAATCTCCTCTACAACCTCTCGGTTAACTACTGCTATCTCCATGACTACTCCTCGCCTTTTGATAGGCGAAGATCCAACTGGTCTCGAAGGCCCAAAATTTGTGAACAAGTACATGAGGTCTTAGTACAAAAAAAAATGAAATATGATAAAATACATGAAAACTTTAAAAAGACAAAAGAAATTACATTTTACCTAGATCACTCCACTTCTCTACCTCCGGGAGTGCTAGATCTGGATCTCCCCGGAAATTCGTGCCTACATACGCTTAGTCTTCCACCACAAGTAGTTGACTGCGCAACCATCCGAAAAATGCGGGCTCGTAAATGATAATGGGTCCACTGTCACCATGGCAAGCCATCACCTCTACCCACATCAACATACATGGATCTCGTGGCTTGAGCTCGATGATCTCTATATGCGAACGAAGGAGAGGTACCCGATCTAGGAAGAAGGACACTATGATTGATCCATAACCATATTATTTTAGCTTCCCTCTCCTACACTTCGTCAATTTTTCTTTCAAGTTTACCAAGACACCCTCACACCAGTTGAAAATTGTGGGAGCCATGCATTCGATACTAACATAGAGCAAGTGAGCGCTTGTAGTCTGATGAGGGGCTCTATTGACCGCTACCCTCTCAATAGTGAACAAAACAGTCCTTAACGGGTGGCCTCGTACATGCTTGATGGAAATATTTACACCTTGTGTTTGAGTCCTGCAAGCGCAATAGTGATCAACGAGTTCATCAATTGTCATCTCACCACCCCTGGGTATTGAAACTGAAACGAGAGCCCCTCATCTTGAAAGCCCTGTGATGAAGTATATGTCTTCCACTTCCAAGGTGAGGATATGAGTCCCAACTTGGAAATATTGTTGATCAGGGTCCCACATTCGTATCAAATGGTCCAATAAGCGAACTTGGGCCCTCATTCCGGGAATTTGAAAGAATTTCAAGAGCCCACACTCTCTCAAATCCAACACGACATTTGGGTCATTGGTTGCATGGGTATCCTCTAATTCATGCTCCCTTTATTTCCATTGCACCATTTTGTTAGATCAAACCTGCATGAACAACAATTAGAAGGGTATTAGAGGAGATACCTTCATTAATAAACAAAAAGGTACTCGTCAATCATGACGGGGAATAAGGAAAGAGTGTGTATCTACATGTATCAATGGCAACTTATAGTCGCCCTTGAGCATGGAACTTGTTCGTATCTTATTCAAACAGTTGGATAATCAGCTTGTCCTCGAGTCATGCCAATTCCATGGGTTGTGTTATTCCTTTGAGTCATCTGAAGAGTACTACAGTCATGCATCATATTATGTCTTGATCTTTACCTCATTGAATCAATGCTTCCTAGCCATTTGTTGTGCCGTTAAATGTTCAAGGGAGGTCTATCATTTGAGTCAACCTTTACAGTCGTCTCATTTCCCTTTGAGTCTATTACTCTTGAGTTAGTCCTAAAGTCATTCCTCATTCCGATATGCTCTAAAAAATATTTGATCCCGTTTCATGTCGATGATGGGGGAATCATCATGGCCCTCCTTCAACGGGTCTATCCTTGTCGACTAGGACACATCATCCGAGGATCGGACCTCAAAACTAGTCAAGTACCTTGGGCCTATATGCCTTAATGGCAAGTTACCTCGTTTTCAACAATAAGTTTACATCATTGAATTTTGATTGAAATATTCCACCGAATGTTTGACCTCAACTCTTTGATTCACATTCAGCGAGATGTATTATGATACCTTCGGAATCATTGGCACCAATGGTGATTTCCCTCGCACTTGTTAATGGTTTGCATCATTGACCGATAATCAAGTGGTTTCCACCGTGATTGACTTCAACACATTGTAATCACATGGTTAGATTTGTGTCATTGCGGGTTTGGGAAGAAGACCCTGGGAAATTTTTGCCCAGGTTGCGATGGAGATTTTTTGAGTCACATCACACAGATCCACTCTTGTATTCGTCGTGGCTATGTAATGATCTCATCATGGATCTATGCTTGTATCTTAGTAGCCATGATTATGTTTGGTCAATCACTACCAACATGGATCTACAATGTATTGGTCGGAAGCCATGTTATGATTTGTTTGGGACATGTATCTCAGAGTCTATTGTACTATAAAGCCCTTGTTCAACATTTTGACCGATGGTGTTTTGCCTCAATTTCTATCTGTCAAAGTATTTCACCTATCCCATTCCTCTAGCTTCATACTTTGGGGGCAATTTGTTACACCAAAATCTCGTCATCACCATGATAACGAGGTGTGTATCCTTGGATTAACCATGATTCCTAAAGCGCCAAGTTCCAAATGGCTTGGGAAGAGTCTTTGCCTTTCACTTTCCTAATTTTGGATCATTAACACAGCTTGTATGTTCACAACATGAGTCAGACATTAGGTGACACACTCTGCACATTGTTAAAGTGCGTCGCTAACCCTTGTTTCCTTCATTCAACATGCGTCACACCTCAGTGACTTAGGTTTCTCTTTGACATGGTGCATCGGTGCTTGTTAAAAGGCAACACAAAGAAGTTTCGAGAGTCTTCTTGAATGAAACTCTCGTGGAGGCTTATCCCTACAAATCTGCATAGGTGGCAGTCGAACCCCTAGACTTTTGGGATGAACCCCTAACCTTCTCCATGAGATCCTAAACCTATTATATCCTCTTTGTCCTATAAATGCAAGCTTACCTTCATGGAAGGGGAGAGGAAGAAGAGAGTATCCAAGTGCTGCTAAAATTTCCTTAGAGCTAAGGTACTCACTCCCTTGCCTAATAGAAGTAGGGTTGGATCTTTGAGGAAAAAGGCTAGTTGGAAGAAGTTGCGACATCAAAGCATGGTTGTAATGTCTCCCTTTGTACTTGCTTTATTACAGTAATATATACTATTTCCATAAAGATTGTTTGCATCAGATCTTTAGAATTAGTTTCCTTGACCAGTAGTTTAGATTAATCAATGTTGCATATTACTATTGTTTGTGTGTTTCCATTTGTTTGTTGTATATTGTTTTGTAGTTGAAGATTAAAGGCTACATTAAGCAAGGAGACATTGATACAGTTGCAAGGTAAGTTATTTCCTTACATTCTCTATAATTTGATTAATCTAGGAATGTTTGTCTGTTCTGTTGTGTTTTGTTCTAGATCTATAACATTTAGACTAGAGAGCTTTGTTCTTGTCCGCGTAGATGAAGTGTCTTGAAACAATATCATGCATGTTTTTTTAGTAATCCATTGTATAATTGATATTAATCCATATGTTGTGGGTCTTCAAACAAAGGGTAAATTTGCATGTCTAGTTTGTAGTCCTAAGATGAAGTGTCGTTATTCAAAATCTTTAGGAAAGATGGTGTTTGATGAGTATAGGCACTTCCTCTCGAAGACCCATAGCTTTCGTATTACTGAAAAACATCTTTTTAATGGGAAAGAAGAGATTGGATTAAAACCATGAAGAATGACACCTCACCCATGGAGGTTGGAGTATAACAGAAATCGTCAAGGTACACAATTGGTTTATGCAAAGTATATGTAATATTGTTTTGAATTTGAAATTCTATTTTAAGTATTAAATTATTTTACCATGTTTGATAATTATTGTTGTCATTTGTTTTATGCTTCGTCAAGACCGTCGTCATGAAGGTAGTAATAACGGGCTTCCACGAGGAATCGAGTGTTATCCCACTCAATTCATGAGGTTTCCCTACTATGAGCAGCTAAAAATAGCTCATTTGTTTGATACAATGCATATTGGGAAGAATGTGACATAAACATTATGGCAAATCATAGATGGAAGGAGGGTTAAAGAAACAATTGTCAAAATTTGTACTGACATTGAAGAATCCAATCATGAAATGCGAAGTGTGATCCGATCAAATAACGATGGAGACCGAAATAATCTTCCATGGCTATTCACAGATCAACAAAGCAATGATGTAAAAGAGGTCATTCAAAGAATTAAATATGCCACAGATTTTTTTTCAAAAATAAATAATATCTTAACCAAGAAAGGTGAATTTGGTGGGGTGAAAACCCATGACTGACATACCTTCATTAAGGTAATAATTTTGGTATTCATATTTATATATTGGTCGTATTTATCTTTTGTTTTTTTTGTCTACTTTTGAAACAAATAACATTTACTTTTTATTGTTACAGTATGTTCTATCTCTATCTCTCTCAAACGACTTCGACAACAACATTAAACAAGTTATATATGATCTTGGCAAACACATGAGTTAAGTATAGATGATTAATTTATATGCAAAATGTTTTTTCAATTTGTTGTTGTACTTAACGTTACATGTTTTACTTGTATTGTAATATATATTAAGTTTTGTTGAAACATAATATATATTATGTTTTCATTCTTGACAACAACATACATAATCAACAGACAAAACCCGACAACCTCGACGTTTTCCAAGACCCTGAAACCAGTTCCAGACCGAGACTAACATATCAAACACAGTCAAAATAAAACACAGACCGCTACTCATAAACAAATAGGAGAAGCAACAGTGATGTTGAACCCCCACCCTTCTATTACCTTATTCCAACAAAAAACGAACCACTAGGGCGCGCGCCTACAACCTGTTGCATGCCTATAGCTTGTCCACCTTTCCCGACCAATCGAAATACCCCATTTCGAGAGGAAAGGGAGACCTAGTTTCTTCCCAACCGCGTCTATCTTCATGTGTAGTAGTTGTGTGTCCACATAGAGCTCCTTCCAAAACACCACTGGTACATCGTCCACTCACTGCTTCTCCTCATGTTCCAAGAGAACTCGACCGAACATGATTTTCACCACTCAGTACAAGGTAACAGTTCGCTCATACAGACCTTGGAGATCGTGCGAGGACCCAAGATCCCGAATCCATAGTTCCTGCGCTGCTTCCTCCACTGACGGTCCTGCATCCTCCACCTCCCTCCACACTCCTTGCTCCAACATTTCCAATCTGCTCAGATAGACAAGGGGATCATCGAACGACAGTTCCAGGCAACTTGCGCCACTTTGAGTTGTTCGCAGCTCACCCTGCGCCGCCCCCTAGCTTCCACCTCTCCCCTATTCCCCTCAGACTCCTAATGGGCTCCTAAAATTGCTTCTGTCTTTCATTTTTTGCACTATTATGACATCACATTTAACCATAAAATAATGCATTTACCTTTAAACGATCATCAATTACTTTAAATTATTAATTAAAAGCAATAAAAGTGAAGGATGTCTAACTTATTATTTTTAATGTATTTTTGATGATGATAAATTGATTCCCGCAGATTACCAAACGTATAACCTAAGGCTTGTGGTTATTCTTTCTGTGCAAATGAAACACATTGCTAGATTAACTCTTGGCATTTCTCTAAGGAAAAAAACTCTTGGCATTTCAACACTTGTTTTGTGTAATCTAATTCAAAATCTAATATTAACAAATAATAAATATTATCAAAATTCTAACAATTTAACTTTATTAAAACAATACAAACATTCTCAAAAATATATCAACCAAAATTAATTTGAGAATATATTTTTATTAGAACAATAATAAAGTTAAAATCTAATACAAGATAATATTAAACAACGCACAAATATATAATGGGTTCATATGAATTTACAAAACAATGTACAATACGTTGTGTGCAAAAGGATACATGGAAACCAAATTAAACATAACAACGTTGGACGAAGTGCTGTAGTGCATTGTTGAGAATGAGCACATCAATTTATCACAAAGGAATTTAAATAATGATATATTTATTAATTGTGTTTTGCATATGCAGATATAGGGGGCGTGCTCCATTTCCACACGGAAAGTACCACGCAATCTACCAAATACATGAACAAATTCATTGATGAGGAAATGTTGACTGCCAACAATCATGGATCACATATTTCTGATTTTAAGTGACAATTATGCTTCAGTTTCTGATTTCAAACGTTGAGTTTCTAAACTATCTAGCGCGGCTCCTGCTTCACCCATACTGATCCTATGTAATGACTATCTTTAAACTATGTTAATATTTTTGCATCAAAGAATTCTATGGACTTAGTCTACCATTCATAGTTGGTGTAAGCCTTCAAGCTCACGGCTTGGTTGGTAAGGGCCTACTGACCAGGAACGTGAAGCTTCCGTTGTTATGTAACAAGCACCGAGAGGGATCCATTTTCTTGAGGTGTATTTCTTTTTTAAAATTTAAACTCAAGAAATTTGATATCTCTTGATTGATAGACCCGGGTTTAAGTTTTAAGTTTTTATTTTATTTTTTTCAAAAAGGTGGTTCGCCATTTGTTAAAGGGCTAGTCCACTTGGGAAAATGGTCACCACCTGCTATTCTAGAGAATCAAGGTGGCACGAATTACAATCATTACAATATGGGCTCAACAAGAGCAATATGTCACTTACAAGAATTGAACCTGGGTGGGGAGGGAAACAAACATTCCTCTCAACCACCCAAGCTACAACCAATGGACATTAAGTTTTTATTTTATAAACGAACATCGATTTTTTAATTACTTTTCATAATATTTTATTTTATGAGCCAACATGGATTTTTTTTAAATACTTTTATTAATTTTTTATTTTATGAGTCAACATGAATTTGTTAATGGTCGACATAATATAATTTATTACTTTTTACTTGTATAACGTTACAACATCTCCCTCATACTCGTGTGTAACGTTACATCCACACACATTACAACATCTCCCCCATACTGGACTATACAGCACCTCATTTCACTCGGTGCAATTAGATTTTTTTTATATAGCTTTAATTAAATTTTATGAAATGTCGTGCAACTATTTTATCTTTCATTAGAGTAGGTTAGTTTTTTATTAAATAGATTTTTGTTTGAATTTAATTCTTGTATCTATGTTATTCCGGTGTGAGTCTCATGTCATTGATAGATATACATTTTAATCTTTGATTTACAGTGGTTTAGAACATGTCCCTCACTTTGGTTTAAACTTTGTGATTGTAGTTATTTTTCAGATCACAAATGTTGCTCAAACCGTTCCTTCAATGAAAAATCAAACTCATTGGAATTTCACATTAATTTTTTCATTCACTCATGTCCATTTATTATATCTTTGTAATTGCACCGAGAGGCGCTCTACAGTCCAGTATGGGGGAGATCTTGTTAGTCGAGTGTTTTTCGAGTAACAAAATAATACAAAGAAAACAAAAAAAATATAATACAAAGTAAAAAGTAATAAATATTATGTCGGCCATAAACAAAAAAGAATAATACAAAGTAAAAAGTAAATATGAGACTTAAACTAGAGACTTTAGAGTTTAGGATTAGGTGGTAAATATTATGTCGGCCATAAACCAAAAAGAATAATACAAAGTAAAAAGTAAATATGAGACTTTAGAGTGTTTGTCCAGTAACAAAATAATACAAAGTAAACAAAAAATAATAAATATTATGTCGGCCATAAACAAAAAAGAATAATACAACGTAAAAAGTAAATATGAGACTTAAACTAGAGACTTTAGAGCTTAGGATTAGGTGGCTCAGGTATTGCACTCAAGGAGCTATTTAAGGAGAGGTTTGCAACTTGGGAGATTTGATCCCTCTTGATGCTTGATAAAACCTAAGATTTGGATCTAAACTGGTTTTAGTAGGTTAGTGGAATTTTTCCTCCATGATAAATAATTTGGATGGGGACATTACAAACTTTGAATTGGGAATTTACTCTTCATGTGACCCACCTTGTCCATTTCACTCTAATTTTGCATTATTACTAACTTGGACATCATGATTGGCAATTATTTGACCCTTAGCACCAATTTGACAAACTATCATGAACATGGCCAAGTGGATTAGGCCATTGTGATCCAATGCAAAATTTGGGGACATGACATGCTTATATATGCATGAGGCCCTCAAGCTCTGAGCCCAGATCCTTCATCCTCTTTCTAGGCCAGATACTACACAATATATCACTTCTTTCTTTACAATGCTACCTTAAGGAAGGGGCACCAAATGACATACTGTTATTAGTATAGATCCGAACTACATATCAGTGCAGACTCATGGGTCCTCCCCTTGTCAATTGAGACATCAACAACATGAGTAGATCAGATCCTTCCCCAAGAGACAAATAAGATCCCCCAAGCCTCAACTATGCAACACCTTGTCTAGACAACAACACAGTGGATGGTATAGGCATATCACAAGCTCTTCTTATGGACATCATACTATATTGAGTTTCCTGCATTCAGCCTTAGATGTTAAGAGAGATGGGTCTATTCCATGACAGCCCTGCTTTATTACCTTTGGTTCCTCTTGATCCTGGATCTCCTACATATATGTCTTATTGGGAGCTTTTGGACTTGGAGCTGAGGGTTATCCATGTCTTAATGCTACTCTCACTCTCTACTTTATCTTACATTACTTTGCTTTATGCATCTTTCCTTTTATATAGGAGACCTTTTGGTACTCCCACTTTGTAATGACATCGTTGTATTCAACAGTCCCTTTGGCCTACTTTTGTGGTCATTAGTTAGACATTAGTAAAATTATCTTATCTCATCTATCTTATCTAACATGAGATTCCAGAAGAAACCAATCCCCTCCAATTGGGTCTTTTAATTTGTTTACCTTCTCCCTAAAATGATATTTGATAAATAGGATTCTATTTTGGTTTCTTCCAAGGATGCTAGAATTGTGAAGAAACTGTATATTTTCTCCCTCACTGAACCATTGTTGTATGGACTATTATTCATGGAGAATATCCTCTTTTGATTGAAAGCTAGAGATCTCTTTACACAACTCTAGTTATTTAATTGCAACTCTTCTATTAGCAAGCATTTCATTGCATCCTTCTAGTCCATTTCTTCACCATTAAAGCATGATATTCTTTGCTTATATATTTATTGCTTGATTAATAACAAGACCACCTTTTGCTCCATTTTTGTTGGGGCAACATCAAATCGAGCTTCTTGCCATAGGTGAATGAACAAGTGTTCTTCTAACAATAATGTATTGCACGCTTTCAATTTAACATGGCCTCCCCAATAGGATGAGGTAACCATCCATAGGTGTTGATCTCACCCAGAATCACCCTTCACCCCATATCCAATATGGTACCGAACATTTTTGTATGGCTATGAGTGTGCTTTTGTCTTTAGTATTAATTTGTAAAAAACTACATGTATACCATATTTATAGTTGATCCACTATTAATATTAACTAAGCAACCTCCGCCTTTAATCACATATATGATACTAAATGTATTCTACAACCATGGCTCTTCTTCCTAGACTATCTTGTACACCTTCGGTGCATTACACATTGACTTCTTCATAGTCAAATTTGGTGTCAATTCATTCTTAACTTGGATTTGTTCTCGATAGCTTTCTATTGAACATAAGCTGATCTAAATGAATCATATCTCCTTGGATTGGCATTACAATCAATCTTATAGTTGACCTAACTACACTTGCTACACATCAACAACTAATTGGTTCCCTCCTCTCACCAAATCCTCCACGACATCCTCTTCTTCTACACATCAACAACTAATTAGGCATCCCCCCTCACTATATTCTCCACAAGGTCCTCTCCTTCATGGCATTGCACTTGCACTCATTTGTGCTTGTTGAGTAGTCTCTCTATGGGTTCATCTCACGGTCTAGTCAAGTATGGAGGATTCTAAGGTCTATTTTCATGCCAAATTGCATTCTTGGAATTTGATGTACTTGGATAATTGCCTCTTTAATCTCCCTCTACTCACTACACCTTTACTCCACAAGCAAGTTTTTCCTCTACTTTTAAGGCAGTTTGGTATGTGACCTCTAAACTAGTCAAATTGAAGAGATGAAATTCATTTTGGACATGAGGTTTGAGCTCTTTCACAAAAAAAGGTTGAGGTTTATCTTGGACCTTTTAACAAATATAATATTTTTAACAAAGGATAGAAAAATCCATATATTGGTTGACATTTTAATATATCTCTACAATCCTAGGGAGTTTTTGCTCATTGTTCCACGAGCAACAATTGTTCTTTTTAGTCATTACTTTATGCTAGGTCAAGATCTTATATTTGACTTCATGTTCCCTCCTTTGTCGTAGATGTATTCACCATATGTCCATGTGCTTCTTGAGCCTTGTAATTACACAAATTTGACCTGCGATGTATCTCAATCCCCTCCATCTCAAAGTATTGTTCCATTGATGTTATCTAATCAATTGATACCTCAAGATATAAAAGTTTCAATCATTTTCACATGGCTTTGGGTTAACCAAAAACCTTACATTTCTTCTTCTTGGAATATTTTCACATTTTCTCTCCTCTCCTCTAAGCAATTGTTCCATTTCAAGTTCCCTTCATCACTAAAATGAACTCCCTCTTTGTTAATTGTCACTTTAGTTCTTGTTGTAATTAAATAATTATGCACCCATTGACTCTGCATTAACATTATCGTGCCTAGTTGCTTCCACATGTATGTTTCCTAGAGTTCTTCTTGGAGACATAACGAAGAAATAAAAACATTTCCTTTAATTTTGAATATGGTTAGGCTGCAAGTTAAGCTTTGTTTAGCCTCCCATAATTGATCTCATTAAAAGGGGATCATTTAACCAACTAAAACATTATTTTTCTTTAAAACGGGAATATTTTAGATCGGTTAAACAGGGGACTTAATCATCCTTAACAAAGTAAACATTTTATATTTTCTACTTTTTCTGGTTTCTCACCACCAAAATCTGATTAGGGAATCTTTGCAAAATTGCAATTTTGGATTGATGAAATTGTTGTTTTCAATGCAGAAATGGGTTCAGCACCCTTCAATGCCTCTACTGTAACCAGAGTGTACATTGTTGATATCTGATATCTGCAATTCTACCAAATCCAAAATGATTCTTGCCATCAGGCCAAAAATGCAAATTTCCCTTGTTATTTTAAGCTGCCGAAGGGCCAATTTGTAGCACGTTTAAACTTAGTAGCAAATCACTTTAACCAACCAAAACATTATTTTGCCTTAAAATGAGAACATCCTAGAAAGATTAAGGTGGGGACTACCATTCTCAACCAAGGTCACATTATCTCCTTTTTTTTCTTGGTCCACTCTACTCTATGTCACATTGTTCTCTTTTTTTTCTTGGTCCACTCTACTCAATGTCACATTGTTCTTGCAGCTATTTTACATTGTTCTCACACCCTTGCATCAACATCGGCAACATTTTGAAGCCAAATCCAGATTTGGGGGCTCAATTCAACTCAACCCATGGCATATATGGTGTCTCTGAGCTCTAACTCCTAACCCACTTTTGAACAAACTTGTAGCATGAAAACGGCCTTCCACCTCAGCTTTGTTGGTCTTAATCTCCAAAGACCAACAAATTTAATATCTGTATCTCCAAAAGAGTGCATTATATGTCATAAATGCTCCAAACAAAATATTTAACATAAACAAGCTAAGAAGAGAAGACAAGTAATTTGCATTGGTTTCTATTTACATGAATATCTGTTTGCTATATTTGATTTCATTATCACCAGTAATCTCCACAAGAACATAATCCATCCTTAAAGTGATGAAAACGATATGCATCTCTTACAATGATCTTTCGCCTAACAATTTGGGAAATGAATTTTGTTGCACTGTGACAATCCCCACAAACACGAAGATTCTTGGTGATCTGTATGGTAGTACCAGGGCTTGTATTGATAAGTCCAAAAGCAATGGCAAGCTTTTCGCTATGACTATAAAGAATGCGTTCCTTCACCTTCTCCTGCACATCATGCAACACATCATTCACGTTTGGAACATACCCTGCTGTCTCCATCTGTCTAGCCAAGATTTCCAACATTGCATAAATTTTTTGAGACTGAGGGTGAGATCTGTCTCCCGAAAGAAACGTGTGAACCTTCCTTTCTACTTCAATTACACTACAGCCTGGTGTCTTTTTCAAGCCCTTGTCTTTCATCATTGTTACCACCTTGGCTGCATCATGCCACTTGCCAGCAGCAGCATAGATGTTTGACAGCAGTATATAGTGTCCAGCATCTTTAGTATTTAAGTCAAAAAGCTGCTTGGCCACACGTTCTCCTAGCTCAATGTTATTATGAATCCTGCATGCACCAAGCAAGGCTCCCCACACTCTAATATCAGGTTGCAATGGCATCCTTTTGATAAAGTCATGTGCCTCTTGCAGACAGCCTGCACGTCCAAGAAGATCAACCATGCATGCATAGTGCTCCACTCTAGGGGTTATTGAATAATCACGGCTCATGCAATCAAATAAATGCCAGCCATCATCTACGAGGCCTGCATGACTACAGGCAGACAAAATACAAACGTAGATGATGGGGTCTGGCTTCACACCTGTCTGTAGCATATGGTAGAAAAGTTCAACCGCATCCTGCCCATGCCCATGCATCCCATAGCCTGCAATCATTGCATTCCATGAGACTAGATCTCTTTCTGACATTTTGTCAAAAAATTGGCGTCCAGAATGTGCACTCCCACATTTGGTATACATGTCTATGAGGGCAGTCCCCACAAAAACATCAGATTCTAATCCACTCTTAATTACATAATCGTGGATCAACTTTCCTTGTTGCAAAGTTCCCAAATGTGCACATGTCAAGAGCACACTAACCATGGTTACTGAATCAGGCATCATTCCTCCTAGTTGCATTTGATGAAATAGTGTCAAGGCTTCATTGGCATATCCATTTTGGGCATAGCCAGAGATCATTGCATTCCATGAGACAACGTCTCTTCTAGATATCTGCTCAAACATTTTGAGGGCAATTTCCATTTCCCCACATTTAGCATACATATCTACAAGGGCATTTTGAACAGAAATATTAAACTGCATCCCATTGTCAACTACATAATCATACACCCATTTGCCTTGTTGCAGGGCTCCTAACTTAGCGCACGCTGAAAGCACACTCAGCAGGGTGACTGAGTTTGGTTTCAAACCTGCCTGCTGCATTTGATTGAAGAGAACCAATGCTTCGCGGTCATTACCATTCTGAGCATACCCAGCAATCATTGCACTCCAAGAAACAACATCTCTTCTAGACATTTCGTCAAACACTTGGCGTGCATTCTGTACACTTCCACACTTTGCATACATAGCTACAAGAGAATTCCTTACAGAAATATCCGACTGAAACCCATTTCTAACTGCAAAATCATGGATCCACTTACCTCGTTGCAGATCTCCCAACTGGGCACAAGCCGGAAGCACACTTGTAATAGTGACTGAGTTCAGTTTCACACCAGCCTCTTGCATTTGAGTAAAGAGTTCCAAGGCTTCAAGAGCATGTCCATTCTGGGTATATCCAGCAATCATGGTACTCCAAGAAACAACATTCCTTCCCGACATTCTATCAAACATTCCCCTGGCTATGTCAATTCCCCCACACTTCACATACATATCTATAAGGCAGTTCCCTACAGGCAATTCTGTATCAAATCCCCTCCTAAGTGTGTAATTATGAATCAATTTCCCAACCTGCAGATCCCCTAGATGCCGACATGCTGAGACTACACTCAGCGTAGTAACTGGATTGGGTTGCACCCTGGAAGCCTGCATTCGATGAAACAACTCCAAAGCTTCTTTAACATGTCCATTATGGGCATACCCAGCAATCATGGAAGTCCAGGAAACCACATCTGGTTCAGTCAATTTGTCAAACATTTCACGAGCATCCTCTAAACTCCCACATTTAGCATACATATCTATGAGAGCATTACCCACATAAACATTTCCTTCATAACCACTCCTGACTATGTGATGATGAATCCACTTACCCTCTTGCAGAGCCAACAGGCTGCCACATGCCTTGAGCAGATAGGGAAATGTGAAATTGTCTGGCTGTATATCTTCCTTCAGCATTCTGTAATAAAGTCCGAGGGCTTCTTCACAAGGTCCCTTTTGGGAATATTCTTTGATCATTGCATTCCATAGCAAAATATTTCGTTCACATGTTTTGTCAAACACTTTGCGTGCATCCTCCAGATTTCCGCACTTGGCATATGTATTGATTAGTTGGGTGCTAAAAAGGGGGTTTTGTGCTAGTCCAGTTATGAGCAGATGGGCCTGGAGTTGTTGAAGTGTATGGATTTTTGTGCAGTCCTGCAGGAGAGAAACATAAGTGCTGATATTATCATGGGGTTCCTCCCACAGTGATTTTGAGTGAAGAGGATGGTGACTTGTGAATAATTGCTGAGGGATTAGAAGGAAATATGGAATGAATGAAGGATGCCTGCTTGGAGCAGAAGGTAGGAATATCATTGGAAATTACAGTCATTGCATCAGAGACAATGTGATTAAGAATGAGGTTACTTTCACAGTGTGAAGCTTGGAAATTTGATTCTCATTTCTTATTTTTATTTTTGCAGTGATGGTTTTCAATTGATCATAAATTCTTATTTTTATTTTTGGATGGATGGTTTTTATAAATGTTTTTATTTATTTATTTATTTGTTATTTATTGGTATGGTTGTTTATCTCTATAGAAAGAAAAAGAACAATTTTGCCTTGGTGGGTGGCTGTTTCAGTGATGTTTGATGGATTTTGTAACTTTTCATATATTTCTTAATAAAGTATAGCCATTTTAATGTGTGAAAAAAAGAAAGAAAGAAAAAGAATACACATTTATTTTATCCAAATTTGAATTTTCATCCAAAATATCACAACTAATACTCTCAATTACTCAATCTAAACTCTATCCAGCATGATAAATTACCAATATTAATTAAAAAAAGAATACATTTATTCAATTTATAAATTTTATGTAATAAATAAAATATAAATATTTTCAAACATAAAATCCATTTTCCTCCCATGTAAAACTCATTTATATTCTTTAGTGTAAAACTCATTTATATTCTTTCTTTGATAAGAGTCACAAACTTATCCAACTTAACCAAATAAGCATGTTTCACTATAACACTATTCTTTTTTTATTAATGTCATAGTTTTATTAACATGGTTAGCCATTTCATAGTATATGCTTAATTTGTGCATCCACAAGGCATTATAAATAACTTCAGTAGTTCAAATCCATATAAACCTAGATTCAATATTCACAATTAAGAATCCTTAAACTTAAATATAATATCCAATAATAAGCATCAAACTAAAGTATAATCTCAAGTAATGTACATTAGCTCATCACTTATATGCATTAATCCAATGTATATTTTGAATGAATGTACATTATCTCTTACCATGTACCACAAAGTTTGATAGTGGATATGCATCGATCCAATATATGCTAGTTTTCCTTGCACTTGCATATCTTATTTAGCATTTATCTATCTTTAAATTTTAACTTAGTGTAAACATTTTGTGCTGGCCAGTGACCACCAAAGTGATTGTGCGATAGAGGTGCCTGAAGCACCTCAAGGCTAGGGCCTTACATAGTTCCCCACTAAAATTTGTTGCAGTCCTTGAAAACATCCACAAGAACCTATTGTCCTCCAAGGCTATTGCCCGAACTTGTGCATCCATTCGCAATTGGCTTCTCCAACCACTCCACTTTGTCTTTGCCAGAATACTTGTGCAATTGCTCATTATCCAATAATTCTTTTGAACAAAGCAACTTTGTCAAACTTTGTCCACAATGTCTCTTGGATCACATTGTTACGGTTGCTACTTTTTGTCGTGCACAACCTACTGCTACTACAATTTCCTTTTGTTGTTGTAGCAACCCAACCTCCACTAAGCAGGTTATTCAATTGTCCAAGTGTTGCACACTTTTGACTTACTACTTCTTACATACACAATTCTGCCATGCATCTACACATTGGCCCCTTCATGTTTTCAACTAGCCAGGTAGCTAATCCAACCATTGCATTCTTTTCATGAAAATGCACATCCTCATGCTCAAAAGAATCACTTCCTTCAGTAATTCAGTCTTCTTTGCATCACTTTTATGGACTAAGGCAAGGTCACCACCTTTGCCTCAGCACTGCCACAAAAGTACCTCGGTTACCTTTCCTATTTGTTACCTCTTCTTGACTTGCTTCTATGTTGAATTACATAATCCCTTGGTTGGTGGATGAATCTCAATAGTATCTTCTACGATCCTTCTGAGCCCACTAGATGTTTCACCCTCAACTTGCTAGTCTTCAAGAAGTAGAGAGCACTTAACTTGTGCAAGGCTTTGCTTACCTGTTAGGGTCCCACCCTAACTCCCTTACTCTATTAAGTTAGTCATGCTATGTATGTGGCCATAACCTTTAAATAAGGCTAAGTAGTTAGAAGCAGATTATTAATGTAAAAAGGGTCTCTCTATTTATTAAGGCCCACTAAGTAGTTCGTGTTCATTAAATATTGACCAAGTCAAGTCAGGGTTTTGGGATATTGAAAGCATATTTAAAGAACTAAGAGGCTATGGATTGTTGTGTCAAGATTTATTGTATCGAAGCTCTTCTCAATTGAAAGGCCGGCCAACCTTAAGAGGCGTGTGAATATTGCTTCAAGAATTGATTTTCATAATACAAGGCTTATTTTATGCCACATTTATCTTTTCTACTGTCTAATGTTTCTTGTTTTGCACTATAAATTCTCGTTTATTGGATCTTAAATCTCTGTATATCCAGTGTTGTTTTAAGTTTCAGGGTTAAAGAACACCACAAATAGTATCACATCGCTTTCTTGAGCTAGCATGCCCCCAAAATTTCACAATTTTTTTTAAGGCTAGAGACATGTTCCAACGCCTTTAAACAACATAGAGAGATGTCGTTCAATGGGTAAACACGTGGTTGGGAAGCATGCACATAAAGAATACAATTGGTACTTAGTCACATTTGTTGGACATCGTTGTAACCTCTATTGGTACCCCTTTGAGTAGTACTACATCATACAACACTTGTATACATAATCTTACTTCCATGTAACCCCCTATGTATATCAAAAGTCCCCTAGGCCACTTGAAAGCAACTGCAGATAATCCTATTGACCGTCTTGTTTCTATAGTGGCACTAGGCACAACACTTGGGAAACTTACTCTTGTACTTGGGTAGTCGGGTAGTATGGATAAGCGCACAATTGAGCCTCCTTAGTTAACACCATGAGAGATTGGTTTGAGTACTATTATTAGACCCCGCATGCATGTCAAAGAGCTATAGCAACTGGCAATCCCTCATCCTCAAGATCCTGGAAATCCTAACCCTTGTTGCTAGCCAATGAAATGCGTACATCTTTGCATCTAGTTGGAATTTGGGCATTATGTAAGTGCAGCAACACTATTCTTTGTGACTAGCTAGTGAAATTCCTACATCTTTGCATCCACAAGGAAATTGGAAATTCTATTAGTGTATAACATTCTGCTAGGAGTACAGGGGCGGCAAGAAGGGGAGGGATTATCTCTGGTCCCGATGGCTTAATTGAATTATGATATGCTTGGGGATTAGGTAGTGCTACTAATAACCAAGTGGAAGCTTTGGCACTTCTTCAAGGACTACGACAACTCAGGAAAAAAGGAATAATGCAGGCAAGTATCATAGGAGACTCGCAAAGTCTCATTGGTCTCATGGTGAGAAACTCCCTCCCGAAGGATATCCAGTTAAAACAAATTGTGCTCAGAATTCAAGATTTAGCTTCTAAATTCCAAAAGCTTCATTTCTTTCATGTGATTCGTAGTAACAACAGGGAAGCAGATCATGTTGCAAACAGAGCAGTGTCTTTGGAACCAAATTCCCTCTTACTAAATGAGCATGTTTTCAAGTGGGATCCACTCCCCTAAAGGGAGTCATGACCTTCCCCTGCCGCGAGGTGGTCTTGCCTGCACGAGGAGGCTTATTCCCGGTAAGGTGGTAGTACTCTTTTAGTTTAATTATGGAAAGGGTTGGACGAAGGAGGGTGCCTTCAGAGTGTGCGGAAATGATGGATTCGCTCGGAGTTCTGCTCCTGCAACGACCCCTCCATCCGAACAGTAATTTGTTTTGTAGGTTTGATGACGCCATGGTAGATTTGGTTGCAGGAAGCAAGGATTTGGGAGATTTGAAGTACACTCTAGTGATTACAAACCTCATCATGGAAGTGTGTGACTTGATTTGGGAGACCGGCAATAATTATGGTGCATGCATCCTTCTGTTTATATTGAATGGAGTCTGGGGGTTAATAGGTAAGGATTCCAGCGATGATAGTCGTGATTATTGCCCGGAGCATGAAATGGCAGCCCTGGGTCCGGGTCGACGTCTGCGTAGGGTAAAGGAAGGAGTGACAGCTCAGAAGCGTCAATTGCATCGGTTAAGAGATGAGATGGAAGAACGTCTGGAGCAAGTGGAGGAAGTCAGCCACGAAACCAGGGTGGGTCAAATGGAACAAACGACGGCTGCAGAAAGCCACCGATAGGAACACGCTCAAGCCATTTAGGATCTCTCAGACAGACCGATTCAAGTGGAAATTCAACTAGGAACAATGGTCTTTGAAGCCCAAGTTTGGAAAGAAGTGGCAGCCAACCAGAACACTGTTGATGGCTCAGGCCCAGGGACCTCCCTAGGCAAATACTCAAGTTTTAGGAGATGTTTTTTTGTCTGATTTTGGGACAGTTTGTCTGTAAATTTAGACTTATAACTATTAGGGTCATAGTTAGATTTCTTGTTTTCTAGCTTAAAGACAACATGGAACAGACCAGCTCTGTAGTGATGTTTGAAGTAAACTTTTAACTGCCTTGAAGGGTTGGATGTATTCTACCCAATGCTTATGCACTTGGGCTTTTTGATAATATAAAAACTTTACTTGTTTCTGTTTAAAAAAAAAACACTCCGCTAGGAGTAATACTCCCCTTGACATAAATATGGGTTCCATCGACGCCCCTATGGGAGATCTATCTCAAAAGAATCTAGAATCCTTGCACCGTGTTGATCGTGTCAGCATGTATATCTCAAAATCCTTTCTAGGTGGACCTATAGTTACCATCATTGGTGATACATCTCAAAACAATCATCTTTAGCTCCTAATTAGTTTGAGATAATATGGTGTTAATCCTTTTGTGATCATGAGTGGTACCATGGTGCACACCTACAACCAAAAAAACATGGAGGAACCAACCAAGGATCTGCTTTAGGACACTAAAGATTTGGCATCATTGAAGTAGGTAGTTGATCAAATCACCACCAATATGGCTAATCAACAATGAGTGATTGATGTTATCACTCAACATGTGGGGCTAACACCTAAACAAGGGGAACACAATATACAATAGAACGAGAACTCACATGAGTTCTTGTTTTTTGGAGGTCACATTTAGTAGTTGTTTTTACCTCCATTTTGAAAAGTGGTGATACCAGTATCACCACTTTTTTTGGGGGACTAAAATTAGAACTTTCTAGTAACCTTGGGTGGTGTTATTGCAATCGAAGCCCTAAATCAACCCCCAAATTGAAAAGCAGACCTCCTAGAATCACCCTCATTTTACTCGAGGTTAAAACAAAAAAACAATAATTTAAAAAAACAAAATAAAAAAAAAAATTCAAAAAAGTTGAAAAATTCAAAATTGTTGATTTTTTTTTTTGCAAAAAGAATTTACAACATTATAAAATTTATAAACAAGTTTATAAACAATTTAAAAAAAAAATTAATTTGTAAAAAAAAATTCAAAGTGAAACAAAAATTATTATTTTTTCATAAAAACTACAATTAAAAAATTTTAATTAAAAAAATCCTAAAATAATATAATTTAATTTTTTTAAATAAAAAAATCAAAATTTTAAAAGTTTTAAAAGAAAATTGAGAAAAAAGAAAAAAAAGAAAATAAAAAATAAAAAAAACCCTCCTGCCCCACCCTCGCGCCCCCTCCCCTCCACCAGCCCCTTTCCCTCTCCCTTCCCCTTCGCAGATCTTGGTGCGATTCCCAAAATCATGCCGCCCCAAGGGGTGACACTTGGGCGCATGAGGGAGTGGTGTCACTCGCTCGTGCGCCCAAGTGTCACCCCTTGGGGTGGTGTGATTATGGGAATTGTGTTGGGCTCTGCGGAGGGGAAGGGAGGGGGAAAAGGGGGGGGTGAGGGGCATGGGGAGGGGGAGGGAAGGGGGGTGGGGAGGGGGAAGGTGGGGGAGAGGGAGGGGGGTAGGTGGGGGGAATGGCCAAATGGAAACTACTCCAACAATGGAAACTAGGGAATGCATGCTGACAAAATTTACAATCTGCAATATAATTTTGCAACAAGTACTGCAATACAACAAACTTACAATCTCCATGAATGCAACAGGCACTGCAATACAACAAACTTACAATCTCCGTGAATGTGTAAGCTACACTACAATAGTCTTCTATGAGATAATACAATAACAATAATGGTAATCTTTAAAATGTAGTCTTCTTACAATATCTGTAATATAATGCACTATAATGATCTCTGTGTACATGTCTACAATCTCTACAAATAGGCTTACAATACAATGACAATAAACTCCGCAATACAACCTATAGCGATACATTATATTCAATCTAGACAAGATGCTCAACACCTAGTAAAGTATTAATGAACGAAGCACCTTTCAACTGTAATGTGACTTAGAATGCCAATACAAACATCAACAATTTAGTCATGGTCATTCTCTTCATTTACAAAAACCAAAGTGCATGCCAAAGAATATTCAAAGATACTACAATGATCAACATCTACTTGAAATGAAAAAAATCTCGTTACAATAGTCCCGACCATAACTAGAATCCCTATGGTTTATTGTAGGCACTCAAGCTAGTCTAACCATTTCAAACTTTTCCTATGCCTTTGTTGACATGAATTCCTCTATGATTGATTATAGGTGGTTGTACAAGGTCAAACATGCAACTGATGGAAGTATTGAAAAATACAAGGCCATGTTTGTTGCTAGAGGGTTCTCACATAAAGAGAGAGTAGACTATGTTGAGACATTTGCACCAATTGTCAGGTACACTTCTATTCGTACCATTCTTGCCCTAGCAACATGCTTACATTGATGTTATATCAAATGGATGCAAAGACCACCTTCTTAAATGGAGTGATTGAAGAAGAAGTGTATGCTAATCAACAGATTTGAGGTACATGAGCAAGACACTTATGTTTGCAAATTGAACAAAGGTCTTTATGGGCTTAAACATGCATCATGAGCTTGGTACTCTAGGATTGATGAGTCCCTCCCAACCTTGTGATTTGCCAAGACTATTGTTGACCCAAATATTTATTATAAGTATGTTGATATTTATTTGGTTGTCTTGGCTTTTTATGTTGATGACTTGATCATTACAAGTAATTAAAAAAAACTTATTGTGTGGTGCAAAGAAAAGTTGTCAAGTGAATTCAATATGAAGGACATTGGTCTACTGCACTAATTTCTTGAAATGGAGGTATAACATGGCACATGATGAGTCTTCCTTGGGAAAGGGAAGTGCACCTTGGTATTTTAGAGAGTTCTGGATGCTAGATTGTAAACCCTTGGCTACACATATGGAATCAAATCCAAAGCTTACTCAAGACATAGGAACTGATTTGGTTGAACCATCTTTATACATGTAATTGATTGGTTCTTAGATGTATCTAGGGAATATTGGGTCAAACATTTTCTATGCAGTGAATACACTAAGTCAGTTTGCGGTTGCTTCGCATGAGACATTGGTTGGCCGTGAAGCATGTGTTTAGGTATCTCAAGGGCAATGTTAAATATGGCGTTAGGCACATTAGAGATGATGGAATTTTGCTTCATGGATTCTATGATTTAGAATGGGACAGTAGCACTGATTCTTGGAAGAGAACTTTTGGGTTTTGTTTCAGCTTGGGATCATGACTAATATCTTGGTTTAGCAAGAAACATATAATGAAAGCATTGAGTTCAACTAAGGCAAAGTATATAATAGCTTGTTTAGCGAATTGCAAAGCAATATGATTTCGCAAGATTGTGGTTAAGCTTATAGATATATAGTTGGAGTCAACAATCATGTATTATCAAAATAAGAGAATATTGTGTTTCATGACCAGCTCTAGCAAATTGATATCCGTTGTCATTTCCCAAGAGATAGTGTACTGAAGGGCTCCATTGCCTTTGACTACATTTCTATAGAGATATAGGTTCCTGACATTCTAATGAATCCCTTGGCCAAAGGGAAGTTTGAGTTGTTGAGGGAAAAGACAGGGCTCAATGTAAACTCTTTCCTCGTAAAGAGGGAGTGTTAGTTTTTTGGGTTACTCTAAAAGTGTCTACACCATGTTTGTGGGTGCTTCATGAGATGGGTAAAAGGTGTATGTTCAACCCTTGGATGGTCCAAGAAGGATTGCAGCATGAGAGATGGCCTGTGATGGATACACACAATTGATATATCTTTCTTAGTGGATGTTTGACCTTATGATGGTACTGACTCAATTTTTGTCCCTCAGGTGTTGGAGATCTTTTGCTTGGATGTTGGATGCTCTTCATTGCACCCACATGGAGGATTCAATTGGTGGGAGAACACCCTGCAAGGGCTATGGAGTGTTTTACATCCTGGAGGAGGGCTTTTTACATCCCAGAGGAGGGCTTCGAACTCTAGACAACATGGGTGTACTTGGTAGTTTACTTGGAGGCTTTCAATTGACTATGGGACACCTAGGTTGCAACAATGGTTCTTATGGGTGACTAGACCCCAAAGTTTGACACATGTATTATTAGGAGGTTGGAGTCCATGGAGCATGGAGGAGTGCCCTAGCCTTTGGAGGCTTGATTGTGTATGGCATCACCTATGAGCTTGATATGTGTTCACTTAGAGTGAAGCACCTCACTTGTGTGTGCCTTACTCGTGTATTGGTAGGCTCGCTTGTAGGGTTAGGTCCACAAATGTTATATTGTTGGCATCCCTTACCTCATATAAATAGAGGAAGGATATAGTCCTTTCAAACAACAAATTTACATAATCCTTTGTATCTTCTTCTTAGATCCTGTTCTCTTGGGATGATGCACCAGGGTTCATAAGGAAACCCTAGCCAAGCATGTGAAGAAGAAGATGATGTTTTTCTCTCTTGGATTTCTTCTTTGTACATTGATCTCTCTCTTGAAGGAGCTAGGGTTCTTGGAGGAATCTTGAGGACTAGTGTTAGGGTTTATCCCTTGGAGGATTGAAATTAGGGTTTGGTGAAACCCTAGGATGTATTTGGGAAAAAGAAGAGGACATATTGACTTGAAGTCTTGCTAGGGTGATCTTCAATTGTGGAGCATCTTGACGGAGCTAGGGTTTTTGTTTCCCTAGTTTGAGGTTGGAAAGCTTGTTAGGTGTATTCCAACTCATCTTGAGCTTGGTTATGCACTTGGACTTCATCATTAAGTTATATAAATGAGGTTTTCACATGCCCACATCTTGTCTATATTGTAGATTTGATTTCAACATTTTATCTTTTTTGGATAGTTATTTCCAACATTTATTTGTCTCACTGATTTGACACACATAATAATGAAATTGTTCAGGGACTTAACACTATTATTGAAGACAATAGTACAACCATCTTTTGATATTTTGTTTTCTGTTATATTTTCTATTTATGATGAGTTTTCAAATTTGGTTTATGTCTAAAAAGTTGCCTTGGAGGGCTGGAAACTCATAGAATCGTTTGGTATCTTTTCCCCTCGAATTACTGAGAAGTTTAGGGCTACTTTGTAGTGAATTATTGTTCTTCTTCCACTCGTGTTTGGTACTTTAATTTACAACAAACCCGAGGAAGAAAAGTTTAGGGCTAAGATCTGAGAAACCTTCCAGGAAGAAGGTGGAATTCCTATTTTGCATTGAATTGTCAATTCCGAGAAATTTCCAACAAGATCCTCAACTAGGGGATTCATAAGAAGGACCATTCTCCTTAAATGTTTTAAAGCAACCAAACTAGTATGTTGTCTTTGGCATGCAAAATTTGGAGTTGGATATTTAGATTTAGATTAAGGGTTAAAAGTTGAATATTTGACCTTGCATCTAAGCTTTGTAGGGCTCAAAATGTGGAATACTTAACCTTGGATAGGGTCAAATAGATTGTATAGTTTAAGTTCCACTCGTAATATAATTATTTTACTCATCAAAAGAGGGAAAATTAGGGAAAATTCAATGAGTAGCATTGGATATTCAAACTTTCCAAAATAAATTGTAATTATCTTTTGTCTATTCTTCTATTAATCAATATTGTTATTTGTCAAAACATATCCTTGTTGTCATGGATGTGGCCTTGGGATGTGTTGTAACTAAGAGTGTTTGAGGCAAATAAAAAAAAAATGGTTATGTCATATTCAATTTTTCATGCTAGGGAGGTAACAAGGAAATATTTCCCCACAAATTGCTAGTATTCATTGCGCAACGCCACATGAGTTAATCTTGTCCATTCGTGTAGCAAAACATAACCAAGCAATAAAAAGAAGGGACTGTTGGAGCATGATTTCCGTTAGACCAAAACCTGCGGGTGTTAATCTCCGCTACAATTGCCAAAGTTAGGATCCACGAGAGGGGGTTAACCCATGTCACGAAACTCACGGGGAGCGTTGGACGCAAATGCCAACAAGGACCTCTTGCGAAGGGCCACGATGCATCATGCAATTTCCCCTCTCCAAATCCCCGCCATTCGTGCAAAAAGACATACACGGTAGTTAATTGGGGGTGGTCCCCCACGAATGGTATAGATGAGACCAAGCAACTTCTGGCATGCAATCCTAGCCATTTGTTCAAAATCACATGCACATGAGGTAATATGGGTAGTCCCCCATAAATGATTAGGATTCATCTATGTAGCTTCCAACTCTTGATCTTAGACATTCGCACACGAAGATTTGATCAGGCGATACCATGGAGGGGTCCCTCATCAATGGTGTCGATTCAAATGTGCATGTTCCATCTCTCAATCCTAGCCATTCACACATGAAGACTTGATCAAGCAGCACTGCAGAGGGGTTCCCCATGAATGGTCATGATGAGACCTTGGCAGATGTGCAAGTTAATCTTAGCCATTTGCACATAAGTTGATGTTGCCAATTTTCACACATGCGAGAATTGTACCAACATATTAGATCTCCTCTCGACCTAAGATTGGCAATCCATGATAGCTCGAGAGATTCAAAGGGTATTCACCACCTCAATCAGAATCTCAATGACAAATTTCTTGCCAACAATCCAACGCGTGGGGTAGAGACAACCTAGTTAGCTTTTCGATAACCAATCAAAAGTTGCCATGTGTCCCTCTAGCTTCAGAAAAAGGACATTAACACCATGCTTTTCCATTTCACTCAAAGAAATAGCCTGAGCAAAATCCAATTGAACACAATTCCATCCATCCTATACTAAGGGTCAATTTTCCAGTTGATGGAGGAAGAGGTTTCTTGTTAAAAGCAAAGGAGAAGGATGATTGCCTCTTCCAGTGGCCATGAGTGCTATGCCATAAATATAGGAGGAATACCAGGGAGGCCCAAGGTTCTTTAAAAGGGCATAATATAGTAAATGTAATTGACTTTATTTCCCAAAGCGGGAGGTGCACACAACAACAATTCAAAGGATCAATGAGTCATATTAAAGGAAGCAATCAGAGGCAATATTTTATACTTTCAGAAGCAATCCAAAGGAATAAAAAAATTGAGAAATTATGGAGGACAAAGGAAACAAACCGCCTTAGAGTTTGGTTAGCATGAAGAGCCAACCCTCCCTTGACAACATAGGATATTGAGCACACCAATCGTTTCTCTCCTAGTAGGATCTAAAGGAAATATGTTTCTGTAGTGTACCCGACCCCGACACCAAAGCCAGAGACACCAAAACACCAAGGGGAAGGCATATTAGAGGTAATGCACAACGGAAATAAAGGTAACTAAGGTTAGGCTAGCATGCCAAAATCCATCAAAGTAATCATTCAACCCTTTAAAATGAAATGCAAGTATTCGAATGCATAACATTTCCCCAACGCACATGCTAAGGTAATGTAGATTTGAACATAATAATTGAACATATATTTAAACGGAGGGTTTGATCTAAGTTATGAGTCTTTTGTCATCAAGCTAACCACATATGTCTCATTCTCAATTGTAATTGTTCCCATTTACAATCTTCAACTTGTTAAGCAAACATGGTTTAGATAATGCAGTGGTTTTTTTTTTGAAAGTTGTGTCCGTTAAGCATGTTCAATCTATTATTAGTCGCATTAACATATTGCATTTCTAAGCTTCAAAAGCACAACATAAACCATACAAAAGCATGTCTACAGGCTTCCACCTACAACCACATAAATATCAGCACAATCAGATCTAAAGCTACCATTTACAACTACCTAAGCTATACTAAAATCATAATACATGGATGTCACCTACAACCATCTAAGCAATACTAAAATCATAATACATAGTTGTCACCCACAACCATTAAAGCCATAAAGAAACAAAATAAAATGCTGCCATCTACAGCCAGAAGATCCATGAGAGAGATAGAAGAGATGGCTACCACTACAACCATAGAATCTATGAGAGAGAGAGAGAATAGAAAGCTGCCATAGAGACTTGAACAAAAACAGATTTCGAGATTTTGAAAGGAAGACCATCCATCCTATATTCAACTATTAACATAATAATCCATATAACATAGATAAGCATGAGAACCATCCGTCTTGCATTCAACTGTTAACATAACATCCATAAACATGAACATATATCAAGTCAGCCTCCAAGGGCGCATTGGATAAGCAAAACATTATGAATAAATATAAAATAAAACACTTATCTCAATGAAGTGCAATTGGTTGCAATAGGACAACGTACCACCCAGCCATATACATGTCATGCTCATCAATCTCTCAGCATGATAGTCACCCTTGAGCTGAGGCCATGGAATCTACAGGTAGAGGTACTCTCAACTCTAAGCAATAGGAAAAAATCAGGCCACACAACCTAAGAAAACACAACTCATTCCCTCCCCATATACTTTCCCTTCCATCCCCACTACCTAGTACAATGAGACTCCCTTCACTACACAAGTCCTTCAAGACATCACCATCCACCTTCAGGCTTCACGTGCAAGATTGGACAGAGATAAGCAAGGGAGATGAGGAACTGTTGTTGTAGAAGCAAAACAAATAACCCTTTGGTATCACAACACAATCACAATATTTCAACACATAGTCTCACTCCCAACACATATGACACAATGAGATGAGATAAGCTCTCACATCACAAGTCTAGCCAAGACTCTCACAAGGCTTCCTCTTCTTCACACACTAGTTCACAAGCTTTGGTTCACAATAAGGTAGCAAATGTATTTATTGCACAAAGAGGCCAATTCGAACCCAAAGAGACCAACTCGAATTGGTTAGAGAGATATAGAGTGTGGTTAGGCTCACTAACTTGAATTCATGTAGTGAAGGCTAAAATGAGGGGATTCCTTTACCTAGAATAACACCATAATGAGGGGTTATCACAAATCAAGGAGTGGAGGCCAAGAATATCTCAAGGAGGGCGTATTAATCAAGGGAGGTGAGAGAGAGGATCCAATTGGACTCATAAATGGCCCGAAGCACAAAAATAGGGAGCACCTTCCATGAATAGAGGAGTGGGGTGCACTTATGGAGGTGGAGGCTAAAATCAAGGAGGTGGAAGCTAAAATCATGCTTCCAGCTCCTAGAATCCAGGGAGAGGGCACCTTAGTGCAAGTGGGCCCCACAAAAGAGTATCACTCATCCAAGGAGGGCGCATTCACCAAGTAGGACCCACCAAATCTTCATGAGGACGCACTAGTGTAAGTGGAGCCCACCAAATCTCCAAGAGGGGCGTACTAGCTAAGAGGGGTCCACTAAACCATGAATAAGGTGCAATAGTAACTCCAAGGTCCGAAATAATCAAGGATAGAGTCCAACGTATAATGTTTGGGTGACCCACAACTCCTAGTCCCCATTCCCTCTCACCTAGTGGAATCCATGTCCCCCCATTCTCGTTTGTTGTCCATGTTGAGCCAGCCATTTTATTAATTACATAACAGTGTCCCGATCCTTAAAGACCATTGTCCCAGTACCTAGTGCCACAATAATAAACAAATAACAATTACATATGTTTGGGGCTTAAAAGTGGGGGTATTACAGTTTCTCATTTACAAAGGTCAACATTTTTTAGATTGAAAGGCTTTTTTTCCCTTAAGAGTGAAAATCAAGGAAGAACTTCTCATAAAGCTTTGTAGAAAGCATGAGTTGTCTATTGGAAATCTTTTAGATTCACCCTCTCAATTGTATCAGTTTACGACTTTCTGTGTAAGTGCCCTTATGTTAAGTTCTTAGATCCATTTTTGTTCGAAGTTTTGAGCTTTAAAAATAAAATCTTTAAGTTGCAATTTGGTGTAACCTCCATTGTGTTCACGATTTTATATGATGACTTGTTAACCTTACAAATTTCATGTGGTATATTGTTAGTGATTGCAAAAAACCTCATAACTTATCTCAAACAAATATTGTGTTTTGCTACTAAATTCTTGTCGGCTAGTACACATTTTCTTCAACAGGGTATCTAGATTTATTCATGCATTGAATATCTTAACCCTATTTATTTGTCAACTTCTTTGATATTCTTCTTATCTATCACTTTGAAGCTCAAAATACCTGATACATTGGTTGATTGTGGTGCCTGGAAGATGAAGACCCACTCATTCATATGCTTTAAGCTTCTAAGTGTTTACTCCAAAATAATTTAGAAGAACTTTAAGTCCTACATTTGAGCAAAAATCCATATTTTGAGAGATATATTATGTTGAGTTGCTGGACTATTTCAAGCAAGCTTAAGATTAATTTTATAGTTATGGATGCCTGGACATAATTCTATAGCCAAAAACATCTCAAGGAACAACAAGAAGGAATTGCAATGCAAGTGTAT
Organism: Larix kaempferi; assembly: GCA_027924585.1. NCBI lineage: Eukaryota > Viridiplantae > Streptophyta > Pinopsida > Pinales > Pinaceae > Larix > Larix kaempferi. The sequence goes on along the minus strand of BSBM01000668.1, from coordinate 17,688,937 downwards.
GCATATAGCAAACAAACATTTGAGTAAGCTTGGCACCATTAGATACAATTGCAACAATATCCCATAGCTGATAGGAGGTGTCCATGCATGGGAAACTTGATGGTAGCTAGGTAGGCTCATCACTACTGCTCCCCAAGCACAAGAGCCAAATGATGATGGAACTTGACATTTCTATCCAACAAATTTTCCACTTTGCCATTAAACCACAAGCTCACATCCACAAGAGGTAAATCATTTAAAAACAACCTGGCTCAATGTGAAAGGACAATGTACTTTTCCTCAACAATAGTTGAAAGTAGCCTATCATCTAGAATGATGATCTCCAAACAACATAGAAAACATGTCAAAAATTCTATTGCAATAAAAAAGGATTGTAGAATATTAAATGGCCATGACTCTAAGGATTTATACACATTTTTTATTCAAACGATTTTCACTTATAGAAACCTTTTAATACATATTCCATTTGTATGAAAACAAGTGCAAACAAAAATAACACAATGCGATGTTAGATGGTGCTAATCAGCACATACTAAGATAGCAATCACATTTGACACAAGAAAGAACACATTCATTTCGTGCACTTATGCACTTATGAGATTAGTCATCATTTGTACATTCATCTAGCAGCTGCAATTTGACAGATTACACTATTGATTTGTTGTAACTAACATAGATCCATCTTAAACTTAGATCATTTCTTGAGTACATTTTTTTTTCTGTAAAAAATTGAAGATAAAAAATTTACACCAAGAAATTTGATCCGTTTGGGTGTTTGATAGATCTAGGTTTAAGATGGATCTATGCAGGTGTAATCATTTTTAGCTTTTATGTAAAATTTTAAATTGAGCTGACATATGCAACTGAATAGTTTTATTTAATTTTGTTGTTGTTGCGTATGTGACAACATCTTCCCATTACTGAGTTGTACAGCACTTCATTACTCTCAGTGCAATACTTATTATCAATAGGAGTTGTATCCAAACAGATCATATTGCCAAGTTAGAACTAGTAATTTTCAGCAAGTCCAATTGTGGCTGCTCAGACCTACTGCTATCACAAGGAGCTGCTTGCGGAAGATTACAAAAACCTGTTCACCAATTTTGTGAGAAGGCCATGAAAGACAATTTTAAAACACTTACGGGCTCCAACCTTCCCTGATAAATCAGATACAGATCAGAGTCCAGACTAACAATGAAGTCATTATACCCTCCTGATGCAAAAAGGAGGTTACACCGAGCTCTTCGAAATATTAAACTTGTCAAGTACAATCAACGTAGAACAATGGTATACAAACCTTCTGCCTAGCATTGCAATGCTTATTCTTTCAAATGCTGTAGAAGATATCCAGTTGCTACCCCATATCAACGTTATACCATCAGTTTGTAAATGCTTTATAAGTTAACCTTCCAGTATCATCTCATCCAATCGTTCATCGAACCTGAGGAATTAAACTGATCCCCTTGTGGTATGATACAATTACACCCTTGACCTTCATATGAGAGGATGGTTCAATTCTTATCAGGCACCCTTGTTCTCACCATGCCTTGAGAGGTCTGCATCGGCAGCTTATGATTTTTTTGATCATCGTGGTCTAGCACTTTATGAGTTCACTCATACCAGCTGCACTGAAAGGAACACTTTAACCCAAGGTGCATAAGGGTACGCAATTGGATATGCTTATTGCTATACAGGTTAATCTTTAGCGCTCAATTTAACTAGCATCACCAATAACCCCTGCAGGAACAGAATCCATCCTTAAAATGATGGAAACGATTTGCATCCCTCACAATAATTTCCCGATCGACAATCTTGGAAATAAATTTAATTGCATTATGGCAGTCACCACAGACACGAAGATTCTTTGTGATATGGATAGGGGTTCCAGGATTTGTGTTGATTAGCCCAAAAACAATAGCCAGCTTCTCACTGTGACTGTAAAGCATGTTTTCTTTCACCTCCTCTTCAACATCATGCAGCACAAAGTTCATATCAGGTACATACCCTGCTGCTTCCATCTGTTCAGTCAAGGTCTTCAATGTTGCATAAATTTCCTCAGATTGTGGGTGTGATCTGTCCCCCACAAGGAAGGAATGGACTATGCTATTTATCTCAATGAAGCTGCGTCCTGGTGTTTTTTTCAACCCCCTGCCTTTCATAATTGTTCTCACCTTTGCTACGTCATTCCATCTACCAGCTGCAGCATATATGTTAGATAGCAATACATAATGACCACAATCTTTTGTATTCAAGTCAAAAAGGCGTTTTGCTACATATTCTCCAAGCTCAATATTGCAGTGTATTCTGCAAGCACCGAGTAAGGCTCCCCACACAGTGGAATTTGGCTCTAATGGCATCTTTTTGATAAAGTCCTGTGCTTCATCCAGTTGTCCGGCTCGGCCAAGAATGTCAACCATGCATGCATAGTGCTCCAATAGGGGTGGGATGTTATAATCTTGAGTCATACAATAAAAATTCTGCCAACCCTCATCCACAAGTCCTGCATGACTACACGCTGATAAAACACTAATAAACGTTATATGATCGGGTTTCATGCCTGTCTGTTGCATTTGGGAAAACAGCGAAAGGGCCTTATCACCATCTCCATGCATTCCATAACCAGCAATCATTACACTCCATGAGACCACGTCTTTTTGTGACATTTTATCAAACAGCAGACGGGCAATCTTTACATTCCCACATTTTGCATACATATCTATGAGGGCAGTTCCGACAAAAGCATTTAACTCTACACCATTTCTAACAATATAATCATGGATCAACTTGCCTTGTTTCAAAGCTCCTAGATGAGAACATGCAAGAAGAACACTTACCACAGTAACTGAATTCGGCTTCACATCCGACGACTGCATTTGATGAAAAAGCATAAAAGCCTCATCTGCAAGCCCATTTTGGGCATACCCTGCAATCATTGCATTCCATGACACCACATCTCTTTTTGACATTCTGTCAAACAACAGGCGTGCAACCTCTATACTTGCACACTTAGCATACATGTCTATCAATGAATTCCCCACAGAAACATGCGACTCAAGTCCACTTCTAATCACATAATTATGGATCGATTTACCCTGTTGCAGAGCTCCTAGCTGAGCACAAGCGGGTAGTACACTCACCACGGTAGCCGAGTCCGGCTTCACATCTGCCGCCAGCATCTCATGAAACACCCCCAATGCTTCAAACCCAAGTCCATTCTGAGCATAACCAGCAACCAAAGTATTCCATGAAACGACATCTCTTTCATACATTTCATCAAAGACTTGTCGTGCATCCACAATACTTCCACATTTGGCATACATATCTATCAGACCAGCCTCCACAAAAACATCCCCGTCAAGCCCACTTCTAACTATGTGACGATGAATCTTCTTTCCCTCTTGTAGAGCCGATAAGCCTGCGCAAGCATTCAGTACAAAGGGGAAGGTGAAATGATTTGCGTGAATTCCTGTTCCTTGCATCTGGTAATAGAGCTTAAGGGCTTCATCACAGAACCCATTTCTGGCATGCTCTCTTATCATCACATTCCATATAAAAACATGTCCATCTCTCTCGCATATTTTGTCAAAGACTTTGCGCGCATCGTTCAAAATACCCAACTGAGCATAGACACTGACGAGCTTGGTACCCACAAAAATGTCTTGGGCTAGTCCAGTTATCAGAAGGTGACCATGGAATCGGCTGAGTGAATTGATGTCTGTGCAGGCCTGCAAGAGAGAGGCATATGAATTGGAATTGGTAGGGCTTTCCCATATCGATTTTTTGTTTGGCTTTGGTTTCAGCGTCGGATCTTGCTTGATATGCTGAAAAAAACGCCTACAAAGAACAATATTTGAAGGATAGCATCGAGTTGAGATTACCATGAAGTCCACATCGGTTAGGAGTAATGACAAAGATCTTTGATAAATATATTGAGCTATCTCATGGATTAGGAGTTTGCATCACAAAGATCTTTGAGAAATATATTGAGCTATCTCATGGATTAGATTATTTTCAAATAAACCCAAATCTAATCTCTATGGAGGACATCCCATTGGCATAATTGTCGACCAGATGGACACCTTGATTGGCAAAAGGCAGTGCCCCTCGACAAATTTCTCATGCCTCTCTTGTCCCTTGATGTATACTAGAATTGCATATTTGTGGAAGCATTGTTTTGGGTTTTTGGTTTGTAGTGCTGTTTTATTGCATTAGTATGTTTTCGACCGGGAATATATATATATATATATATTTTATCGCCTTTGTATTAATTTGACCTTAGAGTTTATAATTTTTTTCTCTAATCTATAGTTTTGGGTGGTTTGTGTATACTTTAAAAAAATTATTTATATGGATTTTTTAAATAATACATGTTTTGATTGGGATTGAGTTGGTGACGTATGCCTCGGGAATCCCTTCCCACTTCGACGACAGAGCATGTATCATCCATTATTAATGCTTTGAAAGTTTTAATGCAACATCAATGGTAATTGAGTTTTACAATGGGAATTGGGAAGATTGAAATGCATATGGAGGTCTCTCTTCTCTGTCGAAAGTAATGACAAGGCTGTGAGATAAGACCTTGGAGTAAAATTTGAGGCCCAGCTCACCGCGTTCCGTGCATGGGTTTGGTGAGACATTTAATGCCATGCATTCAGACTATGTATGGTAGATGCTTCTATTTATTGGAATCCCTGATAAATTGTTGCTCACCTCAGCATTAAAATGACAACTTGGTGTTAAGAGATATATCTAGTAATTTTTGTTGGTCCTTTTGAGTGAGATGAGGTGTGAGAACCGATTGGGAATAGGATGGTTAAGGCGGTTGGGTTGGTGGTGGCTGTGATCTGTGTTGGGTGCTACGAGAATTGAAGGTGTTATAACATGTAGCCAAGTGGTGATTGCCATGACTCTGTGTGCTAGATACCTCACAGGAAATGCAATGATGCCTGCTCCAAAACCTTGAGATTGCAATATAACCCTTTAAGGCCCTCCAAGTAAACCCTCCCTCCTCCCCTCCACTGATTTGGATCTCATGTGTTAAATCAATGCTAGATTCATGTAATGCAACAAATGTTTCCGTGTTGACCCCTTTCTCTTTTCTTATTTGTTGCAGGCGACTCTGTGCAGGAGTTGTATGTGTATGAGATGAATGAGTTGGACAAAGGGAGCCTTGCTTACCTTCGTCCCAGTCAGAAGCGTGTCAATCACCTGGGAGATCTAGTTCCGTTTAGCAATAAGGTATGACAAATTAATATTTCCTGTGGGTTCTTTGATTTGATAGCACCAGTTTAAATTTGTTGACGTTTTGGTTCCTCTATCGAGTAGTGCCTGTCATTTCAGACCTTTTCCATCTTTAGTTTTTAACGCTGAAAACCAACAAGTTTTAGTGTTAAAAATCTATCGATCCCCATGAATGAACAACTCAACAACCTTGTTTGTTTAGTATTACCTTGTGCATTCACTGTTGTTTTTCAGTTGAAAAATAAGTTTTTCCCAGGCTTTCTGTAAGGCCAAATTTGAGCATTTGGGTTTGGCGGGATGGAGCTCTTTGTTAAAATGCTAACTAACTAGTTTTCTCTCTCTACAAGGAGGCAACTATATAGTGGAAATATGAAGAAACGTATAGGTATAACAACAGGGATTTGTATTGTCATCCATAATTTTCCTGAGAAGAAAAGAGACAATTGTGAAGCAATCTACAACGTTTACTTTGGACATTATGGCCACATTGTTGTGTGGGTAAATCATCCTCTTTTCTGATTCCATTCAAAGTTTATATTTATATTTGCATTTGATGCTCAGAGTCAAGATAGGATGAAGATGTGATATACTTTGGTGCTTCCTTGTGTTTGTGTCTATTACACTACATTATAGGGGCCTTATCTGACACACGAGGAATCATACCTTGCAATCACTAGGGGTTCTAGCATATTCAGTGGAGTTTGTGGGCAAGCGAAGTTAAAGTAGAATTTCTTTCCTTTCAAATTATTCTACACTTTTTACTTGGAGGGCATTCCAAGATTTCCCGAAGATCTGCCAAGTGAGATTGTGCCTCCAACGCCCAATGTGGAGCCATCTCCCTCTACAAAGAATGAAGACCCTCATGCCTGCTTACCCAACTATATACAATAATTATCTTAGCTTACTTTACCTACAATGAAATGAATATCAACCCTGCAACCCTAAATAATATACTCTACTTGTATCAAGTGCTTCTTCTTCTTTGTCGATGTTGGTGGTGGTCATGATATAATATGAGCCAATGTACAAGAGAATAGAGGGCAAGTTCATGATGCTTGACCTCCCTCTCTCTTTTCAGAATGTACAAGAAAAAACTATATTTTTGAATACCCCGGCCTTTTGAATCTGCTCTTGGTAAATTACTTATGGATGATGTATCAAATGTTAATGCTAAGGCCTTGGGATTGCAATAGAACCCTTGGAGCAACAACGTTTTCTGGGGCTCCCGACATAAATTCGAACTGGGGATGGCTTGATTTGCAATAGAGTGAAAGTATAAAGAAGCCTCACTGTGTGTTTGGGACATGTTGTTGCTACAACCCAATCCCCAAATTTTTGTAAAATATTGGGGCCCCTCCTTTTCTCTTAAAAGAGTTTTTAGAAGTTAACTCTTTCTAGAAAGCCTTTTTGTTCATACTTAGTTTCTTTTTCCAAAAGGTCAAGCAAGAGAAGTTTGTTTTAAAGCCTTTTTGTTCATACTTAGTTTCTTTTTCCAAAAGGTCGAGCAAGAGAAGTTTGTTTTTCACTAAGTAAAACTTGATTTTTTCAGGCGAAACAATCGACGTAACTCGCCGAGTCGAGCCAAAATGGTCGATCTTGTATTTGGAGTTTCGAAGCTTTTTCCGTTTCGGCGTGACTCGTCGAGTTGAGCCAAAATAGTCGGCGTAACTTGGTCACATCCGTCGAAACGCCGCGCTCTTTGACTTTTCTTTTTCGAGCCTTCTTGTTTCGGCAGAACTCGTTGGGTCAAGCCGAAACGGTCGGCAGTCATCTTTGAAGTTTTGGTTGTCTTTTGTGTCGATGGAGCTCGCCAATCTTAGCGGAAACTATCGGCACCTCTTCTTTTAATTACGTTAAACTTGGACGATTTTGTTGGTTCGGCAGAACTCGCGAGGTTGAGTCGAAACAGTCGGCAGATCTCACCTAGATCAACCGAAGCACAGGAGCATTAACCTTTAAAGACCTTGTCGCTTAGTTTTTTCCTTAACCGCGATACGTGCCGGCGAGACTGAACATCTCATGTTGAAACGGTCCCCGGTGGTAGCTAAAGTGCACTGAAGGGATTGGTTTTTTCTTTTCGTTACAAAGCATCGGCGGAGCTCGGAAATAGCCGCCGACACGGTCGCGGACAAGAGGTTTAACACGCGAAATCCCATCGAGAAGCCAAAACCGACAATGTTTTTTTTTCTTCCTTCGTCGATATGCTTCACAAGACTTGCCAAGTCCTGTCGATACATATCGGATCAACTCGGCGAGAGATGCCGAAACTGTCGGCGACGTGCCCTCATTTTGATCTGTTTTCGATGCCAAAATAAAACAGCATTAGGCCCCACCGCTTTTAACGATGTTTTATTGCTGCCACCAACCATGTCTAATTGGCATTAATGGCCCTACCGTGTGGAGGGTTATATATGAAGCTGGGGTTTTTACTTTTTATTATTATTGTTTAACTTGGAAGAACGTCGTTCGACCTGCTTCGTATCCATCACTCGCAGAGCACCGGGCACCCAACGCCGTTGAGACTTCACAACCAGTTAGCAGTTGACAGGTAGGTCACTTTGCTCTTTTTGTTGTTTTTTGTTTTGTTTTGTTGTTCTCTCGGTTATGAGGTCTTTTGCTTCTGTGAGTGTCGCTTTACCCTAGAAGCCTTTTCGTTCGCGTCACCCTCACTACAGCCAGTCTTAAGCCCCACACTGCACCAGTCATTTCCTCTCTCATTGGTGGTTCTTCTCTATTAAACCAACCGTGTGCAGAAGACCCCCGCGGCTATGAGACCATAGTAACCTCGACAGGAGCATCCGTGAACTGTTCAACATAAAATGAAAATGAACTAAATTAACGCAATTGGTTGTGTTTTGTTAACAGTCGACGAGGTTAATTGATTATCTACATATGTTTCTGTTTTCCATGTGCCATTGGAAAAACAAGCACAAAACTCTAAATAGCATGACAACTTTGTTTTCTCAACCTTGCCTGTCAGTAGCTAGTTATCTTATTATTAATTTGGTAGGCAAAATGATTTTTTGATTATTATGCATACATTCTATTGCTGGCCTGTGTATTGGTAAAACAAAGCATAAATTTTAACAAGCATAACAATGGTTTTGTTCAACCCTACATAACCTCTTAATATGAATTTGCTTGAGAAAATGTTGTTTGGTTTCTGCTTATACATGACTTTGTTTATCAGGATTTAAACAATGACTAAGAACGGAGTCAAGAAGAAGTCTAAGGTAACTGAGCTCGAGTCAAATGTCGAAGTCGTATTGGAAGCCAGGGTAGAAACTACATATGAGGATACCAAGCCAGTTCTAGGGTTACCCCTGAATTCAAGTGGGGTGAAATATATCAGATGATCCGGGACCAGAATGTCCCTGATGCAATTCTGGAGGAAATGGTACTATATCAGAACATCAGAAGGTCTGACATCGTAAAAGCAGCTACGCGCCCATAACTTTTTCCTTGCTCAGAGGTCATTGGGTGGATTCTGTCACAAGCTGACTCCACATCAAGGATTCTGTCTAACAACAAAGGAGAAGCTCTTGCCTCGTTCCATCCAACCCACATATTAGCAGCTTACAAGTTACCACACACTCAGGTCCACTTGACCACAGCTTGGCTTGAAAGCCTTAACGTGGACACTCTCGAATTCACCAAGAAGTTATTAATACTAGGAAAACAGCTGAGGCAAAGAGCAAGCGGGGAATATGAAACCCAAATGCTAAGGCCCCCTTTCAGAATCATAGCCCTAATGCTGAGCAGGATTTTCGGCAAAGCAGATGGAACCATCTATAAACTAAATTGGATACTGCTGATTCACCATGTGGCCTTCAACGGTACAATCTTTAACTGGGCAGACATCATCTCAGACAGTCTGTCGTCAGCCATAGCAGTTGCAAAAGGAGGACTAACCCAAAAAAGGGCGGAATTCTACATGTCCTCATACCTTTTAGATTGCATTTTATTGAGGCATCCTTTCCCCAAGTTGGGCTGCATTTGGAACAAGAACGATGTCCCAATCTATGTTGCTTACAAGATGTTATGGGCCCACAAATACAAGGGATATTACAAGACCATATGTGAAGACCTTATCATGCCTCTGTACGAGCTGATCTTCATCAAAGAACCAAACTGCCTGTCGGAGAATGCCATGGCAGTCGTAGAACAATATGGAGATTACTATTTTTCGTAGGAAGGCACGTACCTCAGGATGTATGGAGGTTCCAAACCACCATCTCTCTTGCGAAAATATGCCACGGATTATGTAGTCCACAAAGAAGCAGTGAGGCAAATATTTATAGATGGGATTGGTGACTTTTTGCATGATTAGAATAAGGCTTCATTCCTGCCATTTCCTTTTTGCATTGGGGCATATAAATTCTCCAAGGTTAAAACTGCTGAAGATTTTGTTTGGGAATTGGAAGCTTTCCATTTTGGAGAGAAGAGTTTTCACCGAAATGAAAACTACGACAAAGTTACAGAACATTGTGCAGCCATCAAAGTACATTTTGAATATGCTAATTACTTTGACAAAGATGAAGCAGTTTTTCAGGATTTCTAGCAATATGACTGAGCTCAACAAACGCTTTCGTCCCAAGAGCGGATCTAGTTCCAGCATTGCTGCTCAAGCTGCTAAGCAAGAAGAATTACAGAGGAAGAGGGATGAAGCTGAAGCTCTAACATAGGAAGAACAAAGGCTAAAAGAAGAGTCCGATAGGTTCCGGAGAGAAGCAATGGAAAAAGTTCAGAAGGAATAGGCTGACAGGTTGCGAGAAGAAGAAGATGAAAGAATCAGAAAAGAAGAGGCTGAGAAGCTGAAAGAAATGAAAGAAAAGGCAGAGAAGGAAGCAGCTGAGCAGCAGAAGAAAAAATAAGAAGAGGAGAAGTCCAAGAAGGCTGTGGAAGTGGGAAGTCCAAGCATGCAGAACATGGACATAGACCCATCCCAAGTATCTCAAGAAATAACCACGGGAGGCCACTTCTCTATAGGAGAGCTCCTACTCATACCTTTTACTCCATCAAAGGAACACACTGTGGCCCAATTGGACTCAATCGTCTTCGATCACAAGAGAAAATCTATTGTGAGGAAGACAGAGAAAAGAATGAAAATGGTCTCTCAGCCAGACATCGTCATTAGACAGGAAAGCATCGCCGTGGAAGGTATGTAGAGGGACCTCGGGTTCATAGCATCCATCAACATAGCCGCTTCCCAAGCAAGCGAAGACAACGTTAACAAACTAATAAATGATGTCGAGCTAGGCAAACATAAGATGCACAAGTTAAAGGCTAATCTGATAAAGGAGCGAGCGGATGGAGAAAACTGGAAGAAGAAATATGACGCCCTCTTATCAGAGCAAGGAAGAATAACAAGCGAGTACCAAAATCTAGATGAAGAAAAGGAAGCATTGATGGTACAGCTTATGATATTTGAAGGTGAGAAGAATGACATTGAAGCCTGAGCCACTCAGTTGCCAACCAACAGGTTGAAGAACTAAAAGTTGGAGTGAAGGAGTTAAATAAGGAAAATGAGCTCATAACAGGACAACTGGAGCTTGCAAATAGCAGGAAGTAGGACCTAACCCCTTTCCATGAGCAGGCTTGTGACATTCAAAAGAAAATTTATCGGTCACAAGAACTCATCACAGAAGAAGTCTACAAGACGAAGGCGATGATTTCAAGAATGAAGGAAATCGATGCCGAGGTGCTGAGACTTAGAAAAAAGTACGTACACACAATGGAAGAAATCAAGAGACAATTTGAATGGAGGGAAGGGAAATCAGGATTCCCAGGGAACCTACCTCTCAAGTCCATGGTGGATTCACAGCTAGATTTAGGTTTCCTTGAATTCTGTAGAGGCTATGGTGTAAAAATAAATGTTGGAATCCAGAAAACCATTGGGAAGTGTACCAATTTCTACCAAAAAATTCGTGAAACCCACGAAAAGTGCCAAATGGTTATACCTCATACCATGGAGTATTTCCTTGTCAAATAGTAATGCTTGTCAGAACTGCAAGGCGATCTAAATACATATATAGAATATATAAAGAAAATAGATGTCCTAACAATAGAAGATCTCCATCAGTTCATTGGACAAGCTTCTATTCACGCTTACTTTCTAGAGGATATCTCCCAGGCAACAACATCAGGAGTAAAAAATATTGAAGCAGAGTTGTTTAAACATGAGATTTCCCTAAAAATGACGATTCCTGTCTGAAGCAATATTATTGTAAGAGAAACTAGCATGTGGACCAGTTACATCGTTGAGGTGGAAAAACCAGCTGGGACAGAAAAGCCAGCAGGAAGTTAATTTTGTTTTCTATTGTAAATATTAAAGACAGCTGGAGGCTGATTTATTGTATAAACCTTAAAAAACAGCTAGAAACTATTTTTGTATTATATAGGCACTAGAAGACAAAATTTTGAGATTCCCTATGGTTATGGTATGTGAAGAGGCATTTTTGTAAAAATTATAAAGAGGAGAAGAGAATAGAATGAAATGACTTTTGGCAGGTGAAAGGACCGGACTGTTTTGTACAAGAATTACTTTTCTGCATTAATAAAGAAGGATCTATTTGCCTGGGAAAAGCTAGCACAACGTTTTTTGCTTGGGATATGTGGAATGTTTGTGGAATTATTTCTTCACCATTCATATGCATACTGTGAGATTGTTCCTAACCGTCTTGAATTAATTCTTGGTTGTGAATGCTCTTATTTCTTGTGTAAACATTGATGTGTTAAATGAGTAATGGAATGTTTTAATTACATCAGAGTTATCTTTGATATCTTTTATGTTCTATTGTAAATGTGCTTATATTATTGAAACAACTATCCGTGAGATTCTTAGGTACATTTCCAGTTTATTACTCATATTTCAGATTTTCTCCCTATAGGGATAGATTAGATAGATTAGATAGTTTTAGATTAGATTTGTTTTGATTACATGCATTTAGATAGAGCACTTGCATCTCATATTTAAACATAAAATACATAAACGGTGGATCGGGCCGGAACCGGTGAAAACAAATCTTTAAATCACATATGGTAGTCGGGCCGTTAACCGAACGGATTCCCCACACCAAACAGTGAGCGATCTAATTGGGCTTGCTTACTGGGGAGAATCCCTAACTGTTGTTGTTGCGAATTTCGGGGCATCAACAGGACATCAAAGAATATATTTGGCACAATTGAAGACAGTGGATATTACATGAGATGGAATAAAAGAATAAAGATCAGAGCAACGGATAAAATCTTTCGCAGGGTACCAGACTTATTGGTGCCAAAGTAAATTATTGATCATTGTGGGGTAGAATTATTGAGGTTCTAAAACCATTTTCACTGCTTCTGTATCCATGAAGGCAACAAAATTGACTGCAGCTTTGCATCATTATTGAGGTTCGAAAACTATTTACATTGTTTTTTGATACAAAATTGAACGAAACAAATGAACATAAGTGAAATCAAACCTTGGACATGGGTGTCATGAGTGTTTTAATTTAACTTTAGTTTATATTTTACAATTAATTTAAGTTTAGTTTATATTTTGCAATTAACGTCTATGGTTATTATTATTTCGAAACTCTTATGTCTATATGAGATTTTTTTATTTGGTTAATGCACATGCATTTCCATTATATTACGTTTTGTTTCTTTTCATCTTTAAATTTCTATTCTCTGATCACAAAAAATAAAAAATAAACAGAGTTGAGATAAACTCTGCAACATTTGTCATAAACGTGTCAAACTTGAAGGCATAATCAAATCAGCCAAATATTATCCCCACACAGTCCATTCTGGTGAAGCTAAATAAACACTATCAAACAAGGCTCCACAGAATAAAAATAAGAACAAACTATTCCCACTGAATTTTGTAGTTGCTATCTGGAGGTTTCCTATTATAAACCGATCTAATATCTACCATCAAACATGCTTCACTAATATCTACCATCAATATCATTATTAAAGTGATTAAAAAATGGACGACATTAAAATGATTAAAAAATGGATGACATTATTATGGAAGAATCCTTATATAATATAGTAATTTAAAAGAAAACTAATATATAATACTTATTTTTAATAAAGTATAGGATGAAAAGAACTTTATCTTGGAGTGTTCCACTTATAAGACATTTAATTTAGTAGAGGAAGAAAATAACTTTATCTTGGAGTGTTCTACTTATAAAGATATTAAATTTAGTTTTCAAAATATTTGTAATAAAATGGAATTTCATAATTTGTTGAACATAAAACTCAAAAAGAAGTTGGAAATTTCATTATCAAGATAAATGTTTTTGTGCCTGTACACATTGACATTAGAATCATAGTATATTGGAGATTATATGTTATTGTGAACCACATCTCTCAACCATTGTCAAATTATGTTTTTATATACTAAATCTAGTATTCAACTTTAATAAAACTCATTAACAAAAATATGTCAAATTGTATGTCTTATTATAATGTAACATAAAGTATACAAATAGTCTTAACTTCAAAGTTATTAAGAGAGGGATTAAAAAATGCATAAAAGATTCCAATTTAATATGTATGGTGCTCTTTATTGGGTATATGCTATATTCTTTGCGTGTGTGTGTGTGAGGGGTGCGCTTTTGACTGCACAGTGTCAATCCTCTCCATCTAGTGCTCTGTCGTATGCGCCAGGCGTTGGATCGGGGAGGGGGGGGGTGCGTGCCGACGCCCTCCCCATTCCATGGAGTGGATGCCAAATTGTTTTGGTTTGTTTTCGACTATTTTTTGGAATTTTCTAAAAATATGTAATTTAATCTTGGTTAAGGGATTGGGGTCTATTTTCTAATCCAGGTTAATGAATTAGAGTATTGGATGCTGCGAAATACCTATATTGTATTGTGAGTGATTCATAATGAGAATGAGAAAATAAGAGGTGTGGTTCTAAGTTTTGTTGGTTTTCTCGGTTAAGGGTTTCCAGGGTAAATCTTTGTGTATTATGTGTGAATGTTGTGGTGTAATCTCTGTTTTGTTTAAAATAATTTGTATGCTTTGCTTCTTTGCACAGGTTTAAAACTTACATGTGGTATCAGAGCTTGATTAATGGCTTCAGGGTGATGCCTTTATTGTTGAGGGTTCGACGCAGTTGATAGATCTTGGGTCTGTGAAGTATTTGCTAAGTTTAATGAATTTAAGGCTCTTGTAGAGAATCAGCGAGAAAAGAAAATAAAGGTGTTGAGGACAGATAATGGTGGAGAGTTCTGTGGGAATGAATTCGAGGAATTATGTAAGAAGTGCGGTATAGCAAGGTAGAAGACTACTCCATATACACCTCAACATAATGGATTTGCTGAAAGGATGAATAGGACGCTGATGGAAAAGGCAAGGAGCATGCTAATCAGTGTCGGGATAGGACAAGAATTATGGGCAGAGGTAGTGGAGACATCATGTTAATTTGTAAATCGATCACCCACATCAGCATTGGTTGAAAAAACTCCACTAGAGGTATGGGATGGTAAGAAACCCTCTATTAAGCATCTGATTTTTTTTGGCTGTGATGCTTATGTACACGTTCCAAAGGAGAAAATGAGTAAGTTGGATAATAAAGTTGAAAAATGTATCTTTATTGGTTATAAAGATGGTCTGAAAGGTTATAAGCTTTGGAATTCTGTAACTAAGAAGACTGTTTATAGTCGAAATATTGTCTTTAAAGAGATCAAAGAATTTCTCGGACAAGAAGTGACTCCAATGGACAAGGAACCAAAGAAAATAAAGGTTGAGTTAGAAGATGAAGAATCTGAGTCAACATAAGAATCTAAATAAGAAGAAGAAGAACCTCATACCCCAGTTTTGAGGAGATCATCTCGTGAAAGAAGGCAACTAGAAAGGTATTCCCCTCCTGATTTTTGGTTTAATTTTGCTTTTTCTATTACTGATGATGATCCTAGAAATGTGAAGGAAGCTATTGATTCAGAGGATAACGATCTCTGGAAGAAGGTTATGGTTGAAGAAATGGATGCCTTGGACAAAAATGAAGCTTGGGGTCTAGTTCAGTTACCAGTTGGAAGAAAAGACGTTGGAAAAAATGGCTATTTAAAAAGAAGTTGAATGTAGAAGGTAAATTGGAGAAGTACAAAGTCTGCTTGGTAGAAAAGGGATATTCGCAAGTAGAGGGAATTGATTCTGGTGAAATATTTTCTCCTATCGCAAAATTAACTTCTATTAGATTCCTTCTTGCAATTGCTGCTGCTTTTGATCTTGAAGTAGAGCAGATGGATGTGAAGACATCGTTTGTACATGGGGACCTAGAAGAAGAAATCTACATGAAGCAACCTGAAGGATTTATTGAAAAGGGTAAGAAGGAGTTGGTTTGCAAGCTGAATAAGTCCCTTTATGGTCTAAAACAGTCTCCAAGGATGTGGTATCATAAGTTGACACATACATATTGGGACTGGGATTTGTGAGAAGCAAAGATGATCACTCTATCTACTGCAAATAGGTTGGAGAACATTTTGTTTATGTAGTGTTGTATGTCGATAATACATTGTTGTTTGGAAATAGCATGAAGGTTATTAAGGAGGTGAAAATGTAGCTATCCTCCAAGTTCGACATGAAGGATCTCGGTGCTGCCAATTTCATCTTAGGGATGGAGATCAAGAGAAATCATGGAGAAAGGAAACTTTGGTTGAACCAGAGAAAGTATTGTGAAATTATGGAACACAACAGATCATTGAGCCTGAGAATACCGCCTAGTGATAGGATTAGCAAGGAGGAAGAATTACTGTGAAAATTGCAGTGAATTGAGTAGTAAAATTAAACATGCATTGAAACTCAGATGTGCACATAAAAGTGTTTCATATTCCATTAATCAGTATAGTCAATAGATATGTTACAATAGAGGAAATTTGAATACCCAGAGAGAATTCGAATCCGTCTAGCCTAGGAAATATCACCACTACAGTGCTCCGAGGCTACCAAACTCAACTGAGACTCAATGAATTGAAGCTATTGTCAGTTAACTGACCATGCAAGGTGCATTAGTGAGTTTGTCATGCAAAATATCATGCAATCATGTTAGAGAGGGAACATTAGATCACAATCAATGGAAATCAGAGTACAAACCCCCCACTAGAGTCAGGAACTCAGGTGTACTAAACTAGATCACTGAGTTAGCTCCTAAAATGTAGGGAAATGATTCTAGATGTCCTAAAATCATGTATGCAGGGCGCATCAAGTGGATAATGAGGCCTAGATGACATCTGCACACCACTAGGGGGAAAATGACATCATCCAATACTAGGAAAAGACTAATAATACTAAGGTGGACAAGGTTGGAGTATTAATTATCCTAACAACCCCCCTTAATCTAAACTTAGACATCCTGGGCCCTGGTTACTGAGACCAAAGGTCACCCATACAATCAATAATAAAAAATAAATGTTCATGAAACTAAGGAAACGGGGAAAAACCTCATGGGAAAAATACCCCCCCCTAAAAAGAACAGCAGGAAACTCAAACAACCTTTACACCAAGTAGAGATATGAGATAGGAAAATCTCTTTTAAGTGAATAACTTTGTAAAAATCTCTACAATCATTTTCACTGTAGGACAATAATGTAGTGTGATGGTCCTGTTGTGCACTAGTTCCTTGATGTAGTGCATGTGAACCTCAATATGTTTGGTTATTTGTTTCTGAACTGGGTCATTGGAGATCTTTATGGCACTTTGATTATCACAAAAAAGGTCTACTGAAGGAGAAGTGCGAATGCCAAACTTTGTCAAGATCCCATGTAACCAAACTGCCTGAATAACTGCATTCACAACCCCTCTGTAATTTGCTTCTGCTGAAGAGAGTGCGAGTGCTGCTTGCTTCTTGCTTGACCAATAGATTGGTCCTGATCCCAACATGAAAATGTACCCTGAAGTAGATTTCTTGTCAGTGTTGTCTCCAGCCTAGACCGAGTCAGTAAAACCAACTAGATCTAATTGAGCACCAATAGAATAATGAATACCAAAATCTTTTGTGCCCCCCACATAGTGCAAGATCCTCTTTGTTTCCTTCCAATGCATCTCATGTGGCTCCTGCATGTACCTTGCCACAACACCGACAATATAATACATATATGGTCTCAAATGTGTCAAGTACAATAAGCTACCAATCAGTTGCCTGTACAAAGTGCTGTCAACCAAAGGAGTAGAACCATCTTCTTCCAATCTAATGCCAGATAGGAAGGGAAAAGTTGTTGCTTTGCAATCATCCATGTGGGACTTTTGGAGCAAGTCAGATTCATACCTCAACTGTGAAATCATGATCCATGAAGCATTTTGAGTTACTTCAAGTCCAATAAACTGTTTCAATCACTCTAGATCTGTCATGGAGAATTCTTTGCTCAAAGAAGACTTGATGTTATCTAGTAGATGAACCACCGATGATGAGCAAGTCACCCACATACAATACAATCAATAGTAGGCAACCTCCCTTTTGTTGCATGTAGACAGTGCATTCATATCTACATCTTTCGAACTTCTATGATAATAAGAAAGAATCCATCTTGACATACCATGCCTTGGGGGCTTGCTTGAGCCCATACAATGATCTCCTTAGTCTCCATACCAAGGATGGATCATCAGTGTACCCCTCAAGATGTTTCATATAGATCTCTTCTTCTAAGTCACCATGTAGGAAGGCACTCTTCACATCCATGTGATGTACCTCCCATTTTTTCGAAGCTATAATGGAAAAAACAAGTCTTATAGAATCCATTCCTGCTACATGAGCGAATGTCTCATTGTAGTCCAAACCATGAACTTGTGAGTACCCCTTTGCAACCAAGCGAGCTTTGTACTTGGTTGTAGATCCACCATAAGCAAGTTTTGTTTTGTAGATCCATTTGCACTGAACTTGCTTTCTCCTTGAGGGGAGAGACATAAGATCCCATGTCTCATTGTTTTGCAGTGACTCATATTATTCATCCATGGTAGCCTTCCATGTTAGATCACGGCAAGCCTCTTTGAAGGACTGTGGATCAGACCCTTCCATAATGTAGCACCTCTATGGGAGAAGTGGATCTGTATCACATAGTGCAAGGTTTACATCTTGGTATTGAGATCCGGTTCTTCTATCGTCAGATGGATCCCAGCCTGTTCCCAGCAGCCCCAAGGACTTTGTGAGCCCATTTTTGCCTTGGATTGGGAGCAGGTGCTGGATCTGGATCTGCTTGGACTTCATACTCAACATCAAGTTCTTGATCCTGATATTCAGAATCTAAATCTGGATCATCAGAAGAGACATCATTCCGATCTTTATTAGGTGCAAATGGAGTAGGCAAAGAGTAGGGAAAAAAATGTGAGAATTCATATGCCTTTGAGACATGGTTTGCAACACCTTTCACTATTAGTTTCCCAGAGGAGATCTCTGCAGTATCAACTGTGTCAGGTCCAAAGATAAATTTCATCGGTGAACTTGTGTGTGTCATCTGATAAACATATAACATGTTTGCTTCCAAAGAAGGCACATACAAAACATTATTGAACTTTCCATGCTCCAGTTGTATTATGCCCTTCCCTTCAATACATATTTTTGAATTATTTCCCATGTGAATACTAGCACCATCAGTGGAATCTAGAGAAGAAAATGATTCTCTGGAGGCAACCATGTGGTTGGAGGCTCCAGAATCAATGAGGAAGGCTTGCAATTGTGAGAATCCAGCCTTTAGTGCATGGCATCTCTCATTATCATCTGTCTCACTTCCAAAATCAGTCCTCCTTGCGCCTTCTAGGAGGGCAATGTTGTGTTGTTCAAGAAGTTTGGTCATTTGATATATCTTGTTCTTCATGCATGAACTCTCTGGATGGTTTCCTTTCTTGCAATAGGTACACTTGGTCTTCTCAAACCTATGTGTCTTATTCTTCTTGGAGCTGGAGGCTCCTTCTGATGGATTAGGCTTCTCCTTTGGCTTGGATTCAAATTACTTCTTGTCTTTTCATTTCTGCCTCCCCTTAGCAGTCGCATTTTTTGACTCCCCACCATAAGAGCTTGATTTTTGGTGGCCTTCAATGCGCCCATTTGAATCAGTTTGTCTTGTTCTTGGATGAGAGATTTAGTGAATGCATCTAAAGAAGGCATTTTCCAATTGGGGATTGAAACTCTCCCAGAATGGAAGGTAGAAAAAAATATTGAAAATTCAGGACCAAGCTTGCTTAGGATGGATAACACCAGCTGCTCATCCTTCTTGTCAATGCCACATTATTTGCACTGCATAACCAAGGACTTGAACTTTGAAAAGAACTGTTGTATGGTTTCGAAATTGCTTGGTTGAAGAGCAATTAATTCATTCTCCAAAACGTGGCCTCTCAGCTCATATTTCTTTCCAAAGAGAGTTTCAAGGTTCAACCAAACCTCTTTTGGTGTCTTCAATCCATCAATATGGAAGATCAAACCTCTGGAGATGTGAATACACATAAAACCAAAAGCCTCATCTAATCTGTTCAAGTACTTTGCTTTCTCAACAACTGCCTCACGTTTGAACTCCTTTCCCATTGTGACCCTGTACAGACTCTTGTTGCACAAAACAATCTGCATATTAGCCCTCCAATCAAGATAATTGAAGGGTGTCAGGATTCTTGGAGTCAAAGGAGCATTCGAATTCTCCATGTGTAACTATTGGATCGAATACAAACTGAAACTGTTGCTACTGCTGCACTAAAAAATTCTCAAAATCTTGCAAAAAATCTCAAATTGAAGATAAACTAGCCATGCTGGGCTCTGATGAAGGAACTAAAGTTCCCACTAATAGAATAGTAAATACAAGTAATGTAGAAATTCCATGTAAGGCAAGTAAAGTAGAATAGATGTAAGATGATTTACAAGAATTAATGTCGGGTATTTTATACCCTAAGTGGGAAGGGAGGTGACTTTTCAAGTCACCTCTTGAGTAATTAATTAATTACCCTAATTAACCTACTTAGTATTAAATGTTAATATTTATAACATTTATATTTGTTACATTGCCTTCCCCTTAAGGGAAGCTTTGTCCTCAAAGCTGTATTGACAACAATGTCTGAATTCCCTTGAACTGTCGTCTCGGGATCCTTTCCTTTTTGTATTTGCGACACTTGATGAAATGAGACGATACGAGTTACAGATTCACAAGAAGAATTGTCGCATCGTATCTGCTGTGGTCCATCCCAGATCTATTTTTATCGGAGCTCTGAGATCATTTTGTGGGACGGGTCATTTCAATTGTTGCTTAGTATGTCGATATTTTTGCTTGTCAACATAATTCTTCTGTGAATGCTCGTTTTGACCTTGTCGTTGGTCAAAATGAGGATTATAATTAGGATGTTTGTAAGGCATATGTGTTGTTTTTTTTTCTTTCTTTTGAACTGCGGCAAGGACTGCCTTCACTTCCTCGATTTGATTTTTGGATGCATCTTCTTGGATTTGCGCTTCTTGGTTCTCCAGTAGATTGTTATGATTTTGAATCTTTTCGATTCTTTCATCTTGCAAATTTTTGTCAATTTCTAACTTTTTGATTTGATTCTCTAGTTCCTGATTACGATTCTTTAGACACTGGTTTTCTTCCTGCTTTTCCAGTGTTCTTCCTTCGAGGTCTTCACCGGCGTGTTCCCTCTTGCGACTGTTTTTCAAATTTTTAATCTTTGTAATCAGTATTTTGTTATGATTTCGTAGTCGAAAAATCTCTTCGGTATTGCTTGATAACACCTTGTTGACTTTTGTCAGTTCCGACTTATGTGTTTTCTTACTATCGTCATACTGCTGCTGGAGTTTTTCTTTTTGTTGTTGATGATGACGTAACTCTGTTTCCTGATTTTCTAACTTTCTCTGTACGTGCTCCAACTCACTATCTTTGTCCATGATGAGTTTATTTAAAAGCTTTATTTGTTCTTCTAACTCTTCATATCGTCCATCAGTTGATTCTTTGTCTGTAGTTTGTGATAAGGGAACTATCACTGAGAAATCATGTAGCGTTATTTTCTTCTTCTCATGGAAGAAGGTGATGTACTTCTTTTTTGCATTAACGGAGAATGTTCCTAACTAGTGTTTCCAACCAGTTATAACCCAACATTATATCGATGAGATGGTCATCTATAGCTGTGACAGTGAATTGAGTTGCAAAATGATAATCATCAATTTGTAATGGTACTTCTATTTGATCTTCGTTTGACTCATTCTTCATTGATTCTTGAACTTGTACTTGATTTGTGACATTAATGTTTATAAAATTTTCTTTATTGGATGGAAAAATAGCGATGGCAATTGGACTTTCATCAAATATTCCATTAACTTTCAGCATGGCCATCGGCACTTTCGTCAGAACATTGAGAAATCTTTTCTCTGATTTAATAAAATCTCCCTCTTCCATTTTGTCCTTCTTCGTTTTTTTTTCTTTTCCCTTTTTGTATAAAATAATCATTGTATTTAATACAATAATAATAATAATAATATTATGATTGTTTTGGCTGGGAGGCAAAATAGGGGTTTTAAAAATGATTTATAATAATAATTATTATATATAATAACAATATTATTATAAAAAATTGAATTGGATAAACTATAATAATAAATATTATTATTATAAATTTATATATCTAAGGTTGTGAAGAATATAATTTTAATAAAACTAGAATGGTTTTATAAGACTATGTTCTTGTTTTTTTTTTAACTTTTCTTTTCTTACTTTCCCTTCTTTTTTATTTTTTATTTTTTCTACTTTCCTTTCTTTTACTCCTTGCTCTTTTTTTATTTTTTTTATTTTTACGTCTTCCTTTTTTGTTGTTTTTACTTCTTTACTTCTTTGTTTCTTTTCTTCTCCTTTTTTTTTTTCAAAAATAAAAAAAAATAAAAAATCTCAAGTACTTAGGGAAACCCTAGTTTTTAATGGAAAAATTCCAAGATTCAGAGAATCTCTGAGATGATGGTTAGTAGCCGAATCGACAACGAAGCTCTGATATCACTGAAGGAACTAAAGTTCCCACTAATAGAATAGTAAATACAAGTAACGTAGAAATGCCATGTAAGGCAAGTAAAGTAGAATAGATGTAAGATGATTTACAAGAATTAATGTCGGGTATTTTATACCCTAAGTGGGAAGGGAGGTGACTTTTTAAGTCACCTCTTGAGGTTTTTAAGGAAGGATATACAAGTGTGGATTCATGGTCTTCTTTTGAATGTAGAAAGTAAATAAATATTCTTTTGAAAAGCTCTGGAAAGGACATGAATATATTGATTAAAAAAATATTACTTCTTGAAGAAAACTGAAGCTTAAGTACCTGATTCTTCCATACTATCCTTCTATATTTATGTCAAATGAGCTCGTTCCCCAGTGGAGTCGCCAGGTGAAAGATAGACAACCTTCTTATGTTTGACTACTTTTCACCTTCAGCAATCAACTCTAGTCATTGTCGTTCTTTCCCAGGGAATATAAAATCTTTCGTTCCTCGGAAATGGCGCCAAGATGTTATCACTCAAGATTTTCCTCTAACCGTGGGAGGAGATCTAGAGGTAACCTTTTCAACCAGCTTCAGGTTGGATTCTTACCTTTCCAACCAGATATGGCTCTCTCAATACTTTACTAACTAATTATAACTCAAAAAGGTCAACAACTGAAAACAGAGGTCAGATCTGTAAGTGATTATAGGTTTTTCAAAAGATTTGTGGCTGATATGTTCATAGAAGAACCATTGGGCATGGAGTCAAAATGATAGAGATATTTTCAAATGACTTGGAAACCAACATGAATTTTATCATAGAGGCAGGGTAGGTATAATTTTTGCAGACAACCTTAGGATTTCAATGATGAAAGTGGAATAAAGAAAAACAACCCATTAACATTGAGCACCTAGCATGGGTGAATTCAACATTAACTTTGGAAAGAACATGTGATAGCATTCAAGTCTGATTAATTAGAGCATAAATTATGAATTCTAACTCATATATTCTCATTAAAATACATAGAAGATGAATAGTATGAAAAGTGAACAAAGAAATAAACATACACATGAGAAATGTTACAGACTGCAGAATAATAAGTCATGAATCTCTATAATATTTTCAAAATTTTAGGCTCCAAATTCTTTATTAATCTCTGCAAAATAGGTTTACATCACATAGTAGTCTCTCCTCTATCAGGTATCAACCCTAAATCATCCCTTTTCATTCAATATATATCCTCTCATCTCCTCTCCCCCTAAGGAGGTCTAAATCCTTCTTTAGAAAGAAGTTAAAACCACTTAGGAGAGAAGCAGTTACCAAAATTAGGGTTTATTTATTAATTACATATAGCAAAAATATGGAAAAATAGGGCTCAAATATCCCTTAGAATACCCCAAACTACGACACCTGTACAAAAACTGAGAGAGATTTTATATATGAACCCGTTCTTGAGAAAAATGTCTTTCAGTTTGTTTAGATCAATCACCATATGCATGGAATATGTGCCGTAAGTTGATGACTAAAACATGAATGATTTAATGCTAAAATTCTGGAAAAACGGGCTTCAAAGATCCATTTGAATCTCCCAAATAATGACACCTGTTGAAAACCTGAGGTAGGTTTTTGTGATTTGGATCATGATTGACAAAATTGTCCTTCGATTTTCAAAAATTCGTTTCCATATGCTTGGAATATATTTTTGAAGTTGACTGCAAAAACAGTCAGCTACAGAACTTCTGTAGCACATTTCCTGTTTTTGTATTGCTGTTGTTGCAAAAGTTATGGAAATCACATTTTTGTGCAAAACTTGTCAGAATATTTCCAAAACTTTTTGAACGTCCAAAACTTCATTTTGCACATATTATGGTATGATTTCATCAAAATCAAGGGCATCCTTAGCAAGATTTCAAGATTACCTTCAGTAACCTCTTCTTTTAACATTTGCAATTCTTTCTTCAATTCTCTATTGTTTGCCTGAAGGGATTTGTTTTGTCTATAAAAACTATGAACTTGGAGAAGTAAGGGTAGTGATATTCTTACCAATCCTTTAGCATCCATCAAGGCCTTTTCATATAGGTCTAGAGTTCCAGCTACTTCAATCCTGTGTTGCCTATCTTCTTCTTTCAATTGGACAATCGTCAATTAGGCTTCTGTCAAAAATTCATCAGAATTGTTCAACTGAAACTTCATCACTTTGAACTATTTCTCTCCATGGCATGGTATTTCTGTAGCAGCAACGATGGATTCTATGGAAAATTCCATCTCAATAGTGCCCATCTTATTTTTGATTCCATCGAAGTTGAGCATGAAGTCTTTGGCAACCTGTTTATGGAACCCCTGTAACTTTTCACAGAATTTGGAACAACCCTCTCGCTGGAAAAATTTCTTGAATTCAGGGTTTGTTTCTAATAATTTGGTGTCGTGGGCCTCGAAGCGCACAACAACTCCTCCTTTATTTTGTCTCTTCTGTGCTGGCTCAGTTTCCATGGTATGTTAAACGACACAAAACTACCAAACTTGATACCTGTAATCAGAATCACGACCTCTAGGGTATGACTATCAACGAAAGAAACTCGGTTTGAACATGCTTTTGGTAGGTGTTAAGATACTTAAACGAATCATGTGTCTCAAGAAATAGACTCAGTGACAATTATGATCCACGAGACACGTCGCAAATGACTTTTAAGACCTCTTAAGATGTAATTAGCACTTATGACAACTTTTGTAGCAACTGTAGTTAGGATTTGATTGTTTTGCTACATAATTTTAAGAATTTTAGTAGCGTGCCTAGTTCAGGAAATGACCCTTGGCGCTACAGAAGTTTAAAATCAATGGTGACGAGACAAGGAGAGAGGGTGATGGATGGGAAAGGTTTAGCCCATTCTCATTAGGACTCAATCAACATAAAAGCACCCCATTACACCACTTCGAGCATAATCACAGGTTTTGGATTTGACATATCATTATAGGGATATGGCATAAATTTTGAAAACTATGACCAGAAGCTATCTAAATATAATGACCAAAATTTTGACAAAACCTGAAAGGACTGATCCTATACCTAAAATTTTCCAGTGTCAACAAACCCTATCATTGAACTTGAGTTCTTTGTCGACTTCTCATTGTTCATGTTCTATGTTGATTAGAATAGTTGGTTGATTGACTACGTTGATAGGTGCCGAGAGTTGGAATCCATAATAGACTTCAAACGAGTTATTGCCTGTTGAACTGTGCTGTGCTCAATTATAGTTATGCTAGATTATGTGAGACTTTCATCCCATGTTATGTGATTATTGTGGTTCTACATGCAGAGAAACCGTACCACCATGTGATTCACAAATTCCGTTTGTCCATCGGTTTGAGAATGGAACACGGTCGACATAGATAGTTGTGTGTTGAGTTGCTGCCATAGTATTTTCCAAAAAGTGATGACAAATCTGGAATCTCTGTTGGTAAGCCATAGTGTTATCATACATGCTCGAAGAAGAGTCAAGCAAACTGTTGTGTTGTTATATTCTTTTTACAAGGAATGAGAATAGCCATTTTAGAGAATCTGCCAACCACTACCAGGATTGCATCATGCCGATGTTTAGTGATAGGATATCTAGTCAAGTAGTCTAAGGTTGAAATGGATTCGCATGGTCTCCTTGGAATGGGAAAGGGTGTGTACAAACCCTGTCGGTAGCTTGATGATGGCACAAACCACACAACTTGATATACTTGTCGACATCCATCTTGAGTACAGGCTAGTAGAAATACTTATGGAGTACTATGAGAGCCTTTTCCACTCCAAAATGTTCTACTATTTTGTTGTAGTGTGCATCCCACATGAGCTTTTGTTTGTGCTCACCTAGAGGTACACAAAGCCGTATGAGCTTGTAAAGAAAATTGTCCTTCATGTGGTAGTAAAAAACAATCGATTGACCTATCCAGAGTTGTTGATAGACTGAGGAGAAGTAAGTCTCTTCTTCATATAGCTAAGGCCAAGTAATGGTGTCGTAACCATGCATAATTAACACTATAAGAAGTGAAGTGACTAGTAGTTTGCTAAGACAATTAGTTTTTGCATTAGATTTTCCTTTCAAATGCTTAGTTACCAACCGAAATTGTTGTAGGTAACTAATCCACTTGAGTTGTCTCGTTGTATGTTTAACTTAGATTGTGACAGAGTGAAATATAGAGGCTCATCATATGTATGAATGATTGTTTCTTCGCCTAGAATGTAGTGTCTCCATTGCTTAAGTGCTTGTAGAATGACATACAATTCCCTTTCACAAGTCGAATACTTGTGAATAATATAATTGAAATTTTCCAAATGTAACACCATTGAATGACCTTCTTAAGTGATCACAATGCCCATGGCATATTTTGATGTGTCAGTCTCGATTTCAAATGGCTGATGAAAATCAAGTAGCACGAGCACCAGAGATGTGAAAATATTGTTCTTGAGTTGTTCAAAAGCTTGTTGTTGTATTGTGGTCCATTTGAAAACTGTCTTTCCACCTCCCTTAGTAAATTGATTAATTGACCAAGCTATGTATTTGCATCCCAACAAAAATCTGTGATAGAAATTTTCTAAACCAAGGAAACTCCTTAGTTCAAGACGGGCCATTCCTTGATGGCTTGTATATTTTCTGGGTCGACTCAAATGCCTGCTTAGTCAATCACATATACCAATTATTTTATACTCGTCATTGGAAAATAGAACTTCTCCATGTTCAAATATAGTTTGTGCTGTTTGAGAGTGTTAAGCACTTATTGAAGCTACTGCAAATGCTCTTCCCATGATCTGCTGAAAATCAGGATGTCATCTAGATAAACAATGACACATTTTCCTAAAAAAGGTATAAGAACATCATCCATTTATCTCATGAAAATCAATGTAGATAATAACCAAGCAGAAATGACTGAAATCAATAGACAATACCAATCACATGAAAATGCAAGTTAGGAATTGATAATGGAGAAACCCTAAGGGTGAAAACTCTAGTTGTATTGATTAGTCATTGTAAGGAATCAATTTCTTATGTCTGTAATCAAAAACCTGTATCAAGGTGTACCAAGTCAAAATACTTGTTTACATGAATGGAGGTCGAATCAAGGAACCGTGAAGAAGCAATTGAGCCTCCTCTTTCGAGACTTGTCTTAGTGCAATCAAGAGAAAGGAACCTTTTCATATTTGAGGTTACATGTATTTATACAAATATGAGGGATGCTTGGGTTCCTACTCATTGCATTTCAGTTACAAAGAGGCAATTGCAACTTGATTGAGGAGACCAACCATCTTCTTCCCATCTATTAGCTAGAAGAAGATGAAGAGACACCATTTCCATGTCGATGGTGTCTTCCTAGTGCTTTCTGACTATTCATAATGTTGGATGATATGTGTTTGAGTCATCAAATGTTGTGGGGAATTATGATGAACACATATTGCATAATATTGCTTGAGTCAACTGAGATTATGGATCGACTAATCCGTAGGGTCGATTGAGTTAATGCAATTGAGATACAACCAAGGAGTCGATTGGGACTAGGCACTAGTCGATGGCTCCAATTAAGTCATGGAATGGATCAAAGATATCATTAAAACATATGAGGAAATTTTTACAGAGAAATGGTTTAAATATTGTGCTCATGAGACTTTGGAAGGTGGAGGGTGCATTGCAAAGACCAAGGAATAACAAATAAATTGTAATGGCATTCATGAGTGTGAAAAGTAGTATTGGGAATATCCATCTCCTTCATGTGAATTCAATAATAACCTAAGTGGAAATCAAGTTTAGTGAATATGTGAGCACCATTGAGATCACTTAGGAGGACATTAATGACATGAATGGGAAACTTATCCTTTATGGAGACTTGTTCAAAGCATGAAAGTCAGGACACAAGCACCGAATTCCTTATTTCTTGATGGCCATAACAACTGGGAAAGAATAGGGATTGATACTAGAGTGGATGACAACAACAACTAGCAATTCTTGATTGATATTTTCAATTTCATTTTTTTGGGCAAATGGATAGTGATATAGGTGTACATTGGGTGGGAGGCTACCAAACATGAGTGGAATGGAATGATCATGCTCACCATGGGAAGGAGGTAGTCCTTTGGGAGTGTCAATGATGGATTGGTGTTTGTTTAAGACTATCATTTTACATGTAAACTCAAGTGATAGACATTTAACATTCTTGATTTACTTAACATTTAGATCACCATTATCCAGTAGTATACAACACATAAGATACACATCAAAAGAGACCAGTATAAGTGGCTCACCCATATCTATGGGCTACGTCCACCAAGAAATATAGCATCTTGTATTATTTGTATTATTTATCAAATAAGAGAATACATTCTGCCACATAGTGTGTGCATTATTTTCCATTGTTCAAGCCTCTCACAGAGAGCACTTTCCAACATATTTAACCCTCTATTGAGAGGATTCTCTCCCAAGCTGAACACACATAGATTTGATGATGATAGGTTGATATACAGGGATGGGCCTCTCGTGAGCCATCATTTTCCCAAAGGTTCTATAACAGAAAAGTAATTTATAAATGACATGTGCAGAAGGTTTACCATACCTCAACCAGTATATATCTCCAGACTAGATCAAACTAAAGCCATACAGGGATAGGGCTCCCACCAGTCGCCCCTCCCCAAAGCATGTGCGTAGTCGACAAAATAATTAGATATAAGGATCTAGAATATTTATATATATAGTACCTTATATGAAAGGTACAGGGATTGACTTCCATTTCCCTTAGCATCTGAAACCACAGCATAAGTATACCAATGCATATGGGTCGATTTCCTCAAGGGAGATCGCCCAGCTATCAACATAGCACAACATATAAACTAATGTGGCTCGATGCCCAGCTATAAACATAGCACCGCATATAAATACGAAATATGAATATATGCAAGAACTTTCCCTAAGCATCTTCCCAGATAGAAATCATACATTCAACGTAAAATACAAATTGTGATGTGGAGGGATCCTTCCTGATCCCTGAGCCTGTGGCATCCAATCTTACATAAATAATTTATGAAACAGAATTTATAAAAAGGATGTTTCCCAATTCTTTGCTTAGTTAAACAGGCGGGTATGTTTGTGTGATCCATCTCGTATACATTATAAAGAAAGGGATCACTCTCCCCACACCTGTGCTCTCAACAAGAGAATCCAATAACGTGCAACATCAAGATATTTATACAATTAATGGGATGGAAGGTGTACTGGGATCCTTCCCCCTTAAGCTCTGCGCAGTCAGTACATATGCCCATAAATATCCTTATAACCAATGAGTTGTAGACAAGGATTCACTTTACCAATCCTGCGCAGTCAGCAAATATGCGAATATATGGACCTAACATATGTCATACAACATATATACAGGAATTGGCTACCCAACCTCTACGCATTAAAACAAATGCCACCAGCATAAATATGTAATATTTCATATGAATAGCATGCAGGCAATCCGGCTTATAAAATATTTATCAACAAAAAACTTACAGGGATCTTCCCCAACTATGCGTAATGACCAATTTCACATACAAGAAGCATGCAAAAGTATTTAATATATTAGATAGAAGTTTAAAGGGTTCTTCCCCAGCTATGCATAATGGACAATTACACATACCGATAGCATGCCAAAGATAATCAATACAAAAAGGAAGGCATTTAGGGATCCGACTCCCAAGCTCTGCGCCACCCACCAGATGCAGATTCAGCATGCAAAGACATCATCAAAACGAAAAGGAAGGGATTTAGGGATCCAAATCCCAAGCTCTGCGCCACCCAATATCTGATGCACATTCAGCATTATAATTTATGATATGTGAGAAGGGACCTTCGCCAATCATGTACAGAAAACAATAGACGCGTGCATGCAACATACGAATTATAACACAAATGACATGGAGGGCACACATGGGTCTTTCCCCAGATCTACGCCATTAGCAAACATAATGCACAGATAATAATTAACAAGAAAAACCTGAGATCGCTAATCCTCTACCCACGCAGAAGCATGTAAGAACTACACAAACGAATTTGATATCGCTGGATATCGGGATCTTTGTAATCACCTTCCACCTTCCCGGAAGCTATGCGAATTAAATACAAAATCCAGAGAAGAAATAACCATTCAACATATAAAGATGATATATCAAGCTACAGGTTGATGGGGATCGGTTTCCACCAGCCGTCCCTTTCCTAATTCTTCTGCGTAGCAACTCCACGCAGCCACAAAATTTAAAATTAAATGCAACATTTTTTAGTGATTCTTTATTCTATTTTCTTGATAGAAGATGGATGTACCTAAATTAGATAAGGTATCTAGATTATAAACATAAATTACCTAAGTTGGGGAAAGATACGCTCATTTTATTCCTTATAGCATGAATAATAACCATCACATCTTAAGAGATGTTACGTTAGAAATTTTTACACTTGGTTTAACTATTGGAGAATAAAATAAGACAATCAAATTATTAATATAAATAATATTAAATTTTACATCCCTATTAAAAATACAAATAATACTTTGAATAACAATGGAATTGTATTAATGAGAGGAAGTTGAAATACTATAAAGATTATATAAATCTTGATTTGGTTAAAATTATATTTTCCAACATTAAGGGTTTAAAAAAATGTATTTTTCTAAAATAAGGAAGTTAATGCTCATTACCTACATAGTGAAATTGGTCATTAAACTAACCCATAAACACCCTAGGATGAACAAATATTTTAAATTCATGATATTTAAGATATTGATAATAAACACCATTTCCTTGTAACTTGTCTTACCTTTAAGAATATAAGACCCAAATTTACCCAATTTCATAATTTAAATTATTTTTCAAGATCCAATTAATATAAATTTTAATGAACTTGGCACTTTCATTTCCATTATTTTAAAAAATAACATTTTGAAAAATATCTATTTTAATTAAGTTTACTTGTATAATAAATTTAAATACTATAATTATATAAAAAAATTAATAATTAATTAAAATAAAGTAAATATATATTTTTCCTTTCTAACACTTCTTCTTTAACTTTACCTTTTCATTTAATTATATTATAGATAAATCAACAATAAATGTTTATTTTAAAATGGAACATTATAAATATTTAGTGTATATATTATATAATTTTTTTAAAACTTTGTAAGCATCTAAATAAAATTTTACAATAATCCAAGTATTTTTCTTAAAGTGTGATAGATTACAGTTAGTCTCAATGAAGGTTAACTACCATCATAATCATTATAATAGGAGTAGTTTATTTATTCTAAGTTTTCGACTTTACGGTGGGTTTTGATCAAATTAAGTAATTTGTTTTTGGTAAAATCCAAATATCTACGTGTTTAAATTGTATTTTTGAATCCATAGATAGATTTTCCATCCTCAAATACCCATGGCACCCAAATTATACAATTTCCATAGCTAATATATGTGATTCTAAGATTTTTTAAAGATAGATATGCTCAGAAAAAATTGAAATACTCAAATTTTATAAATTTGAATTATCAATGAGTTTATTATTAAGTAGTTGGTAGACTTAACGTCCATTGGATGTAGCTTGGGTGGTTGGGAGGAATGATTGTTACCCTCCCCACCTAGATTCAATTCTTGTAAGTGACATGATGCTCTTGTTGAGCCCCTATGTATTGACTAGCTTTCCTTGATTCCTTTGGAATAGGGTTGTATAACCTGAGAAGTGAAGCTGAGAAAAGTTTGTGTGTGAACCTTTTGCTGGAAATCCATCATCTATTGATAGGTGGGATCTTGTCATCTCCATTAATTATTGAAAGGTGGATCTTGATTTAGGTTTCTGTATCAATTTAGTGGCTGAACAATAAATGCATATTTCAACAGCTAAACAAGAACATACTTGTAGGAATAAGAATGCTTATGAAACCACATTAACCACTGTTTTTTTGTAAGAGTGAAAAGTTGAAAAATAACATTATCCAACGGTTTGACTGGAACGGCCGACCAAAACATTATCCACTACTATTAATAAACATAAACAACACAAGTCGTCCATAAAATTATCTTGGTTTTCAATCGATTGCAAATTCACAACAGAGTTCATTACCTTCGTAATGCTTATGCGTTTATAGTGGGAGTTTCTCCTGGTTTACCATTGCTGTTAAAGTGGGGCGATAAAAGCCACTAAGCGACCCTTTAAATGTCATCATTGAAGGAGTCCCGTCTCCTGCCGCTGTGTTTCTGGTTAGGTTTGGAAAAATGAAAGGGTTTTGCTACTGGAACACCCTTTGAATTTTCCAGAGGCATGAAGCATTTGAATATGATGATCGCCTTTCTTTAAGAGCAATGGTAAACGTGGAATAATTTCCACTATAATCAGATAAACATAACGAAGGTAATGAGAGTTGTGGTAATCCATTGAAAACCAAGAAATTTTTATGGGTGAGGAGTATTGCCATGTTTTGCAGAATGTTTTTGCAAGCCATTCTAGGTTAACCAGTCTCCAGAAGTGGTGTGCCGATGTTGTAGCTTTATTAGAGGTTTTAAAAACTGGAGGGAGCTCTTTTACATGAAGGGTTTAAAATCACACTTTATGTCCATTTCGAAAGTAGGGTTCTCTCTGTAAACAAGTAGGTCCAACCTGTTGAGAAAGAGGTATTGTTTGGTTATGTTATATAATGTGAGTATTTTCACATTGTTTGATTGTTGAAATTTTTTTGGGGTTCTTGCATAAAAAGTTTACAACCAGAGTATTAGGAGTTTGAGTTTGAGGGTGTATTTGCACATTAATCTTTAGGGTTATGGAGAGGTATGTGTGTGTTGTAAATCCAAATGTCTCTTCAACCATGATTGCTCTTTTAACTAGATGTTTTACCCATTGATTTGTGATATAGGCTTTGGGGTATTACTTTATTTTGTGTGTTTCATTGGTTGGGTGAGAAATCAATTCTTGGATTTGAATAAAGAGTTAATCATGGGTTTGAATGATGTTGTTCATAACATTAGTGGAATACATAAAGCTTCTTAAGATGTAAAATCTACTCTCTCAAAGTATTCATATTATTTTTTTTAGTTAGAGTTTGGTTCCATAATTTTTTGGATTGTATGTATATAATCTCTTCTTTTCTATTTTGTATAATATTTTTTTAAATTTTTTTTAAACTACCTTAATAATGTTTATGGACTTGTTAAAAACTTCCATAGGGTTTTTTTAGCAATTTTATATTCTTTATCTTATGAAGAGTTTAGGGTTAAAAATATATGCGCCATAATAGCCAAACCAAAATAGGAAAAACAATTTGGTTGACTAAATTGTAAGAAGGAAAGCAACAATCTCATAAAATAAAAAAGACACATAAAGTATTATGTGAAAGATTGAAGATCAATAACATAAGAACCGTGATAGAAAATTTTGTATTCAAGATATTATTATCAAATGGGGTCTTCCAACATGTACATAGACGGGGTATGGAATTTGAGGCTTCAATTATTATAGCTATACCTAGTTTAAGAATTCCTTCATAATTAAATTGGAATTAAATTTTTTTGTTAGTTATGTTTACTCTATAAATTCATTTATAATGTCTATGTGTACTTTAGCAATATTGAACCAATGTAGTATAATGTCTATATTTACAATTTTATATATATTTTGTTTTAATATAATTTACAACCCTTTATTTATTTATAGATATAAAAAATTAGATATAAAAAATTAAAATGTTACTATATTGATGACAGTATTTTTTATTATTATTTTTTAATAAGTTAGAGATTTTTTTTCTAAAAATAAAGATTTTTTTTTCATTTTAATTTATTAGGTTAGATTAATTGGTTAAGGCACAATCATTCAAAAAGTATTTCCAACAAGATTACCACTAATTATTATGGCTAGTAATTAAACTCCTTTTATTTAAATATTTTGTAGAAGTGGAATCCTTTGAAATATTCCTTGAAAACACAAAAATAATTATTCAATCTACCATTGGGTTGGAAAATCATTTTATTTTGATCATACATAAATATTTAGGGTTTAATACAACTCAATTAAATATAATTCTCTTGTACTTTTTAGTAACATGATAAAAAGATGGACTAATTAGAAGGGTTGAATTTGTCTATATATTAACTCAATCTAAAGAAAAATAAAATAATTTAAAAATACAACATCATATAAAAAAATATTCAAATACCACATCATGAATTGTACAAGACATCCTACAAGCTCATGGTTCCATCAATGTAGGGTTGTCAACATCCTATGGTCATGGATATCTCATCCATGCACCTTAAAACTTATAGAAACTAAATAATCATATAATTAAACATACTAAATTTCCTCATCCCAATAAAATATTGAAGAAAGAGAAATATTAAAGGTCAAATACCTCTATATTTTAGAACACTCTTATCAAGAGCAATCCCAGAATAAATCCCTAATTCCACCATAGGTTTTGCGCCTATCTGCATGATATCCTACCAAATATGCTCTACATGTGCCTCCTCAATTCGTATAAGGATCACCAAGGATCATCTAATTTTTTGCTGGAGTGTACAAGTACCATTGGATTAATAAGAAACCTATAACGACTACTCTCTTGCACACCTCTAGTTAAATTCATTGGATTAGCTAGATTACAATCACTAAAAGTGGACCATGTGCAAATGATGATTAAACATGGTTTATTATGGTCAAACTTGGTCAATTATCTTGTAACACCTTTCATTAATGTGGTCAATGTTAGTAAGACATGGTCAACCTTAGATAAGCATAGTCAACCATGGTTGGTTAAATTCCCCAATAGTCACCCATGGTACACTAAAATCAACCATGGTCAAACAATATTCACCCATTCTTAACTATGGTAAAACTTAATCAATCATGTTCAAACATAGTTAACTATGGTTAAATAAAGTCAATCATGAAAACCATAGACAACCATAATCAACCATTGTCATTAATATTTAAACATGGTCTCACATAATCAAACATGCACAAGTATGATCAACGAAGTAATCCATAGTCAACAATGGTCAAACAAAGTCAATGTTATCTACATGAACTAAACTTTACACAACCAAGGTTCACTAAAGTAAACCATGGTTATCCAACAACAACCATAATTCACTATAGTTAACGAGGCTTAACCAAAGTAAATCATAGTCTACCATGGTGCACTAAAGTCAACCATTCATAGACAATAGTCAACCATGGTTCACTATAGTCAAACTTAAACAACCATTATTTGTCACCCTTTATCAACCATGATCAACCTATGCTCACCAAAGTCAACCAAACTTTAGTAATTTCAAAAATTACCAACTAAACTTTACTTTTAAAATTATAATAGTTATAATAATTCAAAAACTAAAGATGCATATTTCAAACGGCTATAACTATTCAATAACTAAACAACAACGGCTAAAGCTATTCAATAACTAAACAACTTGCGTATTTCAACGGGTAAATCACTCAAAAATACAATATGCATATTTCAACGGCTAAACAAAAACATACCCAATGAACTATAAATAAACTACTGTAAATAAATTCAAACAAAACAGCTCGTCCTAAAATTATCTTGGTTCTCAATGGATTACAACAGAGCTCAATACTATCGGATTGTTTATCTGCGGATGGTGGGAGCTATTCCTCATTTGTCTTGGAAGGTAAAGGGAGGCCGTCAGAAATGTCAAACGTCTAACGACGCTGAAAAACACCAAGCTGCGTTGCTTCTTGTGTTTTCAAATTGGCTGAAACAGTTTGGTCTCCTGCCGATGTGTTTCTGGATATGGTTGGAGACTTCAAAGGGTTCTGCAAATTTGGGAATGTTCTTGGCCACTTGCCCCATGATCATGTTCGAAACAGCGCTCAAGGAAACTCTGCAATCGGTTGCTTACCTTTATTATTCGACATTGTTCAATCGAGATGTAGATGGCGTCATCGATTTGCCCGAGTTCACAATAATATTGGATTCACGGTTCTCTTGGGGTTCTCCTGTCATTGATTTTAAGACGGAGGCTCTTAATATAAGTAAGGAGTTGAACTTCATCCTGAATGATGTCTGTGAGTTTATATCTCATGAGATAATGCATGGAAATTATTGATGTCATTATGAATAACCCTTTCCATTAGGGGGTTCTTGGGCTTTCACTATTATTATGAACATAAGGGTTCTTGGGCTTTGGCTGTTATTATGAACATTTCTCTCCAATGGTGCATGTTTTCTCAATTTTGCATCAGCATCCAATGGTGCATGTTTTCAATTTTGCATCAGCATCCATGTGTTATGCTAAAGTAATTAAAAGTGAATTGGGATTAAAGTTCTTTTTTAAGCAATATGTTATGCAGAAATTCATTCATTATGTCAATGTATAGCTGAGACAATATTGCAGAAGATTATAATTATGTTTTCTTTATCAGAACAAAATTCTACCACTCTGGGCCATCATAATTTGGTTTTCTTTATCAGACAAGCTGAGAGATTATAATTTTGCTTCCTTTAGTTCTTGATAAAGATTTAGTTTTACAATTGATTGGAAATCGATGATATTCTAAGAACGTTATATATATTTTTAGAACAAAATTCTACCACTCTGGGCCATCATAATTTGGTTTTCTTTATCAGACAAGCTGAGAGATTATAATTTTGTTTCCTTTAGTTCTTGATAAAGATTTAGTTTTACAGATTTAGTTTTACAATTTATTGGAAATGGATGATCTTACAAGAACGTTATATATATTTTAGTTAAAGTCCAATATAAATCCATCACTCTCAATCTATACAAAAACACAGGTGCAAATGGATTCACCAGGGTGTATTTTTTAATTTATTTTGGTAGGTGTAAATGGATTCACCAGGGTGTTTGTTTAGTTATATTAATTTTAATTTTTCTTTTATTTTAGTTTACATAAATATTCTATATAAAATAATAAGTATAAACACAGGTGCAAATGGGTTCACCCAGGTGTATTTTTTAATTTATTTTGGTAGGTGTAAATGGCTCCAGGGTGTTTGTTTAGTTATATTAATTTTAATTTTTTATTTTATTTTAGTTTACATAAATATTCTATAAGTATGTAAGGTTACTTAATGGATGGTGACAGATTGTAAATTAGATTTCTTATTATGTAATTTTTAGAAAAGTTAAAAATTCAATTATTTAAATTTGATGTTTTGTGTTTAATGTTTTTTTTTAAATTTATTGGTTAAAATTGAGAAGAGTATGGTAAAGAAAAACTATTTAAATAAAAAATAAAAGTATTTAAAAATGAAATGAATATGAGATTATGCAAAATTAAGATATAAAAACTAAAGAAAAAATTATGATAATAATAAAAAAAATAGAAGTAGAATTTTTTTTACAAACTTATTGAAATTTTGTCAAAAATTATATATATATATTTTTTTATTGATAGAAGTTTTGATCATAAGACTTTATATTTGAGGGTTTTGATATATTTTGAAATGATTAAAAATGAGTAGAATTTATACATTTGAATTCAATATCTAGGACAAGAAGAAAAGTTCAACCAAAAAATGAAAAAATGGGAAAAATTAAAAATAGGGTATCTAATTCATAAAAAAAAAATTATACATTCTTAAATGAAGACCTTCCTAAATGATACAAAAGCATTATTGGAATAGGAGGTTGATGTTCAACCTCCTATTCCAATAGAAATTTTGATCATAAAACTTTGTATTTGAGGGTTTTGACATATTTTGAAATGATTAAAAATGAGTAGAATTTATAGATTTGAATTCAATATCTAGGACAAGAAGAAAAGTTCAACCAAAAAATGAAAAAATGGGAAAAATTAAAAATAGAGTGTCTAATTCATAAAATAAATAAATTATACATTCTTAAATGAAGACCTTCCTAAATGATACAAAAGCATTATTGGAATAGGAGGTTGATGCTCAAGAAGATCACTTCCTATATGAAGAAGGTAACATTCCATTCCATTCCATCATGTATAACATTCCATTTCATGGGATAGATCTTATTGAGAAATTAATTTTAATTCAAAGATTAATTGTTTTTAAAAATGATCTTTATAACTAGTATTAGTAAATAACATACTAATTTGGGGAGGAAATAAGGAGGGAGGAAGGTACTTAAAGACTCCTCATAAATCTAAAACTTTTATGTGGCTAATTGTGAGGGAGAAAGTCTTAACTTGGAATAAATTAATGAAAATAAATTTCGATGGCCTTAGTATTTGTAGCTTGTGCATGACAGATGAGGAATCTATAAATCATTTGTTCATTCTATATCAATTTTCTAAACAAATATGGTG
Organism: Larix kaempferi; assembly: GCA_027924585.1. NCBI lineage: Eukaryota > Viridiplantae > Streptophyta > Pinopsida > Pinales > Pinaceae > Larix > Larix kaempferi. The sequence continues at coordinate 17,650,468 of BSBM01000668.1, read as the reverse complement.
AGAAATTGAACATGGATTTCAAAAACAAATTGTAGAAAGAAAACTAATTTTTTGAAAAATTGTGGAAACTAAAGATGAATTCTTCTTCAAAATACTCATGATACTATAACCAGATTCTTAGACAATGTCCTTGCCATGAATCAACTATTTTAGATTACTTGCTTTTTTCTTTATAATGTGCATATTTTAGATTACTTGCGTTTTCTTTATATGTTCATTTAAGAAGGGTAAAAATGTACTCTATTATATATATTTTTTAATTTTAATGAATAAAATGAATTAAAATAAATGGTTTATAAAAATAAATAAAAATAAGAATACACTATTTTTCACCACTCCATTATTGTGACATTAAATATAAATATGATCATTGAGGAAACGACTATGTATAATAGTGGAAATAGTCTTCTATGATATTCCATTTTCTGGCAGGCGGATAAGCTTTCTAAACTAGCTTTGGAAGGCATTGAATGAGATCTTATTTGGGAGGAATGGTTTGAAAATGACATTCTTGATATGGGTTTCATCTACTTTTTGACTGATTTTCATACTCTGTTATGTCATTTTCTATAGTTTTTTTTGAAGATGTTTTATGTCTTTGTATTAGTGGCAAATGTAGTATTTATTGACTACATAATTGAACTGTATGGTTTTGGTTCTTTTTGAACATGTATTGATTAGCATGGGGCTGATCGAATAGGATCACTAAACTGATTTTGTTTTAAAGTATTGGTTGCTTCCATAAAACCATAAATATCATTGTACTATTTGATTCTTATGAATATCAATAATAGTTTTTTTCTACTAAAAAAAATAATTTAAGATATTTATTTAATTATGACATAACGATGATATGATTAAAAATTTATATTAAAATTTCAATTTAATACACATGTATTAAGATATTCAAACACAGGTTATTACGAAACATGATTCTTAAAGAACAACCATCTCTTATCATGCTTCAAGAAACCAAGTGTAACGCTCCACAACAGCTGGACTATGGAAGGGATCCAAAGCAACGGGGCTTTCCTTCTTGAACCATCTTTGTCTAATGGATATGTAGATGGCATGGTCGATTTGCCCGAGTTCAGTATAGTATTGGATTCACGGTTCTATTGCCTTTGATTTTAAGACAGAGGCTCCTCACATATGGGAGGACTTTCAAACTTCATCATGAATAAATTCTGTCTGTTTATCTTTGATGAGATTTAACCACTGCATGCCATCAAGGAATGCATGGAGGTTCTTGATGTGATTATGAATAACCCTTTCCATTAGGGTTCTTGGGAATATGTTGTCATGAAGGAAGACTTTTGGGCTCTGGCTGTTATTATGAACATTTCTTTTTATATAATTTAATGGTGTCTGTTTTGTCAATTTTGAATGAGTATTTTAATGGTAAAGCTGAATTGAAATTAAAGTTTTTTTTCTTTTCAAAATTGAAATATTGTAGAATTTCAATTTGAAATATGTAGAGTTTTGATATTCACATTTTTTTTCACAGAAAAATTTAACTTACTATTAATATACCAAATAGTAAATAATACCAGCTGTCAGAAATACATGCTTCTCACAAATCCTGTCAGAGGGTGCACATCATGCCAGATGTATCATCGACAACATCAGAAAAGTCCAAATAAATGTCCATATGACCACATAATAATCACCAGTATATCAAAGGGTCCAAATACATATAAATATAAGGTCACATACACAGTCTGTCACATCAAACAAAAATCAAAGACCGCATATAATGCCGAGACAAAATATAATACCAAACTACAGCCATATTCACATGGAAATCAAAGAATAACTAAAGAATAAAGAATAAAACTTTAATGACTACGTAACCTAAATCTACTGGAAAACATAAATTAAAATTCTTAATTATATATACTCCACAAATTCATTCATGATAATTAATTATATCACCAATCTGGAAGATTATAATTGTGCTTTCTTTGAAACAATATTGCACCACTATGGGATATCATAATTTTGTTTCCTAAATCTGATTTACTTTTACAATTTATTAGAAGTAACTTTGGATAAAATAAATATATGAGTTTTATGATACAATAGCGTTCGATGGCCTTTGGATTTATACGAACAAAGTGGATTATCTTATTAGAAAGTTATATATATTTTAGTTAAAGTCCAATGTAAATTGATCATTCCCTATTTATAAAATAAATATAAAAGGTGTATTTTTTAATTTATTTAAGTAGGTGTAAATAGATTCACTAAGGGGTATTTTTAAATGTAAATTGATTAGATTAAATTAAATTTTTTATTTTATTTTAGTTTACATAAACATTTTATATAAAATAATAAGTATGTAGAGTTAATGGTTTAGTTTAATTACTTTAATTGAAATGTTTCAAGTTGAAGTTCTTTTTTAATTTTATATTCTAATTCCACTCATATTTGAGTCAAGTTGAATTATTATTTGCTATTTTGTCATATTTTACTTGGTATTTAAAATTTAGTTCATCCCAAATTTTTTAACACCCATATTTAAGTCAAGTTGAATTATTATTTGCTATTTTGTCATATTTTACTTGGTATTTAAATCTAGTTCATCCCAAATTTTCATTAAAAAAGATGAAATTTCTAAAAATTTGAAAGAAAAAAATGTTACAGAAAGTGTGAAACCCTGTCAAATTTTTAAAATAGATTTTTTTTGTTATTTATTTAATTTTAAGTTTAATGGTTTTAATATATATGTTAAGTTTGTGATATCAAAAGTAGGGTAAGGATAGCATATTTACATTTTTATAAATTTTAATAAAATTTAATGTAAAATTAAAATATTAAAAAGTAAAATAATATAAAATATTGTAAAATTATGATATAAAAATTAAAGAAAAAATTATATTAATAAAGTTGATGAAAAAAAATAGTAAAATAAATGTAATATATCACTTTTCCTGACGAGGAAACTTACCTTGTGGTTCTGTTGTATACACACAAGAGATTCAATGAGGGGAAGTATAGGATTTTGATCACGGTGTAGGTATGCCTTGTTTACTACCGAGTGTAGAGTCCTTACTGCTGAGTGCATAGATTGAGGTTTTTGGCAAGTCTCTATTGATTGTTGGTTATACATTTTGAGTGCCTTGCTTCTACACAGAGTCTTCTACCTAGTGGTTCAATAAACACGCTCGGGGGTCCAAAGGAGGCAAGTAGTTTGGCTGCTTCTTCTGGAGAAGGTTGGGAGGAACATGCCTCCTTGGGTGTTTTTCCACCCTATCTACAGTTAAAGGTTCTACTTGTTATTTCAGCCTCTAAGTAGTTAAATTATTTCTGCAATTGTTGATTGAGTATTCATAGTTATCATCCTACATAAGTAATTGTTTTGAATTCTGATCTAGTTATAATTCTGTATAATGATGATTAAGTATATGAAATGATTGAATAAATAACTTCCTTGTATTTTTCCATGCACTGTTTTCTGTACTGTACTCTAGTACAAGAAAGAGGGATTAAAATTAGATAAATAATATGCAATGAGCATGATGAATGATAGAGCTAACTCTGTTTACTTCCATTTAAGATTTCCTTTTCTGTTATGTTTTCTTTTAAATTTTTCCTATCTGTTAGATTCTGCAAATTTAATTATTTCATGCTAGGTCTCAGAAAATGTAACGACATTCTTATCACATAGACATTATATTGTTTTATAGCATTAGAAGGAAACATTTACTTTCTGCACAGAACCTAGGGTTTCATGGAACATCAACTGTACTTTGAAAATATATAAACACTACTTACTCTATTTTGTTCTTTTCAAAAATCATAGTATGCAAACTCCATTTTAGGCATTCAACATTATTGTTATGAAATTTAAACAACTTTAAACCAAACATAGAAATATCCATTTTATCCATGCGAGAACTTCTATTAAAGATCTCTATCCTTTTCTGTAAAATACTATTTTTCTGTATTATCAAACGTTATCAACATTTTTGAATTGAAACATTTATGCAGACAAACAACTCTGTTTGAATGAATTCCCATTTGTTAAAATTCTAGCTATTCCCATTCTAAACAGTCAAACCTTAACGTACCACACAAGAGTTACAAAACAAAACCCGAATGAATAAATATTCTTCCTTATAGCTATAGGTTTCATTGGAAACCCTAAGAGAATCGAAATAATCTTAGTACTGAAATAAGCTTATAACTAGACTCTCGACAAAAGACAATCATTTTCTAAAGACACTAATTTCATTTTCCCAGATTCTTCAATTGACGAGCACAGTCACCATTTTAGTACACCGTACAAAACTTATATGAATACAAGGTATCAGTTCAGTATCAACAATCAAAACAATAGTGTTATATTCCTCATGTAACTTTTGTCTGCAACGATACAAAGTAAATAGACGAGACCAAGCCTCAGTTTTAGGTTGAATCTTAACTTATCAAAGTTAATTAGGGTTTGAAGGTACCAAGCGTGGCATTAGCCCATGGCTCTCGACCATTATCAAAACATAGTATTTTCTTAAACAAACTTTAATTTCAGGCAACACAGGCACGACACACTCTAATTACTTCAAAGAAGAAACACCAAGACCATTTTGTGTATTAAATAAACGAGGGTTAAACATTTTTAACAATTACCAAATCTTCTATTCATTATTGAAAGGAGTCGTAGCTGACCTTTACACAGATAGCAAGTAATAGTGGATTTTAAAGTTACATTACAAGGTCGAAACCCCAAAAAGACTTTGAGTTCGAAACCTGAAACATCTCTTTTAAAACGACCGAGGGTAAAACCCTTATCCATAGAAGTTACAATTTCAACAAACAACTCTACAGCGAAACGCTGTGAGGCAAAAAACAAAGTAGGTCGAAGAGTACATCTTCCTACAGTCACCTCTTGGAACATAAAAACAGTACCACGACGACCAATCTCCAAAACCCCAACTTGTGGCTAAACATAAAACAACAGGCCACAGTTGCCAAGAAGGAGAAACCACCGAGTCTTACCGGTGGTTAAGCAGTGCCTCCACGAAGCTTCAACAAAAATAACCTGTAGACGAAGAGTACCTGCCAGCGATACACATGATGGTTAAACAATGTATTATGAAATTATGAACTTAGTTACGAATGACAGTATTAGCTTGGTCTTCGTGACCTTACCTTTAGAGTGTTCTTTCTGGAGAAGAGTCTCCACAACTAACGAGAGACCAGAGTCATAACCTCAATAACAAACACAACGAAGAATGGATACATTTCTGAGAACCACCTTTACATGTAAATAAACTGGCCTCTGGTCCAAAATTACTTACAAGACTATCACCAACTCTGGTAATATTCAAACTACCAACTACTGCAGCAAAAGGTTCGGCTCTGAGATCCAATTTACACAGACTCAGGTCATGATATCGAAACTTGGGAGGTGCCCTCACCCCACCAGTAACCCTAAAAACTCGCAGACTGTCGGCCTCCTCCTAACCCCACTCTTGCAACATTGAATGCCAAACTACAACCACAACGAAGTAATACTAAAGAATGATTAGGGTTACATCAACTTCGAGGATACTAGCACGTGAAGATCGCCACGACGATGCCATTAGGCATTCCACTACACCACACTTTATTGCGCTTTATGAACCATAGCTACCATCGTACATGGAATCCCTGCCAACGAGATCATACTTTGGGATCACTGCTAAACCATTTCCATATAGTTAACCCTATGAGCTAACTCCCATTTTATCATAAGACCTTTGAGCCATACCCTTGTGGTGTTAATACGAAGGTCCTATCATAGCAAGAAAAACTTAGGACAAGACTTAGATGATGTATCACATTAATATTTATCACCATAATGTCATATGGTTGCACTATGAATGAAACCAATTTACGATACTTATTATGTAAAACAACCTTTATCAAACCCTATGTATGGTATAAGGACTATTTCAATAATTATTGCATAGTCACAATGCCCGTGTACCCTAAGCATTATATTATCAATGGTTTAGATTTTAGCACTAATACTTTTAGACAACATTTTGTAATAAGAGTAACTATCACAATGATCAAAGTATTAAAATACTCATTGCAAAGTGGAAAAGAGCTCTAAAATGTATTGTTATAAATTGTGTCAAAAGCTCCCTAAGTGTTATATTTTATTTATATTAAATTAGAAATATATACTACATAGGACAAAAAGATCAAGTATAGAACTATATCAATACCATGTAAACTTAGTTATGATCCTTTCACCATAAATTGTCAAAACACCATAATACAACGGTTAATGCTCAACTCTTCATTATGTGTAATACACTTAACTTTTATAGTGATATTTGGGATGTAATCCCATATGAACAAATTATTATAGTTATAGATAAAGAACAATCGATGTAGATCTCACCCTGATATTTCTTTCTAGCATACTTTTTCTCTTTTTATAACTTGAAAACTAATTGACGACACTTAGGACTTCCGCATTTCAGTTTCGAAATGATAATTTTCTCTTACCTGTGATCTGCGAAAAGAACATTTCAAATGATTTAGCATAAATGCTAAGTAAGCCTCGGGGTGCCATAGGGCCCCTTCATCATCAAAAGAAGAATAATCAGTTAGCACACTTAGACAACAGTAAATAAATGTATAGAGAATCGACAATATTACGTAAGTATTTTGGGATGCATAACTGAGACATAAAAACATTCAACAGTATCCTAATGCAAATATAGTTACTCTTCACACACAACATAAAACAATACATACGTATGATTGTTATAAAATTTTTATTACGACATGTCGACAAACAAGCATTTAATACTTTTCCGCACAACAATTACAATATTTAATGCTATGTTAAATTTTTTAAATTTTTGTGAAAATTTCAGGATGTTACGTGTGGTATCAGAGTGCGGTTCACACTCTAGGTCTGAATAGGCTCACGCGCGCAAAACATAAAATGAAACCAGAAAGTTTATGTTACTAACTTTTATTTTAATTTTGTTTCTGTACATAACAACTTGATATTTAATTTGCAGGTATGGAAATACCGGAAGAATCAGCAGAGGACAGATCTCCTCATCATAATGAACATAATAACAACGCAAATAATAATGGTAATGAATGAATTTACATAGAGTTAAATAATCAATCTTATGAACTACTACGTACTGTAAAAGATTTAAAATCTGAAATAAGAACTGTTAAGGAAAAGAATGAATGAATTTTGAAGGCGTAATAAGAGTTAAATCAGATTTTAATGGAAAACTACCAAAATGAGGAAAGAGGAAGGAAATCAAAAGTAAATTTTGATTTTGGTACAATGTCCCACAAACATAAGAACAAGAAAACAAAGAATGGTAAAAGTAATAGTTACTCTACATCTGAATCTGATCGAAGTAATTGTAATTCTGATCAGGACAGCAGTGACAGTGATTGATGTTCTAAGAAGAGGAAGCATAAGCATCATGAACAAATTACTAGAGAATTTAAAAAGATAAAGCCACCAAATTTTAATGGCGAAAATGAAAAGGGAGAGGCAGCTGAAGCATGGCTGTCCGGAATGAAGAAGTACTTTCAGATTTATAACTACTCATCTCAATTAAAAGCTAAGATGGCATATACAATCTGACCGGAAGGGTAGATATTTGGTGGCAAGATGTCAAAAGAGTTAAAAATATTAAGGATAAAGACATAAAATGGAGAACATTTAAGAACATGTTTAAGAAAAAGTTTTTATCCGAACAGTACTACGAAGATAAGTCAAAAGAATTTTATGATTTAAAGATGGGTTCAATGACCATGAAGGAGTTATGCAACAAGTTTCTCAGCTTGTTAAGGTATGTACTTTACCTAGCTGAAGAAAAACCTAAGATACAAAGGTTTCTAAGCTGTTTACCCCTTCCACATAAAGGACAGAATTGAGTACGATAACCCTTCAACTCTTAAAGAAGCCACGAGGAAGGCTAATTTCTGTTTTGAATAGAACAAGAGAAGAGAAGGTGTATTGAGTTGGGGAAGTAATAAGTCTAATAATTTTGAGCATAAAAAGAAAAGTTTTAAGTAGAATTTTGGAAGTTTAAAGAAAAATTTTAATAACAGAAAATTTCCAAGTAATAATAATTACAGGGGTAATGCACCATCGAATTTTACTGTTGTAAGGAATGTGCCTAATAATAATAACAACACCAGAAATGTTGAACACAGGGCACCTTTGAAGTGTTATGACTGCGGTGGAACCCATACTAGAGCTCAATGCCCATGAAACAGAAAGACAATCAACAACATTCACACCATACAAGCGGAGCCTACAGTTGGTGATGTAGCAAGAGAATTTCCCAGGATAAATGTAGTGCCGAAAAATTGTCAAGTAGACCATCAAACGTCTATGGTCGAAATTGAAGGTATGATATAAAACAAATCTATTTCCATTCCAATAGATCCAGGTGCAAGTTTGAGTTACATTTCACCTGATTTAGTGAAAAGTTGGAAGTTAAAGGTAGAAAAATTTGATAATTCATGGTTAGTTCAGCTAGCAACATGCACTAAAAGAAAGGTTACATAATTTGTCAAAAGTTGTCATGTACTTATGAGTCAGCATAAAACGCAAGTTAATTTGAATGTTTTACCATTAGGGTCATATGACTTGTTGATTGGCATGGAATGGCTTGAACAACATAGAGTAGTACTTAACTGTTATGAAAAGTCTTTTACTTGTTTGAATAATGAAGGAAAAACTGAAACAGTAAAAGGAATTCATAGGAAAACTTCTGTAAGACAAATTTTTGCTTTACAAGTAAAGAGAGCTGCAAGAAAGGGTTGTAAAATGTTTGTTGTTAATGTTATTAATGACGAATGTTCATCTAAAGAAGATAAGATAAAACTGAAAGATATACCCATCCTTAGGGACTTTTCTGATGTATTTCCGGAAGAAATTCCAGGACTACCTCCGAAAAGGGAACTTGATTTCACCATTGAGTTAGTACCGGGTGCAGTACCAAACTCAAAGGCTCCCTACAGAATGAATATTCTGGAGTTAAATGAACTAAAATCTCAGCTGAAAGAATTAATAGATAAAAACTACATAAGGGCTAGTGTGTCTCCTTGGGGAGCACCAGTTATCTTTGTTAAAAAGAAGGACGGTACCATGCGACTGTGCATAGATTACCATCAACTTAATAAAATGACAATTAAAAATATATATCCCTTGCCCTGCATCGACGATCTATTCGACCAGGTACGCAGAGTAGAGATATTCACTAAAATTGATTTAAGGTCTGGATATCATCAAGTTAGAATAAAGGATGAATACATTTTCAAAACTTCTTTCAGAACTCGTTATGTGCACTACGAGTTTGTAGTTATGCCTTTTGGGCTAACTAACGCACCGGAAATGTTCATGTGCTCAATGAATAATGTTCTGCATAAGTACTTAGATAAGTTTGCAATCGTGTTCATTGATGATATTCTAATCTATTCAAAAACTAAAGCAGAGCACAACGAACATTTAAGAATAATTCTGCAAGTGTTAAGAGAACATCATCTTTATGCTAAGTTCAGTAAATGTGACTTTTATAAAGATAAAATACAGTACTTAGGTCACATAATCTCTAAAGACGAAATTTCTTTTGACCCATATAAAATAAGAGCAATTAATGAGTGGCCTGTCCCTAAAGACGTAACTGATATACGGTCATTTATGGGAATAACAGGTTACTACAAAAAGTTTATTAAAGGATTCTCTAGAATTGCGAATCCCATAACTTCTTTGCAGAAGAAAGGGAAGAAATTCGTCTGGGATCAGAAATGCGAAAAAAGTTTTAAGAAGTTAAAAGAGTTATTAACAACATCACCTATATTAAAAATTGCTAATCCTAATAAGGACTTTGTTGTATGCACTGATGCATGTAACGAGGGACTTGGAGGGGTCTTAACTCAAGAAGGTCATGCTATTGCTTTTGAGTCTAGAAAGTTAAAAATCCATGAAAATAACTACGCAACTTATGATCTAGAGTTGGAAGCCAAAATACATGCACTGAAAATATGGTGCCATCACTCGATTGGAAGAAAGTTTATACTAATGACAGATAATAAGGGTTTAAAATACTTGTTGGATCAAACAAATCTTAACGCAAGGCAAGCTAGGTGGCTAGCTTTCCTTAGCGAGCATGATTTAAAAATTCAACACATTAAGGGTAAAGAAAACAAAGTTGCTGATGCCTTGAGCAGAAATGCCAAATTAAGTTTTGTGGAAGCAATCAACACGTTTAAGACATATCTGGAAAATCAGATTGAAGAAGGAATTAAGCAAGATGAAAATTATCAAAAATTGAATGATAAGGTTGCTGCAAATTTATCTGAAAATTTAATAATAGAGTACAACATTAATGAAAAAGGATTAATGACATATAAAAACAGAATTTATGTACCTAATGTGTCAAAGGTTAAACTGCTGATTTTGGATGAAGTTCATAAAAGTCCTTATTCGGGACATCCTGGTTATCGGAAAATGATAACTATGTTAAGGAAGGATTATTTTTGGTCCAACATGAAAAATGAAGTGGCTGAGTACATATCTAGGTATTTTGAATGTCAGACCATTAAGGCTGAACATCAACACCCAGATGGCCTATTGTAGCCATTGCCAATTCCGGAATGAAAATGGGAGATTAAAAGGATTGATTTTATTACAGGTTTACCTAAGAATCAGAAACATAATGACTCCATAATGGTGGTTGTGGATAAACTTAGTAAATCTGCTCATTTTATTCCTGTTAAGAATACATTCAAAGCTACTAACATTGCAGATGTGTTCATGAAGCAAATCTTTTGTTTACACGGAATTCCAAAAGTAATTATTTCTGATCGAGACTCCAAGTTTATTGGAAATTTCTGGACAACATTGTTTAAGGGTTTAAATACTAAATTAAATTTCAATACTGCTTTCCATCCACAAATTGACGGACAGACTGAAAGGGTTAATCAGATTTTAGAAGACATGTTAATAATGTATCTTAAAGATCAACCAACTAATTGGGAAGACTATTTGCATTTAGTTGAATTTGCATACAATAATCATTATCAAGCATCTGCTAGACTTAGTCCATTTGAGATTTTATATGGAAGAAAATGTTGTACTCCTATTTCTTGGGATAACCCTGTGGATAGATTAATGTTAGGACCAGATTTGTTAAAAGAGATGGAGCTAACCATGAAACAGGTACAAGGAAACTTAAAAGTTTCACAAGATAGGCAAAAAAGTTATGTAGATCTGAAACACACTGAAAGAGAATTTCAGGTTGGAGATCATGTCTTTGTAAAGGTAAAACCCAAGAAAAGTTCTTTTAAGCTTGAGAGTTGTGCTAAACTAGCACCAAGGTACTGTGGCCCATGTGAAGTCCTATCAAGAATTGGACCTGTTGCATATCAGTTGGATTTGCCATCTAATTTAAGAATCCATAATGTTTTCCACATTTTCGTTTTAAAAAAGTATGTGCACAATGCTACTCATGTGCTGAATTGGAATGTCATACAGGTGGAAACCGAAGGATATTTTCAGGTGGAACCAGACTGTATTCTCGACAGGAAGGAAATTATGCTCCGGAATCGTACCATAGGGCAGGTAAAGGTGCAATGGAAGCACCTTAGCCCTGATGAAGCTACCTGGGAACTGGAAAGTAACATGCGGGCAGCATACCCAGTTATGTTCTAGGGAGGCTGTGACGAAGAATAAGCAACATCGAGGACGATGTTGAGTTTAAGTGGGGGTGTTTGTAACATACCACTTTGCTGAAAACATTTTATGTTTGAAGAAGACATTATCCTAAATTTTATTGTAAAGTTTTATATTTGGACAAGTGTCCAAGGATGACTGTAATTGCACAATATTATTATTTAAATAAATAAAATAGGAGACACTCACCCAAGGGGAACTGTTGAAATAGTGTTTAATGACCCATTAGGTGGAATGGAATCTGGGGTAGAAGGCAATGGAAAAGTGGCAGCATCATGAGGCAAGTAACTAGTTATTGGTATGGGACAAATTCCTTGAATTGTGGTCATAGTGCCCTGAAAGATGGGATTGGAGCTTGAGGTTCATTTATTGAAAACTGACCACCAAAAAGACCTAGGCATCTTTTTAAGAGCCATCGAATTTTGGACTGAGGTTCATCACTTTTCTTGATGAGGAAACTTACCTTGTGGTTTTGCTATATGCACACAAGAGATTCAATGAGGGGAAGTCTAGGTTTTTGATCATGGTGTAAGTCTGCCTTATTTACTGCTGAGTGAAGAGTCCTTACTGCTGAGTGCAGAGATTGAGGTTTTTGGCAAGTCTCTATTGATTGTTGGTTATACATTTTGAGTGCCTTGCTTCCTTCTACACAGAGTCTTCTACCTAGTGGTTCAGTAAACAGGCTCGAGGGTCCAAAGGAGGCAAGTAGATTGGTTGCTTCTTCTGGAGAAGGTCGGGAGGAACAGGCCTCCTTGGGTGTTTGTCCACCTTATCTATAGTTACAGGTTCTACTTGTTATCTCAGCCTCTAAGTAGTTAAATTATTTCTGCAATTGTTGATTGGGTATTCATAGTTATCATCCTACAGAAGTAATTGTTTTGAATTCTGATCTAGTTTTAATTATGTATAATGATGATTAAGTATATGAAATGATTGAATAAATAACTTCCTTGTATTTTTCCACGAATTTTTTTCTATACCGTACTCTAGTACAAGGAAGAGGGATTAAAATTAGATAAATGATATGCAATGAGCATGATGAATGATAGAGCTAACTCTATTTACTTCCCTTTAAGATTTCCTTTTCTGTTATGTTTTCTTTTAAAGTTTTCCTATCTGTTAGATTTTGCAAATTTAATTATTTCATGCCAGGTCTCAGAAAATGTAACGACATTCTTATCACATAGACATTATATTGTTTTATAGCATTAGAAGGAAACATTTACTTTCTGCACAGAACCTAGGGTTTCATTGAAGATCAACTGTACTTTGCAAATATATAAACACTACTTACTCTATTCTGTTCTTTTTAAAAATCATAGTATGCACACTCCGTTTAGGCATTCAACATTATTGTTATGAAATTTAAACAACTTTAAACCAAACATAGAAATATCCATTTTATCCATGTGAAAACTTCTATTAAAGATCTCTATCCTTTTATGTAAAATACTATTTTTCTGTATTATCAAACGTTATCGACATTTTTGAATTGAAACATTTATGCAGACAAACAAATCTGTTTGAACGAATGCCCATTTGTTAAAATTCTAGCTATTCCCATTCTAAACAATCAAACCTTAACGTTTCACACAAGAGTTACAAAACAAAACCCGAACGAATAAAGATTCTTCCTTATAGCTACAGGTTTCATCGGAAACCCTAAGAGAATCGAAATAATATTCGTACTGAAATAAGCTTATAAATAGACTCTCGACAAAAGCCCATAATTTTCTAAAGACACTAATTTCATTTTCCCAGATTCTTCAATTGACGAGCACAGTCACAATTTTAGTACACTGTACAAAACCTAAATGAATACAAGGTATCATTTCGGTATCAACAATCAAAACAATAGTGTTATATTCCTAATGTAACTTTTGTCTGCAACGATACAAAGTAAATAGATGAGACCAAGCATTAGTTTTAGGTTGACTCTTAACTCATCAAAGTTAATTTGGGTTTGAAGGTACCAAGCGTGGCATTAGCCCATGGCTCTCGGCCATTATCAAAACACAGTATTTTCTTAAACAAACTTTAATTTCAAGCAACACAGGCACGACGCACTCTAATTACTTCCAAGAACAAACACCGGGACCATTTTGTGTATCAAATAAATGAGGGTTAAACATTTTTAACAATTACCAAATCTTCTATTCATTATTGAAAGGATCCGTAGCTGACCTTTACACAGATAGAAAGCGATAGTGGATTTTACAGTTACATTACAAGGTCGAAACCCCAAAAAGACTTTGAGTTTGAAATCTGAAACATCTCTTTTAAAACGACTGAGGGTAAAACCCTTATCCACAGAAGTTACAATTTCAACAAACAAATCTATAGTGAAACGCTGTGAGGAAAACAACAAAGTAGGCCGAAGAGTACATATTCCTACAGTCACCTCTTGGAACATAAAAATAGTACCACGATGATCAATCTCCAAAACCCCAACTTGTGGCTAAACATAAAACAACATCCCATAGTTTCCAAGAAGGAGAAATCACCGAGTCTTACCGGTGGTTAAGCAGTGCCTCCATGAAGCTTTAACAAAAATAACCTGCAGACGAAGAGTACCTGCCAGCAATACACACGATGGTTAAACAATGTATTATGAAATTATGAACTTAGTTATGAATGACAGTATTAGCTTGGTCTTCGTGACCTTACCTTTAGAGTGTTCTTTCTAGAGCAGAGTCACCACAGCTAACGAGAGACTGGAGTTATAACCTCAATAACAAACGCAATGAAGAATGGATAAACCAGCCTCTGGTCCAAAATTACTTACAAGACTATCACCAAATCTGGTAATATTCAAACTACCAACTACTGTAGAAAAAGGTTCGGCTCTGAGATCCAATTTACACAGACTCAGGTCATGATATTGAAACTTGGGAGGTTCCCTCACCCCACCAGTAACCCTAAAAACTCGCAGACTGTCGGCCTCCTCCTAACCCTACTCTTGCAACATTGAATGCCAAACTACAACCACAACGAAGTAATACTAAAGAATGATTAGGGTTACATCAACTTCGAGGATACTAGCACGTGAAGATCGCCACGATGATGCCATTAGGCATTCCACTACACCACACTTTATTGCGCTTTATGAACCATATCTACCATCGTACATGGAATCCCTGCCAACGAGATCATACTTTGGGATCACTGCTAAACCATTTCCATATAGTTAACCCTATGAGCTAACTCCCATTTTATCATAAGAACTTTGAGCCATACCCTTGTGGTGTTAATACGAAGGTCCTGTCATAACAAGAAAACCTTAGGACAAGACTTAGATGATGTATCACATTAATATTTATCACCATAATGTCATATGGTTGCACTATGAATGAAACCAATTTACAATACTTATTATGTAAAACAACCTTTATCAAACCCTACGCATGGTATAAGGACTATTTCAATAATTATTGCATAGTCACAATGCCTGTGTACCCTAAGCATTATATTATCAATGGTTTAGATTTTAGCACTGATACTTTTAGCCAACATTTTGTAATAAGAGTAACTATCACAATAATCAAAGTATTAAAAGACTCATTGCAAAGTGGAAAAGAGCTCTAAAATGTATTGTTATAAATTGTGTCAAAATCTCCCTAAGTGTTATATTTTATTTATATTAAATTAGAAATATATACTACATAGGACAAAAAGATCAAGTATAGAACTATATCAATACCATGTAAACTTAGTTATGATCATTTCACCATAAATTGTCAAAACACCTTAATACAACGATTAATGCTCAACTCTTCATTATGTGTAATACACTTAACTTTTATAGTGATATTTGGGATGTAATCCCATATGAACAACTTATTATAGTTATAGATAAAGAACAATCGATGTAGATCTCACCCTGATATTTCTTTCTAGCATACTTTTTCTCTTTTTATAACTTGAAAACTAACTGACGACACTTAGGACTGCCGCATTTCAGTTTCGAAATGATAAATTTCTCTTACCTGTGATTTGCGAAAAGAACGTTTCAAATGCTTTAGCATAAATGCTAATTAAACCTCGGGGTGCCATAGGGCCTCTTCATCATCAAAAGGAGAATAATCAGTTAGCACACTTAGACAACAGTAAATAAATGTATAGAGCATCGACAGTATTACGTAAGTATTTTGGGATGCATAACTGAGACATAAAAACATTCAAAAGTATCCTAATGCAAATATATTTACTCTTCACACACATCATAAAACAATACATACGTATGATTGTTATAAAATTTTTATTACGACATGTCGACAAACAAGCATTTAATACTTTTCCACATAGAAAGTACAACATTTAATGCTACGTTAAATTTTTTTAATTTTTGTGAAAATTCTAGGATGTTACAGTTGCTCGAGAGAGGGGACATTCGACTAAGTTCCTCTCCATGTGGTTCACCGACTGTTCTGGTATCAAAGAAAGATGGTATATGGTGGATGTGCATGGACTACCGAGATTTGAATAGAATCACAACAAATAATCGATATCTTCTCCCCTGTATTGATGATCTTTTGGATCAATTAAAGAATGCAGTTTATTTCACTAAGTTAGACTTAAGAAGCGGTTATCATCAGATTAGAATCCATGAAAATGATATATGGAAAACTGCTTTCAGAATGAAACAGGGTTTGTATGAATGGATGGTGATGCCTTTTAGGTTTTGTAATTCTCCCGCAACGTTCATGAGGGTTATGAATGATGTATTTACGCCATTAATTGATGACTTTGTAAAATTCTACTTATATGGCATCTTCATATTCAGTCGAACTTGGGAGGATCATGTCAAAGATGTTAAGCAAGTCCTAGATGTCTTAGCAAAGGAGAAATTGTATTTAAAGATGTCCAAATGTGAGTTTGGAAAGACATATTTGGTTTATTTAGGCCATATTGTAGGGGGTGGTGAACTAAGGATTAATCCCTCTAAAGTTGAGGTCTTTCATAATTGGCCCAAGCCTGATAATGTAATAGAAGTTAGAAGCTTCTTGGGAGCAGCCCAATACTGGAGGAATTTTATTGCTAACTTCTCATTCATTGCTTCTCCTTTACATGCTTTGAAAAGTGTGAAACATGTCTTTCAGTGGGGAGGAAAAGAGAAAAAATTCTTTGACACTCTGAAATAAAAGATAAACACAACTCTAGTGCTTGCACTGCCAGATCAACGACACCCATTTGAGATTGAAACTGATGCTAGTGGATATGCCATGGGGGCAGTCTTGATGCAACATAAGAAACCAATATGCTATCGTTATGAAATATTCTCTAAAACAATAGCTAACTATCCCACATATGATAAATAGTTGTATGCATTAGTACAAAGTGTGAAGAAGTGGAAACAATATCTAATGGGTAAAGAAACAATCATACATACTGATAATCAACCATTACAATATATTCAATCACAAACTAAGATACAACAATCAAGACATTTCAGATGGATGGGATTTCTACAACAATTTCACTTAGTCATTAAATATAAAAAGGGAATTCAGAATAAAGTAGTAGACTTGTTATCAAGACCTCCAATCAATGCATCTGTTATCTTGCAAAATAGTCCTTTGGATCATGAAAGTTACATTGAACAATATGCTCAGGATGAAGACTTCAAATATGTGTATGAATCTTTAATGTATGGCACACAAACTGAAGAATTGGACTATCATGTTCATGAAAATTTATTGTATCATCTTGGAAAAATTTGTATTTTGCAGAGTGAAAGAGTTCATGTAATTAGAGAAGCTCATACTTCTCTTATATTTGGTCACTTTGGTGTAGGAAAGACAATAGATCAGCTTCAGAGGTATTATTATTGGCCTCAAATGAATGAAACTGTATCCAAGTATGTAAAGGGATGTGTTATGTAAGCTACAAGTAATCCAAGTAACATAAAATTGGGCTTGTACACTCCACTCCATGTACCTTCTCGTCCATGGGAAAGTGTGTCTATGGATTTTGTGGGAGGGTTTACTATGTCTAGGAAAGGTCATGATTAATTGTATGTGGTTGTGGATAAGTTTAGTAAAATGTGCATCTTAACGCCTTGTAAAAAATAGGTCACAATAGAGTTGACTGCTTAGTTGTTCTTCTAGTATGTTTGGGTCTACTATGGGTTACCCACTTCTATTGTATCTGATCGAGACTCTCACTTTCTTGGGAAGTTTTGGTCAAATTTGTGGGAAATGATGGACACTAAGTTGACGAAGAGCATTGCTTTTCATTCACAAATCTACGATTAGACTGAAGTAATCAACTGCACAATGGTAGGTCTACTCCGAGGATATTGTTCTAAGCATCCTTAGCTTTGGGATGAACAATTGCATTATGTACAACATGCCTACAACAATGCCATACGGTCTTCTATATAGAAGTATTCATTTGAGACATGTTTTGGTTACTTGCCAAAGTCTCCTTTAGACTTTGTTTATGGGAAAGATTCTATGGAAGATGGACAAGTTGATGCAGAAAAGGCCTTGAAGTTCATCCAACAGATCTAGTTGGTACACCATGCAATACAAGAGAAAGTGGAGAAGAGCCAATCCAAGTACAAGACAAGGTATGAAAAGCATCGAGTGGATCATCATTTCCAAATTGGTGATCAAATTTGGCTTCATATCAACAAAGACCGACTTAAAGGTGAAGGTAAAAATATTAAACCACTCAGGTATGGACCCTTCACAATTTTGGACAAAGTTGGTAACAATGCTTTCCAATTATATTTTTCTCCATACATGTAGATGTATTCCATTGTGAATGTGGAAATATTGAAAATGCATGAGCCTCCAATGATCATGGATCAAGAGGAGAATGTACATGTTCCTTTTGTTGATGACTTTGCTCCTGATTATCTTGATGAGTTGTAGGAAGACATCATTCTTGACAGGAGGATAAGGACTTCACGAAGAGGATATGTGGAATATCTTTGTTTGACTCTTAAAGGAATGCATCCAAGCAAAGATCGATGGATAGAAACTAGAAAGGTGAGGGAGCTGTACCCTCACCTGTTTACTAAGTAATTTCGGGCTTTTGGTGGTCCAAAAGCTTCCAGTGGGGAGGTTTGATCCAGGAGGATCTCCCAAGATAACCAAATATCAAATTATTCAAATTTTGAATAAAATCATGTCATTGCGTAGGGCTCACCGAGAGCTTTCTGATGATGTTCGTTTCATCAAAAATAGACTCTGGACGTGGAAGATATTGCATTCTGAAATCTCCGCAAGACAAGTAAAATTTTAAAAAGGGGGTACCATGTGGCACCATTGAAAGGGTGACATGCGGCCTATATGGCGTTTACGTGGACCACTTAGAAAGATCCATGTGGCAGGTGACTAGGTAGATTGCAGGTAGAGTTGGTAGTTGAGTCATCATTACGTGGTAGTGACATGGACCCGTTATATGGTGGCACTTGACATGGCTATTGTACATTTGGCAGTGACGCAGACCAACCGGAGGCTACTACGTGGAAATATGGTTGGACACAATATGGTTTTATTTACTAAAAAATATGACGTGGATGGGGATCAAACCCCTAACCTCTTGCTGATTCCCAACGTCCTACCATTATGCACCCTACCAATTGATATGTTGCCGGTGTTTCTTATTAAGCACAGTGGCAGATCTTCTATTTGAAGTTGAATGGGAGGTGGTTTTGGAAAAGGGGCAGAGCCTAGGGATAAGCCTTCGACCCCATGGATTATTTGTGACCTACAGATTGATTAATGGAGGGGCTAGCGCATAGTCCATGGGATATGGTTCAAACCATATGCCATATAATATATATGCTGCCACAAAAAATGGAGCCTGTGGGTTTTGAACCCGGGATGTCTACCTTGCCACCAGGACACCTTACCAATGGGATACAAACCTATGCCTTAAACCATATACACATAATATATTTAAAAGTTTGAAGTAGAATTTGATCCCAAAATGGGCGCACTCACGTGGGCACCATAAACAGTCCGTTCTACACTATTTTAACCCCGAACTAGAGCGCGACCAAGGTACAGAGCGGGAACATGTTTCTATGCAGACATAGTTCCCAAGGAAGTAATCCATCCGATGACCATAGAATGATCATACATCGCAGGAGGGGAGGTTCTCGAACTGCATGCTAAGGGATGTCCCGAGAAAACTATAGAGTGTTTATACTCAAAATTCATCTTTTTTCAAGGTAGTCGCAATGGTGCAGTATATTTTTGCAGAAAACAACCCGAATTTCAGAGTGTCCTTAACATTGATTTAATTTGGAGCATTTGAAGAAATTAATAGAAACAGTCTCACTGGAAGGGCCCATAGACATAGTCCTTTATGGACGAACTCCGTTATCAGCTGCTGTTTCAGCTTATGGTTTGCATATTTATTATTTTTCATTCTTTATGCTTATGTGCTCTTTTATAAATTTCCATTTTAAATCCTTTTAAAGATTGAACCGTTGAAGTATTCACACATAATTCACGGTTAATTAAAATATCCTGCAAATTTAGATCATGAAAGGAGTGAATCATTCCCATGTTTCCTATGAATTGGGTGGGAATTCTCCATAATTTCCTGGAAAACATAAAAAATTGAAATATGGGAGTTAAGGAATTTTTACAAACCAACTTGCCAAGTTGCAACTCCCTAAACCACCTAGTAACCATTTACAACTATTTTATCCAAACATAAAAGAGAAATGAAATAGACTAGGAGGGGACCTAGACATCCAAAGTTATGGTGGAGTAATCACTCACACACCCTTCATCCTATCCATCAACAATCCTTTTTGCCGATCCTTGTATTCTTGAACCTTGAAGTTGCCGCCCTCAAGTAACTTCATCCCTCACATACATCTTGTGGACCGAAGTGGGATCATCAGAGTGCATGAGAAGAGAGACTATAATTTTCAGGTTCGATAAAATGCCGAGTGTTGAGAAGGTATAGCTTGTACTTGTTTCATTGCTATAATTGAGATTTGATATCTTTCCCTCTCCCAATAAAGTTTTCTTGTGATTGTGGTTTGACATAAAGAATGTTTTGTCTTTTACATTGAAATTGATTAGATAGTTAATGTTATTCTCATTTTCAATTCATTTACATTCTTTGTTACAGTGTCATTGGCTTGATAAAGGTTGAGTTTTTGGTTGTAGGTTGGCATTGGGAATCAAGGAGTGAATGTGGAGAAAGACAAAGGATTGTCCAGGACAAATTTTGAAAAAAGTACATACCTCCCTTCTCCTTAATCTCTTCTCTACTTTAGATTTGCTTATTGAAGTTTATGTGTGGTCTTATGAATGTGTAAGAATCTAAATCTACCTATAAACATAGTCATTTAGGTCAATTTCAACTTTTTTTTTTGTTTTTGTTTTTTTTTGTTTTCAGTTTGTTGGTGATCTTTCCCTAGTCATAGGATTTATTTCCGAACAATAGAACTGGTGATTCCACTTGGGAATCAACCACACATTCACACCTAATATTCATACCCTGTAGTGGTGATAGTCATGAATCATTCACACCTAATGTTCTGGATAGACACGAATTAGTTAAACATTTGAAAAATTTATTTGTTCTCCCCTCTTTTCCCTAAAAGTCTTGGATTAGTTGGATTGTCTGAGTGATATAAAATATTTCTGGGTCTTGTTGGATTAGTCTAGGTGGTGTTTGAGTGTTTTTGTCTTGATATTGAGTCAAAATTCGTGAAAAATGTTAAAAGTGTCTTGTACTTCATTTTCTTTTCATTTGTTTGAGTGATTGATAAGCCTTGAGTGTGAAGACCTAGAGAATAATCAAGTTGTTCGTGCTCTTGGATATCATTGCTTGAAAGAAAAGTTGGCTTCCAAAACCTTGTCACCTAGTAGGCCTATTAACTTGTTTGACTCTAAGAACATGTTTCTTCTTGAAATCGGCTTTGGCTTGTGGTCAAAGAGGCTAGTGTTAGAAGCTATTTTCACCATAGTGATAGGCATATCATTCTTGTTTTTTTTAGTTTGCATTATTTTAGTTGTTGTTCAAAATTGTTAGGAACCCATGTCTTTACTTTGTTAGTATATTGTTGTTGGACGCATATGCTTTGTAAGTCGTCCCGTAGTATTTGTTGATCCATAGTTTATATTAGCCCATAGTATTGACCCATAGTATTGGACGCATATGCTTTGTAAGTCGTCCCATAGTATTATATGTCCCATGGTTTTGACTCATAGTATTGGCGCCTAGACTTAGCCCATGGTTTTTATTGACACATAGTATTGACCCATGGTATTGGCGCCTAGACTTAGTATATAAGTGTGTGTTGAGGCCTATGAAGGCACCATGAAGTTAATTGTATTGAGCTTGCTCAAAGGAGGTTGCCCCCTCGAAGTGGCCCGTGATCAATATAAAAGTGATTATGAGTTCTATTATTTCTGATATCTCGTGTATTTGCATTAATTAATTATTGCAGGTTCGTCACATCTGGTATCATAGCACTTTCTTGGGCTCGTTGGGTGGAATTTTTGCCAAAAAAAATTTCGCATCTGTTGCAGCTTCGGATTTGGGAATAATCCCTATCCGCTTAACTGTGAGAAGTACTTGGGCACAAGCCCTAAAACTCATTATGAGGAGTACCACAGGAACCCCAAAGTAGCTGGCCCATTGAGAGGACCTGCCAGCGAAAAGGGCAATGACCCCTACCTGATTGACTAGTTCCCACCCGTGAGGTAAACCAAGAGCTGTCGTTTGTGGCAAAGCTGTTATCAGTTTTACTTGAGCCGTGGAGTGAGGGGTACTGCCCCAATACGCAAGCTGTCAGACAACATTGGTGGCCGAATGAAACACCTGAACTGTTAGGAAGTCGTACATACCTAGGGTCCATATCTATTTTAGCTGAACTATTGCCGATCACTTCCGCTCCAGATCCAGCCATTTCATATCTATTCTGAAAGTCATTCCAGATCCAGTCGCCATTTTAGATCCAGCCGTTTTCGATCCCTTCCGCACTGTTGCAGATCCATCTATTGCAGATCCCTTCCGCACCGCTGTTGTCGATCCATTTCTGGATTAAAAAAAATAAAATTATGTTTCAACTTTGTTTTCCCTGAAACTTCATTGACATCCCTGCAATCCCATTTTGCATATTTCATTCCTGAAGACCCTATCCCAAATTCCACTTCCCAAGACCATAAATCCCACATTTGTCTATTTTTAGGGTTTTCCATAACTCCTTCAATTTTCACCCAAACACCTTCAAATTTTTCCATCGTGTTCCTTTCCTAATTCTGCTTCTTTGTGCCTCTCTACCAAATTTTCTCATTCTTTCACCCCCATTTTGAAATCCCCATTTTTTGCTTCCTTGTCCATCAGAAAGTGTCCAAAACCTAGTCATACCCCAATTACCCATCCGAGTTTTTCCCAAATCCAAATCTTCCTTTACTAAATAAGATTTTGTTTGTGTTTTTCTATCCATTCCCCCTCCCCCCCCCCAAAAAAACTCTTGGTTGTGGTTGTCACCCACGCAGGAGCAAACATAATGGAGGAAGCACTTGTAGCCATCCAAACCAAACTTCAAGATTTGGATGAAAAATTTCTCAGCCTCCATCTTCAGCATTCAGCCATGAACAATAACCGACAGCCAGAATCTTTTGCAGCCACCGAGTTCTCTTCTTCCATCAATTTTCGTGGGTCGAAGCTTGATTTTCCTCGCTTCAATGGTACTGATCCGACTGGATGGATATACCGAGCAGAACAATATTTCAGTCTGCATAATACTTTTGATGTTCAGAAAGTTCCACTTGCATCCTTTCATTTGGAACAGGAATCCCTTCAATGGTACCGTTGGTACATCAAAGCTCATCCCGAGCCAAACTGGACAGATTTTTGCCAACTCCTTTTGCCACGATTTGGTCCTAGTGCTTTTGACGACTTCACAGGAGCACTCACTAAACTTCACCAAACTGGCACAGTGAGAGAGTATCAGATGGAATTTGAGAAACTAGCCAATCACACAGAAGGATTGTCTGATGAATTCTACATGAGTTGTTTTATCAATGGTCTCAAGGATGAAATCCGCTCAAAGGTCAAAATGTTTTGTCCCAACACAATGATGGAAGTCCTAGGGTTGGATAGCTGGTCGAGGACAAAATCGCAGCTCAACAACGCTCCAAACCCACCTTTGTTCCCTTCAGAAATATGGGTTCCCAACGACCTCCCATCACGCCTGCTCCTCAACCAAATCCTATCAAGCAATTGTCTGAAACAGAGATGTAGGCACGTCGAGAAAAAGGGCTTTGTTATAATTGTGATGAGAAATTTACTTGGGGACATAGATGTGTTAAAAAAAAGCTCTATCTCTTGGATGTGGATTCTCGGCCTACCTCAGAACTTGATGAAGAAGCTTCAGATACAGTAGATGATCAGGTCAACTTT
This sequence comes from Larix kaempferi, assembly GCA_027924585.1. Classification (NCBI taxonomy): domain Eukaryota; kingdom Viridiplantae; phylum Streptophyta; class Pinopsida; order Pinales; family Pinaceae; genus Larix; species Larix kaempferi. The sequence goes on along the minus strand of BSBM01000668.1, from coordinate 17,626,359 downwards.
CAACACCTGCCTGTTGACACCCCATTTCAGGACGACCCACCTGAGATCTCTCTCCATGCTGTAACCGACGTCACCACCCCACAAACAATGCGAGTCAGGGGATACTTCAAGAAGTTCCCTCTTACCATACTCATTGATTCTGGTAGCACTCATAACTTCATTGATCCTCGGATCGCCAAACAGGCTGATTGTTTTGTCCATCCTTGCTCCAACTTTGAAGTCATGGTTGCCAATGGAAGCACCTTACCTTGCAAGGGGAAGTGTCACAATGTGCGTATCTCTATGGAAGATTATAACCTACGCTCTCACATGTTTGCCTTGTCCTTAGGCGGATGTGATGTGGTTATGGGCGTTTAATGGTTACGCACACTTGGCCCCATCTTATGGGATTTTGCTGAACTTTGGATGCAGTTTTCAGTCAATGGGGTACAACACAAATTTATGGGCTTACAACCAGGGTCTCTCTGCATCATCAGTTCACATCGCCTGGAAAAAATACTTAAGAAGAATTCACATGGTGTCATCGCTCAGCTCGATTCCATTCAGATTCACCCATCAACAGTCTCCACTACTTCCTTGGATAGATATGCAGGTGTCTTTGCTGAGCCAATGAGCTTGTTGCCTTCAAGAGACCTTTCTGGTAAGAAATTAGCCGCATCTACCTCTCAGCAGGAAATGACGACTATTTTGCATACAGTCCAGAAGTGGCAGCCATCCCTGTTGGGGAATTATTTCTGCATCAAGATTGATCTCCAAAGTCTGGAAACTTTCCTGGAACAACGGGTCTCCTCCCCAACACACCTGAAATGGGTTATCCAACTCATGGGTTATGACTATGCGACCACTTACCAGAAGGGTAAGGACAATATGGTGGAAGATGCTCCTCCTCGCACATTTGATGACCCAGTTTCTCTTACAGCTATTTCTCTGCTTGTTCCAAATTGGTTGCAATCTGTTCAATGAGGCTATCTCTTCTATGAACTCCATGCTTCTTCATCAGTAGGGCACTCTGGGTTCCTCAAAACGTATGACCAGGAACAATGTAACTTCTTTTGGCAGGGACTCAAAAGGACAATTCAACGGATGGTGGTTGACTGTGATACTTTCTAGGTCAACAAGGGTGAAATGACCCTCCTTTCGGGACTGCTTGAACCCTTACCCATCCCTCCACAGATTTGGACAACTATTTCTATGGATTTCCTAGAAGCGCTCCAGTGGTATAGTACCACCACATCTCAAAGGACACCATATGAAGCAGTCTCTATACAGGAACCACCAGTTCTTCTTCCATACACATTCAGCAGCTCCCCAGTTCAGGCAATTGACTCAATTCTTCAAAACCGTGATCAGCTTCTTCTCATTCTGCAGGACAATTTTCACATGGCAAGAATTCGACTGAAACAACAAGCTGATCAACACCGTTCTGAGTGCACTTTTCACATCGCTGATATGGTTCTTCTTCGTCTACAGCCTTCCATGCAATCCTGCCTGAAACTCCAAAGGCGCCAGTGGCTCGGAATGCAACTCGAGGATGCTATAGGGGACCCACTCCTTCAGATTTTGCATCAATTTCCACATCTAAAGCTTTGAGGACAAATCTTTTTCTAAGGGATAGGGGATGTTAGGAACCCATGTCTTTACTTTGTTAGTATATTGTTGTTGGACGCATATGATTTGTAAGTCGTCCCGTAGTATTTGTTGATCCATAGTTTATATTAGCCCATAGTATTGACCCATAGTATTGGACGCATATGCTTTGTAAGTCGTCCCATAGTATTATATGTCCCATGGTTTTGACTCATAGTATTGGCGCCTAGACTTAGCCCATGGTTTGTATTGACACATAGTATTGACCCATGGTATTGGCGCCTAGACTTAGTATATAAGTGTGTGTTGAGGCCTATGAAGGCACCGTGAAGTTAATTGTATTGAGCTTGCTCAAAGGAGGTTGCCCCCTTGAAGTGGCCCGTGATCAATATAAAAGTGATTCTGAGTTCTATTATTTCTGATATCTCGTGTATTTGCATTAATTAATTATTGCAGGTTCATCACAAAAATATTGCATTTTCATCAAAAAGTAAAAAGTTTGGATCTCAAAAAATTGTATTTGGTTTGCAAAACAAAGATTGGTATATTTCATTTGCATTAAAGAGTTGGTTCCATGGTTTGAAAAGTGCATCATATTTCATTTTAAAGAGTGTGAACGAGTGCAATTGCATTGGAATATATTTAGTTGCACTTAATTTTTTCTTTTTTGAAATATTTGAAATTGCTATTTTTGAAAAGCAAAAAGCATTGGAAAGAATCTAGGATATTTTATTTTATAGAAACTCATCTAATAGTCTAGGTTCTAGGACCTTGGAGATAGGTGTTGTGAGTTAACTCCTCCAAGGACATGCACGATTGAGACTAGGAACAACTAAAGAGAGTTAAATCCATTAATAATGTAAATTACATGTCAGGAAAGAGCCTTTAACACACATGTCAAGCGGTAGGAAAAACTAGTCCAAGTGGGCATATTGCCCCCTATTTATTGGATTAGTGGGGTTGTGTGAGTTTGAGAGTTGTTTAGGTGTGGAACTTCCTCAGGATGACACCACTACTCATTGACAACTTTAGGTCTAGTAATTTTGTCCTATTTTCCCTTCCCATTCTCAAAATCCCTTTCTAATGACCATTCTGCTTGGCTTCCAAGAGTGAAGTGGTGACCTTAGTTTCCTTTCCTAGGATCGTCACAAGTCATTGCAAGGGAAAAATCTTGTGGTACTTGAGGCAGGAATATAAAATCCATCTTATCTCCATGGGAGGGTATTTTCCAAAGGCAAGTAATTACACCCCTGAAAATTGTTGGGTGAAGGTTAGTGTACCTGTCTCTTTTGAATCTTCGTTGGTTGGTCTTAGGCCCTAATCATCCGAGGATGCAGACCACTAGAAGACCCTTATTTGTGGCTCTTCATTGAATAGTATTTGGTACTAAACAACTAAGTACGTATCATTGGGAGAGTATTTTTGCTTGTTTAAATCTTTTTAGGAACTTTTTAGGGTGTGTTGCTTGTTTTATTTCTTAATTTTCAAACGTATTCCTTTGTTTCTTCAATAGGCCATTATGGCCGATCAACCTTTTCATAGGTACAGAAGGATTCAACAATTTTATCCTGAATGAAAAGAGTTACCTACACCAAGGAGAAGACTATATTATAGTGATCTACCCCCCAAGGGGGAAGAGGAAGAGAACTAAGAACCAAAAATAGAACATGAAGAAGAAAACAATTTCAAGTTCTAGTGATTCTGAGAGTTTTTCTGAACAAGGACACCTTAGTGACATTGATTGGCAATTGAATAACTTCCCTAGAGCCGCATCTCCTCAGCCTTAGGAAAATTTAGGTCTTATTTTTATGAGGATCTATTAGACCCTGAAAGGATATTAGACCCACCATAGAGTCCTAATTTTGTTCACAATCAAGAATTTGAGTTACACATCGCTATAATTAATAATCCACTATCTAAGTGGGCTAGTATGGAGAACTAAGGAGAGGTACTTGTTACTAGGGGCACTCCATGTCACGAACCCAAAATTTCGTAAAAATTTAAAACTTTTCTAAGTGCCTAAAATGCCACTAAAATATACGCGGAACCATAAAGTGTGGGTTTACTTTCTTTAAATATTACTTACAAATAATTATAACTCTTCGAATACATAGCTCTTCTAAATTCAACACATGGTTTTCTTCTTTCGAACCAACTAACTCTTCATATGTGTGCACCAGATACAACCTTAAAAACCATAGACAACTATATTTAAGCCCCATATTTCTTTTAATCAATTCATTCAGTTATTCGTCAAATTAATAAAATGCACTTCAAGATGTTAATTCATTTTCAAGAAGCATGTACATCTTTTATCAGTTAAATGTACCAATACAACAACCTAAATGGTAACAACTTAATCATAATCATAAGGGGAACATACTGGCATTATACATCATATAAACAACCAACTTTCTTACTGAATCGTATACTTCAAGTAATCTTAAACATTTTAAGAAAGAAGCAAGTACTCATACATAAAGACACATTGAGGAACACCATAGGAAAACATAGGAGACCAAAGATAACGTGGTTCACCCGTACACGGGCTAGTCCACAAAGGTGTGTGCATCATTTATTAATCTTTTAAGGAAATCAGGGATTACAATCCAGCAACATTGTTGCGATAAATCTCCTTCTATAATCTCGAAGCCTCTCATCACAAGGTGGCACTAAAATATAGAAATACATTTTCCTTGAGGATTTTTCACAAAGAAAAACTCCCCAAAAAAATAAAGTTTATGTTTAACACCATAAACTTTATGTAACCCATTAACATCAATGCCTTTCTAGGTCCAAACTTTACCTATATGTTATACCCTTTAATTATTCCTCTTATCATACACATATTATGATAACAATAAAATAAGTCTATCCTTTTACTTTTAGATTATGACATCTTCATGTTCTCTTATATTAAGAGTTCAAAACATAAGTATATATGTTGCATAAAATAATCACGAACTTTACGCAGCGCGATGACATAATATAACAATTACTATATAAAAATAGTAGTAATATATATAGGGATTGAAATCCTCGAATACTTCGCGCAGCAGGTATATATATACATACTTCTAAACGAACAGCATAATCATAAAAATAAATAGGAACCACAACCATAAAGCTAAATTAACTCGTACAAAGAAATCATATAAAGCTAAGATCGATTTGGTTTTGAGATGGCATAAGAAAGGAATTTATCACTACAGGGATATGAACACCGATTCAATTCTAAGGGTACTAACTATTGATCATGCAGAAAGTTTATTTAAACCAATCAAAAGATTAAACCAAAGTGCATGATCGTAGAAATACTTGCATTCGATCTTATAAGCTGGGAGCGAAATCCACGCAGCGACCCTATTACTGGGATAACATACTATAACGACATTGAGCTAGATCTGACAGTAGGTAAAATAATAAGTCCAAAGAACTTACATAGATCGAGCTCTACGAGCCGAACTACAAATGTCCATACATGTTAAAAAAAGAATCTAAAACAACAGAAGCCCTCTATTAAGATAGCCGAGCAGAATTTATATAATATATACAAGGTAGAAATCGAACTTAATTATCTATCCTTAAACATAATTATTTCATGCCTAATGTAGAAAATATCTAAAGCAAACAAACTGTATTAAAATTCCAATGCAAGGATAGTACAGCGGTCCATGACATCGAATACCAATACAAAGATAGTCATCGCATATGTATAGCGGTCATGACTCATGCAGGAATTATATGCAACAGGTAACTGAAATCAATTTTCAAACGCAAGGGTACTATGGCGATTTCACCAGAATCGAATACCAACACAGCAAATAGATAAACTATAGCTGATAATAGATTAATGAAGATAAAGGAAACCGACTTATGAGGTTTATCCCCTTTCTGCACCCAATAATCACCAACGCAGAGCTTAACTGTAAAACTATATAATACAATTAGGATCGAGATCGGTCTCATGCGTTCCCTATCCAGATATCCACGGTTCTTCAACATTCTCTTAAAGGTTTAGCAAAAGTAAGACTTTCCCTCCGGTGAAAATATATATATATATATATATACAGATAGGATTAACTATGACTTCCTTTGCCTATCAGAGTAATGGAACACAGGGGCCTACAGCACATAGACCCATTGTGTTCGCTGGAAGTATAAATTATGAATTTATACCGGGAGAAAAACAAAATGTGGAGGTATTAAGCTGAGTGTAGATCCAAACTGGGATTCCATACACTCTGACAGTTTAATGTAAAGATAACCACCGATTAGGTGAAAGGTACACTCAGCGGTCTAATGGAAGTAGGGTAAATATTTCTAAGTTAAAACCTTAATACTGAGATCGCAGGCCACCCAAATGATTGATGAAATAAACACACAAACTGTCATTCCAAAAGTTGCGCCACTCTGGTTGCGGGGTAAAATTCACACTATAAATTAAAAATAATAATCAAAGATCGAGCTGATGTAAATATACATCAATGCCATAATGCTGGTAAAACGAGGAATATATATAAAATCAAAACATCTTTACCTGACGCTAAAAGGGTTGGAGATATTTCACCTGGTATATTGTGATTACGGTGTGCGATCCACCTATCCGAGATACTAAAATCTTAAGGCAGCAATCGACATACCGGCGAAGGCATATAAAAATAACTTCAATACAGTTCTTAATATACCACACAATAATACCATTTATGATCTATGCAGTCAGGAAAATAGAAATAAGAACATATCAAAAACAAACTTCCCTGGCATGGTCGCTGGGAAATGGAGATCCGTTCTCCTTTGAATTTCTGTATACAAGTAGTCCACTATCTCATCCCAGCAGCAATCGGCATCCAAACTCGGAGGTAGAGACATTCCTCTGCGCAGCATGCTTTTCCAAAACTTGCAGAATACCCCTTTCTTAAGGCTATGGCAAATCTAGTAGAAAACAACAACTCCTTCCACTCCAACGGTTCCAACAACACTCATCAATGTAAATCGAAAATATAGCGCACCGCGGGGAACCATCCTCTTTGCTTTCCTTAGTTACCGATGGAGTGTACATGTGTCAAATGAGAATTTAACAATATTTTTCTCATTCTAAAACGAAACAACAAAAGCGCAGATACACTTCAAAGACGGATCTTTAACGAAAAGATAATGCACTAAGTAAAAATACCTTCCCACTAAAACTTTAATGCTCCACTAATGTAACGATTTTCTGTTCCAGTAATGGAAGTGGTGGAGACAAAACACTCTCCAAAGATCCAAGGATGATGCCCTCGAGTGAGGCATTGTAACGAACACCATTACTATACAAACTCCACTCCAGTTCTATTAAATGAAAGGAGATCAGTCTTAATTGATCGAATTGTCTCCCCTGCTCATAACACATAGATGTTGATGTATTTTTAAGGCTTTTGCCCTCTATTAATATTTCTTTAATAATATTTTGTTTCTTCTTGACTTCATAAATTATTCTATGATAATTGTTTAAAGCACTTCTCCCTCATCTACCATGTAGAGATAAAATATCTATACTTTCTTCTAAACTATAATGTATTATGTAGATCTTTTAAACTATTTGGGCACATGCATATATTTAAATATACCTTATATTTATATAATAGTGACCTCAAATAATATTCACTACTATATATATATATATATATATATAAATATATAATTATGGTTTAATCCTGTTTAGAATAACTTAGGCCATAATATCTTAGCTAAATTATTTAAGGTGAATAGTAATCCTACCAGGACGAACTTATATCCTCACCTATCATAATATGATAAGTCAACACATGCTTCCTTAGCCATTATATTTTCTTATGGAGGGTTTGTTACTTATCATTTTAGTTGTATTACCATTCTTTTAACCTTCTAGACTTAAACTAAGGTTTATAAACTTAACGCTAACTTGTGGTCCACTGGTGGGGCCTTAGCTTTGAGCTCCTCACCATGGCCATTTACAAAAATCATAATTTAAATTACAAGAGTAATAACAATTAGGGTCGAATTTTAGGGATGTTACACTCCACCTTTGGTTAGTTCTAATCCGACAAGAGAAGTAAAGGGCCTAATGTTTCATCCATGGTAGCATCCAGATGGTTCCCACCATCCTCACTGATTCCTACTGGAAGGACTATTCCATCGAATGGACCTCCTTTAAGTGGGGCTAGCTACATCCATGCCACATGGCAATGACCCCTTCTCCTTTGGGATTACATTTCTAGGTTTCCAACCTGTGAATAATAATATCCCTCCTATATCAAGGAACACTAATACTCTTGGTAGTAGTCCATTGATTCCATCCTATTATTTCCCACCCTATGGTGGACATACATCCATGCCCAACCCTTCCATTGTTATTGGAGTCATTATTGGCTCTAGCCAACATTAGATGAACATACCTTTCCAAGGAATGTGAGGCATGAACATTGGTGTTCCCGTAGGACTAAATGTGCCGCAAGGAAATATGATTAATCCAAGAATATGGGGCAAGAGTGATGGATTTCCTTGGAGGCACAACATGCACCAAGGGAACAATCCTTCATTAGGGGCAAGGGGAATGAACATGTCCGATCCATTAAATGTTAATGCTTCACAAGGAATCCAATAGTCCATGTGGGGAATACCTTGCGGCAATATTTTCCATTCATAAAAACTTAGTTTGGTCATAATAAATTTTTTGGACAAAATAATCAACCTTTTACAATTGTTGGGAATTGTTATATACCATGCCAATCTTTTGTTAGTACGAACCAATAGGTAGTAAATGATCTCGGGGCTTCAAATTGTCTATAAATTAAATGAATGCATAAAATAGTTTTGGGCGACCATGATTATTTATTTCCGCTGCTAAATTGAATGTAATTGAATAAAAAGAGGCAACTGGGTACATTACATTCAACGTGATTTGTCTCATGTTTTTCATGACATCAAGAAAATTATAGAGGCCTATCTGGATGACTTACTAAGAAATTCTAGGAAGAGGGTGGATCACCCAATCACCTTAGGGCTATGTTTGATAGATGTCATTACTATAGGATTCAGATGAATCCTCATAAGTGCATTTTCTATGTTATTTCAAGTCGATTACTAGGTTTCATAGTTTCGAAGGATGGTATAATGGTATATCCTTCCAAGTTTGAGGAAATAGTACAATTTCATCCCTCACGTAACTTGCATAAGTTATAGATCCTTCAAAGGCCAATTTTTTATGATGATTCATTGTTAACTATGTTGAAATATCAAAAGGTTTCATGCACTTACTTAGGAAAGGGGTCCCATTTATATGGGATGATAATGCTCATAAATATTTCAATGCATTGAAAAAGGATTTCATGCTTTCCCCACTGTTGAATTTCCTGGACTATAGCAAGGATTTCCTCTTTTATCTGACAGTATCTGAATCAACAGTCGTCAAGGTCTTGGTCCAAGAAGACAATTCTCACTAGGAACATGTCATTTAATACCTAAGTAAGAACATGGAAGGTCCTAAGCTAAGGTATTCTCATGTTGAGGGATTGGAATTTGATGTTTTGCACGCGGTACAAAGGATTAGGAAGTACATTACCCTTATAAGACAAAACACCATTGTAGCCATCAATCCATTTCAACACATCTTGTCTTGTCATATTGTGGGTGGAAAGTATAATAAATGGATCGTTATTCTTCAGGATTTTGATCTAGGTTTTGTGTCAGCCAAATATAAGAAGTCCTTGTATTTTGATTAATTAATGTCAAAACATCCTTGAGATGATGAGGGTATAGTGGAAAATGAGTCATTACCTGATGAAATTTTTTTCCTCATCATCTCAGAGGACCCCTGGTATGGAAAAATCTTGATTTACCTACAAACCCATAGGGTCCCTACTCAATCTTCTTGTGAAGAGAGACATACAATCCATCACCAAGCAAGAAATTATGTCATCATTAGAGACACATTCTATCATCATGGGATTGATACAATCTTAAAATGTTTTCTAACTCATAAGGAGGTGGAAAAAGTTCTTAATAATTTCCATGGTGGTCATCTATTTGGGATTTCTACAACCCAAAATATTTTGCATTCAGGTTATTTCTGGCCCTCAATTTTCAAAGACTGTGTTGAAGCAATTAAGAAATTTCATCCCTTTTAGGAATTTACTAGGAAACTGTGTGCGCATCCTCCTCCACTCTATCCAGTTATCATCATATGTCCCTTCACAAAGTGGGGGATAGATTTCACAACCTGTAATATGGTATTGAAAAAACACCATAAATACATTATTGTGGTTGTTGACTACTTCACTAAGAGGTTTGAAACCATGCCTACCTTTACGTGCGACGATGAGATCACATCACACTTCGTATTTAATAAAATCATAGCTTGTTTAGGTATACCCAGAGAGATTGTCATTAACAATGGAAATCAATTTTCAAACAAAATGATGGCAAAGTTAGATGAGAAACGTGGTTTTTGACAAGATTTCTCCTCACCTTTCTACCCTCAAGCAAATATTCAGGTAGAGACAATCAATAATTCCTTGAAGATCATACTCCAAAGAACAGTGAGTAGGAACATAAACAATTGTCATATAATGATTTTTACCCATCTCTCTGGGCATATCGAACCTTCATCAAGACTGCGACATGTTTTACTCCCTTCTAGCTTGTAAATGGAGTAGAGGTTGTGTTACCCATCGAATGTGAAATCCTGTCATTGAAGCTAGCTATCAAGCTCATACCGGATACCACCCAATCAACAGAATTTTTAGTATACTTGGAATAGTTGGATGAGCGTAGAAGAGATGAAATTACTTCTAACGAATCACACAAGAAACATGTGAAGGCTCAGTATGATAAATCTATCCATCGTCGTGTCTTCTCTAGAGGAGACATTGTGCTTGTCTATGACCAACAACATGAATATCTTGGGCCTAGTAAATTCAAGTCAATGTGGCTTGGTTCTTACATTGTGAAGTGAGTGTTAAATAAGAGATATTACGAGCTAGAATATTTCGTGGGGAGCATTCTAAGCCTAAAAATGTGTTAGGAACCCATGTCAACCCTTCTATCTACTTTGTTAGTATATTGTTGTTGGATGCATATGCTTTGTAAGTCGTCCCGTAGTATTTGTTGATCCATAGTTTGTATTATTGTTGTTGGACGCATATGCTTTGTAAGTCGTCCCGTAGTAATTGTTGATCCATATTTTGTATTGGCCCATGGTTTGTATTGACACATGGTATTGGTGCCTAGACTTAGTATATAAGTTTGTGTTGAGACCAATGAAGGCACCGTGAAGTTATTTGTATTGAGCTTGCTCAAAGGAGGTTGCCCCCTCGAAGTGGCCTGCGATCAATATAAAAGTGATTATGAGTTCTATTATTGCTGCTATATCGTGTATTTTGATTAATTAATTGTTGCAGGTTCTTCACAAAATGGGCTCTATCTGAAGATGTATTATGAATAGACCGTTTTGTCTAGGAAGAATCCATTTATACTTGTTATATTCTAAGTAGTTTAGGTTACTTTTCACCTTTATGTTTTTTTATTAGTATTGGTCATCACTCATCGTGCTGTGTATTTCATTTGACAGATGTCATCGGATGCATCTATGTTCATGGGATATGTGGATGGAGCCTGCCATCACACTCAGAACTTAGCTTTTGTAGCTTGGGTAATCTACGATCTTGCAAGCTAGCTTGTTAGCTCTAGTGGACTATTTGGGTTCGGCTACTAATAACATCATTGGATATAGTGTCATGATCGAGTTACTATTGGGGGGGATTTCACTTGAGATCCTACGGTTAACTATCTACCTAGACTCACAACTAGTTGTATCACAGTTGAATGGTATTTACTTTATTTGTCATCCTACATCTATAAAAAATTTATGACGGTGTGTCTTCTTGAAAACCACTTTGAATTTATTACATATTTTCGCGTGCTAAGAAGATTCAATTCCATTTATGATACATTAGCTAACTATGTATTAGATATACATTTGATGCATAATTGAAAGAAAACGCATTAAAAGCACAAGAGCATGTAAGCACTATAAATATGGCCGATAAAAAGAGTCTTTAATTGTCCCGAGAGGCACTTCTACAGACTCGTATGGGGGAGATGTTGTCACATTACATTCTGTAATGTAATGTTCCCAACCACTATGGAAGATATGTTGCCTTGTTACATATTATTGAACGTAACGTTTCAACATAGTAATAACCGAGCTGACATAATTTTTTTAATTAAAAAATTTATAATAACTTTTAACGAATAGGAAAAAGTAATAAGTAAATTTTTTTTTTTTTTTTTAAGTAAAATATTGTAAAAAAAAGTAAAACAATGTAGAAAAATTAAAAAGTAAAACAATGTTAAATAGTTAAAGTATTATTTAATCTTGTAGATTGAGATGAGTTTAAAACATGTGTTTATAACTAATCAAAATAATTTTTATAGGAAAATTAAAAAGTAAAACAATGTGGAAACATTAAAAGGTAAAACGATGTTAAAATAGTTAAAAGTATATACATTAATAAAGTTAAAAAATAAAGTAATGTAAAATAGTTAAAGGTATATAGATCATTAAAATCAAACAGGTCATGATAATTAAGGGGTTTTGATCCCTCTTGGTGCATGGTAGATTTGGAGTTTAGATGGATCTTTAATATAAGAGTAGTGTCATTAAGTACAAAAAGTGTGGGTCATAGAACAAAATAGGGGCCCCTGGCCCTCAATGGTGCATATACACATCGAATAAGTATAAAATGTAGATCATAGAATAAAGGTGCAAAAAGAGATAAATTTGGAATCAGTTCCATGCCCCTGCTTCCTCCCTATAACATAGGACACATGTGGCCACCTACCTAAATAACTTGTTCCATTGGGTAGTCACCCCTACCACCTATTGTTGCATAGCCTTCAACAAATGATCAATATAGGTGGCATGCATGCCGTGTGTAAGGCCCTAGTGGTTCTCCTCTATAGAATCTAAAGTAGCCTCCAACCCCTCCCCTTCCTAGGGTTCATGTCGTCGTAAGTACAGGTGACTAGCAGGCCACTCTAGTCTAATGTATTCACCATAGTCAATGTTTTTCATTAGAGTCATACACAAAAATATTCCATTTCAACATTTAAATATTTCAAAAAAACAAAAATAATTGAAATATATCAAATTATATCACTCACCAATCATGCCCCATGCAAAGCTGGGAGGAAGCACTAAGTCCAGATCTCCCCTGAAGTTGAGACCCGTATATGGAAACTCCTTGATGGCCGAGAGTATCCCGCTCCACCACTCAAGGAAATAGTCATCAAACATAGAAGGGGACAAACCTCCTCCCAATTTGAACATAACCTGAGTCCACCGGTACATCCAAGGCTCCCTAGGATCTAAGGGTGGGAATGATACCCTCACGCTCATCACCAGAAGTCACTCAAAGAAGAATGATACCAAGATACTCCCATACTAAATTTCTTGTTTTTTCTGGTCTTGTAGTCGGTGAGTTGACTCGATGATCCCGCACCCTTGGATTGAGCCAAGGGCATGGAGATCCAAGTGAATAAACAAATATAATCTAAGACAAATATTAAGTGGAGATCACGTGGCTTGATCTCACCTTGAGATGAGAGGACCGAGCCATGGTGGAGAACATCCCAATCTCTGGCCAAGATAGAGGAATAACGTAAGCTTAAACATATACACCATACTCCAAACGATGAATGCAAATAGTCAATCCAATCTATGCTAATGTTACCATGCACAATAAGATTAACTTGGAGGCCGTTTGACTTACCAAGTGGTTGGGAATGGGTTGTTTCTCTTGAAGAGGAGTGCGCAGACTTCATGCCAAGAAGAGAGGGAGACTTTATTTCCATGGACAACCACCCATGCGAGTTGTCGCACCTCAGAACCATCTGCTAGATGATGAAGTGACCAGGGAACTGGACATGGCTACAGTTCGACCTCCTTCCTGGTAACCTAACCCAACGATATGCTTCTGTCTGAAATGGGAAGAGGGTCAAGCTTAAGGCCGAATTTCATAAAATATTGGGGAGTGAAAACTATTTCCTTTTCAAGCCAGGAATTCATGGGAAGGTGGCCATAAATGCAGGCTATGATGGAAGCCTTGGCAGGTTCCTCTCCTGTGCTTAAAACCAATAATTTCCTTGACAATTAACCAAAATGCCACTGTGTTTTGTGCATGGGATGGTTGTTTCTATCCTAGGCATGGTCAAGCTTAGAATCTTCCTCCATGGAGATGATGTGGATGGGTTAATGAGATTTGTGGGCGTGTGGGTTGACCCACCCCCTTTTGTTTTGAATGAATTATTTGGCAAGGTAATACCATGCTTGTGGAAGCATTGGGGTGACCACATTAAGCATATGTTAGGCTAGGCATGGGATTAATACTTGAGTTGTATTAATTAATGGTTATTATCTAGCATTAGATAGTATATAAATAAGTAATTATGTGGCTTATATGTAAGTGAATATGTGTGTGTGTGTGTGTGAATAATACTAATGTCATTGCTAAGCTATTAGCATGTTATTAGTATGGTTGTCATGTGCATATGACACAACCACCACATAATTATGAAGGAGATTATGTGTGTGTTTGTGTGTGTGTGTGTAATAACATGTACAACAAGTATAAAGGACCTTGTGCCTTGGATGACCCGTATGCAAAAGATTATTATGGACTATGGTTGATATACAGATAAACAAGTATAGACCTCAGTTGGAAAGAGCCTAAGTTAAGCCTAGATATTTGTTCGTCACAAGCAGTGATAGGGAAAATTTATATTATTATTATTAATAATATTAATATTAATATTAATATATAAAAGAAAAAATATTAATTAGGATGAGTACATGACAAAGTGGTATCAGAGCCAAGGTTGCAACACTTGGACCTTATGGATTCAACTATCCCATTAAACTGTATGCATATAGATATCCTTTAGATGTATACCTGACAAATTGTTTGACTTTTAGGCAGAAGAAGAAGATAGGTTGAAAAGTAAACAAGTAACTCAAAAAGCTATAAACACTTGAATAGAATGAGTGGTGCACTTAGTCAAGACGAGGTGGGAGAAGGACCCCCACTTGAAGAAAAATATACGGGTTGAGCTGAATTGTAACAAATAAAATATTAAAATAATATGAATAATATATATAATAATATAAATAATAAAATAAAACATAATGTTAATTATATTAACTAAGATACATAACCCTTGGTGAGTAGTCACCATATAAGCCCTGTATATGTGGATACATCGTCATTGCAAAATCATCATTATTTATCTTATCAATTATATATTCCATTATTTGACCATTTATGGATCCTTTATATTATTTACATTGGTTATTTGTATAAGAAACTATTTTATCATTTCACTTGGTATTAGATCCGCCTAAAATCTAGTACATTGTCCAAAAATCAGGCCCTTGGCCCAAAGAAGTAAAAAAATAAAAACAAGAAGAAAGAAAAAGGAAAAAGTAAAAGAAAAGAAAAAGAAGAAAATAAGAAAAGTAAAAAAATAGAAGTAAAAAGAAAAGAGAATATAAAAAGAAAAAGAAAATAAAAAACAAAGAAGTGAAAGAAGTAAAAAGAAAAGAGAATATAGAAAGAAAAAGAAAAGAAAAACAAAGAAGTAAAAATAAAAGAAAAAGTAAAAAAAAAGATAAGTAAAAGAAGTAAAAATAAATGAAAAAGTAAAAACAAAGAAGTAAGTGGTTTCTTAAAAAGATTACATGGTTTATTTTCCAACATTTGTGAAAATAATATACTCAAAAGTTATAAGCAAGAATTGAACTTGAGTGGGGAAGGTAACATTCATTCCTCCCAACCACCCAATCCACAACATTTTTATTATCATTCAACTCCAAAAACAATTATTATATTATTATTATCAATAATACTAATTATTATATTATATTTATTAATAATATTATAATTATTAAATTTTAATAATTATTATTATTTGGAAAAAAAATGGAGTCTCAGGGTGACAAAAGAGGAAGATTCCAGAAGACCCACTCAAAGGTATCCATTGACATACTAAAACTTGAAGGGATTATTCAAAGAAATCCTATTAGCGTCGCTATTTTCTCAACCATCGAGGAAAATCACATTAACGTCAGCTTGGCAAATCAATTATTCGTCCCATAACTAAGTATAATCGAAAAGAAAGATAAATGGGGTGAGAAGCAATATGCAATTAGGGACTTACAACTGGAAATTGATGAATATAAGTTCACATCCCAATTCAATGTTACGACTATTTATCTAAATGAAGTTGACATCATTCTCGGCTTATCTTGGATGGAAACATTGGAGACAATTATCTTAAATATGAAGAAAAAGTTTTTAACGTTTTCATATAAGAAGAAGCAAGTCATACTACAGGATGTTAGAATGAAGTTAGATTCAAAATTCGTGGCATCTAAAGACTTCAAGGTTATTTCCATGGTCATTTCACAAGAAAATCAAAAGATGCAGTCAGAATTCGACAAAATCGTCACAGATAAAGAATAAGAGATCTCTCGTTTAAGAGATCATAATCAGAAATTGCTTCTTCAAATAAAAAAGACGAAGGAAAAAACACAACATAATCAAAAGCTAGAAGAGAAGAATCGAGATCTTCAGCAGAAACTATTAGAAAACATTGACGAAAATGGTTACCTCAAGAAGCACAAACAAGATCTAATGGATCAAATTCAGAAGCTTAAAGATGATAAGAAAGTGCAAGAAGAAACGACCCTAAATCTTAAAAAAGAAAAAGACTTGTTAGACAATAAGTTGGAGCAAATTCAAAAGAGGACATCAAAGCCCTTGGACTAAAAAATCTACGTTGAGAAAAAAGAATCAAATACAAATTCAGTCCTCGTCACAGTTCAGAAAGAAGACAACCTGGTAAAAAAACAAACAACAATAACTCCCTATCGACACCCCAACCATATAAACCAGTATCCTAAAAAGTGGGAATTGTTGAAAGATAATGGTACTAATGTGCTCAAAGTTCCTAGTGACAGATCAATAGAGAATCCCAACAGTCAGCAACAAATCAATTTTGGATGGATTGATCCATCAACATATCAGAAGTTATGCTTTACACTTAGAAGTTCGTACCGACATGTTTCGTCATCTACGACGTCACAATGAACAATGCGACAACATTATAAGGCTTTGAGGACAAAGCCTTTCTAAGAGAGAGGCAATGTAACAAATAAAATATTAAAATAATATGAATAATATATATAATAATATAAATAATAAAATAAAATATAATGTTAATTATATTAACTAAGAGACATAACCCCACGGGGGCTTCACTCAATAAACTGCTATCATAGCACGTCCGTTCGTGGCATATGAAACGATACTCTTAATTTTGCTAAATATTGGAAAATACCTTCCAAAATCATTTTTTTTAACCCCCTCCCAATATGCCTTCCCAATTTAAAAAAAACCCTATTTTCACTAGGTATTGTATGTATCAATTTTTTAATTAACATTTTTTATACCCCTTTATATTTCTACCTAGTATATCTATATGATACCCCTCTTATGACCCCACATGCATTCTACAATGCACCTTGCTTCTTTCGATGTATATTGTGGATGTACATTACTTCACCCACAATGCAATTACTCAACCACATATCATTATGATTTGCAACATCTAATGGTTTAATGAAGAGATAGGAGATCACATCTTGTATGTCACTAGTGCCAATGCACATAGTACAACATTTAGATTGCATGTTACAGTTCCCCAATTGCTGATTAAGCCTGTTGTGGGATAGGTGTCCAAGCCCCTAGAGCCTGTAACAAGCTCTAGGAGGTTGACTAAACCTCCCAAGGCCTTTAATAGGCATGAGTGGTTGGGTATTCAAGCCCCCAAGGCCTATAGAGGGCCTATAACAGGCCTTGTAGGCTTAGAGCCTCCCAAGGATATTGGTAACAACTGGATGAGTGTTATTGGTAACAATTGGCCGTCAATGACCACTGTCTCTCGACTATGATCAACTGGAAACCCACTTCACCATGAAACCCCTGGCCTCAAGCATGCCTCAAGACACGATTTCCCTGCGTACTGGTAAGCCCAAGCCTTGCCTCAACTTGATTTCTCATCTGGCCGTGATCCCGCCATCTCCATTTGGCGGATATTTGTCAGCCCGCCCATATAAAAAATACCCCAAAGTATTTTTGTATTGTTACATTAAATTAAAAAAAACCTTTGCCCCTTAATATATAAGCAATATATTTTTTAAGTTTTCATGAATAATTAATACCGCAATATGAATGAACGTGATATTATATTGCCTTCTAGTGAATCCCCCGTGCATAACCCTTGGTGAGTAGTCACCATATAAGCCCTATATATGCGGCTACATCGTCATTGTAAAATCATCATTATTTATCTTATCAATTATATATTATTCATTATTTTATATATACATTATGTGTATACCCTAATTATCGTTTCATGAACTCAACCCATATAACAACAACAACACCTGAAGTAATGTTGGAGACAGTCAAAATCCTACATGAATAATTATGAAGCTTTAAGGCCAACGATGTAAAATCCTTGGAAGAACAATGTGAGATCAATTCCATCTTGATACATAAATTAACTTAAATCATAATAAATGTGCAACCTACTCTTAAATTCAACGATGGAGGCAAGAAGGAAACCTGGGAGAAGGTTCCCACAGTAAGGAACCGAGATCCAAACCTTCACCATAGGAAATTGGAAAGACACCCAATCAACAAAGAGACTGTATCAGACGACTTAGATAATGGAAATACATTAAAATCACCTCCTAAGAAGAATAAGAAATAGAAAATAACCAACGCACTTCAGGGGGAGTTCAAAAATATCAAACCACCTACCTTCAATGGCATGGTGAAGACACGTGACGAAGCTGAGGCTTGGCTACTGGGAATGAAAAAGTAATTTAAGATTTATAACTTTTATGGAAACATAAAAGCTCGGTTGGATATGTACAACCTCACCACCAAAGAATCTATCTTGTGGCAAGATGTGGAAAATACAAAGCAACTCAAGGAGAAGGACCTTGAGAGGAAGGAATTCAAGGAATGCTTCTGGAAGAAGTACTTGTCCGAGAGATTCTATGACAAAAAGATAAAAGAATATCATGAACTCAATATAGGATAGATGAACATGGAGGACTTGATCAGTAAGTTTATAGAATTACTATGTTACGTTCCCTATATCGAAGAAGAAGAATTTGAGATCCAACGATTCTTGAGTTGTGTACCCAGGCAATTTTGAGACAAAATAGAGTTTGATTGTCCTAAATACTTCGTAGAGACCTTCCACAAGGCAATACTTTGTATGATCATAGACAACATAGATATGGGAATCAACAAATTCAATAGGATAAGAAAAGACAGAATATTGAGCAAAGAAATAAGGGATTTAGACCCCCTATTGTTAGAAACCAGATGAAGTAATTTTAACACAGTAATGTTAAGAATAAGTTAGCATAGGCTACTCCTAACCATAGTGGAAACCATCCTAGTGGAACCACTGGAAGGAAACCAGAAGGGACTATAATTGAACATCTTCAATATTGGAGATGTGGGGAAAATCACTCACAAGTGAAAGGTCCTCGTAATAATATTGTTCATAATTTACAGGAAGCTACTACAATAAATTATATGGCCAGAGTTCCAAGGATTTGTGCAGCCTTGGAAAACCTACATGATGAACATCAACTGTCAATCATGGAAGTAGGAGGTTAAATTTCTAATAAATCAATTTCATTGGAAAACTTATTATCATATAAGTTTTCTTCTTAGCTAGGTTCGATGTCTCTACCCACGAGTATGAGGGAATCTCTCCCCTTGCATGCGTTAGGCATGAACTTATGACCTTTGAGAATCCCTTACCATTGTACAACTTCTTATTGAAACCATTACAAGCTCGTTGAGCTGAGGTGGGGATAGCCTTAGAGGTTTCCCATCAAGCTATATATATATATATATATATATATATATATATATATATATAACCTATCCCTTTGGATCTTTAGTAGAATATCATATTACTTTTACATTTAACACCATGAGGGTTATAGATCAATTTTAGAGCTAAAAATATATTCTATTATTCATGCATTATTTGATATATATTATATGGTGATTGATTGCTCTCTTTTACAGTTATTATCACTCAGACTTGTTATTTTTTATTAACTCTACTTTGCATGTTGTGTGCAGGTAGACTCAAGAGGGTAGCCTCTTGGATCCCAAGTACTTGATGTATCTCATCCACCCTTAGTGGATTATTTATTTAGCTCACATGATTATGTCCCAAACTTATAAAATATTTCTGTCTAGATCATGGATATTTTATGGGAGCTTCTCTCCAAGTCTTAGTCCCATACCATTACTGGTTTTTCTTATGTAAGTCGAAGACTGGGCTATCTTATCCATTCATAATATTTCAGTCGTATAGTTAGCTCATAGAGAAGTTATCATTACTATAACAAGCATATTCTTAGGATCTCAAGGACTGTTAATTACTTATTGTGACAGATTGTGTTTCCTAGTGGGGTGGTTTTAGTTAATTTATTAGAATAATACTTTTGCATATCATCATATTCAGATTAGGGGTAGAAATCACATGTTAGGATTTTTACATTTTTTTATGACTCCTACTGGGGTTCTTTGTTGGATCTTGATCTTCTCACGATTCTTGAGTTCCTAGGGGGACAAAACCTAGGTCTATATCGTCCGGTCTAATGTGAGTTGAGGAGGTCTAATGGTTTACCCACCCCGAGGAATTGAAGTGGGTTGGGGATAATAGGAATGCATCCTAGGATAGATAACCTACATTTAGTTTTAGTATTATTTATCACATATATCCTAGATCAATGTTACTTGAATCATTCAATCATTTATTATTTCAACAGATATATTTATACAATTATACATGCATGTTACTATTTGTCCTTCACTCTTATTTTCATTTAGTTTACATCTTTCTCTAACTTAGAATCTATGGACCAACGCCACAGTTAGGTATTATAACATATTCACAATCCAATATGGTAATTAGATCAGCTGCCCAATGGAGCTGCTAGGGTTAATATTAATCAACATAGTTGTACTAGATTTTGCTTCCCAATGTAGCAGTTAGGGAATACACATAATCTAATACAAATGTTCTATATTTTGCTTCCCAATGCAACAATTAGGTTAATCACATAATATAATACAAATGTACTAGATTATGCTTCCTAATGTAGTAGTTATGTTAATCAATTAATTATAGAACACTTCAATATAACAAAATAATAACCAGATCATAAGTCATGTTTAATCAAGAATACTTAGCTTCTGTTTCCTAGCTTTTCTCATCAAATGATAACATTATTTTTGTTACTATTTACATGGGCATGCAAAGGTCTAGATCACTACTATAACATATCATTAGTTAGACAATCATATATTTCATATTTACAATTTAGTAGATCTAAAGATAGGTGCATACTTAACATTATCATATCATCAACCCTTACAATCTCAGATTTTTTTCTAGATAGTCCAACAATTCATAGATACATGCATAACAACATATCATCATCATAAACTTATAACTTCAACATTCATATTTACAAGGATCTAGGTCCAAGAACTCATTTGTTCTAGGTACTTTTGATCTATTTGCAACTGTTGTGGGGATTTCCCTGATCCACCAAATCGTACATCTGTAGGAAACTCTAGTCTTTGTTTCCCCACAATCACCCCCGAGCCAAGTCATGGTCTCTTTAGGGCCTTATTTTAGGAATTCTTACTATTCATATTTCCTTTTTGTTTAGCATATCTATTCTTTAGCTTAGGGTCTTATCTCAACCAATCACTCTACTGGTGTCCATGGTTCAATCAAGGCATCCCCACTACCATACAACCAGTTAGTACTCTATCTTATATAGACAATACCGGTGCCAGCAAACACCTAGTACCCTCACTCTATATAGAAAATACTACTATTGTCTGTACAAGGTAGTAGTTCCCTACCTGCTCGTACACAACACCTTAGTGCTCACACACTCTATGGTTATAGAGATTTTCCACCACGATTGGACTTAGTTCTAGTCATCTGCAAGCAAGTACCACCAACTAGCTCCTCCCCTTCATCTCTTCCTCTTTCGGTTCATTACAACTTTTTTTCTTTCATATTTTTAGATCTCTCTCTCTCTCTCTCTCTCATTTATGTTTCAGATGTGTGTTTCTCTTCTAGTTTACACCAAGAGAATTAACCCCTTGGCCTTATTCCCTCCTCTTTTTGTATAAGAGGTCACTATTCTTAGTTAATTCCTTAGGTGATGCCACCTAAGTGGGAGTTACAATTCTTGAAGAGTCTCTTCAATTCTTCTTTTAATAGATCTTCTTATTTCTTTATTCAATTTCTATTTTATTCATATTTCAGTTTAATTATCTTTTCTGTTTAACTTCCTTAACTCTTTATTTATTTTAATTCTTTCTCCAAAGAGACCATGACCCCTCATTCATGAGTCATCCCCCAGAGCACAAGCATATATTTAACATAATTCAATAAACATATACCAAACACATAATAATGCCAATTACACAGTTTCATTGTTTCAATACTTAGACACATACAAGGGTTGGAAAATTGTTATCATATACACTTAGGTACCAATGTAAGCTTAAGAATGTTATAATACACCACTATTATACACATGCAAGTCATACAAAACAATAACTATGTTGAGAAGTATTGCAAGAGACATATTTGCATTTCTTTAAGAGAAAATAAAAATATTATAAGTCAAATAGTACGTAAGAATTCTGAGTTTGTTTTCATACATCCTTTAGATTACTCACCGTTCTTTTGACATTAAAGTACAGTTAACTTTCTTTTATTTGATAATTTTAGGTATATTACATGTTTCCTAATAAATTTTGTGAATGACTATGAGTTGTAATGGTACAATTTTCTAGATATATTTTTGAATGGCGATATAACATCACTTGTCACAATTCGAAAAAAATGACTCCCTTTTAAGTGTGTCTTATATGGATACCTTATGCCATTAATTAAAGAGAATAATGTAACCAAATTCAAAAAAAAGACTAGTTAGCCATTTTTTATGAAATCCTTCGTATCCTAAGGAATCATCTCTAGAAATCAAGGAATGAATCATCTCTAGAAATCAAGGAAGCAAATTAAGCAACAAGACGATTTTAAAAGAACTCACCGAGAATTTGAAATAGGAGACAAGGTGTTTGTGTGATGTAAAAATGAAACTCACTAAAAAATTATGAAAATCATGAACTCTTTCCAAAGTTTTATGGTTGTTATCAAATCTATTAGAGAGTTGGGTAAGTAGCCTATTTTCTGGATACTTGTAATATCCCAATCTTGACCTATTGTATTAAAATGTAAATGATGTAATATTGTTATAAAATCGTGGTGAGGAGCTCAAAGCCAACGCCTCGCCATCGATTTAGTGATGCATATGGTTTATGTGCTAGCCACGCACAATAGAATTGCAAATATCATGTAAATATACATTTTAATAAAATACCCACAACTACATATGCAATGCAACAAGAGACGGGGCATGATTTTACAAGGAATCGGGAGGAAAAATATTCAAACCCTTGGAGCCAATCAAGTCAAGCCAAGTGTCAATGAGAGAACCCATAAAACCCTCAACTACCCATGTTGACTTTGGTACCCAATCATTCATTTCTCTCAAGAGTTGGGTGAAGTAGTTAATGCCTTCGGGAATTGAGAGGTATGGCCCTCCAAATTCGGGCATGGGCAAGCCACCCTTTATGGAAAATCGTGTTTGACTTATTGGGCAAGAAATGAGCCACAAAATTGCTCCCCAAGCCATTACCCATCAACTCGTTTTGCCTCTCTCACGTTTTTGGAGCTACTTGGGCATTTCCCCTCCACGTTTTTATGGTTTTCCCTTGTTTTTCTAGCTGGGAAAAAGGCGGTTTGGGGGTGGCAGAGCTGCTGGGAGGAAGGGATCTTGATTTGGGGTTTCACTGAGGCCGTTTTGGCCATTTGGAATGCTCATAACCCGTGGGATAAATCGGGTTTGCTTCCTGGGGGTGAATTCCCCTTCCCACAATCTGTTTTTGGTGTGCCCACGATTTGGGGGAAACCCATGGCGAGTCTGTTTCTAAGTCCAATTGTTGAAAATGTGTATCCATGCCTAGTTTTTTATTTTGTTGTGTGTAAGAGAATGTTGGGGTTGATATGGGTATCCATTGCTTTGGCTGAGCTGAGCTTGAGAGTCCCATTTTCCTTGTAGAAATCATGCCCAGCTCGTGGGTGGTCTTTGAGAGGTGAAATGATACAGGCTGGGCAGATACCTATGGTTGGGTGGAACGTTGCAGTGACATAGCTAGTTGCTGGGGACCATTTTACAATGAAGATAAGTATTTTTCTATCTATGTGTTTTACTTCTAAAATGTTATAATTTGATGACTGTTATTAATATGCTGAATGCATATGAAATGTGTGTGGATGATGTTTTATTTCACTATGCATGTTTGCTTGATTTGCATCTGCACACATTTGCTTTTATGAATCTAATGAATCGGGTTGAGTTAATGAAAAAGCCTCAAGATTTGGTATCATGTTCCCTTCCTCGAATTGGGTCCACGGGAGGGGACGTGACAATACTTAAGAAAAAAATAGGTCTAACAACTCCTATAGAGATAATATTACCCTTTTGGATAAGAAAATAAGGTTGATAGTTGAAAGTGAAGGGACCTTAAAAGTCAAAACTAAGCTCATTCATTCAATAATTAAAAAAAATAGATGTCTTAAAATTTAACATGGGTAACCTTGATGTGATAATCATAACCCACATCACAAAATAATAATATGTTGGTCTTATTGTTTATTTTAAATTTAAATTTTGCAAAAGCTATAAAAAATTAAAACCAACATAAATCCATCATAAATTTAAATTTAAGATGAACAATAAGACTTAAATGATGTTCTTTTACAATATGGATTATAATTACCCATCATCTTTTTGTAATTTAAGGTAGTTAAATTTTTTAATTATATTTTATTTTTGATAATTTTACATAATAGTTACAACATGTACCACATAGTGAGCTGTAAAACAATTCTCCTTAATGTGTTTTGAAAAGGATGTTGACGTAGTGATTTACACTAAAGGAAGATTTATTTTGGTGATAGTTTACATCATGAAGAGTGGGGTTGTGGAAGATCTTCCATAGGGGACCCTTTAATTTAGGGTGGTTAACCAAAATATTATTGGGCTGAAGAGGCTTATTCTACAGCTTGGTTTATAAAAAATAATAAAATATCATAAAAGATGACATGTCAGTTCATATGCTTACATGAAGAGGCCTATTCTACAGCTTGGCTTATAAAAAATAATAAAATATCATAAAAGATAACATGCGAGCATGTGAGCTCACATTAAATTTAAAATATTTAGAACTGCATATATATAAAACTACAATAAATGAGATAAATTAAAACCATAAACATTGTATTACAAGCTTTGTCAACATTTCCAGTCTAAAAAGGAGTTTACATCTTTAAGAATTTTGATCCCTAGCTTAGTAGATCCCTTTAATCCGGGCTTAGTAGATCCCCTTTAAACTGGATCTGATTATAAATAAACTAGCCATAGTCTAGATGCTTATACTCCTTACAGAAAGCTCTCGCTCATACAATTTTATTGGTTTTCAATGGATTACAAATCTCCTTACCTGAGTGAGCTTTATTTGCGCATAGTGGAACTATTTCCACGATTGCCACTGTTCTTAAAGAAAGGGGATCAACCTATTGAAATGATTAACGACTCTGGAAGATATCCGTTGGCATATTGGATGCTGACATGTTGGCTAATGGAGTCCCGTGAAAATCCTCATGCCCATGCAAAACTGCCGCTGTGCTTCTGGATATGGTTGGAGAATTCAAAGGATTTTACTAATCTAGTGGAGTTCTTGGCCACCTGCCCCATGTTCATGTTCGAAGCAGCGCTCAAGGAAGCTCTGGAATCAGTTACTTACATTTATTGTTCGACTTTGTCTTCTGAAGCTCTAGGTGGCTTCAATTTGCCCCGGTTCAGAGTGTTGAATTCCATGTTCTCTTGGGGTTCTCCTCCCATAGAATCTAATTACGACGCCCTTGCGATATGGAAGGAGTGGACCTCCATCATGAATAATGTCTGTGCAATTAACTTAACTGAACATAACCAAGCGCCGCCATGAATGAAGGCATTAGGGTTCTTGCTGTGATTATGAATATACGTTTGGAAAGGAATACTGCCATAAAGGAAGGTATTTGGGTTCTCGATGTTATTATTAACGTTTATCTGCATGCGTATTTTGTGAATCTTACGCGCATCCATGGGTGATACTCAAATAGCTATTAAACTGAAACTGCAACAGTTGAATAGGAGTTAAAGTTTTATGTAATCCGGGTATTAATTCATGAAGTCTCTGTATTACCAATCTTGCATCAACATGGCATATAATTAAGATTTAGATTTAGATTTATAACGTATAAAGAAAATTTTATAAGCTATTATCCTTAAGAAATTGGATCTTTTTGGATGTTTGATAGATCTGAATTTAAGATGGATCTACCTGTTTTTATTAGAGTGCTATACAGATTAGATAGATTAGATCAGACTTTAAGATGGATCTAAGGAGAGGCTATATAAATTCTTGTTAAAGCCCATATAAATTTATATCTCTATATCTATTTGATTCGATAGATGAAATCAAAGTTTAAGATGGATTTAAGGAAGGCTATATAAATTCTTGTTAAAGCCCGTATAAATTTATGTCCCTGAATCTATTTGGTGAGACATTTTTTTGGTGTCTATTTTTTTCTTACAGTAAATTTGGGATGCCGAGTTTTGATGTTACACAATATAGAAGATCACTTTTGATCGTAGTGATGCAATTATTTTGAAGTGCCAAAAATATTTAGGGTTTAAGCAAAATTTTATTAATTTCTACAGTTTCATTTTATGAGTTTTGGTAAGATTGTCATGGACTTTATATGCCAATACTGGATTCCTGGATCGGGCTTCCTGGATCGTCTTCTAGGTTTTGTAATTTCCTTTTAGTTGGGTTACTAAAGTCTTTCTTTCTACCCTAGGATCAATCTGATAACAATGGAAGGTTGGGGAATCATCGGACTGCTACTGATATTTATATTTCCTACGGATTAGGGTTTAAGGCGAATGCAAAACTGAAGATCTCGGTATTAAGAGCCGAGGCCTGGATGGAGACAGCCGGGGATTTCATTGAGCATTTTGATTCGCTCGGGAGGTAAAGCAAAAGTCAAAGTATCTGGAGAGATCTACAATGAGAGCGCATCCTTGAATGACATATGAGTAGGGGATGCAACTTGCAAGCATTGTGGCACGACTTGGGTTGAAGATGCACCCGAAAAACTCACTCCCATCGCTGCAAGTGATATTACATGTGAATGGTCTAAACTATAAGGCGGCAGCGCAGCAGGTCATCCTTAAACGCGGGCAAAGAGGATTTCAACCTCATCCAGTTTCGGTCTTCATCCATCCATGAAGAAGGGTGCGCAGATAGGGCAGTCACCCTAGCTGCTTCATCAGAAACCCTAGATCGAGCATGGCTCAAGGGCGTTCCGTAATGACCTAAGGAGGGAAGAAGTTATAGTCTTAAGGTAAACCTTATGGCTTCCTATCTTAATATGAGAAGGTGGCGAGTTTTGACCCGGGGAGCGAAGTTTTTCAAAAGCAGTCCATCCAGGTTAAGATGTGTGGCTCCAAATGAATTATGGAATATGGATATTCTGAAGGCGTTCTGAGGAGTATTGGTGGAGAAGCGGGTGGTCGAAATTCTATTTGAAATTGATATGAGGAAGACATGGGCTCTCTCATAAAGCATTGGAAGCTGCAAATAATGAGACTCAAGTATGTATGAGGAAGACATGGGCTCTCTCAGAAAGCATTTGGAAGCTGCAAATAATGAGAGTCAAGCATATTTAAAAGGGCATAAAGAGCAAATAGGAAAAGCAGATTCATCCACGAACCCCTCCAGTTCAGCAATGGCCATGTAGCTTATAAATCAACACTGGGCTCTCAGAGGTATGGAAAATACTCATCGCTATTTTCTTTCAGCGTCTTCATAGAATCACACGAAGGTGGGGATATTAATTCATTCAACTCTGATAAAGAAGAATTCCTAGGAGGAATTCAAATCCCTTTCACCCCTATGAACATCGAGATCTTTCCTTCCTATCAAATTTAATATAGAATTGTGAGGGTTACAAAGGAATTTAGGAGTGTAAAAGGTCTAGAATATAGGGCGTCTATATACAAATTAAATTAAAGTCATGAAAGGAAACAACTTAAAAGGAAGACTTGTGAATTGAAGGTGATGTGGCTACATGGTTAAAAGTATGCAAATTACAGTATGCAAGTTACATGGTAATGAAATTGGACCTATAAAAGGACTATGTTCACTATATCTTAGAATGGTGGTGATTTAAATATTGGAATGACAATTTATAGTGGTGAATTGGATTATGGGATGTATATGTTCAATTTCTTTTGTAGTATTGATAAATATATAGATTAATATTTTCACTTTTCCAACATGAAGAATAAAGCAAGGATGCCCTTTATAAACAATATTTATTTATTATTGGTGGATGGATTAAGTAGAATGGTAAAAGCAATAAAACAAAAATAGGATGATAAGGTGTAATTCCTTATATTTTTTTCAATATTGATTGAAGTTAGAGAGATGTTCTTATATATTGAGATTTGTTCTTGATGGTTTTGAGGGAGGTTAAAAAACAAAACCCATACAAGGTAAAACCACCATAAGAATTTTGGAGTCTCATTTCACATTTAGATCTCCTTTAGTTTCAATTTTAAAATAACAATTATAGGGTAAAAAGATAGAATTGGATTTATGAAAAAATTGACCACATGATGATTAATTGATGTCATTTACTAGAGATAGAATTGGATTTATTTATTTGGTCATATGCTATGAAAGTATGGTTACAAATGGATTAGACATGGAAAGAAATTTGGTATAAATTCCTCACCTATATGGAATGGATTCCTCAAAATCTATAGTTGGATTGGTAAAGACCTTGCCTCGAGAGTAGGTAATGATAGAAATTTTATAGTTGGTATTGAACCAATCATTGGCATGGGTGAAGACTTAACTCCCTCTAGGTATCATAAACTATCTTTCAGAAATTGGATCAATTGGGAGAAAAATTATTGGTTCTTTAGACTCAATGCTACTGGTTGCATACTAAATAATAGTTTGGATACATTAATATGGACCTCAAATTATTAAAATGGTTCTATTAATGCTAAGACAACATATTTGGCTATTGTTAAAGAAAACTTAGGTATTGTTCATAATTGGTGGTTTCTTGTTGTATGGAATTAGAGCATTCCACTGAAATTTAAATGTTTTATGTGGTTTTCTCTTCAAAAGTGTCTCAAGACTTGGGATAATTTACAAATAAAAGGCTCGAATGGTCCAAATATCTGTCTCCTTTAATAATTTACAAAGCAAAGGCTCACAAGGTCCAAATATTTGTCTCCTCTGCAAAAAGGATGCAGAGTTGGTTAATCATCTTCTGATAAAATGTAGCTACACCTCATCTGTTTGGAATAGGGTTTGTTATTCCTTAATATCTCCCAGGTTTGGCATGGTGTCTAATTTGTACAATCCTGTAAAGAATGGCAAAGTACTTGCAAAGGCTTTGATTTTCTCCCAACTATCATCTCTTGGAGAATCTTGAAAGAAAGAAATAACTACATATTTGAAAATGTTCTAGATCAACTCGATAATATTGTCATGCATGTTCTTAACTGGGTGAAAGAATTCAATTCTGGAAATACTAAAATTTTCAGATTCAAAAGCCCAAAACAAATCCAATTCCATAAAGGAGCTATGGGCTTCTTTGATGGGGCAACACAAGAAGGTCGATGTGGTGTAGGTGTTGTTATCTTTATCAACAATGATCACATATTCTGCTTCAAACTCTTTTGTGGCTCTGGCACTAATATGAAGGATGAGTTGTTAGCCTTATGGGTCCTATGCAAAATGGCTACAACTTTTGGCATTGTGTCTCTAGCAATTTTTGGAGATTCCAGAGTTACTATTAAATGGGCAAGTGGTGTTTACAAGCTTCAAGTGATCAATCTTCTTCCTTGGTGCCATAGAATCAATGAAGAACTCAATTTTTTTTTGCATCTGGAACTTAATCATATCTATAGAGAACAAAATAGGTTAGCAGAATTTCTCTCAAAGGAAGCATTGAAAGGCATTGAAGGGACATTACTATGGGAAAATTTTTTGGATGACAGTCTTTCAGATATGGGGATTTTTCCTTTATTTTTTTATTAGCTTCTCCTTTATGTTTTGAGTTTGTAAATGTCTCGTACTGGTTTCTATTTTTGCTTAAGGACTCTAGCTTGCACTCCTTTTTTGGACAAGACCAATATATATGTATATGTCTACTGATCATCAGTTTTGAATCTGATTGTATCAAACAATGTTATACTTTTTGTTTCTAATAGAATATCAAAAGTATTTTTTTTCCTCTGAAAAAAAAATACTATAGCTTACAACCCAAAGAGATGTTGGAAAAAATCAAGAAAAAAATCTATTAGTTTTTTATGCATAAGAAAAAGGGACAAGGAAGGAATTTCTCTAATTAGATGGAAAAAATTGGCAAAAATAAAAAACCAAGTAGGATGGAATTTAAAATACCTTTATATTTGGCCTAGTCTTATCAGCAAAAATCTTGTGGTCATCCTAAATTATCATTTGACAAGGCCTTTGCATTCTCATGAAGGGGTCTCAATTGTTGATAGAGGGCATTCAAGCTCCCAAGTAGTGGAAGATGAAGGTTTGGTTGCTTCCCCTTTGTATTTTTTTCCATTGGATTGCAAAGACCAAATAGTATCTTGTAGAAATGGATGATACTCTTTAAATGCAAAGTTTGATGGAGTTGCAAGCTTGACACCACAACCTAGGAAGAGTGCCTCCCATGCTCTAGTAAGGGTCTAGATTCGTGTTAGATTCTAGAGCTATCAAGAGGAATTGGTGGTAAGTCTAAGTGTAGATAAAGAGTATGAGATCCCTAAATCAACTAAATAAACTTTGATGGATGAAGATTATTCTAAAGAGCTAGTGGTAATATTGAGTAATCCAGTGCAAATTCATGCAAATTTATGAGGAAGAGGGTGAAGTGGAATATGTTGATTCTTTTGTTCAAATCATGCATATCAATGGTAAGAATTTAATCAAGAATAATAAAGTTACTACAGAGAAGCCTCATTTTTCTTCTCACTAGCCCTCCATTCATGAGAATAGCAAGTCTAAGCTATAGGCTAGTGATGACCTTGAGAAAGGGAGCTTTAATTTTATTTTTTTTGCTAGTAACAAAAAGTACTAGCAAGGGAGAAAAATTATTGACCATAGTGGAGAGAGCCTATAATTTCTCCATGGAATGCTAGATGAAGCTATGTTTAACAAATTAATTGGGAAACAAAAGGAAGATTAGGTTTTAAATATGTGTTTGTTGTTCATTTCATTAGAGGAAATTTGGGGTCTAAAATGGGCCTTATAAGAGAATGAGGCAGCCATAATTTCTTGATAATTTGGAATTCAAGAACCAATAGAATTTCAATAAAACGAGTCACCATAATGGTTGACTTGAGATATTTATCATAAAAAAACTACTTTTTTTTTCGTATTTTTTCAACATATCTCCCTGTGTTTCTACTCAAATTTCGAGCGGGAGCACTCGTTGGATGAAAAATTAAATTCCCCATCCAACGAGTACGCACAGTGCATACTTTTGATGGACCCCCCTACCCCAAAAACAAGAAATACCTGAAAAAAATGTGATGATGACATCATTCTATCTCTGAGGAAGTTGCGAGGTTTTCTCCTTTATGGTTTCCCCGGGGAAAAACTTTATGTCTCTTGTCTCTTGTGTTTAAATGTTGTTCTTGTTATTCTCTCTGTAAGATCCTATATTAATCTTGAATTAAATTGTGAAAAACTAACATGGTATCAGAGCTAACCTGAGAAGAAGACACTGTGGAGCTGTGTAAGCTAGGGCTTCTTAATTTTTGGGTTTCTCTCCACATATCATCAACAAAAGGAGGCTAGGCTAACTCGCCTAAGGAAGGAGCATCTTTTTGTCGAAACGGAAATTGATTCTGAGCATTTTCATTTTTTGTCGAAACGAATTTAGGGATTTTCACATAAGTGGAATTTTGGAGTGCTTTCAGCATAGGGAGATGCTCCTCATAAAAATCGAAATTTAGAGACCAAGATCAAAGTTTTTGAATGGGTGGAACCCCAGGAAAATTCAAACCCTAGTTTGACTCTTGATCAGAAAAGTAGAAAGGACTAGAAGCTACATATCCAAAATTCGCAAGTCAATTTTCAGGGGTGAATTTTTGGAATCTTCAAAAACTAAGGGTACTAGCCTGCTCACCTCATTCAAGTGCATATTTATGTGAAAATCCTCACAACAGATCTAAGAGATGATGTGTACCTCACAAGAGTAATTATGATTAAGCAGGAAAATAGAAGAAGAGTGAACAATACAGTATAATGAGCAACAGAAGAATATGGTACAGTAGAACTCAGATAGAAGCAATAATACTTCACACACACTAGTTAATTAATCACAATATGGACAAACAAATAGTACAATGGTAGAGAGGATTCGAATGCCCAAGGTGGCAATTCGAATTAGCCTCGCAGAGTGATCATAAGATCAATAGAGTGTCATCGGAGCACAACTAGGTGTCCTCATGATCATTGGAGCACAACTGGAAGTCTTCATCATCATCAGTGGAGTCATCAATGCTCAAGTAACTATCAACCATCAGTCAAACTAACTTTGGTAGGTGTAACTGAGTGTAACTCAATGTAACTGAGTGTGACTGAGTGACAACTGGACTGGTAGGTGAAGAAGGGCGAGTTGCTCCCTAAAATCAAGGAAGAAGGGCGCATTAAGCAACTGGAGGGCTAAAAATGAATAGTGAGAAGCTCCTGGGGGCTGGCTAACTGAGGGATAGGTGTTGGCCTGATGACTGGGATGCATGCAAACCCTAGAATGCATGCAAACCCTAAAGGCGCATGCATGACTGAAAATGTAAATGATCAAAATACTGGTGGGACTATGATGGAATATAGGAATATCCTAACACCCCCCCTTAATCCATCCTGGGCCCTGGTAACTAAGACCAAAGGTCACCCAATACAATGAATAATAACAATCAATAAACCAAGGAAGTGGAAAAATTTCATGGGAAACATACCCCCCTCCTCAAAAAATAGATTGTAAGGCACACATAAAAATAAATGCTCCAAACTCAAGTATGTGTGATGCTTGGTCATATGTCTGGAGGTATCTTCTTCTTGGGAAGAAGTGGATCATGCTAAAAAAGCATGTGATTGTACTTGCTCTTCAGATCGAATGTGATGAGAACAAATCCAATAGTATGAGAATGATCCTTGAACCTATGATTCGAATCAGCTGAGGTAGGATCAAATCTGTGAAAGTGCATATAGTCTTTTCTCTTCTCCTTCGAACCACCATGGGTGAGATTATGGAAAAAATAACTATTACATGTTTGCTTGAAATCAAAATCAGATTTAAGACTTAAAAAACAGTTTCTTGAGATCTCCTTTGAACCAGAAGGGGTGAGATCAAAACTATCATATGCATGAGAAATTATCCCAAGCAGTAATTTCTTAGAATCCAAATTAGATCCAAGACTTGAATCATGGTTTCTTGAGATCTCCTTTGAACCATGAGAGGTGAGATCAAAACCAGTAATTGCATGAGGATTTATCCCAAGCGAATGGCAATGGCCATAATCTTCAATAACCTTCTGAAAGCATGAATTTATGATCATATAGTAGTATAAAAGAGGAGATAGATGGAGAGGAGCGAATGAATTACCTTCAGTAGCTATTTTGACCTCTAAAATAATCATGTGATCATGATGCAAACCAACATACTCTGGTGCAAGAGAGGATTTAGGACCTTCTGCAATATCTAGAGTGTGAGCTGGCATAGAAAGAGAAGAAAGTTTGAGCATGAGTGGAGAATCTGCAAGTTCTTTGTCAACAATTTCAATATGAGATGATACTGGTTCATGATCTGAGAGACCATCAAGAGGAGCGAATGCATCACTTTGCTTGCTTTCGAATGGGTTAGGACCAAGTCCTTCATTCTTTCTGCCAAATTTTTCATCCAGGTGAGCCCATATCTCTTTTGGAGTCCATAACTCCTTTGGAGTTTCAACAACATTACGGTATTTGAATTGGAATCTCTGGCGTGCAAACAAAGAAAACATTATTGTTGCAAAGTGCATGTCACTTTTATTTAACCAGTCAATCTTCTCTTCAGGGGATTCGAACTCTCTTTCAAAATAACAATAAAAAAGATCATGGATCTTCAATTCTGCTATCATTCTTGGTTTCCATTCATCATAGTTGAGTGGATCAAGAGGAGTAATTCCTGATAAATACATTGAAGCTGTAGAGGACCTGCAAAAACAATATAGAATAACTGCAACTGCTACTGCTGCAAAAATGCAGAAACTGCTACAACTGTTGTACTCGAAATCTTGGTAATAACCTGTAAAAAACTCTCAAGAAGGGAGATAAACAATACTCTCAACATGCTCTGATACCATGTGAAAATCCTCACAGCAGATCTAAGAGATGATGTGTACCTCACAAGAGTAATTATGATTAAGCAGGAAAATAGAAGAAGAGTGAACAATACAGTATAATGAGCAACGAAATAATATGGTACAGTAGAACTCAGATAGAAGCAATAATACTTCACACACACTAGTTAATTAATCACAATATGGACAAATAAATAGTACAATGGTAGAGAGGATTCGAATGCCCAAGGTGGCAATTCGAATTAGCCTCTTAGAGTGATCATAAGATCAATAGAGTGTCATCGGAGCACACTAGGTGTCCTCATGATCATCGGAGCACAACTGTAAGTCTTTATCATCATAAGTGGAGTTATCATATCTCAAGTAACTGTCAACCATCAGTCAAACTAACTCTGGTAGGTGTAACTGAGTGTAACTCAATGTAACTGAGTGTAACTGACTGTAACTGAGTGTAACTAAGTGTAACTGAGTGTAACTGAGTGTGACTGAGTGACAACTGGACTGGTAGGTGAAGAAGGGCGAGTTGCTCCCTAAAATCAAGGAATAAGGGTGCATTAAGCAACTGGAGGGCTAAAACTGAATAGTGAGAAGCTCCTGGGGGCTAGCTAATTGAGGGCTAGGTGCTGGAATGATGACTGGGATGCATGCAAACCCTAGAATGCATGCAAACCCTAAAGGTGCATGCATGACTAAAAATGTAAATGATCAAAATACTGGTGGGACTATGATGGAGTATAGGAATATCCTAACAATTTATAGCCAGACAAATGTTTCAAATTCCAAGTTTGAATTTTTAGGGTTTCTCTGTCAAACCCTAGCCAGCTCTAGATCCAGTTTTAGAAAATCAAGTGGTAAGACCTAAATCTTTTCTATTTCCATTTTAGTTTCTCATTAAAGATGTCTCACCACACCAAGCTTGAGGATAAGCTTGAAGGGGTTGATAACTTTCGAGCATGGAAGTATAGGATTGGGCTTGTCCTAGAAGAGAATGAATTGGACACCTATGTGATTGAAGAGGCTCCAGTTCGAGAGGGAGATGAGGTTAAAGCCTTACACAAGAAGAACCTGGTTAAGGCTAAGAGAATCATTGTAGATTCTATCAAGGACCATCTCATACCACATGTGTCATCCCTGAAGACCTAAAGAGATGTTTGATGCCTTGACCACCTTATTTGAAGGAAGGAATATAAATAGGAAGATGACATTGAGGAAGCAATTGAAGAATGTCAAAATATAAAATGCAGAGACCATGCAGTCTTTTTTACAAGGGTCTCTCAGATAAAGGAACAAATTGAAGCTATGAGAGAAGATGTAGAGAATGGAGAAATGGTGATGACCACCTTGAATGGACTTCCTAAGTTATGGGATTCCTTCATTCAAGGAATATGTGCAAGAATAGATTTGATCACCTTTAGTAGGTTGTGGGAGGAGTGCTCACATGAAGAATCTCGAATTGTAGCTCGAGAAGAAAAGATGGGTATGAATACTAGGCTCTCACAACACACACTAGAAAGAACCACAACAAGAGGGAGCATCCTCATTACAAGAAGGGTAAACACCATCACCAGAATCAGAGGGATAACCTTGGAATATTTAGGAGAGATCTTTCTCACATTCGATGTTATACTTGTGATGAGAAGGGACACTACTCCAGAGATTGTCCCAAGAACAAAAGTAGCTACCACAAGAAGAAGAACAATAAGAAAAGACATCATGCTCACACCGCAGAGGATGATGAACCTCCAACGAAGAGAACTAGAGAAGACAGTGAAGATTCTTCAAGTGATGAAGAATATGTTCTGATTTCAGCTCTCACAGGCACTGTCACGCACGGAAGAAATTATTGGCTTATAGATAGTGGGGATTCCAAGCATATGACAGGATTCAAGGAATCCTTTGTGAACCTATCTGAACATGAATCACCCCACAAGGTGAAACTTGGGGATGACTACCAGTATCCCATAAAAGGAAGTGGTGAAGCCTCCTATAAGCTAGACTCTGGAAAATCTATGAAGATGAAAGATGTCCTATATGTACCCGAACTAAAGAAGAATCTTCTATCCATATCATCTTTAGATGCTAAAGGTATGAGGGTTGCATTTGTAGATGGAGAAGTTCTCATGTGGCCAAAGGGAAAGACTATAGACGATGCAGTTGTGATTGGAGAGCAAGAGAGAGGTTTGTACAAATTGAAGGGCCAACCTAAACAAGCCTTGGTCCATGGCTTCATGGAGCTAAGTTAACTATGGCACAGAAGGTTTGCACATGTGCACTAGAAAGCACTACTTATTGCAAAGCGGTTGAAGGACTTCCAGAAATCTAGTCGAAGCAAAGAAAGTGAAGAAGGCATTTCCAAGTAGCGAGAGCAAACAAAATATCAAGAGGGAGCACACTCCAGTAGTTCCTGCAAGGAAGCAAAGATTGAGAGGGAGTCCACCCAACAACCAAAAAAAGATGAGTATTTGAATTGTCATTTCTTGTATATCTGATTACTTAAATAATATTGTTCAGTCATACTTATGCTCCTATATTTAGGGTGTATATCATGCATGTTAGAAAAGTTGCATTAATGAACAAGATACTACTAATATGCAAGTAATGGTTAAGTGTCCTATGGTACTGTACAACATTCCATTGCTACTTATCTGGAATTAAAACTTTTTGCTAACATGTTAGGAGTAGTGCACACTCTTAACAATGTTCTGGTAGAAATGGAAGGCATCTCAAAAGTTACGGGATATGGATGAATGTTGTATTGAAGCATTGGCTAAGATAATTGCATGACTGTATGACCTATGTTTTTATGCGTAAGAATTTGTTCTGAAAACCATGAGATGTTTCTAACCATGCAATTGAACTTGTCTTGTAGGAAAGATCGTGTACCATCACCTACAAGAGAGATTTGTTTCGAAGAACAAGAGATGAAGATAAAAAAAAACTACCTATTGAAGATATTGAAGAACTTGAAGTTCCCAAGATTCAAGATGGAAGAAGCAGTTCCAGAAGATCATGAAGACTGTGAAATAGAATATCCATGGGAACCTTTAGATCCACCCTGTGAGAAGAATTATCACAAGAGGAAACCAGCATGGGTACGAGAGGCAATTCAAGATGCAGAGAGATACGACACTCCAAAAGGAATGCACAGGGAAAGCAAGAGACCGAGGCCATTCTCCAGCTATGTAGACCTGCTGTGTGACATCATTGACAAAGAACCTTCCAACTATGAGGAAGCAACAGAGAAGAAAGAATGGAAGGATTCCATGATCAAGGAATATCAGTCGATCATGAAGAATGATGGCTGGGATGTGGTCCCGAGACCAGTAGGTGTCAAGCACTCTAATTGCAGATAATTAAATATCAACACACAGAGCGTATGAAATTTATTGTCAACCCGAGAAAGTCTTTTTATTTCAAAGGACAAGTGCACAATATATGCTTAAACACAAACCATCAGAAGTGAATACTTTTATCTTCTATCATCTATGTTCATCCCAAGAATCTACGCAATCCCAATTGCCTTCTAACTGCTGTACTACAATCCTTTTCTATTATGCATCAAGCAAAACGAATATCAGATCTAATCAACGATTGCAGAAAGGAAAACTCAATTGCATTCTAAAGTAATCAACTGTCTAATGAGATCAGGCTGAGAATCATGAAGCATAACCTGAACATTACTCTAGAATTTAATAAAGGAGATTGATGCAACTGTTCTAAGATACTGAATTGCAAAATATAAATCAATCAACACATAACAGGAAAGCTAATTCCTAGGAGCTTCTGGGATTACGTTCAGCTGTAGGATGAGCACAACAGTGTGAACAGAAATTGAATTACATAAAACAAACCTGACTCAGTCGACTGTTATTGATACCATTCCCAATCTCACGATTAAATCAATTACTGAGAAATCCACACAATGAATATTGCTGCTGCGTACAAACGAAAGATCAAATCATCACACAACAGAAAGATGAAATCCTAAATTAACACAGCAATCTCTGTGGAAGACGGGCCCAGTCTTCACACAGAGACGCTGGTTGAACAACGCTCTCTTTAACTCAGAAACAACTCTTTATATTAACAGAAGGACGAGTACATAGTTTCAGCTTGACTGCTAATACAAGATGAATTAATTAATTGCTGTCCAACCCCTTGATCGAGGTAATACCACATATTTATACATAAAGTTGCAACATCTAAACCTATAATTGGGCGGCCATGAAGATCTATGATCTTCAGGCGCCCTAAATAATCTAGCTGTTACAATGCGTGGCAGAACTGAAATATCCAAATATACGAGGAGTTATCAACTGTCCCAAGAGTGGCGGTCCTTCCAGCTCA
This sequence comes from Larix kaempferi, assembly GCA_027924585.1. Lineage (NCBI taxonomy): Eukaryota > Viridiplantae > Streptophyta > Pinopsida > Pinales > Pinaceae > Larix > Larix kaempferi. The sequence continues at coordinate 17,587,658 of BSBM01000668.1, read as the reverse complement.
CAGCTGGATTTGAGCAGCGACATACTTAAGATAGAACTTTATGTTACAGCTGTCCTGCCACGACTGTGCCTTGATTGACGAATTGAGCCCCAAGGAACCTTCCTTAAGCAATGGATGTCCCTTCCTCCGTGACTCGTTCAGCTCCGATCTTCCTGCAGTCCCTTTATCTTACTACCTTCATAATTTGCATCATGTTAGCACGAATTAAGAGATGCACAGCTTAAATCATCACAATCATAAGTATTAATACAATAAAACAATAATCGGCCATACCTTGGTAAATTGGGGGAATATATAAGGACAATAAATTGAATTGCCAAGGTAATTGGTGTGAGACAAGGTAAGGGACAGTGATAAATGATGGTCAAAAAGGGCCAATTCTGGGCTCAACATCTCCCCCCAACTATCCTGTTGCATGTCCTCATGCAACAACCTGCAGCTGAATATTGTACTGAACCTTGTCCAGGCAAGAGGAAAGAATGTAGATAAATCAGGCATCCCTTCTATCCCTTTGAAAAATTTCTGTGAGCAACCCAGCAGTTCCCAACTTTACTGTTCCCCTTCCCCCACTACTTGCTAATATCTGCAGTTCTCTTATGCTTTGCCTGGGGAAGTTGAAAAGACACACTCAATCTGAATCCAATTCAATAATACCTGTAGGAGGTGGAAGCACTGGTTCTTGTGGGACAGTGTCTTCCAGCGCATCTAATCTTATCAAGGGAGTTGCTGGTTCTTGTGTAACAGCAACATCCCTTAAACCTTCTTCAGCAGCTGCCTTTATTGCTTTTGGAGACACTGGTTCTTGTGTAACAGTGTCTTCTTTGTCAATTGGCTGCTGGGATTGGATATCCTTTTCGATTTGCAGCTCCTCCTCCAAGATTTCAGTGTCACCTGAGCAGGGTGTCTGTACCTGTTCATCATCACTCCATTGTATATCAGGAATGATCTCTACTCCCGGGTTATCCTCCAACTGCAGTTCAGGGATTCTTGCTGCAGCATCCAAGGATGTTGGTTCTTGTGTGACAACATCCTGGCTTACATCTTCATCTTTATTTTGCTGCAGCTTCTCTTCCATGAGTTCTGTATCATGAGAGCTTTCTGGGGTCACCACCCAGAGTTCATCGTTGAATGCCAGAATATCCTCTGTCCCAGCTTTTTCTTCTATCTGCTCAGTCGGTTGGACGGTCAAGTTCAGGATTGCTGGTTCTTGTGTTGCAGCGTCCTGTTTCAACTTGTCACTGTCCTGCATTTCCATTTCCCCTTCTAAAATTATTGTGTCCTGGGAACGTTTTGGGGTTACAGCACAAAATTCTTCACTATCCTCCAGGGTATCCTTTGGCTCCATGATTTCTGTGTCATGAGAACACTCTGGGGTCTCGCCATACTCTTTTATAAGCTCCAGAGCATTCTTCATCTCCCGTTCTTCTCCCATTTGTTCTATGATTTCTATGTTGTGGGAGCATTTTGGAATTGCCATACATTCCTTATAAATTTCCAGGGCATCCTCCACTCCCTGTTCTTCTCCCATCCGTTCTATGACTTCTGCATCATGGGAAGTAGCAGCTGCAGCAAGGATGTTTAAAGGTGCTGGTTCTTGTGTTACAGCATCCTCTTTCTCCACTGCTTTCCCTTCTGTGGCTGCAGGCTGTTGTGCTGAATAGGTGCTAAGTAAAATTTTATGACCTGCTTCCTCAAAGATCTCCCCACAGGTGGGGCAGAGTATTCGCTCATCCTTTTCTCCAGCTTCAGCAGAAGCTGTTTCCTCCACTTGGTCTGCAGCCTCTATTAATGTATACATCTTTCTTCCACCCTGCTTTTGGCAGATTTCCTTCCATGTTTCCAGCTCCTTTCTAAGTGCTTGGAGGTCCTCTTTCAGCATTGCATTCTCATACAAGAGTCCCTCAACTCCCGGCTCTTCTTCTACTGGCCTTTGTGGAGCATCCCTCGGCTTTGGTGTAAGGATTGGGGGTTCAACCTGTGTCTCTAAGGTTGCCCATTTTGTTCTAGCTGCCTCTGCTGCTGTAATTGACCGAGTTCGCTTCCTTCTAATTGGTGCCACTAAATCAAACTCATTGGTGGTCCTCTTCCTTTTCTGCTGCGTTTTCTTTTGTGACTTCCCTTTCTGTAGTGTTTCTTCTCGTGGAGCTGGAACATAGGGAGGCAAAACTGAAGTCAAAGGAACATTTCCCTGCCCCCCATGCTGTTCTTCTTCAATCACAGCTGCTCCTCCTGCCCATTCCGGTGAAGACTCGATTGTGACCAGCTCAATGTCGTCCTCCATTGTTCTAGCTCCGTCATCTTCAGGTTCCATTGTCGCAGCTTTTGATGCTGCTCCAATTTCACCTTCTGCTGTCGGAGCTGCCCTGTTATCTAGGTTTTCCGCGAGGGTTTCATCTACATTGTCCCCTGGCAGCTCTGTTTGAGCTTCCCCTCGCTCTCCTTCAGATGCAGTGTCATCCCCCACTGGTTCTGCTTGTGCTGGGGATTCATATACTTCAAATGGCTCTACCTGTGCCTCGGGCTGTTCTTCCTCTGTGGTTTTGTCAACCCCTGATGTCCCTTCCTGTGCCCTCTGTTGCTCTTCTTCCGTTTCATCCCTTCCGGATGGTCCTGCCTGTGCCCTCTGTGGTTCTTCTTCCGTTTCATCCCTCCCCCCAACTTCACTGGAGGAACTCCGGTCCTCCTGTTGTGGCGGAACCGGTAATTGCTGTAATGGAATAACCCTCAAGGGAACAGGTTGCTGTGGCCGGGTGATGAATTGCTCCCATGTTATATTATGTTGGGCCAGGGTTCTCATAATAATTAACTTGATGAGGCCATGGTGTGTGAGGGAGGATAATGGGTGTTTTGCAGATTGAACGAATGTTGCCATATGGCGCAAATCATGCAATAGATAAAATGGAATATTTAACAAAATGCCATGACGGAGATGAGAAAGCAAAGGAAGTTCAGAGTTGTACACAGTTTGGTATCTGCCTTCGCAAGTTATGTATTTCTTGAGGAAGATAGCGACCTGGTCCCATGGCTGCGGCAGTGACTTCAATGCAATCCCTCTCCTGGATGCTTCAACTTGCTTCCCCGGAAGTAAAAATTGTTCCCGTGCAGCTGTTGCAGGAACTCGACGGTTAAACCAAGGTTTTCCCACCAATGGGATAGCTGTAACCTCGGATATAATGACCTCCGAAACATCTATACACAGCCCCCACACCGTGGAGTGTGTTTTAGTGAGATTCAATGCAAATTGCAGGGCTGCGTCCCGGTCGAATCCATCCAATCGTTCAAAGAACTCGACCCAGCCAGCGGCTTGAAAAATGGCCAGAACCTGCAAATTCCGTCTAAGTTCCCGGGTATTGAAAGGTTCATGGCGAACTGGAATGCCCATGGTCCTGGCTGCAAGATAGAAGTGCTGTTTCGACAGAGTACAGGATCCAGAATAGAAGTTGCAGCGCGGAGAATGCACGAATCGTTGAGCGGAGACGTTGAACAAATGAACTAATTCGGAAAGTTAAGCGCAGAGAGGAGTTTAAAATTTTCATGCCGAATTGGGGAAGGTGGCAGTTATTAGTATTACGTCGTACGAGGGAAAGGTTCAATCGGATATAAATGGTGGTACGAGTGAAGGTACGGCCAATCTCGTTTACATGATATCAATACTTAGTCACGTGATAAATGAAAGCCATACCTCATAAAACTGTGCGTCGGAAGGCTGCGGAAACTGGTGGAGCATGGAGTTGGTGACGTCGTGGAGCCGAACGCGTGCACAATCAGACGTGGAATCATGATGACTCGGATAAGGCACTGATTTCCTTCGCCGGTAAAACACAAGGCGTCGCATCCTCCGGGTTGAAATGATGAGTTCGCCGGCAGGACTGGGCTGAATCAGCGTCATAATTAGCAAGTTTAAACAATCCTTCTGTTAACACGGGAGTTACCACTGCAAATTGCCAAAGAAATGATCACATGGCCGATGAAAAAGCTTGTTGCAGCTGACAAGAAAGAAGTTACAGCCATCGGGAAAGAATTCGTGGCAGCCGGAAAAAGATTCACAATATCCGGAAAAAATTACGGCTGTCGGAAGAGACTTACGGCTGGCGGGAAAGATTTTTCGAATATGGGAAATATGTCGCAGCCGCTGGAAAGAAATGACAGCTGTGGTGTGGAAGTGACTTGGTTAATGAGGTGGCGGCCGGGAAGTGATGTGGCGACTGCGAGAAAAAGATGTTGCAGCCGCCGAAATTACAGCCGCCGGGATTGCAGCTGCCGGAGTTGCAGCTATCGGAAAAGATTTGACGGTGGACGGGAAAAAATTACGGCTACCGGGAAATGGAGAATACGGTTGTGGCTGGTAAATGGGATGGCAGCTGCGGAAAATGAGATGGCAGCCGTGGAAGATAAGGTGGCCATAGCTGGTGAATGAAATGGCAGCTGCGAAAAAATGAGATGGCAGCCGTGGAAGATGAGGTGGCAGCCGCGGAAACTGGAGTTGCAGCCGCCGATGTTGCAGCCGCCGATGTTGCAGCCGCTGATGTTGCAGCTGCCGATGTTGCAGCCGCTGATGTTGCAGCTGCCGATGTTGCAGCCGCTAAAGTTGCAGCTGTCGAAAAAGATTGACGGCTGCCGGAAAGGGCATTTACGGCTCCCGGGAAATGGAGAATACGGTCGCCGGAAAAAGCAGCTGCCGGAAAATATGTTGCAGCTGCCGGAAAATATGTTGCAGCTGCCGAAATTATTATTATTATTATTTTTTTTTTTTTTTTTTTTTTTTTAACACAAGGACGGCACAGAGAGATTTTCATTATGGGCCCCAAACTGATCATTCTCCTGGCACTCCCTGAAATTTTTTTCTTAAAAGACAACAGCAAGCAAAGAGATCAAATGCAGAAAGAAAGAAAACGAAAATTATACGCTACAGCAAGAAATTATTTATGTACAGCAAATATGATTTTCATTTTAAGATTTGGGAAAGGTAGAAAAATGTTCCTGCTCTGGTGCCAATTGGTAGTTTGGATCAGCAGCAATCTGTGAAATGAATGCATCTTTCGAAATGGGCTTCCGATACAGTCGCAGCCTGTGGCCATTAACAAGTAATGGCATACGGTTTTCATCAATGGTGATCAGGCGAACAGTGCCGTTGTCAAATACCCTGTCAACCAAATATGGACCCAGCCATCTTGTGCGTAATTTCCCCTTAAAATCTTTCTTGAATCTAGAGTCGTACAGTAGTTCCCAGTCTCCTTCATGGAAGATTTTCTTCTTGATGAATCGGTCATGCCAGTTAGATCTCTGTTGCTGAAGTAGCACAGTCTGGTCTACCGCAGCTAATCGTTTCTCATCCAGTTCATTCAACTGATTCAATCTTCTTTTCTGAGCTTCTGCTACATCCAGGTTCATTTCAATGGCTGTTTTCAGGGTCTTGATCTCAAATTCAATTGGAAAGATGGCACTCTTACCATACACCAGATCATAGGGAGAAAAGCCCGTGGTATTGCGCCAAGTTGTGCGATATGCCCACAGTGCTTCTGGAAGTCTGTCAGCCCAATCCCTTCGATGGCTTTTAACTGTTTTAGTAAGGATTGCTTCGATAACCTTATTAGTGCTTTCCACCTGACCATTGGCCTGGGGATGATAAGGTGAAGTTATCTTGTGCTGCACATGATACTTCCGGAGCAAGGATTCAAATTGATGTGAAATAAATTGTGGTCCGCCATCAGTAACTACTTCCTTTGGTACTCCAAATCGGGTAAAAACTTCACTGTATAGGAAATCAATCACCGCCTGGTCGTTTGCCTTAGCCAAAGCTACAGCTTCTACCCACTTAGTCATGTAGTCTGTACACACCAAGATGTAAACCTTCTGTTTGGAAGGAGGGTTGATAGGACCAACAAAGTCCAATGCCCATCTATCAAACGGTTCTAGTACCACTTGGGGCTGTAAAGGCATCTGGTCTGTCTTATTAGGTTGGCCCATCCTTTGGCAGCTGTCGCAGGACTGAACATATTTTTTAGCATCTCTGAACAGTGTCGGCCAATAATAGCCCATCCGCAACGCCTTATGTCCTGTTCTTTTATCTGCAAAGTGTCCTCCGCAAGGTTCATCGTGACAGGCCTTCAGTATATGAAAGATCTCATCTTCCCTTACACATCTTCTAATTTCAAGATCAGGTCCTGTGTAAAAGAGATGGCCTTTAAGCCAACAATACCTGGCACTTTGCTGAATAATTTTTCTTTTCTCTCGTTTAGACATATGTGGCGGAAGTTTCCCTGCAGCCAAATAATTAGCAACATCTGCATACCAGGGTGAATGAGCTGAGAGTGCGAATAAATGTTCATCCGGGAAAGCATCCTCAACAGGTGAACTGTCATCACTGTTAGTAAATCGTGATAAAAAATCAGCAACAACATTTTCTTTTCCAGGTTTATCTATAATAGTAATATCAAATTCTTGTAATAATAAAAGCCACCTGGTTACTCTGGCATTAGTGACAGGTTTATTCATTAAATACTTAATGGCAGAGTGATCAGTATGCACAAATGTAGGATACCCAGTAATGTAATGCCGAAACTTATTAATAGAATAAACAATAGCAAGAAATTCTTTTTCAGTAACAGTATAATTTAGTTCAGCAGGGGCTAAGTTTTTACTCACATAATAAATAGCATAAGGTACTTGACCATCCTGCTGTCCTAGTACTGCTCCAATGGCGGTATCAGAAGCATCTGAAGAAATGTGGAAATGTATGGTCCAATTAGGTCCCCTTAAAATAGGGGCTGTGGACAGTTTCTCTTTAAGCTTATCAAATGCTGTCTGGCATGCTGTACTCCATGCAAACTGCACATCCTTCATTAACAATGAAAACAAAGGAGAAGCCAGTTTGGAGAAGTTTTCTATGAATCTCCTGTAATACCCAGCATGTCCCAGAAAACTTCGCACCTCTTTCTGAGTTGAAGGGGTTGGTATATTCTTTATCACCTTAATTTTTGAAGGATCCACTTGAATACCGTTAGTAGAGATGAAATGTCCTAATACCACCCCCTCACTCATCATCATGTGGCATTTTTCAGTGCTCAGTGAGAGGCGAGCCTGTTCACAGCGAATTAAAACCTTCTTCAAATTTTCCAACGCTTCATCAAAATCCCTGCCATAAGGAGTGAAATCATCCATAAAAATTTCCATGCTATCATTTACCAATTCAGAAAATATGCCAATCACAGCTCTTTGGAACGTTGCAGGTGCATTGCACAACCCAAAGGGAAGCACCCTGTAAGCGAACGTTCCCCAAGGGCAGGTGAAGGTAGTCTTATCCTGATCCTCTGGAGCAATCTGGATTTGATTGTACCCACTGAATCCGTCCAGGAAGGAGAAGAACTTCTTCCCAGATAAGTTATCAAGTACCTGGTCAATAAAGGGCAGAGGAAAGTGATCCTTTTGTGTAGCCTTGTTCAGCTCCCTATAATCGACACAGACTCTCCATTTACCGTTTTTCTTGGGTACAATTACAAGTGGGGAAACCCACTCACTATCTGAAATAGGATAGATGAATCCTGCTTCCAAGAGTTTCTGGATTTCTTCCTTCACTATATCCCTCAGATTGGGGTTCATGCGTCGTTGGGGTTGACATACAGGCCGGGAGTCGTTTTTAATATAGATATGATGAGTGCACAGACTAGAAGGAATACCCTTCATGTCTGTATACTCCCAGGCGAATGCCCCCTTTCGTTCCTTCAAGAGATTGGTTAAGCGCTTTTGTTCTTCTGAGGAGAGAGCAGGATTGATGTTCAAAGTTCTTCCAGGCTCTACCTCAATAGAAATACTTCTCGAGCTTTTCAATACTGGGATTATATTTGCGTCATTGGCTAGTGCTTCCTCCGTAAGCTGTTCTTGTTCTTCTTTGCCGAGGGTACTGTTCAGAAGTTGATAAACTTCCTTGTCTACAGAAGCAGGTTCGCTAATGAAATTATTAATGGCATCGTCTTCTGTTTCGTTTTTGAAAGTTAGTGCCTTCCCTATTGTTAGTAATGGCTGAACATCTTCTTCTTCTTCTTGTTCTATCCAAAGGGAGGTTTCAGTTTCTAGACTCGGCCTTGCTGGAGGGTACAGGGTAAGATTTTTGGTTTCCATGCCATCAGATATAGTCATAGATCCTGATCGACAGCTGATGCAAGCATCAGCGGTAGCCAACCAAGGTCTCCCTAAAATCAATGGATGTCCCCCCAGCTGTGATTTTGGCTGTAATACCAGAAAATCGGCAGGGTATTCCCACGAGTCTACTGAAATAACAAGGTCGTCCAAAATCCCTTCAGGTCTGATAGTGGATCTGTCTGCCAGTTCTAAGATAGTAGGGGTCGGTCTAATATTGGTGAGTCCGAGTTTTTTTACAGTCTCCATCGTTATAACATTGATCGCAGCTCCTAAATCCACTAGTACGTTGGGTATCTGCGTTTGTCCTATGTGTACAGTGACAGTAGGATTGCCGGGATCCTCATACTTAGTTACAGGGGTTTTTCCAGTCATTAAAGCGGATAAATTCCCTATAACATGAACAGTAGGAGGATCTCTGGGTTTCCTTCCCGGTCTTTTAGTGCACAGGTCTCGAACAGTTCTAGCGTAGATAGGTACATCTTGAAGAGCTTGTAAGAGGGGAATCTTAACATAAAGGTTCTTCAATTCTCCTAAGAGATTGAACTGAGGTTGCCCCCCCCTTTGTGGCAGCATCAATCTCTCAGGGTAAGGTGGTTGCCTTACCAACTGGGCGGGCTGCGTGTTATCCACTTCATCGTTCAATGTTTCAGCCCTCCCATCTGAGGGATGCTCAGCATCTTCAATGATAGGAACCGATTCAACAGGATGCTGGGAACTCTCTCCTTTGTCATACACGGTTGGTGGAATATTTTCTGAAGTTATACGCTCTACTACCTTCCCAGACCGTAAGCGAATGTCATTACAAGGTACAGGGGAGAGAGAGTAGGCTGGCATATTGAGAGTTTCCAGTTGCTGGACTGTTTTATTATTTGGGTTAGGGTTAGGTTGGGCAGGCAGCTGAGGCCGTATTGGTATGTTAGGCACAGGATTATTTTGCAGCTGCAGCTGCGACTGCTGAGGTAGGTATTGAGGATATTGCTGAAATTGAGGATATGGAGGATACGGTAACTGTTGAGGTGGAGGTGGTTGAGGAAACTGATTCCCAGGATGGAAGTTCCTCCATCCAGGAGACCATGAAGTAGGTTGATGAGGTGGCTGTGTCCAAGGACTCCATGAATTATAACCTTGCATCGTAGGTTGAGGAGAATTCCACTGAGCATAATTTGAAGGGAATTGTGTATTCACGTTTTGCATATTAGTATTCCAATTATTCAAATTATTCAAAAATGGAAATGAATCGGGAGACATACCTTGATTCCGGGGCTGCCAGGGTTTCTTCTGTGCAATAAAGTAGGCTGAATCCACCTCTGGAGTTGATGCCTGCAGAACAGCTTTCACTTGGGGCAGCGTGGGGCATTCTTTCATATCATGATTCAGCTCGCACAATTGACATACTTGAACTTTGTCAAGGGGGCATTCTTTCAGTGGATGAGTCTTTCTACATCGGGGACAAAATACCCCTAGTGTGAGATCCTCCACTGCCTGTCTTTGCTTGGCCTTAAAGACGTCAATCTCTGAAGAGATAGAGCTCATCATTTCTGTTTTAAAGTTTTCAAGAAGATTGCCTATCTCTGCACGTGTAGCTCCCCCATTGGATGACTTCTGAGTTCTGTCGAAGACATCACGTTCCAGGTTATTTCGTTTATTCTGCTTATTATGCCTAGAAGATCCCCTGGAATATCTCTTACATAATTCCACAATTGTCTCAAAAGATTCTTTAGAGATATCCCCTTTTCCTAATAAATTGAGCATGTCTAAACAATCGTCCCTGATTCCTCGAAGCAGGATTATCTTAAGCACATCTAGTCCCATGTTCGTCTATCCAGCTCTCTGCACATTGTACAGCAACCTCTCTACAAAATCTTCCAAGCTTTCGTCCTCCTTCTGTACCATTTTGAATAACTCCTCCCTCTTGTCCCTGGTGTTGCAATATTCTTGATATTTTTCCAGGAACACTTGCTTCATCTTGTTCCAATTAGCAACAGTTCCTCCCCCAAGGCTCATGAACCAACGTAATGCATTGTCCTTCAGGGTGGCAGGAAAAAGCTTCAACTTTTGAGCATCTGTGACATAATCATAGCTGCGACAGAGGATATCGAATTCAAACAGGAATTCGTCTGGATCTTCTGCCGCCCTGCCATGGAAGCGGGGTAACACCGACGGTGAGATGTTTTTCATAGGAGCTGTCCCCTCGAGCTGCTGTATTGGGAATTGCAATGTAGCCATAGTTTCCGGCGGGGAATTATCTTCATGATGGTATTGTACCACTGCTTCTTCCTCTTCATTCTCATGTCTGTTATTCATCTTTTCTTCTGTATCTTCTCCTTCGTTTGTTCCTTTATCCCTTACCTCAGTTGTAACAGCTGCGTATTGTTCGGATGTAACAGCTGCGTATTCTTCGGTTGCAGCAGCTGCGTATTGTTCGGTTGTAGCGGCTGCGTATTCTTCGGTTGTAGCAGCTGCGTATTCTTCAGTTGTAACAACTGCGTACTCTTTAATTGCAACAGCCGAATCAGCTGTTCCTTCTTTAGCAGGAGTATATGCAGAAATCACCGCTGCTCCTGTACCTTCCACTGTAGATCCTGATGCTAACGCTCCAGGATCAGTAGGGCCTCTTTTGATAGGAGTCCCCTGTTGACGAGATCTAGCAGCTGAATCAGTTTTGTCAACAAGGTCGTCAATGAATGTTCTTCTGCCCAGCGGTGGACCTCGACCACGACCCGAACCACCTGTACTGTTAGTAATTTGTGGGGTTTTGGGGGTCGGGAGGTGATCGCGTTTTACCCCCCTCGTATTCATGCGAAGCAGATCATTTCAAAAACAACCAAAAGACTGACTGAAAGCAATTATCAGATACAACTAATGACTAGTGTTTAATTTTTATCCTTCCCCGGCAACGGTGCCAAAATGTCAAGCACTCTAATTGCAGATAATTAAATATCAACACACAGAGCGTATGAAATTTATTGTCAACCCGAGAAAGTCTTTTTATTTCAAAGGACAAGTGCACAATATATGCTTAAACACAAACCATCAGAAGTGAATACTTTTATCTTCTATCATCTATGTTCATCCCAAGAATCTACGCAATCCCAATTGCCTTCTAACTGCTGTACTACAATCCTTTTCTATTATGCATCAAGCAAAACGAATATCAGATCTAATCAACGATTGCAGAAAGGAAAACTCAATTGCATTCTAAAGTAATCAACTGTCTAATGAGATCAGGCTGAGAATCATGAAGCATAACCTGAACATTACTCTAGAATTTAATAAAGGAGATTGATGCAACTGTTCTAAGATACTGAATTGCAAAATATAAATCAATCAACACATAACAGGAAAGCTAATTCCTAGGAGCTTCTGGGATTACGTTCAGCTGTAGGATGAGCACAACAGTGTGAACAGAAATTGAATTACATAAAACAAACCTGACTCAGTCGACTGTTATTGATACCATTCCCAATCTCACGATTAAATCAATTACTGAGAAATCCACACAATGAATATTGCTGCTGCGTACAAACGAAAGATCAAATCATCACACAACAGAAAGATGAAATCCTAAATTAACACAGCAATCTCTGTGGAAGACGGGCCCAGTCTTCACACAGAGACGCTGGTTGAACAACGCTCTCTTTAACTCAGAAACAACTCTTTATATTAACAGAAGGACGAGTACATAGTTTCAGCTTGACTGCTAATACAAGATGAATTAATTAATTGCTGTCCAACCCCTTGATCGAGGTAATACCACATATTTATACATAAAGTTGCAACATCTAAACCTATAATTGGGCGGCCATGAAGATCTATGATCTTCAGGCGCCCTAAATAATCTAGCTGTTACAATGCGTGGCAGAACTGAAATATCCAAATATACGAGGAGTTATCAACTGTCCCAAGAGTGGCGGTCCTTCCAGCTCACAGCTGGATTTGAGCAGCGACATACTTAAGATAGAACTTTATGTTACAGCTGTCCTGCCACGACTGTGCCTTGATTGACGAATTGAGCCCCAAGGAACCTTCCTTAAGCAATGGACGTCCCTTCCTCCGTGACTCGTTCAGCTCCGATCTTCCTGCAGTCCCTTTATCTTACTACCTTCATAATTTGCATCATGTTAGCACGAATTAAGAGATGCACAACTTAAATCATCACAATCATAAGTATTAATACAATAAAACAATAATCGGCCATACCTTGGTAAATTGGGGGAATATATAAGGACAATAAATTGAATTGCCAAGGTAATTGGTGTGAGACAAGGTAAGGGACAGTGATAAATGATGGTCAAAAAGGGCCAATTCTGGGCTCAACAGTAGGGAAGTTTGTTGTGACTTTCAAGTGGATATACAAGATCAAGCATGCTGCAGATGGAAGAATAGAGAAACACAAGGCGAGATTTGTGGCATGTGGCTTCTCCTAGAAGGAAGGGATAGACTATGAGGAGACATTTGCACCTGCAGCCAGATACACTTCCATCAGATAAGTACTTGCTCTCGCTGCAGTGATGAAGTGGAAGGTACACCAAATGGATGTCAAGACAACATCCTTGAATAGTGTAGTAGAGGAGGAAGTGTATGTGGAGCAACCACTCGGATTTGAGATACATGACAAGGAGACTCATGTGTGCAAGTTGAAGAAGGCCTTGTATGGATTGAAACAAGCACCTAGGATGTGGTATGACAGGATAGATAGCTTCCTGACTAGTGTGGGATTTACCAAGACTAAAGCAGATTCCAACCTTTACTACAAGGTTGAGGAAGGGAACCCAGTGATACTTCTAATTTATGTATATGACCTGTTTGTGATAGGTGAGGACGGGTTGATTGATGACATGAAGAGGAAGCTTGCTGTCGAGTTCGAGATGAAGGACTTGGGTATGATGCACTATTTCATAGGTATGGAGGTGTGGCAGAGTGCGGATGGAATCTTCCTTAGACAAGGGAAGTATTCAATGGAGATCCTGAATAGGTTTAGGATGATGGAATGCAAGGCCATGGCCAAACCTATGGCATCGAACCTGAAGCTATTGAGTGATGCTTCATCAGATTCGGTTGATGCCACAATGTATCGTCAGATGATTGGATCTTTGATGTACCTGAAGAATACAAGACCAGATATTTGCTTTGCTATGAACACATTGAGCCAGTTCCTGACGAATCCGAGACACGTTCACTTGATTGCTGCAAAGCCTATCATGAGATACCTGAAGGGTACGTTGGATTATGGGCTCAAATATGATGCAAATCAAAAGATTAGCCTAGAGGTTTATGTTGATTCAGATTGGGCAAGCAGTGCCATTGATAGGAGGAGCACTTCGGGGTGCTGCTTCAGTTTGGGATCAAGTGTGATCTCTTGGTTTAGCAGGAAGCAGTCCAATGTGGCATTGAGTACAATTGAAGCAGAGTATGTCTCAACTTGTTTGGCTAGTTTAAATCTCCTTTATGCACGCGTGGGAGTTGACAGAACCCCGTTCTGCTCACCGGTTTGGGTTCCGTGATCCCGAAGCAAATCCTCAAAGTGTCCCTGAATGGCCACGGGGTGCCCGACCAAAATTCCCATAGAACCACAACCGTGACTTCAATCACGAATCCTTCAATTCATATGGATCCAGAATGTTGGGTTTCAAATATGGGACCCCACACACCATGCCTCGAAGTCTTAGAAATGGTGTTATTGTGCCATCTCAATAATTAGGGTTTTTCTCAGTGAAGGCCATGGAAATCTTGCTCAAGGGGGTCATTTACGATCCGAAGGCTCCCGGGAATTCATGGCCATCGGGAACACGTCCACAATGTCCATGTGCATGTGCGGGAGCTGACGGAACCCAAGTCCACTCGCCGGTTTGGGTTCCGTGCCCTCGGAGAAATTACTCAAAGTGTCCCTGAATGGCCCCGAGGTGCCCGAAAAAGTTTCTCGTAGCACCACAAACGTGACTTCGATCATAAATCCATCGATTTCGATGGATCCAGGACGCAGGGTTTCAACTAGGGGACCCCCCACACTGTGCCTTGAAGTCTGGAAAACGGTGATATTGTGCCATCTCCAGAGCTAGGGTTTTGCTTAGTGAAGGCCATTCCAATATTGCTCAAGGGGGTCATTTATGATCTGAAGGCTCCCGGGCATGCGTGGCCATCATGAACACGTCCAAAATGGCCATGTGCATGTGCAGGAGCTAACGGAACCCCGTTCCACTCACCGATTTGGGTTCCGCACCCCCGGAGCAAGATTGGCATGGCCTTCACTGATAAAAACCCTAGCTCCGGAGATGGCACAATAGCACCGTTTCTGAGAAAGACCTCTTTTGAGAAAACTATATTTTTTCTCTAGGTTCAAGAGAGATATTTCTCGCAGTTTTTTTGCATGTAGTTTCCATTGTTATTCAATGATATCATTTATCTCAGTTTTACACCGCAACTCCTTTCAAAATTATTTATGAATTTTATTTTTCATTACTAGTTACTATGATCTATTTTTCACAAATTCCTTTCATATATTTTAATTACTTGCTTGTAGACTCTCGAGATTCTCATCGGTTGATTTTTACTTAGTAGATAGGTAAGTAAAATACAAACAACAATCCATTGTTAGGTCCATGATTTGGATTCGTTTATAACTCCATTCCATTCCATCATCCCCAAAATATTCTTCTTCATCATCTCTATAAACAAAAGGCTATGGGGCATTATGCATCCTATGTATTACATGATCTGTAAAATTGGATCTAGGAAGAATTTCCTCCTTGACTTGTGATCATGTGCCTTATTCTAGTGAGGCTCTATGGTTTGAACTTTGAATTAGTTACCAGTCTTGCTAATGCTAATCTTCTCTTGTAAACCCAAATTTTGTAAAATTTCACTTGCAAGATGTTAAATGCATTTTTTCCCCAAACCTTTTCAAAAGTGAGGTGGACATGAAATTTCTCTAAATCCAATTTGTTTTTTCCCACCATTGGAAAGCCTGTTGATTACTTCATATTTTAGCCTATATGTTGGTATTTAATTGAATGTATTTTTGCTTCACCTAACCTTTTGCATGAACTTATTCTAATACTTTTCATTATGATTTTAATGTGATGTAGTGATGATTTTGGTTCTTAGTTTCTTGTTGGGGGAGCCTCTTAAAATTCAAACTACATGAAATGCTTGAAAGGTGTCCATCTATTTATTGCAAAAAGGTGTCCATCTATTATCATAATGAGTTTTTCTAGTAAAATATTGCAGAAAGGTGTCCATCTATTTATTTATCAATGCCTATGGTACTTTTTGAATCTACACATATATCAAAGGGCATTGATATTCCAAAATAGTATGTCCAAAGAATAACTCTCTCATCTACATTGAAATATTCATGATCAACTTGATGAGGAAATGCCTGGGGTGTCTCTATTAAAACTAAAACACATTTGAGATACTTGGTTATTTTCTAGTCTAGTGTGAAATATTTTTATGGCCAGAAGTTGCATATGTGAGAGACTAAGAAACCTACAAGACGCTCTTTGTGGGATAATTTTTCTAAAATTGGACCCATGAAGCATTGTATTCTCTCACTAATTCAAGTATATATCTTGGGAAAAATAAGATTGAAATTTCAAAGCTCGGTACAAAGAAATGCTAAACAGGGCTGCTACAATTGGAGGTTGATAAAAAAATGAATGGAACCTACCTACACTAGGAAGAAGAATCACGACTCTTCCTTTTGATTGTCACTTGTCAGGAGCCACAAGTCATGGGCTTGACTCCATTTTACACCACTATTTTCTATTTGCTATTCCTACCTATTTGGTGAAGGTCCCCTATCAATGTCACATGATTAACAGTCTCCATGGAGATACCTCCTTTTATCCCTCACTACTGCTTGTGAATTTGATTTGTATTCAAGTGGGTAGGTTAAAACTTTTTGATGTATCTACACTAAGGATATAAGTGAAAAAAATAATGAAACTACTATGCTTATGCTCTATGGTTTAATTACTTCTTTCTAATGGACAACATCAAACAAAAACAATCAATCAAACAGTAAAACCAAACACACACAAATTATATATAGTGCATAGAAAAATTGACAATGGAGAGACAATTCTGGGTTGACAACTCTGATCTTATTCAAGGTCTGCAGGGCACATGATGATGCATGCAACTACACACTCCTCCCTATGTATTTTTGTGTTTGCAACACCTATATTTTGTATTGTGCAACTCCTGCAACACCTCTCTTACAATATATTTATTAATAGATAATGGTATTAATATGTATGATACAGATCATCCACCCAAGTACATTAATAATACACAATTGTCATCTCAAGTTTGAAAAATAAATATAGACTAGATTAATGAAAATCAGTCTTCATCATGCAATGGCCCTTGCGGGTGGAAAATTTTTAGAGGTGTGTTTCGGTCATTCTTCCATTGCAAATGTAATAGTTGTGTCGATTATTGTAACCATGCTTTCTTATTTCAATTGAATCTATGTTTCAAGGATGCCAATATTCTATTATATAGTACATGCATGCATAGTAGAAAGCATGAATTATTCCTAGATCAATGAAATCACAATGATAAAGAATGGATTCCCAAGTGTTAGTTTGTCAATAGATTTAGTCTTTTATCTTATTTCCTAAATCTTAAACTCAAAATCTATTCTTATTCAAATTGTTTTCTAGGAAGTTTATTTTAAGCTCATTGCCACTTCAAGCTCAAATTGTATATGCTAATGTTAATAATATGAAAGCATCATGGACACTTACCATAGAATTTTGGAAATATTGTTCATGTTTCTTGTGTAAATGTTTCTATATTGAGAATTTTTTTAAAATGCATTTTTTGTGAGGACAATGATTTATTTATGTCTGTCTTGTAGAATCAAAGAGAATAGGCACTTAGACATTTGGATAAAATTTGCACGTGCGGGAGCTGACGGAACCCAAGTCCGCTCGTCAGTTTGGGTTCCATGACCCCAAAGCAATTCCTCAAAGTGTCCCTAAATGGCCCCGGTATGCCTGCAGCAGCAAAACTGTGACTCTGATCACGAATCCTTCGATTCCGATGGATTTGGGGCACCTGGTTTTAGCTAGGGGACCCCCCACACCGTGCCTCGAAGTCTCAGAAATGGTGCTATTGCGCCATCTCTAGAGCTAGGTTTTTGCTCACTAAAGGCCATGCCAATCTTGTTCAAGGGGTTCATTTACGATCCGAAGGATCCCGGGCATGCATGGCCATCGTGAACATGTCCACAATGGCCATGTGCATGTGCGGGAATTGACTAAACCCAAGTCCGCTCATCGGTTTGGGTTATGTGCCCCCAGAGCAATTCCTTAAAGTGTCCCTGAATGGCCCTGGGGTGTCGGACCAAAACGACCACAACAGAAAAATCATGACTTCGATCGTGAATCCTTCGATTCCGATGGATTCAGAACACCGGGTTTCAGCTAGGGGACCCCCCACACCATGCCTCGAAGTCTCGGAAATGGTGCTATTGTGCCATCTCCGAAGCTAGGGTTTTTCTCAGTGAAGGCCATTCCAATATTGCTCAAGGGGGTCATTTATGACCTGAAGGCTCCCAAACGTGCGTGGCCATTGTGAACACGTCCACAATGGCCACGTGCATGTGCGAGAGCTGACGGAACCCAATTCCACTCACCGGTTTGGGTTTCGTGCCCTCAAAGCAATTCCTCAAAGTGTCCATCAATGGCCACGTGGTGCCCGACCAAAATGCCCACAGCAGCGTAACCATGACTCCGATCGCGAATCCGCCAATTCTGATGGATTCGGGGTGCCGGGTTTCAGCTAGGGGACCCCCCACACCATGCCTCGAAGTCTCAGAAACGGTGCTATTGTGACATCTCCGGAGCTAGGGTTTTGCTCAGTGAAGGCCATGCCAATCTTTCTCAAGAGGGTCATTTCTCATCCGAAGGCTCCCGGGTGTGCGTGGCCATCATGAACACGTCCACAATAGCCATTCTTCTTGTCAAATTCATTGTTGTCTATACATGGATATTGCCGTAGGCATATGGTAAAAACAAAAAGGCATGGGAGAATCTCAAATCTTGTGAATGAAAAGAATTATTTACAATTCACCATACATATAGAAATGATCTCCACTTGCAATGGAAACTAGTAGCTTGAATGTATCCACTAGATTCCAAGACCACTGAAGATGTTTGTTAGATTCCAAGAGTGATTTCGTGTCCAATAGAACAATGAGTGTCCAAAATATCAATGAGTGTGAGCCAATAAGCAACCTGGAAGAGTTGATCCCGCGAAAGACAGAAAATCCCGTGTTTTTTGGTAGCATTCCTGGGAACATAAAATTTTGTTTTTTTTAATTAGCAGCAGATGCGCGCATGTGTGTTTAAATGTGTGCATGTGTGTTTGTGGTGCGTACACACTAAAACACATGCACACGCCCCTGCATGATGTTTACACCATTTATTAACCAATGTTTACACCATTTAATGCCAAACCTTCCCCCACTTAGAAAATATTTGCATACATTGGACTATACTTCAAAAGTGGATAAATGAATGGCTAAAGAGAGGGGGGTTAAGGATTCTAGGGATTTAATGGTTTAGGACTTAAGGTGTAAGGTCTTAGGTATTTGGACTTTAAGGATTGTGGGTTAGGTTGTTTAGGAGTTAGAGTTGTGGGATTACAGGTTTAATGGTTCAATGGTTTAGGGGTTAAGGGATGTAGTGCTTTAGGGAGAGTGAGAGATAGAGAGATATAGAGAGATGGGATATGGGAGAGATAGAGAGAAAGAGATCATGGGGTTAGCGGGGGGGCAGTAGCATCCCAAGTCATACTTGCAAGGGTCGTGCTCCGTGCAACGCCACACGTGATTTGAAATGTAAACGTGCTTAGAGGGTGAAAGAAGAGGATTGAGACCTAAATGAACGTTTCATAACTCAGGAGCTACGATATGGGGATGAAATGATTTGGGACCTGGGCCCTAAATCATTTGGATATGGGTGTTTTTCACACCAAAGACAGCCCATATGGCCTCAAACATGGCCGAGTAAGGAAATAATACAAAAAAACCCTCTCGTAAGTCCAACTTTCAAAATAAATTGTAAGGGGCCCATGGATTTTCTCTAGCGGGGTGTTGTGGTCACAATAGTGGGATACATGAGCCATGAGTAGGTTTTGTAAATTGAAACAAGGATGTTAATCCCTAAATGACCCTCTCAACACCAAGTGCCATGAACAAAACCTAATTGCCACAACGTGATCCCTCTATAAGGTGTCTTTGGAATCAAAGTTGAATGCGAGTGTCATTACAACATGTCTTGGGAATCATGTCCAAGTATTAAACGAGAGCCTTTATCAATAATATTTTCTTCTTGGGCATATGGACACCATTAATTGTCCAATATAGATTATCCATAACATGCTTTATGCACTATGGATGGTTCTTGGGCCCTTAACCATAGTCCTGGTAGGAAAACAATAGCCTCAAGCCCTTGGCCATGGTTTATGGAGGGAAATAACAATCTTAGACCCGAAACATATTTTTTCAAGATCAAATGCAATGAATGCATCCTCAGACTACCATGCAAGACCATGCATATGTTGCAAGGCCTTGAACATCGTCAAAGAATGAAATCAGGTTCCTTGAGATCTTATTGAAGCATACTGAGCTCAATTGAATTCCACTTGAGCCTTGATTGAAACTTCTTGACCTCAAGCATTGTCAATAACACATAGAATCCATGACACTAGCCCTCTACAAGGATTCTTTTGCATATGAATCGAATATGGCTGCCATTATGATGTTTTGGGCATAAAGGATTTATCTTGGCTCCTTAACCATGGCTAGTGGAGGGAAACAAGAGATTCCAACACTAACTCTTGCTTATAGGGCACAAAAACCATGAATGAGTCCTTGAACCACAACATAGGAAATATATAGGTTATTATTCAACTTCAAGTGTGTTATGTGTGCCATGACTAGGTTAGTTGTGAATAAAAAATGGGTGTCAAGGTCTAACCAAGGTATATGGACAACAAGAAGCTCATCATGCCTTAAATGAAGCTTCTCATGCTCAAGCACCATGAACAATGCCTACAACTCAAGAAGCTTCTTAGGATACGATGTTGAATGCATCTTCAAACCACCACACATAAACCTTGTGGGGTATCTCTAACAAATGCACAGGGATACTTATACCATGATTAGGCTACATTGCATGCCTTAAATAAGATTATGTCTTCAACCCACACCGAGAATGTTTGTCGAGGCCATGGATAGTGTTTCTAAGTATGTTAGTGGGATACATTCAACATGAGTAAGTTTCATGAATTGGGAATGGGTCTATAGTCCCAAAAATGCCTAGGTGGAACAAACGGCTTCAACCATAAAGTAACCTTTTCAAGCTCAAGTTCCATGTTTTGGGGAGGAAAACACTTCATCCTCGGGGCTTAAACATAGTCTCTTAGGTTCAATAGCCATCAACAACATGTGCAAATAATGGCATGGACCCTCTCTAAGGGGCATTTACAATCAATGTTTCATGATATGGAAGCCATTATCATCATCATCATCATCACCATCATCATCATGCCATTATCCTCATCATCACCATCATCATCATCATCATCATTCCATCATCATCATCTTCGTCATCATCATCATCATCATCATCATCATCATCATCATCATCATCATCTTTGTCATCATCAACATCACCATCATCATCCTTATCTTCATCATCATCATCATCCTCGTCATCATCATCATCAGTAGCATCATCCTCATCATCATCAGTAGCATCATCCTCATCATCATCATCAACAAAAACATCTTCGTCATCATCTTCATCATCAACGTCATCATCATCATCTTCATCATCTTCATCATCATCTCATGATGATGATGATGATGATGATGGATGATGATGAAGAAGATGATGATGATGACGAATATGATCATCATCATCATATTCGTCATCATCATCGTCGTCATCATCATCATCATCGTTGTCATCACCCTCTTCCTCATCATCATCATCACTATCATCATCACCGTCATCATCATCCTCATCATCATCATCTTCATGATGATGAGGATGATGATGATGAGGATGATGATGATGATGATGACGAAGATGATGATGATGATGATCATGACTAATATCGTCATCATCATTATCATCATCCTCATCATTATTATCATCATCATCATCGTCGTCGTCGTCGTCGTCGTCGTCATCACCCTCTTCCTCATCATCATCAACATCATTGTCGTCATCATCGTCGTCGTCGTCGCCATCATCATCATCTTCATCATCACATCAACATATTCATAATCATCATCATCATCATCCTCATCATAATCATCTTCATCATCATCATCATCAATGATAATGATGATGTTGATGATGATGATGATGACGAAGATGTTGATGATGATGAAGATGATGATGATGATGATGAATATGATCCTCATCATCATCATTATAATCATCTTTTTCATCACCATCATCATCATCATCCTCCTCCTCATCATCATCTTCATTGTCCTCGTCATCACCCTCTTCCTCATCATCATTATCTTCATCATCATCAACAACATCTTCGTCATCATCTTCACCATCAACATTATCATCATCATCATCAATCATCAACATTATGATGATGATGAAGATGATGACGAAGATGATGATGATGATGAGGATGATGATGATTATGATGCATCATCATCATCATCATCATAATCATCTTTGTCATTATCATCCGGATCATCATAATCATCTTCATCAACATCATCATCATCATAATCATCTTCATCAACATCATCATCAACATCTTTATCATCATCTCCATCATCGACATCATCATCATATGATCATATGATGATGAGGAGGAGGAGGAGGAAGATGGTGAAGACCATGATCATCCATTAGGAGAATTTTGAGGTAAAAAATGGGCCTCAAAACAAAAAATGTACTATCAAAATCAACTTTTAAAGAACCAATCACATTCTAGAGGATGACATCATCTATAATAGTTGAGGTGGCATTGGTTGAGTTAAAGATGTTTATTTGTCAAATTATAAATAGTGAATGAAAAATCATAGTTAACCATATCAATGTTGTAAGTAAAGTACTCATAATGAAAATAGTACTCTTAGATTACTTTTGAATATAATATAAATGTACTAAAGTACCTAAAAGTACTTAGAAAAAAAGATACTCTTTATGTTTCAATATAAAATAAATAAATTACAAATACAAAAAAAGTGAATACTCTATTCAAAATCAAAACTATAAAATTACTTTTAAATATATAACATATATTTTTAAATAATAAATTATTAATACTAAAAAAATAAAAATTTCTATTCAAAATCATATAAATAAGTTAAATTATTTAGTATATAATTTTAAAACTTTATTTAAATAAATTATAATATATACATAAATTTACAATATAATGATAATGTATAATTTATCATAATTTATAATATATTGATGAAGTTTTAAAACCTTGTGTAAAAATAATACTATTCAACTAAAATCAAAATATGTATATAATATATAATTTAAAATTATTTTAAACTTTAAAACATTATTGAATATGTACCATTTTACCTTAATGTTTGACATAATTGATAGGATATTTAAAATTTTAAAACCTTTGAAATTTAAACTTTTAAATCTTATCTTATAAAAACGAGATTCTTATGAAGACATAATCCATGGATATTTTATTTTATTTTAGTATATGATATATAATTTTAAATCCATAAATATGTAATATATGTGAAATAATTATTATTTATGTAATATATAATTTTAAATTCAAAAATGTAAATATAAATCTGATAAGTTTTATGAGATACAAGATAATAAAAAAAATAAAAAATTGTAAAAGATATAAATTAAAACAAATGAAAAATAAATGTGTTGATTATTAAATAAATACATAAAATAAATACGTGGTTCTCTAAATTATAGGTATGTAATATCAATATAGATACTTAATTTAATTAAGTATTTTGTAAATAAAAATATATTTAAATAATGTAGATATTTATGTAAATAGATTATTAGTATTTAAATAATGTTAATATTTATATAAAAAAATAGTAAGTTTTAATTTTAATAAATTTAAGTTAGATTTATATAATAGTTGGTCAACATATTTTATAAATATTGAAATATAAGTTGGATTTATATGATTATATGAGTGATTTTTATTTTTAATGAATATAAGTTAAATTTATATAATTAATATATATTTTAAAATAAATGTCAGTTTCTTCATACAAATTTAATTTATGTTTAAAATTCAAAATTATAATTGTTATTTTAATCATATTTTGAATATTGAATCAATTATATTTCAAAATTCAAAATAATATACTTTATTTTATTTTATGAGTACATTACTTTTTACTTTTTATTTTATAACTACGTTACTTTTTACTTTATAAGTACATTCATCATATTATATCCAAAAGCAATTTATGTATTCAATAGTAACACTTTTAGTCACATCAAATAATGATTTTTTTATTGTTTTTATTTTAGATATCTTTTCAATTTAACTTGACCATAGTTACATTCATTGAAGTGTAAAATGTGAGTTGTGAATATACCTCCCCCACAAAATGCCTAACTTGTAATATTTTATTATATCTCTTAGGAGGCCCATTTTAGACCTCAAAATTCCCCTAATGGTTGTCGTCGTCATCACTATCATCTTGTAAGAGATGAGACGGGATGATTAAGAGAGAGAGGGCGATGGGATGAGTAAGAGAGAGAGGACGATGGTTATAGTTAGCGAGATGGATATAGGAGGGAGAGCGAGAAGGAGAATAAGTTTAGGTAGAGGGGAGGGAGAGGGAGAAGAAGAGCAAGCTCAGGTAGATAGGGAGATAGAGGAGGAATGAAGGGGGGAGTGAGAGAAAGAGAGAGAGATAGAGGGGTTGAAATGGGGTGGAGGGGAGGAGGGTTAGGGAGGGACAGGAACAAACAAAGGAGAGGAGGAGGATTAGAGTTAGGGAGAGGGGTGGTAGGGAGGTTTGAGATAGATGAAGCTGAAAACAAAACTACATTTTGGATAAGTAAAAGAAATAGCGCATATGCACTGTTTAGTGTGTACGCGTTATTTCTGCGTACGCGTTGTTAGTGCGTACACGTGTATTAAAATAACGTGCACTCGCCATTTAAATTTCTAAATTTTGGCGGGCTTTCCTTTCCCACCAACGTGGTGGATAACTTGGACGTTATGGTTTTAGGTTTGGGTTGTCAAACCAAGTGACTTGGACTTTGTTATAGAAAAATACATCTTATTCGATAACTTCTTCTATTTTGAGCATGATTCTACATATGCTACACTTGTCCACTGCTAATAAAATTGCACACACTTTTTTTTCCAGCGAAAAAAACTACTATTGGTATTCATAAGAATCAAATAGTACAAAGATAAACTTGAATCGATATCTGAATCGATCAGCAAAACTTCAAAGGTCTGAAGAGAATATATAAGCTCAAGAACTTCTGAATCCCAAACAAACTAAAAAATACAGACTTTCCCAATGTAACAAAACAACAAAAAGATGCAGAATATCCATAAGATCAGCTAGCTGAAAAATGATGTCCACCCAGACCTTAATCATAGAAATATGTATCACCACTATCAAGGATGGAATTGTCTCACCACTCCTCCCATAGAAGCTGACCTTCCAAACCTTCCAGTGCCTGCTTAGATAATTTATCCGCCAAAGAGTTGTGAGCTCTAAAAATATGTTCAAAGCTAATATTCTGTTGCTGAGCTATTTCATGTTGTGTACGAAGACACCACACACACTTGTAGAACTATGTGTGCAGATTCCGAATATGTAATTTTTTATTAAATCTATTATTTGTTTCTATTTTTTAAATAATTTTAATTGCAATAACGTCAATCTTACACAAAAAGTAGGTTATTTCTTTCATCTATAACTTTTGATTGGATAACCTATTTTGAAAACGGAAAAGAACCTGCACAAGTACACACAAAGACCTACAT